>OY728141.1:1244636938-1247136938 GCA_963277665.1 Viscum album | reverse complement strand
AGTTCTTGTTGACGATACGGAACTTTTGGATACATCAACTCTAGACTATGTGTCAGTTGATGTATCAACCTCTCGGCTCATGGAGCGGACCCTCCCAAACGAGCTTGCTGTGTGTGAGAACCCTAGAGCTGGCTACGACTGCGACGACGACGACGACTGTGCGAATATCCTCAGTGGATTCAGCGAAGACGACTACAACACTCAGCGATCCTACATGGATCAGTGCTACAGATCCTGTGTGGGTCCGATCCTATGTGGGTCAGCGCTCAACGGTCCTGTGTGGGCCAGCGCCTACAGATCCTGTGTGGGTCCGATCCTATGAGGGTCATTGCAGGGGTTAGTTACCTATTGATCCTATGTGGGTCAGATCCTTTGTGGGTCATTGCGGGGGTTAGTACCTATCGATCCTTTGTGGGTCTGACGGCATAGATGAATCAGTGGCTATATCTGATCATCTCTATCGTCATACGAAGAAGTATACCTGTGTGAACTGAATCCTGTTTTCCTTTCCTTTGTGGATTGTGTTGTGATATCCTGTGTGGATTATGTTTTGCTTTCCTGTGTGGACTGGGTTGTACTACGACTCAGATGTTGGAGCTGAACCGGGAATTTATGACTTAGGTATATGTATGGGCATATACCTAAGTAGAGTCAGATGTTACTTTGGGATTGTATCTTTCCTTTGTGGATTATCCGTTGTGGATTCTGGGAGACCTTCGGGGGTCTCGGGGTCCCTTCTGAGTAGCTTATACTCACCCCTGCATGGGCTATGCCTGCACTACGTTGTGTTGGTTGCAGACGTCGGAAAGCGCTGATCGTGGTTGAGGCTTGCGGAGCAGGATGGTACCTAGAGGTAGACCACTGGGCAGGACGTTTTCGGAGCAGACGACTAGACCCGAGGAGCTGTGGAGGCTATATGTACTCACCATTCAGGTGGGATTTCTAGTGGGCAGCTCGACATTGCGGCTTTACTTTTCAGTTTCTATTTTCCCTTCCAGTTGTACTTTACTTTCAGTTTGGGTTTGTATTCTGGCCCACTTACCTTTCCGCACGTACTGTTGTATTCAGTTTTTACTTAGTGTTTACTTCTACTACTTTCTTTCTCTGTGGTGTTTGTTTACTTTAAAATGGAAATGCCTTCCCTTTTTACTGGGATTTACGCCTTGGTGCTAGTCTCTAGCCCCTGGCCTATGGAAGGTGGGCTTGGGGTAGTCACGGCACGGGCCCCGAGGACGGGTCATGACAAATTGATATCAGAGGAGTTCAGTTCTACCGCAAAACTTTTGACTATGATCTTTTTTCTATGTGAAGAAATAGTGTTAAGCGTATTGGGTGTGGTTATAAGTCCAGGGAGTCTAGTGTTTGTGCAGCGGCCAATGTATCCGTAAACCAGGACCCTGACTTCTGATTTCCGACTTAATTCACGAAAACATTTATTGCATGTGTGTTTCAAGTTTTCTTTTTGATTACATTATGTTATCTCACCAGGTATACTGTTTGACCGTGGCACACCTGTTTCTTTTCAGGATGGCCCCATGACGACAGCCAGCTAGGGTTCCGAGAGTTGTACGTGATGACATCCCACTAAGTGACGAGGCCTCGGTACAGGGCCCTTTGACAGCAGAGGCACCAGTGGTACCTCTACCCGCCAAGCCTCCGATGCTTCCAGCCCTAGCCGCTGACGATGCACGTTTCTTTAGTGCAATGCACGAGTTCCAGCGCCAGCGACTGCCTAGGTTCCGCGGGGAGACGGACCCCCAGGTAGCTGAGGACTGGCTGGAGGTATTCGTTCCGTTTTTCAGGTTAGTGAGGACACCAGTAGTCCTTATGATGATCCTCGCAGCGAGCCTACTGCATGCGGCAGTAGGCAGATGGCGGAGCTTGATGCTCCAGGTGCACGATGAGGCATCTATTCATTGGTCGGACTTTGAGAGCCACTTCTGCTCGGAGTTCATCCCAGCCACCTTTCGTGCGGTGGGCATCCAGGAGCTTCTTCAACTGCGGCAGGGCATCTTGACGGTCGCCCAGTACTTGGCGAGATTTACCGATCTGTCGCGTTACTCGATAGACATGGTACGGGACCCATTCTTCCGAGCCCAGACCGTTGAGAAGTGATTGAGGCATGAGATTAGGGCATCGTTGATCTCCCTCAGCATTCCTACTCAATCAGGAGTACTGGAGTGAGCCCTTTTGACCGAGACCTTCCTTCCTGAGCCTTCATCAGCAGGGAGACCTACTGCGGGGCGGCACGTAGCAGAGTCTTCTATAGCAGGAAGCCGACAGATGACTCATGGGTCCAGGCAGACCAGACCCTCAGGCAGACATCCTCAGGACAATGGCTCAGATGTGCGGTGCACCCAGCATGGGGCCAGTCTTTCGAGAGGCAGACAGTGCTACGCATGCGGCGGGCAGGGCCACATGGCTCATGACTGCCCGACCCGCCATGCCGAGGAGCAACAGACGGTTGAGGGGCCACCCAGGAAGAGGAAAAGGGTCGACCGTGGCGGTCCGTAGGGAGCAGGAAGATTAGGCAGAGGAGCTGGCCGAGCAGCAGGTGGTGGGCGACGCTTTGAGGCTCTACCACCACAACCACCAGGAGGTCTACCCCGACCACAAGGAGCTTGCAGGCAGAGACAGGAACAGCTCCAGGTAGCGGAGGCCAACAACCACGGCGCACCCAAGATGATTCTAGGTACAATCTGTGTCTATTCCACCCTTGATATAGTTCTTATAGACATAGGAGCGAGTCATTCTTTCATAGCCACTGCCCTTGTTCGGAGCTCGGAGATTCTGACGGAGCCTTTGGCTCGATCCTTACGGCTAGAGACTCCTACGGGAGAATACTCGATGATTACACACTGGTGTCGGTAGTGTGAGCTTACTCTAGGAGGCGAGAGCTTCGGCTGGGATCTTCTTGTATCGGTGTCGAGACCTTACGATGTAATCTTGTGCATGGATTGGTTATCTACAGTCCATGCTCAGATCGACTGTATTAGGCGCAAGGTGCGATGTGTACGCACCGACGGGAGCAGGTTCACCTTCCCTGGCAAGAAGGGAGCCTTCGTAGAACAGGATGGACTTCCACATAGGAGAGGACAACCCATCCCTCATCAGATGGCTAGACTCATCCTAGGAGCTGTTGACGTGCGGAGACCTTGTTTTCCTGCTGTGGTGGATCAGTATGCGGACGTTTTCCCCGACGACGTCCCAGGCCTACCTCCTCGCAGAGAGGTAGACTTTTATATTGACATGTACCCTGGGACAACCCCGATATTGACTCCAGCATATCGGATGGCACCCGCTGAGCTTCGAGAGCTACGGGTACAGTTGGAGGACTTGCAGGGCCAGGGATTCATCCGACCCAGTGTTTCACCCTGTGCTTCCCTGATATTGTTCGCCAAAAAGGTGGACGGGAGCTTGCGACTGTGTTTCGACTATCGTCGCCAGAACCAGGTGACAGTGAGGAACAATTATCCGCTACCGAGGATTGATGACCTCTTCGATCAGCTCATGGGAGCATAATGGTTCTCTAAGATATACATCAGGTCAGGCTATCATTAGCTCAGATTTCGGGATGAGGACGTGCCGAAGACGGCCTTCAGGTGTCGGTATGGACACTAAGAGTTCTTGGTGATTCGCATTGGCATAACCAATGCTCCAGCAGTGTCGATGGGCCTCATGAACAGGATATTTCAGCAATACCTCGATCGATTTGACGTAGTCTTCATCGACGACATATTGATATACTCGACTACCGAGGAGGAGCATGCCTATCACTTGCGGGTTGTACTAGTCACACTCCGAGAGCACCAGCTTTATAGAAAGCTCTCGAAGTGTCAGTTCTGGATATGTGAGGTCCACTTCTTGGGAAACTTCATCTCTGAGGTAGGAGTGGTGGTGGATCCTTTAAATATCGAGGCAGTGCTAGCATGGGAGCCACCCAGGAGCGTGATGGAGGTGCCGAGTTTCTTGGGACTAGATGGATACTACCGGAGATTTGTGAAAGACTTTTCTAGATTTGCAGCACCACTCTCAGCTTTGAAAAAAAAGGGGAAACCCTTTGTGTGGTCAGACAGATGTCAGCATAGCTTCCAGGAGCTGAGACAGAGATTGACCAGCACACCTATCTTGAGGTTTTCGGAGGAGGGGATAGGGTACGTAGTCTATTGCGATGCATCAGGAACTAGACTCGGATGTTTCCTAATGCAGGAGCAGGCAGTGATCGCATATGGATCAATTCAGTTGAGGCCGCATGAGAAGAACTACGCCACCCATGACCTGGAATTAGAAGCAGTGGTCTTCACTTTGAAGACATGGCGACAATATCTGACGGGCGAGCGCTTTACAGTCTTTTCTGACCATCAGAGTCTCAGGTACATCTTCTCTCAGAAGGACATGAACCTGAGACAATGACGATGGCTCGAGTTCCTCCAGGACTATGACATTGAGATAGTCTATTCTCATGGGAAGGGGAATGTAGTAGCCAATGCTCCCAGCAGGAGGACGAACATTCAGCTACTTGAGGAAGCGATGGAGCAGCTAGCTGCTTTGTAAATATCCTTCGTGGACAGAGATGGAGCAGCCTTCCTTCAGTCACTCACAGTCACTCCTCCACTACTACAGCAGGTCAGAGAGGCACAATGTGGGGACGCCGACTGTGAGACACGACGTGCGTAGATATCCTCGGGACAGGAACCTGATGGTTTCTCCTTTGGAGCAGAGCACGACATCCTATTCAGAGGAGGTACCTTGGTACGAGTTGCTTTATGGGAGGAAGTGATGAGAAACTTTCACACTTCTCCTTTGGCGGTACATCCTAGAGTGGTGAAGATGTACCAGGATCTCAGATGACAGAACTGGTGGTCGGGCATGAAGAAGGCTGTGGCAGAGTTCATTTCTCGATGCCTCACCTGCCAGCAGGTGAAGGCAGAGCATCAGGTACCAGCAGGCTTGGTACATCCCATGGAGGTCCCGGAGTGGATGTGGGACGGGATATCTATGGACTTCGTGACTGGACTTCCACGCACTTCCAGAGGTCACAACTCCATTTGGGTTATTTTCAACCGACTCACCAAGTCGGCTCACTTCTTACTCATCAGAGAGAAGGGCTCAGTGGAGAGCTTGGGACGTTACTACGTTCATGAGATTGTACGACTTCACGGTGTGCCATCATCTATCGTTTCCGATCGAGATGCTCGCTTTACTTCCCGGCTTTGGAAGGGGTTGCAGGAGGCGTTCAGGACGCAGCTACGTCTCAGCACCACCTTTCACCCTTAGATGGATGGTTAGACGGAGAGGACCATTCAGACTCTCGAGAACATGCTCCGTGCATGTGTCCTCGACTTTGGTCGTAGCTGGGAGGACCACCTACCCTTGGTGTAGTTTGTGTACAACAATAGCTACCACTCCACCATCGGGATGGCACCATACGAGGCGTTGTACGGCCAACCTTGCAGATCTCCTTTGTGCTGGACAGACCATGGGGAGTCCGCACTTGTGGGACCAGAGATGGTCCAGGCCACGACAGAGAAGGTCTAGGTCATCCAGGAGCGGATGAGGATAGCTCAGAGCCGGCAGAAGTCTTATGCTGACAGGAGGTGGAGGCCACTGGAGTTCGAGAATGGCGACCATGTCTTCTTGCGTGTCTCACCTCGACGTGGTTTACAGAGATTTGGCCGAGGAGGCAAGTTGTCTCCATGCTTCATCGGACAATTCCAAGTCCTCAAAAGGATTATCAAGGTGGATTATCGCTTGGCACTACCACCTCAGTTGCACCGGGTGCACGATGTCTTCCTCGTATCTCAGCTGAGGAGATACGTGCACGACCCGATGCATATCATTGATCATGAGGAGATGGATGTTGATGATGATGTGACTTTTGTGGTGGTTCCAGTGGAGATCGAGGATCGAAAGGAGGGGGTCCTACGTGGGAGACTGATCCCTCTAGTGCGCATCAGATGGCAGCATGGGAACCTCTAGAAGAGCACTTGTGAGCGGGAGGCCCAGATGCGTGCTCAGTACCCACATTTGTTTCCCTAGATTATGATGTATCTTTACGGGGACATAAATCCCTGAGGTGGGTGTGATGTAAGACCTGTAAAATTCAAGGAATTTTTTTTCATAATTTTCATTGAAATTTTAAAAGAATGCAGTTTCTGACGGCACCTGATTCCGAGGCCTGGTGTGCCCGGAATCATTTTCCGAAGTTTGGCTCGGGTACGTTCAGTGAACGAATGAGCGGGTTTTTTTACATTTGAACCTGTGCTCGGAATCGAATTCTGAGGGCACCGATGAAATCGCAGTGCCGGTATTTGCTTAGAAACGCCTTTTCCGGAGTTGCGTTTGCTAAGGTGTGGTTAATAATTTTTGGGGTTAAGTTAAGAAATAAAATAAAGTGGTGTGACAACTTTATTTTATTTCACTTAAAGCCACATAAAGCCACTTAAGCAATGTTTAGCAGTTATGGTGAAACCCCAAAATATCCTACCAACTTGGTAGTATATATGTGAGGTGGGGCCCGCACGAGCCCACCTTTTCTTTTCCACTAAGTAATGCACCAGTGAAAACTTATTTTAAATGAGAGTCAACCAGTGCATTTTCTTAAATTCTTAATGCCCCTATTAATTAGGGAGTTAAGTCGTTACCATTAATTCATCGAATTAATGGTTCATTTCTTGACATTATTTTTCAAATTGTTGGCATAAGAATAAAATAAGACCAACACATGTTTTTCTTGGGTGTGGCTTGTTGTGAGGATTTGGAGAAACACTATCTTCATCCACCTTCACGAAGAACGCGAAGAACACGATGAACGTCGGCCTTCGATGAAAGGCGAAGAAGAACGCCGAACCCTCAGAGATCGACGACGCGATGCCATGTACCGCGATGTCGACGATCCTCCTTCCGCGACGGTCAATTCCGCGACGAACTCATGTTCGACGATAATTTTGAGGTAGGGGTTTTGATTCATTAAAATCTTTGTGATTTATACCCGCGGTGTATTACTAAATTTTTGTTGTGTGACTCTTTAAACCGTTAACGCGGTGGGTGCGGACCAACAAACAAGTCCAAACCCACTTCCCTTCTTGTTCTTGGTGTGTGGAACAACAGATGATGAAAAATTAAGCCGTACGGGCGATGTGAGATCCTCGCAGTGAAGTACGGACCCCGAGAGGGATTTTGGCGAAGACAACGCGTTTTTTCAACCACCGGAACTCATCCGGTGGTCTACGGAGCAGCCCGCTGGCGCGCTGCCGGGAAGAGCCGTCACGGCGGCAAGGCACCGTCCCGTGACCGCGCGGGACAGGAGGGGCACGGGATGCGGCCGACTGCTGCGTCCACTGGCAAGGGCAGCACCATGCGGGGCTGTGGATCCTTCACGCGGGGGCAGCACGCCCCCAGCTCCGCTCGGCAGTAACCGGCCGAGCCGACCCGCCTGGCGACCGGGTCGCGCCTGCACCGGCCGTGTCGGGTCGCGCCCAGGCCGGGCCGGGCCACCCAGGCCGGGCCAGGCCACGCCGGATGGTTCAGACCCGGATTCAGGTCAGGTCGACCCGGTTCGGGCCGACCCAGGGGGGTTGGGCCGGGTCGGTTTGAGCCCAAACCCCCCATTTTCGGACCTTTTCAGTCTTTTGCTCAAAACTTGATCTACGAGCCTCCGATCGATGCACTGTCAGCATCGATGTGATCCTTGGATCGAGAGGGTCGTTTTGAAATATCACAGTCAAGGTTTCAGAGTACTTTGGGTTTGTCCAGGTTGGTTCGTACACGAAACCAACCGGGCCCTCGGAGCGGAAACACTTATAAATTGAGCTCCAAACGTCCGATTGACGTGCCGTCAACTTTGATGGATTCTTTTAAGTGAGATGGATCTTTTTCCTTACACCACACGAGGTTTGGACACAGGTGGAGTACGGTCGGGTTGGTTTTTACTTAAAAACCAAACGGGCCCCTATGATGAAAAAGCCAATAACTCTCGGACCGGGCGTCCGATTGACGCGCCGTCTGCGATGTTGAGTTCCTGTTGACAATACGAAAGTTTTGGATACATCAACTCTGGAATATGTGTCATTTAATGTATCATACTCTCGGCTCGTGGAGCGGACCCTCCGGAATGAGCTTGCTCTGTGCGGGAACCCTAGAGCTGGTTGCGACTACGACGACGACGACGACGACTGTGCAGAGATCCTCAGTGGATTCGATGACTACGACTATAGTACTCAGCGATCCACCGTGGATCAGTGCTACTGATCCTGTGTGGGTCCGATCCTGTGTGGGTCAGTGCTTAGCGGTCCTGTGTGGGCCAGCGCCTATAGATCCTGTGTGGTTCCGATCCTGTGTAGCTCATTGTGGGAGTTAGTTACCTATCGATCCTGTGTGGGTCAGATCCTTTGTGGGTCATTGCGGGGGTTATTACCTATCGATCCTTTGTGGGTCCGGAGAAATAGATGAATCAGTGGATATATCTAATCATCTCTATCATCATACGAGGAAGTATACCTGTGTGAGCTGAATCCTGTTTTGCTTTCCTTTGTGGATTGTGTTGTGCTATCTTGTGTGGATAACGTTTTTCTTTCCTATGTGGACTGGGTTATACTTGGGCTCGGATGTTGGAGCTGAACTGGGAATTGAAGACTTAGGTATATGTATGGGAATATACCTAAGTAGAGTCGGATGTTACTTTGTGATTATATCTTTTCTTTGTGGATTATCATTTTTGGATTCTAGGAGACCTTCAGGGGTCTCGAGGTCCCTACTGAGTAGCTTATACTCACCCCTGAACGGGCTATGTCCGCACTACATTGTGTTGGTTGCTGATGATGGACAGTGCTGGTCGTAGTGGAGGCTTGCGGAGAAGGATAGTACCTGGAGGCAAACCACTGGGCGGGACGTTCTCGGAGCGGACGGCTAGACCTAAGGAGCTGTGGAGGCTATCTGTACTCACCATTCAGGTAGGATTTCCAGTGGACAGCTCGACATTGCAGATTTACTTTTCAGTTGCTGTTTTCCCTTCCAGTTGTACTTTACTTTCAGTTTGGGTTTGTATTCTGGCCCAATTACCTTTCCGCACTTACTGTTGTACTCAGTTTTTACTTAGTGTTTACTTCTACTACTTTCTCGCTCTAGGGTGTTTGTTTACTTTACAAAGGCGATGCCTTCCCTTTTTATCGGGATTTACGCTTTGGTGCTAGTCATCAGCCCCTGGCCTATGGAATGCGGGTTTGGGGTAGTCACGGCACGGGCCCCGATGATGGGTCGTGATATGTATAATATTATTCTAGTTCATGTAATTTACAGGAATTATCATATAATTTTTTATCAAGTGAGATGAGGAAATAATTATAATATAAAGGAACTCAAAGTAAGTGAAAAATTGAGAAATATCTTATGAAAATTCAGTAGCCTAACGGTGTCACTTAAACATTAAATAAAATAGATTAGAGTGAGAAAGGTAATATCTCATCACACTAAAATAATATGGGATGTGAGGTAAATATGGAATTATATATCCCAATATAATCCAATTTAAAATAAAATAGAAATCATAAATAGAAATCTATATGAAAAGAGATGAGTGGTTGATTCTATTACCTTATAGAGTAACTCCCTAACCATAAAGGTTGGGCCCCTCGGAGTTTTATGATACCTTTGGAGGAATAAAAGGGAGTTAAAACCCCCATATATTCATTGATAATGAGTTTGGAATGAATTAAAATGATTGTGGGTGAGTGGGTATTTATAGTAATTAAGAGGGAGTTTTTCATTAATTAAAAGGGACACCACATTAGTGGTTATCACAAAACCATGGGCTTTTCCATGGTATATGACCATGGGTTTTTTCACATGGGAATCCTAATGTCATAATTTAATGTACAAATTTCTACCAGCATTTTATATTAAATTATTATATCATTGTGATGTCATTAATCTACCGAAAAAACTGTATTATTTACTATTCACAAAAATTCCACTATTATAGATAAATACCAAAAAATCACCCTAACAATTTTTCAACTGTAGATTTCAAAAATGAAAACATTTTTTGAAAAAAAAAAAATCAAATTCAAATTATTTTTATTTTTAAATAAAATCATATTATTTCAAAAAATAACTATATTAATGATTTAATTAGTTCTATATCACATTGAAAAATTAATTATGATCTCCTTATCATATTACATTAAGAAAATAAAATATTATAAATGTTTACTATTTATAAGGGTCATATTACTATTTATATTACTATTCATATGGGTATGTTACTATTCATCAAATAATCAAATTGGTTCTATCAGACTGTAAATGACATTCTGGTCACAAATCAAGATGACTGTTTTTCAAAATTCCAAACATAGAAGTGGAAAATTTATGTTTAATGGATAGATTTTTAATATCTCTGCCTAGGCATTGACAATATATTATATAACCAAGTGTTGTTTCAAAGGAACACAATGCTTTATGAAATATATGCTATGAATAGAATGTATTTAAGAGATGCATACCATAAAATGTTTGGGGTGTTATAGGACGACACTACCTATTTTTAAATTAAAACTATTATCAAAACATTTCTATGATTTTACGACAAATATCAATGTTAAATTGGTTCCAGTGACATAATATGGATTAATGGATAGAAATATTATGTAATCATTTTTTTAAAAAATAAAATATAATTTATCATTATAACAAAATTAGATGATATAGGGTTGTAATCTTCTCAACCAACAAATTCTAGACGTCTTATTTTATGAATTTGATCCTTGTCTTTTTAAAATGACACTTAGTTATTCTATTAATGTTTAATTTTGATAATAACATTCTAAATATTTAATGGTAATGAATATTTAATTTCATTGCGGAAATTGACCACAAATGGATAATTTATGATATTTTATACAGTATAATTATCAATTTTTAATTTTTAAATATATTTATGATTTTTTAAAAATTTAATAAAATGCTATGTTTATAAAATATGAATAGTTTCAATTTTGACACTATTAATTTATTAGACATTAAATAAAATTCACACAGAGCATAAATTGGAAACAAATTATTAAATACACTCTTAACATGTCATATTAACATATAAATTCATGGATAACATTAATTAGGTCATATTATATTTCTTTTATCATTTATAAAAAAAATATTTGATATTTCTATTAATAAAATAATTTCTACATCACTATTTTGTCATCATTAATTGTAATATGTAGTCTTTAATAATTATTATTAAAATTTATGACATGAGTAATTATGTTAGATTTCCATATACTATCTATGGACTATTTTATCATCTAGTTATCCATATATTAAATTTAATACACAAATATAAAATGAGATTGTCACACTTTGTACATTTCATTAGTTTTTTTATAGTCATTTAATTTTAATTTGTAAATGGAAATAAAGTGATTACATTTAAATTAATAGAGTATAAGTATGGAATTAAATCATACAATGGTATTTTTACAAGTGTTAAGGTAATTTTATAATATTATTATTACCCTTAATTACCATATTCACCTTTGACCATAAAAAATAAAATTATTTTCCAAAACATACTATTTATAATGCCCAATAATAAAATAATTCTTTTAAAATAATATATACCAAATGATTTGAAATGTGGATTAAATTTTCCAAAATACAAAACAAATTATATGAAATATTTAATTTAAATATAATCTAATTGTGGATAAAATGGGTTTTAATAGTTAAAACATGACAAAAGATTGAAATTTTTTTACCTATGAATTCAATGTAAAATTAATGATAACGAAATAAATTATATTAAATGGTAAAAATATATTCTATTATTATTTTTAAACCAATGAATATTATAATTTAACCATATAAATTACCTAAATGAAAAAAGTTGTTTTAAATTTTAATTTATCGTATTTTTACTATTCATCAAAATATGAATGTTATCAAAAAATTTATAAAAATTTATCCAAAGTGATTTATTATACCACTCATCAAAATAACATGTTTATGTTTTCATATAAAAATAATTAATATGTATGAGTAATAATTTAAAACGGGTTCGCCATTCAAGGGAGTAAAATTAACCTTTAAAAAATACATCAAAGAGGGTTTTATTCATGAAGTATGACTAAAATATTGATTGAATGAATATAATTTTTTAATTAAGTATATAAAACATATATATCTTCTTAATTGAATTAAAAAAGTAATTAAATATAAAATAAAAATATCTAATTGATTTATATTTTTCATAATACATTTTTAATAAGTTAGTTATAATTATTCCTGCTAACCTGATGGCTACGCTATAATGGTAATTTTATATTTAGGGAATTTCACAGTTTGTTTAAACTCACGATTTCTTGAAAAGAAAGCTACTAAAAATGAAAAAATTATATAAGTATTTTGTAAAATTTTATGGGTGTTAAATTCTACCCTCATTAAATTGAATTTCACCCAAAAAAATTTCACATGGAAATAAAAAAAATTAGGATACATATCCTTCATTATATCCTCAAGTTCCTATATAGCTTTTTAAAATTGGTGGTTCATCCAAAAACATTAACCAAGCGAGTGGTCTTGTTTCTTTAAACTCTTTCACTATGATCCGGAATCTCTATCGATTGTTCCTCCAAAGAATGATCATTATCTATAGGTATGACTTATGAGCTAAGTACCTGTAAAAGATTAGGTATGCCCTTTCACAGGAGAGATACATGGAACACATCATGAACCAGATAGATATTCGGTGGAAACACCAATTAGTATGTTACCTTCCCAGCATAATCCAAAATTTCATTAGAACTGATATACCTAGGGTTGAGCAAGTCCTTCTTTCCAAATATCATTACTCTCTCCTAGATAGATATTCGTAAGAACACCTCATCACCAACTTAAAACACTAGGTCTTTTCTTCGGCTGATGACATAACATTTTTTTCGAGTATAAGATTCTCTTATATGTTGTCAAATAGATCAGACCTTTTCTTCCATTTCATCAACAAGATAAGATCCTAATAGCATTCTTTCCCCATCATAATCCCAGAAAGATAGTGTTCTTCACTTTTTTCCATATATGGATTTATAAGGAACCATCTAAATACTAGAGTGAATGATATTGTTTTATGAAAATTCCACTAATGGTAGCTGTTGATCCCAACAACAATTGAAATACATATAAAAATCTTTGAACATGTCTTCTAGAGTTTGAATTGTCCTCTCATATTGACCATCTATCTGAAGATGATAAGAAGTGTTGAAACATAACTCTTTATCTATAGAATGCTAAAGACACACCAAAACATCAAGGTTAACATTGGATCCTGATCATATATAATTGAAAGTGGTACATGATGCAATCATAACACTTCCTTTACATATATCCTGGAAATCTTATTAGGAGTGAAATCATCTCTAACAACAATGAATTTTTCTGATTTTGTAAGACGATCAACTATAACCCAGATAGCAGTATTGCCATTAGATGTTTTTGGATGTCTCATGAAAAAATACATAGTGATGTTTTCCCATTTCCATTATGTTGTTGGTAATTTTTTTAACATCCCCTTAGAATTATCTCTTTTAGCCTTAACATTATAACAATCCAAGCATCAAGAGACATATTTTGCAACATCTTTTTTCATCCCATCCCACTAGAACTACTCTTCGAGGTCCATGTACTTATTTGTGCTTCTAAGTGGAATAGATAATGATAAACTATGAGCCTCATCCAATAATTCATTCTTTAATTCGTGTATGGGTGAAATACAAATATGGATCATGAAACGTTTTATTTCATCCCAGTAAAGGTTGAATTCAGGAACATTTCTCCGATTCTTTTTTAACTCAACATCTTCCTTCTATGCCTCATTAATCATCACATGTATCGATGGTTGAAAACTAATTTGAGAAATATAATATTTCTCCCCTTCCATTAAAATTTCATGATCCATCATTTGTAAATCCAAGAATATTGTAATTTTTTATTATCCTCATCATGTATAAGTTGGCATTGTCTTTTCACCTCAAAGCATCTTATACCTTCATCGCTTTCCCAGGGTGATAATATATTGAGATGTCATAATCATTATTCTAATCCAACCATTTTCATTGTCGCATATTCAACTCATTTTGTGGGAAAATATACATTAAATTTTTATGACTATTATAAATATCAGACAATTCATAATAAAGCTAATGCATCTATATTTTTAATGCAATGATTACCACATCTAACTCCAAATCCAAGGTTGAGTAATATTTCTCATTGATTTTCTAATGCTGTGAGGAATAAGCTGTCACCATATAATCTCCCATTAGAACAAACCCCAACCCCTTCATAGACGAATCAATGTAGATCACAAAGCTTTCTCCACTAAAAGGTATTGTGAGAACATGTGGGCCGACTAACCTCCTTTTTATGTATTTGAAATTATCTTCACATTCCTCCATCTAAACAAACATAACTTCTTTCCGAGTCAACTTTGGTGACTGTATTATATAATAAAGAAAAATCTTTCATAAAACATTGATAATATCTAGCGAAAAAATGAAAAAAATCAGATCTCATTTAATGTTGTTGGTCTCTACCATCCTTGAATATCCTCATTTTTTTGCTAGATCCAAATATATCCCCTCCATTGGGATTATGTGACCTAGAAATGAATCTTTTTGAAGCCAAAATTCGCTCTTGGAAAATTTGTCATAAATCTTCTCCTTTCTCAGGCTCTTTAGTACAATTCTCAAGTGATCTTCATGTTCTTGCTTTCTCTATGAATATACATGAATATTGTATATAATGACTACCACAAACTGATCAAGGTAGTCTCTAAAGACTCTATTCATTAGATCCATGAATATTGAGGGGGAATTTGTATGACTAAGAGGAATCACTATAAATTATTAGTTTCTTTACCTTGTACGGAATGGCTGAATTAGTATATTCTCATTTTTACCCTTAATTAATGATATCATGAATGAAGATCAACCCACTAAAAGTACTGATATCCTCATAGTTGGTCAAAAAATTCATCAATGCATGAGAGAGGATATTTTTTCTTGATAGTGATGTTGTTAAGTTCATGATAGTCAATAAAATGTCTCATTCATCCATCATTCTTCTTAACAAACCAAATAGGTTCTCCCCAAGGTGACGCACTAGGGTGTATGAATCCCTTATCAAGATTCTCTTTGAGTTTGTTCTTCAATTCCTTTAACTCAAATTGGGTCCATCGTATAAAGTGTCTTTGAAATAGGCATAGAACCCGTTATGAGTTCTATTGAAAAATATAATTCATGTTTTGGTGGAAGACCAGTTATTCCTTAAAAAAGAAATCATCAAACCCCGTAAAATGTGTTTTTTTGTAATCCTGATTTTCTCTCCAACCATTTGAGAGTAATAAAATTCACTTATTTGAATCAAGACCCAAAATATTGATGTAATTTCTACTAGAAGGTTATATTCATCCTTTCTTCGATAGATGAATGAAGATTGATCTGGAATATGAAATTTTACTTCTATTCTTTTGAAGCTGATATGATATCCATTTTAAGAAATCCAATGCGTGTCAAGAATCACATCAAATTCCATTATAGGAATGATCAAAAGATTTGTAGGAAGAATTTTCCAACAAACTTCAATCAGAAAATAATTGTAAACTTTTGATGTGACAGTTGTTCCATTAGATGTTGTCACAGTTAACTCAATATCTAATTTTTTAGCTAATATGGTGATACAATTTGATAATTATTAATAAATATAATAGTGGGTGGATCCAAAATCAAATGAAACGTTTTCTACTTTAGAGTGGATGGTATGTGTACCATTCAGCACTTCATTATCATAATCCACATAACTGATAGTAATTTCATGTTTCTTTCCTTTGTCTTTGGCTTTAACAGTTTTTTATCATCGATCATAATCAATAACCCTTGTATTGGGGAATTTATTGGCATAATTCCCCATTTCCTTGCACTTGTAACATTGAATTGTTGGGGGTTAATTCTATGTAGTCTTTTAATTTTTTCATCATTAGGTATCTTTTTCCCATCCCTTTGGCATTCAATTCCATGGTGACCTTTTTTTCTACACTTAAAACATTTAAATTCCCCTTTAAGAACATTCTCTCCATGTTTCTTTCAACCCATTGATTTTAAGTGAAAAATCATCTTTTATCAATGTGGTCTTTAGATTTTCCTTTTAATTTGATTTTACTCCTCTTATCAATACCATACGACTGATAGGTTAGTTCAATAATTATCTCAACCTTGAGAGAACATAGAAAAATTTCCTCATAGATTTTAATTTCCCCTGTGGATAATTCCGTTTGGGGACATGGTTTTAAGACAAAAAATATTAGATTGATATTACTATCAGGTTGGATAATTATTCTGGAAGCAAACCTTGTAAGTCTTTTAAAATTTTCATTGGAGGTACCAATAGATTCATTATCCTATTGCTTCAATTAATGAAATTATATCTCAATATTTGATCAATGAATATGAGTGATGTACATGTTGAAAAATATGTTCTTGAACTCATCCCATTCTATGGACTCAATTTTATCTCTTTGACATGTATTCTTGATATGATTCCACCATTTATCAGCTTCACCATCCAAACGATATACTGCGAATATGAATATATCAAGATCAGAACATTGTAGTACAGAAGATATCTTTTCAGTGGTACTAATCCATTATTTATACACTAATGGATAAAAAGACCCACTAAATGAAGGTGTACGCTGACTTATGATGGATTTAACAGAGTGTTGCTCCGTCCTTTTCTTGTTTGGATGTCTGGAATGATTTATAGCTTGAGAAAGTTTTGTGGGAATGGATACAATATTTTCCATTCCATCATCCATAAAATTTGGTTACTCATTAGGACAATCATTGTATTTTCCATCACATTCATCATTAACATGGGTTCTTCAGATTCCATCTATTGTCTAAAACCAAGAATCATAGTGTGAGAAACATAGATATTAATAGGAAAACCTCACTATAAAGAATGAAATATAAAATTTGGAAAATTTTGGTTTTATCGTAGCTTATTCATGGTAATTTTTAAAACACTAGGATCATATCCAATACATAGACATAGCCTTATGGTTATTAATAAGGATTTCATGTCCTAATTTCCAATGGTTAGTTATACCATTCCTCTGATTCCAACTATAATGGCCCATAGATTACATACATTTTTATTAAATCATAATTTATGTATATTTACTAAAACATATAACAAAACCACGTCAGGAACAGATAGGTATTGTGTCTTTAGAAATCGGGAAACATAAACAAATGGTTTATAAAACATCAACATTGTCTCCTATTCATTTCATCATAACAAGACTATTTTTTCTGATATCATATTTAATACCCTAATTACAATCATATGGAAAATAAACATAAAAATGATGTGATCAAATGCTCGGTAAGAGTAAGAAATGGAAATATCAATAATATGATATATATAAGAACACACAATTTGAAATTTGTATCCTACATAAGATATCATAATATCTTGTCAGGGGATAAATCATTGATGTGAAATGTACTTCCAATAATCCTTAAATAAGACATTAAACCTTGTGGAATAAACTCATATGCATAGAATATCATTTCATATTAGTCAAGGCACATTTCCAAGACCATCCTAGGATACAAAAGTCCATTACTAGATTGAGTTCACTCTTTGGTCCATTCCTATATCACTGAACCTAATTAACATGTCATTGAATCCATGAATATCAAATGAAATAAAAATCATCACCCAATGAATAGGAGGTAGATATAGGTCCCATCCATCTCATAATGAATCCATTATTATGTGTTCCACAAAAACATAAATCATACAGCATTCCATAACACATGTAATAAAATGGGATTATTAAACATCATGCCTTCATTACATAGTCCTTCCATGATAAAAAACTTCATTATATAATTCTATCATAATTTAATCAAATAAAATTGTTAATAAGGATATAAAAATAAACCTATATCATTTTATATTTAAAATAACTTTGATAAAACAAGAGAACTATATTCTTGACGAAAATATCCTTTCTTCCTCAAAAACATTTTCTATTCTCAATATGTCGTCTTATATTAAAATAAAATACTTTTATTGGAAATAAAATAGAAATTTTTTTAAAGGAATATTCATGGAAATAATTCTCTATGATAGCATAAATATTCGTTCATTCCATATAAGATAGGAAAACATTCTCCTTATAATTTTTTCAGAAATGTCAAAAGAACCACGTATGGTAAACAAAAGAAATATTCTTTCCGTACCATATGGTAAAAATCAACAAAGGGTAAAAATTAATTTAAACATACATGGAAGAATAGTTATCATTTTATGAAAATATTTTTAGGAATCATGGAGAAGGATGATTAATATTACCCTATAAAATACATAGGAATAAACAATCATGGAAAAAAACGAGATTGTAAAAGGTATCCCTTACCTTAGGTCTGATATGTTTCCAATGTATCCAAAACACCAAAATAATGATTTAAATAATCTTTCATATTTATTCCAAAATCATAATAATTTTTATGATAACATTTCTGTTCATATTTTCATCCATTTTTGGAAACATTTCATTATTACTCATTAACAAGGTATTAATTTCGTTATGTTCTTAAGTATATTTTATTGGATAAGTTCTTGGTCCTCTTTTTAGGTTATTGTTATATATTTTACAGAAATTTATTAGTATAATATATTTCATATTTATTCTGTCAATTAATTTAAAAAATCATTGTTTAATGAAGGTCATGAAGAACAAATCACAACGCACCATGAAGATAGCAAGCCGTACGTACGCCCGAGCAACGATATCATTCCCATAATGTCTGAATGGTATTAAATTGGTTGGTGTGTAGTATATCAGAATTATAATAATGTTATATAATTCAAATATACATATTATTGAAACCATTATACCCATTCTTGTATGTGGGCAGGGAAAATAGATTACACCACAGCCTCGAGATGGTAATCTATTCGTACACACATGCGATGATTCCATTTTTTATTGGATAGACAGAAGGTGATATAAGATTATTTATTAATTATAATAACATATAAGAATATTATTGTGACATATATTATTGTTTTATAATGAAAAATCTAATGAAGAAGAACAATAATAAGAAAGAAACATTAATGAATAAGTAGATGAGATTAACTCTTCCTCAACATGCCCCCTTTGAATTTCCCCTTAGGGAATACGAGGGGGTCTTTTGAGAAGTCCAAAACCTCTATTCTATTACTAGGTAAGTATATAAGTGTAATGGTAAATGTTTTGAAGAGCATTAAGGAACAAAATGGAGTGATGAGGAATGGGAGGAGGTTCTCTTTTATAAGAGGAAACTCTCAAAATATTAATTTACAATAAAATGAAGCTCTACCCCAAAAATTCCAATGTTTCCCTAATTCGATGATGAGATGATATAGGGTTTTAATATAATAATCCAATAAATTTTTTACAAGTTATCTTTCCATTCTAAACCTTATCTTTTTAATTAACCCTTAGTTATTTTATTAAAGATTAATTTTGGTAATGACACTCTAAATATTGGATGTTAATTAATTTTTACATAGGTGGTGTTAATTATCCATAAATGGATAATTAATGATATTTTAGACAATTTAATTATCAATTTTTAATTTTTAAATATTTTTAGGATCCTTAAAAAATTTACCATAATGTTATGTTTATAAAATATCAATACTGTCAATTTTGACACTATTTATTTATTAGACATTAAATAAAATTCACATTAATGATAAATTTGAACCAAAATATTCAATACACTACTATAATGTAATTATAACTTAGAATATTCATGGATAAAATTAATTATTTCATATTATATTTCATTTAACAATTTTTAAACCATTTATTGAATATTTCTATTAATAAAATAACTTATGCATCACTATTTTTTCTTCATTAATTTTAATAATATATCATTTAAAAATTAAAAATGAATTTTGATGATGTGGTTAATAATTACATATTTCTATAGACTATATATAGTCAATTTTATCTCCATGTTATCCATATATTAAAATTAATACACATATATAAAAAGGGATTGTGACACTTTGTCTATTTCATTAGTTTTTATTACCATCATGTCATTTTCATAGGTAATTGGAAATAAAGTGATTCCATTTAGAAAAATAGATGTTATGTTTAGAATTTAATCATCCAATAGTATTTTTTATGGTGTTAAGGTATATTTATAATATTAATTTTACCCTTAATTACCTGATTCACCTTTAACCATGGTATTAAAATAATTACCAAAGTAAATATTCATAATGATAAAAATTGAATTTATCATATTAACATTATTTTGACCTTATGATTACAAAAATAGGATCCATTTTTCAAAATTCAAAACACAGAAGTTGTAGCAATTAATTAAAAATTTATTCTATTGTTGAGAAAATTGTTTTAAAAGTTAAAACATTCCAAATTATTGAAATGTTTTTTTACTATGATTTCAATGTAAAATTAATGATAATGACAGAAAATAAATTTAATGGTAAAAAATATATTATATTTATACTTTCAAACCAATAAATATTATAATTTAACCAAATATATTATCCAAATGAAAAAAGATGATTTTAAATTAAATTTATCATATTTTTATTGTTCATCAATATTTGAAAGTTATCTAAAAAATATCAAAAATTTAACCAAATTATATTATTATACCTCACATGATAATAAAATTTTTGTGTTGTCATTAAAAATCATTAATGTTACAATGTCTTAATTTAAAATGGGTTCTCCATTTAATTGTGTATAATTAACATTTTTTAAAAAAAGATACTCCAAATAAGATTTTATTCATAACATATGACAAAAAAATTCAATAAAAAATATACGAAATATTTTATTAATTATATAACACATATATATCATATTAATTTCATCATGAAATATAATTCACCCGAAAACACAAATATATAATTGATTTCTACATTTCATAAATAATTTTCATAAGTTGGATATAATTATTCCCGAAAACCTAATTACTAGGCTATAAAAGTAATTTTATATTATGGGCATATCATAGTTTCTTTAATCACTGATGTAATGACCCAGACCCTCAGGACCCCTTCCATTTCAAATTATCGGCGCGACCGATCGGCGCGACCGTTCGGCGAGATCGATCGGCCCAACCGATCTGCGCGACCGATTGGTGAGACGGATCCCCCGACCGATCGGAGAGACTGTTCGGCGAGACCGATCGGTGGGACCGATCAGCGAGACCGATCGGCGCGACCGATCGGTGAGACCGATCGGTGTCACCCAGCATTGACGGGATTTTACATCTACAGTTTTTCCCATAACCCCACTTTTGGGCCTTTTAAACTTTTGAAGCATTTTAAGGCCGTTTTTAGCCCATAATTATTAACTAGAAATCAAAGAAACAACCCTACTAAATAACAATTAATCCAGTAGTGTGTAACCACCCAAACTCATGGAAGAACCACTATCCGACTTCCAAAGAATTCAAATTTCTTATCTCGTAACAACCAGATTTTATCTCTATATCGTAGAAGAAGTTCTTCTCCCCCCCTTCTTCCTTTTTGGCAGACTTATCTCGTCTCCCAGGCGCGCCTAAAGTCCCTCCTTCCCAAGACTTGTGGTGCGCCTACGCTGAATTCATCTGCTCATCCTTGGAGTTCTCGACGTCCCTCCTCTTCAAATCGTGTATCCCATGTTCTTGGCACGTGGGAAAAAATGTCGATCCTTGATCAATCAAGAAGGGGTTTATCCTTCATCTCTCCTTTCTGTGTATCATGCGGGGTGGGAATGGTTTTGCCTTTGTGGAAACTGATGAAACCAAACATAATGAAGATAATGAACAAAATTTAAAGAATAAAGGGGGGGGGGGTGTGATCAATGTTATGTTGTAATCTTTATGTTGTTATGTGTTGTGAACTGTACGGGCCTATGATCACTGTAAAACATGGTCGTTGGTGGTATTTCTCGATGAACTATTGAACCTCGGTGCTCCTGGATATTTAAATAACCGTAACATGGAATT
This sequence comes from Viscum album, assembly GCA_963277665.1. Taxonomy (NCBI): domain Eukaryota; kingdom Viridiplantae; phylum Streptophyta; class Magnoliopsida; order Santalales; family Viscaceae; genus Viscum; species Viscum album. Next base: position 1,247,114,847 of record OY728141.1, on the reverse strand, counting down.
GGTTAATTACGTATACTTGGTTAAATAAATTGAAAGCACCAGGATCAACCCTTTTCTGTGATAACCCCGGTTAAAGCACAGTGGAATTGAAACCATGAAGTGTGTTAAATCTTTTAAATCTGAAAATACATGCATGTGTCTCCCTTATGTTGGTGGGAACAGTTTGGTTGTTTCCATCACGGACCGATTGCTGGGGTGATATGTGTGGGGATGGGATCCCATGTTGTTATACTTTGAGGATGTGTGATTACTCTACTTATATCACAAATTGGGGTGGTATCCTCTGTTGTTGAGAAAATGTTTGCTCCTGGATTTTGGGGACAAGGGGTTGTATCATGTGGTTTTATATAGTTCCAGTACTTCTAGGGATCTCACCTGTCCCTTTGTTGTTGTGACTTTGCAAGAGAACAGGGTGTGAATGCCTAAATTGTTGTTGGCTGTAACTTTTTTTCCTTGGCTTGTGATTATTCTGACTAGTTTCCCAAATACATGAAGAAACTTATTAAAACATTATTACTGAACATGAAAACAAGGATAGACAAATGGGGATTTGGTTTGATGTGAGTTTTGACATGGGCATGGGTGATGTTCTCTTCTCTTATGAATGAATAGTCAGGATAGTGTTCTTTAGGCTAGCTGAATAAAAACCTATATTGGGTGAGTGCTTGTTACCTATACATATACTTGTAGTTTTTTTTATTCGCGCCCCACCCAAGTTGATCACAAAGTGCCGAACACCCCCATTTCATGGGGGAGGCAGTTTTTTCAAACACTTCTATTAGTGGCTATTTATTAGCTCCTTTATGCTCCCTTTCCCGGATAGCCCAAATTTCTTCGGGCATCCTGTGATGGACTGAATTCCATTATTAGCCTAATAATCTTAGGGCGGGGTAGTTGTGGTAGTTGGCCCAGGTGTTTGCGAGGAGTTTTTTTCCCAAGTGTCTTCGGGATGAGGCCCAAGTGTCTTCAGGCATGGCAGTGGGTTTTCTAACCTAGGTGTTTGTGGGTATGGTTACATGTGGTGGTTGTGGCCCAGGTGTCTGTGGGAGGGATGTGTGGTTGTGGCCCAGGTGTGTGCGGGTGAGGTTTGGTTGTGGGACTTCAGTGAGGATATGGCCCAGGTGTGTGCGGGAGGGGTGTGGTAGTGGGACTACGGTGAAAATGGCATGATTAGTTTGATGCATATGATGTCTTAAATAAATAGTGGGGAAGCTACACTGGGTACCCAAATATCGATGTGATGTTACTATATGTTACTTGACTTGTGTTATTTGGGGAGCGTGTCGTGGTGAGGTTGGGTGGATAGCATTTCCTTGTTGGGTGTTTGGTTATTTCTTTTTCCACGGGGCATTAGAATGTCTCCCCGCATATGCACGAGAGTCTTTTGTTTTCCTTACTGAGTGTACTTGTATGCTCACCCTACATATATAAAACTGTTATCAGGTTTCCAGGAGGACATCAGGGATCATGCGGGACTGTACTAGCTCGGACCATGGGTAAATCACTGTTGTCATTATCTTTTTCTTGGTACTTTACCTTTTGGAGTTTTGTGGCTTGTATCCCTTACTTTTTAACTACATATGGGAATGGTATACTTTTGGTTTTTCCTTTACTTTCAGTCGTACTTGCACTTTCAGTTTTGGTGTTGTGGGATTTACTATCTTATATCCTAATCTTATTAAAAGAAAAAGAGTAATGGCTTCCATTTTTTTGTGTGAGATTCTATACCCTTGGTGCTAGTCGCCACTCCGTGACCTATTGAAGGTGGGTTTCTGGGGTCATTATCTCTCCTTCAACTTAAAGAAATAAGGTATTGGAAAGTTGCTGACCCTTCCCTCCTTTTGGTGAAGGCGGTCATGATAGAATGGTATCAGGGGAATTGGATGAGAGATATGATGGAGTCTGGAGTTACGCACAGTGAGGATTTCATGGTATGGTAGGGAAATAGTTTTGGGTGACCTTGGTGCATGAATTGGGCCAGAGAAGACCGGCTAGGACATGAGATTTTAGGGCCCCCGTGATCTGATGCAAGGTCTTGGACCTTCCGATTGACCATGTGAGGCTACACTGATTGCAGGGTAGAGACCCTAGGAAATGTACATGCATCATAATGACTTGTGTTCTCGTGTTTCTGGGTGTTTTGGGGATTCAAAATAAATAAATAAGTCATGTAAAATGTAAGAATAATATTCTTCACTACTTGGGCTTAGGCATTCCTTGTTTACCTTGCAGCTATGGAACCCGGGAGATGACAACGAGTTGTACGGGCGATCGAGGCCCAGAAGGTTGACTTGACCGATCAGTAGAGGGATGATTGGGAGGAGGTGGACAACCAGTGGCAGAAGATGATTCAAGCCTTCCAGTGACAAACCCTTGAGAAGTACAAGGGAAAACATATGACATGAAGATGGAGGGCTGGATAAAGGTGATGGTGATAGCCTTCGGCTTTATCCGGGCTCTGAATGAGTACTGGGTTCCTCTGGCTGTCAGCCATATGTGGGGAGCAGCGCGTCAGTGGTGGATGCTCTACTTGGGGGAGAGGAGAGGGCTGAGGTGGCATGGGATGATTTTGAGAAGGAGTTCTATGCGGAATTCATATCTTCTACGCTGAAGGCAGGGAAGAGGCAGGAGATACTCTCCCTCCTGTAGGGGAGTATGTCGGTAAGGGAGTTGGGGATCAAGTTCAAGGATCTCCTTCACTTTTATCCGGACCTCTTTCTAGATGAGGGGTCTCGGGCAAGGCGTTTAGAGGAGGCGATCCGACCTTTCCTCCAATATGTTGTTACCCCCTTCACCTTGTCGACATACATGGAGGTCCAGAAGCAGGAAGAGGTGGTGGAGAGGATGCACATGCTGGGTGGTGTGTCACGAGAGGTGATTCAGTTAGGCCCATCAATGGGAAATGCCATCAGCACCAGACCTCCAGAATCGGGACCCTCTAGGTTCCGACCAGCAAGGAGCAGGCCGTAGTAATTCCAGTTCCGGGCCCCCGGTCCTCGCCCTTTCCCTTCGAGCCCAGGACCGAGGTGTTTTTTATGTGGGATCCACGTACATATCTAGAATCAGTTCCCGGACCGAGTTCAGTACGGTAGTGGCGGACAGGCCCGGCACCTACCTCAGGAGCAGCTTCCAGCAAGGCCCTTTCAGAAGCAGCAGGGGCAACAATCTCCCACTCCTCCGAGGGAAGACATTGTAGGGGTAGGAAGACCTCAGGGAGCTCCTCTTGGACCTCTACTAGAGCATGGTCCGGGAGGTGGCTGACAGACGAGGGGCAGAGGAGATGGGTGTGGCCATTTACACGCCGCGGAGGCAGCAATTCCAGCGGGACTGGAGGCTTTTTGACATACGATCAGTTTTTTCAGTACCCTTGCATATGCCTTGTTCGATACCGGAGCTTCATAATCCTTTGTTGCACCCGGTCTGTCTCGTGCTCTGGGTCTAGATTCCGAGAGACTTACAGTTCCCCTAGTGCTGATCACACGAGTCGAAGGTCAGACCGAGTTGTTATATGTTTGTAGAGGATGCAGACTAATGATAAGGCCACATCAGTCGGTCAGGGATCGACTACTGCTACAGATACAGCCGTACGATGCCATCCTAGGCATCGACTGGCTGTTCTCTCTGTGTGTCATCATCGACTGCTTCTGAGGAAGGGTTGTGTTCTCAAACATGGGTGGCCGGCGTGTTACATTCACCAGTGAGCGGAGTGGCCAGAAGGGCAGCAGGCGAGAGGAACCCCTCCTCTCCTTTTTAGCTGAGCTATCAGTAGAGTCAGTGGATGCTGAGATAGTGGAAGTACCAGGGATCGTCAGTGAGTTTATGGACGTCTTCCCTGAGGAGGTGACGAATCTACCCCCTCGACATGATATCTAGTTTGGGATAGACATGCAGATTGGTGCTCGTCTGATTCCAGTGGATCCCAACTAGATGGCGCCTTCAGAGCTACGGGATTTGCGGATTCAGATCGACGATCTAATGAAGAATGGTTTTGTTCGACCGAGTGCATCATCGTGGGGTGCTCCAATCTTGTTCGCAAAGAAGTCGGATGGTGGTATCAGGTTGTGCATAGACTACAAGAGGCTGAATCAGGTAATGATCAAGAATCCCTAGCCTCTTCCGAGGATAGACAATCTCATTGACCAGCTAAAAGGGGAAGGATGCTTCTCAAAAATAGACCTATGGACTGGATATCACCAGTTGAGGGTGAAGGAGGGCGACATCTAGAAGATGGCCTTCAGGTGCAGATATGGGACCTTCGAGTTTGTGGTCATGCATTTCGGTGTTACGAACTCCCCGGATGTGTTCATGGGGATTATGAACTCCATCTTCCAGGAGTACATAGATTGGTTCGTAGTTGTGTTCCTTGACGACATCCTGATCTATTCAAGATCAAAGGAGGACCATGCGGAGCATCTGAGTATGGTTTTAGAGGTCCTCTGGCAGCACCAGCTCTATGGGAAGTTGTCAAAATGAAAGTTATGGATGCGAGAAGTACATTTCCTTGGGAACGTAGTGTCCGAACAGGGGATAGCGATGGACCCATCAATGGTTTAGGCGGTTGTTTCTTGGGAAGAACCCAGGAATTTGGCAGAGGTTTGTAGTTTCCATGGGATGGCAGGTTACTATCGGAGGTTTATACCAAACTTCTCCCGAGTTGCAGCCCTTTTGAAAGCCTTGACCAAACAGGACCAGGGATTCACGTCGAGTGAGGAGTGTGAGGTATCCTTCAGCTATCTGAAGGATAAGTTGGTTAGTTCCCCAGTACTAAGACTACCAGAAGAAGGGGCGGCGTATGAGGTGTTCTGTGATGCTTCAGGGTAGGGCCTCAGATTTGTGTTGATGCAACGACAAGGGGTGATCTCTTATGGGTCTAGACAGCTATGCCCTCATTAGCTTAATTGTGCCACCTACAATATGGATCTTGAAGTGGTTGTTTTCAAACTAAATTTGTGGAAACATTACCTCATCGGAGAACGCTTTGTGGTCTTCACAGATCTCAAAATCATGAGATATATATTCTCCCAGTGGGACCTAAACTTATAGCAGTGAAGGTGGATGGAGTTCCTCCAGGAATACGACTTCAAGATTTCCTACACTTCGGGAAAAGAGAATTTAGTGGCCGATGCTTTGAGCAGGAGGTCACAGAAGGATGCCGTCCGAGAAGCGACAAATGCTTGGAAAGCGATGGAGGAGTTTACTGCCATGCACTTGGATGTGAGGATGGATAAATGTAGGGGACACCTGTATCAGATGACAGTACAGTCTTCTTTGTTGCGTTAGGTGGAGGAGTCTCAGTGGGGAGACTTGGAGAGTGAAGTGATGCATGACCGAGTTATCCAGGTCGATGCTCCGGAAGGGTGGATGGAGGATGGTCAGAACCAGATGCTTTTCTGAGGAAATTTGTTTGTTCCAGAGGCGATGCGCGGCTAGGATCATTTTGTGTTCCACAACTGACCCCTAGCAGTTCACCCAGGAGTTTCCAAGATGTACCAGGGTGTGAGGGGACAGTTTTGATGGCCCGAAGTAAAGCGAGCAGTGGAAGAGTTTGTGGCCATGTTCCTAGTGTGTCAAGAGGTGAAGGATGAACACAGTGTTCTGGGCGGGTTGTTGCTACCTTTAGATGTCCCCGAGTGGAAGGGGGATGACATCTCGATGGAATTCGTTACACGACTACCCAATGTGCAAGGAGGATGCGATGCCATCTGTATAAGGCCCCGACCATAAACCTTAATTAATATTGAATTAAATGAATAATTCACATTGAGGATCTTTTCAGGTTTAGAGTTTTAGAGAATTAGCACATAACTATTACATCTCAAAGGATTACAAAGTAGAAACTTTTACTAAGTTTTCATAAAATAAAAACTCTTAAAAAGAAACATGTCCAGTTCCATGTTTTAGGTTGCATGTCTTTCCCTTAATCCCATCCTTGACCCTTTTCCACGTTAAGTCCTGTGAAAAGCATTTCAAAAACTTGGGATGAGCATAAAAAGCTCAGTAAGGGATTCACAATGAATGAAAACTGTATGTTTTTTTCAAAACAGAAAGTAAAACATGTATACTTTATCAAAGTAATACTTTTCACCTTTTCGAAGTAGTAAAAACACATTGCTGAATAAAAGTTCATTAATTTCCCTTCCGTAACCAAAATATTACCATAAAACCCATATAAAGATCACATAACATATTAAGGTAACTTGGGACATAAACATACTTAAGTGGAAGAACCATAAGGTTGACTTCCACACATATCACTTAATGGAATAGCCATTCGGCCAACTTTCATACATACTTAATGGAATAGCCATACGGCCGACTTCCATACCCAATGCATTGGAGGTTATAACGTAACCACCCATCCTGGTATTTACGGCACCACCCGTCATATGGTTTATCACGTAATGACCAGTAAAATGTCCAAGTACCATTATAAAATTATAACACATAAAACCAACATAATTGAATGATAACATTTCCACATTTCAATCACAATATATCATTTAAATATATTAACATAACCGAATCCTTTATCAAAACCATTTTCAATACCAAAATACAAAAAAAGTATATGGTATTTATTTTATTTTAAAAACATTACGGCTTGTTGAGGAAGACAAGAATCAAATAATACTCGTGGCGGCGGAAAAGGTCGTTGTCACCGCATACGTAAAAAGAAACATTTCTTTTTGTCGTTTAGTAAAACGCTTCGTAGAAAAAAGATTCCTTTTGTATAAAAGTAAAAGTCAAAGGGGTTTATACACCATATAAATGAAAGTTGTGTATAAAACGAAATATGCCTCAATGAAAGGAGATTGAGACCATGTCCCTTACAAAGACGGTATCCTTGGTTTAAGGATAAATAAATTGCATAATTTTGTGTGACAAACGAATACACCAAATATAAGTGAATATTAATTGTACAATAATCAGAGGTTATTCACACACATTCATATAATGACATATTCAAGGAGTACAAGTTTATCCCAAAGAATCAAATTTGGGTTAAAAAGTTCCCTTGTAAAAATTTGACAGCCTAACGGCGTCACTTCAAAATTTCCAAAATGGATTGATGGGAAGTAAAAAAAAGGTATCTCATCACTTGGACATAAAATTTAAATCAATAAGGATATATGAGAACATATCCCAATATAACAATATGTGAATTAAAAGACCCAACAAAATAAGTCTTTTAAAAAGAGGAGGGTGAAAGGTTCCCTTACCAACTTGGGTATCTTTCGAAACATACACCCCATGAAAGAAGGACAATACATCATTGATGTAAATACTCATAAATGAAAGTATATTACACAAAGAGTAGAATAATGTTCAGTACATACACCATTAAAAGGAGATTGTGTAAAATTTAGCATAAATCTCACGGGAATAAAGGTTAGATGAAAAATCCCTTACGAAAACTCGGCAGCCTAACGACACCACTTAAAACATCCAAAAATGGATTGATGAGATCAAATAGAGTATCTCATCATATTAAAATAAAATGTACAGAAATAGGAATATAAAATAACATCCCCCATCATATAAAATATGAGCTTAAAAGAAGTGACATAAATGAGAGTACTTAAAAAAAAGAGGTTAGATCTTTTACAAAAATTCGGCAGCCTAACGGCGCCACTCAAAACATTCAAAATGGATTGATGAGAGAAAATAAGGTCTCTCACCATATAAACATAAAAATTAAATTATTAGTAATATAAAATAACATCCCTATAACAAGAATTATGAGCATAAAATGAATGACATAAAAGAGTGTACTTAAAAAGAAAGAGAGGAGTAGGATCCCTTACCTCGGGTCCGACTTGAATCGATCGTTCTTTAACGTCCTGAATAATAAACTTGAGTTAATTTCTACTTGCTTAAGAACCTTTTTCGAGTTCATTATTCCTTTTATATCAATTATTGACATGTTATAAACATTATGTAATCATTTAAGTTAATAATGTTTGTTTTGTCGATATTTGTTTCTTAAGTCAAAAGTGGACTTCTTAAAATTACATGTTGTTCGTGTGGTCAATGGTTCATTATATCCAGAATGATATTCAGGATTTGGATATCATATATATCATATATATCCAGCATATTCATGTATTTATAATATTACATAATCATTTAGAGGTATGAAATGAAATGCACCGTTTATGGAGACGGTAAGTCGTACGTACGCATGAACGCTACTTTCATTTCTTTGTCATATTAATGGAATTAAAAATAAATGGGAGGTATGTATATTTTAATTCCAGAATTATATTCATAATTTATATGTAACATAAATTATATATATCCATTATAAATATGTACTTATAATAGTACATTACATTTGGGGATAAGAAATGAAATGCACCGTTAATGGAGACGGTAAGCCGTACATACGCATGAACACTACATTCATTTCTGTCTCATTAATTAATGGAAAGAAATAATAATGATATAGAGGTATATTCTAATTCCAGTATAAAATCATATATAATAACTTTAAATCCATCCTCTATACGTCCCACATATGGCATTAACGAATCACATCACTTTGAGGTGGCGGTAGTCCGCACTTCCTTAAATGAAGATATCGCGTTTACCCATAATGGAAACCATAAAGGTATTCCATAAATGAAAAATACAGAATCTTAACTAAAACATAAACATATTATATATCATATATATAAATAGTGACATCTTAATGGCCACCTTGGAAGGTGTTATGTGAGTGTTGAACAATCATCGTTTCGTGAGGCAGAAACTCGCCATCCACGGAAATAGTATGTTCTTTAACCATTAGATGTAGGTTTGTGTAAGTGTAGCTTGAATACTTATTATAACAACATCCTAGTATATTTAAGATACTGGAGTTGTTAAAAAAATGAATAAAAAGTGTTTAGGGGTTTGGAGAGGCAAAATAAAACAAAATGACTCAAGTGAAGACATTACCTTAAAATCGGGTAACTCCCTTTGGTTTGAGCTCAAAGGCTTCCTTGGGAAGACTTATGCCCAATGTGAGGCTTCAAATAGTAATAGAGGGAAGTGGAGAGACAAAATGGGAAGAGTCTGGCCGAGCCAAACACTTTGGGAGTGTGGGTAAGGAGGTAGAGGTGGGGGCCTTTTATAAGAGGAGAGGAGAGGCACTCTTGTAAAGTTACAAAATGTTACATTATTTTTTTACTAGTTTCGGATTTTAGAGGTCCCACATTAATGTATATAGAGGATAAGGTGATAAGGGATCGAAATACACTCATCAAATAGGGTATGGACATGTTTAGGTCTTAGATATTACATTATCTTTCCATTTTATTTAAATCGTTAAATAATGAGGTCATCGCTGAATCATTATGATGTCATAAATAATTTAATTTATTTAATGTCTAAAAATTAATAAAAAAAATACTATGATGTAGGAAGTCTTTTTAGCTTTCCAATGACTATTTATAGCCAAAAATATGACTTGTATAACCCCATGTAAAATGTTTTTTAGTAAAACATTTCCTGTTTGTGTCATTTTTACTTTAACATTAAATAAAAAGATATTTATGTCATTTTCCAACCAAAGTGGCTCCATGGGGTCCCCAAGTTGACCCATGGATTTTCTTGGTCGTCCATGACACATCCAATGAGGGTAGGACATTTTTCTAGGTCATTTCATTTTATTAAAACATTATTCTTACCTTAAACTACACTAATTACCTCTAATCGCGATTAAAAACTTAATAAGTTACTATTCACCAAAAATTATTTTAATCCCATTGAACCAAATTTTACTTCTTAATGACAACCATGTATGTCGGATTTTTGAAATTCAAAACACAATAAAGGAAAAATTTCATTTAAAAGGAAATCAATTTTTATAAGTACCACATTGTGGTTTCACTATTCATCAAAAATTGATGTTTTTCAGAAATTACCAAAAGTTCACCCAAAGCTATATTTGATATTCCGAATTTAAAAATGATGTATATTTTACAAAATTTAGAACATATAAGTTTCATTAATTAATTTAATAATTAATTCCCGTTGTCAAAACAAATAGCGTGTTTTTATGAAACAAAATGTATCAAAAGATTGACACTAGTTTAAGTCCGATTTCAAAGTGAAATTAATTCCAACGACCACTATTGTATTAAATGGTAAAAATATATTCTAATTTAGCTTTAAAAACAATTCAAAAGATAATATAATCATATAAATAAATTAGATTAAAAGTGGTTTTGAATTAAAATACAACATTTTCACTATTCATTAAAAATTGAACTTTTTTGGAAAAATACCAAAAATTTACGCAAAGTAAACGTTGATGTCCCGATTCTAAAAAAGAATTTTATTTTGTCAAATATAACACATAAAATTGTCAACAAGTGGATTTAAAAGAGGTTCGCCATCAAACGGCGGTTAATCAACCTTTTAAAGAATATTAGAATATTTACACTTAAAATTGGATTCATTTGAATTTTTTAATCCTCTAACATTTATTGTAAAAAGTAAAAATATTTTACAAACATATATAATTATTTTGTAGTTAGTTCTGTTCATTCTCGCCATTACAATGGCTAGTCATTAACTACTATTTAAAATAATATTATTTTATTATTAGAGTGCAACGTAAGATTCCCAAGAAACTCGTTGTTGCGTGTTGGGTACGCCATCGAGCATATCATCCCCTTTAAAGTAATATTAATATTTTATTCACAAATATGGATAAATATAAAAATGTCATATTCTTTATTTACCTGGGGTGTTACATCCTTCCCCCCTTTTGGGAATTGCGTCCTCGCAATTTTAAAATTGAGCTTGGAAACATCCTTGAAAGTCCCCCATCGGAACAAGAGTCGGTAAAACGATAACTTTAACATAAAGAAAGTTAAGTATTGAGGTCACTCGTGTTAACCCATAATAGGATTCCATGTAGGAAAACATGGACATGGAAGAAAAATTAAAGGGTCATGTTATTGAGGGAGAGTGATAGTAAACATGTCTAGGAGAAAGATAACCATAAGAAAATCACAAACTTGTGATGGGTTAAACGGTATTCAATTCCCTAGTAGGAAAAGTTAATAGAAAACATTTTTGTTTTGAGTTACTTTTTATTGAGGAATTTATTCATAAGGAAACATAATCACTTATCATGATGACTTTCATCTTTTACTAGATTCCTTAATCAAACTCATATTTTTTCCAAAAGATGAGTATTTAGGATGACTTTTTCACATTAAGAGTACTATAATAAACTTCTAGAGAATCACCTAATCCACCAAATAGAACTATATACTTCCCATGTCTTTAGGCTTTAACCAAGAAAAAAACCAAAAAGGTTAGTACAAGGTCAGATAATCCAGAAAAGGATAACCCTTTAAAAAGAAAATCTATTCTTAATCTCCAAAATTTTTCCAACAAAACCCAATGTCCAACAAGGACTATTCGATAAAAAAATTGTCCATAAAATACTTCAATGTAAACCAAACTAATATTGAAACCCAAATATTTGAAGGATTTAGTCGCATAGTCTTCCAAGGTACAAATTAACACCTATCTCCAAATAACATCAGTTACTCTTAAAGTCTCGTATTGAAAAGTAATTAACCTAATCACATAACCTCCATGATAGGTTAATCATTTTCATAAATAACCCAAAATCAACTTACTCTTAATTCATAAAATCATATAACTAAAAAGAATCAGTCAAACTAACCAGGGACTTCACGTAGTCCAGTGGTAGGCGATAAATACCAGTTGCACTTTGGTTGTGGGTTCGATTCCCGCAGCTTTGTCCAACACGACAGGTTGTCACACGGTATACGTGTTGTCCTTTTCCAAAACTATATAATTCATAAAACATTCCCCAAAACGAGATAAAATCTTCAAAAATAACCATAATGTAATTTAACCTCAATTTTACCTCATGACATTCACTTTCTATCATTACATATAGTAACCCATAATTACATCGAATGTAAGGATCATATAAACCCAAATGGTTCTTTATAAATATGTCCACAAAAGAACAGATTACTATTCTTTGAATAAAATTTTTCATACATCAAACATCAATGTTACACATACTATAAAAAGTCTTCTAATGTATCCCATCATCAAAAGACACTTAATACTCTTAATAATTTCACCATAACTCTTGAAGCCCTTATATGTTGACTTCTTACTCATTCAACAGTCTTCATGATCCATTAACCATTACTTTCCAACTTATTCTAAAATACTTTTGTCCTACAAACAAAATCATGAATCATATCCTAAGATTCCAAAATAGAAAACAAAGTTAATAAATAATCCATACCTTTGATTGGTCATTGTCAGTTTCTTCATCCTCAATCGGAATGTCATTAGGTATTGGTAAACAAGTATTTGTATGATCTTGGTGATGCCATTCACGAAACTTCTTCATAGTACATGTGTTTTCATAATGACCATGCACACCACATTTAAAACATTCAATTGATCCCTAAAAAATATCTTCTTTCCTTTTCCTCGAGTCAACTGGATGCTTCCTTTTTCCATGGAAGGTTCTTGATTTTTGACCTTCATTTCCACATCTATAGCATATTTCTGTCCCTATGAAAAATTTTCCTAGTTGTTTATTTCCATATTTAAAACACATAGGTTTTTGAACACACTTACCTTTATGATTATTACATGTAGTTCCGTAGGGATTTTTTTCTCGCATATATGATGCCTTATAGAAATCACCAAGGTTTAGGTGGTCAATCATGACTCCAGATAGTTGGTTGAGGATAAACACAAGAGTTCTCATTGCAGCTCCCATATCATTCAGTTTCTCACTCAGAAAACTGTCACAGTTTCCTTCACATCCACTGTTACCTTGGTGCCTGCTAGATCCAGCCATTTACTAAAACCAAGAAGGTCAGTGTGAGTATATCAACAAAACCATCATGTACTAAAGAGGAATTTAAACACTAAGATATACTTAATCATTCACTTTATCTAAAAACTACGACTCTTTTTGAAATCCTAACCATTATGGTCATGTCACTTATGCTTAAAGAATACCCTAACCTCTAAAGTTATCTAAACCGACCTTTGATACCAACTATAAGGCACTGACCTTAAACCTTACTTAATATTGAATTAAATGAATAATTCACATTGAAGATATTTTCAGGTTTAGAGTTTTAGAGAATTAGGACATAACTATTACATCTCAAAGGATTACAAAGTAGAAACTTTTACAAAGTTTCCATAAAATAAAAACTCTTAAAAAGAAACACGTCCAGTTCCTTGTTTTTGGTTGCATGACTTTCCCTTGATCCCATCCTTGACCCCATTCCACGTTAAGTCCTGTGAAAAACATTTCAAAAACTTGGGATGAGCATAAAAAGCTGAGTAAGGGATTCACAAAGAATGAAAACTGTTAGTTTTTTACAAATCAACAAGTAAACCATGTATAATTTATCAAAGTAATACTTTTCAACTTTTCGAAGTAGTAAAAATTATTCGCAGAATAAAAGTTCATTACTTACCCTTCGGTAACCAAAATATTACCATAAAACCCATATAAAGATCACATAACATATAACGGTTACTTGGGACATAAACATACTTAAGTGGAAGAACCATAAGGTCGACTTCCACACATATTACTTAATGGAATAGCCATTCGGCCAACTTCCATACATACTTAATGAAATAGACATACGACCAACTTTCTACCCAATGCATTGGAGGATATAATGTAACCACCCGTCCTGGTATTCACGGCACCACCCGTCATATGGTTTATAACGTAACCACCCGTAAAATGTCCAAGTACCATTATAAAATTATAACACATAAAACCAACATAATGGAATGATAACATTTACACAAATCAATCACAATATATCATTTAAATATATTGACATAATAGAATTTTTTATCAAAACCATTTTCAATACAAAAATACAAAAAAAAAGTAGATGGTATTTATTTTATTTTAAAAACATTACAGCTTGTTGAGGAAGCTAAGGATCAAATAATACTCGCGGCGGCGGAAAAGGTCGTTGTCACCACGTACGTAAAAATAAACATTCCTTTTTGTCGTTTGGTAAAACGCTTCGTACAAAAAAGATTCCTTTTGTATAAAAGTAAAAGTCAAAGGGGTTTATACACCATATAAAATATAGTTGTGTATAAAACGAAATTTGCCTCAATGAAAGGAGATTGAGATGAAGTCCCTTACAAAGACGGTATCCTTGGTTTAAGGATAAATCAACTGCATAATTATGTGCGACAAACGAATACACCAAATAGAAGTGAATATTAATTTTAAAACAATCCGAGGTTATTCACACATATTGATAGAGCGACATATTCAAGGAGTACATGTTTATCCCAAAGAATCAAATTTGGGTTAAAAAGTTCCCTTGCAAAAATTTGAGAGCCTAACGGCGTCACTTCCAAATTTTCAAAATGGATTGATGAGAGATAAAAAAAGATATCTCATCACTTGGACATAAAATTTACATCAATAAGGATATATGAGAACATATCCCAACATAACAATATGTGAATTAAAAGACCAAACAAAATAAGTCTTTTAAAAAGAGGAGGGTGAAGGGCTCCCTTACCGACTTCGGTATCTTTCGAAACATACACCCCATGAAATAAGGAAAATACATCATTGATGTAAATACTCATAAAAGAATGTATATTACACAAAGAGTATAATAATGGTCAGTACATACACCATTCAAAGGATATTGTGGAAAATGTAGCATAAATCTCACGGGAATAAAAGTGAGATGAAAAATCCCTTACGAAAACTCGGCAGCCTAACAGCACCACTTAAAACTTCCAAAAATGGATTGATGAGATCAAATAGAGTATCTCATCATATTACAATAAAATGTACAGAAAGAGGAATATTATAGAACATCCCCCATCATATCAAAGAGGATCTTAACAGAAGTGACATAAATGAGAGTACTTATAAAAAGAGAGGTTAGATCTCTTACGAAAATACGGCAGCCTAACGGTGCCACTCAAAACTTCCAAAATGGATTGATGAGAGAAAATAATGTCTCCCACCATATGAACATACAAATTACATTATGAGTAATATAAAATAACATCCCAATCACAATAATGAATATATTAAAAGGAATGACATAAAAAAGTGTACTTAAAAAGAGAGGAGTAGGATCCCTTACCTCGGGTCCGACTTGACTCGATCGTTCTTTAACGTCCTGAATAATAAACATGAGTTAATTTCTACTTGCTTAAGAACCTTTTTCAAGTTAATAATTCCTTTTATATCAATTATTGACATGTTAAAAACATTATGTAATCATTTTAGTTAATAATGCTTGTTCTGTCGATATTTGGTTCTTAAGTCAAAAGTGGACTTCTAACAATTACATGTTGTTCGTGTGGTCAATGGTTCATTATGTCCAGAATGATATTCATGATTTGGATATCATATATATCATATATATACAGAATATACATGTATTTATAATATTACATAATCATTTAGAGGTAAGAAATGAAATGCATCGTTCATGGAGACGGTAAGCCGTACATACACATGAACACTACTTTCATTTCTTTGTCATATTAATGGAATTAAAACTAAATGAGAGGTATGTATATTTTAATTCCATAATTATATTCATCATTTATATGTAACATACATTATATATATCCATTATAAATATGTACTTATAATTGTACATTGCATTTGGGGATAAGAAATGAAATGCACCGTTCATGGAGGCGGTAAGCCATACGTACGCATGAATGCTAATTTCATTTCTATCTCATAAATTAATGGAATGAAATAATAATGATATATAGGTATATTATAATTCCAGTATAACATAATATATAATAACTTTAAATACATCATTTATACATCCCACATATGGCATTAACGAGTCACATCACTTTGAGGGGGCAGTAGTCTACACTCCCTTAAATGAAAATATCGCGTTTACCCATAATGGAAACCATAAAGGTATGCCATAAATGAAAAATACATAAGCTTAATTAAAACATAAACATATAATATATCATATATAAAAATAGTTACAACATAATGGCCACCTTTGAAGGTGTTATATGAGTGTTGAACAATCATCGTTTCGTGAGGCAGAAATTCACCATCCACGGAAACAGTATGTTCTTTATCTATTAGATGTAGGTGTGTGTAAGTGTAGCTCGAATAATTCTTATAAAAACATCCTAGTATATTGAATATAATTTAGTTGTTACAAAAGAAATGAATAAAAAGAGTTTAGGGGGTTGGAGAGGCAAAATAAAACAAAAGGACTCAAGTGAAGATATTACCTTGAAATCGGGTAACTCCATTTGGTTTGAGCTCAAAGGCTTCCTTGGGAAGACTTCTGCCCAAAGTTAGGATTCAAGGAGTAATAGAGGTAAGTGGAGAGACAAAATGGGCAGAGGTTGGCCGAGTCAAAGTCTTTGGGAGTGTGGGTAAGGAGGTAGAGGTGGGGGCCTTTTATTAGAGGAGAGGAGGGGGACTCTTGTAAAGATCCAAAATGTTACTTTATTTTCAAATGAGTTTCGGATTTTAATGATCCCACATTGATGTATTTCGAGGATAAGGGGATAAGGGTTAGAAATCCACTCATCCAATAGGTTTTTGACATGTGTAGGTCTAAGATATTACATTATCATTCCATTTTATTTAAATCGTTAAATAATGTGGTCATCGCTGCATCATTATGATGTCCTAAATAATTTAATTTATTTAATGACTCAAAATTATAAAAAAATACTATGATGTATTAAATATTTTTATCTTTTCAATGAATATTTATAGTCAAAATTATGTCTTGTATAACTCCATGTAAAAATTTATTTAGTAAAACATCTAATGTTTGTGTCATTTTTACTTTAACAATAAATAAAAAGATATTTATGTCATTTTCCAACCAAAGTGGCTCTATGGGGTCCCCAAATTGACCCATGGATTGTCTTGGTCGGCCATGAAACATCCAATGAGGGTAGTACATGTGTCTAGGTCATTTCATTTTATTAAAACATTATTCTTACCTTAAACTACACTAATTATCTCTAATCGCGATTAAAAACTTAATAAGTTACTATTCACCAAAATATTATTTTAATCCCATTGAACCACATTTTACTTGTTAATGACAACCATGTATTTTGGATTTTTGAAATTCAAAACACAATGATGGAAAAATTTCATTTAAACGGAAAATCAGTTTTTATAAGTACCACTTAGTGGTTTCACTATTCATCAAAAATTGAAGTTTTTCAGAAATTTACCAAAAGTTCACCCTAAGCTATATTTGATATTCCGAATTCAAAAATGATGTCCATTTTACAAAATTCAGAAAATATAATTTGCATTAATTAATTTAATAATTAATTCCCATAGTCAAAACAAATAGCGTGTTTTTATGAAACAAAATGTATCAAAAGATTGACACTAGTTTAAGTCCGATTTCAAAGTGAAATTAATTCAAAATACCACTATTGGATTAAATGGTAAAAATATATTCTAATTTCACTTTAAAACCAATTCAAAATATAATCTAATAATATAAATAAATTATATTAAAAGAGATTTTTAATTAAAATACAACATTTTTCACATTCATTAAAAATTGAACTTTTTTGGAAAAATACAAAAAATTTACGCAAAGTAAACATTGATGTCCAGATTCTAAAAAAGAATTTTATTTTGTCCAATATAACACATAAAATTGTCAAAAAGTGGATTTATAAGAGGTTCGCCGTCAAAAGGCAGTTAATCGACCTTTTAAAGAATATTAGAATGTTTACTCTTAAAATTGGATTCATTTGCATTATTTAATCCTCTAACATTTATTGTAAAAAGTAAAAATATTTGACAACATATATAATCATTTTTTAGTTAGTTCTGTTCATTCCCGCCATTACAATGGATAGGCGTTAACTACTATTTAAAATAATATTATTTTATTATTAGAGTGCAAAGTAAGATTTCCAAGAAACTCGTTGTTGCGTGTTGGGTACGCCATCGAGCATAGCATCCCATTTGAAGTAATATTAATATTTTATTCAAAAATGTGGATAAATATAAAAATTTCATATTCTTTATTTACCCGGGGTGTTACAATCTGGGTAGTAGTGGAACGGTTGACGAAATCGGCTCACTTTCTGGCGATCAAGGAGTCTAGTACAGTAGACTCTCTAGCATGGAGATATGTGGACGTGGTATTTTGGTTGCATATAGTTCCGAGTTCCATAGTCTCAGATAGTGACGCACGATATACCTCATGAGTTTAGAGGGGTTTTCATCATTCTTTTGGCACCCAGCTGCGCCTTAGCACTGCCTTCCTCCCCCAGACAGATGGGAAGATATAGCACACCATCCAAACCTTGGATGATATGCTGCGGGCTTGTGTTCTAGACTCAGGAGGATCATGGGTGAGACACTTTCCTCTGGTATATTTTTCCTACAACAATAGATACCACTCTACCATGGGCATGGCTCCATTCGAAGCTTTGTACGGGAGGCTGTGTCGCTCACCCGTGTGCTAGACAGAAGTCGGGGAGGCAGGTGTTCTTTGCCAGAAGGTGGTGCAGAGCACGGTAGAGAAGGTTTATCTTATACAAGAAAGGATGAAGGAGGCTTAGGACCGGAAGAAGTCATATGAAAATGATAGGAGAATACCCTTGTATTTGGAGGTTGGGGACCACGTGTTCTTGAAGGACTCCCCTCGGTGTGGGCAGCGGAGGTTTGGCAGGGGAAGTAAGCTCACTCCCAGGTTCGTCGGACCCTTCGAGGTGTTGCACCGGGTCGGCAAGTTGGCATATCTGCTGGCGTTTTCACCACACCTGCAAAGGGTTCACGATGTCTTCCATGTGTCCCAAATCTGATGATATCTGAATGACGATCCACACATCCTCGACTGGGGAGAATTCGATATGGAAGAAGATGTGGCCTTCATAGAACGACCGATCAAGATCAAGGATCGTACGGAGAATGTGCTCAGTGGGTGAACCATTCCCTCGGGTCGTGTGTTATGGAGACATGGTGGGCTTGACGAAAGTACCTGGGAGAGGGAAGCACAGATACGTGTGCAATACCCCGAGTTGTTTTGAGTATTATCATGTTTTGGCATTACTTTTTTGCTATGTAATGCTTACCTTGTTGGCTATGGATGTGCAGTTTCTTTATTTGGATGTGTGTGTAAATTTTCTTAAAGAATGGGGAGGGGATGAACTGATCCCTAGTTAAGACGCATTAAAGAAGATGCGCCTAAACTCGTGCGGGCGAGTCGGTGCCGCCCAAAGCAGATAGTATCAAAACAAGGAGGAAGGGAGACCCCTCTCTCACTGGACCAGACGTTTTAGCCTTTTTTTTGCGTGGTTTCATGGGGGATGGAGATATGGGGCATTAGTGTTTGTTCAAGAGATAAAATCTTTCTATGTCAGAGAGGTTTACTCATGAGAGGTATCTTCTAGGGTGGTTGTTCGGATCGTCCCTCCTTCCTCTAGGTCTTGTTTTTATTCTTGAGAGTGAGAATGGTTTGAGAGCTATCTGATGTAATAACCTAGACCCTCATGACCTCTTCCTTTTTCCAATTATCGGCGCAACAAATCAGAGATAAAGATCAGTGAGACCAATTGGTACGACTGATCTGTGAGACCGATCTACGCGACCGAGCTGTGTGACCAATCAGGTAGACCAATGGACGCGATGGATCAGTGAGACTGATCGCTGGGACTGATCGGCGCGACCGATCGGCGCCACCGTTCGGTGAGACCGATCGGTGTCACCCAGCCTTGGCGGGATTTTCCTTCTAAAGTTTTTTCCTGAAACCCTACTTTTGGTCCTTTTTAACTTTTTGATGAGTATCAAGGCCATTTTTAAGACCATAATTAATATTTAAAAATCAATGAAACCCCCTACTAAATAACAATTAATCCAGTCATGTGTAACCACCCAACCGCGTGGAAGAACCACGATCCGACTTCCAAGGTGTTCAAATTTCTTATCCCCTAACAACCAGATTTTATCTATATATCTCAGAAGAAGTTCTTCTCCCCCATTCTTCCCTTTTGGACGACTTCTCTATTCTCCCTAGTGCCCCTGAAGTCCCTCCTTCTCGAGACATGTGGTGCGCCTAGGATAAAGTCTTCTGCTCGTCCTTGGAGTTCCCGACCACCCTCCCCTGCAAATCGCACATCCCCTATTCTTGGTATGTGGGGAAAAATGTCGATCCTTGAACAATCAAGTAGGGGTATCTCCTTCGTCTCTCATTTATGTGTATCATGCGGGGTGGGAATGCTTTTTTCCTTTGTGGAAACTGATGAAACCTAACTTAATGAAGATAATGAACAGACATTAAAGAATAAAGGGGGGGGGGGTGATCGATGTTCTGTTGTACTCTATATGTTGTTATGTGTTCTGAACTGTATGGGACTATGCTCACTAGAAATCATAGTCATTGGGGGTCTTTATCTATGCACTATTGAACCTCGGTGCTCCTGGATGTTTAAATAACTGTTACATGGAATTGGTTAATTAAGTATATTCGGTTAAATAAATTGAAATCACCAGGATCAACCCTTTTCCGTGATAACCCCGGTTAAAGCATAGTGGAATTGAAACCATGGAGTGTGTTAAATCTTTTAAATCTGAAAATACTTTCATGCGACTGCCTTGTGTTGGGGGTAGCGGTTTGGTTGTTTCATTCACGTACCGATTTCTGGGGTGATATGGGTGGGGATGGGATCCCCTGTTGTTATACTTTGAGGTTGTGTGATTACTCTGCTTATATCACGAATTGGGGTGGGATCCTCTGTTGTTGAGAAACCATTGGTTCCTAGATTTTGGGGACATGGGGCTATATCTTGGGTTTTTCTTTGGTTCCAGCACTTCAAGGGATCTAACTTATCCCTTTGTTGTTGTAACTTTTCAAGACAACTCGGTGTGAATGCTTAAATTGTTTTTGGATGTATGTTTTTTTCCTTGGATTGTGCATATGCTTACTAGTTTCTCATGTAGGTACAGAAACATATTTCAACATTATTACTGAACATGAAAACAAGGATGGACAAATGGGGATTTGGTTTGATGTGAGTTGTGACTTGGGTAAGGGTGATGTTCTCTTCTCTTATGAATGAATAGTAAGGATACTATTCTTTAGGCTGGCTGAAGTAAAGCCTGGATTGGGTGAGTGCTTGTTACCTATACATATACTTGTAGTTTTGTGTTTCTTATTCACACCCCACACATGTTGAGAACTTAGTGCCGAACACCCCCATTTCATGGGGGAGGGTGTTTTCCCAACACTTCTATTAGTGTCTGGTTATTAGATCCATTATTTTCCCTTTCTCGGATATCCAAAGTATCTTCGGGTAGGCTGTGATGGCCTGAAGTCCCTTATTAGCCCAAGAATCTTCGGGCGGGGTAGTTGTGGTGGTTGGCCCAGGTTTTTGCAGGAAGGTTGTTTCCCATGTGTCTTCAGGATGAGGCCTAGGTGTCTTCGGGCATGGTGATTTTTATTCTGACCCAGGTGATTGTGGGTATGGTTACGTGTGGTGGTTGTGGCCTAGGTGTCTCTGGGCGGGATGTGCGGTTGTGGCCCAGGTGTGTGCGGGCGAGGTTTGATAGTGGGACTGTGGTGAGGATATGGCCCATGTGTGTGTGTGTGGGGTCTGGCAGTGGAACTGCGGTGAAAATGGAGGTATTGGTTTGATGCATAGGATGTCTTCAATAAATAGTGGGAAAGCGGCACGGGGTACCCAAATATCGAAGTTCTATTACTATATGTTACGTGACTTGCGTTATTTGGGGAGTGTTCCTTGGTGAGGATGGGTGGATATCTTTTCCTTGTTGGGTGTTTGGTTATTTCTTTTTCCACGGGGCATTAGAATGTCTCACCACTTGTGCCCGAGAGTCTTTGGTTTTCCCTACTGAGTGTACTTGTATGATCACCAAACGTATATAAAACTATTTTCAGGTTTCTAGGAGGACATCAGGGATCGTGCGGGACCGTACTAGCTTAGACCTTGGGGTAGTTGTTGTTGTCATTTTATTTTTCTTAGTACTTTACCTTTTTGAGTTTTGTGGATTGTATCCATTACTTTTTAACATGCATATGGGAAGGGTATACATTTGGATTTACCTTTACTTTCATCCGTACTTGCACTTTCAGTTTTGGTGTTGTGGGATTTTCTATCTTATCTCCTGATCTTATTAAAAGAAAAAGGGTAATGCCTTACATTTTATTGTGTGAGATTCTATACACTTAGCGCAGGTCGCCACTCTGGGACCTATTGTAGGTGGGTTTCTAGGTTCATTATCTCTCCTTCAACTTAATGAAGGAAGGTCTTGGCAAGCTGCTAACCCTTCCCTCCTTTTGGTGAAGGCGAGTTGTGACAATAGAATTGTTTGAAATGCATGCTACTGAAGAATAAAAATTTATATAAAAATTTCATAAAAATATACGGGGATTACAACCACACTATATGAATAGTTTATATAAATTCAGCTTGATAAGAGAGTGTGAGAAGAATAAATTTCTTCTAAAAAACACGATACGATGTCACCATATATTATAAAATAGGTGAGAAATGAATAAATTGATATGGATTAGAATAATAACACCCAATAATTAATTGAGATTAATTGAAATCATTTATAAAAAAAGTGGGTGATATGGAGAAGGTTGAAGACCAACAAACCCTAAATCATTGATGAGATAAGGTATTATTTGACTAATCAATTATGCAGGTAATAAGAAGAATTTGTTTTCCAATATCCTTTCCATTGTTTTGGGGAATTAATTTATCTTTCATACTGAGAAATTTATTAAAAATTTCTACTTGATATGATTCTATTAAAACAATTTCATCCTTTAGATGTAGATTAATCAATTACTACTTGCTCTCTTACTCTAAGAAATGAATATCCCGTCATAATTTCATGTCTTAAATAAATAAAATTAACAATTAAAAAATCATTAGCTCACTAAAAGAATAAAAATTCATTCTATATCTCTATTTATATTTTTCAAGAATTTTTTTTATTACAATGTATCCAAAAACATCCAAATTTCCACATAATCCTTTCCATAAACTGATAACATGATGAATACTTCCAAACATGACTTTAAAAATTCAAATTCCATATTTAATGAATGAAGTTCACTAAATAAATATTATATTACTCATAAAATATAAATTGTCTCTAAATGTCACATTCCAAATATGGGAATATGATGATCACCATAAAAATTGAATGAAAAATTACATTCTTCCAAATAAACAACATCATGTTATGAAATATTTTCCATAAAAAGATATATATTGTAAATTATAGGAAACATAGAATGAAAAATCAAACATTAAACCAATATTATGTTTACCAACACTATCCCATAAATATATAATTATTATCTAACAGTAGGTAACATATTATTTTTTATTCTCTATCAATCATCTATATTCTAAGAGTTTCATCTTTTCACCAAATTCCTTTTCTTGGTTATCTATATAATTAAACATTTTCTCTCAAATCCATTATAAAATTGTACAATAGTAGAATCTTTATACATTTCACAATATTGATATCGATAATATCATTGACAAAATACTCTTATATCATAATATTTAAATCTAAATAATAGAGAATTAATCATTCTAGATCTTTTGTAGTTATAACATATGAATCACCGAGATCCCTTAACTTCTTCTAGAGTATAATCCCTTAATTGTTGTGGATTCCAATTTATCATTTCACCATCTCCAAATAGTTGTATAAATGATCGTTGTAAAATATTTCTTTCCTTTGTAGTAAGGTGCATATCCGAATTTCTCTCCAACTATATAAGAAAATCACATTCCATTCGGGAAAAAGCATTGGTGTTCCTTTAATGAATTATTATAAGTGAAAATTCGTTTTCCCATATTCCCCATATACATTTTTCTCTCTTTAGTTATCATCTCTATCTTAAATTAACATGATAATATATATTTTTACAATTATATTGGTTGTGAAACTAGTGCCCTTTAAAAAAATATGATTAATAACATAAAAGAAACAATCATTATTATTCTTTGTATTACATTTATTAAAATTGTTTCTATTCCATCCACTAGGATCCATTTTCAAATAATTGAATGCACTATATTATATCATGACATTATGATACAAATTTTTTAATCCAACAACAAGGTAACAAAAAGGAACATGATTGATTTTTTTCAAAATAAATGAAATGACACTAACCTCAATATCCCAAAGACATTGATCACATTATTAAAATGGTATGATATCATGGAATCACATTTTAAAGGATATAATAGGTTAGTATTCTTGGTAAACAAGAAACATTCATGAAACCCATTTTACACTCGGAAATTAAAATAATACATAATACGTAAAAGAAAACAATAAACAGAATCCTTTAAAATTCATTCAAAGATCCCATCATGATAACCCAAGGAAAGGGAAAATAATTAGGGTGATCTCAAATTTATTGTAATGGATATGTTAAAAAGACAAAATAATGAATCAATTAGCTCAATAAACATATAAATGTAATTAATTGTTCTAACATTCTATTAATCACAAGCATTTTCATAATATTGTACGAATATAATATTTCCAATTATTTCCATATAAATAATCATATGAAATTTTAAAATGACATATAAAATATAAAAATTTAATTAATCACATGGTGTAATAATAATTATTGAATCCATAATGTCAGAAATCTGAACATTCAACATATATCCTCAACATAGTTACATTAAAGATAATTCAAAAATCATGTTTTAGAATGTGGTTAAAAATCTATGAATTCTCTAGATATATCCTCATGATAGATACTGTTAATATGAATCCTAAATAAAATTCATATATGTTGGTATAAATTTTTGAACTATAATGACCTATCCTCTATTTAGTTATTATCAATATCTATCCTCCATACTGTTTAAACCAATGGGTATAAAACCATCTGATTTGAAAAAGTGTTTTTACCGATGAATGAATAAAATTTATAAAAAATAAAATATCAATATAATAAATAATATATTTTTATAACATTTAAAATGGATTTTAACCATATCTTATAAAAGAATATTGGTCCATAACATTAAAATATTACTAAATGATTTAAAAGTGAGATGGAGTCCATTAAAATGATTATATCATTTATGTGATCATTAATAAAGTTAATATATTATGTCTATATATATTATATACACACGAATCAAGTTTAAATAGAATATAAATTCATAAAAATTTATTTTTAACACAATATTATCATGATATAATCCCTGATGTACATGTTTAACCGAATGAATTAACAGTAGTTTATAAATACATTACAACATTATAATTATTTGAGTCATGCCCCCATAAAATGAATAATAATAAAAAAAAATTTAATACCATGGAGATAAATAGATTCATATATGATATAAAAAGTTTCATTTCATCAAATGAAATAAATATGTGGTGAATAAGGCACATCTCATAGATGTAAAAGTGAGATGTACAAAACCATTACCTCACAACCCCCTTATGTGGGGAGTACATAATCCCCATATTAAATGATATAATAATTTAATTAATTTATTATGGACACATATTAATATTTATAACAACTTATATGATACTTTTATGTCATTTTCACAAACATTCTGTATGAATAATTATATAGTTTCATCATTCTTGGTTGTAATCGTACTATTTTTTCTTGTGTGTTATGTCACGGATGTCCCGATTAATTTTTATTGGATATTGATAAATATTTTTCATAATTATATCAATATTATAAATATAATTATTAAACAAATAAATCATTTTTAAAACCACTCATTATTTTTGAAAAATGAAAATGAATCGTGTCACATCATTTAGATAGTATATTGTACATATACATAAACTTAGATACTAATCCATTAATAGGTGAAATGATATAGAATTGTATTTTATATTAGTATTTTTGAATAAATATTATGTTATAGGATCTTTATAATTCTATTATTTCCATGTATTATAAACATCTATGAAAACTGGAGATGAAAAACGAAATACACCATGACGTTTAGGCGGTAAGTCGTACATACGCAAATGGGGTCCATTCATTTTTCATATGATGGATAAATGGAGGAATATTCTACTTTATTAATACTTATAAAATATAATTACAAATATAATTTTTTATTTATAAAATAATAATGTAAATTAAACATGAAGAAAATGTAGAATAAGAAATGATCCTGAATGAGTTGGTAAATATGATTACCTCTTCTTTGATGGTATTCCTTTATATTTATTCATAACAGATATTGATTTCGTCTATTTGGAATTCAATGAACTAAAAAACTTTTATACGGATGTTGGTAAGAAAAATATTTATGATTTGGATTATCTCTATAGCCCAAAATATTGGGAATAAGTGAGTGAGGAGGTTCCCATTAATAATTGTGGTGTTGGGCTCTTTTCAAATTCAACAACATATTATAGTCTTATATTTTTATTCTAGATATAAATACATCCAAAATTTGTAAAAAATTATAGAGGTTGAAATTTTAGAACATATAATATCCCATTTTCAGTATATAATTTACTCATTTTTTATAATAAATTAATAATATATTGTATCCATGGAATATTATTATTTTCAAATTTTTATCTATTTATTACTATGACGTTTAAAACATAAAATTTTGTAAAATTAGAATAATAATAATAATAATAATAATATATCCAATACACTTCATATTAATCTATTTAAAATAAGGATTATGTTAATTATATAATATTATATTTATTTTAATATTATTAATATCATTTATTTAACATTTTCATAAATTTATTAATCACATGATCAATGTTATGTAAGAATTTGAGTTATTTATTTCTTCCTAAAAAAATAAAAATATATTTATATTATGAAGATAAATATAATTCATTTAAATTAATATTTATTGGAATTAATATCTAATAAAAAATCATTCTTTCAAATTTTTATACTAATTATAATCCATAGGGTGCACAATTTGACTTTCCGTTAAATGAAGTACTACAAGGGTCTTAATGTAACACATTTAGCTCCAAAATGCCTCAAATTATACCCATGGATTCTAATAAACGATATATATTAAACAAATAATATTTATAAAAAATTTTGTGTCATTTATTCCTCAATATAATTTTAATTAGATTTGTTATATTTTTTTATAATGATTGTGCAAGAACCATACCAACATTGTGTAGACATTAATGATAATTATTTTCTATATAAAAATAAAAAATAACTATTATTAAAATAAATAAATTAGACTCAATATATTCAATTAATTTAATTTAATTTTTTATTTACTCATATCGTTCTCAAAATCAATTTTAATTTGTTAATTTGACCTATCAAGTAATGTACAGGGATCATAAATGTTTCTGGATAACATTCAGGGAATATGAACCAATTATTAGAAAATATAATTTAAAATAATAATTTATTAATTATATATAACCCAGAATTCTTGAAAATACTTTTTTACACTCTATTATTATATATAAGGCACTAAATATTACTTTTTCAATGATGTGTGGGCATTACCCTAACACTGAAATAAAATTATATAATTATTACAAAATGATTTAAAATAGGTTATAGATTATTTTTGTATGATATTTGTATTATATTATCCAAAATTGGACTGTAAAAATCTTTAATAATTTTTAAATCATATTTAGGAGTTAATACATCAAAAAAGATAAAGTAATTTATTAAAAATTGGTATTGTTTACAATCCATTAAGAAAATATTTTTTGATAAATAAAAAAAATCATATATAAAATTTAAACATAGATATTAATTACATGTTTTTTATTTTGAAAATAGTATTTATATTAGTGTTAAATTGTTTTTAAAAATAATTGATCGATCAAAATGCCAAAAACTCCGTTTTTGAAAAATACTTCCTCTATTTGTAAAATTAGATTTTTTTTAATTTTATAGATAAAAAATTGATTGGATGAATTTAAAAATAGTGCATTGAATTTATAATATATGAATTTCATAATTTTGTTAATACTATTCATTCACTCCAATTTAGAATTTATGTTATAATATTATTTTATTTTTCATTTATGTTATATATTTTTTGTTGTGTGAGATATCAAAGAGATTATATTTAAAAATAGATATACGAAAACATAATGGGGTGTTACTTTCTACCCTCCTTCAATAAATTTCATACTTACATTTTGAAATTGAAATTCCAAAATTAATGTTAGATACTTGAAAATTCCATTGTGGGCATCCAACATAATAAATAGGTTTTGTGAAACATGAACATAATAAGAGGGAATGGGAAGGAAAGGGTCACCAAAATGTAAGGCTTTAAAATATAATAACATCAGTGAGATGTGATATAATGGAAATTAAAGAGAAATATAACTATCTTCTTCTGATAGAGAGTGATTGAAAACATGTTCATTAGAATGTTTACCGTCACAAAACCATAAATCTGTGATCACGTAATAGACCATTGATTGATCCGAATGTAAAGTAAACAAATAATATATTCCTTTCAAAACATTTTGACAATAGAAGAGGGACAATAAGTTGGTAAAATATACTTACTTGAATTATATACATCTCATAACAGTAATATCATCCTTTATATCTATATTGATCTATCATTACTTCATTTATTATAGTTAAAGATGGATATTGATGATTGTTTTTAATACATGAAAAAACATAATTCATTATTTTAAGTAATCAAAATATTATAAAACCAAAATGGTTATGTTTTATCCAATATGGTAAATCTTACTTCAAACTCAAGCATTAAAATCCAATGTTCATCTTAATCAATTCCAAAATTAGTGAACTGCAATAATCCTATAAAATAATTCAATCCAAATATTTCCCTAAATTACCTAATTTATTGTTAACATTAGATCATCAATAAAACATAATGTATCTCTAATAAATTCCAAATACATAAATACCTTTATAACCTTAAAACAATATTTAAAAAAACCATTCTTCTAATAACAAAATCTTATGTATATTTCTTATATCCATACATGTAGTAAACATAGTAAATAAATAATAAACCATAAAATTATCAGTGAATGTAATGGTTAACAATACGATCCCATAAACATCTATTTTTTATTATTATCTCAATATCATGAACATATTAATAGATATCTTCCCTCAATCATATGTTTTTAGAAATATTATCTTATACTGAATCACTTTTCCTGGTCATTGGTACCATTAGACATATGCTCTCAAATCCATAATTGATAAGTATTTAAGTACAATATTTATATATCCCAGTATTCTTATAACTAATGAATCATTAAAAAAATCATACTTTAATCCAAACACATAATAATATAAATAATTCTACTTCATTCAATTCTTTATCATTTAATTCCTCAACATCTCATTCATTTTATTTTTTTAATTTTTTGTCCCTTTAGTGAAATTAGTATAACCATTACATCAAGAACCATAATGATTTTATTTATGAGATTTCAAAATATAATTTATAATTTCATAATGCTCCTATTTTTCACTTTTAATACATTAAAATATGTAAAATTCCATACAGAGACTATTATTCAAATCATCTCATTTCTCATCAAAAATTAATTTCATTATTTCGTTCTTTCCTATAACCAAAACATATTAATATTCCAATAACACATTAAATTGGGTATTTCATATATAATTATCAATATAAAGGAAACTAAATCTTCTGTACAATATGGCCTTTACCACCTGACATCTCACCAAAATATATCCTTCAATTGTTTTTTTTGTCTATGAGTTGTTATGGAGTAAGTCACTAATCATATATTATGATCATTAATTAAGAATAATCAAAAAAATCCTTTTATATGTTAATCATTTCATTTGGTTTCTAATCAACACATTGTCTATCAAAATCAATGTTACCATAGTATCTTTTCATTCAAACCATTGACTAAAACCCAAAGCATAATATGAGAAACACCAAACCTAGTGAAATATTATGGAATAATTATTTGTCAGATATATAAATCAATAAATATTCTAATCAATAAGTGAGTACAAAGGTATAACCTATTTTAGCAATGTTAATTAAAAATTTTATGTGATTTTATCCTATAAATAGACATATCCTCAATGTCATTCATAGTGTTTATTCCCTCATCTACTTTTATCCTAAATCTAGTTCCCAATTATTCTAATAAATATACTGTAACCTACTGTAAAGTGTAGAGACAATAAGATTGACGTACATGGACATTACATTAATTTTCTAGAATACATAATACATAACAAAAACCAACAGTCAAGGGTTGTATTGTTTTATTTTCTTTGGACTCTCGGAATATAATCTTCTAATCATGGTAAAAGATCTTTCAACATCTCCCGTAAAGATCATCCCCTTTTGTTTTAATACATAAAACTTTTCATTAAATATTGGGTAAAAGAAAACATATAAATGGTGAGCTCAAATGCTCAGTAAGGGTAAGTATGGAGAAAATAAAACAAATCATATACATTTGAACTTAAAAAATGAACACAACGTCTAAACATAAAAATCTTGAGCAATGACATAAAACATGGCAGTACATATGGCATATATCATAAAGAAACATTAACCATGATAAAATAGCATGGGAATAAAACATGTAATTGTGGAAGCCGTTAAGCACATGTTATGATTTCCACAGTAGCCAAGGCATTATTGCCAAGACCATCTTAGTGGAAAAAGTCCCTTTCTGAATCGAGTTCACTCCTCATTCCAGTCCTGTATCACTGATCGAGATTAAATTTCCATTCCAGCCATGTCTATCTCATGAGATATAAATCTTTACCCAAGGAAGTTTATGGATATATAGGTCCCATGCATCTCATAATGAAATCATTATTACATGTTCCATAACATAAACATAAATCATTCATCATAACCCAAAGAATAAAATTGGTTTCATAAACATCATCCTATCATAACATAATCCATATAAAACGAATGGATATCATTTCATCATAAGAAAAGTGAAATAATGTAAATCATAGAGACATTATACTTGAAACATAATCATACTAAATAATGTCATCTTAGATGGAAAATAGTTTTGACAAAACAGTTGATATGAATTCTTGAGAAAAATATCCTTTATTCTAAAAAAACATTTTCTTTTCACAAAATGCAATGAAATTTTAATAGAAAAGAATTTTTTTGAAAATAATCATGAAATATTGTGGAGGATGCTTCATGAAAATAACTTTTTATTAAAAATTCAAACTCTGCTCATGCCGTATATGTTAAAAAAAACATTCTTCTCGTACTTTTTCCGGAAAAGTCAAAAAGTACCTCATATGGTAAATAAACAGATGATTCATTACATACAATGTAGTAAAAGTAAAAATTGGTAAAAATGAATTTAAACATTCATGAATCCATATTATGAAAAAAGGGTCATGGATGATAAATAAAACCCTAGTAAATACTTACGAATAATAAATCCTGGATTCAAACGAGATTGAAAAAGTTATGCCTTACCTTAGGTCTAATATGAATCGTATGTATCCGAAACTCCTGTATAATGATTTAAATAATTTCATTAACTTATTACAGAATCATATTCATTTTTAGGATATCATATATGATTCACTAATTACTATATATGACCTGTTCTTTTGTAAATTCCATTTTAAAGCAGCGTTTTGGGTAAAATCATTTTATTTATCGTACGTGTTTGGACATGTTGTTATTGATATTTTTAATACTTATATCATGATTTACATACTTCTAGAATTTAAATCATGAATTATATATCCTCTATATTCAGTGTGTATATATATATAATAGATAGATTAATGAAATTAAATACACCGTTCATGGAGACGGTAGGTCGTACGTACGCATGAACACTGTTTTTCTTTCCCTATTGACTTCAATGGATGTAAGTATATGACATATATATATATATACATAAATAAAATAGCTTTATTATGTCATATATTTCATTATTATTCATTATATATACTTTATAATTATTTTGTAATGGTTAACATGTAGAATGAATTTCAACTTTTCGTGGAGACGGTAATCCGTACATACACACAAGCGATGATATCATTCCCATAATTAGTGAATGGAATTAGAGTGGATGATATAATATCATAGAATCAATATAATTTTATAATTAGCATATATAGTTATGCTTGACAACCTTATACCCATCCAAGTAAGGTGGTGGTGGAAAAACAGATTACACAACGTCGTGGAGGCGGTATTCCATACGTACCAACGCGCGTTGATTTTGTTTTCCGTAGGATGGATAGATGGTGAAATTGGGTTTTTCAATATTTATACTAACATATCAATATATTATTGATACTGATGTTATTACTTTATAATGAAACAAACAAAGAATAATATGTTGAAGAAGAATGAAACATGAAAGAATCGGTAGAAGAGATTACCTCTTCTTCGACGCACCTCTTTTAAGCTTCCTCATAATGCACTAGAGTTGTTCTTTTGAGGAGTCAGAACCTCTATAATGTTTCTATGGAAGTTTATAAGGGAAATTTCAAGGGGTTGTCTGAGCTGGAAAGCTCAAAATTGTGTAAAAATAAGAGGGAGGAGGTGCCCTTTTAGAACGGAGGAGAGGGGACCTTAGGAAAAACGTAAAATATTATTTTATAATAAAGTATATTCGGTTTATAATAGCTCATAATTTATTTATTTCCAAGATAATGTGGGGATGGGTCGAAATATTCTGAACCAATCGGTTTTAGAAATGTTTAGGTTACTATTGTAACCTTATCATTTAGATTTAACACTAAGTTAAATTATTTACCTTTTACGGTGTCTTCTGGTTTTCTTACACTATATGGTTAATAAACATACAATAACAAGCCAATAGAACCCAAAGTGGTTCATTATTAATACATATAAACGTATCTAAGTCATTTGGATGAACATTATATTTTTATAATGTGAATAACAATTAATAATATAATTATTTTTTAAAAAACTATTTTATGTCTATTTTGACACTATTTGATAATTGATTTTTTAGAAACTCATAACAGAATGATTAGTTCTAAAAAATATAATTAAATCAGTAATAATATGTCATATCAACCTAAAAAATTATTGTAATCTATTAATTGTCTCAAATTACATTTATTTGGGTATTTATAACATCAATTATGTTATTATTTCATTAATAATGTAATTACTGCATCATTATTGTGTCATTAATAAATTAACATATTTAATGTATAAAAATTATAAATAAAATAAAATTAGGTAGAAAAACTTATTAGATTTATAATTAATATTTATAGTCGAATTTATCATATGTATAACCATATATTAAAAATGTTTTAGTTATTAAACATTGATTTTAACTCTTTTAACTTTTCTTTGAATTAAATAATAATAAAAGTCCTACTCTAATCCAAGTGTACCTAAATGATAATATTATATTAATATGGTTGTTTTTGGTCGAATTATACATATCCAATAGAATTAGGACATGTGTTAGGGTAATAATAATATCATTTTTACCCTTAATTTACCTATTTATTTTTAACTGTGGTATATAAAAGTAAAAAGTTACAAATCATAAAAAATTATTTTTATCTTATTGAACCACATTTTACTCCTTCATATTAACATTGTCTCTCATATATTGGAAATTCCACTCACAGAAGTGGTAAAATTATGTTTTATGTAATTTTTCATATTCTCCTAGGAGGTGGGTAAAAGACGGTGAAAATGTCAATAAACTTTTTATATAACTAAAATTATTATAAAATGACTCCACTAAATTGCATTGAACTTATATAGTTATTATGTATCAATTTTGACATAATATAAATTTAAATAAAGTAAATAATTATTTAAATAAAAAGTCGGGTTTTAAATAGTAACTCAGTGTTTTATGTATTCATCAAAAATTGAATGTTTTCAGAAAAATATCAAAAATTCATCCTAGGCTAATTTCGATATTCCAAATCCAAAAAAAGAAGTCCATTTGGAATGATTAAATTTATAAAATTTCAAAAATTGGGTATTACAATTCATACAGCTAGTTAATAATAATATTATAATAATATCTCGTTTAGTAAAACTCGGTATTGCGTAGTACACACACTATTGAGGATGGTCTTGATTGCGTGTAATGCAAGCCAAGTCAGGGCTGTATGTAGTGAAAGCTCCGTTTGGTGTTGCGTATAACATAATAAAAACTTATTTCATTTATACATTAAACAAAATCTATACTTAATGTTGCGTAGAATAATTTCCACAAAACAAACTTGAAATAGTGTGTAACACGAGCCGAGAATAGTGTTGCGTATACTGCAGGCTAATACAGTGTTGCGTATAGCACAAGCTAATTTTGGTGTAGCGTAAAACACAAGACATTAATGAAATTAAAAATAGTATTTCTCATAAAATATTAGGGTGTTACATTCTACCCCCCTTAAAATTAATTTCACTATCAAAATTCGTCAGGGTTATAAACAGTTTTATACTTGATAGTTTCATTCATAGAAGCCAACATCATAAAAAGGAATACTAAAACTTAATTTTCAAAACTAATGTATGAAACTTAACGGTTACCCAAATTAACTCATCACTGGGTTTCCACATCGAAGAATATATGTGAATATATGGACAAAAAAGAGAAATATAACCATCAAGTTTTGATGGAGAGTGGTAGAGAACATGGATATGAAAAATACAACAATCACAAAGCCATAAATATGTGATGATCTATGGTACCATAAGATTAATCAGATATGAGGGCACTAGGATAATGTTTTTGGATTTCAATGTCATTTCCCTAATGTTGAATAATTTCCTAATTAAAATAAATACTTACGTGATTTTGGTACAATCTCACTATTGTTTGTGCCATGAATAATTTCCACGTCATCTCTTAGAGATGTGAGGTTGAATTTGTCTTCTGTGAAGTGTTATCAGATCATGTGATAGAATGAAGGGTCATTCCATCTATCTCAATCAAAAGGTTAGAAAAAGTTATCAAATATATATAAGTCCATCTATGTTGAGGTCAATCATATATGATTTCAAAAATGGACTTATACTTCATATATCATACCACTTAATAAAATAAAACTAGTTTCTACTAACCAGGGACTTCCTATAGGCTAGAGATAGGCAATAAAGGCTTGTCTCACTTCGGTTGTGGGTTCGATTCCCGCAACCTTGTCAGACGCGACGAGTTGTCGCCCGTCCAGCAGGTTGTCCTTTTTCTAAAACTACACTATTATATCATTAGAGAAATAATTTCAAAAAAAAGTTCTAGCCTTAAACAATACTATCTGATGTCCGACATAATCCTTTCCAATATGTAGACTTATCCAAAATACAACTGTCCAATCTCATAGTATAAATAAAACTATTACTGAAAAGGTCACATAACAAGCACGTGAATACCATCATTTATCCCCCATATATCATAAGATATGTCTTTTTGGTCACATTACAAACATTCAAATGCCTTAATCATATATTCTATTGAAAAATGTATACCCATTGAACCTTAGTAAAAACATGAATTCTGTCAAAAGTTAACTCTTTCCACATACCAAAATCTCAAAATTTCTATATACTCAAACCATAATATAAATTTTTCCTTATATCACTCATGATCTCATTAATACTTTCAAACATCTCATTATCTTCATATCCATTCATTATGCGCATATCATCTACTTTCCAAAAAAATCTGAATAACTTTTCATGGTTACCAGTACCATTCAACATATACTTTCAAATTGTTTAGGGAAAACAAAATTGTAACAATCCTTATATGTGACTTTATTCCATAGTACCATTACCTATAAAACATAACAATTGATAAACATAAATCATTCCACTACCTTCTTAAACCATTGACCGAGCATCTACAATTCATTCATCTCACATATCATTTGTAGTTTCTTCATCATCATCAACATAAATACTACCCATACGACCATGCTGATTCTATTCTTGAGACATTCCCTTAGGGAATTGGTTTTCATAAGGCCCGTACATTCCACATTTAAAACATTTAACTATTTTATATGTCTTAGCAATACCATTATCCTTGTCCATGGTGTAAACTGATCCTTTTCCTTTGCAATTACTGGCTTTGTGTTTTCTTTTCCACACCTAAAGCATCTTCTAATTCCTTTGAAACATTATCCATTATGTCTCTTCCCACATGATTCAAATGGGGAAAATTGATCTTTCTTTCCTCTATAATCACCATGAAACTCTTTCTTTCTCTTATTAACTGAGTCAGGAAACTTACCAATGTTGAGATTATTGATCATATTCTGAGATTAATGATTAGGCATAATAACGATTTTTCGCCTTCCAAATCCCATTTAATGATCATGAAGAATATCATTCCATTGTCCATCATATTCTCCATTAACATGAATGTTTCGACTTCTAACCATTTTCTAAAACCCAAAAAAATAGTGTGAGAGGGAAAAATCATGCTAGGAAAACAACATAATCAAGGGGAGTACTTCCAATCACAAACATCATAAGTTTAATCCTAGGTTATTCATGATCGTAATCATAATTATAGGACTGTAACCTATACTTATACCTAACTTTAGATACATCCTTAGACATACATTAGAAATATCTCTAGGGATTTCAATAAATTTTTCGCATCCTAGTTTCCAAAGGTTAACTAAACCTCCCTCTGATACCAACTATAAAGTGTAGAGACCCTAAGCTTGACGTACATGGAAATTACATTACTTTTGTGGAAAATTAAATATATAATAAAAACGAACACTCAAGTACCGTAATATTTTAGTGTCTTTGGAAACTCTGAATATAATCTTCTAAACATGGTGAAAGATCTTCAACATCTCCAATAAATATATTCCCCTTTTGTTTTCTTACATAAAATATTTCTTTAAATACCGCGGAAAAGAAAACATATAATGGGTGAGCTCAAATTCTCAGTAATGGTATGCATGGAGAAAATAAAAAAAATCATATACATTTGAACAAAAAAAATGATCATAATGTTTAAACATCCAAATCTTTAGAAATGACATAAAACATGGTAGTACATAAGGAATAGATTATAATGAAACATTATCCATGATAAAATATCATGGAAATAAAACATTTAATTGTGGAAACCATTAAGCACATGTTATTATTTCCATATTATCCAAAGCATTGCTTCCAAGGCCATCTTAGTGGTCAGAGTCTCTTTCTGAATCGAGTTCACTCATCATTCTTGTCTTGTATCACTAAACCAGATTAACTTGTCATTTCAGCCATGTTTATCTAATGAGATATAAATATTTACCCAATGCATTGGAAGTATATATAGGTCCCACCCATCTGATAATGAAATCATTCTTACATGTTCCACAACATAAACATAAATCATTCATCATAACCCAATGAATAAAATGGGTTTCATAAACATCATCCCATCATAACATAATCCATATAAAACAAATTGATAACATTTCATCATAAGAAAAGTAAAACCATGTAAATCATAGAGACATTATACTTGAAACATAATCATACTAAATAATTTCTTCTTAGATAGAAAATAGTTTTGACAAAACACTTGAAATGAATTTTTGAGGAAAATATCTTTTCTACTTCAAAAATCATTTTCTTCTCAAAAAATGCAAGGAAATTTATAAAAAAGGATTTTTGTGAAAATAATCATGAAATATTTTGCAGGATGGTTCATGAAAATACATTTTTATTAAACCGTAAAAATCTGTTCATGCCGCATAAGTTTAAAAAACATTCTTCTCGTACTTTTGCCGGAAAAGTCAAAAAATAGCTCGTATGGTAAGCAAAAGAATGATTCCTTACATAGCATGTAGTAAAAGTAAAAAATGGGTAATAAGGACTTTAAAAATTCATGAAACAATTTTTATAAAACAGGTACATGGATGATAAGTATAACCCTAGTAAATACTTACGAATAAACAATCTCGGATAAAAATGAGATTGGAAAAGTTCTCCCTTACCTTAGGTCTAATATGCATCATAAGTATCCGAACCTCCTATATAATGATTTAAATAATGTAATTTACTTATTAAAGAATCATATTCCTTGTTATTATATCACATATGACTCACTTATGACTTTATATTAGTCGTTCTTTTATAAATTCCATGTTGAAGCAGCATTTTGGGTAAAATGATTTTATTTATCGTACGTGTTTGGACTTGTTGTTCTTGATATTAGAAATAATTATATAATTATTTACATCCTTCCAGAATGTAAATCATGATTTATAAATCATATATAGTCAGTATATATATATATATATAATAGATAGATGAATGAAATGAAATACACCGTTCATTGAGACAGTAGGCCGCACGTACGCATGAACGCTGTTTTCCTTTCCTTATTGACTTGAATGGAAGTATGTAGATGAAATATATATATATATATATATATAAATGTTCTTAATTATGTCATATATTTCATTATTATTCATTATATATACATTATAATCCTTTTTAAATGGTTAACATGGATAATGAATCTCAACGCATCGTGGACACAGTAATTCGTACGTACGAACAAGCGATGATATCATTACCATACTTATTGAATGGAGTTGGAGTGGATGATATAATATCTCAAAATAAATATGATGTTATATTAACCATATATAGTTATTATTTACACCGTTATACCCATCCAAGTAAGGTGGTGGTGGAAAAACAGATTACACCACGGCGTGGATACAGTATTCGGTACGTACGCACGCACAATGATTTCGTTTTCCATAGGATAGATAAAAAGTGATATGTGGTTGATTAATATTTATAATAAAATATCATTATATTATTGATACTAAGGTATTTACTTTATAATGAAACAACCAATGAATAAGTAGTTGAAGAAAAAAGAAATTTGAAAGAATCGTTAGAAGAGATTACCTCTTCTTTGACGCACCTCTTGTAAGATTCCTCATAATGCACTAGATTTGGTCTTTGAGGATTCCATAACCTATATAATGTTTCTATGGAATTTGAGAAGGAAAATGGGTAGGGTTTGGCCAATCTTGAAAGCTCAAAATTGTGGAAAGATAAGATGGAGGAGGTGCCATTTTATATGGGAGGAGAGGGGCACCTTAGGAAAAACATAAAATATTATTTTATAATAAAGTCATATTTGGTTTATAATTACTCCAAATTGTTTTATTTAGAATCTAAAGTGGGGATGGGTATAAATCTTCTCGACCAATAGTTTTTAGACAAGTTTAGGTTACAATTTTAACCTTATCATTTACATTTAACTCTTAGTTAAATAATTTAACTTTTACCATGTCTTCTTGTTTTCTTACACTATATGGTTAATAAACGTACAATAACAAGCCAAAAGAACCCCAAGTGGTTCATTTAAAATATATATAATCTTATCTAAGTCATTTGGCCGACCCTTAAATTTTTAGGAATAGAATAACAATTAATAATATAATATTTTTTTTAAAAACTAATTTATGTCAATTTTGACAGTATTTGGTAATTGATTTTTGAAAAAAGTCATAACTGCATGATTAGTTCAAAAAAAGTTAATTAAATAAATAATAACATGTCATATTAAACTAAAAAATTACTTTAATTTATAAAAAGTCTAAAATTTCATTCATTTGGGTATTTATAACATCAATTATGTTAATATTTCATTAATAATGTAATTACTGCATCATCATTGTGTCATAAATAAATTAAATTATTTAATGTATAAAATTTATATATAAAATTCCAATATGTAGGAAATATTTTTATCTTTCTAATTAATATTTATATTCGAATTTATCTTATGTATAACCCTATATTTAAAATGTTTTAGTTATTAAACATTGATTTTAACTCTTTTAACTTTTCATTGAATTAAATAATAATAAATGTCCGAATCTAATCCAAGTGGACCTAAATGATAATATTACATTCCAAAGGTTGTTTTTGGTCAAATTATACTTATCCAATAGAATTAGGACATGTGTTAGGGTAATAATAATATCATTTTTAACCTTAATTTCTTTATTTACGTTTAACCGTGGTAAATAAAAATAAAAAAGTTACTATTCACCAAAAATTATTTTTATCTTATTGAACCACATTTTACTCCTTGATATTAACCGTGTCTCTCGGATTTTTTAAATTCCAATCACAGAAGCGGTAAAATTATGTTGTATGTAAATTTTCAAATTCTCCTAGGAGGTGGGTAAAATAAGGTGAAAAGTTCAATAAACTTTTCATATATCTAAAATTATTATAAAATGACTCCAATAAATTAAATTGAACATATATAGGTATTATATATCAATTTTGACATAAAATAAATTTAAATAAAATAAATAATTATTTATGTAAAAATTTGGGTTTTAAATAGTAACCTAGTGTTTTCCCTATTCATCAAAAATTGAACGTTTTCAGAAAAATACCAAAAATTCACCATACTCTAATTTCGATATTTCAAATCCAAAAAAAGTCCATTTTGAAAGATAAAATTTATAAAATTTCAAAAATTGGGTATTAGTATTCTGAACGGCTAGTTCATAATAATATTATAATAATATCTCGTTTAGTAAAACTCGGTATTGTGTACTACACATGGTATTGAGGATGGTCTTGATTGCGTGTAATGCAAGCCAAGTCAGGGCTGCGTGTAGTGAAAGATCTATTTGGTGTTGCATATAACATATTCAAAACTTAT
This sequence comes from Viscum album, assembly GCA_963277665.1. Lineage (NCBI taxonomy): Eukaryota > Viridiplantae > Streptophyta > Magnoliopsida > Santalales > Viscaceae > Viscum > Viscum album. The sequence goes on along the minus strand of OY728141.1, from coordinate 1,247,074,100 downwards.
TTTTTTTATACATTAAACAAAATATATACTTAATGTTGCGTAGAATAATTTTCACATAACAAACTAGAAATAGTGTGTAACATGAGCCAAGAATAGTGTTGTGTATACTGCAAGCTAATATAGTGTTGCGTATAGCACGTGCTAATTTTGGTGTACCGTACAACACAAGACATCAATGAAATTAAAAATAATATTTCTCATAAAATCATGGGGTGTTACATTCTACCCCCCTTAAAATTAATTTCGCCCTGGAAATTCGTCGGGGTTATAAATTTTTTTCTACTTGAAAGTTTCATTCATAGAAATCCACATCGTAAAAAGGAATTCTAAAACATAATTTTAAAAACTAATGTACGAAACTTAATGGCTAACCAAATTAACTCATCATTGGGTTTCCACATAGAAGAACATAGGTGAAAATATGGATATGGAAGAGAAATATAACCATCATGTTCTGATGGAGAGTGGTAGAGAACATGGCTATGAAAAAGACAACAATCACAAAGCCATAAATTTGTGATGATCTAAGGTACAATCTGATTCATCAGATATGAGGGCACTATGACAATGTTTTTGGTTTTCAATATCATTTTGATAATGTTGAAGAGTTTTTTAATTAAATGAAATACTTACGTGATTTTGGTACAATATCACTATTTTTTGTGCCTTGAACAATTTCCACATCGTCTCTTAATGAAATGTTGTTTAATTTGTCTTTCGTGAAATGTTAGCAGATCATGTGATAGAATGATGGGTCATTTAATCTGTGTCTAACAAAATGTTAGAAAAAGTTATCAAATATACATAAGTCTATCTATGGTGTGGTTAATTGTACATAATTCCAAAAATTGACTTATAATTCATCTATCATACCGCTTATTAAAATAAAACTAGTTTCTACTAACCATAGACTTCTTATAAGCTAGAGATATGCGATAAAGGCCTGTCACACTTAGGTTGTGGATTCGACTCCCACAACCTTGTCGGACGTGACGAGTTGTTGCCCATCATGTAGGTTTTGATTTTTCTAAAACTACACTATTATAAAATTACAGAAATAATTTCGAAAAAAAGTTTTATCCTTAACCAATAATATCTAATTTCCGACTTAACCCTTTCCAATATTTAGACTTATCCAAAATACATCTGTCCAATATCATATTATAAAGAAAACGATTACTGGAAAGGTTACATAACAAGACCATGAATACCATCATTTATCCCCAATATATCATAAGATATGTCATGTTGGTCACATTCCAAACATTCGAATTCCTAAATCATCTATTCTATTGAAAAATGAATACCCATTTAACCATAGTGAAAACATGAAATATGTCAAAAGTTAACCCTTTCCACATACCAAAAACCCAATATTTCTATATACTCAAACCATGATATAACTTTTTCCATATATCAGTCATGAGATCATTAATACTATCAAACATCTCATTATCTTCTTATCCCTTCATTATGTGTATATCATCTACTTTCCCAAAATAACTGAATAACATTTCATGGTTACTGGTACCATTCAACATATACTTTCAAATAGTTTAATAACAAAATATTATAAAAATCCTTATATGTATCTTTATTCCATAGTACTATTAACTATACAACATAAATCTTGATAAACATAAATCATTCCACTACCTTCTTAAACCATTGACCGAGTTTCAACAATTCTTTCATCTCACTTATCATTTGTAGTCTCTTCATCATTATCAACATAAATACTACACAACCATGATGATTCTATTCAAGATAAATTCCCTTAGGGCATAGGTTTTCATAATGCCAATACATTCCACATTTAAAACATTTTACCATTTTTGAAGTCTTAGCAATACCATTATCCTTGTCCATGGTGTTAACTGATCCATTTCCTTTGCAATTACTGGATTTGTGTCCTTCTTTTCCACACCCAAAGCATCTTCCAATTCCTTTGAAAAATTATCGTTGATGTCTCTTCCCACATTATTCACATGAAGAAAATTGAACTTTCTTTCCTCTATGATCATCATGAAACTCCTTCATTCTCTTATTAACTGAGTCAGGAAACATTCCAATGTTGAGATTACTGATCATATTATGAGATTTCTGATTAGTAATAATAACAATGTTTTGCCTTCCAAATCCCATTTCATTTGATTAATCATGAAGAATATCAATCCATTTTCGACCATATTCTCCATTAACATGAATATTCTGGTTTCCAATGATTTTCTATAACCCACAAAGAATAGTGTGAGAGGAAAAAATCATGCTAGGAAAACAACATAATAAAGGGGAGTACTTTCAATCACTAACATCATAGGTTTAATCCTAGGTTATTCATGATCGTAATCATAATTATAGGAATATAACCTATACTTATACCTAACCTTAGAGACATCCCTAGACATACCTTAGAAATATATCTAGGGATTTCAATAAAGTGTTCGCATCCTAGTTTACAATGGTTAACTAAACCTCCCTCTGATACCAACTGTAAAGTGTAGAGACCCTAAGAATTATGTACATGGACATTACATTACTTTTTCGAAATACTTAATACATAACAAAAACCAACAATCAAGGATATTAATAGTTTAGTGTCATTGGAAACTCAGAGTATAATATTCTAATCATGGTGAAAGGTCATTAACATCTCCAATAATGATCTTCCCCTTTTGTTTTCATACATAAAACCTTTCTTTAAATCATGGGGAAAATATAACATATAAAGGGTGAGCTCAAATGCTCAGTAAGGGTAAGGATAGAGAAAATAATACAAATCATATACATTTGACATAAAAAATGAACATAATGTTTAAACATGTAAATCTTGAGCAATGACATAAAACATGGCAGTACATAAGGCATTGATAATAAAGAAACATTAACCATGATAAAATATCATGGGAATAGAAGAAGTAATTGTGGCAACCATTAAGCACATGTTATGATTTACATAGTATCCAAGGCATTGCTGCCAAGACCATCTTAGTGGACAAAGACCCTTTCTGAATCGAGTTCACTCTTCATTCTAGTCATGTATCACTGAACCAGATTAACTTGTCGTTCTAGCCATGTTTACATTATGATATATAAATCTTTACCCAATGAATTGGAGGGATATATAGGTCCCACCCATCTCATTATGAAATCATTTTTACGTGTGCCACAACATAAACATAAATAACCTATCATATCCCAAAGAATTAAATAGGTATCATAAACAACATCCCATTATAACATAATCCATATAAAACAAATGGATATCATTTCATCATAAGAAATGTGAAACCATGTATATCATAGATAAATTATACATGAAACATAATCATTCTATATAATGTCATCTTATATAGAAAATATTGTTGACAAAACAATTGAAATTAATTCTTGAGGAATATATCATTTCTTCTTAAAAAATCATTTTCTTTTCACAAAATGCCATGAAATTTTAAATGAAATAGATTTTATTGAAAATAATCATGAAATATTATGGAGGAAGCTTCATGAAAATGAGGATTTATTAAATTGTAAAAATATGTTCATGGCGTATAAGCTAAAAAACATTATTCTCATACTTTTTTCAGAAAATTAAAAAATTACCATGTATGGTAAACAAAAGAAAGATTCATTATATACCATGTAGTAAAAGTAAAATGGGTAAAAAGGACTATAAACATATGTGAAACCATTTTTAGAAAACAGGGACATGTATGATAAATATAACCCTAGAAAATACTTACGAATAAACAATCTCGGATAAAAATGAAATTGGAAAAGTTATCCCTAACCATAGGTCCGATATGCTTTGTAAGTATCTGAACCTCCTATATAATGATTTAAATAATGTCATTTACTTATTACAGAATAATATTCATTGTTATGATATCATATATGATTCACTGATGACATTATATTACCAATTCATGTCACGACCCTTCCTCGGGGCCCGTGTCGTGACTACCCCAAACCCGCCTTCCATAGGCCATGGGCTGGCGACTAGCACCAAGTCGTAAATCCCGGTAAAAAAAGGGAAGGCATTGCCTTTGTAAAGTAAACAAGCACCACAGAGTAAGAAAGAGGAAAAGTAAACACTAAGTAAAAACAGAGTACAACTAGAAGTGCGGAAACGTAAATGGGCCAGTATACAAACCCAAACTGAAAGTAAAGTACAACTCGAAAAGGAAAACAACAACTGTAAAGTAAAAGACGCTACCCCCAGCTGTCCACTGGAAATCCCACCTGAAGGGTGGGTACAGATATCTCCACTACTCCATGGGTCCCGCCGTCTGCTCTGAACACGTCCTGCCCAGTGGTCCACCTCCAGGTACTGTCCTGCTCTGCAAGCCTCAGCCAAGATCAACGCTGTCCTTTGTCTGCAACCAACACAACGTAGTGCGGGCATAGCCCGTGCAGGGGTGAGTATAAGCTACTCAGTAGGGACCCCGAGACCCCTGAAGGTCTCCCAAAATCCACAAAGGATAAACCACAAAGGTGAGATACAAACACAAAGTAACAACCGACACTGCTTAGGTATATGCCCATACATATACCTAAGTCATCAATTCTAATACGCTACAACCTCTGAGCCCAAGTACAACTCAGTCCACACAGCAAAGTATACGTATTCCACACAGGAAAGCAAAATGAAATCCACACAGGACAGCACAACACAATCCACACAGGAAAGCAACAGGATTCAGCTCACACAGGTATACTTCATCGAAAGACGATAAAGATGATCTCTGATCCATCTAGGTCGTCAGACCCACGAAGGATCGATAGGTAACTAACCCCCGCAAAGACCCACATAGGATCGGGCCCACACAGGACTTGTAGGCGCTGGTTCACACAGGACTGCTGATCGCAATGACCCACACGGGATCGGACCCACACAGGATCGGGCCCACACAAGACCTGTAGCACTGATCCACGTAGGATCGCTGAGTGCTATAGTCGTCGTCGTCGAATCCACTAAGGATCTCTGTACTGTCGTCGTCGCAGTCACAGTAGCAGTAGCAGTAGGAGTCACAGTCACAGCCAGCACTAGGGTTCCCGCACACAACACGCTCGTTCGGGAGGGTCCGCTCCACGAGCCGAGAGGCTGATACATCAACTGTCACAAAGTCCAGAGTTGATGTATCCAAAAGTTTCGTATCGTCAACAGGAACTCAACGCCACAGACGGCGCGTCAATCGGACACCCGGTCTGAGAGTTATTGGCATTTTCGTCCCAGGGGCCCGGTTGTTTTTTTAAGGCAAAACAAACCCGACCGTACTCCAACTACATCCAAACCTCGGGCGGAGCATGCCAAAAGATCTGTCTCACAAATAGGAACACAACAAAGCTGACGACACGTCAATCGGACGTCTGTAGCTCAAGATACGAGTGTTTCCGCTCCGAGGGCCCGGTTGGTTTCGTGTATGAACCATCCCGAATGAACTCAAAGTATTCCGAAACATTGAGTACGATATACCGAATCGACTGTCTCAATCCAAGGATCACATCTCCGCTGATGGTTCGTCAATCGGAGGTCTGTAGCTCATGTTATGGGAAAAAGACCGAAGTCGATTCGAAAACGGGGGGTTCGGGTTCGGGCCGACCCGGCCCGACTCCCCTGGGGCGGCCCGAACCGGGTCGCCCCGAACCAGGTTGAACCGACCCGGGTCCGAACCGGCCCAGCCGGCGGCGCGGTCCGGCGCGGCGGCGCGGCCCGGCACGGCGGCGCGGTCCAGCGCGGCGGCGCGGCCCGGTGCGGCGGCGCGGCCGGGGCGCCGCTCGGGTGCCACGCGCGGGGGGCAAGGCCCCCGCCCTTCCTGCTGGCGGCGCAGCTGGATGCCGCGCCTTGGATCAAACGGCGCCCTCGTGGGGGCCTGCCTTTGAGAAAAATGGGGGGGCGCTGCCCCCCCCCCCCCCGCATTATGGGGGCCAATTTAACCGCCCGGGGGAATTTAATTCCCCCGGTTTTGCACTGTCCCGGCCGGCCCGACCTGGCCGACCGGCTTCTTCTAGACAGGACCGGCATGTGCCGGTCCTCTTCCATTTTCTGGCACCGGCAGCCTGGCTGGCCGCCGGTCATTACGTCCCGCCGCGGCCCGGAACCGGCCGCGGCCTTCGTCGTCCGGCACGGTGCGATGGCACCGTGCCCTTCCGCCGCGACCCCGCTCCGGTCGCAACGCCTTCGGTTTCCTTCGACGTGGCGCGACGGCATCGCGTTCATGATAAATCTTTCCACGGCGTGGCGTGACGGTGCCGCGCAATATTTGCCTTGATTCCAGCATGGTGCGACGGCACCACGCCAACTCATTCATCCACAAGAAAATAATAATAATATTCAAGAACAAAGGAGGGGGGATTCGGCCGTGTTTGTGCGTTCCGGCCCTCCTCTCGTTAGACGATAACACATAAACATTTATCCTCAAGTTTGTCATGCTAGAACCAAGAACGAGAATAAATAAATAATCAACAACAAACCCCTACCTCGGTTTCAAGAACGATGATCGTCAACGACCCGCAGAAGACGCGTCGCGGTGGTCGGCATCACGAAAGAAGGACGTCGATGTCGTGAAGCGAGGATTCGAAGTTCTTTGACAACGATTTCGTTGTGGGAAATCGTCGTGGAAGAGATGATGCAGAAGAAGACGTTTTCGGTGTCGCGGGTATGGCGTCGCGGAAGACGATTCCAGAGAGCGTCACGTTCTTCGTCGATGTTCGAAGGTTCTTCGCGTTCTTCGTCAAAGTTTGAAGAAAAAGAAGAAAGCTCAAAATTCTCTCAAGATTGTCTAGAGAATTCTAACCCAAATAAAATAAGCTAAGGTCTTATTTTATTTACTCAACCAAACCATTTTGAAATTCAAAGGTTTGAAATTAAACAACTCAACCCATTTAATAACCCATGTTGTCAAGCTAATTAAAGAGGGGTTATTGGGAGTTTAAAAAGAGAAGGTGAAGAGTTATGCTTCGTGTGGGCCCCACCACACTTAATCCTCCCAAGGGAGGTTAAGTGGATCTGGGTCCAACCTCTAACTTCCTTTGGGGGAAGTTAACCAACAAGTTAAAATAAAAATTTGTATTCCACAATTTTTATTTAACTTATTCAAAATTGCCAAAAACTAACTCTCAACCCGCAATAAACGCAACCTCGGAAAAGGTCTTCTTAAGCGAAAATCGGCGCTGCGAGTTCATTGGTGCCCTCAGAATTTGATTCCGGGCACCGGTTCAAAAGTTAGAAATTCCCTCTCGTTTGTTCACTGAACGTTCCTGAGCCAAACTTCGGAAATTTATTCCGGGCACACCGGGCCTCGGAATCAGGTGCCGTCAGAAACCGCGTTCTTGTAAAATTCCAAAGAAAATTAAGAAAAAAATAATTTCCCTTGAATTTTATGGGTCTTTACATTACTCCCACCTTAGGGCTTTAGGTCCCCGTAAAGATACATCAAAACTAGGGAAACAAATGAGGGTACTGAGCACGCACTTGAGCCTCCCACTCCCATGTTCTCTCCTGGAGGTTCCCGTGCTGCAATCTGATGCGCACAAGAGGAATCGATCGCCCATGTAGGACCTGCTCTTGTCGATCCTCTATCTCCACCGGGGCCTCCGTAAAAGTTTCCCCATCGTCAACGTCAAGCTCCCCATGGTCAATGATGTGGGTCGGGTCGTGCACGTATCTCCTCAGCTGAGATACCTGAAAGACGTCGTGCACCCGGTGCAACTGAGGTGGTAGAGCCAGGCAATAAGCCACCTTGCCAATCCTGCTGAGGACCTGGAAGGGTCCGATGAAGCGCGGAGATAACTTGCCGCCTCGGCCAAATCTCTGAATACCACGTCAAGGTGAGACCCGCAAGAAGACGTGGTCGCCATCCCCGAACACTAGTGGCCTCCGCCTTCTGTCAGCGTATGACTTCTGCCGGCTGTAAGCTGTCCACATCCGCTCCTGGATGACCTGGACCTTCTCTGTCGTGGCCTGGACCATCTTCGGTCCCACAAGTGCTGACTCCCCAGGGTCTGTCTAGCACAAAGAAGATCTACAAGTTCGGCCATACAACACCTCGTACGGTGCCATCCCGATGGTGGAGTGGTAGATGTTGTTGTACGCAAATTCCACCAAGGGTAGGTGGTCCTCCCAGCTACGACCAAAGTCTAGGACACATGCGCGGAGCATGTCCTCGAGAGTCTGAATGGTCCTCTCCGTCTGACCATCTGTCTGAGGGTGAAAGGCTGTGCTCAGACGTAGATGTGTCCCGAACGCCTCCTGTAACCCCTTCCATAGCCGGGAAGTAAAGCGAGCATCTCGATCGGAGACGATAGATGATGGCACGCTGTGGAGCCGCACAATCTCCTGAACGTAGAGACGTCCCAAGCTCTCCACTGAGCCCTGCTCTATGATGTGTAAGAAGTGTGCCGACTTGGTGAGTCAGTCAACAATCACCCAAATGGAGTCGTGACCTCTGGAGGTGCGTGGAAGTCCAATCTCGAAGTACATAGATATCCTGTCCCACTTCCACTCCGGGACCTCCAAGGGTTGTACCAAGCCTGCTGGTACCTGATGCTCTGCCTTCACCTGCTGGCAGGTGAGGAATCGAGAAACGAACTCTACCACAGCCTTCTTCATGCCCAGCCACCAGTGCTGTCGTCTGAGATCCTGGTACATCTTCGCCACTCCTGGATGTACCGCCAAAGGAGAAGTATGAAACTCTCTCAGAACCTCCTCTCGCAAAGCGACTGGTACCATGGTACATCTTTTTAAAAGGATGTCGTGCTCTGCTCCAAGGGAGAAACCATTAGGTGCCTGTCCCGAGGATATTTGTGCACGCCGTGCCTCACAGTCAGCATCCTCACGCTGTGCCTCTCTGACCCGCTGCAATAGTGGAGGGGTGACTGTGAGAGACTGGAGGAAGGCTGCTCCATCTCTATCCACGAAGGATATCTGCAAAGAGGCTAGCTGCTCCATCGCCTCCTCAAGTAGCTGAATGTCCGTCCTCCTGCTGAGGGCATCGGCTACTACGTTCCCCTTTCCAGGAGTATAGACTATCTCAAAGTCATAGTCCTGGAGGAACTCGAGCCATCGCCGCTGTCTCAGGTTCATGTCCCTCTACGAGAAGATATACCTGAGACTCTGATGATCAGAAAAGACTGTAAAATGCTCACCCATCAGGTAATGTCGCCATGTCTTCAGAGCGAAGACCACTGCTACTAACTCCAGGTCATGGGTAGCGTAATTCTGCTCATGGGGCCTCAACTGACGTGATCCATAGGCGATCACTGCCCGCTGCTGCATCAGAACACATCCGAGTCCAGTCCCTGATGCATCGCAGTAGACTACATACCCTACTCCCTCCTCAGGAAACCTCAAGATAGGTGCGCTGGTCAATCTCTGTCTCAGCTCCTGGAAGCTCTGCTGACATCTGTCTGACCACACGAAGGGTTTCCCCTTCTTTGTAAAAGCTGTGAGTGGTACCGCAACTCTAGAGAAGTCTGGCACGAATCTCCGATAGTATCCAGCTAGTCCTAAGAAACTCCGAACCTCAGTCACGCTCCTGGGTGGCTCCCATGCTAACACAGCCTCGACTTTCACAGGATCCACTGCAACTCCCGCCTCAGAGATAAAATGTCCCAAGAAGTGGACCTCACGTATCCAGAACTGGCACTTCGAGAGCTTACCATAAAGCTGGTGCTCTCGGAGTGTGTCTTGTACAACTCGCAAGTGATAGGCGTGCTTCTCCTCAGTCGTAGAGTAAATCAGAATGTCGTCGATAAAGACCACGACAAAACGATCAAGGTATGGCTGAAAGATCATGTTCATGAGGGCCATGAACACTGCTAGAGCATTGGTTACGCCGAAAGGCATAACCAAGAACTCACAGTGGCCATACCATCATCTGAAGGCCGTCTTCTGCACGTCCTCATCTCTGACTCTGAGGTGATGATAGCCTGACCTGAGGTCTATCATCGAGAACCACTGTGCTCCCTTGAGCTAATAAAAGAGGTCATCAATCCTCGGTAGCGGATACTTGTTCTTCACTGTCACCTGGTTCAGGCGACGATAGTCAACACAAAGTCGCAAGCTCCCATCCTTCTTCTTGGCGAACAATATCGGGGAAGCCCAGGGTGAAACACTGGGTCGGATGAACCCCTTGCTCTGCAAGTCCTCCAACTGTACCCGTAGCTCTTGAAGCTCGGCGGGGGCCATCCGATATGCTGGAGTGGATATCGGGGCTTTCCCGGGGAACAAGTTAATATAAAAGTCTACCTCTCTGCGAGGAGGTAGCCCTGGCAGGTCGTCGGGAAAAACGTCCGCAAACTGATCCACCACTGCAGGAAAACCAGGACTCCGCACGTCAGCTGCTCCAAGGATGAGGCTATCCAACTGATGAGTGATGGGCTATCCTCTCCTCTGCAGAAGTCCATCCTGTGCTGCAAAGGCTCCCTTCTCACCCGTGAAGGTGAACCTGCTCCCGTCAGTGCGTACACATCGCACCTTACACCTAAAACAGTCAATCTGCGCATGGACCATAGATAGCCAATCCATGCCCAAGATGACGTCGTAAGGCCTCGACGCTGCTACAAGAAGATCCCAGCTGAAGCTCTCGCCTCCTAGAGTAAGCTCGCATTGCCGACACCAGTGCGTAATCGTCGAGTCTGCTCCCGTAGGAGACTCTAGCCGTAAGGATCGATCCAAAAGCTCTGTCGGAATCTCCGAGATCCGAACAAGGGCAGCGGCTATGAAAGAGTGGCTCGCTCCTGTGTCTATAAGTACTGTAGCAAGGCTGGAATAGACCCAGATAGTACCTCAAATCAACTCTGGCGCGCCGTGGTCGTAGGCCTCTGCTGCCTGGAGCTGTGCCTATCTCTGCCCGCCAGCTCCCTGTGGTCGGGGTGGACCTCCTAGTGGTGGTGGTGGCAGAGCCTCAAAGCGTCGCCCACCACCGGCTGCTCGGCCAGCTCCTCTGCCTCGTCCGCCTCCTCCCTGGGGACCGCCATGGTCGACCCTCTGCCTCTGCCTCAGTGGTCCCTCAACCGGCTGCTTCTCCTCGGCACGGTGGGTCGGGTAGTCACGAGCCATGTGGCCCTGCCCGCCGCACGAGTAGCACTGTCTGCCTCTCGAAAGACTGGCTCCGCGCTGTGTGCCCCGCACTGCTGAGCCAGTGTCCTGAGGTCGTCTGCCTAAAGGTATGGTCGGCCTGGACCCCTGAGTCATCCGTCGACTGCCTGCTGCAGATGACTCTGCCACGTGCCGTCCTGCGGTGGGTCTCGGCGCTAGTGTAGACTCAGCAAGGAAGCTCTCGATCAAAAGGGCCCGCTCCAGTACTCCTGTCTGAGTCGGTACACTGAGGGCGATCAGCGATGCCCTGATCTCGTGTCTGAAACCCTGCTCAAAGTTCCGGGCCCGGATGAATGGGTCCTGTACCATGTCGTTCGAGTAGCGCGAGAGATCAGTAAATCTCGCCGAGTACTGAGCGACCGTCATGTTGCCCTGTCGCAGCTGAAGAAGCTCCTGGATACGCACCGTACGAAGGGTGGCTGGGACGAACTCCGAGCGGAAGAGGCTCTCATAGTCCGTCCAAAGTAGAGATTCCTCATCGTGCACCTGGAGCATCAAGCTCCACCATCGTCCTGCTGTTGCGTGTAGTAGGCTCGCAGCGAGGATCATCATGAGGTCTGCAGGTGTCCTCACTAGCCTAAAAACTCATACCACTGCCTCCAGCCAGTCCTCTGCTGCCTGGGGGTCCATCTCCCCATGGAACCTAGGCGGTTGCTGGCGCTGGAACTCGTGCAGAGCTCCAAGGCGACGTGCATCGTCAGCGGCTGGAAGCATCGGTGGCTTGGCGTGTAGAGCTACCGCCGGTGCCACTACTGACAAAGGGCCCTGCACCGAGGCCTAATCGCTCGGTGGGTTGTCGTCATGCTCGACTCTCGGAACCCGAGCTGGCTGCCGTTGTGGGGCCATCCTGAAAAGGAAACAGGTGCCCCACGGTCAGAACAATATACCTGGTGAGCTGATATAAAGTAATCACAAAGAAAACATGAAACACACACGCAATCAATGTTTTCGTGTATTAAGTCGGAAACCAGAAGTCAGGGTCCTGGTGTACGGATACGTCGGCCGCCGCACCAACACTGGACACCCTGGACTGATAACCACACTCAATACGCTAAACATTATTGCTTCACATAGAAAAGATCAGAGTTCACGGTAGAACCGAACACCTCTGATACAAATTTGTCACGACCCGTCCTCGGGGCCCGTGCCGTGACTACCCCAAGCCCGTCTTCCATAGACCAGGGGCTGGCGACTAGAACCAAGGCATATATCCCGGTAAAAAAAGGAAGGCATTGCCTTTGTAAAGTAAACAAGCACCACAGAGTAAGCAAGCGGAAAAGTAAACACTAAGTAAAAACAAAGTACAACTAAAAGTGCAGAAAAGTAAATGTGCCAGTATAAAAACCCAAACTGAAAGTAAAGTACAACTCGAAAGGGAAAACAACAACTGTAAAGTAAAACCCGCTACACTGAGCTGTCCACTGGAAATCCACCTGAAGGGTGGGTACAGATAGTTCCACTGCTCCACGGGTCCCGTCGTCCGCTCCGAACAAGTCATGCCCAGTGGTCCACCTCCAGGTACCGTCCTGCTCTGCAAGCCTCAGCCAAGATCAATGCTGTCCATCGTCGGCAACCAACAGAACGTAGTGTGGGCATAGCCCATGCAGGGGTGAGTATAAGCTACCCAGTAGGGACCCCGAGACCCCTGAAGGTCTCCCCAAATCCACGAAGGATAAACCACAAAGGTGAGATACAAACACGAAGTAACAACCGACACTGCTTAGGTATATGGCCATACATATACCTAAGTCATCAATTCCAATAAGCTCCAACCTCCGAGCCCAAGTAAAACTTATTCCACATAGGAAAGTATACGTATTCCACACAGGAAAGAAAAACGAAATCCACACAGGATAGCACAACACAATCCACACAGGAAAGCAATAGGATTCAGCTCACACAGGTATACTTCATCGAAAGACGATAAAGATGATCTCTGATCCATCTAAGTCATCGGACCCACGAAGGATCGATAGATAACTAACCCTCTCAAAGACCCACACAGGATCGGGCCCACACAGGACCTGTAGGCGCTGGTTCACACAGGACCGCTGAGCGCAATGACCCACACAGGATCGGACCCACACAGGATCGGGCCCACACAGGACCTGTAGCACTGATCCATGTAGGATCGCTGAGTGCTGTAGTCTTCGTCGTCGAATCCACTAAGGATCTCTGTACTGTCATCGTCGCAATCACAGTAGCAGTAGTAGTAGCAGTCACAATCGCAGCCAGCACTAGGGTTCCCGCACAGAGCAAGCTCGTTCGGGAGGGTCCGCTCCACGAGTCGAGAGGCTGATACATCAACTGTCACAATGTCCAGATTTGATATATCCAAAAGTTCTGTATCGTCAACAGGAACTCAACGCCGCAGACGGCGCGTCAATCGGACGCCCGGTCTGAGAGTTATAGGCTTTTTCGTCCCAGGGGGCCGGTTGGTTTTTAAGGCAAAACCAACCCGACTGTAATCCACCTGCATCCAAACCTCGGGCAGAGCATGCCAAAAGATCCTTCTCACAAAGAGGAACACAACAAAGCTGACGGCACGTCAATCGGACGTCCGTAGCTCAAGATATGAGCGTTTCCGCTCCGAGGGCCCGGTTGGTTTCGTGTACGAACCAACCCGGACGAACTAAAAGAATTCCGAAACTTTGAGTGCAATATAACGAATCGACCGCCTCATTCCAAGGATCGCATCGCCACTGACGGTTCGTCAATCGGAGGTCTGTAGCTCATGTTATGGGAAAAAGACCGAAGTCGATTCGAAAACGGGGGGTCCGAGTCCGGGCCGACCCGGCCCGACCCCCCCCCCCCCCTGGGTCGACCCGACCCGGGTCCGACCCGGCCCGGTGGCACGGCCCGGCGCGGCGGCGCGGCCGGGGCGCCGCTCGGGTGCCACGCGTGGGGGGCAAGGCCCCCACCCTTCCTGCTGGCGGTGCGGCTGGATGTCGCGCCGTGGATCAAACGGCCCCCCTCGTGGGGGCCTGCCTTTGAGAAAAACGGGGGGGGGGGGGCGCTTCCCCCCCTTTGTGAAACCCCCCCCCCCCATTATGGGGGGCCAATTTAACCGCCCGAGGGAATTTAATTCCCCCGGTTTTGCACCGTCCCGGCCGGCCCGACCCCGCCGGCCGGCTTCTTCTCGACAGGACCGACATGGGCCAGTCCTCTTCCATTTTCCGGCACCGGCGGCCCGGCTGGCCGCCGGTCATCACGTCCCACCGCGGCCCGGAACCGGCCGCGGCCTTCGTCGTCTGGTACGGTGCGACGACACCGTGCCCTTCCGCCGCGGCCCCGCTCCAGCCGAGGCGCCTTCGGTTTCCTTCGACGTGGCGCGACAGCGTCGCGTTCATGATAAATCTTTCCATGGCGCGGCGCGACAGCGTCACGCAATATTTGCCGTGATTCCTGCGGGGTGCGACGGCACCACGCCAACTCGTTCATCCACAAGAAAATATTAATAATATTCAAGAACAAAGGAGGGGGGATTCGGCCGTATTTGTGCGGTCCGGCCCTCCTCTCATTAGACGATAACACATAAACATTTATCCTCATGTTTGTCATGCTAGAAACAAGAACAAGAACAAATAAATAATCAACAACAAAACCCTACCTCGGTTTCAAGAACGATGATCGTCAACGACCCGCGGAAGACGTGTCGCGGTGGTCGGCATCACGGAAGAAGGACGTCGATGTCCTGATGCGAGGATTCGAAGTTCTTTGACGAAGATTTCGTCACAGGAAATCTTCGCGGAAGAGATGACGCGGAAGAAGACGTCGTCGGTGTCGCGGGTATGGCGTCGCTGAAAACGATTCCCGAGAACGTGGCGTTCTTCGTCGATGTTCGAAGGTTCTTTGCGTTCTTCGTCAAAGTTTGAAGAAAAAGAAGAAAGCTCCAAATTCTCTCAAGATTGTCTAGAGAATTCTAACCCAAATAAAATAAGCTATGGTCTTATTTTATTTACACAACCAAACCATTTTGAAATTCAACGGATTGAAATTTAACAACTCAACCCATTTAATAACCCAAGTTGTCAAGTTAATTAAAGAGGGGTTATTAGGAGTTTGAAAAGAGAAGGTGAAGAGTTATGCTTCGTGTGGGCCCCACCACACTTTGTCCTCCCAAGGGAGGTTAAGTGGATGTGGGCCCCACCTCTAACTACCTTTGGGATAAGTTAACCAACAAGATAAAATAAAAATTTGTATTCCACAATTTTTATTTATCTTATTCTAAATTCCCAAAAACTAACTCTCAACCCGCAATAAACGCAACCTCGGAAAAGGTCTCCTAAAGCGCAAATCGGCGATGCGAGTTCATCGGTGCCCTCGGAATTTTATTCCAGGCACCGGTTCAAAAGTTAGAAATTCCCGCTCGTTTGTTCACTGAACGTACCCGAGCCAAACTTCGGATATTTATTCCGGGCACACCGGGCCTCGGAATCAGGTGCCTTCAGAAACCGCGTTCTTGTAAAATTCCAAAGAAAATTAAGAAAAAAAATCTCCCTTGAATTTTACGGGTCTTTACAATTCATTTGTAAATTCCATGTTAAAGCAGTGTTTTGGGTAAAATAATTTTATTTATCGTACGTGTTTGGACTTGATATTCTTGATATTATTAATAATTATATCCTTATTTAATTACTTCCAGAATGTAAATCATGATTTATATATCATATATATTCTTTTTATATATTTATAAAATATATATATGAATGAAATGAAATACACCGTTCATGGAGACTGTAGGTCGTGTGTACGCATGAACGCTGTTTTCCTTTCCTTATTGACTTGAATGGAAGTATGTAGAATATATATATATATATATATATATACATAAATCCAGTAGCTACATTATCTCATATATTTCATTATTATTCATTATATATACTTTATAATCATTTTTGAATGGTTAACATGGAGAATGAATATCATCACGTCGTGGAGACGATAATCCTTACGTACACATAAGTGATGATGTTATTCCCATAATTATTTAATGGAATTAGAGTGGGTGACATAATATCTCAGAATAAATAGGATGTTATAATAACCATATATATTAATTCTTTACACCATTATACCCATCCAAGTAAGGTGGTGGTGGAAAAATAGATTACACCACGGTATGGAGACGGTATTCCGTACGTACGCACGCGAGGTGATTTCGTTTTCCATAGGATGGATAGAAGGTGAAATGGGGTTGTTTCCTATTTATAATAACATATCAGAATGTTATCGATACTGATGTTATTACTTTATAATGAAACAACCAAAGAATAAGAAGTTGAATAAGAAAGAATCTTGAAAGAATCGATAGAAGAGATTACCTTTTCTTCAACGCACCTCTTTTAAGATTCCTCTTAATGCACTAGAGTTGGTCTTTTGAAGAGGCCAGAACCTATATAATGTTTATATGGAATTTGAAAAGGGATATGATCTTGGTTTTTTAGAGCATTAAAACTCAAAATTGTGGAAAGAGAAGAGATTGGAGCTTCCCTTTTATAAGGGAGGAGAGGGGCACCTTAGGAAAAAATTAAAATATTATTTTACAATAAAGTCATATTCAGTTTATAACAGCTCCAAATTGATTTATTTCGAAGCTAATGTGTGGATGGGTCAAAATATTCTCAACTAATATGTTTTAAATATGTTTAGGTTACCATTGTAACCTTAACAATTAGATTTAACTCTAAGTTAAATAATTTAAATTTTACCGTGTCTTCTTGTTTCATAACACTATATGGTTCAGAAACATAGAATAACAAGCCAAACGAACCCAATGTGGTTCATTATTAAAATATATAACCTTATCTAAGTCATTTTGCAGAACATTAGGTTTTTAGTAATAGAATAACAATTAATAATATAATATTTGTTTTAAAAACTATTTTATGCCAATTTTGACACTATTTGGTAATTGATTTTTGATAAAATCATAACAGCATGATTAGTTCGAAAAATGGTAATTAAATCAATAATAACTTGTCATATTATACTAAAACAGTATTTTAATTTATAAAAATTCTCAAATTACATTTATTAGGGTATTTATAACATCAATTATGTTAATATTTCATTAATTAGGTTATTACTTCATCATCATTGTATCATAAATAAAATAAATTATTCAATGTTTCAAAATAATAAATAAAATACCATTATGTAGGAAATATTTTTAGCTTTATAATTAATATCTATAGTCGAATTTATCTTATGTATAACCCTATATTGAAAATGTTTTAGTTATTAAAAATGGGTTTTAACTCTTTTAAATCTTCTTTGAAATAAATAATAATAAATGTCCTAATCTAATCCAAGTGGACCTAAATAATAATATTATATTCCTAAGGTAGTTTTCTGTCGAATTATACTTATCTAATAGAATTAGTACATGTGTTAGGGTAAAAATAATATCATTTCTACCCTTAATATCCCTATTTACTTTTAACAGTGGTAAATAAAATTAAAAAAGTTACTATTCATCAAAAATTAGTTTTATCTTATTGAACCACATTTTATTCCTTGATATTAACCATGTGTCTTGGATTTTCGAAATTCCACTCATTCATATTTTATGGAAAACTGTATATAATAATTGCACTTATAATTTGAAGACATAGTTGAAAAGTTTGAGTTTATTTTAAATAAAATACTATAAGGGTCTTAATGAATACCAGTTTGCACAAACATTCCCTAATTCTTCCAATGGATCCGGGTAGTCTATATATGCACAACTAATAATTTTCAGTAATTTTTTGGGAAATTTAAATTTTATTACAATAATAGATTAAAATTATTTTATTTATTTATATTATTCCTGCACAAAGACTGCATCAGTGTTACATATGTATTAAATTTAATTATTTCATTTATAAAAATTAAAAATAAATTAAAATAATAATAAAAATTAATTGAAAAATAATAATCCCTTGTATTAACTTATAATTTATAATTACATATATCCATGTCAAGAAAAGATCATTAATTTGTTAATTTGACTTTTTATGTTCTTTTATTAGCATTAGAAAAGAAATAGGATATGATTATTGTCAAATAAGTCTAAAATTAAAAAAGAAATAAATAAAAATAATATTTAATTAATAATATTTAATAAAAATATCTTGTAATGATTTTTAAGTCTAAATTATAATATATAGGGAACCAAACAATATTGTTCCAATGTTTCATAGGTGTTACATCGACATTCAAATTAATATCAACAATTATAAAGAAATAATTTGTAATATACATGTTATGGATTATTTTTCAATTATATTTTTGTGAAAACTTCATATATAATCAATTAAATTTATTAAATAAATTTATATATCATATTAATATTTTGATGATATCACAAAATCTATTGTACTTCATAAAATATAGTATTTTGAATGTTAACTGGAAAATAATTTTTTTTTAGAAAAATACACAAAAATAACCCTAAGAAAATTTTGAAATTATGTATTTATAAATAATGTTTATTTTCTAAAATTTTATTTATTAAATTTTTAAAAGTTAGTTTTAAAATAAGTGTACAAACAAAAGGCCGACAAACATTCTTTTCCAAAAAATACATCTTTTGTGAGTAAAATTTGATTTGTTCATTTCTTATGACTGTCAAATCAATTTTGTTGATGTAAAAAAATTATTTACATATAATATAAAATTTTAATATTTTTTTTAATAATTTTTATTTATCCAAATATAACGTCTACATTATGATAATATTTTGTTACTGATTTATGTTTGGTGCTCTATGAAAATTCAGATAAAGAAGATATTAAATTAGAAAACATAAATTGCATAAAATGTTGTCTATCCTTTGATTATACCCCAGAGTGTCTATAAAAGTGTGCATAAAGTCATGTTTTCATGCACTAAGTGATGATTAGGTAATTTCCAGTGCACTAATTTTATTATTATTACCCATAGGTATATCTTTTTGTGAACCATCTCTACTTTATGTGTCTACAAATGGATTAATTTTATATTAAAAACCACATAATATCATCCTTTAACAAAACATTAGGAGGTTATCTTATAATTACCCTCAAAGAATTTCATAGTGTTGTGTTTCCTAATCTATGATTTCAAAATTATATTTTCCATGGTTTCTACTAAACATCCTATAATACCAACTATTGAAACACCTATCACAATATCCTAAAGATATTGTATACATTATTGAATTAGTATATGATAAATGATATCACATCCTAGTGGAATAATTAGATCGGTAGTGTTGGTAAAATAGATACATACATAATTTTTTCAATACTATTGAAAATAAAAAATTGGAAACTATTTTCATTAATAAGACATTTTTTTCATAGAATATCTCGACATATCAACCCAAAAATAAAACTATTATCCTGGAAAAAATAAATCAAAAGAAATGGTTGACCACAGATTCATAGTAAGGGTAACTGTATAGTGGAAGCTAAGAATAAAATATACATAATTAATATGGAATGTAAAATAACTTAAAAAACTTCCATTTAATCAATAACATGATCAAAATAGTTTTAGATTGAATGGTGATAAAATAATTCTATATAAATAATAATATGATCATGAAAACTTAACCAATGATATAATGACTAATGGAATAATCAAAAAGAATATCAATAACATAATTCATAATGATGAAATAATTAATTATATAAATCCAAAACATATCATTGATGCATTGTTCTAATAAATATAATTAAATGGGTATGTACTTTCTGAATAAACCATGTAGATTTTCTCTAAATACCTAACATTGAATCAAGGGGTTATACTAGGACTCTCTAATCAAATACTAAGTTAAATAAATTCCTCATATAAATAGTTTGAAACATAAACAAAATAAGAATTCATATTGAAAAAATAACTCGTGAAATTTTAAAAATTACCCATTAAATAGACAATACCGTAAACCATTCAGATTAAATTGGGGTAAGGTAAAACAATTTATACATCATGGTTCAAACTGATGATAATGATATGATGAAATTTTCACCATTTTATTAATTATATAAATCCTTCTGATATTACAATTAAAATAGATCATTTATGTTACTGATTACTATAAATACTAAAAAAATATCCATAAAATCAAATTTGAAGAAAACATTTCATTTTCAAAATCATCATTTCAAAAATTGTTTACCAAACATTTTGAGTATATATTTCATTGAATATAACCTTATAATACTTGATAAAATAACAATTAATGCAATTATTTTTCATGATAGGGGAAAATTATTTCCATTCCGTTCTTATTAAATCAATTATTCCTTTCACATATTAAGTAATAGTTGAATGGGAATTGTTTTAAAAAAATCATGAAGATTCTTATAGGAAAATGACATAAAAATTAAAAAATAGAAATAATTTATTGAATAAATAATTTGGAAAATTTTACAATAATTTTTGAAAACATTTTTTGAAAACATGAGTTTTGATGAAAATTGATTACCTAGTAAAAAGAGAAATAATGTAAGATATTAATAAAACCATTTATCAATAATATTATATACCAATTTGGGGGGGGGGGAAGGTTATATTACAAGATATAAATAAAAAAATATTCAATAAAAAAATGTAATTTTTTAATTAAATATATAATAAATCCCCAAGAGTGGTGAAAACACAAACAATAGCATAAAATAAGGGGATTGTGATATAATCCCTTACATTTGTATTATTATATAAATTGTAAACACAAGAAAATAAATGTCATCGAATTAAATTTAAAATAAAATGAAGAATACTATATTCCTGATATAAAATCTTAAAGGGGAATTATAAACACCAAAAAATGGAATCAATTAGAGAATGTGGCATATGTCTCATATAAGTAAAAGTGAGATTAGAAACCCTTTCCATATATTGAATTTCATTATTACATATATGTTACTCTTGTATAATGGTTTTATGAATTTTATTAATTTATTAAAAAATAATAATATGATTTATAATATAACATATTATCTTATGATAACATTTTACCACCTTTTGGTTTATAATATTCGATTATTTTCATTGTTTTGGGTGATAATTTCCTTCTTTTCTCATCAATATTTTTTCATGTGTAACCAATTTCATGAAAATAGTTTTTATATATATATAATATAAGTAATGAAAATGATGTTATAAGTATTTTATTTTCCCAATAGATAAATTTTTGTAACCATTTATGGTCGATGGACATGGATAACGAATCACATCATTTTTTAGTGATGGTAGGATGTACACACACACGAATAATGATATAATTTCCTTATGAAATAAAAAGTTCTGTAAGTAGAGGATATATAAATTTTAATTAATAAATATATCCTTATATATATCAAATATATTCATTAATTCTATCCTTATTACATACCATGTAATGTATAAGTGAAAAGAAATCACATCACCTCACAAGAACGTAGTCCACCGTACAAATGAGAGACAATATCTTATTTGAAATTGAATGGAATGTGAAATAGTTATGTGATATTAAAATTTAAAAATTATAATAATATAAATAATATAATATAAATATTTCAAATTTATATTTACTACCATCTATGAAGGGTGGTGATTGAAAACAGACGACATCAGTTCGCAAGGAATTTGTATCCCATACACATGATCGATGATTTCATTTCCCATTTGAATGAATTAGAGATGTGTAAATATTATTTCATGAAAATAATAACATATTATTATATGTAAGATACTTTTTTAATATGTTTCATCTGTTATGGCATAATTTCTAGTGGCTTCGATGATTTCAAATGAAATAGATTTGTTTTGATACTTAGTTTAACTAAGAGAAACCTCATATGGATATCCTTTAAAGGACCATATTGATGTTGGTGTTGGAGGACCAAAAGCTCTATAATATTTCTAGTGATTTTATATAGACGTTTTTAGGTTTTTTATGATACAAAATTATTATGTGTTATGAATTAGTGAGGAAATGGAGTATTATTCTTCAATCTGGGGAAAGGGAACATTATTGGAAATGTCATGGAAATGGCCAAAAATATTAAAAATGATAGTGTAATCCACATGAAATAATAATTATAATAACATTATACTCGAATTAAGAATGGGATAAGGTTGAAAAATAGACTTATAATAATATTTAGGCGTGTTGGTATGTTATATTAAACATTATATTCATAGTTTAATCCCATGGAGACCCATTTTTACAATAACTATAGAAATTAATTTTCACTTTTTCACTTCCCATTTTTGTAAATAAGTAATGTTTAAATTTTTATAAAATATAAATTAATTTTATTATAATTATGGAATAAATTTTCCCAAATTCAATTCACATATGAATAGAATTCAATTTAAAATTATACCCACAAACAAGATAAAAAAGATGGTTTCCAAATATAAAATTATCATATGTATATATGGTTTTATTGTTCAAATTCAATATAAAATTTTATTCAAATGAACTAGTTTTTATTTATAAAAAAATATCTCCATGAACATTAATATAAATTGAAATAATAATATTTATTTATATGTTATTTAAATGAAAATTTAGCATTTAGTAAAAGTCAGTATTTCACTATTCATTAAAAAATGAAACATCTTAGGAAAATAAAAAAAATTAACCCAAATAAAAATTGATATTATTATTTAAAAAAATAATTCTATTATATGAAATAAATTTTACTAAAGATAAACATATTAATTATATCATAATATCCTATTAAGTAGAAAACCCATTTTCATTAAAAAAAATTAGTTTTTAAGAAATCATTTATTTTATACTAAGATGATTTTTATATTATTTATAATAAATATAATCCTATATAATTTATTCAACATATGATTAAAACATATATTTTCATAATTTATTTATTAATTTTCACACCCTATAACATTAGATCCTGGATATAGTTTCCGTGTTTAAATAAGAATATTTTATTTTATTATCATGATTCATTTAGAACTATTGTTGTATGAATTTAAGTATATTGACGATATTGAACATATTAATAAAATATAAATCATAAGGTCTCAAGGTGTTTTATATTTTTCTATTTTGGATATTGTTTCATATAACAGATATCTAACATTATGTTCTAATTTTAAAATCTTAGGCTGTTTAAATAATAACATTTATGTTTATTGAAGATAATGAATTATTTTTTGTGAAACATAAAAATATTTTGAGTTGGATGATGACGAAATAAAATAATTAGGTCTAGTAGAATGAATACCTCTTCTTAACTAGGCCTCAATTAGATCTATTTATAAGGATCCTTATAATGGTATTTTAAGTATAACATAACCATAAATTCAATGATAAAGATGTCAGGAAAATAAATTTGAATATTTCGTGAATACAGGTGGCTCAAACTACTATAGAGAATATAAATGATGGGTGAATTTTCTAAGGTAGGTAAATACCTCATGTTGAATTAATAAACATATTATAATTTTATATAGTTATTGTTACAAAAAATTCTTCAAAATGGCTATTGATTCAAGGAAAAAGAGACTAAGTTGTAATATTGTTATCCAATGAAATTTATATAGATTTTTGGGTCATTTAAATCCATATATATTTGTTTTACACCATGGTTATCCAAATCAATTGAAGAGATTCAGTGTTCAAATCTATTTTTCATTGAGTCCATGTATTCCATGAAGGCTCAGTTAGCATGGGGGATCATTAATGGATCTTCCCACGGGGAAATGTTTTTCAGGGTTGGAAATTGTTAGAGATGGCAGTAGTGTCCATGTACCAAGATAACTCTATCAAGACTGTAAAAAAGAATGCCTGGATAACTTCTATATTTCTATTATCAGCCCCATTTTTTTAGGAGCGGTGATATTGTCATGTGGAATGTGAATTGTGTTGTTCATATTCTCTTCTTTCATGGGGTGTCCTTCTACAACTATCTCATTCAAAGTGGCTAGTAACTATAAATTCATGATACAATCCATTCTCGAGACTCAATTATAGGGAATCCGTACATGTTCAAAGAGAATAGGACGACCCTACCTTGGCTCTCTTGTTTATGGGAATCCCAACTAAGATGAATTTTCCGATATGGTGCATCATTCATCATTCATTTCTGATTGATGAAAATATCCAATGTAGTGGCATGTGTGAAGTGTCGCGTTGTAATTTTTGATCTATTCCCCAAATGGAAACAACAGAATATATATTTGTTCACATAGAATGATATAGGAATATGTCATCTTAAATGGGGTTAAGAATTAATATCAGATGTAGTGGGATATCATTCCATTAGATCATCTCGATTAGGTTCTACAATTATGGTCCTCAAGAAATTGAGAGTAAATTCATGCAACGACTATAGATGTGATATGCTAGACTATTTAGGATTCAATAAATAATGAAAGATAAGTTTTGAATTCATCATTCTATTATATTTATGTTAAGTTAAGTTCCATTGTGGTTGAGTTGACCCAAATAATTTGTGGAAATGAGGGATCATCCTTCCAACATTTTATACTACCAAGGATCCATTCTTCTATAGGCATGAGGATTTTTAACCAGGGAAAATGGATTAAGTGGATTCCACCATGTAGTGGAATGAAACTCAATGAAAACGGTTCCCTCATTGATAGGGTTATGAGTGGTGGTGGTTTATTTTGAAACAATAATGGCCCTATAATATTTAGTTTCAGAGCCTTCTTTGATCGAGGTTCTTCCTTGGGTTGAGATTTAACATCTATTCACATAGGTTTTTCAATATTAAATCATCTCAACACCAAGGAGGTGTAAATTGAATCTGAATCACATATTTACATTCAAATTTCTAATTGTTATTTTTCCCCCATGGTATTTATGTTACCTAGTTTGGAAACGAAGAAGTAATATCGCCCAAGGCTATTCTATCCATCATTTTTGGCACAAATATAATTTTACAGGATTATTCTGGCTTGAGGAGGTATATTAGATGCAGACATCATTGTCTATAAATACATGGTCTCGATTCCTAAAAACCCCTTGAAAATCATTCATGGTGACAATCTTGGCCTCCACCAGTTTATCATATCATGATTCTTGTGTGTTTTAACATTACGTTTGATGATTGTTTCATTTTATCACAAATAAAATGTAAATTTTATGAAAAAAAATTATTCATATCGTGGTACTGCATTTTTTAATAGTAATGGGGTATAAATTTTACATTAAGGTTATAATTTGACTATTAATGGAATCTTTATGAAATTTTATATTATTTTTAATTATAAATGTCCAAATATAAGATTTTTTTATTTTAGAATATATTAATAAAATTTTATTTAATCGAAATTATCATTAATGTCCTTTTTGACACTATTAATATAATTAAAATTTAGGGGAACCAAGATTTTAATTGATTTAAAATATAAACCTTCCAAACATATATTATATATTATATTAGTCTATAAAATTCATGGAACACAATTACTCCACTAATCTGTATTACTTTTAATATTTTTTTTAAATCAATTAATGTGTGATACTATTAATTGAAAACATATTGTGTTAATGGGGAGTAATAATTTAAAAGTAATTAATCAAAAAATACTAAATAAAATTAATTTAGAGAATGAAAATATTTATTAATCATGAAATGAATATTTATATCTAAACTGATCCAGTTTTTATACTTTTTGAAAATTTCAATTATATTATATTTAAGATAGCGATATTTGTAATTTTTATAGTCATAAATTAATTTAAAGGTTATATTAAATGATATATGGAACCAAGTGGCCATTAATTATGTAAATTAAATACAATAGATAGAAACACTCATCAATTGGGATAAATTCATATGTTATATAAATTTAAAATCCATAAAAAAATATTTTCGATATTTTACATGTTTTAACCTTACCATGTAGAAAAAAATTAATATGGTCACAATTCATATTAAAAAAAATAAAAGAGAATATCTATAATAATCAAACCTCTATATTAAAAATATGATATAATTTTTTTTGGATTTAGTATATATAAGTGCCAAAAATTTATTTTAAAATAATCACCCAAAATGTGATGAAAATCATTTTTTATAAAAAAAACTATTTAATATAAAACAAGATATATATTATTATATAATGTATATAAATAATTAGATTAATATTATATAATTTTATTGTATATATAATATATAAATTTCATTAAAATAAATCACCAATAGCGAATAATTTTATTTATTTAAATAAAATCACATTTCGTGAAAAAATTGATTTTTAGAGAAACTTATATGTAACAATAAATTAATTTTTTTTTATTTGTAGTCAATTTATAAGTAAATAATTTATTCCTACACTTAATTTTTTATAATTTATTTATTATTAGTTATAATATCCAATATAAGAACATTTATGTTAAAATATTCTATATTATAGTTCACATAGACAATAAGCAATGTGTATCAAAAGTTATCAAATAATTTGTTTGATAGAAATTTATCATAAAATAATAGGGTGGAACAAAAACAATTTCAAGAGTTAATATTTCCTGAACTTGAAAAAAAACTAATGTGGAAAATATTTTTATAATGGGTGGTTTGGGACATTTTTTGTGTTATAATTATATTTTTTCTATAGAGATATAAAAAAAAGTTTACTGAGTAAAATTATTATTATTTTGACATTGAGGTTTGAGTTAGTTAAAATGTTTATGGGAAAAACATTGAGATTATGGTGCCCTACTTCATGGAAATATTTATTTGTCTAAAACCATAGGTATATTTCATTATTAACTATTTTGTATTAAATATATCGATAAAAAAATTCCATCTCATTGCATTTCCATTCATCCTCCAATAATTTTCAATAGACATTATCAATTAATAAATAATTACAATTTTATTTTCAGGGTTATCAAGATTAATTAATAGAATTTTTGTTAAACATTAGAAATTAATGTAATGAAATGATTCTATATAATGAAATCAGAAAAATGAAATTTATTTTAGCGTTTTTAGAAAACATAATTTTGTAACTCCCAACCAATGATTTATTTAAATAATATATAATTAGTCCTACATTATGATCATGAATAAAAATGAATGAAAATGATATATCACACATGATAGTGTTAAATTTATAAAATTAATATATTTTAAATTTTAATTGAACCAAAATTAGTTTACTTCTAAAACCCTTATTGATCTATATGGAAGAACAGACATGATAGATAATGGTCCTAACAAACATGACATGAAATTTCCTAGAAATAGACAAAATAATAAAAATTTATAATTACACTTTCTCTAACTTGGAATTCATGTCATATGATTTGTTAGTAATTCCATTAACTTTCCTTCCAATTTGTATCTTTTAATCCATTATACTTCATTTAATATCTCTCTATAACATTTCAAAATAGAAAATATCTTCTTTCTATATATATTTAAGTGTACTTTTCGAAATATAATGGCCTAATATGATTTTAATTTTAACTTCACTAGTGTGTAACTTGTTTTTTAATAAACAAAGTAATATATTTCATGAATAATTTATTCCAAAAATAATAATTTATTCCCAAAGTGAATTATAAAAATTCTTAATACACACTTACATATTTCAGAAAACAATATTCATTCAATTAAATTTTAGATCATGATTATAGATTATTATATACCTTATTATTTATGGTTAATTTAAGAAGTTTTTTTAATATATATGTCTATAAATGTCATGTAATTTCCTATTAAAAATAATAATTTCATTTAATTCATTAATACAGAATGAAAAATAAAGTTTCTATGAATTGATAAATTTCATGGAAAATAACTTCTACACTTTCGTAGCGTAGTTAATTGTCATTATAATTTATACTAATTATGATATTTAATTTGAATAGGAAATAATTTCTGTGTAATAAAAATATTTTATAAAGGGTCACATGAAATTTATTCCACAAGACATTTTCACAATAACTTCATGAATTGTGTAAATATGCATCTCATTCTACATACTAAAATTCAGAATTCCCTACCATCAAAAACTTATTAAAAGATAATATCATTCAATTTAATTGATAATTAATTATAGGAATATTTTTTGAAATATTTTTTCATTTATTTTATCTACACCATGATTTCCCACAATACGAGATGAAGAAAAAAATATACCACTCTATAGATCGTGAATTTTATATATAATAATGAATTATAAAATATATACATTATATGAATTAAACCGAATCAACCCACATAAATATATTAACATTACCGAAGAATATATTAAATTGTTTTTTAAAGGTGAAATTTATTTTTATAATATATTTTATGTAGAACATATTTTAATCAGTCATACCATGTGTCGACCAATAACCTAAAGAGATGATGATATTTTTTAAATATATTAAAAGGGAATTATTTTTACAATAATTACGTCACTGTATTTTTTTATTTGAATGGTGGATATATTGTTTTCTTGATAGAATAATATATGTGTAAGAACATGAGATAAAGACATTGTAAATGTGCATCTGCTTTGAATAATCACTCAAATTAAACATCACATTACTATAACAACCCAATTTTATTGGAATCTAGGTCAGAGTGTCTGTTAATATATTCTATGACTTCATGAGGGTTTCTATATTTATTCCATTGAATAACAATGATATTTATTTGGATAATATATGAGTTAGTATCCAAGTAATCTTTCAAAATATCATCACTAATCCTTAATGAATAACATCATACCTTTGTAATCTCAAAATTACTAAAATTCTCATGGGCTCTAACAATTACTTAAAAATAATTCATCTTACTAGATTATATTATATTCATTTATAAGATTGATTTTTTCTCAACACAATCCATTTTTTCATAATAATGAACCTCACCATATCATGAAATAAGTGTTTCCTTCCCAACTATTAATCACACCATCAACAATCTTCCAAATATAGAAATTGATATATATATATATATATATTAAAACATAACATATAGATATCTCAAGGAAATCATCTTATATATGATATACGATATTTTATAAACACTATGAATTTTTTTTTTATATTATACATACCAATTATAATTCACTGGATAGAAAAATATTCATTTGTACACGTATATATAGTATCAAAATTTAATTTAAAATATTATATAATAATAATGTAACATGAATAAAAATATAAATACTAATTTTCACATTCCTTGATACCTGATGTAAATTTTTCATGATGGGTAACATAAACCAATATTTTCATATTTGATCATTCATCTTTATATATTCAATATATACATCCCAACCCGTAAAATTTTAGTTAATAACTAATTAATTTCTATAGCTTTTAATCATAGTCATTCTATCACTATTTTTCATGACTTATTATTGGAATACAAATTCACTATCATTTAATACCAAAATAGTACATATTTGATTTAAATTTATTAACCTTATATAAAAAATATATTTTATTAGTGGTTCAATTTTTTTGACAATTTATTTCTTCCCTTACTCTCTTTATTCAAAAATACCAAATACGGTATAATATATTGGTTATTCACCTAATTCTAGTGATACTCATATCCATTCCTAGTATATATGATCTCATCACTATATCATAATTATTTTCATGTTCAGTTATCAAATTAATATTGAACATACTTAGTATCTACTTATATTATATAAAATAACTATATATTATTTTTTATAAGAGTTTCATAAAATTATAATTCCTTGGATTCATATTAAAAATACCAAATCTAGATATCAGTCCCATGGAACGTCTTTTACCCATTTTGATTTTAGTGCTTCATCAACCTACATGTAATTGGGTAGAAAAATATTTTCCATTATGTAATCAACGACAACCATAATTATTTTTAACTGCCTCTAGATTTTTGTTTAATGTAACTATAAAAGGTAAAAATTACTTTTTAATTCTTAAAATTATACTATTTTCACCAGAGTTTTCAAAATAGTAAATTTTAATTCCTTATATAGAAATAAATAAATCTATTTTCATTAATTCACATAAATAAAATCAATTATTGTGGAATTTTTGGGATTTCCATGTATAATGGATACTTTACCCTCCACATCTCTATAAAAAATTAAGAAATCAATGGAATAATTAATGTCCCTATTTTTATAATTATATCATCAATAATTAAATAGTGATAAATATTAAATTTTCCATCAATTTGAGTGAAAGATTTTTTTGTTGTTTTTTAAATATGATTTTTGACATGTTATAAATTAACAAGGGTATAGAATTTAAAATAAACCCTTGTTATACATGCCTTTGTTGAATATTCATGAACTAATGGGATTATTAATTTTTATGAAAACTCCTATTATTTCCTGGAATTGTAGAATTATTTTAAATTAATAATCTTAATTAATTGAAGTAAATTTTCAACTAAAAAAATATTCATTTATTTATATGAATATCTAATTTATCATTAATTTTACATTTTTTATTTCATTCAATTACAATTTTTCCAACACCTCCCCACTCCCCAAGGTCACTCGTTCCCCTTATTATCTCTCGTACTCATCTATATTATTGGAATTCTTATTAACACTCATTTTTTCACATAAATAAAAATATTTCAGAAAATGAGATTCAATATTAATGAAAATTTATTGTTTTTAAAAATAAATAATTATTAATCTTCATTGATTGTTCATTTATTGTGGTATAACATCTGATCAGGTATTCTAATGTAATCTTCCCTCATCACCATGGGTGATATTGTCCTTTAGGATTTTTTATTACAAAATCAATAGTTTGTAAGAATATTTAAATGTAAATAGAAAATATTGTTAATTATTATATCATAACATTTCTCGATTATGATTCAAGTTAAAATCATTATTTTTTTATTCTATATAGGGTATGTATTCTATGACCACCATTAGTAATTCAATAAATTTGAAATTCATTTTGAGTTAGGTTATATGAAACATAATATTATTTTAATTGATAATTATCATTATTTCCAACATAAATTGATTTTATTTTTGTAACTATCCACCCATCTATTATGATTTTTATTGTGGTTATTTCATCAATGATTCTAGT
Organism: Viscum album; assembly: GCA_963277665.1. NCBI lineage: Eukaryota > Viridiplantae > Streptophyta > Magnoliopsida > Santalales > Viscaceae > Viscum > Viscum album. The sequence goes on along the minus strand of OY728141.1, from coordinate 1,247,042,973 downwards.
TTTTATACATATAATTCTTCAAAAATATTTTTGAGACATTTCCCTTGAGCATAAATTTTAACAATCTATTTAGACTAATGTTTAAAATATCAGGGTGAATCTATGTATATTTAAAATAATATAATAGAATTCAATATTTTATTTTTTATTTTTTTATAGAAATTAGGTTTCATTATAATAAATCATATATTAATGGAATCATAAATATCTAATATCTCTATGGGTTTTTATAAATAATAACTAATTTTATGTTAATTAAAAAAATAAATTATTTATTTATGAGCATTTGAATCAATTACATTAAAATAAATTATTTATTGAATGAAAATTTTTTATCCAATTATATGATGTTTTGATTATTTATTTTATATTGAATTTAATTGATGCTGGATAATATTTATCAACAAATATCATAGACAACACATATAATGAATCAAAATAACCTGATACAAGTCTATCCCATATTTTATGACATTCATAAAAATTAATGGGTATGTAGTCAATATTATTTCATAAATACAAACATCATTATACATTTTTTGTAACATAATACTTGAACACATAAAAATTATTTTTTATTATCATTTTGGAATCCCAAATATATTTATACATTTTAAATCATCACAAAGAATATGAGTTTAATTTAAAATTTATATTTAAAAATAAAACCCAAATATTAATAAAATTTTCCCAAATAAGAAAAGTTATATAATATTTTGTGATATATAAAAATTGAGGCTTTTATTAAGGTAGATTTCCATTATTTTCTTTGGTGTAAAGGTCCCAAGTAAGTCTTCTTTTCAAAATCAATCATTTTTCACTATTATTGGTAATCTCATGTAATTATTTAAAAAACCTTATGATACCAAATCAAATACATTTATTAAATTAAACTAATATCTAACTTATAAAGTTAGAGTTCTTCTTTTCCTCCAAATATCATGTGATAATGAAAACAAAAACATATGGAAATTGTAATAAATGAATAAATAGTTGATTTTGTAAATATATTTGATATAATCAACACATAATAATACATTTATGAATTTTAAAAATTTATATAAACTAATATATAGACTTTACAATAATCATGCTAAAATTTATCTCCATATGAAATTTTAAATTATGAAATTTATTAAAAAATTCCCAAAACACAATATAAAATGCATAATAGACCAGTAATATAAAACCAACATCATACGGAAGAGAAATAAATTGATAAATTTCTTATGAGTTCTTATATCAATGAAAATGGTATCAATATCTTGAATATCATTATTCACAAAACATTAAAAATATTTATGAAAGCAATAAGAAATTAAAAAATATTTATTTTCATTCGATGGACTAGTTTTCAAAATGATTAATTAAAATTTAATATGAAATTTCCTTGATTTCCTTTTTGACATGATTATAAATGAAATTATGCTCTCCAAATCACATATTTTCGTTTCCTGAATAAACAACATTGCGGAGAAAAGGGAACCTCACAATCAGATTCTGACATACAAAAACTAGTGGAAAGGAATATCAATGTTAAAAGTAGATTACAATATCAATTATATCTATTTGTTTCAATTTAAGGAATAATATATCAAAAAAATCAAGTTAAATGTGATTAAACTAAATAAGAAATTATAATTTTAAATATTATATATAAAATATAAATGAAAATCATTCTTGTTATTTAACTCACTCAAATATATTGGGTTATAAATATTATTAGAGTCTTTTGATCAAAAAATAGGAATGAGATATATCTAATTCTCATTGTAATAATATAAATAAAATATTAATTTTATAGTATGATATAATAAATACCATGTGTACTAACAACTGATATTCTAATTTTACCCACTTTATTATTATTAGTATATCATGAATAGAAATAACATTAAAAACATCATAATTTTAGAATGAAAAATAAATAATCAATTATTCTGTTGATGAATAAAAATCTAAAAAAATTTAAAATGAACACTTAACATCATTGAAAATTTTAAAAGTATAAAAAGAGAAAAAAATAAAATGGAACATGGTTTAAAACTAAAATTCACTAATTGTATTTATAAAATCATCCACATTTTTTATAATTAAGATAAAAAATAATGAAACTATATAGATGGAATATTCATATAATGTGATAAATAGAACATGAAAAGAAGAGTTATAAGAGTATATCTATCAATTATTTTTATTTTTGTTGTTATAGAGTGAATCTATTTTGGTTTATGCTTGAATCTATACTAAAATATACTCATTACCACTACACTAAGGACCCCATTAGGAATGCATATATACTATATCAAAAGGAAAATGAAATATTTATAGGGAATGATTTCTTACACCTAATAATAGTTTAAGTATTAATGAGATTCCTAAAGAAATATAATTTGAGATTGATATCTTCCCACATCACCCTCAGGAAATAAAAACAAATAAATCAAGGGGTCCCCACGATCACATATCTATAATAGATTTATAACTAGACTTCATATACAAAAAAAGTTCACTATGTGAACTAATTTTGAAGATACAACAATTAACAACCTGAAGGGCCAATTATACAACTCTAAAAACTATAACAAACTCTAATTTTCAATAAATTTTTAAAAATTTAGTTAATTTATAACATGGATAAACTAACTCTATTGAGTCAATCTCCATCCAAACACCCATAAAAGCAAGATTTAAAATATTACAACATCCAATCTATATAGAAAACCATTGAAAAATAATCATTCTAATAATTTTCATCACATCCAAAGAATATTGAATGAAAATTTATCCATAAATAAAAACAATATTCTCTACTAGATGACATCAATTATGTTTCTGGTATAACCAGATACCAAATTCCAATAATCATTGTAGCTCAAAATAACTCCAACCTGAATCCAGTCTTAAGTAGTATTAACAAATCATGAATACAACACTATGATAATATGAACCTCTAACATAAGATAATACACGTTTGGGAATCCTAACTAATTGAAACCTAAAGAAATGATAATATGGGATGGATAATAAGACTGAATTAGAATGTAAATAATGGAATGAGAATCCCCATTCAATAAAACATCAATAAAAGTTCCACCAGTAGTGTACATAATATCATGGAAACACATTAGAAACCTAAATAACTATAAGAATGAGATAAGTTTTGCATCAGTCAGACATAATAGACATCTGACTAATGTATTAATTTTTAGAATAAATATAGAGGTGTACCATTAGATGATAATGTGGATATTTTTAATTGGTGATGATTTTAGTGGAATCAAATATTATTTGAAATGGGGAATCTAATTTATTATATCTCTTAAAATGATATGAAAATAGTAAAATGATGGAAATTTGTGGGGAAAATTAAATTTAAAATAAAATGATTATATATATATATAATTAAATAAATATTTGTTCCATAGGTTCTACCCCGGACCCTAAATCTAATCATTTTGAGATACTAGCTCTGAAGTCCCAAATCCTCCATCACAGATGTACTGATTTGTGTCATGAAATGAAATATAATAATTTTATTACAAATTCACAATTATTCACATTTTACATGCATATCTATAATTTTAATCATCTTTTATTAACAATATTCATGTATTAATATAGATGAAAACATATATTTATATAATTTTTTATTTTTTTTAATTATAACTTCAAATCTATTAATATGTTTTCTATATGTAATGGGTAGATATAATGTTCATTAATATAATCATCTTCATCATAGCAGTGGGTGAAAATAAAAAATTATTTTCAATTTATTATAGTTTCAAATTATCTTTTTTTGAGGTTTTGGAAATTTATTTCTTCCCTGATAATATTCGTCAACATTTCGTCATATTTTTCTACCTCAAAGATAATTGAATCATAAAATTTGATGATGAAATAGAAATATATATATTCGTCTATTGGTTATGTTCTTTCAAATATTTCTATATGTAATAAAATATTAGTATGTTATGCGTCAATATATTCGTATTAAAAAAATTATGTAGTTGAATTTTGTGGTAGTGTCATTGGTTATCTATCTCTATGTTCCTATATTGGTATTTCTCCACCATTATTATATACATATAGTGCAATTTATTCCTCTCTTGAATCAACATTTAGATTCTATTTCCAAGAAACATTTCTTTCAATGATAAAAAATCTAATAAATATAATCTTCTTGAGGATGGGATTATATATGTTATATCCCATGCTTTATCTTGATATCATATAAACTAACAATTTAGTCAATTTTCATTGATCATTTTTCATTTTTTTCTTCAATCATGACATGGGAAATAGAAATGAAATGTGGGATATGATTTAAATTTGGGTTTTGATTACTCAATGATTCATTAATTATAATTGATTTAGTATTTTTTAGAAATATATTGGGCAGTTAATCCTCACATGATGATTCTTTAACCAAAAGGGTTGGGAATCCCTTTTCTATTCTACATGCTTCCTCCCATATTATAAGCATTTAAATTTCTCATTTCAACTACATAGTTGAGATATAGTTTGTGAGATGATGTATAATGGGGTTGAATTTCATTTCTCATGAGGTAATATTGAAAAATTTCAAGGTTTTTCTCCTTAACATAATCATATCATAATGTTTGTATACAATCATCTAATTGTTTTTCCACCAGTGCCTGTAATTATTTAAAGACATCAATGAAATTAAAATTCATTTTAAAAAGGTATAACCGTATTTTAATTAAATAATAATAAATAAAATTATTGAATTATCCTTTTTATAAATATTATTTCTTGATTATTGTACCTCACAGATTAGGGTGTTATATCTCAAGTTGTGAAAAAACATTCTAACTGCCCTTCCTTTCAATTATATTTCCATGTTGTTTATTTATAATTTTTTAGATATTTTATTGGGATGTATGAATATAATTACACTTTTTTACTTCAGAATTATATATGAAATTTAATATTTAAATGTCTAAACATTACATTACATAGTGAATATTTAATTTTATCTATTGTTGTCATTAATTATTGAATGTTGTGGTGGTTAATATGTAAAAACAAGTTGTTCTTACTTTTTTGAATGTTTCTGAACATCATTAATTTATCATAAATAATCATCATTTTTTAATTTTGTTTGATTAGTTGAAATTCTTTTTCCACCTATTTCTGTAGACTATAGATTCTGGTCTTCATATCAGGTAAATAATACATATTTTTGATGAATGCATTATTTCTATATTTGTAATTAAACGAAATAACTCTCATTCAATAGAGTGATATTATTGACAAAGTTATTCTTTTTTTGTGTAGTTTCTAGCGCTATAGTCAAGAGACCACATTCCATTTTTTTAATTACCCTTCTAACAAGATATGTGAGTCTCAAAAATATATTGTTCTTCGACCATATTTTCATCTTTCATGAAATTCTCTCGGGGATTCTTCCACTAATATTTATTTCTATAATATCCATATTTTGACAATTATTAAAAAATATATTTCTTCCATTTTTTGGATAATTATTTATGTATCCATCCCCTAATCCATATACATTTTCTCTTGGAGTTTAGTATCTGTATCCATGACATCCTCAATTTGGGATTCTTATAAATCATCCTCCACTGATTTTAGAAGATATTTATTTATGGAATCTACCATCTCAGTCCGATTGAGATTTCAACATCCCGAATTTTCAATATTATTTAGATATTAAATTTAACATCATTTATTATTGACTACATTATTATCATTCATATTGGGCCCTCATAATTTTCATACCTAAATATTAAAGAATATTATAATAATATTCAGTATATAAAACTATGATTTTTTCCATAATTGAACAGTTATAGGTGTCTTTAGAAAAAAATATACATAATAAAAAATTTCATAAAAAATATAAATCAAATCTAACTTATTTATTCATAATTATCACCCATCATATAAATATCATTATTAAAACCTTTATTCATTACATGAGGAATGGAAACATAATAGAGGGCGAGTTCAGATTTTCCCATGTTTCTGAAATAGAGATATCAATGGTCACAAAAGTATATCATGAGTATATGGATTTAGGAACATGATATCAAAATTTGAAAAACATCCCAATTATAAGATGGATCAAAATATTGATTCATTACATAAATATTGTATGGTCATAATACATGAATTAAAATGAAAAAAATTACTGTTATTCAAGAATTATTAAATTGGCATTCGACCAATGTTTTTGGTAAACACATAATAAAATAAAACCATTAACTTTTCAATGGATCATATTTATGGACATCATAGTGGATTGTGATCAAATAACATTCCTGTATATCATTATTAAAGGTTCAATCTGACGATTATCATTGTAGAAAAATTCCCTTACTTAACAAGGGTCACTACCCATGACAGCTATAATTATCCCATGAGATATCCTTCTTTACTAAATTCATTACATGGCTATATAAATCTAGGAAAAAATTCCTCATAAACATAATCCATTAATAATTTTCCATAAGATACAAGATTAGTCATATTATTTCATAACCTATAGAAAATAAGTATGATTCATAAACATTTTAAAATTTCATTATTGCACAAACCATGGAAAATAGATGGATTTCATAAATATATTATCATCATAATCATAAAAAATACCATTGGAGAATAAATATGATTTACTTTATTCATATACCTAGTAAATTATATGTTACATCCCGAAAATAAAATTCTTTTAAAAGATCACTCAGAATATCTCTATAATAAAATAATATTTTCATGTTGGAATCTCCGTTTTAGAGAAAACAATTTACAAATTTTTATAGAAAATGTTGAACCATGTAAAAATGTAATGGGATCCTCAATTATTGAGAAATCTTGGCATATAGAAAATCATTTCATGTTATGTAGGTTAAAATGTTGTTCCTTTTCACATATTGGTTAAAAAGTAAAGTGTACCTTGTTCAAAAAATGATAAGAATTTTATTTAGAATTTTATTTGAAATATAATTTATTTCTAAATTTGAAAATAAAAAATCATAAGATAATATTTAATACATTTCTAATTTTTTTTTTGAAATACATGGATATGTAAGGAAAATTATTCTCATCCCAAAAGGGAAATAATTTTTTTTCATCAAAAATAATCTTTTAAACTACTAACTACATAATGAGTGTAAAATGAATGTAAAATTGAAAAATTAAAAAAATATATAGGATTTTTCAATGATATTCTTTTATGATGGTCATAAAATTTATTCATGAGAAACATATTCATTATCAATCCTGATTAACAATGAGATTTTAATATAAACCTTTTGCATCCTATATGAATTTTATTAAATGAACTATAATGACATATTTAAAAATTTAAATTTTTTTGTACATATATATTTATATTATTTAAATAATTATAATATAATGTACGATCCATTTCAATATTTGAACTCCAATTTATTAAAATTTCATTATAAATTTTTTTATTATTTTGTGTGAAATATTTCATTTTTTATGAGGATTTAAATTTAGTAGTTTGGGTCATTATTCATAGATTATGGTTCATTCATCTTCATAATTATAGAAACTATATTAATTTTATATAAAGATTTTTTTATAAAGGATAGATATAAAAACAGTTATTACAATGTTCATGGAAATGGTAGGTTGTACATACTCATGAAAATTGTTCTTAATTATTGAAGCAATGGAAAAATAAATGTAATGAGTAATTAAACATTATATAATTATTATTTTATCCCACATATCATAGCTTCTCATTACATACAATGTTATTACTATACATGTAATATGGAAATGTGAAAAATCATATCTCTTCACGGACGTGGCAGTCCACACATACACATAAAAGGGATTTTTGTATTTAAATGAATAGAATTGTAAAATGGTAGAAAATGTATTATAATTCCGGAATAAAATTTAATTCATATATATAATATATAAATATTAAACCCATTATAATAACCATCCATGAAATATAGAAATAGAAAATGAATTTTATTGCTATGTGGAGGTCATAGTCTAAATGTACAAACGAGCAATACATTTACATCACAATTGATCGTAAAGAGGTTGAATAAAGGTGATTATACAATCAATTAAAATTAAATTATTTTTCCTACTGAATTTTGATAATTATTAATAACGCATATTTAGATGAGGGTTGTGAATAAATAAATTGAATGATACTTGGTAAGATGATTACCTCTACATTGAAAGACCTCATTTGGATCCCTTATTAAGGACCATTGGATATGTAATTTATGAATACCAGAAAAAATAATTCATCTATAAATATGTTTTAGGAGAATAGTGTGATATTTTTTTATTTCAATAGCTCAAAATTGTGTAATTAGGATGAGGGGTGTCCTTATATAAGTGAGGGATTGGTTAGACATGTAATTTCAGAAAAGATAAAATATAATAATATCATAAACAAGATAAATGATTAAAAATTGATAAATATTTGATGTTGGGATAGGATTCGGACAAAATATGGCCATAAAGAAGGTTTTAGGTGTGATTAAATGTTTATCCTTACCTAACCTACTAGTTTCTCCCTCCACAAACAAATTGTATTTTTAAATGTACTGTTAAATTAATATACATATAACTTTTCATTATGATAAAAATTCATTTAGGTTTATTAAAAAACAGAAATTATGATTCCAAATATGCATTCCATTTTTTCAAATTCACTCACATAATCATTAGAATTATATTTAATATTAAACCAAAAAAATTAGTTGAAAACTAATTTCCCTAAACATTGTTTCCTTTAGTAAAAACTGTTTTTTTAAAAATAATGCATAAAAATAAATATAATGACCATTAATTAGATTACTGCTAATATAAATTTTAATATATTAATTTTAAAAAAACATTAAAATAAAATCTATTATTTTACATTACTTAAACAAATGATTATTTTCTATAAAAAAATTATCTACTCATTATTAAATTATTCTTTTTAGACTATTGCAAAAAAACTAAATCTAATATAATATTTAGATATTCCTTCAAGAAAAAAATTCAATATATTAAATAATTGTTCTATATGTTGGAAAAATTAATTATATTACTTTCTAATAAAAAATTATAATTTTATTATGAAATATATATTCTTTAACCATATAAAGTCGTTCTAATTTTGTATTATTTAACTATTAGAATAATTAAATTCTATAAAAAATGTATAAATAATTTTCAAAAGTATTTTATTATAATTCGTGTTACACATTTATTGGTAATATTGTAATGGGAAACTTTATTATAAATAATTTAGTTATTGGTATACTTGTATTCTAATATATCGAAGTGATATAAAATATTTGAATTTAAATATATTATAACATACTAGGGTGTTACACTATACCCAAACTAAAAATGAAATTCCTTTATCAAATTTTTTCACTCTGATAAAAAAATAAAGATTTAACTTTTTAATTATATCTTATCATTCTTAAATAGATTATCCTAATTTCCCATACATATAGAAAATTTTAACTGGGCTAGTAGCCTTGTTTCATAGAACATTATATCTACGATCCAATATTTCTAACAATTGTTTATCATAGTAAATATTTTTCTACACTATTAAACCAATTGGTCTAGTGAATGTGATTATACTGGTAAATAATTTCATATGAGAGATACATGGAACACATTATAACATGAGAGATGTTATGATAAAGCATCAAGTGATAATATAATATATATAATTGATCAGAAACATAAAATGGGGAAATATATATAGGTTTCATATTTCCATGCATTAAAAATATTATAACCTAATTAAAGGATAAATTCATTAAAATATATTCTCACATAATTAATATTCCACTTTTTTGTCGATTTTATTATAACCATTATATTGACTATGTTTTTTCATGATGTGATGTTGAATGGATATGAATTTCTATCCCATTTCAATTGTCAGACCAGATTCAAAATGATTTAACCCCCCAATATCAACAAAATGAATTCGAGTTCTAAACATATTTCCAATGTTGTCTTTATAAGGAGACATCTTAATACTCATTTTAAATATATTATTCTTTTAAAACTCAATTAGATATATGTATTGATCCAAAAAACCCTTGAAATAAATTGAACATACAACAGTGCATACTCACGTTTTAGAATGGTTATATCATAAAAACCAATTTTCTATGGATGATAATTAGTTCTGAAACAAAATAATGAATCATTATCTTGATATATAAATCACATTAACATTTAGGTAAAGATTAAATCCTTATATAATATAATTGAATGTTGATATCCATTGAATATTCAATAATACCTAATGTATATCCTAGAAATATTTTATGGGTATAATAATTATATGGTACAAATCAATTGTGTTGACATCATAGGATGATCAACTATATATTGAAGAGAATTATATCCTTTATATGTTTTCTGGAGTCTTCCAACAAAATAAATGGTACTGTTTTCTAATTTAGATTCTTGTATAGATACCATTTTAAACATCCACAAAGTATTTTATATCTCATATTAAACTTGTTGATTCACCAAGTGATGAGATAAATACTCTGTAACATCTCATTTCACATTATCAAAAATGAAATAATCGTTCAGATATATATTAATCCTAGAACATACTAAATTAATATATAATGACGAACATTGAGCTTCATCCATTATATACTTATTTAATAATAGTATTTAATAGACACATACAAGGTTTATAGACCTTATCATTCCATGAAAAACAATGTTGTACATAGAAACAATTATGAATTTCTTTTTGGGATATACATCTTTTTTATGTACCTCTTTAATATTTTTAGGGACTGATGATTAAACACTAAATTAGATATGATAAAATTTATCCCATTAATATAGTAAGGTACAAGATATAAAGGCAATAACTAATTCAACAAGGTAATATGTAAAGACTATATTCATTAAATCCAAGCAAATATTTTCGAATTAGTAAGACTAATTGTGATTTCTATAAACACATAGTGTCCATACATTATAGAAAATGATATCTTTAGAATTTATTCACTGTTGAACCTCAAATAATAATATCCAGATTGAATATGAATAATGATATAATATTATGTTCCTAATAATTGGTAAAATAAACCATCATTACAAGTTTAATGACACATATTCTTGATAAGGACCATGTTATGTTCTTGATGTTAAATGGTATGTTTCATCTATCAGCCATCCATTTTAACTATAATACATAGATTCCCCCTTAATGGCATGATTCACTTTATGAGTCCCTTATCATGTTTCTCCAATAGTTTCTTTATTAATTCCTAAATATTAATCAGTCACATTTTATATATCGTCATTGAAATAGGTGTATAATTTTATATGAGACCTATTTTATTATCCACATCATTATTTGGAAGAATGATTGAATATTCATAAGGGAAAATATCTACTACCACGACTCCCTCCCCACAAAGTGTCCCCCTCCTAGGCCGACAATGTGAGAATGGAGATGATGTCCCCTAGTGTCGCCTCTAGTAGGACCTGGGTATGCGACAAGCACCAAGTGTGTAGTAAAAATAGAAATGGGAGGCATTACACTCTATGATACCACTTTCTAAAGAGAGAGATAAGATAGATGCCAACCAACTCCAACTCAGACTGAAATAAAAATGAAAACCCAAGTGCACATATGTAATTTCATTCAAAACTACAACAATTGTAAGGGGAAAACCTCATGTACAAAAAGAAAAGTTAAACCAAAAACTACCACAAGCCCAAAAAGTTCTTGAAACTCCGAGCTAGTAGAAACCAGCTTGATTTGAAACCTTCTCCAAATGTCCTGAAATCAGTTAATATCAACATATGGGGAGTATAATAGTATACTCAGCAGGATCCTCCTTGGATCCTCTTTCTGAAAAATAAAGAAATCATGCTAAAGCACAATGAACAAAAACTGAAACATACTCGTCGCCTAAACAAGTATACCATGATACCATCCTCAACATGTCTACCCTCACCATGTAATGCGTGCAAGAGTATTTAATATAATAATGAATATCAAGGATACCCCGCTACTACTTTTCCACTGGTTATCCCCTTTTCCCCCATGTTGCATGTCCTAAGAATCTCTCTCCAAAAAGAATTCCCACAGACACTTGGGTGAAGCACCACACCATGCACCTTGTGCAAAAAAACCACCATGTCCACATAAGAAAAGTAACTCGGTAGTATCTGGGATCCACCACAGCTCGCATAACGTGTATCGTACGTTGGGTATTAATCCTCAAGCCATTATATCCCTTACACTGAGTAAGGATACTCAAACAATCATATCTTATAGACATTACAACTATAGTATTCCATAGTAATATATATCTAGAATATATGTGTGTGAAAAACCACAAGACAATACAACCCACTACACCCATATATGGGGAAAACTAACGGATGTTCCTACCATCAGAAATAACTACCCGGAGAAGAGAGTGGGGACAAAGGGGGTAGATAGCCATCCATCCTCCCACAAGAATGTTGCGGAAGACACCACCAGGGCTCAAAATCCCGGGTGTGTTGATTTCCCAAAATGATGGGGTGGAGTAGCATATAGAAGCACAAAAAGTATAGAAGCACAATAAGTATAGAATGTACTATAGCTCACTACAAAACTATGGGAAGAACCTGGTCATAAAATCAACTATATCTAACGTCTCATGGAATCAAGGCATTCAATTCAAAGACTAGGTATCCTATAGCACAGAACTATTTAAAGTGCATTAATACATTATTTCATTCCCTTTTTATCAGTTTCACATTAAGTTAATTAATTCATTAATCATTAATTGACTATCAATAATTTCCACATTATATTTCATTATCATCACACCCAATGGTAATTGTTCCTTCAAATTACATCCTCAGCATTTCACCCTAGAAAACTCCAACCTTATGGGTTAATATCATTTATTTAATTATTTATTTATAGAATTACATTCCCATATTCCTGGGAATTCTAGAAAAACATTGTATGATACTAAACACAAGGGGGATCAACACGGTGAATAGATGAATGACCCGTCGAGTCTTTTCCACCTATACTAAGAGAATTGGCCCATCCTCCCTTGAGAAGCTAAACATAGAAAGAATTTTGCACACCCCGCGTGTCTTCTACTCTTTTGGAAGCAAGGTACGAAAAACCAGCATCCTTGTGCTGTGGGGAATGTAAAGCAAATAACAACCAACATGATCAGCAAACATCCAAACATTCACATCCTACCTATTGCATCATCCCCGGTGTCCTCCCCGACACCCACATGCATAAACTGATGCATCATTCCAATCTATGTGTCAACTACTGCCAAAAAAGAGGCCTCCATGCCTCCACATATCACCTCATCCATCCATGATCACATCACAACATAAGTAGCATGAAAAAAAAACATCATATCAATTAGTCTCCTGGCCCTTAAACAAGAAAGTTTGTAACTCAGAACCCTTCAAGGAATTATCTTTTATCATAAAACTAGTTCTTTAATCAATATTGAATTAGTAGATTTATTATTCATATGATCCAACTTTGAGAACCCAAAAAAGTAATCTATCAAAAATTTATTAAACATGCTTACAACATAATTTTGATTAGCATTAAATTACAACAACAACCATGATATTCATTCACATGATTCTTTATCTTTATCCAACCAATTATCAATTAATTCTGAACTTTTTTTCATTACCAAATTCCATCAAGAACAAAAAGATAAACATATAAATCATAGAAATCACACTATCTACAAAAACAAGAGGCAATAACATACGATGGATAGAGATTTATTTATTTGATTGAAATATTTATTATGTCAATTCCATTGTGATCATGTAAGATAAATCTTTATATCTCTACAGTTTCATATAAAATAAAATAGAAGCAATGAAAACCCTAATTCAAATGGTTCTAGATGTTGATTAAACAAAATGAGCCACACAACGGGTTACGATCTTCTCCCCATTGCCAATTATTTCCACTGAAGGATGCAGAGACACCACCACACCTGTCAACACCCAGGAAAAGTCCATTAGGAACCTGGGGATAGTCATTCCATAAAATGGAAAGGATAAAGAGAAGGAGATGAACCCAAATGAATGATGATAGATCATTCCTTATATCGATGATTGATCGATACTGCTTGGTTGCAACAAAAAAATAGGGGGAACCAATCCAATGATGAATGATTGATTGTACAACTTCTATGGGATGGAATTAATGGTTCGAGCATCTCACAACCAAGAAAAAGGAGAATGAACTAGTGAGGATGATATCTTGTCTCTTTAGAAGATTTAATGGAGCAGTGGTTTAAGATACGCTAGATTTCTATTAAAAGTGGATCACATTAAACCATGCGGTTTTTCTAAGTAAAAGCATCCTGATCCCAAGGAAAAATTAATATAGGAGTTATGGATTTTGAATCATCATTCCTGTCTTTAGAACAAGGCTTAAAATGCATTTTACATCGACGACAACGTCAAATTGGTGAAACAATATGAAGCTAAAAACACTGATCATGAACACAAATGTTGGAAAAAGAAAGAGGGTACTGTTGAAAACTCACCATTTAGGAAACACAGTTCATGAACTCAAAATTTGGAAAATGAAAGAGGCAACTGTTGGAACCTCACCGTTCTGGAAACACTATTCATGAACGTAAAATTTAGCAAAGGAAAGAGGACAACAATGGAACCTCACCATTCTCGAAACATTATTAATGAACATGAAATTTGGAAATGGAATGAGATTATTTTTCGAACCAACCCGTTCTAGAAACAATGTTCATGAACTCATATTTTGGCAATGGAAAGAGGCTACCGTTGAAACATCACCATTATGGGAACACTGTTCATTAACTAAAAATTTGGCATTGGAAAGAGGCTACCGTTGGAACTTCACCATTCCGTAAACACTATTCTAGAACTAAAAAATTGGAAAAGGAAAGAGGCTATCATTGGAACCTTAACATCCTAGAAACTCTATTCAATGAACCCAAAATTTGGTATAGGAAATAGATATTACCATTGGACTGTTCACATAAGGCTACTGATGACGCTATTCACATAAGGTTACCATTGGATTGTTCATATAAGTCTACCTATGTAACTATTCACATAAGGTTACCATTTCACTATTAACATAAGGTTATCATTTCACTCTTCACATAAGGCTCCCTTTTCACTATTCACAAAACTATAAAATTGGAAATTAGTTGTGGATAAGTCACCATGACCTCCCGGAACACATCAGACACCCGATTTTTACAACGAAATAGACCAGAGAGGTCTAAGACATTTCATCATCAAAATCACTTCTAAAAGTAATATATTTGATGTTGAGTTTCAGAAAAAATATTTTTATAAAAAAAACTATATAAATATGAACAAAACCCATATAAAAGATATAATTTCCATTAGATGTTATTATTTATTATCACAATAATACAAGGTCATAGGGCAGTTCAAAATATTAATTCTGACTTTCCATCAACAAATTTTTATGTGGGATTTCAATAAATAAATCAAATCCATGCCTAAAGAAACATAAGTTTAAACTAGAGTAAAAATAACATTTTTTAACTAAAGAACATTCCCACAATTAAAAATTAGAGATGAATCATATACATAATATGTTATCATCATAACATTATGATTTCTAACTATTAATTTGACATATAATTATCGATAATAATAATTATAATTTTACGAGAATTTAAATGAAATATAGAAAATATTATAACTATTATCAAATTGATAACATAAATATTTGATCATACATATTACTACATATGATATATCATTCAATCATCAATAACTTACTAAAACCAAAATGGATAGCTTAATCATAATGAATCATTAATCACACTTATAAATCCATAAAATTCATTCATAGGATGTCTAAATCATATCACATTATTTTAAATATATGTAACCAATTGTTTAACATAAGTAATATATGATCATCATAATTTCATTTCATAATGGTTCATAAAAATATTTTGAATTGAAATAAGCATATACCAAGGGAATGTCAAAATATTTGAGTAGTAAGGGGATAATAACCGTGCACCAAAATTTTGGATGAGATATACTTGGCTCATTATTTTATGGTTTATTATTCCTATAATAATCTATACCAAACCAAATCCACTTGTAAGATGAATAAATCAATTTTTTATGGAAACCAGATTATTTTATTTAATATAACCCTTGATATTATCCTAAACATAATATTATCCTATGGGTTCTTACTATAAGTTTCTCAACATTGTTTCCAAATTTAACTATATTGTGCTCAGATACTAATTATATAGACCCATTCTTTTCACAAATTAATATTAAATATTATTTGTTGAATATTTAATACATAATATTACAATCTATCGAAGAATAAAATTGGAATAGTGTCTTTCAAAACACGTATATATATAAAACCTATTAATGGGAAATCAATATCATCTTCCACTTGGTTCTTCATAACTTGCAACCTTATAAGAGATATTAAACACAAAATGATTGTTCATAACTGGTCGTGCATATAATATGAATTGGTGAGATCAAGAGATTCTAAAGGATTAATATGGGATATTTCAATGATCACTTATGTATAAAAATGGAATAAGGGAATATGAATATGATCATAACATTTATAAACCATACCCACAATATCATAGATCACAATGTTGTGTCATGTAATAATTTTTCAATAGCTCATAAGAAATGAATCATAAACTAATTTAAGGGAACGATCCATTAGTGTATAACATTAGATAAGACATATGTTTATGGAATACACATTATCAAGGTAAATTATTTACTTAGTCAAGGTTGTATGACATGATTATAACAATATATTAGGTTTACACCCTCTTATACCAAATCCTTTATCAGGTTTCACTCTATTGTCAATGAATGTAGATAAATTCTCTAACTGGACTAAGTTTACACCCCATTATAATTCTTATTTAAATATAAGATATCCAAAAATATCAAATCCATTAGAGAAATATATAAATTTTTTTCCCACTATTAACATGATCATATTCCATACATATTTGTTCCTTAAAATCATATATCACTAATCATATACTATAACCTTTGGAGAGGAAACATGTTTCATAAACATTTATATTTTTAATAATAACAAAACCCATGAAAAAAAGTCCCATAAAAATCATATAATTATAATCATAAACTATCCAATGAAATACTAATTATAGTCTCTTAGGTATATATAATTAGTAAATCATAATTTATATCAACGTATGTAATTATTTATGAAAAATAATTTAAAATATCACTCGGAATTGTTCATAAAGAATGCTATATTTTTATTTTGAAAACACTTCTTTAAAATCCTAAATATTATAAACCATTATGTAAATTTTTTTCATTGAAATGATTAATGAAATCATATAAGGTAATAATAATTCCATAGACCATTCATAATTGTGAAAAACTAAATTGATGAAATTTATTTCAAATCAAATATTTCGTTCATATTATTATTAAAAAACGTGTTCTAAATATTTTTGAAAATTAGAATATTCAATTTAAAATATATAAAAATATGAAATCATGGGTAATAATAACATTAAAAATAGTAGGATAATATTGTAATCATTTTTTTTTGAATCATAATTTTGGATGAAAAACATATGTTCACCAAAAATGGAAATAAAATTAGTTTCTAATATAATTATGATATTAGTTTCATGAGTATATAAAGTGAGAAAATGGAGGGGAAAATGTAATATATATGAATAAATAATGGATAATAAATTTCACACGGTTTGATAGATATATGACCTAACATATCATCATTATTAACATAGTCATAAGAAATCGTGAAAAAAATGGGAGTGTCCCATAAATCCATTACCTCATGTTCATCATTTTCAAAAGCACTCTAAACTCATATATAATTTATCTATATTGTTATAATTATATAAAAAAGATTTAGAAACTTAAAATATCATATATGATCCAAATATTACATTGTAACATTCATGTATTAATTATTACATACTGAAATTCTCATTTCAATGTGTTAACTATTTCTGTTTTCATGAAAATTTAGGTTTAGTAGTTTTGGTCCATGTACATTGATCATGATTCGATCATCTCCAAAATTTTAATTACACTACACACACACACACAAAACACACACACAAACACACATATATACATATGCTTTCTGTATTTAAATATATAGAATTATCCTTAAAAGTAAGTGAGGGGGAAATTTAATTACACTATTCTTGGATATTATAGGATTTATATACAGACGAACCCCATTTTCACATCTCGATGGATGGATGAAAAGAAAATTAAATAATAATTATCCTTTATAGAATAATTATTAGATAGACTATATCATATATATTCGTTAAATATATTCTTATTACAATCCATGTAAAGATAAAATGGCCAACAAATCACATTACATTGTAGAGGTGTTAGTCCATATGTACACACGAGGGACATTATCATTTTTAATGGATTGGAATATATGATTTTAGATATGATATTATTATTTTAGAAGAATAATTATTTATTTAATATAACATATAAGTGTTCAACCCATAATAATAACCATATATGAAATATGGGGATGAAAATTTATTTTTATACCTATATAGAGGTGGGAGTCCAAACATACACATGAGTGATGCTTTCGCTTCACATTTGATGAAAAATAGTGTTTATAATGGTGTTTTTTATTTATAATATATAGATATATTATTTATATTTACTTTATTATGTTATGAAAAATAACACATATCATGGAAATCTAGTTGATGAAATATATTTTATAGGTCTGGTAAAACTATCACATCAACTTTGGTAGAGCTCATTTTGATCACTTCTTAAGGATACGTGGAATGATGATTTAAGAATAATAGTACCTCTAATTCACATAGAAGAATGTTTTGAGGATAATATTTATGTTTGAATGTGGTATATTTATTAATTAAGATTAAATAAGTGAAAATAGGGGTTTCTTTTTCTATGTGTGAGAGAGGATACACATGGAATTGCTGGAAATATTAAAATATAATAAAGTCATAAACAAGTAAAATTATGAAAATTGGAATCTAATTAAAATATTATTAAAGTAAAATATAAAAATATGAAATATTATTTTATTTTCTAATTTCTAATTGGAAAACTAATCATTATATCGTTATTTAATCCTTAAAAACCAATTTTATCCAAAACCATGGTGATTATTTTTACAGTTTTAACAAAACATTAAGAAATAAATCAATGTTGAATAATTAATTTTTTTTGGATTACACATATTTATTGAATTTTATCTTATTAAATTTATTGAAATGTCATTATATTATATAAAAATAATCCTCCAAAACTCAATGATAAATTATTTTCGAAGGAAAAATATTTTCTTAAGTATAATAAATTTTTATAAAAAAATTATAACATAAAATTATATATAAAGATACAAATTATATTATTAATAATAAAAATGAACTAATTTTAATTTCACCACCATTAAAATTCAAAATTCAAAATATTATATGTTTCATATTGAATGAATATAGTGAATTTAAATCTGTATTTTTCATTATTCTTCATGAAATTAATATTTTTTAAAAATTACCTAGAATTTAATCTATTAGTATTTTGAAAAGAGAATTGTTATTTTTGTTAATTTGATCAAAATAATGTTCATTAATTGGAGAGGATTATGTATATTATTTTATTAAAAAATAATTTAATAATATTCTAAAGGGAAAATGTTTTCCATGGGTATAAAGGCAATTATATAAATTTAGTAATTATTTATTAATATATATTCATTATCTAAAAATGTTAAAAAATTAAATATGGTTATTCCTATTAATATTTCCAATTTAAAATATTGGTAATAATATCATACTATATAATTTTTCTTAATATTAGGTTTGCGTGTATCATATAATATTAATGAAACAAAATTTATTTAATGTGAATTATATCATAAATTTCATGGTATAAAAAATCAAAGAATTCACCATTAGTTCAAGGAATTATAGATATACTATTATTTATTCATCATAATTAATCACCATATGATTAGTTTCTTCTATGTAAAAGACTATGTAATCAAATTTTGGTTCTAACTATAATATTATTTTCTCAAATACATTGTTGTCATCAATATTTTCTCTATTTCTATATATTTTGATCGTAACTACAATTACATGAGTATGATACTCGATAATGGTTTCATATTATTTAATAACAATATATTCATACCATCCATATATATATTGACCCCATATCTTCTTCACCTTATGGAATTATTTGTGTACTTTTTGATGATTTTATGTTATATCCATTGATGTTATTGATAACATGATTATATCAATTGTTGATACATCAAATTATTGATAAATGATTAAATTTTACACATAATATTTCATATGTTATTGTTTAAGGGATGACATTTATAAATCTTGGATTTTATTCACACCTACTTTTTATTCTAGATCAGTGTATCCATCTTCAAGGATTTTGATGATATCTAGGGTGCCTGGTGGTTCCTGATTTTATATTTACACATTATAAAAATTTTCTTTTATCTACATTTCTTTAAAAACATGTGTAGTATAATTCAAAAATGTGATTTCATATTTTCACCACTCATGGTAAAAATTAGAAAGTGGTAGACAAAGACAATGGCTAAAAATATTACATGTCATATTTTTATAATACTATGACAAGGGTTGGTGATGTGTAGTATGAGATGGAAGATAATGGTAGATATAATTTTTATGATGATTAAATAAGGAAATTTGGTACAATATGTGTATGTGAGTTGGAAATAAAGTTAGTGTTTTAAATGGATGTGTGATATATGATTGTATATAAATACAAAAACCATTTGAAAAAAACCCCATTTTTACAATTGTGACCAAAGATTCATGAGGGGACTAAAAATTAAAAACAATCTTAATTATGAATCACCCTATTTTGAAAAAAGGAGAAATAAAAAAAATATGTTATGAAAGATAATGGTAATCCAACACGGTGGACCTGAAATGATAGATTACTTTCAACTATTCACCTTCATCCTCTTCCTTCCACTAGTTCTATCTTATATCATTGAGGGATGAATATTTTCCATTATTTATAATATTAATGGATAAAAAATCCCCAATAAACATATAAACATATCCCTCATATAGTTATTAAGAGGGATATTTCCCAGAATTATAGTGATATAGTTGTTGATTAAATTATAGCTGAAAAACACTTGTGGTGATTATAGGGGGTAAGTAATAAAAAAAGTGAGATAGAATTAATTTATTTTATTCACTCATGATGATGTAACACCAATAAAAAATTACTTAGTAGTACAACAACTAGAAAATAAAATAATGAAGTATATATATAAATAAATTTCATGATATATAGTAAAGTAGGTCCCCCATCTATCTGAATCTGAAGATGTCAAGGTTCCATTATTGAGTTTTCTAATAATCTATCAATAAGTAAGGGATTATTCCATACTAAGAAATTCAATATTATTATTTAAAAAAAACAATCCCCTAAAAAATCAAAAGTCACAATAAAAGCCCATCTCACTTGAACAAAATTTTATTACATGTTATGGATCATGCAACAAAGTAGAAAAATATATAAATAAAATCATCATTGTGAAGTGACCAAAGAAAAAAACCCACTAAAAATAAAATAAAAAATATGTAATCAATAAAATGACTAAAAATCCACCATTACATTCCTAATCTTCTAGAAACACCAAATATCTACACAATCAATCAAATCTAACACAATGGGACTAGGGTAAAGTGTTTTTATGGAATATATTGAGACACATTGATATGGAAAATCAAAATTGGTCCAAAAAAAAGTGGATAATAAATAAAAAGAAACAAAGCAGTAAAGAATGTTACAAAAATAATTGAATGAACTCTCGGAGATCAGGATAATAAAATTTGTTGGAGACAACCCAAGAGTTATTTGGGGGGTCATCACCTTTGGAATATTATGGGGGAGTCCCTATATATTCAAGTGATTGGTCGAGGTGAGACAAGTGAAAATAAAATGATATATCCTCTATCTAAATTTCACTAATATTAATTTTATAAGGGGATATATAATCATTTACATGCATATAGAAACAATATGGGATGTTAAAAAATTCAAGAAAAATTTTAATTAATTGGATATAAAGAAATTTTTAAATTTGATATGTTATTTTAGAAATCCACCATGCTTGATACACTCCTCCATATAATATTTATTCTCATTTAATTTCTTAAATATTAAAAAATTACGATATAAATTGTTATAATCCTACTCATAATCATGATTAATAAAATAATTTTTATAGTAGCATGATTTTTATTATTCTCAAGATATTTATATAGAATGTGGGAGTGATTAACAATTACATGTTAACATCATCAACATTTAGATATTAGGACACATATTTGAATCCCATTATTTCAAAATTAATTTCCCACGAATTCCATAAATTTGTCTCTTTGAAAAATACTTATCATTTCAAAATTCTATAAAAATAGATATAACAACCAATATTCCTATTACGAGCTATGATAATGGATTTTTCCCAAGATATGGAAGACTTAAGATGATAGACTAATGTTTATAGAAAACAAAAAATTTCCCACTCGTGAAATTAAATTATCAAGAAGATCTAAATTTATTATAGATCAATGAAAAAAACATAAAAACTAAATAACATAAATTCATGCACTCAAAACATATAAAAATATTATATGTTAAATATAAAAATTTGAATATAAAATATTCATATAATAAATTTTAATATATTTTACATATCATAATTTTTAAACACCATTAATAGTTTTTATAAAATAATATTACTCGTTCAAATCTAATGAATTTTTTTTATCAATAATAGTAAAAAAATTAGTACTGAGATCCTTGAGACACATATTAAGATAAAAAGAACCTTTTTCAATCATCCTGAATTTAGGATACATTATATGTGAATTAATTATTCAATAACATCAATATTAAAATCTCTATCCACATGTTTTACTTCGATCATCTGATTTACATGAAATTTAATTACTGAATAATTCATTGAGTTGATAGTATAGATGATATTGTTTGATAGAAAAGGAATATCAACCATTATAGGTGATTCAACTAAATTATTTCAAAAATATTCAAAATGAAATTTTATAATAGAATCCTCAAAAATAATTATATATAACTAAAAATTGAAAAAAAAATATAAGCATAATCTCTGAAGGAATAATGACAGAAAATATATACATTTACAATTATTTAACTTCCACCATATCTCCATTCATTAAATAAATAATGTGAAATTATATTTGGTGATGTAATAAAATCCCAATTAAAAAATATTGGATCATTAAGATCTTAAAAAATGGAATATCAAAATTATATGTTATCTAATTTAGCTTCTTTGTTCATCAATTTTTGTTGATAAAATTTATCCCACCTGTATGTATGTTAGTAGATGTTAAAACAACAAAAAACATAATAATAAAATATTCATGTTAAATATTATTTAATATTACTTATATTATTATTTTGAAATCAAAGGATATTTATTATTTCATTGATAAAACGACTCAACAATCTACCTCTTTTCAAAAATCCCAATTCACAAAAGAAAAAGTATACTAAACTAAAAATATATATTTTGTAACATCCAATAAATTTAATTCCCCCATATTATAATATTACTTAAATTTAATGTACTACCTTTATGGAAATAAAAACATAAAAAACATTACTATAACAATAAAACACGATATAAATAAAATGAAAACACACTGCATTTAGTCAGTTCTATAATCTCTTTCTCTATGTGATTTTCATAAATATATATCCATTTATTAAAATATTTAAATTTAATAAATAAAAATAATTATAACATATAAACCACTCATATTTTTGAGTTAACCTATTCAAAATTATTTGATAAATCACCCGTCAATATAATGATGATATATAATATTTTATATGTATTCATTTATTTTTGATTTTGATAAAGAATCTTAAATATTATTTTTTCATTTTTATAAGTTTTTACCTTCTCCTTGTAATATTAAATATATTTTTTATGTTCTTATAAAATTTTGTTAACCTATTTTATATAATTTATTAATCATATATTATATTCAAGTTAATAATTAAAATTACTATCTTGAAAATTGAAGAGTTTTTAGATCCTTTTAAAATTATATAATTTCAATTAATATTCATCCTTGAATAGAAATATATCTAACATAGTTATACATAATGACTTAATATCTCACTAATATTAAAATATGTTTTTTTTCTATTATATTTTTTTGGGTTTTAACATTTGTTCTCTAAATGAAATTATTATAAGCGAGGTTGTAAATATATTTTTAAAATTTGTTATGAAAAAAATGTTAAAATACACATTTAAAAAATTTAAATACTTTTGATATATTTTCTCTCATAACCTAGGTCAAAATTTCTTTTTTAATAACCAATGATAAAATACATTTTTGATATATGTTAATAATAATATAAAAGCTAATTTTTTTTCACAATGGTTATAAAAAAAACACTTAATATATTGAGTTTTTTCTAAAATGAAAATTGTTGACATATTACAACCATGGATAAAAGTTAAATCATGAATAATATAAATGCATCAAAAACGTTACCATGAAAATGAAAATTAATGATTTTACTTAATTTACATATTTTATGCATTGTGATTCGAAATAATATTATTTAGTGGAATTATTTCATAAAGAGTCTAAAGATGTTTTTTAAAGGGAATATTAATATAAATATTTTAATTATTATTAAGAAGAACTTAATTTTTATATGATCTAAATAAATATTCTTCAATATATAATTTTTTTAAAAGAATAATCACTAATAAAAATAATTTTAAAAACATGACTTTATTGAAAAAAAATTATAAATAATGAGGGGAAATAATTTTGGAAAAACCTATGGTAGAAAGATTAAAATATCAGAAGCATTAGATCATAAATTATTAATGATAGTGTTTGAATATCTCTCATAACCCTTCAAATTTAATCCACGTTGTTATAAATTTTTAGAAGGATGATATCATTGAATGAAACTCAATTAAAAACTGAAACATAATTTTTGGGTATATTTAAATTTACCTCGAACAATAGTTAATTTAGTAGATGACATTAAAAGTACTTGTAAAATGTTTTTCAAATTTGTAAAAAAATAATTGACATGAAAATATTATATGTATTTTCTTTTATAAGAAAAATAAAAAAAAACATAAAAAGAATTATCAAATAATTTATTTTTATAACCAGAAAGAAAAAAAATTAACCTCACTTACTAAATAATAAACATTAAAAATATGATGTTAGATAAATTTCTTCTATTATTCTGTACATTTGTTTCTATAATTATAAAAATCCAAATTTGTGTCAATTAAAAATCATTATATTGAAATCATCTTTGAAAAACTAAATACCAAATTATATATCATATGAGGATAGTCTAGCACCAATGTAATATATTCGAAATTCCTTCCTCCATAGTACATTATATTGGTTCTAATCTCTCTAAAAGATCATGATTACCATTATCATATAGATTAACATTCATATGATCCTTCTCCCCAAGTATTAAATTAAAACATCAATATTATTAAAATACTATAATCCCACTTGACAATCTTCAACATAATTTTAATCTATAACTTATAAAGGAATCAATTTTATGATTGTTGGTAGGTGGACCAATTTAAATTTACCTGGAGCATCATTATATATATATTCATTATTTCCGGAGTCAACATATAACATATACATTATACCATATATATCATATTTCAATGAATATTCTTATTCAGAATATCATGATGTAAAATTATTATCTTCTAAAAGGTAATCTAATAAATTTTTTGGTTTATAATTAATTAAAATAATCTATTCGATAACATGGTCTTTTGTACTCAATATCTCCATATTCTTTATTAAATGTGATCAAATAAATTCCATCAAAGGTTGTACAAAACATTTTCTATTTTACTTTATCTATTTCTTAACCTGCATATATAATAAATCAACTTACTTATTAGTTTCTTTTTTACATATCTCGTAGGTAACAGAATATTAAATAGTGGTCGAACATATTGTTTCTTCATATCCATTAAATTAAATTATATTTTCCTCTCTTCTAGATTCCAACTGATTACTTTTCATTGATAATATTTAGATTCCACATTAATTAATCCGATAGAGATTTTTATTCACCTCTTCTCTAATAATTTTTATCAAATTGTTATAAATTTTTAAAAATTGAAATATATTCATTAAAAAACAATTTCATATATTTCATTGTGGGCCTCTAATAATTTTTTTCTTTTTTTCTGAGAAGATAATAATTGGATTATCCTTGTTGTATATTCAGTTCTTCTATTTCCAATTAGAATTTATCTTCTTATTTTTTGAAACATTTTTTTAACTTCTATTCCACTTTTCAATTTTTTTATTAATTTTTATTAATACTCATTGTGGAATTAGTTACATCATTCATTATAACCATGTTTATCCTTTTTGAAGTTTTGAAAAAATTAATAAATTCCTTTCCCATTATTATCTGGATAAGAAGATTCAAAACCCTATAATATGGATGTACTATTAGTTTGATAATTAAAATGAAAGACATTAATATTAGTACCATATAAATAA
The DNA here is from genome assembly GCA_963277665.1 of Viscum album. NCBI lineage: Eukaryota > Viridiplantae > Streptophyta > Magnoliopsida > Santalales > Viscaceae > Viscum > Viscum album. The sequence continues at coordinate 1,247,016,229 of OY728141.1, read as the reverse complement.
TCCAATTTTAAAAGTTCACATTCATTACTAGAAATGATGAATGTAATAATATAGATTAATTAACACATCCTTATCACATTTACTCGAAAATAATAAATAATGATCCAATTAAAACAAAATTATATATTATTGTTGTAAATGATTCATATTTTAAAATTTATATTTAAAATAAATATATATCTACAACACTATCCAAGTTGATATTACTTGAAATTTATAGAAAATTTTTAGAAACAAATTGAGATTATCTTTCAAGTGGTACCATAACTAAACCCAAAAAAAATTCTCAAGTGATATTAAAAAACAAATATCTAAAACTATAAATCTTTACTTAATTCCATCATTTTTATCCTCAAATAATATAGATGAAAAGTTCTATGGGATAATAAATTGATATAATTTCTAAAATTTATAAAATTTTATAAAAATTGATTCCCAAAAATTATATTGAATTACCCACATCAGGAAAGACTCATATTAAAGTTACCAAATCATATTAATTGATCTTTTACATAAAATCTATGCATTAATATCTTTTGAAAGGATCCATATTGAATTAAGATATATGAAGTGGTATATGGAAAGTATAATTCAAAAACATTTTCACATTTAAATGAATGATTAAAATATTAATTGGGATAAAAATACCATATATAGATATATTACATAGATATTAATATAATTTCAATCAGATAGTCTACATTTTTTATTTCCAATCATGATGATGGAAAATATATTTGAAAAAAAAACTTAATTTCCCATAAAATATATGTAGTTACTATATAATATTAAAAATTCAATATAATAAAAATATAATAATTAATGAACTAACCAAAATATTCATAATACCATTGGTTGAGAAAAATTGAAAACAACATTTCAATGATATCACCAAATATATAATGATGAACATATCCCATATAAGATACTCTTACAGGTTTAATTGAATTTTCATTTGTCTTATATAGAAACACACCATAAAATATAAAATCTTATAGAGGAAAAACAATAGAAAAATTATACCCTTTTCAAGGATTAAAAATATATAAAAAGAAAATGTTAATAAATATGACTATGAAAAGAAATATCATGTAATTATTCAAAAAAATTTAAGCATAAAAAATCATGTAAAAGATAAAAAAATGTTTTATAATTGATTAAACTATATTTAAAAGTAAAAAAACAATATTTAAAAGTAATAATTACCAAAACATTTCAACATCTAATATCAACATCTCATTTAAATTAACATAGAAACTAAACACCCATTTCTTTTTTTTGTTTGGAAATATTTGAAAATAAAACCTTCAATACCCATATATTTCTAGCTCACATATGATGAATAGAATTATGTTTAATTGATATTAATGTTATGAATGTAGTTAAATATTTACCTATGTTGGAAGAACAATGACACTTCTAATTTCTACATCTTTAATATTTAGCAAAAATAGTTTATTATTCAATACAATGTCATTCATCCATGAAATAATAATTCTAGATAATTTATACCAATCTTCAAAAGTAATCACATTTGGATTACACAATACAATATATAAATCAATAAAATTTATCCTAGAAGAAAAATTTATTTATAGTTTCTTAAGAATATTATCTTTATGTATATTTTTAATAATATCATCTTAATTATCTAATAATGTTGGAGGTGAATAATATATATCATCAATCATGGATGTATGCATAAAAACAATTTCTTATCATTATAAATAAAACCAATAGCCTCCTTATACATTTCCACATATTTATATATTTATCCTCAACATCTGTAATTTAATCCAAAATTTCATCATGTGATTAAGATTCAAATTCACCATTATAATATGAATAATCGTATATGAAATCATGCAATAATTTAAAGAGTGAGTCAAATGATTCATAAAAAATAAAACATAACACTCTTCATGGTATACCATTATTGAAATATTTTTTATACTAATGATTATATTTGGTTATATTTGTTGAAAATACATATATGAATTTATGGTGAATAGGTGTAAAAATAGTTTTGGATAACATTTAAATATAATTAATCTATGTTAGTGGAGAAAATATTTTTTAAAGGTTGTAAAATGAATTATTAATATATTACAAAGGCAACATTAATTTATTATTCTAGCCAAAAATAATATTGGTAGGTTTAGTAGAGATTCAATTTATCTATTTACTTCACATAATATTTTGGGGAAAAATTACAGTGAGTTGAATGTGGAACTTTATCAATCAATTCAATGTTTAGTTTATTGAACATAAATCTATGTATAGTTTAAAAATTTATAGGTAGAGTATAATATTTCACTGAAATACACTGTGTACCAATATATGGGATTTCCCATGTATTGGAATTAACCATGTATATGAAATGCAGAACACCAATGTTTTACAAAATAGAATTCATGTTACATAAGAAAATCCATTAATATGAGTTCATTCACACACTCAATATTCCAATATAATAAAATTTCACTAAATAATGAGTCACATATGAAAATATAATATGAAATAGTCAAATAAGAAAATTCAATTTTGTTAAGGCGTTTTACTATGTTGGGGGCTCACCTATAATACTTCCACTACGTAAGGGGTATCACATATAGGAATCATCAATATAATGGAATTTGGCTACATGAGGCATCACATATAGTTTATTTCCTAAACCAAACCTCCCAAATCAAAGTCACCTAAATACATTATTTTCATTCCATATTTGAAATTAACTGACACACCTTAATTTTACACATCCATAATTTTAATATCACTATAAAATATTAAGCAAAATACATTTGATATAAATTTTATGTTTAATGTTTTATATTGTATGTAAGGAAATTTTTTCATACAATAATCACTTCATTTTCATCAAATGTAATTTTTTATGATTTGTGATAAACTACTTCTTCCATAATAAATCTTCAACATCTCAAACAAAAATTCCCCACCCATTCAACTCTTCTATAGAAAAAATGTGTACGAATTTTCCCTATTACCTATGAAAATATAATTTTAATAATGGTGATCATAAATTTATATATAGTTTAATAAAAAAAGATATACAATCAAATATAATATGTGATCCTATTCTTAGAAAAATAATATTGCAGCAATGGATATCAAATTTATAACATAATATAATGAAAATGATGTAATTAATATACATGTATAATAACTGGAATGAAAAGTCAACATGGAAAATAATAAATGGCTCCATAAAAATGAAATGAATAATGACAAAAACATAATTATATTTTATAATACACAAAGTCATTATTTCAGACATCATTATATTACTATTACATCCATATGTGTATGAATCACATTGTTCTAGGTAGGAATAAACTAAAATACACATGCTAGTTTATCTCATTAGACCTAGAAATTTTATGAGGAGATACAATGGGCCCCATTAATAAAAATTATTTATAAAGACGTCATCATATTAATCTATAAATTTATTATACCATACATAACCAATATTCCTTAATAATCCTTAAACATCTATATTTGAATAATAATAATAATAATATCTAATATTTCACTAATAAAAAAATGTAATATATTTGTATCATAGAATCCTGAAAATTAATATGTTTTTCATTTTGGGGATATGTTTATGTAAATAGTTTCCACATTCAATCGACTAATTGACTCTAGTTTTACAACCATCAATCAAAGGAATTAAATATAGACTGTTAAAATAGGAAAGGAATTTGATGAAAAAATATATGTGTAATAGATGATGATTTGGATTGATAAATTTTGTGATGGACATTTTGATTATAATTCCCGACAAGAAAATTTTATTATATGATTCAGATAATATACCTCGACCATTTAAAAAATTGGAAGCAAGGGGTGAATACATATCATGTATCATTTAATAAAAATGATTATGCAATTAACCTTATATGAACTCTAATTTATGAATCTAAATAATATGTGGGTGACACCGTAAAAATTTGATTTAATTAAAGGAGATATTTTATTTATCTATGAATCAAATAGGGATATGAATAATCCATATAAAAAATATCTGGTTCACAATATCTAACATGTCTCCTGGAATTTATAATATAGAAACATAACATCTAAAATATATAAAAAATTTGTTAGATGGGTGGTGGACGATCAGCACTTGAATTGATCCATGTGGTTGAAAAGAATATGGATGAGACTAATTAGAATTGGATCATCGATTGAAACCTAGATTATTTGTACGAATCCTGTTACTGGGTATTGTATGATGAATCATGGAATGGATAAGTTTATTGTTTTTGTATAGGACTTACAATGGATGTCTTTGATAAATTAGTTAACATTCCATAGGGAATGTATAACCTATTTTAATGATATATAACTCATAGTTTCATTATAATGTGGTGATCATGTGGGTTGGGATTTATAATCTCACTCCATAGGATGTAATGGGAAAGGTTAGCGTCCCTTTATAATAAAACCCATTTAAATTATTAATCAGTGACTGATAGTGTATGAAATGAGGACTATTGGATCTTTACATTACACTTGATGTCATGAAGTCATAGAGTCTTTAGGAAATCATATAAATCATTCCAGGGTAGAGTAGACACAGGAATTAGATCATGTGAGGTAGCATTACTGATCTAGATGAATCTTGGTATAGTATTTAGAAGGTAATATGATTAAGATTTGTAGAAGTGACACAAAATGAAATAAATAAGGGAATCCATATAGTGGGAACTCCTCCATTTATCATTGAGTATGTGAACATCATGTTGTAAATGATTTTGGAATATTGGATCAGCTATTACATAGGAAAGGTATCACTTATACTCATGTGAGTAGGAATTATTAGAATTGTTATTTAGATTAGATATTCTATGGGATTCACTGAATCAAATTGAAGCTATAGACATTTTTTATATGATCTGATGGTAGTTCGAGTGGGGATTCTTCCCATACATGGTCCATGGGGTTATCATTTTTCAATACATTATTTTTGGATTGAATAATATATAAAATCATAGTAATAGTGTTTTATGAAACCAAAATGCTCGGGAAGAAATAAATAATAGGACAATGATTTGACTGTTTTTGGTTTTTAATGATATGGATATTATGATGTTTTCTAGTGACCATTAAAGGAGAGGTTGGATGATATAGAACCCATTCATATAAAATATATATTCGTTTATTCTAGTAATTAAATAGATATGAGTGGTATAACAAATTTATTGTGGGGAATTTTTATGTGTCTCGACCAAGTGCGATGGAAATCTAAATGATCTTATCATTAGAACCTCGAGAACATGTTACAGTTGATGAATATAATGTAAATGAGCACCATGACTAGAAAATCCTAATGTTAAATGAGTAATTTGGAAGAGAGTTTAAAACCAAAATACCATTTGTCCAATTCATTTTCTCATGTTCTGATTTGGGATTCATGAAATGCATCTAGGGAGTTATTTTAATGTTCAGATCATGTTATAATAAATAATTCCAACCATCCAAGGCATCATATCTTGAAATTTATTAATTGACCATGAATCTAATTTTAGGATCACTATACGTTGGATAAAGAATTCAACAATTACATAATCAGTGTTTCTTAATCAGAAGGATTTGTAAGAATTATCATCGCGTTTTTGTATTAGTCAGGAGGCTTGGTTATTATTTCGATAACTAAGGTTCATTAATTATGACGTAGAATTTTTGAATTGTTTTTCTTTGTTCAGGAAATCTATGAGGTTGTCGAATCAAATTTGGTGATAAATTTATCTCATCAAGTGTTCTTGAATGACAATTAAGGTATATCGAGGATGATAATTGTTTTGGTGATGAGTTTATAATTCTTAGTGTCCATTTGGTCCTTGTACATTTAAGGAGAATTTGAATTTATTTGTACATTGGTTGAATTTTTTATAAATATTTTGACTTTAATTATAATGTTTTAGAACAAATAAATGATGTAATTTGAATGTAAAAAGAGTTATAATTAGTATTGAGGTTTCAAGTTGGTTCTACAATTTTACCATGTTATTGTCCCATCCCAACTATGTGATCCCCTTTTTTATAATTATCCTTCAATATTGAAACATGTTTTGGTTTCCGTGTTTGTTTCCCAGTATAATTTTTTTGAAGTTGTTAATTTTTGGGGGATTCACGTCGGTCCATGGGCACTGAACGGTAAGCAGAGACCGTACAGTCGACCCAAGTTACTATGTTGTTACAAAATTATTTTTTAATGAATAAAATTTTATGAAAAAAAATTAATTAAATGTATAATATGTAATAATAATAATAATATTATGCAGATATTATTATTATTATTAAAATCATTATTTTTATTAATAATATTATTATTGTTATAAATATTAATATTATTTAAAATGAAATGAATGTTTTTAATGCGATGATAATGATGATGATTAATATTATTATTATTATGTTTGTTATATTATTATTATTTTTTTTATACTATTGTTATTGTCAGGAATATATTATTAGTTTTATTAGTTTTATTATTATTTTTATCAGCATGTTATTATTATTATTATTATTATTATTATTATAACTATGTTTTTTCTCTTAGAACCCTAATTCTACCACTTATCCCCCTCTTACCCTACCTATGACACACAACCCTACCCCCCCCCCCCCTAAATGACCACCATCAGCACCTCCCCCATCACCCTAAATACCACCCCTTTCACTACCTCTTCCCATAACATGGTTCCACACATCCCCAACAAACCTCTAGTTCCCTACCACAACTCCCCTTCTTGTGTTAACCTTTCCTTGCACGAACCCTCTATTGTGGTATGAACTCCTCCTAGTAGAACCCCAACCTTCAGCACCCTCATGTTTTCTGGCATGAACCTGCTCCAACCTACTCTGGAACATAACTTTGTTGCGAGAACCATTTTTTGGTGCGAGCTGCTCTAGCACAAAAGGTATCTCTAATGTTTGGGACCCTTCTGATCCATTCCATTCCTAAAATCTATTGTTTGATGTGTTCTCAGAGTTCACGGTGAGTTATCACATACACTTTTGAAATTTCATGTTATATGAAAAATGAATCATGTTTTTTGAATAGTGTTATATTTAACTAATTTTTGAACAATACGATTATCATTTCATTTTGAATAGTAAGTGGTGGCGTGTCATTTTGAAATATCGGTGTTGGCCTGTCATTTGAACTATCAGTGTCTCCATGAAATTTTGAAATGTCAGGGTCGATGTGTCATTTGGAACTTTCAGTGTTATAGTTTCATTTGAACTATTTGTGTCAGTGTGTCATTTTAGACTATCTATGTCATCATGTCATTTTATGCTCTCGGTGTTATCGTTCCATTTTGAACTGTTGGTGTTAGTGTTATTTTCAACTTTCAGTGTCAGCATGTCATTTTGAGTTATCAGTTTCGGTGTGTTATCTTGAACAATCAGTGTTATAACATCATTTTAAACTATCTGTGACCATGTGTCATTTTGAACTGTCAGCCTCATCGTATCTTTTTGAACATTCAGTGTGAGTGTGTCTTTTTGAACTGTCTGTGTTAGTGTGTCATTTGAGAACAGTGTTTCCAAAATCTTACAGTTTCACCTATTTTATTTTTTCATTGATATAAAACATTTTCAAATCCTTATTTTAATGGATTTAAGTCCAATTCATTGGAAATAATTACTACCGTAATATTTTTAAGTGTCGAGTGCCTTTACCTGGAAAAAACACATTGACATCACAAGATATGCACACTTCATAAGATATGCTATTATAGGAAAATATAAATCACTCTAAACTAAGGCTATATTTAGATTTTCAATGGAATGAGATATTGTTTTCCCATGTTCTTCTTTATTTTTATTCCATGGTATGAGACTCTTAGAGTTCTTTATCCCATTTGAGTCGTGTGATTGAAATGCAACCATTGATTCATTTACCATAGTGTTTTCCTACTGTGTGTACACCCCCTGTTTCAGTGCACATAGTAATTCTCGATCTGTCACTCGAATAAGTGATGTTATATTATCGATATTCTATGTTCATATCATTTAATTTCTCCTTTACATGTTATGTAATGTGATCTTGGTGTTTATAATGGAGTTTTCTTGGTTGGTGGTTGTTGTGGTGGTGTCTCTGTGTCCTCGCGTGGATGTAGTCTTCCAGGATAGGTGATCCTGAACTGTTTTGTTGGCCCTTTCTCATGAAAATTAACATTGAAACCAATTTTATACATGGGAATCATTTATTCTATTTTTTAATGTGATTTTGTATTGCTATCATGGTTTACCTGACATGATCCTAATGGAAATTACATTATTAACATTTGAAATAGATTAAAGAATTGTTATCAATTTTATCGTGATTTTTTTCCTATTTATTATATAGGTAGTGTGATATCAATGTATGTTTTGTTTAACATGTAATTAATAATGTAAATTTATAAATAATGTAAACTGGGATTAATTGATAATTAATTTGCAAATGATAAAGAGGCATGAAAATGGATCATGTTGCTGCTGTAATTTGATGATAATAAAATTGATTGAGTACAAAAAATTATTTGAATTGATTTATAAACCTAAATCCTTATAATTAATGTTGATTAAATAATGGGTCATTTGATAAATTATAATGCCTAATAGGGTTCTGAGATACCCTCTTTAGTGTAAGGCCAAGTGCCATGTACTTTGGATCTATGAGAGCTTAGTACATGTGAAGGTATAATTCCTTACTAATTCTTGTTGATTGTGATATGTTGCAATCATGTATGACTATTTTGATTTGTGGAGGTATATAGGCCTAGGGGTTGAGGTGGTGGTTGACATCTAGTGTGGCCAGATGCATCATTCTATGCATGTGAGTGTTGGGGAGGACTCCAGAGGTGATGAAACAGGTTGATGTTGGGATTAACCACTAGTCTGAATGTTGGATTCATATTGTATATGTTTTGTAATATTCTACATTACATCCCCAACATATCAAAGAATATGTTTTTTCTTACACTCTTTCCAAAATGGTCTAATATGTGTGGGGTATTCCTTGTGCTTTTCGTGTTTAGCTTCTAGAGGAAGGATGTGGATTCTCTCCTACTATAAGTGGGAAACAATCAACATATAGTTCATCTCCTTCCACTGTTGAGCCCCTTATATTTGAATCTTTAGAATTATTTTATATAATACCTATACTTATTGAAATTAAAAATTTTGTTAACAAATGTTTGAAAAAATAGCGATGGACTAATGGAGTTAGTACTTTTTGGGATGCAATGTTGATGTTACTTTTGATAAGTATTGGACTTGTTTTGGTGATGTTTGGTGGGCATTGAACTTTGTTGTGTTTCTAATGGAATGTAATGTGGAATTGAAAATGATTAATTATTGGTTTTAGAATTAATTAACATAACGTGGAACTGATTAAAATGGGATATGACCATTCAATAAATCTCTTTAAACAATTGTGTGATTATAGGATATATATTCTTACTAGTGGCATCTAGGAGGCCGAGATATGTTACATGTAGTTGTGTCTATGAGAGGGGTTTTCCCGTAGTGTGGTTGTGAGATATATTAAATCTTGAATATTATAGGTTTCTATATGCTACCCCACCATGTCAGTTAAGGAGAATGGCACCCCCAGGATTCTATGCCCGAGGGGGTATTTTCCCCAACATCCCGATTAGAGGATGGATGGCTGACTACCCCCTTGTCACCAGGCTCTTCACTTGGTAGTTACTTTTAATTGTAGGCACTGTGGAAAAAATTCCCCATAGATGTGTGTAGACGGATTTAATGTCTTGGGGTTATTCACAATCATATATTCTGAAAATTATTTTCCTATGGACTACTATTTTTGTAACGAGTATAGGCTATGATGGTATAAGGAACCATAAATGTAGTATGGGATGTAATGGATTAAGGTATAATAGACGATGTGTGGTACATGATATGAAAACACTGGTGGATCTCAATATCTACCTATTTTCATTGGATACATGGACATAGTGGATGTGTTACATGAGGTGCATGTTGTGGAGCTACACCCAAGTATCTGCGGGTAAGCCTTTTTGGAGAGAGATGCTAAGGACGTGAGATTTTGCAGAAAAGAGGAAAACTAGTGGTGAAGTGGTAGTGATTAACCTTGATATTAAATATTATATTATATAATATTTTATTAAATACATTGTTATAGCATTCATGGTGATTCTAGGTACTTAGTATACCTATTTTGGTGACGGGTTAGTTTCACATGTTCTTCATTTTTTATATTATGCTTTCATTACATTGGTATGAGATTCATTAGGAAAGATCCAACATAGTATAATATTATACTCACCGGATGTTATATAAATGGTTTTTAGGTCACATGGATTATTTTGGAGACCAAGATGGTTAATACATGCATAATGGTTTTACAGGATCATTTGGAGCATCATGGTCTGTACTGGTTTATTTTTTTGTTACTTTCTTTTTTCCCTTTCATTTGAAGTGGTTTTTTCATGACAATAACTATGTGTAAATGGTTTTCTTTTAATATTTCCTTTTGAGCTGGTGTTGGTTTTTGTATGTCGTATCTCTCTTTTTCTCATTTGTTCTCTTAAAGGGTAATGCCTTCCATTTTTGAGCTTTATATTCCCCTGGTTCTAGTCTCCAACCCAATGCCTACTAGTGACAGGAATCAGGGGTCACAATCTCCCTTCTAACATTGATATCCTGGGAGGGTTACACATTGTCGGGATGGGTCATGAAATATTGCTATCAGAGCATTGGTTAAGGGATAAGATGGAGTTTGGATTTAGGAACATGCGATGTTTCATGGGTTGGTAGGGAAGTAGAATCAGTCATGTTTTGAATGATTTTTAAACACTGGTGATCCGCATAGACAATGTTATTTAGAGCTAATTTTTTTCTTATAAAAATACCATTATGTTTGCAGTGGCTATTAAATGAGGTGATACTTTTTGTAGGGTATATAACAATGATTGGATCATGCATCATTATTCTTTTTCCTAGTTATTTAAATTTTATACCTTGGGATAGGATAACCTTAAAAAAATAAAAGAACACGATTAATTAATTAATGTTCAATCTTCCATATTCTTGTGTTATTAGCACTAACTATTTTTTATTTTGTAGGTATGGATCAAGGTGGAAATCCTCATTAAGTACTCACAGAAGATGTTCAGCTGGTTGTGTGAGATGATTGTCTTAGTGTAGAGGTTGACGAAAATTAAAATTGGAGGAGGACACGTTGAGAGTTTCAATTCTAGAGTCTGCTGATGTACAACAACTCCATTTTGGATACATTCACAAATAACAGGTCCGAGGTGGTCGAGATAGCTTTCATCTCAATCTATTCTCGGAAGTAGCACTAGGTATCATTGGTCATAATGATGCTTTGTGGGGCCGTGAGGTAGTGGTGGTTCTTGTTCCTCAGGTTTCACGAGGAGTATGCAGTCTCATGGTAGGAGTTCCAAGACAATTTCAATGTTGAGATTCATTCATCGACCATGAACGTGGCCACTCCCTAGGAGCTGCTTACCCTTTGATAGTGGAGATATAGTATTAATAATTTTGGAATTCATTTCAAGATTCTTTTGAGATATTATTAGGACCTATTTCCAGATAAGGAGGCCAATGAGAGGCATTTAGAGGAGGATTTAGTCCATATATCAAGTTGTAGCTCACCCCATTTATACTGATGACATATCTAGAGGTGATGGTGATGGAAGAGGTCATCGAGAGGTCATTATCTTGAATTGGATCATCATGAGAGAGGTTTCTTCAGGATTCCTCATAAAGTAGAGGTGTGGTCTTGGGTTCCTGATTATTATGGTAGAAGAATATCTATTTGTCTAGGGCTAGGTGTCAGCCCTCATTATCTTTATTAATCAAGGGAAATGGTTATCAACACTATTCCAAGGGATCATGGGATTTTTATTCTTAAGGAGGTCGGGGTCATCAGTTGCGAGAGTGACAAACATTCAAATCAGTCAGCGTGCATGAGGTGATCCTCTCTAGTTCCCTCCATTGAGGCAGTTCCATCCAATACAGCAGCAACATGATGTAATAGAATTGGATCAGAAGATAGATAATTTGGAAAACCAAGTATAAAAATGTGTCACTCTCCTTTCTCTGAGAAAATATCTTGACCTAAGTGTTTCTCTTCATTAGTTTCAGAGAGGCCGTGGAGAAGGACGTGGTCAGCTTCATGCTTTAGCTTTTTTAGCAATAGGAAAGCTAGACATCATTCCAGGTACACTTTTCATATTTTTAACTTGGTTTTATGCCTTTTTTGACACATGGGTTACACTATAATTCATATCACCTTCCCATGTCCATGCTTTCAGACATGAGGGAGAGAGAGGTCTAGTTCCCTTAGTGTCAATTACACAAGTTGAAGTTCGACATGACTTGATTGAAGTATGTAGAGAATATAATCTAGTGGAGGGGAAGCACTGCTCTTGGAGAGATTTCCATTGACTATGGATACAACCATATGATGTCATCCTTAGAATGTATTGGTTGTTTTCTTTGTATGTTATTGTGGATTTCTGCATGAGGCTACTGGTGTTGTTTGATGCCGATGGAGACCCAATAGTGTTTGTGGGTGAGAAAGACCCTAAAATAGGATATAGGTGTGTCCCTTTTTTTTCATTATTGTTGTCTAAGATGATGTTGATTTTTATGGCGGTTTTAATAGCTGGAGTTTACTAGGGTCATTGAATAGTACCATGATGTATTTCTAGAAGTGATTGTAGCATTACCCCCTCAATGAGAGATCTATTTTGGGATGGAGTTACAACTAGGCATATACAAAATATCAATGTCACTATATATCAATGAGCCTTCAGTGTAGCGAGAGCTTTGTATATGAAATGATGGTCTATTGTATTTTGGTTTTGTTTGGAAATGTGTGTTAACATGGGGTGAACCATTTTTGTTCATAATTAAAGATGACAATATTTTGTGATTGTGTGCTTAATATTGTCTCTTAAACAAAGTGACAGTAAAGAACTGATATCCCCTTACATGGATTAATCATTTAGTTGATCAATTAATCTGTGAATATTGGTCCTCAGAGATTGACTTGTAGTCATTATGTCATCAGATGCATGCGGAGGATGAGGATATCCCAAAGACTACTTTCTGTTGTCATCTTGGGATTACGAGATTATGGTGATGTTGATGTGTGTGATGAATTCTCATCTTGTGTTCATGGTATTGATGAATGTTGTGTTCCATGAGTTCTTGGATAAGTTTGAAGTGGTTTTCATTGACAACATCCTTGTGTACAATACATCCAAGGATCATGTATAGCAATTTTGTGCCATTTTGGAATCTCATCGTTGACACCAGATATTAGAAATGCTGCATAATTAAGTGTTTTGGGGTTGTGAAGTCCGTTTCATGGGGCATGTTATAACCCAGCTTGGAGTACCTATGGATTCATTATATATGGAAGAAGTTGTGTATTGGTAATTAATAAAGAAATTTTTAGAGGTTTAATTTATCTTTGTTCTTACAAGTTATTATTGAAGATTCATAACCTATTGATCTTCGGTTGTGACTCCTACAATAGCATTGACCTAGAAGAATCAGTAGTTTGTGTGAACTGATCTATTTCATGATGATTTTTCATATTTTAAAGAGAAGTTAGTCAGTGCTCTGATTCATTGTCTTCCAATAGAGGGTGTTCATTTTGTTGTTTTTTTCTGCTTTGCGTCTAGAGTAAGGTTATATTCTTATAAAATTGAGATCAGTCATTTCTTATGTGTCTCATTAGGTTCAACCCCCTCAACATTACTATACCACCCGTGATCGTGAGTTCGTGGTGGTGGGGTTTGTTATAAAGTTGTGGAGACATTAACTCATTGGAGAGTGCTTTGTTGTTTTCACCAATCATAAGAGACCAACTTATGTTTTCTACCAGTTTGATTTGAACTTGTAGCAAGTTCAATGGATGTAGTTTTTATTAAATTTCAATATTGAAATATCATATACACCTATAAAGGGGAATGTTGTTACTGAAACACTGAGCAGGAAGCAGAGTAGTGATGCATTACATGAATCTAGTGATTCCTAGAGAGTAATGGAAGTACTCTTATAATTTCATCTTAATATGGGAGAAGTCATGGGAGGAGGTATTCATTTTCAGATGACTCTGTAGTAATATTTGGTGTAGTAGTAAAAAGATTCTCATATAAGGGATCTTGAGGAGGTGGTCTGGAAAGATTGATTTGTTTACGGAGAGTCTCATGGAGGTTGGTCTACATGTGAAAAATATCATGTGTTGTTTTACAGTTGGATTCTTCATTTGGAGTTACATGAGATAGTTCATAGAGAGCTCCATATTTCAATTTTAGTGGTGCAACCTTGCATGAAAAATATGTAACGAGCCTTGAGATGCCAGTTTTGGTGGAGTTGGCAAAAGAATGCAATTTCAGAGTTTGTGTCTTGATGTTTTGTTTGCAAGAAGGTGAAGGATGGGCACTATGTCCTCGTTGGTTTGGTCCATCCATTTTATGTTCCCCAAAGGAAATTGGAGGGCGTCTTGAAGAACTTTATTACTAGGTAACCTTGAGGTCATGGGGGATATGTTGCTATATGTGTGGTTGTAGATCATTTGATGAAATCAACTCTTGTTATTGAACTCTGGGATTTGAGCTCAGTGGAGGGTTTTTTGACACCTTATCTGGAGGTGGTGGTGAGACTCCATGGTGTCTCGAGGACAATCATTTCTAGTCGAGACCCATGTTATACCTCCCGGGTGTATAGAGGTATCCAACATGCTTCCAGTTCTCATCTATATCTTAGCACTACATTGCTTCCATAGATATATGATCAGATAGAGAGGATCATCCAGAATCATGAATACATGTATCACTCTTGTGTCCTATATTTTTGGAGTTTCATGGATGAGGCACAAAACCTTGATATAGATCACTCACAACAATATTTTTCACTCTACCTTCAGTATGGAACCGTTTGAACCCTTATATGTCCAACCATTCCATTCTCCATTGTGCAGCACTGCGGTGAGAGAGTCATTAATTCGTGGGCAAGAACTGGTACAAAATATGATTGATACGGTTCAATTGATACTCTAAATGTTGAAGGAAATAAAATATTGTCAAAATTCTTTTGATGATGATAGGAGGATACCTCTGGTGTTTGATTTTGGTGATGGTGTGTTTCTGAAGGTGACTCCCCATTGTAAGAAGTGAAGGTTTGGTCATGGGAGTAAGCATTCTCCCTAGTTTGTTCAGCATTATTAGGTGTTGTCTTGTGTGGGAGCTAGGGAATTTTAGGTATCCATTCCATTGTAGATGATCTGGATAGATGATATTTTTCATGAGTTAAAACCCCATCATTATCTTCATGATTATACTCACGTCGTAAATTATGGAACAATCGACATTGTCGATGATGAGATCATCAAAGAGGGGCCTCTATAAATCTTGGAAAACAAAGAGATTATGTTGTGCAGGCATTCTATTACCTTGGTTTGTGTCTTGTTTTTTACAATTGCACAAAAGAGGGTACATGGGAATGTGAGTTGAATATATCCACCCATTACCCCAAGTAGTTTTATTTTTTATCACTTTTCATTTAACATTGATTGTGTGTGGTTGTAGAAATTTGGTATTCATGAAATGGATTTATTTTTTTGTTTTTTGTCTTTCTCTCCATAATAGGCATCTTCCCCTGTGAGAGTGTTGATGAGCTGTTTATAGTTGTCATGTGTTTTTTTGGGATCCCTTTTAAAGCAATAGATCTCTATTGGTGGTGATATCATTGATAATAATGTTATGCATCTATTTATATTACCTATTTGGGTTAGTTTGTGAAATCTTGAGGACAATCAAGATTTGATATTTATCTAATGTATTGGCCCATACTACTCTAGTCCATTTATTTGTTGATATATGGTGTTTGAGGTGTTCTGGGAGTTCAAGGTGACTTATCCGCAACAATTTTTCATATTTCATATTATGAATAATGATTCATTTTAAGTGAACAGTACCCTTGATGAGTCACTCGTACTATCGGTGAGTCATTTGTGAATAGAAATGTCAGCATTTCATTTTGAAATTTCTGTGTTGGAGTGTCATTTTGAACTATTGATGTCGTTGTGTCTATTGAAATTTTAGTGTCATCATGTCATTTTGAACTGTCGGTGTTGGCGTGTCAGTGGGAACTTTCAGTGTCGGCTTGTCATTTTTAACTATTGGTGTTGGCATTTCATTTGAACTATCACTATTGGCTTTTCATTTTGAACTGTCGGTGTCAGTATGTCATTTAGAATTGCTGTTTTCATTGTGTCATTTTGAACTGTCGATGCCAGTGCATCATTTTGAACTATTTGTGTCGGCATTTCATTTTGAAGTGTCGGTGTCGGTGTGTCCCACAAACTGTTGATGTCATTTTGTCACACAAACTGTCAGTTTCGGCATATCATTTTTAACATTCGGTGTCGATGTGTCAATTTGAACTGTTGGTGTCGACATGTCATTTTGAAATTTTAGTTTCATCGTGTCATTTTGAATTGACAGTTTCGGTGTGTTGTTTTGACCTGTAAGTATCGGTGAGTATTATTGACTATCATAGTAGGCATGTCATTTTAAATAGTTGAAGTTAGTGTGACATTTGTAAACAGTGTTTCTAGCATCCTATTGTTTTTCCTTTTTGATGTTTTATTTGGAATAAAACACATTCAGAAATATTTTTTGAGGGACTTAGGCTTTATTCAAATCCCATAACTCATATCGTAATACTCATAATATTCTGATTGCCTTTACTTGGTCAAAACTACATAATCATGACAATATCATCTTTTTGGAAAAATATAAACCAAATATAAATTGATTCTCTATTTTTATTTTCAAAGGGTCAAGATAAATTCAACCACTATTGTTTCCTCTTGCTCATCCACAGTACGAGATGTCCTGAGTTATTTATCCCATATGAGTTGTTTTATCGAACTATGAAGCTTATATTATTTCCTTTAGAGTTTGTCCCTACACCGTGTACACCTCATGTTTCAATGCAAGCTGGAATTGTTTTCTACCACAAGTATAAGGTATGTTCTACCACCATTATTCTAGGTTTCCCTCATTTCTTTTTTCCTTTCCAAGTTATTGAATGTCATATCCCATAATCTAATGGAGTTTTCTAGGGTGTTGGTTGGTGTGTTTGTGTCCTTATGTCCTCAGGTGGTTACAGTCTTCAGGAGAGGTAATTTTGATCTGTTGTCCAGGTCGATTCTAATGAAAAGATGTTCTAAAACCTTTAGAGGTAGGGTATTCATTGATTCTTTTTTTATGTGAAATTATAGTGCTATTGTGGTTTATCTGACAATATCATAGTGGAATTTACCTAATAAATATTTGAATCTGATTAAATAATTGATATAAATTGCATCACATTAATTTTGCCTCTTGATTTTATAGATATTTTGATATCTATTCGTTGGTAGTTTATAATTTCATTCTTAATGAAAATTATAAATGAATGTATACCAGATATAATTGTAAATTAATTGGACAATGATAAAGAGGCTTGTAAATTAATCATGTTATTCTAATAATTTGATGATAATAACTTTGAAGCAGTACATATGTTTAATTTAATTGATTTATAAACTTAAAGCATGTTTATTCATTTAGATTAAAGGAATTTCCAAAAAATTGTTTAATTAATTTTTTATAGCTATGCTTGATTTTTGTTTAGCGTTCCGATAGTCGGAACATGCGAATAATGAATTGGTTAATTCAATATAGATTAAATAATTGGTTGTTTTATAAATGATAATTCTTGATAGGGTTATATTTTACCCTCATGCATGTGAAGATGTGTTCCATGTATATTGGAGTCATGGGAGTTCATTTCTTGGGATGGAATAATGCCACGTTTAGGGCCAAGAGCCCAGTTTCATTGTTGTTTTCTACTTATTTTGATGTTTTGTGAGTCTAGATGGCTATTGTGAGATGTGTGGGTAGGGAGGACCAGTTTTTTTGGTAGGATTTGATGGATGGAGTGGACTTATGCATCCATTTATGCATGTGAGTTTGAGGGAGGACACCAGAGATGATAAAATGGGTTGAATATGGACTTACCGAATGTTGGGAATGTTGCAGGCTTATTGAATCTGTTGCTTGTTTGTATGAATTACATTCCCCAATGATTGAGGTAGATGAGTTTTATTAACCTTCATCAAAAAGTTGACAGGATACTTGGGAAATGAAATATTTATTCCTTGATTAGCTTCTCAAGTATGGATGTGTCTACCCTCCTCGTTTGGGTGGAAAAACTCATTGGGAGTTCATCGAATCACTGTGTTGATCCCCTTATATTATGTAGCATAGAATTGTTTCTTATAATACATCGAATTAAAGAAATAAATACTTTTTTAAAAAAGGTTTGAATAACTTACATTGAACTAATGGGGTTTGAGCTTGCTGGGATGCAATGATGAGGTTACATTTGAGAAGATGTGGACTTGGTTTTGTTATGCATTGTTGTCATGGTCCTCTATTATGTTGCTAATGAACTATAATGTGCAATTGGAAATGATTAATTACAAAGTTAATGAATTAATTAATGTAATGTAGAACATATTAAATAGGGATAAGATGATTTAACAACGAATTTAAATTGTTATGTTCTTATAGGATATGTAGTCTTAGTAGTGGCATTTGGGAGTCTGAGAGACATTAGGTGTTGTTATGTCTATGATTAATTTTTTTACCATTGTTTGGTTTTAAGAAATATTATATCACATAATTTTGGGTTTTTTATATGATACCCCACCATATCAGTTAGGGCTACTAAAACCCCAAGGATTATGTAACCTTGGGAGTATTTACCTGGATATCCCAATGGGAGGATGGATGACTTACTACCACTGTTTGCCCTCTATCTTCTCTTGGTAGTTAAATGTGATGGTAGGCATGGAAATTGGAATTCCCCATATATGTGTGTAGTGGTATTTAATTTCATTTGGTTTTTCAGATACATAAATTTGAGATATAGATTCCTATGGACTACTATAGGTGTAATGAGTATATGTTAGGATGGATTAATGATCATTACTCGATGTATGTGTTGTAATTTGTTAAGGTATAATACCCAACTTATGATACAAGTTATTTGAGCTGTGGTGGATACCAAAGCTACCTAGATGCTTTGGTTATGTAAACATAGTTGTTATATTGCATGAGGTTTAGTTTGTGGTTCTACACCGAGGAGTCTGCAGGCAAGCCTTTTTGTAGAGACATTCTTAGGATGTGTGACATTGGGGATAAAAGGAAAACTAGGTGGGATGTAGAAGCGAGGTACCCTTGATATTCCTTATTATATTATATACTCTAGTATTTTATACTTGGTGATAGTAGAAATGGTGGTTCTGGGAACATGGTATATGTAGTTAGGTGTTGATTTAGTTTCACTTATTGATTAATGTATTACATCTTGCTTTTGTTACATTTTAACTAGAGGCTCTGAGGAGGATCCTACTAATTATACTGTAATACTCACCCAAAGTTATATAATCTATTTTTGTGTCACATAGAGCTGTTTGGAGACTAAGATTGTTACTACTAGCATGTATGTTTTTCAAGAAGTGTTCGGGCTTCGTGGTCATTGTCGTTTTACATTATTTTTCAAATTTTAATTTAACATGGATGTTGTAGTGTTTTTTTACACAACATTAAATAGGTGTAAATGGGATTCTTATAATATTTTATTATGAGTTGGAGTTGGTTTGAATATTTCATATCTCTCTCTTTCGCATGTGTTTTCTTATAGGGTAATGCCCTTCATTTGGTTGTTTACTATTCCCTCAGTGCTAGTCACTAACCTAGGGACTACTGGAGCCCAGACATGGGATTCATGTTCTTCGATCCCACATTAATGTCCCTAGAGTGGTACTCATTGTTCAAAAGCAGTCGGGACACTCTCCACACATGGGTTGTTTGCCTCTCATGTTTTGGTGGGTTTTTCATAAATTTTTCAGAGCCCTACTTGTGGGGTAGGTCGGTTGGTTTTTCTCAATTTTTATGTTGTGAGAATGGTATGAGAAGATATTTTCACCATTATGTTAATGTGTGGTTTCATTGCCTCACCTCTGAGGGAGGTGAGTTAATATTTCTTCATTTCGAATGAAATTTTGTAATACATGGACTCTTTAAATAAAATTCAAAATTTGAATTTCATGCTTGTTTGTTATTAATTAAATTTTAAACCATGATTCACATCTTATTAAATCCATTGGTCAATAGTTTTGTGTTATTTCATGTTGATTTGGTTTTCTAAAAAAATTTGAAGTGAAAGTCGTATTGTTCTTATATTTAGTTATGCTAAATGTGTTCTATTAATGCACAATTTTGAATGAACTAATATTGAAATGTGGGTTTCACCATTTCTATGTTTATGGGTAGTCTATGATAGTGATTTAATATTGGTAAAATTTACTAAAAATATAATACGAGATTACTTTTAATCTATTACCCTGTATATTCCAATAAAATTGAATGTTATTAAACCTCATTTATGTTTAAATGGTTATCTTATATGATCTGGGTAGTGTTTTCATGTAAGATCATTTTATTGAAATTTTTTGTCTATTGTTTGGTGGAATTTATTAATCATATTGGTATTCATTAAGTTTTTTCTAAATGGTTAAAAGCCCATTTGGCCATTTTTAGAGCATAAAAAAGGCTTCATCTTGTCTTTAGTATAAAATTGGATTTAGTGTAAAATTCCATTTGGAATTTCATTCTTCAATGTGATAATGTGAATTTGTTATCTTATGTGGCTTTTGAAAAATATTTTTAAACATTTTAGTAAATTCATTGGGTGTTTAATGCTATGGTCCATTTTAAATTTGTAGTGAGTTGTGAATTTATTTCATAGTGTTGAAATAAAGGACTTGGTTTCAAGAATGGTCATTTGGTCTCTAATTCATATTAGATCCATTTTGTAATTTCAAAATGGAAATTTAAATTATATCTAAATAGAGTCTTCAGGTTTCGTACATAGAAAATGTTTTGGAACATGTTTGGATAAAATGTATGATTGTCGTGATCTATATTAATGAGTACTTCCTCAGTGTTTAGAATGTTTTTTATGAAAAGTTAGTGGGACGTAGAATTTATATACATCATTGAATATGAATATTTTTTTAGAATGGATCTACTATTTATATAAATTGATGGCCCATTTGGTATATTTTATAATGTGATGTACATATATACATATATATAGGGACCCCCTCACTAGTATTTTCTATTATGGGTTATCGTATACCTAATTTCCCTATTTGGGGTAGGCTAGTGTAGTGGTGGTAAGTAAGGTGTGTCACACATGTGATGGCCTCCCACTTACATTGATTACTATTTTCTTGGGTTATTCGGTATCATTTAGATTCTCAAATCAATGTTTCTTTCTATAGATGACAAGATAGGATACTACCCTCCTAGAGTTTTATACATTCCATAAGGGTTGTTCCATTGGTGAGGATATGTTATATGATCCTTTTTATTATTTACATAGGGGATTCACTAAACACCGAAATATAGTTCTGAACTGAGTAAGTCCAATGGTATTCTAGGGATGTTTTGGAAATAAAATGATCACTATATTTCTTCTTATTGGTTTATTTCTTTTTCATTTAGCTCTTAGTAAGCATTGTTTATTTATTTAATGCACAAACTATTTATGAATCGTTAGGTTTTAGGCTGGAAGGTGGCTTTTGAAAAGTTATATTTGAATTGAAAATTTAGGCGCATCGTCTAATGTTATAAAAACGAGAAAACATTATTTATTTGTTAAAATTAAAAAACCCAAATTTTATTTATATATTTCAAACTTGTATTAATAGATTTATTTGGGAATGGAAAATACATGGATTTTGTGGCTTGTTTTTGTCCCTCCTGACAATAATTATAGTGCTCATACCTAATATACCTTTTTAGTTTTAGGTTCCTCTATTGATGGATCGATCTCCGAGAGAACATGGTTTCGAGTTGATTTGTGATAAAGGAGGTCACATGGGGGTTTGTTTAGATTAATTTTATTCTGAAGATAGTTTTCATTTTTTAAGTCTTTATTTTTTTCATTTAATTAATTTATAAGCCAAATCATCCCCACTAGTTTAGTTTTGATGCCCGAAACTATTTTCCAGCCAATGGGGATCAGAAATACCCTTTGATCCATGTCGTGGTCCAGCTCGAGTGACCTATTCAGGGATAACCTGAGTTGGTTCATGAATAAATAGTATCAGAGGCAGGTTATTGATTTTTGGGTTGTCTAGTAGATGGATATTAGGAATGTCAGTATTCGAGAATTCATTGCGGGAGAGTGTCATGAACTCATTCTGACACAGATCCTCAAGTTACCAAGTGTAGTCTAGTAATTGAGTCTTATTATTTTGTTTTTTATGAAGGGAATACAATGAAGGTGAGCGAGTTTCATGTTGTGATCTCCCATGGAGAAGTGACACAAGTAATATCTGATTTCTCAGTGCAAGTTCCACATAGTGTTATATCCTACTATGTGCAGGGATCACTACCATGTGATCGAGTTGGGCATAGAAATATTTCCATGTCCCTCAGTTGTTTTGGTTAAGTTTTTCATCGTCTTTTTTTAGTTGGTGTAAGTGTGTTTCATAAAAATAAATGGGTTTTGGAAATTAAAATGGTTTTTTTAAATGGACTTATAATGGTAATGTTTTTTTAAAATCAAAAGATAATTAGTTTTAATGTTTTGTACCAATTTATAATTTTTAATAAAATTGATTTTATATGACCCTTGGCGATATTTATTGATGATTTCATGGGCCTGTGTATACAGAATGTGCATGGTGGGATCTTTTTTGTGGATGATGATAGAGGAATTGATGAACACTAATGTGATTGTTCATGGGATACCATGAGTGTTTATTTGAAACAAAATTCATGGACTTGCTTTCTTAATACATTATTTGAATGAGGAATAAGATTCCAGAATTTTGTTTTTGTTTTAGAATTTTGGTTTTGTTTTTTTAACTGGGGTTTGTGTCTGGAAAGTAGCTTGGAAATAGGGTGGTTTTGAAATTTAAATGAAATTGTGATTTTTGAAATTTAAATTTCCGAGTTGTGATTTTGGTGTTTGGCATGCAAGTTAGTTTTTTGGGTTGTGATTTTATTTTGGTTATGATATGATTACATATTAATTTTTGGCTTTTGGTTTTGATGTTGTTTAGAAAATGAATACAAAAAAGGTTCCCAAACCATCCATTAATACATCCTCAGTTTCCTATTATTCTAAAATGTCTCAAGATATTTGTGGTGATCGAGGTCCCTTAGAGGCACTAGAGTGGGATGTAGAGGTTGAGCATGTCATTAGAGTATTGGGGAATGCCAAAGATGTTAGAGTGAATGATGTTTTGGGGCACCTCGAAGGTCCAACATCAGAGGAATGGGATATAATCTCGCCACCATTGTTGCATGTTGGGATGGCATGGGAATTTGTAATATCTATCTTCATATGGTGGTTCATACCTAATGAGGTACAAACAAAGAAAATGGAATATCTTGTGGGTATTCAACAAGGCCAGTAGTCGGTGATGTCCTATGTTGACCAATTTAAAGAACTATATTCTTTCGCAAAGGAGGTAGCAACATAGAAATTCATGTAATATTCTCTCTTCATTGGGGGTATTTTTTTTTCAGAGGTCAATATTAAGGTTCTCTATTATAAGGACCATTGTTTTGAGAAGCTATTAGATGAAGCATTCCTAATATTTTTGTTCTCTAGAGTATAGGTAGTAGGAAAAATGATGTATCAAATTTCACATGAAGGTTCCCCATATGGTGAGAAGTGCATGCCAGAGGAGCATGTTACTAAGGTGTAACCTTCATTGGTTATGGATTGTAGTTAATTAGACCGTTCAGTTTTGTGGAACCACTATGCCTAGTTTGGGAACTCAAAGCCTTCATGTTGCATCCCGCCAAATATGTTCCATTATTTTAGCTGTCCGGGTCAATTTGAGATGTTTTGTAGAAAGTGTTTCTTGAACAAGATGTTCTGATTGGAGGATACCAGTTTTTACAATGATGTATGAGATGATTCATCTAAAGGATCCCCAGTCAAAAGTATCGGGGTAATGCTCATAAACAGTGAGGTGTTACTAGGTGTGTGAAGCCTCGATCCGAAATTTTAGTTTTGTCTTCGGAAAGAATCACATAAGGAAATTTCATTTTTTTTTATGATTTTAATGTTTTAACATCATTTTAATTTCATCATTTCATTCTATGAGTCTTCCAGACTTGTTATATTAAAATCCCACAATTAGTAGCTTTTTAATAGTACACTTTTTCATTCACTTGTCCTCCTTGAGTGCTTAATTAGTAATAGTTTAGAGATATTTTTGTTTTGTTTAATTTATGGAAAATGTTTTTTTTGTTTGTGATTATTTTCAGGTTTTACCCCATGGAGGTGGGTTTTTTTCACTTGTGTGGAAAGTATCTAGTTTTGATAATGGATTTTTTCAACATGCAAAGGAAATTGGTCAGCGTCGGTTTGATAGTTCCCTAGTTCCTAGTTTCATGAAAGGGAATTTTGGACAGTGAGGAGTGATTGAGCTTCTTTTTGAAGTCATAGTTTTAAAATATCCTTCCATAATGAGTTTCACATCTATGTTTGGGTGTTTTTGGTTGGGTTTGGATGTTTTCATATTAGTAGAGTCTTTGTGGTGTGGAGAATCGCCATCATTTTATACACTTGTTTTATTTTTGGGTTTTGTCTAGATTGGTCGGGTGTGACTCAGGGAATAAATAGTAAACCTAAATTAATTTTATCATCTAGTTTTTTTTGGTATATACAAAATTCTTGACTAAATTTTTTCATGTTGACTTTCTGGGGGAAGAATGTTTTCTTTTGTGGAGAGAATTTTCAAACCTTGACCATGAGTTTTCCGTATTTTTAATTATATTAATATTTTGAATCATTGGTGGATGTTCTTGTTGTGTTACCGGTTTGATAATTAGGTCGTACTAAATTTTGGTGGGTTTTATGTTGGTGCAATGGCACCACATAGTTAGCGACAACAGTTCTTAGAAGATAATGTAGTTGCCTATTTTTTAAAAATAATTAACATTTTATGAAAATAAAATTAAGGTAAATGTATAATTATATGTAATAATATTATTATTATGTAAATAATAATAATAATAATATTATTATTATTATTATAATTATTATTATTAAAATTGTTACTAATTTTATTATTATTTAAAATGAAATGAATATATTTAATATGATTTTTATTAATATTATTATTATGTTTATTATTATTATGTTTTTTAAAAAATTATTATTATCATTATTATAATTATTTAGAATTTTATTATTCTTATATTATTGGTTTTATTATTATTATTAGTGTCTTCATGTAATTAATAATAATAATAATAATAATAATATTATTATTATTATAACTATGTTTTCGTTTTTTATAACCCTCATTCTACCGTTATCGCCCTCTTCCCCTACCCACGACACATTACCCACCCCCCCATCCACATGCAACCCACCTTAAGCACCCCCACCCACCGAACCACACCCTTGTGCTGCCTCTTCCCCTCGCATGGCATCATGAATCCCCAGTGAACATCTAAAGCACTAGTTCTAATCCCTTTCACATGTCTCCCATGCCCTGTGTGACCCCTTAAGTAAGCCACAACCTCCTTCTAGTAGTGACACTACCTCCAATTCCCTCTTGTTTTTCCATCAAT
Organism: Viscum album; assembly: GCA_963277665.1. NCBI lineage: Eukaryota > Viridiplantae > Streptophyta > Magnoliopsida > Santalales > Viscaceae > Viscum > Viscum album. The sequence continues at coordinate 1,246,990,454 of OY728141.1, read as the reverse complement.
AACACTCTGACATACTCGGGTGAACAACTCCGACATGAGACTACAATCAAGGGTGAGATACTCGGGCATGAACCCTCTCTTCCTTGAGTTTGTTTGCCTTTCATGTTTTGGGTGTTTTTCTTTTATTTGTCCATACCCTAATCGTGGGGAATGTCGTTGTTTTTTTATCAGTTTTTAAGGTGTCATAAGTGTCCATGTATTTCATTACGCCCATCCATTAATGTGCGGTTTAATTTTCACACCTCAGAGTTAGGTGAATTCATATTTTTCTCCTTTACTAAGAAATACATTAACAATTGCATTCATTAAATAAATTTAAAATTTGGATTCACATTCTTGTCTCTTAGTAATGGATTTTTACAAATTTATTCGCATCTTATTAATGCCCTAGAATAACATATTTTATTTATTTTCATGTGATTTGGTTTGATAAAAATTCCATTCAAAGTAAAACTCTTATTATTCCTGTATTTACTTATGAAAAATGTGTAAAATTAATGCATTGTTTTTTCAGGAAATTTTTTAATTTAGCTTGCACCATTTCTATATTTATGGCTACTCTAAGGTATTTTATTCTTGTTGGTAGAATTTACTAAAAATAGGGTTTGAGATTATTTTCTATCCATTACCATGTGTATGCCTATCAAATTGAAATTTATTTAACTTCTTTTATGTTTAAATGGTTTTTAGATGATTTTAGAAGTGCTCTCTTATAATATATTTTATTGAAAATGTTTTTCCTGTGTGGGTTTACTTTATGAAACATGTTGGTTGTGTAAAATGTTTTTCTAATGGATAAAAGAGAGTTTGGCCCTTTTTAGTGCATTTTAATGGTTTTATCTTGTTTTTCAGAAAAATAATTATTTATCATAAAAGACAATTTTGTGTCACATTCTTAAAATATATAATTTAAATGTGATATGTGATATTTCTTTTGAAAAATAATCTTAAATGTTTTTTAAAATACATTGGGTGTATAAATAAAGAGGTTTATCGACATTTTTATTGCATTGTGCATTTTTCTCACAATTTTGAAATAACAATGGAATTGGTTTCATGAACAGTTAGTTGGTTTCTGATAGATGTTGGTTACCTTATGTCAATTAAAAAGAAAATTTAATAGAAATCTAAAAATATTATTAATGTTTGGTATATTGAATACATTTTGGTACATTTTTGGATTGTAGGACAATTTGGCATGTTTTAAATGAATGAGTACTTCGTCAATGTTTAGAAGGGATTTTTTGAAAATTTACTAGAATTTAGAACATAATTTCCATTAGGAAATATGAATATTTTTTAAAAATGGTTTCAATGTTTATATGAGGTGACATCCCCATTGCCACACACATTGTTTTTTCGTTTGCAGCTGATGGGCTACCTTGACTGAGACTCGGGGAGCTAGGACCTGACAATAGATGAAAGTATTGGTTTATGTGGTAACCTGTGGAGACAAGTTGTACATACCCTTAGGGTAGAAACCCTGGTGGACATATCAAGGAGGTTTTTACTGTTTTCTGTTGTAGTTGTATCTATCAGGGGGGCTTTAATTTTGGACCCTTTACATTCAGAACACACTTTTTACTACTGATGTTTTACTTCGTCGTTACAACTTGTTGTGTTATTGGGATGTATGTTTATACATGTTTAATGGGGATGACTTCCCGTTTTAGGGATACACCTTTATGGTGTTATTCACCAAACCCTATAAAATGTGAGGTGGGCTTGGGGTAGTCATGGCACGAGCCATGAGGGATGGGTCGTCACATCACATTGAAGTAAATATACATCATAATACCATAAAAGAGATATGAATTACTGAACATACCGTGGACATATTATAAATTAAGTAAATACTCATTTTAATGAATATTAATATCATCTAACTCAATTTTATCGAATCCAATAATATTTTTATTACATGAATATCATGAATTTATTAAACCGATAATTCTTCCATATCACAAACATGGGTTCTCTAAAAGTTATCTAAAAAACCAAATAATAAAACACTTTTATGGTTATTGATATAATTAAATAGGTTTTTCTAATACATTAAATAAAAATACTAAATAAAAATATTTTTCTAATTCACAAAATCTATATATCTTTTAAAATATTCTAGAATATCATTGATAAAAATCACTCACTAATGATTATAGTTAAAATTGTATAGATTTGATTTATATTATAAAATTAGGATCAGTACCTTTGGTAATACAATTAAATCAATATTTTCCTTAGTAGAGGAAAATAATATGATTCATAATAAGTTTTTTAAAAAATAATACCATTTTGTTTTAGTCTATTAATTGGTTATAAAACATAGTGGTCTCTAGGTATATAAGATTTTATGAATTATTTATATGGTCAGGTTTTAACCAAATAATAAACAAAAAATGGTTATCAATAAAATCATACTAAATTAAAATATATAAATATGAATAAAAAACAAAAACATGTATTTGTTATTCCATAATAATTTCATTCTGTTGTACTTTTTGTTCAATGCACTTTGTGTTAAGATATGTTCTCTTGTACCTCATATCCAAACAAAGAAAATGAACATTCCCAAAATGATCATTAAATTTCATAATATATTATATGTTAAAAAATATTTAAAACCTATGTACTCAATTCTTGACATAACCATTATCTATAAAATATTGTATTAATTAATTAATGATTTTAATCATGAATGTTTATGTTTTACTGTTTTTTTCCATTGGATTTCCATATTATATTTTCAATAATAAGTATATTCAAGTCCTTTACAATGGTTCTAATGGTAATGATAATTATCTGAATAATATCCCCTATGAGTGTCTATTTAGGTTTGTAGTTTTAGTCCAACACATCTTGAACTATAGTTAATATTGAGTACATTTGATACTCGATTTGTTTGGAGATTATTAGACCCATCCGTGTCATTATAAAACCAACATCGATTTTTCAACCATCATATAAGGATGTAATTTCTTTTTTGGCCACACAATATCTACTTTAGAAAATCATTAGGATGATATAATAGACATATAATTATACATATGGTTGTCACTATTTTTTCATGTCCAAATCCATTCAATATTCATCATTTCCCTAACAAACATATAGGGTAATATAATCCTTTTAAATTATGATCAACCAAAAATTACCAAACCTTATTATCCTCATCTAATATCATGTCATATAAACTTATCTAAAACATACATCAATACCATCCACTAAAGAATAGACCCTTATTATCAGATTATGAGAAGATTAATAACATATTAATCTATCATCTTTTATAAGAACTAAAGAGACCCAATTTTAACAATATATAATTACAATATCCCAATTAAATAATGAGTCACGTATAGTTGAAGAAATATTTAGTATTTAGGTTTACAGTTTTACAGAGTTCATAAAAACATATACCTAAATATTTCTCTATATTTACAATAGTATTTTCATTTTTTCAATATTTACGAAAATAATAAATCCATACTAATTATTAATCATCTCTTATAAAATTATCCAATAATTAAACTCTTACAATGATATTCTATATAATAATTATCTTCATTACCTTGGTAATTAATATCTTTATAAGGGGGAGAAAAAATACCTATAATGTTATTCATAATAATTATTTATCAATGATTTTAACTGAGGATAATATGATCATAAATAAATTGGTATAAAAAGATAACAGAAATTAATTCAACCATATAATGAAACCGAAAGAAAAATATTTCTATTGATGGTAATGAGAATGGAAATATCACATATATAAAAATATATTGTCATTAAATATAATATATACTGTTCAAGAAAATAATTTACAAGCCCAAAATTAAGAAACAATGATCTTAAACATCATGATATTATCATTTCAACCTCATGTTTAAAATATATTTTGTTCTACTTTAGAATATATCATGATACACAGTGTATTTTTTTGACATAGGACCTACCAATTCATCATTGAGATATTGTAGGCCACACTAATCACTGATTGTTATCAATAAACTCACTATATAATGTTATGGAAGAAATTTTAAAATACATAGTAGCAATTTCTTAATAATCAATAAACATCCATATTTAAATAACATGTATACAAATTTTTAATAATTCCCTAGTGAAAAAATGTAATTCTATTCAATTTAATAATCCCTCAAAAAACCATTTGTTATTGTTTTATTAGTATTATTAAATAATTTCCCAATAAAATTATATTTGGAATATAGTATAACACAATTCAAACAATGAAATGAAATATAGAGTATTCAGGGAGGAATGGAAATGGAATAAAATTTATGTGTGTAATAGAGGATGAAAATGTGATGATATTAATTCAAAGGATACCTTAAATATGATGAAAATTTTTATGATCATGATATAAAATATTAATGATTGTGTATATAAAATATTTTAATGCTAACACAATTTATAATAAGAACCATGTCCCAATGGGTTGAAAATATTTTAGAAGAACCATTAACCTTAATCCCCGATGTACCCAAATGTGATAGAATCTCATGTATAAAAAAATATTAACATAATTATATATTTGAGAAAAATATTCACATATTAAAATTTTATATAATTAATTTATAATTATTATCTATAAATATATCATTTTTGGTTGTCTATTTTCAATATCAGTACAATGTAACATTGATTAATTTAAACAGGTTTCAAATTTATGGGGTTTTCATTTAGTTTCTCCCAAATGTATTCATTCCAAGAGATAAATAACTACAATTTCCATTTTTGAGTTTTTTTTTATAATGATAGAATTTCATTAGGTTAGATTTTATTTTTTACTATTAAATATGAAATTGGAAATGACCATTTTAGAGGGATTTTTCTAAAATTGTCATCAATATCATATTTAGTGAATTAAACATTACTTTTACACATAAAAAACTAAAATCTAATCATTATTTTTTTATTTATTCAATATATTATAATAATTTTGTTCTCATAGTAATCCATGAAATTATATTAGTTCATTTTCATGTATGTGGTTAGAATTATATGAACATAAACACATCATAATTAATTGATGATTGTGATTATGAATGTGGATTATTTTGAGTTTAATATTACTATTAAGGAATTATAATTTTATTAAAAAGATAATTTTATTATGGTGAATTTTATGTGAATAGGTTTTTATAAATAACGAAAAAACTAAATGAAATACGTTATATGTAACTATGGGGATGTGTTTTTAAAAACAGAAAATGGTTAACATTGTAATTTCTTGAAGAATGAGAGGGCAAGAAGTTGGATTAATGTATTTAATATCATAATAAAAACCAATCTAGTTATATCACATTAATTATTAAACATATACCTTATAAAATTTAAGATAGGTTGTTGTGAAAAATGAATGTTGTCACATGGTGGATTGGATAGTTCGCACAATGTAAAAACGAGGATTCTCTAACAGGAATTAGGAATGGGGTTAATAGTTATTCACTTATTATAATAAAATTTATTTAAAAATAATGATATCATAATATTTTTGTTATAAAAATAAATTTCTGAACTTAATTAATAAATGAAATGGTGTCAAGAAATATACTACTCATTTTGAGGATGTGTTCTTTCCCTTAGATGACTTATAAGATGTGGGGTTCTCTAGAAAAAACTATATCCCCAAATTCCCAAGGAAATTGATGTGGATTACTAGGGGAGTAGAAAATCTATATTTTCTAGAGTTAAATGAATTTTTGGAGTTGACTTGAAGTGGTGGGGAGAGGCCTAATTTATAATTTGTGGGAATTATTTTTTTAAAAATATATCAACTTAATATAAATTGAGAACATATTTAAAAATTAAAGAATAAAAAAAATACAATAAATGTTATTATATTGAGGTAAGATCATATATCCCTAAAAATCATTTGAATGCCATTTTAAACTCATTTTTTATGAAATTTATTCCTGTAAGTTGTAGTTTTACAATTTCTTATTTTAATGTTGTTATAAATTATTACCTATGTAAATCATTTTGATTCCTAAAAATGTCCCTTAATACATCATTTAGTACTAATAATTCAAAAATTAAAACAAATTTTATCAAATAGAATTTCAATAATTTTAAAAAATAATTTTAATGATATGTCATTTAATTCAAAGAAAACTTTATTTATAATATGTTTCTATTTTTTCATTAAAATTATATGCTGTAAAAAAGTTCATTTTCTTTTATTGGCATCATATAAATTGGTTTATTATAGTAGAAACCAATTTTATTTCACATTAAAAAAAAATCTTGAAACAATTTTATTAAAAATGATATTTAAAAAATAATAGGAATATAAAAATTTTATTAAAAAATATTACTTTTGTTCACAAGATATTAAACATATTTTCTTTAAATTAAGATTTATATTTAAAAATGAATAGTTTTAAACATCTATTTCATGTTTTATAAAATAAGTGGATGCATAAAGTTCTTATTATAAAATATATGTGGATAAGTTCATTAATGTTATGATAGTGGTAAAAAATATATCTTTCCTATTAAAACAACAATGATATATTAATTTAAAAAATTCGTAGATAGATAATTTTGATACTTTAAATTCCAAATATGATACTATTTTTTCAACTTAAATTCATAAAAATTTAAATTTATTTTCTAAATGGTGATACAAAATTTAAAGATTACTCCAATATAAAATATCCTTTATAAACATTATGATTTGTTGATAATATTAAAAAAAATTCTAATTTAATGAATGTTAATATATTAGTTATATATTTTAATATAATATATTATAAGAATAATTTTTGAAATTTTGTTTTCTTAATTTATTATGAAATTAAATTGTTATCTATGATCGAAAAATTATTTTTTTAAAATCGAATATTTTAATTGATTACCTTTTTATTTAATAGTTATTTTAGTAATATTATAATTTATTTATAATGTTCATCTAATATGACTCAAATGAGTTTATTTAATTATTATCTATATACCCAATTATTGTAATTATATCTATTTTACTAAAATAAAAAGATAAATTTTGGGTAATTTCATTACCACCTTTAAATAATAGTGAATTCACAATTTTAATTAGTACTCGCTCGGTAAAAATGTGACTACAATTTTTTCATTTTGATAATTTCTGATAATTTGATTTGTGAAATATACCATACTCTTTTGACTATACCATGTTACTTATCCTGACATAAAAAGCCATAACAATTTTTACAATCATGTACCATTGTATGTATATTCCCAAATCTTATATTCTTTATATGAGCCCTTCACAAAACCATTTAAAATTCCAATACATTAAACCAAAAAAATCATTTCTTGAAAAATTAACTCTTATCCTCATCGAATATTTTATAGTTTTGAAAATATTCAATATATATTATAATCCAAAAAATGAGATAAAATCCACCAAAAAACCATGGTTCACATTTTTAATAAATAAATAATAATTTCCATGATATCAATACTATCAATGTTAGTTTTTAAAAAATATTCCAACCATTTATTACATAAATTTAAAGAATATAATAAACCTATGACTTTTTGAAACATGAATCATGCATTCCTGTATAGTTATATCAAAAAGTGTAACTTAATAATAAATATACCTTTCATGTTTATTAATAATATTTAATAAATATTTTCATACATTTAATGATAAGTTACAAAATAAATTTGTTATATATTTCACATAATCCTAATATAATTTATAATATACTAGAATAAAATTAAAAAATATCACTCTCTAATAGAAATGAATAAGAGTACCACGATTTAACATCTATTAAAATATCTAATTCACTATATTGTGTAAGATAATGAAACATATCATTTCCAACACTGCATGTATATAATATTATTCAAAAACATTTATGTATTATAAATTTTTTATTATATGTGTTATTCTATTCATAGTATATATAACTCTCATCTTCATTTATATGATATTATTTTAATGAAACACTAAAACCAAAATTGTTATTAATAAAATCAGATTATATAATCATACGAATATAGAAACAGAATCATAACATTTATTTTCTAAAGATACAGTCATTTTATTATTTGATACTTTCAATTCAATCTAAATTAAATTAATTTATTTTATCTTTTACTTGATATACTAATAGAAAACAAAATTTTACCAAAAATTATCATAAAATTCCATAAAATAGTTTAGAATAAATAATTGTTCAAACCAATGTAGTCAGTGTTAGAGATACCCATTCTTCATAAAATATCATATCAATTAATATGTATCATAACTAATAAATCTCTATAATATTTTATCTTACTACCATATAATTTCTATTTTAGATATTATATTATAAATATATTCTTTTCCATCAACAATTTTCATAAATAAAATCTAAATTGACCAAATCATATCCTCTATCAGTGTCTTTCCTTTTGTGAAATATTTGTCTCACTCATCATGAATCACTTTGAAGATTATGTCATTTATCATTCTTATTTCATAGTGTGGTTACACCAATGTGAATCTATTCTTCTAATACATCCTCTTGCAAATATATAGAGAAGGATATAATTTCTATGAGAACCACCACATCACTTCTTTTTCATATCATTAGGATGTTAACATATAGGTGGACTTCTACTCATAACCATTATTATGGATAACATATCCTAATATAAATATTGTTAAATAAAATCACCATAAACATAATTTTTTATCTCTAAAAATGAAATTATGATCTACTTCAACATATTAACTCTTAAATTATCCTTAATTAACATCATATCCAATATATTATCTAAAGCATCCTTTAAAAAAATTAATGACACCATGGACCCAAACTCCACGAGACAACGCTAATAAATATTTTCTTTAAAAACTATCATTAACATTAAATAAATAAAATAAAAAATTTAACTATAAATAAATAGAATATCATCCAAAAATATTGAGTCACATAAATTTGACGGACATGACATTTATAAGGTATTACAAATTTAGGAATAAAATTTAACTAAAAAATAATATGATTTTTTAATAAACTAGAAATTTTTTAGTTATATATGAAAATTATTAATCCCTAATAATCCTTCAAAATATCCAACACAATTCTCCACACCTTATTCTCATTAAGACATATCATGTTTAACAATTTTCATCATAACCTGGGGAAATAAAATCTTCAGATGGGTGAAAAAAAAATTAATTATATATAATAATAATTGATAGGAATGAATGTTCATATGTGGGAATCAGATGAATATATATAATATTTAATTAATAAATATAAAAAATAATTCTATAACTAAAATAAACTGATAGAATAATATATATAAGGATAATAATGAAAATAAAAACATCACATGGATGAAAATAAATGTGTCCATAGTTATGATAATAATTATATTTGAAAACTAATTAAATTCCCTAAACAAATAGATCATGGTCAAAAACATCATATTCATACCATTAAGACCACAGGTCTAGAAATAATTTTTTTCAATGAAGGTATACTCCAACGTTCCGAAGATAGATTAAATCATGTGATCTCTAAATTTATTAATTGGATATCGTGAGACACATCCATTACAAATTATGTCTAATAAAATAATCATATGAAATAACTAATAATATAAACCATAGATAACCAATATTCCTTAATAATAAATAAATATATACATTGGAATACCATATATTGAGATTTTCAATGTTTCCACATTCAATAAATGAAAAATCATTTTATATAAGAACACCTCAAACAGACAAAATTTCATGTAATAGTATATATTTATGTTAATAATCACCCTAATAAACCACTATGTGGAATCTTGGTGAACACCCTACAATAAATGTATAGACATATAGATATTTTATAGTGGAAAGGAATTTGATCAAAAAAAATGCTTGTAGTAGTGGCTGATTTTTTTAGGAATGTGTAAATATGGATTTAAAAGTGTTTAAACCCAAAATATATAAAATTTTGAGGTAATTTATAAGTAAATTTGTGAACGTGATATACACTAAAAATCGAAAAACTTTCTGAATAAGAATAATATATCAATGAATCAAAATTAAGATGCAATTTCATTACTATAATGGTAAAATAAGAATTAAAAAACCTAAGAGGGATACCATTAAGTTAATATATTGTGAAATTAAATATATTAATTATAATTAATGTATATTGTGCATTCAATACAACAAATATAATAAAATATGGGATTCAATATCCAACATGCCTCAATGATTATAAAATAAAGAGGAATAATAATAACATCATTATAATTATTCTAATAATAAACCATCAATGGAAATGATTTGAAATGAGAAATAAAATATAATTAAATAATTGGATAAAGATAAAAATATAGAAAATTATTTACAGAAACCATTCCAAAAATAACATGGTGTATAATATAAAATATACCTTAATTGGAGAAAATTTAACATAAGAAAACATTACCTTAATTCCTAACTTCCACTAATCCCTCTGAATCGCCTATATAAAAAAATAACATAATAAAAAATATATAACCATATTCATATATATATTACCATATTTTAACATAATTTATAATAGTTCTCTATATTTATGTTTTTTATCTATTATCTATTTTCAATAACAATTGTGAATGATGAGGATCAATTTGAACACATTTTGTAATAATTGAGGGTTTCATTATTTTATCCCAATTTTCACCATTGAAATGTAATAAAATAATTTAATACAAACACTATTATATTATATATAATTTTATTATTTAATTCAATATTTTTCTATTTATAACTCTTTAAGATGAAAATGTTGACGTGTATATTTTGATGTTTTTTTATGAATGGGTGTTGGTATGTTAGTTAATACATTTAAAATTATTTTTACCATTACGTAATGAAAACAATAACTTTATATTATTATTTATATAATATATTTAAATAATTATGTAATAATTTTTATATAATATATTATTTTAGAACAATTTTTATGAAGGTGGTTAAACCATCCAAAACATTAACATAACATAATTAATGGATGATTGTGATTATGAAAGCATTTATTTTTCATAAAATACAATTCCTAGTGAATAATAATTAATCTATATGTATTTTTCAAGGTTATAAATTATATATTAATGTATAATTTTTTAGAATATATAATTTTTGTTAAATGTTGGATATATAACTTCATGGTGGTGATAGTCCTAAAAACTCAAGGAAAGAATTTTATTTTCTTAAAGAGTGAGAGTTAATGAAGGTGGATTATAATTGTTTTATAAATATATTTTATTTTTTTTATTATATATATATATAATAATAATTTTAATCATAAAATTTAACATAGTAACTTTTAATGTGAGGTTGTGGTGAAAATTGGAATTTATCACCTCATAACGGCGACAGTCTGCATGAATCATGAATGATGATATTTTTTATTGTCGAAAAGGGGAAAGGTGGTCAATAGTTATTCACCTATAACAATAAATATTATTATATATACATAAGTTTTGTAATTTTAATGAACTAAATACTATATTTATATAAAAAGGGTGGAAAATAAAAGTTATTAGGGAATAACATAGTCACATTGAGCACACAGACTTTCACTGGGAAGAATCTTGTTAAAATGTCGACTCATGCCAATATATTGGGAAAAACATTTTTAAATGAAATAATATAATATTTTTATGATAATTATTTTAGATTAAAACAAAATTTTGGAGTGGTCTTGAATGATTGGGGTGATTTCCATTTTATAATTAGGGAGAATTACATTTTGGTAAATATTTCTTCGAAATAAAAAGATAGAACATGTTTCACATGTATAGAATACTCCAAAATTGATAATAATAGAGTGAGGAATTAAATTATTTATATAATCCTTTAGAAATCAATTTATTACATGTTTTAAAAAAAATTTATTGTCCATGACTCATATAATATAATATTTTAAAATTTGTGGTTTTACCTTAGTAACTGGTTTTTTCAAAATTCAACTAATTTTTTAATAAAAAATAAAATGGAAAAGATTATTTAATTTTTATGGAATTATTTATAATATGAAGAAATATATTTAGATAATATTTATATATTCATGAAAAAATCATTTTGACTTTACCAAAAATATGTGCAAAAAAATGTTTAGGAAGAAAAAGGGTATTTTTATGATTAAAATATATTTATAGAATGAAATTATAAAAAATGGTATTAAATATATAAATATATTTTTTATATAAAATAAATAATATATTGATATATATTAATCCTAAAACTAAGTTTTAATGAAATAATGTTTAATTACAAGAATATACTAAAACCAATTTTTTAGAATTTGTTTCTTATATTCATGAAATGATTAACAAATGCTTCTTAAATTCTAAATGGATTTTAAATAATGCATAATTTTAATCCTTAAATACATCATCTCTCAATTAATAGGTTTATAAACATTTAGGAATTTTTTATATGATTATATGTTAATAAACGTTCCAATTTTGGTAAAAATGTATATTTTCACTATTAATCTAGGAATCAATTATTTTAGGAAAATTCTCGAAATTCATTCTTATAAAATATTGAGATTATAAATTTAAAAAAAATATAATTATTATATTATTAAAATAATTAAAATAATTATTTTTCATTTCAAATTATAATACAAATTTTAATGAAAACTCCACTGAAAAAATTATATTTCAATTTTTAATATTCGTTACATTATTACATATCAAATTAATATATAATTAATTTTAATATATTAGTTCAAATATTATAACATAAAATATTATTTTAATATTCATAAATATTGTTATATTTTATTTATTCATATTGTAAATAGTTATTTAAAAATGTATATCCTTTTAAAAAAATCATAATTACATGTTTATTAAAAAAATTATTTTCAAAAGTTTTAATTATTTATGTAATTTCATATTAATGTTCATCAAATACGTCATGTTTTGTTTTAGTTCATATGTAAATATTGAAAAATATTTCAAAATAATATTTATTTAATTGAAATAAAGAGTGAATTTTTTGTTTCGTATAATATTGGTTTTCACATAAATGATCCCCACATGGTCAATTGAAGTAGGAGATTTCAAAATAATTAAAAAATTAATTTATTAGGAATTAAAATTAATGTAAAAGTGTAATATAAAGTTGTATTTTACAAGTTCGAGTCAAGATAATGGATAAATGTTCAATAATACATTAAAATATGAAATATGTTTAATATCTTCATAATGAGTTTTAATTAAATTTTTTGGCATAATATTTGGTGATTTAAATGAATATATCCTTACAATATATATATATCTATATATTATATTGTGGAAATTAATGGGAATATTATTGGATTATGTTCAATTTTGATTTGACTATGATTAACAGATGACATAAACTAAAGAAGAAAATCATGATGAAGAATATGAAATGGTTAATTCTAATGATCATGAAACATATTCATTAATTTAGATTATTGGCCGACTATGAATTCTTAGTGTCATTATCAATGAAATTTGTGATGTTTTTAAATGGAAATGTATATTGGATTATAGTGGAATATTAAAACTATTATTATTCGAATGTAATGAGTCCATGCTAGATGATTGTGATCGTGATGAGCACCAACATATTAATCATAATTAAATATAAAACAATATAAAATGGGGTTTATGGAAACTCAATAAATAGGATATTGAACCTGTGAATTTTTTATGTGTTCTATATTTAAAATTTGTAATAATATTGTATGATCATGTTAAAGAAAATATGTAAATTTTCTTATTTAAATTGATTTGTTGTTGGATCATGAAAAATATGGAGGGGGCATGGCATGATCTAACCCATGGTTAGTTATTCATTGATGTTGATATAGTTTCTTAGATGAAATTACATTGTTCTAAAATAAATTAAGAAACATTCAACTATTTAACATCAAAAATATTTTTCAATATCATGCCCATAATTGTGCAACTGATTTTCAATATAAGATAAATATTATCCATTAGAGAAAAACACTATTGTAACTTGATTTTATAGAATGGTAAGACAGAGAGTTTAATTTATACATCCTTCATAGGGAGAATAAATCTATTATATAATTTCATTTTCACAATATTCTAAATAAGAGAAGAGAGATAATAACTATATAATTAAATAGAGTAAAATCAGATTGTGAATACTCTCATCTAGCCTTGGAAGACGATGAAACAATACTACTGTATGCATAAGGATTTTTTCACTTATTGACATGAATAATAGAAAAATAAAATTTCGTACAAAACAAAGTATCAACCAATCGAAAAAGATTCTATGTGAGGTATCATGCTTCATAAAGATAGACAATCTAGACATCAAAATATAGAGGAGGCCCAAAATTTTCTAAAATGACACACCACTTAAATTATAAGTTCTCAAGAGTTGAGAAGATTGTTTTTTCTTGTGATTAGCAGTGAGCCCTACCTGAATAAATTATAGTATATTTGAAAATATTATTATTGGCCCTATCACATTGACATATTTTTTGTATTTTCACCATCCAGTATCTGTTATTGATGAATCGACTAAAATACTAATTTCACTATGTGATTTAAATTTAGTATATCTGTATGAAATGTGGTGTGGAAAAATTTGAAATATTTAATAGGTTGAATGAATTTTTCCAAAAAATAAGGGACAATATCTTGAAAATGAAAGGTATTAATTTTTTGTAACCCAAATTAAACCATCCCCTCACATGGGGACATTGGTTCCAAAAATAGTTATCAAAAGTTAAATATTGTGACCATGATGTAATCCTCTATATTTTATTCTATATTTTTTCCACATATGGAAAATATGTTAAATTATCCAACATTAATGTTATATAATTTCTATGGCTCGATGAAGTATATTTTTATATTTATAAATAATTTTATCATGAATGTCATGGATTATTTTTTGTTAGATGATGACCTCATAATGAAAAATGAATGTGAAGGGGGTGCATCATAAGATAAGAAAATATTATGATCTATATTATGTGTTTCTCATAAGAAACCCATACATTGTTCCAGTACTTTAGAAATGTGTAATACTATGGAAAATGTATATGAAAAAAACACAATTAAAAATAAGTGTTTTAATATTTGAAACTGATTAATTTATCCTTTTAAAAAAATAATGAAGTTGAAGAAAACTAAAAGAGGTCTCATGAGAAAATTTATTTTTTAATTTATGTTAAAAATTATGAATAAATTGATACATCTATTTTGAAAACTAAATTGATGGAAACATGTGAGTATTTAATTCTAGACTCCCCTATATAAGTAATGATGGATAAGGATTACCAAGGTGAAAATGATGTATTATTAATACACTAATATAATGTTTGATTAAGTTCCCATTTATAAAAGATAATATATTTTCATAATGAGATGAAAAAACAATACTTCGATACTAATTGAATATTTCTATTATTTAATTATTTTGTCATGGAGATAAAAATTGGGAATGGAGTTGAATAATACCTAAAATTTGATATCATGAAGATGGATGAAAAAATGACATGAAAAAATGATATTCATAATGAAATATAACACTTAATTGTTAAAATAACGGTCAAATAAAATGATCTCAAATAATATAAAACTCCACCTAAGAGATACCTTGAATAGAGGAGAAAATTGATAGTAGAAGCATTTTCAGGATAAAGTTTATGTGTATAAAATAAAAATAAAAATTTCCTATGTTAAAAGTGTATGAATTTGAACATATATCATTATAATATAAGGATATGATTAGGATCCCATATAATAACTATTTCATAAGTATGGTCGGTAAAAGTGGAAAATTCGGATCTTTTTAAATGATGTTATGCACAAATTTGGTATCAGGGAAAGTATATAACATTCCTTCCAAATATGATAGAGATGTGTCTCTATAGAATTTATATTTATATTGATATTATATTGGATGAAATAAGAACACCATGAGTGTGTTTACAATCCATAGGAATAAATAGTGGAAGAAGACATGTTACATTATCAAATCAAATGAGAGATAAAATAATGTAGGATAAATTTAAAGTATATTTTATATTAATACTAACCATGAATTCATGAAATGATATTATATTAGGAGTAGAAGAAATTAATTAATAAGTATCACCCTAATTCATAATATATTCCATAGATGAAAAGTAACTAGAAAGAAATCCATTAAGTTGGATAATATATTCAATGATTTTAAGGGTAAATGTAAAGATCCAAATAAGTTTCCTCAAACACTTATGTAGTATCTACCACAATAACCAGCTTAGATTCAAAAGAATAAAATCTATAAATCAGCAAATATGGATTTTATTCTTCCATTTTGGGGAAAATGAGTAATAAATTGACAATGGATTCACCATGGATGTAAAATTATGAAATGAATCACTTGGATACTAAATAAGGTAGAAAGAAATTGGTATGAATTAATACTATTTCATATCACATCTTAGATAAAGAGGTATAATCTAGTTGTAGAAACTCACATTGGAAAAGGATTCATGATGAAATTTTAAAGAAAACTATTTTAAGAGATGAGATAATTATTATTCAGATTAGTGAGACTATGGGGAAGGAACCAATGACATGGAATTTATATAGAATAGTTGATAACATCTATAATAAAAATTTTACAAGTGGTGGTGCATATGTAACCACAATCAAGCCATTGTGGATTTTAATGTGAAATGGGTTGGTTCACCATGTCTAACCACAATCCTGAAACTGAGGATTTTTGGACGTACCCCTATCCTATAGAACATTATCATTATATCCAATTATAGTAGTAATATTTGATATGGGAGGAAATATGATAAAATGAATGGTTATTCCCAAAAGGAAATGTTTTATTTAGTTCAAACATGATCAAATTAACATACACAATGAAATTGATAATCAAAAAAATCTATATTCTAAGTTATGTGCGATGAAAACTTGATGTAGACGTCTTTATAAAAGAACAAAATTTAAAAAATGTATCATGTTTTTAATGATATGTTCATAGACATATCAACTTGAAAATATTAAGATTAAACATATACATTCAATCTGAATCTATATTTTTATAAAATCATTTCATATATAATTGGATAAAAAGGCTGATTTGAAATTATATAGGAATCAAAATCATGTTTTGAGACATCCAAATAGTGTTGTGAAAATAATTAAAGTCTATAAAAAATATTTATTGATAGATAATATGACGATATAAGATGAGGAACTAATAATAATAATTTGTATAAGTTGTGAAATTTAAGATATCATGTGTATTTGTTATGTATTGGCATGATGGTTCCATCTATGTTATTTTTCATGAATCACAATAGACACTTTATGTAGAGGAAATAAATAACAATTGGAAACATATATTGTCTCTTGTTATAAAACTATTTCATAAGGTGGTGGCTAAAAGATTTAATCATTCGGGTGGAGTAGATTATTTTTAATTAGGGGATGTTCAACCTCATTTCAAAGAATGAAATTTCCATGTGAATAATTGGAAGACACAAAATATATCTACATGTTTCCATTATCAAGTTATATCCATTAATATTTTAGGTTATATGTTCTTCACCCTTGTGATTATTGTTCATAGACTAAATAATTTTTTGATAGAATACATGATGTCTGGAGGAAATGTGCACATGATCTATATGTTTTGAAAAAAATTATTGAAATTATAATATACCATATTAAAAAATTATACCATTAATATTTTTTCCCATACTATGCTCTGGATCAATACGTAATGTGGATTGACTAAAAAGTAATTTCCAAGAAGGGAGTCACCCATTCTATTCTGAAATAATTTGTGAAGCTATAATATGGAAATGAAAAGTATTGTGAAGGGTTGATATTCAATTGATTAAAGATCATGGATAAATTATTCAAATTTTTATATTTAAAATACTTATTGGGGCTAAAATGTTAACATATATTGAGTCCGTCAAGGAGTCATAAGGTCATAAGGTAAGATAAAAGTTGATATTTTATAGTGAATGAGTACCTAATTTTCAAATTGTGTTTTAATATTTCCCAATTAAGGAGACAAGAAATGCATTTACTTTTTAATGATATTGGGGGATAAAAGTAAGTTGTTATTGGATATTATTCGAATTAAATACAAAAAATTGGATAAAGTTTTATACATGATATTATTTGATTCAATCTATTGATAATATTGATATGGTATTATGGTGAATATGAGTTGAAAATGTTTTGCAACATTATGGGTATGAATTATGGTTTATAAGAGTTGATTGTTTTTGAAAAAGTTAATTTGTAACTATGAGAAAAATTAAAAGGATATATAATGATAAGAGGCTAAAAAACATATATAACATTACGGTGAATGTTCTTCCAATAAATCAAGATTTCATAATGTGGAATCATGTAAATAGTTATATGTTTTTTTAAATATTTCATGTTATCTAAGACATACACAAGTGTTTGGTTGAACAATTAATAGTGGTATTTTGATAAAGGTATTGTATGAGAGAAATATTTCCAACCAAATTGGATATGTATCCATGTATGGTTTTTCCTATGTATTTTTTTTTCAAAAAACTAGAATTATATTATTTTATTGGTTTTATTTTAGAGGATAATATAAATGTAAAATGATATGACTACGTGAGAAAATTACATTATGTAAAGGAAATATGTATGAATGATCATCTATGATAGGAGTCAGATATGAAAACTAATCAATGTATGGGTAACATTATAAAATTTAGTTACGTGATCTAATTTTCCTATTAGATATGTCACATATGATATTTTCTGCTACACAAGGGAGATCACATATTAGAATTACTGATATAAGTGATTTCAGCTATGTGAGAAACCATGTTTGGGCTTTCAGCTGTGTAATTCCCAAGTGGTCAATTCAATGTGGGTTTTTAAAAATAATTATAGTCACATATTTTGGGGTAATTAAAATGATAATAATGAAAAAATCATGTAAGGAGTTATATATGTTCTGTGGAATGAGATATTCAATGAATTCCAATGATAATATTCAATTGGAAATAGATTCTATATTTTCTATGGAGTTTTAAATGTAAGATCCGTTCATTAATATTCAGGATTTGAAATGAATGTTTCCTAACATGATATTCAATTATATTATATATTGTATTTAAAATCAAATATCCATCAATTTGAGAATCAATGGTGTGACTGCTATTAATGGATGAAAATAATTGGACAACCTCACCAGTATGATGGATATGAACTATTAAAGTCCAATGATCATATTGTATAATTAGTGTAGTTTAAATATAGGTTTTACTAAAAATGTGTAATGTTATTATCGATAAAATTAGAATGTTTTTATATAGAGAAAAAATCTTGGGATTATGGATGCAAATTCGAGGTGTTTCTTATAGAATTAAAATTGGACGAGAAAGATGGAATGGATCATGATGATCAGGAAAAAATAACTCATATAGAATATCAAACTCGATAAACAAGGGATTACTTAAAATCAAACAAGAAGATATGTGTATTGATATTTTTTTATGAATTACATATTTTAAATATTGAAATAATATTAGATAATTTTATTGTATAAATATCATTATGATGTTTTAATATAGGTGACACATGTTAAGATAAGGTAAAATAAAGATCAATATTGTGTGTAAAACTTTTTTCTTACTTTTGAGGTATGGGTTCTATATTTTCTCCTTTGCATAAGTGTTTTTGAGAAAACAAGGAAAATGAGGGATGATCCAAAATTTTGGAAATACAAGCCGTGTACTTTTCGACACGCCGTGTACTTTTGGCCGTGTGGGAAGAGTACACATGATGTGTAGTCATGTTGGCAACGAAGGGTGTAAAGACCAACTACATTCCGTGTAGTGGTCCCTTACATGTTGTGTAGTTAGTCGGCAGGCAAATAGTAAGGCGGTGGCCAGCTGTGCGACCAAACACGCCGTGTACTCAAGGAGACACACCGTGTAGTCATGTCGGTAGATGAACAGTGCCATGCAGGCGGGAATCCTTTAGATGAAAAGTAAAAAAAATTGGAAGTACACGTCGTGTACTTGGAAATACACGCAGTGTACTTTTTTTCCACTTCAAATGGCCAGTATCCTCCCCTGTTCACAGGGAAGGCTTAGAACTGGACGGGAGCTTGGGAGGGACGACCGAATCATCGAGCATCCGCCGAGTGCACATCTAGAATCAGATTCCACCTCCGTCGATCTCATTGGAACAACACAAGTAAGAGCTTCCTCCTCCTGGTGCGTCTATTTCCCATTCTTCCTCCAACAGATGTTATTTATGTTTGAACGGGTTTTCTTCTAACCTATATCTATGTATTTCTTAGACATTTCAGAAGGTGTCATTATCATATATCGTTCATTGGTGTTTAAGGTAGGTTTCTTGGTGTTTATTTCAAATTTTCGTGCATTTTATGGGTTTTTGAGCTACAAACCCATATTTGGGGTGTCGTGTGGCTGAGGCTGTGCCAATTTTAAATACCAAGAATTGTATAGGTAATTAAATATGATATTAAAACACTGTTTGGGATTGTTTCTTGGATCCCGGACCACCCCGGGGGTGCGTTCCACTATTTAGCCATTTGGCTAGGATACCCAAGGGCATGCCATGATTAAATTATGCATTACTTTTTCCTTAAGAGGAATTGTATGTAAATTTTGCATGTTTATTTACATATTGGGCATTGCCTGGTTACTTGCGCCTGAGGGTAGTGTTATACATAGCCCGCGAGCGTTGTTTTACTTAGCCCGAGGGCAGTTGTTAACTAAGCCTGAGGGAAACTTCTTCCATGCTTGTGGGCAATCAAATCTATGTCTGAGGGTGACACTACTTACGCCTGAGGGAAAATCGATTATTCCTATGGGCAATTACATACGAGAAACTTTTCTGATTACCTAAGGTTAATGGTTTGCGTGTCTGAGGACACTAACTGTTTACTTAGAAATTTAATGTGGTGTTTTCTTATTTTAAATTGAATATATGAACAATTAAATGGAAATATAACTGTTAAGTTAGTTTCTTTTGAATATATCTTAGTTTATTGCATTCACTACTGCACACTGTATTTGAATTTCTTTTCAACTAGTTAGGCACGGGCCTTTGGTGGGTGCCTACTGAGATATATTTCTCACACCCTGTTTGGGTAATGCTTTTTGGCCAAAACAGATTACGTTTCGGCAAGTGTTGATAGGGGAAAGAATCCATATACAGGTACTTGATAGATGTTGGGGTGTAGGAGAGATTGGGATCGAGCATTGGCTCGCGATGTCGCGGGCAGTTCAGTTTTTATTTTCTATACTTGTACTTCAGTTGTATTGTATTGTTTGGGTAACATATTCTGGCTGTTTTATAGAATAGTGACATGATGCATCTCCATATATATATGACTGCTAGTTCCCTTTTTATCAATTATCCATTTCAGTTATATATGATGTTGCTGCATTTCTACTGTTGTTGTATATTTATGATATATTCCGTTGCACTAAACTTTGACAAATGAAGGAATAGTTTCCCCACATTCAGACATGGGCCCTCACTGCTAGTCGGCAGCCTTTGGCATTTGGGGAAATGTGCTTAAGGTCACGTGGAAAACCGGGTTCGAGGCACCCATTGCGTGGCACCCGGAACCGAGACTATACAAAGTGGTATGAAAGGCAGGTTCCTCTCATTGACTTACTATTTGGAGCCTTATTCAAGGATAGGATGGGAATGGTAGTTGGTAATAAGCTGTGCCCAGGCATAGCTAACCTGTGTACAGGGAAAACCCAATTTACCTCATGTTGAAATTTTACTGAATTTTCAATTTACAGTTGATTCGATTTCACCGTTGGGTGACACACTTGAGATTTGTGCTGTTTATATTTTATCTATGGGTTCTATTTAGTTGCAACCTGATGAGATAGGGTATTCCATCTCATCCATCATTTAGGAATATGCTATAAATCACATGTCATGCATAGTTCCATGCCATGTAGGTGCATTATAATTTGCATGTTGTTGTGATAGTTGTTGTGCTAGAAAATCATGCCATTGTGATAGCTACTCGATAAAATACCTGCTTTGTGATAGGGTATTTTAGTATGAACTTGTTAAAATAATGGACGCCAAACTTTGGTTTTTGGCGAGTATGGGCCCTCATTGACAGGAATTTGGTGGATCATTGGGTATTTATCATATTTCATAACACATATAAGATGTAAAAAGTTTATTTGTGGGGAGTATGGGCCCTCACGGATCGGAATTTGACACTTAGGTGTGGTTTTGCAGAGTTTTCTAGGCTCCGGGGAAATTTTTGAGGCATACTGTCTAGAATAACGAGAATACGCGCCGTGTAATACTCTAAACACACCGTGTATGTTATACTGTTCGGGAAGAAAAATAAACTTTTTGAGTACACGCCATGTACCCTAAGTACACGACGTTTAGTCTCTTCCTGTGTCATAGACCATGTGGGCTTGGACAAGGGGAAGGGAAATGCATTGGGCGAACACACCGTGTACCGGATGAACACGCCGTGTAGTGATTGACCCGGAGACCCGGCTGTGTAACTAACAAACATGGGTCGTTGTTGTCATTTCTTGAACATGTCGTGTCAATGAAGAACACGCCGTGTAGGTTGAGCTGTGTATCCAGTCATGTAACTAACAACATGGGTCGACAGAGCTCGTCTAAGAACATGTCGTGTACATTTTAAACATGCCATATACTCTTGTCCGAGGATAGGCCGTGTGGACTTAGCCATTCGACTGGGAAACAGGGTATTTTACATGTCGTATGCAGGTGTAACACTCCGTGTAGTGTTAAGCTGAGTAGTCGGTCTTGTCACAAACGACACGGGCAGTTGGAAATAACACCATACACGCCGTGTAGACGATATACACACCGTGTAGTTCTGTTCAAACGGGAGCCATGGGGCTCAGCCGTGTAGAAGGACCCGAGAATGGGAAGAGAAGTCAAGTACACGTCATGTAGTCATTATACACACCGTGTAGTCTTGTTTTACAAATGTTAGATGCCTTCTTCCTTATTTTCCTTTTGCATTTCTTCATTTTCGTTCTTGATAATATTGAATTTATGGAATGTTTTTGACCTTGTAGTATCATGCCGCCGAGACGACCGCGCGTTGGTCGCCAGGAGAGAGGTGACGACTATACTCTAGAGATGGTGGGCCATGGGCTACCAGTTGATCCTTTAGAAGATCCAGATGCGGCACCAGCCGTTATACCGGACACAGGAGCGGAGGTGAAGTTCCGTGAAGGCTTTATGCGGTTCATGCAGACCTTTTAGGGAGCACTGCAGGCTGCCACATCTATGGATGAGCTGACACGTATATTCTAGCAGCAGCATCCACCGAAATTTTCCGGGGATGGTGGACCACAGGCTGCGGAGTCTTGGATAGGATCGATGGAGACTATTTTTGAGAATCTTGAGACTCCTCTAGGGCGGAGGGTCAAGCTCGCGACGTATATGCTGCGTGATTCCACCAAGAGGTGGTGGAATGTTACCACCCATTCAGAACATCACAGAGACATGGCGTGGAAATATTTTCTGGCAGTCTTCTATGAATTTTTATTCCCAGAGACGCTGAGGGTAGATAGAAGTCGAGAGTTTATGAATCTGCAGCAGGGCATTATGTTAGTCACGGACTATTCTGCATGCTTTACCGAGCATCAGCACTTTGCACCTGTGCTGGTGGGTGATGAGATGTTGAGAGCCAGACATTTTGAGGATGGTATTCATTATGACATCCGAGTACTGGTGAATGTTTTCAGGTTGCCTACTATACATGCAATTGTGAATCATGAACTAATTACAGAGAGGAACCTACGTGAAGCTAGTGGTGTGGGCCAGGGCGGTTCAGCACCAGTTTCTGGTAGTATTTCTACTTGGAAGAGGAAGAGACAGATGGAATTCTCTCAGGGTGGCAGTACCAGTCATAAGAATGCTTCAGGAGGCTAGGTTGTGTGCTACTAGTGTGGTAAGTAGGGGAACAAGTGACCACAGTGTCCACGGGACTCAGTGGAGTGTCGAGCTTGCGGAATGATGGGTCATCTGTAGTGCTTTTACTGGGAGTTTCCACCAGTGGCTAGTGAGAGGGGTTTTGTGCAGACTCTGAAAGAAGGAGTAGGGCCAACTGCTTCTTACCAGTCAAGGTACTGGAATATGTCAGGGTGTGCAGGCAAAGATGGTGGTCATGGCCGTGGTATCCAGACACTAGGATCTCAGAGGTAGTAGGGCGGGACAGCTCAGGGTAGTCAGGTTGTGTCACAGGGCCACGACACTGGGCAGACATATGCGGTGCAATAGACTAAGCAGGAGCAGGATCCCAGACCTTTTACAGTCATAGGTACTAATCTAGTAGCTTCTGATTTATCTTTAGTACTTTTCGGTATGGGGGATACACATAGTTTTATATCTGTACCCATTGTAGAGATCCTTGGGCTCTGTGTTTCTACTTCTCCTGATATCATGATGCTAGACACTCCGTTGGAGACTAGGATGGCTGGTGTGCATCAGTGCAAGGAGTGCCCCTTTGAGGTTGGTGGGTGTCACATTCTTTAAAACCTCTATGTCTTAGAGATGACAGCTTATTATGTAATTCTTAGGATGGATTGGTTGGTTCCCTTTTGATCCTTTGTAGGTTTCTATCGTCACATGGTGAGTTTCACATCACCATAGGGTGGAGAGTTTCTATACAAGGGCGAATGAGATGTTCATGCGAGTCGAGCTGGACCAGAGCAACATGGGCAAGGTGGAGTCATAGAAAAGATTCCGAGTTTATATCTGGATGACCAGTGGACATTTCAGATGGATTTCCCTCCTGTTGTTGATCGTTTCAGGTATGTCATCCCGGACGACTTTTCAGGTGTACCTCCAGAGTGAGAGGTGGAATTCTCTATCGAGCTTGTGCTAGGAGCAGCACCGGTGTCCATTTCTCCTTATAGGATGGCTACTCCTGAGTTGTAGGAGCTCAAGAGGCAGTTATAGGAGTTACATGCAAAGGTTTTTATCCGACCCAGTACTTCTCCTTGGGGATCTCCAGTCCTTTTTGAGAAGAAGGCGGATGGTTCCCTCCGACTCTGTGTGGACAATCAGAAGCTGAACCAATTAACGGTCAAGAACCGATATTCCTTGCCGAGGATTGATTATCTTTTTGATCAACTTCATGGAGAAAGAGTGTTCTAAAAGATTGAATTGAGATCAAGATATCATCAACTGCCTATGAGACCATCAGATATACCGCTTACAGCGTTTCAGAGCAGATATGGTATGTACGAGTACATGGTTATGCCATTTGGACTCACGAACGCAACTGATGTTTTCAAAGCTCTGATAAATCATGTGTTCCATCCCTGTCTGGATTTTTTTTAGTATTCATGGACGATATTGTGGTGTACTCTCACACTCGACACAACCATGAAACTCATCATAAGATTATATTGAGTACACTGAGAGAGCATCAGCTATATGCTAAGCTCTCAAAGTGCCACTTTTGGATGGACCAGATTCACTTCCTGGGTCATATCATCTCAGAGGCAGGATTTACAGTAGACATAGAAAAGGTAAGAGCAGTAGTTTCCTAGGAACATCCCAAGAACCTGTTTGAGATACAGAGTTTATTAGGACTAGCTGGTTACTACAGACATTTTTTCTAGGACTTCTCCCACTTAGTAGCACCATTTACTGGTTTGACTAATAAGGGTGTAATGATTTTTTGGTCGGAAGCATGCGAGACAACCTTTCCGGACCTGAATGGAAGGTTGACATCAGCACCTATCTTGATACTCATATTGTAGGGGAAGAGTTATAAAGTTTACTATGATGAATCAGGTATTGGGTGGGGAGCAGTGTTGATGCAGGACAATCGAGTTGTTGCGTACGGGTCTCGACAGTGGAGGCCACAAGAGAGGAATTACCCGACACATGATCTGGAGTTGGCTGCAGCTGTGCTAGCACTGCACTGATGGATACATTATCTATTGGTAGAATGTTTTGTGGTCTTAACCAACCACAAAATTCTAAAGTATATCTTTACTCATCGTGACTTGAACCCGAGACAGTGAAGGTGGGTTGAATACCTTCAGTCCTTCGACTTCGATCTTGAATATACACATGGTAAAGGTAATGTAGTAACTGATGCACTGAGTAGGAAGACTCAGATACAGTCTTTGCAGGAGGCCAGTGATGAGTGGATGCTCATGGCTTTGTTCTCTAAGATGCATTAGGAGGTGCACGATAGTCAGGGTAAAACATATCTTTCATCTTTAGTTGTGACTTCTGCCCTCCTGGATAGAGTGAAGATGAGACAACTATCTGATTCAGAAGGCCTAGTTCTACGGGATTCGGTGGAAGGAGAGGACAGTCCTCCTGGTTGGATGATAGGTGATGATGAAATTCTGCGTTTCTAGGGATGAGTGTGGGTTCCAGGAGATATACGCGAGGAGTTGATGCGGGAGTTTCATGCTTCAGCTTGGAAAGTGCATCCTGGTGTTACCAAGATGTACCGAGACTTGATACGTTAGTACTGGTGGCCGGGTATGAAACAATATTTGGCATGTTTTTTTACGAGGTGTTCCACCTGTCATCAGGTGAAGGCGGAGCATCAGAGGCCATCCGAACGGTTACAACATTTACCCATCCTGGAGTAGAACTGGGATAATTTCGCGATGGACTTCGTGAGTAGGTTGCCGAGGTCACCTCGAGGCAATGATGTCGTGTGGGTTGTTGTGGATAGACTCACGAATGTAGCTCACTTTTTTCTGATCAAGGAGACCTTTAGTGTTAACGGGCTCAGTAGGTTTTATATCTGAGAGATCATAAATCTTCATGGGTTCCCTCGTTCTATCATTTTAGATAGGGATTCCCGTTTTACATCTCGTTTATGGAAAAAATTTCGTAGGGCCTGGGTACATAGGTGCTTTTTAACACATCATACCAGCATCAGTCAGATGCCCAGTCAGAGCGTACGATATAGGTGCTAGAGGACATGATGTGCACATGCGGTCTATACTTTAGGGATTCTTGGGAGAGCCATATACTCCATGTCGAGCTTTCCTATAATAACAGATTTCAGGAAACTATTAAAATGGCACCATACGAGGCTTTATATGGTAGGCCATGCCGATCAACCTTGTGCTGGTTAGAGGCAGGTGAGGCAGCTTTACTGGGACCATGTCTCATGCAGGAGACTTCAGAGCAGGTCTAGTGGATTCAGAATTTGATGGCTACCGCACAGTCTCGTCAGAAATCATATGTTGATCGTTGTAGATGACCTTTAGATTTCGTGGTCGGGGATCAGGTTTTCGTACGTGATTCGCCGAGGTTGGGACACAAGAGGATCAAGAGACATGTTAAACTTATACTGATGTAAGTGGGTCCATTTGAGATTCTGGAGAGAGTCCGGCCAGTTGCCTATCGGCTACAGTTACAACAGAAGTATCGAGCCATGCACGACGTCTTCCATATATCTCAATTGTGCCGCTATCATTCCGACCCATCTCACATCATTCATCCAGAGGAGGATGATCTGGAATAAGATGTGTCCTTTGAGGAGCATCTGATTCATATCATTGAAGGAGCATGAATGTTCTCTGAGGTCGGTCAGTTCGTCTCGTGCAGGTGCTATGGCAGCATGGCTAAGCGCATGATTAAACCTGGGAGCGGGATACCGATGTACGTGCTCAGTGGATGGAGTTGTTCATGTCTTTATCTTTTCAACCCTTCGAAGGGAAATTTGGGGACAAATTTCTTTAACGGGGGAAGATTGTAAGAACCTGGTTCTTACTTTTGACGTATTAGTTTCTTCTTTTCTCCTTTCCTTAAGTGTTTTTGAAAAAACAAGGAAAATGGGGAAATATCCCAAATTTTGGAAATAAACACCCTGTACTTTTCTACATGTCGTGTACTTTTTGTCATGTGGGAAGAGTACACAGGGTGTTTAGCCATGTCGGCAACGAAGGGTGTAAAGACCGACTACACGCCGTGTAGTGGTCCCTTACACGTCGTGTAGTCAGTCAACATGGGAATAGTAAGGCGGTGGCCAGCTATGCGACAAAACACACTTTGTACTCAATGAGACACGTCGTGTAGTCATGTCGGCAGATGAATAGTGCCATGCTGGCAGGACACCTCCAGATGAACAATTAAAAAATGGGAAGTACACGCCATATACTTGGAAAAACACGATGTGTACATTTTTTTTCGCTTAAAATGGGTAGCAGACTCCCCTGTTAACCAGGAAGGCTTTGAACCGGACGGGATCTCGGGAAGGATGGTCGAATCTTCGAGGGTCCTCCAAGTGCATGTCTAGAATCTGATTCCACCTCTGTCGATCACGTTGGAACCGCATGGGTAAGAGATTCCTCCTCCTGGTGTGTCTCTTTCCAATTCTTCCTCTAATGGACGTTATTTATGATTGAACAGTTTTTCTTCTAACCCAGATCTACGGAGTTCTAGGATGTTTCAGAAGGCATCATTCACGTATATCATTCATTGTTGTTTAAGGTAGGTGGCTTGGTGTTCAGTTCCAACTATCATGTGTTTATTGTGTTTTTGAGCTATGAAGCCATATTTTGGGTGTCGTGTGGCTGAGTTCGTGGTTATTTTAAATACCTTGAATTGTATAGGTAATTAAATAGGATATTAAAATTCTCTTTGGGATCGTTGCTTGGATCCATGACCACCCCAGGGGTGCGTTTCTCTGTTTAGCTGTTTGGCCATGATACCCGAGGGTATGCCATGCTTAAATTATGCATTACTTTTTCCTTGAGAGGAATTGTATGTAAATTTATCATGTTTATTTACATATTGGGCATGCCCTGGTTACTTGCGCATGAGGGAAGTGTTTTTCGTAGCATGCGTGCGTTGTTTTACTTAGACTGAGGGAAATTGTTATCTTAGCCTGAGGGAAACTTGTAACACCCCGAGATTTTACGAAAAATATTCTTTTTAATTTTATTAATGTCTTGTGTTGTACGCTACACCAAAAGGAGCTTTCACAACACGCATTATTGACTTTCCTTAAATTAAATGCAATCGCGACCTTCCCCGATAGCGTGTGTAGTACGGAATATCGAGTTTCACTAAACAACGATATTCTATTAAAATATTATTAAAACTAGCTGTTATGAATAGTAATAACAACTTTTTGAAATTTTGTAAATTTTATTTTTCAAAATGGACTTCATTTTTGGATTCGGAATATCGAAATTATCTTAGGGTGAATTTTTCTTACATTTCGGATAACTTTCATTTTTTGATGAATAGTGAAAATTACTAAATTTTAATTAAAAACAACCTTTTTAATTGAAATAATTAATAGTGATAAATTATTAATTTGATTGGTTTTAAAGTATATTTAGAATATATTTTTACAATTTAATACAATTCTGGTCATTGGATGTAATTCTACATTTAAACCAGATATAAACATGTATCAATCTTTTGATAGTTATTATCTCTTAATAACACGCTATTTGTTTTGACGACGGGAATTAATTTTGAAATTAATTAATTCAACTGATATGTTTGTAATTTGATAAAATAATCATCATTTTTGAGTTCATAATATCAAATATAGCTTAGGCCTAATTTTTGGTATTTTTTTGGAAACTTTCATTTTTTGATGAATAGTGAAACCACTAAGTGGTAGTTTAAAAAAATGAATTTTTCATAAAACATAATTTTACCACTTCTGTGAGTGGAATTTCAAAAATTCGAGAGACACGGTTGATGTTAGTAAGTAAAATTTTGTTCAAGGAGATGAAAATAATTTTTGATGAATAGTAACTTTTTACTTTTTTACCACGGTTAAAAGTAAATAGGGTAATTAAGGGTAAAAATGATATTATTATTACCCTAAAACATGTCCTAATTATATTGGATAAGTGTAATTCGACCAAAAACCACCTTAGGAATACAATATGATCATTTAGGCCCACTTCGATTAGATTACGACATTTATTATTAATTTATTTAAAGAAGGGTTAAAATAGTTAAAATCAATGTTTAATAAGTAAATCATTTTTAATATAGGTTTATAAATAAGATAAATTCGACTGTAAATACTAATTAGAAAGCTAAAAAGATTTCCTAAATAATTATATTATATTTGTAATTTTTATACATTAAATAATTTAATTTATTTATGACACAAATATGATGCAGTAATTATCTTATTAATGAAATATTTACATAATTGATGTTATAAATACCCAAATAAATGTAATTTGATACTTTTTATGAATTCAAATAATTTTATAGGTTAATATGATGTGTTAGTATTGATTTAATTAACATATTTCGAACAAATCATTCTGTTATGATTTTGAAAAAAATCTATTACTAAATAGTGTCAAAATTGACATAAAATAGTTTTTAAAACAAATATTATATTAGTAATTGTTATTTTATTCCTAAAAACCTAAGGTTCGGCCAAATGACTTAGATAAGGTTGTATATATTAATAATAAACATCTTGGAGTTCTTTTGGCTTCTTATAGTATGTTTATTAACATTATAGTATAAGAACACAAGAAGACACGGTAAAAGTAAAATTATTTAACTTAATGTTAAATCTAAATGATAATGTTAAAATAGGAACCTAAACTTGTCTAAATTCTATTGGATGAGAGTATTTCGATCCAGACCCACCATATCTTCTAAATAAATCAATTTGGAGCTTTTTAAAACCGAATTTGACTTTATAATAAAATAATAGTTTTATTTATTCCAAAGGTACCCCTCTCCTCCCTTATAAAAGAACACCTCCTCCCGCTCTTCCTCACACCACTTTCAGCCTTCAAGCTCGGCCAAAACCTGAATATTTCTCCTCTCCACTTCCCTAGAAACATCCTAGAGGTTCTGGTCTTCTTCAAATACCTATTTTAGTGCCCTAAAAGGAGGTCTCAAAGAAGCACTTCAAAGAAGAGGTAATGTCTGTTACCGATTCTTTCATCTTTATTTATTCTTACACTTCGTCTTCTTTAGTTGTTTCATTATGAAGTATTAACATCAGTATCACTCATATACTGATATTTTATTATAATTATGAAACAAACCTATTTCACGATCTATCCATCCTACGGAAAAAGAAATCACCGCGCGTGCGTACGTACGGAATACCGTCTCCACGCCGTGGTGTAATCTATTTTCCACCACCACCTTACTTGGATGGGTATAATGGTGTAAATAATGACTATATATGACTATTATAAAGTTATATTGATTCTTAAATAGTATAAATACACTCCAATACAATTTCATGATCATAGGAATGATATCATCACTCATGCGTACGTACGGAATATCGTCTCCACGATGTGATGCGACTCATTCTACATGATCTTCATTGCAAAATGATCATATAAATGAATTGAATGAATGAATATGATATATATTACACTAATACCATTCTGGAAATGAGGTATCTATAACTTAAAGAGAAGAATAAGAATTTATTCGACAAAACACGCATAAGAACAAAAAGTAATAAACACCCGAATAACAAGTAGTAATGAAAGATTACTAAGAAAAAACTAAGAATATGACCATATATGATATCATAACAATATGTATGATTCTGGAATAAGTCAATAACATTATTTAAATCATTATACATGAGGTTCAGACACTTACGAAGCAAATCAGACCTAAGGTAAGGGAAATATCAAAATCTCATTTTTATCCGAGATTGCTTAAAATTTGGTATTTACTGGGGTGTATTTTATCATCCACATCCATGTTCCCTCAATATGTAATATTATTTCCATCCAACTACAATTGTTTAAAACCTATTTTACCCTTTGGTGAGTTTTTAGTAAAAGATATTAAAGGAATCATTTTTCGTTTTTCATACAAGGTGCTTTTTTAATTTTCCGACAAAAGTACGAGAAGAATGTTTTTTTAACTTATACGGAATGAATGGATTTTTGAAAAATTATTTCCAAGAAACTTCATTTACAAGTTTTCAAGTTTATTTTTAATCAACTTCTTTTAGTTTAAAATTGTATGACATGTTAAGAAAGGAATAATTTTTTTGAAGTAGAAAGGATAATTTCCTCAAGAATGGAGTTCAAGTGTTTTATCAAAATTATTTTCCATCTAAGATAATAAAGGGTTATGTTTTTATCCCTACTATTTCATTTATTTGATTATTTTGTGATGGAATTATTTTTATGAATTCCATTATATTATATGAATTTTTTTATGATGTCACGATGTTTAAGATTCCCATTTTTATTACATGGGTTATGCTATGATGTATGTTTTATGATTTTGTGGCACACATAAGAATGGTATAATTATGAGATGGGTGGGACCTATATCTCCCTCCAATGAATTGGGTAAAGATTTATATCTCATGAGATAGACATGGCTGGAACGGCAGGTTAAACCGGTTCAGTGAAACAGGACTGAAATGAGGAGTGAACTCAGTTCAGAAATGGACTTTGTCCACTAAGATAGTCTTGGAAATGAGTCTTGACTAACAAGAAATGATTCTCTATGATTATGTGTGTATGCCACAAAGTTTCATGTTTTATGTTATGATTACTGGGATTATATTTCACTAATATGATTTATCCCACGTTATGATATTATGATCTCTTTTGCAGGTTAATATTTCCAAAATGTTATGTTCTTATGAATATGATGTGATTGATTTTTCTTTTTTTTACCATTACTAAGCATTTGAGATCACCCTTTTATGTTTTATTTTCCCCAGGATATAAAGAAAGGTTTTAGGTAAGAAAAAAAGGGAGGATCTTTATGGGAGATGTTGAAGATCTTTCACCATGATTAGAAGAATATATTCCGAGTTTCCAAAGACACTAAACTATTATGGTCCTTGTGTGTGTGTTTTTGTAATGTACTAAGTATTCCTCAAAAGTAATATAATTTCCATGTACGTCAAGCTTCGGGTCTCTACAGTTGGTATTAGAGGAAAGTTTTAGTCAACCAATGGAAACTAGGATGCGAGAACTTTAGTGAGATCCCTAGAGATATTTCTATGGTATGTCTAGGGATGTCATTAGGTTAAGTATAAGTATAGGTTATAGTCCTAGAATTGAGCTAACGATCTTAGAATTAAACATAAGATGTTAGATATTGAAGGTACTCCCCCTTTATTAGGTTGTTTTCCCTAGCATGATTTTTTCCTCTCACACTATACTTTTTGGGTTTTAGATGATGGCTAGAACCTGAAAGAACCGCGTTGATCAATGCAATGGACAATGCAATGATTGTCCTCCTGAACAAACAAATGCTATTGGAGATGGAGTACAAAATCTTATTTCTATACTTACACAAGCTATGAATCATTCTGGACATCCAAATGAGAAGAGAATGGAACAATATTCTATTGAGTCCTTCATGAGGCAATGTCCACCTTCTTTCAGTGGGTCTTCTGATCCACTTGTTGCTGAACAATGGATCAATACCACTGAAAAGATATTTTCAGTTCTTTAATCTTCTGAACATGATAAAGTCATCTTAGCAGTATATCGATTGGAAAGTGAAGCTGATCAATGGTGGAATCTTATCAAGTATACGAGGCAAAGAGATGAAATTAAGTCCATGGAATGGGATGAGTTCAAGAACTTATTTTTCATTAAGTACTTCCCTCGTATTCTTCAAACAAATATTGAGAAGGAGTTTCATGAACTAAAGCAAAAGGATGATGAATCTGTTGGTATATACGAAGCGAAATTTACAAGGCTTGCAAGGTATGCATCTGTATTTATCATCCAACCTGAAAGTAAAGTTGATCAATTTTTCAGTGGCTTAAAACCAAATTGTCGAAGGGCATTAGCTATAAGAGACTTCAGCAGCTATGAAGAAATTGTGCGTTGTGCTATCAAGGTAGAAATGGAAGTTGGTGTTACTTATCAATCTCAAAGTTTTGACAAGAAACGAAAGATGGAGTTCAAGGAGAAATCTCAGAATAATGGTGAAAAGAAGATGAATGTTTCCTTATTCTCAAAGTGTGGAAAGAAGCATGGTGGAGATTGCCTTAAAGGGACAAGTAAATGTTTCAAATGTGGGAAGGAAGGTCATCGGGCATTTGAATGCCGCAATGATGGGAAGAAGATGTCTAATGATGCAAACAAAGGAAGGGATACATAGAATGAACCTACTACGCTTCAATGCTTCAAGTGCATGGAAATGGGGCATTAGCTAATAAATGCCATAATCCAAGGGTTAGTGATGATCGACATGAGCAACAACTTAAGGAAAAGGA
The DNA here is from genome assembly GCA_963277665.1 of Viscum album. Taxonomy (NCBI): domain Eukaryota; kingdom Viridiplantae; phylum Streptophyta; class Magnoliopsida; order Santalales; family Viscaceae; genus Viscum; species Viscum album. Next base: position 1,246,956,199 of record OY728141.1, on the reverse strand, counting down.
CAAAGGAAGTCACATGCGATCACCATTGGCGATGTTGAATACGATAACGATGTGGTGGAATGATTAAGTGTTTATGTAATGGGATTCCAAAATAATGTTGTATATAGTATCGTGGAATATTGGAATATTTATGTATTGGTCTATTGTGGTTTTCAATAATTTTATAGTACGGGTTACCATGGAAAGTGATCAAGATGTTTTTGGAAAAAAGACGATATGCGCATAATGAAGGGAAAATGAGAAAATGAAATATTTGATAGTATTCATGAGCTCATGATTGATATAAGGACTAAGTGATATAATGGATTGAGTATATAGAATTTTGAGGATTTTGGTATGTGGAAAGTGTTAAATTTTAACTGCATTCATGTTTTCACTAGGGTTCAATGGGTATTCAATTGAATACATGATTAAAGCCTTTGAATGTTTGGAATGTGACCAACAAGACATATCTTATGATATATGGGGATCAACGATGGTATTAAATCTCTAGTAATCATTTTCACTATATTATGAGAGTGGACTGCAGTATTATAGATAAGCCTAAAGATTGGAATGGATTATGTTGGACATAAGTTAGTATTGTTTAAGGATAGAAGTTTTTTCGATATTATTGATGGGATGTTATAGTAATATAGTTTTAGAAAAAGGATAACCTGCAGGACGGGCGATATCCCATCGCGTCAGACAAGGTCGTGGGAATCGAACCCACAACCAATGTGCGACTGGCCTTTATCGCATACCACTGGCCTACAGGATGTCCCTGTATAGTAGAAACTAGTTTTATTATATTAAGAAGTATGACATATGAACTATAAGTCCATTTAAGGAACCATATATCATTAATCTCACTATAGATGGACTTATGTATTTTTTGATAACTTTTCTAACCTTTTGTTTGAGACAGATGGAATGACCCATCATTCTATCAAATGATCTGCTAACACATCATGAATGACAAATTCAACTTCATTTCTTTAAGAGATGAAGTGGAAATTGTCCAAAAAATGACCAATAGTGAGACTATACCGAAATCACAAATGTATTTCTTCTAATTCCAATTTCATTAACTTTAGGGAAACGATCTTGAAAACCAAAAATGATGTCCTAGTGCTCTTATATATGATGAATCAGATGGTACCTTAGATCGTCACAAATTTATGGCTTTTTGATTGCTGGATTTTCCATAGCCATGTTTTCTACCACTCTCCATCAGAACATGATGGTTAGATATCTCTTCCATATCCATATTTTCACTTATGTGGTAACCTAGTGATTAGTTTATTTGGGTAACCGTTATGTTTCATACATTTGTTTTTAAATATTGGATTTGGTATTCCTTTTTATGATGTGGTTTTCCATCAAAGAAACTTTCTAATAGTAAACCATTTATAACCACGACGAATTTCGAGGGCGAAATTCATTTTAAGGGGGGTAGAATGTAACACCCCGAGATTTTATGAAAAATATTCTTTTTAATTTCATTAATATCTTGTGTTGTACGCTACACCAAAAGGATCTTGCACTACACACATCATTGACTTGCCTTGCATTAAACGCAATCGCGGCCTTCCTCGATAGCGTGTGTAGTACGCAATACCGAGTTTCACTAAACAACGATATGCTATTAAAATATTATTAAAACTAGCCATTATGAATAGTAATAACCACTTTTTGAAATTTTTTAAATTTTATTATTCAAAATGGACTTCATTTTTGGATTCGGAATATCGAAATTAGCTTAGGTTGAATTTTTGGTACATTTCGGATAACTTTCATTTTTTGATGAATAGTGAAAATTACTAAATTTTAATTAAAAACATCCTTTTTAATCGAAATAATTAATAGTGATAAATTATTAATTTGAGTGGTTTTAAAGTATATTTAGAATATATTTTTACAATTTAATACAATTTTGGTCATTGGATGTAATTCTACATTTAAACCAGATATAAACAAGTGTCAATCTTTTGATAGTTATTATTTCTTAAGAACACGCTATTTGTTTTGACGACGGGAATTAATTTTTAAATTAATTATTGAAACTGATATGTTTTTAATTTTATAAAATAGAAATCATTTTTGAGTTCATAATATCAAATATAGCTTAGGCCTAATTTTTGGTATTTTTCTAGATACTTTCATTTTTTAATGAATAGTGAATCCACTAAGTGGTAGTTAAAAAAATGAATTTTTCATAAAACAAAATTTTACTGCTTCTGTGAGTGGAACTTCAAAAATCTGAAAGACACGGTAGATGTTATTATGTAAAATGTGGTTCAATGAGATGAAAATAATTTTTGGTGAATAGTAACTTTTTACTTTTTTTACCACGGTTAAAAGTAAATAGGGTAATTAAGGGTAAAAATGTTATTATTATTACCCTAACACATGTCCTAATTCTATTGAAAAAGTGTAATTCGACCAAAAACATCCTTAGTAATAAAATATGATCATTTAGGCCCACATGGATTAGATTAGGACATTTATTATTAATTTATTTAAAGAAGGGTTAAAATAGGTAAAATCAAAGTTTAATAAGTAAATCATTTTTAATATAGGGTTATACATAAGATAAATTCGACTGTAAATACTAATTAGAAAGATAAAAATATTTCCTAAATAATGGTATTTTATTTGTAATTTTTAGACATTAAATAATTTAATTTATTTATGACACAAATATGATGCAGTAATTATCTTATTAATGAAATATTTACATAATTGATGTTATAAATACCCAAATAAATGTTATTTGAGACTTTTTATGAATTAAAATAATTTTATAGGTTAATATGATAAGTTATTATTGATTTAATTAACTTTTTTTGAACTAATCATTCGGTTATGATTTTCACAAAAATCAATTACTAAATAGTTTAAAAATTGGGATAAAATAGTTTGTAAAACAAATATTATATTAGTAATTGTTATTTTATTTCTAAAAATATAAGGTTCGGTCAAATTACTTAGATATGGTTATATATATTAATAATAAACAACTTGGGGTTCATTTGGCTGCTTATAGTATGTTTATTAACCTTATAGTATAAGAACACAAGAAGACACGGTAAAAGTAAATTATTTAACATAATGTTAAATCTAAATGATAAGGTTAAAAATGGAACCTAAACTAGTCTAAATTATATTGGATGAGAGGATTTTGACACATCCCCACCTTATCTTCGAAATAAATCAATTTGGAGCTATTTAAAACCAAATTTGACTTTATAATCAAATAATAGTTTTAGTTATTCCAAAGGTACCCCTCTCCTCCCTTATAAAAGGACACCTCCTCCCCCTCTTCCTCACACCACTTTGAGCCTTAAGTCTCGGCCATCCCCTGCCAATTTCTCCTCTCCACTTCCCTAGAAACATCCTAGAGGTTCTGGTCTTCTTCAAATACCTATTTCAGTGCCCTAAAAGGAGGTCTCAAAGAAGCACTTCAAAGAAGAGGTAATGTCAGTTACCGATTCTTTCATCTTTATTTCTTCTTCCACTTCTCCTTATTTAGTTGTTTCATTATGAAGTAATAACATCTGTATCACTCATATACTGATATGTTATTATAAGTATGAAACAACCATATTTCACAATCTTTCTATCCTACAAAAAAAGAAATCACCGCGCGTGCGTACGTACGGAATACCGTCTCCACGCCGTGGTGTAATCTATTTTCAACCACCACCTTTCTTGGGTGGGTATAATTGTGTAAATAATGACTATATATGACTACTATAAAGTGATATTTATTCTGAAATAGTATACATACACTTCAATACAATTTCACAAGCATAGTAATGATATCTTCACTCATGCGTACGTACGGAATATCGTCTCCACGATGTGATGCGACTCGTTCTACATGATCTTCATTGCATAATGATTATATTAATGAATTTAATGAATTAATATGATATATATTATAGTAATACCATTCTGGAAATGAGGTATCTATAACCTAAAGATAAGAATAAGAATTTATTCGACAAAACATGCATAAGAACAAAAAGTAATAAACACCCGAATAACAAGTAGTAAAGAAATATTACTAATAAGAAGCTAAGAATATGACCATATATGACATCATAACAATCAGTATGATTATGTAAGAAGTCAATAACATTATTTAAATCATTATACAGGAGGTTCAGACACTTAGGAAGCCAATCGGACCTAAGGTAAGGGAAATATCACAATCTCATTTTTATCCGAGATTGCTTAAACTTTGGTATTTACTGGGGTGTATTTTATCATCCACATCGATGTTCCCTCAACATGTAATATTATTTCCATCCAACTACAATTTTTGAAAACCTATTTTACCATTTGGTGAGTTTTTAGTAAAAGATATGAAAGGAATCTTTTGTCGTTTTTCGTACGAGGTACTTTTTGACTTTTCCGACAAAAGTGCGAGAAGAATGTTATTTTAACTTATACGGTATGAATGGATTTCTAAAAAATTATTTCCAAGAAGCTTCCTTTACAAGTTTTCAAGTTTATTTTTAATCAACTTCTTTTCGTTTAAAATTTTATGACATGTTAAGAAAGGAAACATGTTTTTGAAGTAGAAAGGATATTTTGCTCAAGAATGGAGTTCGAGTGTTTTATCAAAATTATTTTCCATCTAAGATAATAAAAGGGTTTTGTTTTTAAGCCTATTATTACATTGATTTGATTATGTTGTGATGTGATTATTTTTATGAATCCCTTTATATTATATGAATTGTTTTGTGATGTCACGATGTTTAAGATTCCCATTTTTATTACATGAGTTATGCTATGATGTGTGGTTTATGATTTTGTGGCACACATAAGAATGATATCATTATAAGATGGGTGGTACCTATATCTCACTCCAATGAATTAGGTAATGATTTTATATCTCTTGAGATAGACATGGCTTGAATGCGAGGTTAAACCGGTTCAGTGAAACCGGACTAAAACAAGGAGTGAACTCGGTTCAGAAATAGACTTTGTCCACTAAGATAGTCTTGGAAATGAGTCTTCACTAACAAGAAATGATTCTCTATGATAATGTGTGTATGACATAAAGTTTCATGTTTTAAGTTATGATTATTGGGATTACATTTCACTACTATGATTTATCCCATGTTATGATATTATGATCTCTTTTTCAGGTTAAGATTTCCAAAATGTTATGTTCTTATTAATATGATGTGATTGATTTTTATTTTGTTTATCCTTTCTGAGCATTTGAGCTCACCCTTTTATGTTTTCTTTTCCCCAGGATATAAAGAAATGTTTTAGGTAAGAAAAAAAGGGAGGATCTTTATGGGAGATGTTTAATATATTTCACCATGATTAGAAGTCTATATTCCGAGTTTCGAAAGACACTAAACTATTACGGTCCTTGTGTGTGTGTTTTTGTAATGTACTAAGTATTCTGAAAAAGTAATGTAATGTACATGTACGTCAAGCTTCAGGTCTCTACAAAACTTCTTCTGTGCATGTGCGAAATCGACTTTGTGCCTGAGGGAGACACTACCAATGCCAGAGGGAAAAATCTGTTATGCTTGTGGGCAATTACCTGCGGGTTACATTTCTGATTACCTGAGGGTAAAGGTTTGCGTGTATGAGGACACCAACTGTTTCCATAGAAATGAATTGTAGTGCTTTCTTATTTTAAATGGAATAAATGAACAATTAAATGGAAATATAACTGTTAAGTTAGTTACTTTTGAGTATAGCTTAGTTTGTTGCATTCACTATTGCACAATGTAGTTGAATTTTTTTCATCCCGTTGGGCACAGGCCTTTGGTGGGTGCCTACTGAGATATATTTCTCACACCCTGTTTGGGTCATGATTTTCGGCCCAAATAGATTATGTTTCTGAAATTGTTGATAGGGGAAAGAGTCCCTATACAGGTACTTGATTTTTGTTGTGGTGTAGCAGAGCATGAGACCGAGCATTGGCTCACGATGCCGCGGGCTGTTTTGTTTTTCTTTTCTGTACTTGTACTTCAGTTGTATTGTATTGTTTCGGTAACATGTCCAGGCTGTTTTATAGAATAGTGACATACTGCATCTCATTATATATATGACTGCTGGTTCCCTTTTTATCAGTTATCCATTTCATTTATATATGTTTTTAGTGCATTTCTTCTATTGTTGTATGTTTATATTATATCCTGTTGTTCTACATTTGGACAAATGAGGGAATAGTTTCCCCACTATCAGACCTGGTCCCTCACTACTAGTCGGCAGCCTCTCGTGTTTGTCGAAATGTGTTTGATGTCACTTGGCGAATTGGGTTCGGGGAACCCGTTGCGTGGATCCTGGAGCTGGGACGTTAAATAGTGCAATATATAACATGGTTTACTTTACATTGACGAAATTTTTTCATGTATAAATATTATGTGATGTATTTATTGAATTTATAGATATATATAACATTATTTAAGATCCAATATTGGAGGAACTAGTAGGTTCACATGACAATATATGGTTTTAGAAGTGAATAATAAGAAGATAAATTATTAATTACCATTGTTATATCCATATTATGGATAACGATAGATTGATAATTCTAGTACTATATATTCTCTAAAGATGACGAAATGTTTATGAAAAATACTAGTTTTCACATTTATTATTATGGATTTTATATGTGTTACAAATGAGTGCAAATAGAGTTATCATAACACCATGGGTACCCCCATATGGAACTGAATGTTAAAGGAACACAACTATACAGCCCACTACATGTTATTAAGAAATGGACATGAAGAATTAAAAATATTGTAACATAACAAAGAATTTAACTAGAACAAATTAAGAAAATAATGGTATCACAATTTATGGATATAAAGATAAAATTCGACAACCATATAGTATAACCTAAATTCAATAAATTTATTCATACCTTACATGAGTTATATGAGTGAGTAGATGATAGGAATTGTTACTAATAATGGTAGAGGGACAATTGAAAATCAATTTTAATAAACTAAAAAAAAAATTATATACCCTGGAACATTAACACATTTTTGTTTTCTGCTCCATGAAGCATCCTTCAATGATGAACAATGTCAAATACCATAGTTATTGTGAGATTTTAAATCATTATATGTGCATGAAATGAGTTTATGATACAATTAAAATAATAATCATGTTGAATTAATGTTTTGATCAACTCAATGAAAATATACCTAATGTAAAGGGTAAAAAATTGGTGTTACCCTGATTTACCCCTCCCCTCTCTCGATGACATCTTTTCTAACAAATGGTATTAGTGGGTAAATTTTATTACCTAATATTAATCATCAATATTTAGTTTGAACTTCTTTCACATATGGATATACTGTTCAAAACTACATATTTTAGTGGATCTATTTTATATTTATGGTTGACGGATAGTTGTATGATTCTACAAGTTAGATTCAAGGATGTTATGGTGTTTATGCATTGAGATATAGATATGAAAACTCTGAAAAAATAAGAAATGGGATGAAAGTACAATGAAACTTATAGTATAATCTAGGTCGAGTGAGATATGTTGAAAAGGAAGATACTGTAGAACTGTTTTTGATGTTTTGATGAAATTGGAAATAGTGTATGGAAAACATGTGTATGTGATGAAATGTTTCTTGAATCACTAGACCTGATGAAGAGTCATGTATGATAAATGGAATAAATAATAAGAAAACCATGATGTAGGATCTTAAAAATATTGAATCCCTAACCGAGGAATAAAAATATATTTGTGTTCATATATCTATTTCTAAATCTATTCTATATGTTATATGTATTGAAAAAAATTACAAAATCCCTTATAGATTTTCATATTGATTGGGAATCGATTGAAGCAATAGAAACGTCTTCAAGAGACCAATTCAAAGGTTCTCTCTGAGATAATGTGGACAATATCCAATGATTTCATGACAACAGATATCAATAATACACTATACAACAAGTGAATCATTCTATTGGTGTTGAGTTGGACATGTAGATCAAAAGTAATGAAAGAGTTCTCCTATAACATTGATATTTGGAAGGTGGATAAAATAATTATGGAACAAATTAATAATTCTAGAAAAAAATAGAATAACATATTAAAAATAGTAATTAGAGTAAAATTAAAGGAATGGTATTTTACTATAATAAAATTGATTCAATATTGTAGAACATAGAGAAAAAATTTCATTTTACGGTTGAAAGACATGTGATTAAAATTATATATATTATATGAGATGATCAATGTGTATGAAGGTGATCGTTTCTCTTCAAAAGTAAATTGGATGTTTATAATCCCTCCTAGAGAAGCATCTAAATTTAGATAAAATAAATCTATAATGATGGGAAAATATAATATTGTTGCCTAATATAAAAAATATGGGTCTCAAAATAAATATTCACAAGAAATATATTACTATGGAGGAATTGGAGAAACCATGGGTGTGTTTCAAAAGGCCCTAGGTCTCAATGGTTATAGAAGATTTTCATCATCAAGATTTCAACTGAGAGACAATAAGAATAACATAGTTTTATAGGAGATATTATATCTGTAATAACCATGGATACATGGAATGAATTTACATAAGGGGGATAACTATTAATTAAATAAGGAACACCTATATTCATAAGAAAAAATAATGGTGATATTTCATTTTAAATTATTCTATTAAGGTACAAGATAGATTCACTACATTGGATGATAACTGTGATTCTCAAAGGAAAGTTCCTCAAAAAAATATAATGATTTAATCAAAGGTACCCTATTAGGGAGAAATTATGAATATGAAAAATAGTGAAACAAGAGGTTGAAATTCTATTTTGGGGGGAAGAAAGTAAACAATTGAGGATGGATTCATCTGGAATATCAATGTCTGAAGTGACTGTCACAACTACTAAATTAGAATAATTGAAAAATTTATTCCTTACTATAATTCCTATTCATTCCACTAATACACATTTTAATTTTAATATAATAACCCCTTCAGTAGAGGAATAATTTTGAATTATGCATGAGGAATGTATCATGAAAAGGGATGATTATATATTTTATTACTCAAAAAATGCATATGGAAAAAATTAAATGGAAATTATTTAATGTATGTGGGAATATATTGAATTGAATATAAAAAATATGTGATAGAAAATTAACCACTAAGAATGATTGGATAATTGTATGGTGTAATCGGTTGGTTCACTATTACCAACCATAATCAAAAACTGATAATTTATAGAGGCAACCCTCGGCCCCTGAAAATTAATATTATTTGTAAATATTGAAATAATGAATTATTAATGAGAATTATATGATCCATAGGATGTTTGTACCAGAAAGAGAATGCATGGGTTATTGAATAATGATCTAATAAATATACATGATGAAAAAAATTGTATTTAGAAAAAACTAGAATTTATATTATTTTCAGAATCACTATTTAGGTTGAAGGATATCTTAATGATGGAATTCAAAGTGTAGTTATGATGTTTATGGATATATGTTCACAAAAATGTCAATTTGTATAAGGTGAGAAATAGCATGTATATTCCTATCAAATTTGTCTACAAACACTACAATTTATTGGAACAATGTATACCAAGGATAATTTTATGTAATACATGAGTAAAATTTATGAATTGGTTTATTCTAATACTAATGAAGCATTAATCTAATTCTGTAAAAATATTTTCTGGACCAATTTGATTATGGGAGACTCTGTGTAATTGATAACCAATAGTTTTAGAAGTAATTATATTTAATATTTCATGTGTATTTTTTATTATATGACATGATAAAGTCATCTTATTTATTATTTAGGATATCATAAATATTATTTTATTGTTTAAAATCAACATCATCTATATAAAATAACTCCATAAAATTATGAAAACAATATAAAAAAATGTTTTCCGATGTTTTAAACATTCATGGGTTGGAGTATTTGTTTATTTATTAGTTATTCATTCACATATAATTGAATGATGGTACCTTGTGATGAATTGGACGACATAAGTGGTATCACCTAGTTTTCATATACAAGGGATATCATGTTATTTTTTAAGTGTTATGTTTATCACCTATGTGTTTCAATGGTTATGATGTAAACATATTGGTGAGAGATTTCTTCATGTCATACGTTGTGGTAGTCCCCATGACACATGTGGGGAAGATAATATTTAGTTAAGTGATAATGGAATTCATTGAAAATGTTTTCTTTATATCATGTTTCATATAAAATTCTCAAACTCAATAGCCCAAGATTATTGGTAGAAATATCTTATCCCTAAATGGATTGACTCCTTATAGTATAAAATAATGATTGTAGATATAATATTGAATTGAGAAGGAATGTGAAGGGATGATTTATAATTGATTTTTTTCTCATGGATGATTGATTATTATGATTCAATTTGAATACATAAAGGTGGAGAATAATTTATATATATAATTATTACTTAAAGGATGTATAACATGATGAGTTTTCAACAATGTTGAATTGGTGTGGTTGAGAATTAATATGTGTTTTTCAAAAATGGTTTTGATATATTCCCATAAAGAAGATAATAAGACGTCATATATTTAATTTTCAAAGGGATAAATAAATGAGTTGTTATTTGATATTTTATATAGAAATACTATTGGGGGGAATATTGAAACTATGGTTCAAGGTTATTGGATTTTTTGACAACACTGATATGAAATTCTGTTGTGGGATTGTTGAAAATATTTTATAAAAATATGGATTTAAATTTATGGTTTATAATTGTTGATAATATTTTTTTAAATATGGATTTCAAATTATGAGGTAAATATGAAGCATATATAATGTGGAGAAGATGAGAAAAATATATAAAGGTATGGTCAAAAGATATGTGGTCAATATATATTTCATCATGTTTTATCTTGTGAATAGTTATGTGGTAAGTTGACAGTTTCATGATAGCTTGTACTACAACATGAGGTCTGTTTAACATTTACCTATTGTCTGTTCACAATGATTTGAGATGATCAAAAAATTATAAAAATATGGATATGAAATAATATATGGTATTTAAAATGTAATACAATTATACACATATAGGAAATATATTAGTCATATGTTCTATGTAAAGTAATTCCATCGATGTAATCAAATTGGGATAAATGATGAAACATATGATTGAAAAGGCCCACAGACTAAAAATATCACTCCCTATGGATTCATTTATGGAAATTTGTATACACATGGTTAATATAAGATATTATGTTATGTAATGGAGTTATTATACATGAATGGTCACATATTTCATATCAGTTATACAGTGGATACCATGTATGTCAATAAGTGATGTAAGTGTATATGGCTATATGACCCACTGTGTATGGGTTTTCATATATGTGAAGTGAACATGGTTTATTAAAATATTTTTTTCTAAATAATTAAAATAAAGGATAATCGGAAGAATTAAAATTAGGGTAAAGGATAGTTCTTAACAAATTTTTTATGATACATGTCATGTGGTATTAGATCTACATTAAAGAGATTTTTTTTTAAAAATGTAATTAATTTCCTGATTTGAAGAAGTTTTTTAAAATAAAAATCATTTGACATAATATTAAAATATTAAAATGAATATATCCTTCCTAGATATAAAAATATTATATATATTGGATATAACATCTAATATCTACATATTATGTGGATCAGTGGTTTGATTATGATTAATAGTTGGTAATAATTGATCAATCCAAGCATAATGAAGAATAAGATACATAGAAGAGTAAAAACCGGGGATATTTTTTTTGGTAATTTTAATATAATTGTCATTTATAATGTGTGGATTTATTCTAAATGTAAAAAGTGATATTTTTGAATGGAAACAACATATGGGAATTATGGTTGCATATTCTAATTAAGTTTAATTATAAAGTGAATTATAGAGGACATATGGAAGGAATGATGATAAACATTGGGAGATTAATCATACAGAAATAATAAATTGGATGTAAATTTATATATAGAAACTAGTAGAAATATATCAAGAGAGAATGAATTATGGACGAATTTCATATGAAAAACCTGAAAAATTATTTCATGATATTATTCTAGAAATATCATTAATAGGATTTATTTAATGTGAATCATGGTGGAAACATGAAAACAACAAAGATATTTTTTTAATTTACATAATAGTTATTGATTCATTGAGTGTGGTAATGCCTTATAAAATATTATGTGATGAAATTATATAATGTATTTAGAGGTACCCCAATATAGATTAACAAAAGGTGGGTGAATTTGAATTCACATACATGTAACTTTGGTTTTTTAATGGAATTGTAAGAATATCCATTGAAGAATAAAACTATTATATCTATATTATAGAGATGAATAAGAATGACCATTCCACTATGAAATAATTTATGAAGAAGAATAAAACTATATGATTATTCTTGTTTAAAATTATTGGAATTTGAGGAAGAGAAATTTTATTATGGATAATAAATTTATTTTTAGCACAAAATGGATGAAATCATATTGAATTAATAGAGGATGACAGAAGTATGTTATATTCTTAAGGATAACATAATATGTATAAATTAAGAAGGAATAACCTAAAGAGGCTCACATAAAAACAACTTCCAAAATATGATGATGTAATGTGAGGTATGACACTTTTTGAGATAGTTTTATAAGATAGATTACTATGGAATAGACTATTTAGTCTACAAACTAACCCATCCCCGAGATGATTAGTTCATAAGGGTAGAGAAAAATTAATCTTTTCTGAGATGGGTTGTGAGCCATCCTAAAATCCATTATAATATCCCTAAAAAGATAATTACAACCCCTATAACATCCTGAAATTGATTATTTCTGATCCTTTAATAGAAATTAGGGGTAAACTACGTAAAATATTTGTGTTATTGTGTTATTTTCATTCTACATAGAGGAATGATGGGTGTTTTGAATGTATTTGAATGAAATAAAAGGATGAATGTATGCTCTAGAAAACTCAAAGAAAACATCATAATAGTGAAAGGTAACAATTTTTTGTCATCATGAATCATCCCTCCCAATATAAGCAGGATTTTAATCTAACAATTGTTATTTTTCAACCTATAAACACTATCTAATGAATAAATATCACTCCATTTATCAATAGTATCCCTAAATATTTCATTCCATTTTGAAACAAATTTCTCTTTATACCCATTACCATTATTATTTGGACTCATAAATAACACAATGATGTGTCTCAACATATTATACTTATAGAAAATGGCATAAATTAGATAATCTCTTAATCTATAATTATCATTTATATCCATCTTATTCATATGATAATTATTTATAATGTTTTGGTCGGCTATTTGACTAGAAATATTTTAAAATAATATTTGGGTAAAATCAAAATGATAACCATTATAATAATTAAAAGATTTATTCATTTAATTATTAGACATAAAATTCGAATCATTGAATGTATTATAAGGAAAAAACTACAAAAATAATTTTTCCCTTTCTATCAACAAACTTTTAATACATTTTAATATAACATTATTATTTCTAAAAATTCATTAACATATAACAATATAATGTGTTTTGAATCATCTATACATATCCTCTTATACACACCACTAATTCATAATTATATAATTTAAAATTTAAGTAAGCTTCTCAATTGTAATATCCCACTAATGTATATATTGTTAATTGTTAACAGTAGTTATAAAATAATGATACATTTGAGAGACAGACTCATAGGATAAAAATAAATTATTTTCACTACAAATGAATCCCTATTATTTTAAATTCAATAAAATTTTATGTTCTAGTATTTTCAAACTCATGATTCCACGAAATAGTAAGTTAATTTCTAAATGAAATTACATAACATTATATGTTCCATTCAATAACATATTATATATAATTATGAATGTTTTATTATAAAAAAAACTCATAATATTCTTCAATAATAATATTATATATGGGATTATATATATGCTAATTATCCATACTCAAAATAATAAATGTTTTTTATCCATTTTTAATAACATCGATCTCTATCTAATCTCCATACTAGTCCTAGTACATACAATAAAAAATAGGTGTCCAATTTGGAATTATTTTATCCAATGTTATCGACGGTTAGCATGTCATAAAAAATTTCAATCCTCCATATAATGACTGTGTAAGGAATCTTGATAAAAAATTATCATATATTGAATGTGACTGGAACTGATATAATGTGAATCAAAAAAACATATAGCCCTAGTTTGATACTATGTGAAATCCTAAATATTGTACCTTTAGGAGGGGGAAAATTGAAATTAAAGGGCAGATTTAATTCTCTCCTTCATGAATATAAACACTATAAATTATAAATACACAATAGATCGTAGTAGAACAATAATTAAATAGTATATCAAAAATTAAAACACCAAACAGTTACTAATATAACCATGTTAATACAACTAAATCAAAATTAAAACAATACATTTAAAATAATGAAATATAGTTTCTGGATTAAAATGATTATAATCCATTAAATAGTGTTATAGTATTATGTCACTAATTCCAATAAATGGAGTTATCATATTTTATAAAAAATTGATGTAGTATCAATAAATATATCTAATGAATAAAATTTATGATTCCCTTTATCTTCATTGATTCAGCTCACTGAAGGATTAATTTATAAACATATATTTATCTGTTAAAAATTGGAATAATATACCATATCTTCAATATCATCTTTGTTCAAACCAGTCTTCATTAATACAAATAACATGTAATTCATTGAACTATTATTTCATTAAATATAAACTCATTACCCTAATATATATTCAAGCATAAAGGATCAAAAGAAGTGATAAAAATAAAAAACAATTACAGAATTTAAATTATCAAAAAAAAAATCAGTGCACTATGTACACATTATAAACAATATAAATGGAAGCCCTCAAGACACATATACAATTAACATAAAAAAATATTGTTTATATTTCTAAAATATATATCTTAACCCCTATTCTCCAAATCATCAAACTAGATTTACATGTGATAGTGTAAAAACATATAATTGAATCCTCTTAGAATTTAATGTACTTAAATGAAAATATTTTAATCAAATTATATTCCATTTTATGTAGTTTAGGAGTACTATAAATTAAATGTATATAAGGTTACTCATTTTAAATGTGTTCTTTTGATGTTAACATTACAAAATATATATTATATAATAAACATCAAGTTAACTCAAATTCTGAATGAAATATATAATTATTTTTAAAAAAATGAATGAAATCATTAAGGATGAGACATAATAATAAAAATATAAAAACATTAATCTTGACCAACGACCTTCTATATTCTATGTGGTAATATATTAAAGGGTGAATTATTTGACATTTTTTATTCTCTCTGAGGTAAACCATGTTTCCCATAAAAATTAATCACTTCAATTAAATATAGTATTTATTTCATTTTTTTATTTTAAATCATCCTTTTACTAGATTCATTTGTAAATAATGATTTATCAGTATTCCCCTTAAAATCTATTTTTATATTCCCAGTTATCTATCCGAAAACAAGTGGAGAATAATTTTAACTGGAATTTTATCTATATATATTTTATTATACAAATGAAAATATAACATCAATAGGATTATACAATCCTTGTAGTTATCCAATTATAAGAACTAATTCTTATTTGGAATTATTACATGACTTGATATTACTATTTCAATCTAATATAATATAGTATTTATTTCTTTTATTTTAATATTTATCAATGATTAGTTTAGTTTTGTGCATCTAACTCTAACGTTCACCAACCATAAAATTATCACCAAATAAATTATTATTTTTTATCAAGATAAACCTATGATTGAGGAATGAATCCTATCATTATTTTTTTTACTTGCACATTATAATATATATATTTATAATTTTTCCATCTTGAATTTATTCACTAATTTTTTTCTTTATACTATTAATTGAAAAAGGATATCACTTACAACAATCCATCATTTCTCCTACTATTCCCCTTTGTCTATAAAATGAGAATTGTATTATATATATTTTTCAACAATATTAGTTTTCA
Organism: Viscum album; assembly: GCA_963277665.1. Taxonomy (NCBI): domain Eukaryota; kingdom Viridiplantae; phylum Streptophyta; class Magnoliopsida; order Santalales; family Viscaceae; genus Viscum; species Viscum album. The sequence continues at coordinate 1,246,940,137 of OY728141.1, read as the reverse complement.
GATTGCAATTATAATTGTGGATTTATATCCTTGATAAATACAAATAAGGATTTGAGATATTGACATCCACATATATATATATGACTGATAACGGTTGAATCATCATTTTTATGTGTATTCTTGATCAAAGAATCAATCATACAATATTTCATATTATATTCAAAAAGTATTGAAATTTTAGTAAAATTTAATGACATAGGACTCATACAAACCCAGTAGAGTTCATAGTATCTATAAAAAATATGAAATTTTAACATGCACTTAAAATAAGGGATGAACAAATATATAAATATACATGATATTATAGTCAAGGATACTACTGAGTCTTAAAAATTATATGACATAATGAATATAATTTCATTTTAAAACCAGAAATAATTTCAATATAATATATTTCTCAAAACTGATTGGAATTTTTGTCAAATTCAATGGCAGATTGGTGGTATTAATAAAATCTGAAAGAAATAGATTAGAAAACATTGAAACTTCTTGGGGTTCCACCTCCACAGATGAGAAGACATCAATCTTCCTACATATATGTATCCCAACTATGATAGATAATAAATCATGGAGAAAATCTATGATGATATACATGATTAATGATGTCGAACACACATGACATGAATTTCATGTATGGGTTTTTATTCGTTGAAATGTATATTAATTATTTATTTTCCTTGTTTTTTATCATTTAAAACATAATTTATAAAAAAAATATGAGAAGAATCACAATTATCACATATTTAGGGGAAACACTGTTGAAACCATGAATATTATTTTATCATTATAGAAGATGCATTCATTACAATTTTCACATGGTTCAAAAAATGGGAGATAAAATAGTTAATGTTCCTAGTTTTGTTAGTGATGGAAAACAAAATAGTACCACGGTTAGGAAAAATGTGAATCTAAATCATGCTATTTTATAAAATATATAATTATTAAATTGTTTTTTTAAATTTTTCTTAGTGCTTCTAACTGATAGGTTTCCTCCAACTCGGCCACCAAATCAATCCCATGCATAAAAAACCCTCCCCCTTTATCTTGGGTGTGGTTTGGATTTTTATCGTTAACCAATTCATCATGAAGATATCAGATAATTGTCTCCACTTCACAACTACTGGGACATTATCTCTTATCAATTTGATATACAATTTTCTATATCTTATGGGGACCTAGGTTTTATGTTGGCCAACACTCATAGAATGAGTTTTGATGTTAATGGATTTATATTCCACATTTAGGATCATTTAATTCCTTATGTGTGGATCTATACCTTTGGAAAGCGGTTTAAATTTATTTTTAAGGTATTAAATGGGAAAAGTATGGTTCATTCATATTACAATATAATTTTATAGAATTATCATTCATTTCATGTTTTATAAAGGGTCTTTTAATTAATTAATTATATAAATTTATTGTTTAATTTGAATAATTCATTGATGTATTGAAATTTTCCCCGTTTAATTTGATGAAAATATATTTTAAATTATATCTTTCAAAATCATTAATGTAATTTCATTGTGACATATTAATGGTAATCCTAATGAAATGGAATGTGAAGTCATTTAAATGGAATTAGAACATGAAAAAATGGGAATCTAAGATAGGAAAAATAGTGTAATGAATTTATTTTGGATTACACCATAATACTATCGTTATTAGAAAAGGATTATTTTTTGTTTCCATGTATAGGAAAAAAAATCTATGAGGAAATGTCTTTCACTTCATTGTAGTCGGTTGGAAGTGGTTTTGTCGGATGGGCACCTCAAAATCAGTAGGCTTAGTTATGTCCTCATATGTTGATTCTGAATAGAATTTGATTAACCTATAGTTTATAAGTTAATATGAGGAACTAGAGTTCCCATAAATTTATTCAATTTAGTTATTTTCCATTGTGTATGTTTTATAGAAATATTTCATTATGTAATTGGTTTACCATAATAAATTTTTGATGTTTTATCTTTTTTCTTATCTTATAAAATTTAAAAGGTTACATAAATATAATATTTATTAAACATTTTTTAGTGTGTATTTCTAATATGGATAATTCATTCTATTATTTGTGGGATTAAATTGTAATAGTCTATCTCACACCATACACAGAAATAAAAAATGGTTCTATATAGGATTTTTTTTGTTAAATTCATGTAATGAAAATGAACTTCTCATTCGGAGAGGGTTTTGTAGATAATTTTTATTTAGTTAATGAAGTGAAATGGGTGTTCTTAACCTCAATTTTACCTGTATATGCATAGAAAATTATTTATTTATTGATTTTTATTTTTTCTTCCCTTTTTTATATGTTTGATTCCATTTTTACAATCACATATGAATGAAATTCTATTGGTTTTTAGGTGATATATTTAATATGTGTTAATTTTTTTCATGTAATTTTTTTATATATTATTTCAATAAATTGGAATATTTAAATTTGTTGAATTTAGATATCTATTCGGGAGAATGAATTTCCATTTTATGGAATGGTCATTCAGTTATCATGGCTCTGAACCGTGTGATCTTATTATTGTGATCACCATTCCCAAAAGAGTTAACTGATTATATTGAAATTTTTTTCATCTCTTGGTTATAAAGATGCAAAATTGGTCCTCTGAAAATAACATATCAGGTTCCAGGTTGTAGGGTTGCCCTGGTATGGTTTAAAAAATTGTATTAGAACCATCAGTTTCGGGACTAGGATGTTTTGAATTTCTAGAGAGAGAATATATAATATTTATGAGGACTGAGTTAGAGTTGATAAGGATTGTATATCTAGAAACATTACAATAATATATTGAGTTTATATGGCATGTGAGTTTTTTTTTTGGTTTTTGGGTTTTCACCCTTTAATTTTAGGTAGGTTTTACTGTGAGATGATCGTTCATTCATGCCATTTTTCATGTAAAGTAGTATGTTTTTTATTTATTATTATTTGTGACCAATTTTATATTTTTTATGTTTTTATGTTATTAATTTAATGAATAATGATTAATTTTATTTTTTTTCTTGATTTTTTTTGTTAATTATAGAGTCAGTTCCATTCAAATGTGACATATGAATCCTCTAGAAGATGAAATAGAGAAATTCCAATGAGAAATCCCATAAGTTGATCAAAATATTACGAAAAAATATTCATTATTTTTTGAAATATAAAACATGTAATGGGTTAAGAAAACTTATAGTTATGGAAGTAAAAAATGGGTTATGGGAAATATCAATCTACAATGTTCCACAGGTAGAAGACTTTATCATTACAAGTATGTAATGAAATTAAGGAATTTGTGGACTGGAGGGATATGACTATGAGTACATTATTTCTCATTGGGACCATGGAATCCCCCAATTTTAATTGTGTAAAATTTATTCCTAATTACTCACTCCCATATTGGGGGGTGTAAGTCATTCATGGAAATTTTCATAGAAACCTAAAGAAGAAGGATTTCAATTTTATTTTCATCCATCCCATTTATCCAGAAATTTTAGCTTGGACGACATATTAGGAATTTATTTATATTTCAAAAGGTGATAAACGATTAATGAATATGTTGATAGAATTTATAATATGGTTCAATTAGAATACTATTTGGTATTAAATTAAATGTTTAATTATTGAAGGATTCGAATATGTATTTAGTCTAGCATTCATTATTCGATCTGTCTCTTGAATATAACAATATATACTACTTTTTTTGATCAAGAACTAATTTTATATATTGATAATGAATTTATTTTGAAGTAGAATGGTGTTCCACCATTTTCTAGTGGGATTATAAATATATTTACTTGGAATATGTGGCTGTATGATGAGCCAATCCGGGTGGGTAGTTGTGGATCTAGTAACCAATTACTATTTTTTGAATCAGTTTTTTCAAATGGTGGATCTACCATTTCATATCATTGATGTAGTTAAAGGAACATGAATTAGTAATTCAAATAATTTCCCGAAATATATATATTCCTAAATATGTTTAGGTCATTTTTATAGGGGTTTTATGGCTTGTAACTATAACCAATGTGACATAGGATCTGCAACCCCCAATGGTTATTCAATTCAGTTAGACACTATTAAGTTAGTGGGACTCCAATTTCAAGATAATGGATGAAGATCTTGTAAATCATATGGTAAATGTCATCAAAATATGAAATTTTATTGAAGAATTAAACTATAGGATTATTCTGTGGCCATGTAGTTTCACATATTATAAGAATATCTTATAGAGTTGGAGATAGGGCTGATGGTCATGATATTTACTATATTAATTGATATGTAGTGATTTAATTATTTTATACAAATTATTCACACATTTTTATCTCTCATTTTGTTCTGTAATTATTTAAATATCACTTATAAATCATCCTATATGTTATATGTATGTAAACTCCCATTAAGAGGAATAAAAAAATGGCTTCCAATTTTTATATTGTGATGAATCAATTAATAATGTGAAGATGGAAAGGGAATTACTACTAAAAGGGACATATTATTTAGATCTCATTATTTGAATTGATTATACATTTACCATCTAGAATTCATTACCTTTTAACATTGGTAAAAAATAATCAATTCTATTGATAGGATTCCCGTTTTTCTTTGGGTGAAAATGGTCTATGACCAAATCAGGAAGGTGTTTCCCTTCATGAAATTTCTATTCTTGAATATCAGTTAGAATCTCCCATAGCTATTGTGGATGGATGAATCCTCTTGTATTAACGTAATATGTATATGAGAGAGTCATAATACTTCTCAGTAATAGCTCTGGAGTGGGAAGTCATGTATTAAATTTTACTAGTTCCCAAAACTCAACTGATTTACTTTCCCCAATATATGATGGATCCTAGTGAAATAAAAAGTCAAAGAACACACTATATGTATTTTTTATTAAATGATTAATTCATTTATGATTCTCTCATTGATAAACCTTTTTTATCTTAGTAAATAAATAGATGGATCACTCTACCTTATAATTGATTATCAAAAGAAGAATCATGTCACCATTATAAATATGAACACCCTTCCCTATGGTAATGTCATATTTTAATAGTTAATGTTGGATAGGTACTTTCATAAAATTGTTATCCAGTATGGTTATCACGATGTTTGGGTGATGAAATTTGATGTTCCTAGTTATGTTTAAGTAAAGATATTTTGAGTAAGTGGTGATTTATTTTAGGTTTTCTAATGATATAATATTTTTTTGGAACTTATATAGAATATATTCCTTAAATACAACAACAAAATCATTACAGTATTTGTGGATGACATACTAGTATATTTTAAGGCTTAGTAGGACCAATATCATCATCTAATAATTTTTTTGGGAGCCTTATAGAACAACTAGAAATATATTAATTTATTCCATTATAATTACAAGATCCAGGTGGTAAAATTTCTAGGAACATGGTGTCTAATAAAAAAGTATTTATGGGTCCAAAATAAAGTAAATGAATATTATGTCTTGGGAGAAGACAATTTTTTTCAATGTAAAATTAATTTTAGTTCATACTGTCTAGTAAAAGAGAATTATCATGAATTTCACTATGTTTTTTTATCACATAACTATGTTCAACTAAAAAATGTGAAATTTCAATTGAATTTAGAATTCCAATAATTGTTATATGATTTGTGGAAACATTTTATATTTTTCCATGATTTTTTTCTTTATGATGGTGGGTCTCATCTATGAGGTTTATTAGGATACATCTGAAATGGGTTTGGGATATCATTTGAATCCATGGAATCTTGTGGTATCACACAACTCTTGGATTGTCTGACCATATATAAATAACGTTCATATTCATGACATAGAGGAAGGAAACTTCATTTAGAGGATTTACTACATGATGTACTACATTTTCATATAGTATTTTATATTACAGGGTAATAAAAATATATTGTGGTATATTTTATCTCAAAATATTTAATATATAAAATAGATAATATGGTAATAATTTATTTAGAAATATTAATTAGATAATTCTTTTTTTGTAGGTGTAATATTTTTGTGAGTTCCCTCAATTAGTAGTAACAATTATAGGCTCTGAAAGAGTCTACAAATTAGTTAATTGTTTTTTCTATTAGATGATCATATCCTAGCTGAAAACTGGATAAAAGTGATGTGTTTTATATAAACCATCAATTGAATCCTTCAACCCTTAATATTATATTACTGGATCTCAAAAAAAGATAATAGGTTTTTGGGGATTAGAGGATATTTATATGGTTTCATAATCACCAATGAATGTTCTTCAAAAATATGAGTTCCAATTTATTATAGGAGAAGACACATGGATCATATTTAGTGATGAATCCAGTCATAGAGGACTACCATATGTCTTAGTTGGTTTCGACATGGATATCACTAGGAATTATAAGGATATAATGTGGCCATAATTGTAACCACCAACCATTAGTGAGACAAGTTATGGTATAACATAATTCTACACCCTTTATTCCTCAAGATTAAAATAAGATAATGAACCCTATGTCCCACCTTCAGTAGGCCCCGGGGATGGTGACAAGCAGAAAGGGCATGAAATCTCACATTTTTTGGAAGGCATTACAATTTTTTTTGGAACCCATCATCCCGAGATATTGTTGAAAATCCAAGAAATACAATCACTATAGGAAAAAGGAAAACAAAAATCCATGACCACATGAATTTTCAAAAGTGATAAAATTACAAAGTATAAGAAAACACTGAATGAGAGTACGAAAAGAAAAAGAAAAAAAGAAATGAAAATTGTCCCAACGCCCGAGCTAGTATGTTATGCCATGGTCATCAATGTTCTCCTTGAACCCAGAAAGCTATTGTTTATATGTAGTGTGTGTATACAAGTATAATTAATAGGGAAACCATATTCACTCATTCACAAGTCGGGGAAGATACTAATGTCCCTATATAGATTGCAGAAACAAAGGAACATACAAGGAAACTAATCACCCAAACTCACAGAGGCACACTCCACAAATAATGCAAGTCGGATAATGTTAAATTAATAGAATATCGTTATTTTGGTACCCCACCCTACATTCCCAATTGTTATTAGGTCATCATGCACATCTAATCTCTTCCCAAAAATCCCATTGTAGTCCCACTGCTGCCCAAATAACCACCATATGCACCATCCAAACCGCACATTTATCCTGCTGGAAAACACATGGGTCACTACAACCACGCATCTTTCCCAGTGACACATGGGCTATCACAACCACACATCCTTCCCGAAGACACCTGGGCCACCACAACCACATTTCCTACCCTCAGATGCATGTACCACCACAACCACACATCATACCTGAAGCACCTAGACCTCATCTTGATGAAACTAGGGAAACAAAAACATTACATCAAACCTAAAAACACATTAGCCTCATCTCAAATACAGTTGCGAAAAAATACTACCCACACAAACATCGGATAACCCAATAAAACAAACCCTGACTGAAGAGGCATGAGAAATAAATACCTCAGGTCTTCACAGCCTACCCAAATAACGTGTGCTTTCTTTGAGAGGGAGCATAAAAGATCTTATAACCAACCACTAATTGGAATGTTGGAAAAAACACCCCCCATGAAATAGTGGTATTCACCATGATGTTCTCATCATGGGTTGGGTGAATATAAGAAACAAAATAAATATAATTTATATATATAGGTAAACAAGAAAAAAAATCCCAACCTAAGGGACTAGAAAACATCAATAGGAATGCACACAACCACTCTTGTTGCAGCCCCGCCATGCAAAAATAAAGAAAATCCACAACCAGAGAACAACCCATTTCATGTAAACAGTCTTCCTTTATACCCATTCATGTAATCATGTTCTAGTGATTCTATTTAAATATTCTATTACCACCAGGCAACTAACATGCATAACCAACCGATCATATCAAGAAATCCATGTTTGAATCCCACAGCACAACACCATGAAAAATGTAGTAATCCCATCGTACAAGTCTACCCCATGTCCACAAAATATCCATGGTATTTTTCTACTTCCTAAAAGATCATCTATTCAACAATAATCCCACAAACATGGCTACAACCATAGTCCCACTACTCAACCATTCCACACAATCAACGAAAACCCAACTATACCAAAAAACACATAATTAAACCCACAATTATGGAAAATTATGATTCATACATCCTTGATACTTAGTTATCTTTTTTTAAATAGGGTGGTCACACAAGGGTTCTTATTCCTAGGAAATCCATTTAAACAACCAAGTTTAAACTATTAATCAATTTCCATGTTATAGACATTCAATTAAGAGAATATCATGGAAACAATGCATCAATGGTGCCTAAGAAAATACCACCAACGACTTTGATTTTTAGGAGGCATACGTCCATATCAAGACTTAACCATAATTAAAGATAACAGGTAATAATCTTGCATAGTATCACCCCTCTCATTATAGTTATCATAAAACCATGGTTATCTTTGCTATTATCTTCAGTTTACTTCTTTTTTAAATGAAATGTGTTTATCTGTATTCAAAAATCACATTACTGCACCCTCATCGCATGATACAAATAGAAAAATAAATGATTGAAATACATATATATAGGATCAAGGATAGATGATTTCTCCTCACCCCATGAATTGGGGTCGCGCGATAGGAAACATCAAGAAGTACCGAACAGAATGGCTCTCATGAAGGAACAACTCTTCTCTATAAGGGGACTCCAAGAACAGCAATAGAAATGGAAGAGAGAAAGGGAGATGAAGAACTAAGCGTGATAAAAGGCCTGATCCTAATGTTGCTGGATGTGGAATATTGAATTTCATTAAAAGAGGGTCGTGGTTTGACCACGCATAAGGGAGGTTTCACACATTTGAATTAATTGTGATTTAATAATTCCCTTAGAGATTGTGACATATATCACCGCACAATGTAGTGTTGATAGGTTACATTTAAATTAAGAAAAAAACATTACATGGGAATAACTGGAAATGATGCAAAAGGTGTGAAACTGATTAATAGGCCACTCGTTTGGGTAAGTGAATGGTCTCTCAATTTATATGATATTTAAGATATCCTTTACCCGCCCTAAAATGGTCTTAATCAACTTTAAGAGAGGTATTAAAAGTTAAATGAGAATTTAAGGGAGGGAAACTAAAATGTAAACTCAACACCCCATGGTGTCACTGTTGGGGTGAGACATCGATTAGTGAGACATATATCAGTGCTGATTACTGGTGCTGATTGATGAAACCATGGAGATACCCTACCACTAATAGTGATGCACTCCTGACTCACCAATGGTGGCTAGCACACCCCAAACACCAGATTATATCAATGTAATCGACAAGGAAGGTTCGATCCATTACGTCAAAAACATATCAAAATATTTTCATCATAAATATTTAAGACTAAACCTAAAGTAGGAATGGTTCTGAACAACCACCTCGTAAGATTCCTCTCAGCAAAAATCCACCAGGATTTGCTCGAAATAGTGAATAAAACCGTGAAATCCAATAACAACTACTGATAGCTATCACCACAAATAGACACATGAACCTCAATTATCACACTATCCTGACACATTTATTAGAGAGTTCCTTCCTCTATGCCAAGATACTAATGAATTTGGGCGATACTGACTCACCCACCCGGGTATAGTCGCATCTACAATAATGTTTCTTGATTAAAAATTAGATCCTCCCTTCCCCACATTTCCGTATTTTTCATTCAAATTCAGAGAGTAATGGAAGCCTCCCATCTCATAGTCAACAAGGTCAAGCATTACATCAGATAAAAGAAAAAAAAGTAAAAATACCCACGAAAACTCAGAATAACAACTCAAAAGTGATCTAGGTACTTGGAACATAGCTAGGATTCATGCTACCATGTACTCTACTTGAGACCACTTTGCCTCCACAACACAAGAACCAAATGAATGGTCTATACACAAAGAACCTTCTCCTCAAGATCCTAGATTCATTCCAGTCGCTCCAAGAACGTCTCCTCTCCCCCGACATCCATATCTCCCCAATCAATGACATGAGATTTATTTTGTAGATACTAACGAAGATGAGAGACGTGAAAGACCTTGTGGATGCTCTCCAACTGGGGTGGAAAATGCCATATGATTTTCCACCTCATCAACTCACCCCAACACATCGAATGACTCTATAAACCTAGGAGAGATCTTGCTCCCATTACCTATCCTTCACTTCCCACATTGAGAGGAATCCATAACGAACACATGATATCCAACCTTTAACTCCAAGGGACTCCTCCTACGACCTACATACGACTTCTACCGGTCCTGAGTTTCCTTCATCTTCTCACACACAAGCTAAACATTCTTATTTGTGCTCTACACTACCTCTGTTCTAGGAAAACCTACCTCCCCAACTTCCATCGACACATAGGTGAAAAACATTGTCTTCCATACAAGGATTCAAATGGTTCCATTCCCATGGTAGAGTGTTATCTATTGTTGTATTCGATCTCTACTAGAGGAAAGGGTCATACACAAAATCCTCTGAAGTCCAGAACACATGCTCGTAGAGTATCCTCCCATTTCGGGATGGACTGATCTGTCTTAACATCAGTTTGAGGGTGGAAGGTCGTACTAAGGCATAACTGGGTATCAAAACCATGCTTTAATCCCCTATAAAATCATGAGGTAAAGCGTGTATCCCGATCCAAATCCATGGATCTGGGAACTCCGTGAAGCCACATAACATCACCCATGTAGCTATGTGCTAAGTCATCTACTAGGCTTGACTCTTTAACTAATAAAAAGAGATTATATTTCTTCAATCGGACCACCACTACATAGATGTAATCTCATCCTCCCATAACCTTGTGTAGTCAAGTGAAGAAATCCCTTGAGATATCATCCAAATTCAACATGGGAACTTCAAAAGGATGAAACAAACCCCTAGGAACATGGTGTTCAGCCTTCCCTTTCTAACACACTAGGCACCTTTCCAAAAACTCTGCCACTATCTGATTTACCATGGGCCAACAAAAATGTTGCCTTAAGCCTAGATATATCCTGGAAACTACTTAGTGTACCTCCATGGATGAGATATGGAACTTGCAAAGAACTGACACACACAACGTCTATATGAAAAACAAAATCCCCTGGAACATAACCTGATTCCACCAATCCCTCCGAAGCGTTGTCCTTGTCATGCAATCACACATAACATAGGTCTCTGAGTCCCCCCACTAAGACTCCTCCACCTACCTCATTAGAGTGTAATCCATTATCGTCTAAAACTAAAATCCTCTACCACCTTCGACCCTTGCATCCAGGTCCAAGGCATCCAACTCCTCCATCGATCTCCATGTATCTACAGACTTTCGAACCACTTCCCTTTATGACATCATTTTCAAGGTTTAATCCAAAATTTAACCCTTTATTGAGGTGTAGTAGATCTCCATTTTTTTCATGAAGAAACACCATCCACCTCAGCTACCACAAGTTCAAGTCTCACTGGGAGAAGACATACCTCAACATCTTGTGTTCTTTGAAGACCACAAAGCTTTCCCCGAAGAGGTAATGCCACAACAAATTCAATTCGAACACCACCACTGCAAGCTCCAAGTCATGGGTGTAATAGTTATGTTTGTGATGACTTATCTTCCTAGAACCATAAGAGACCAATCCCCAATACTACATACGCACACACTCTATTCCTAGACAGGAAGCATTACAGAACACATCAAACATCACCACATCCTCTTTCAACCTTGTCACTGGGTCATTGACCTACTTGCCTTTCAGATAAGTGACTGCTACCTAGAACTTCTTACTTCATAAGAAATATTGGTCTTTCATGGTCATATTCGTCAATGGAGAAGCTAATCAAGTGAAGCCATGTACGAACCACCAGTACTAACCTGCCGGACCAAGGGAATGATGAACCATTGCTTCCTTCTTGGGTGATACTGAAAAAAACCACTTCAACCATTGATGTGTCCACTAAAATTCCTTGTTGGGTCACCACGTGTTAAAGGATGTGGACTTATCAGGTACCGAACATGCACTTGGACAACATCATGTAGACCTGGTGCTGCCAGAGGACCTCCAAAACTCTCTTGAGGTGATCAGTGTGGACGTCCCATAATCTTGAGTAGATTAGGATGTTATTGATGAAAAGGACCACAAAAAGGTCAATATATTCATGGAAAAAACGTTCATGAGTCCAATGAACATATTTGGTGCATTTGTAATGCAAAATGACATTACCATGAACATTAAGTTTCTATTCCTATTCTTGAAAGAAGTATTTTGGGTGTATCCTTCATTCACCCTCAACTGGTGATATCTAGATTTTAGGTCGATCTTAGAGAACCTACATGCTCCCTTCTACTGTTCATAAAAGTCATTGATCCATGGTATGGTGCAATAGTTCTAGATCATCACCGGATTTAGTCTCCAGTGGTCTATACACAGCCTAATACAATCATCTACATTTTTTGGGCACAAGACTAAAGCACCACACAATGAAACACTTTCTTGGATAAAACCCTTCTACTGTATGTCATCAACTAGAATCTGCAACTCCCACAACATAGATGGCTCCATCCAATAATGAGCAACCAAAATCGGATGGGCACTGGATTGTAAGTCTATCCCAAACTAAACATTATGTTCAGCGGGTAGAGTCACAGCCTATTCAAGGAAGATGTCAAGGAACTCAATGAAAATCCAAGTAACTTTTACCACATATGACTTTAGTGATTGAACTAACATCTTGGATAAATAAGAAACACGGGGCTCAATGTTCTATTTACCCTTTTGGAAACTCAACTCCCCAAAGAATATTACACGACGTCTGCCCAAATCTGAGAACATGACCCTTATAAGGAAGCAGTCCAAAACATCATGCATGGAGAATCTATAATTGATTCCTAGGATGACATCCTATGGATACATTCGTAGAATAAGAAGATCCCCAATGGACTGATGTGGCCCAAACATTAGTCTACATCCTTGAAAAACACCAAAGTGGTTGGTCTGAAGTCCAACTGTCATACTCATCCACAAGGGCCTGGAATTCCTATATGCATCTAGACTCAAGTCATGGGATAAAATAGGTGAACCAAATGAGTGAGATACTCCTGAATAAAATATGGAATATCCAAAATAACTAAACATATTGGATGTACCTCTAACAACTTTGGGACCCACTGAAACTTCTACCTCTATAGTGTGAAACTAGCCACACATATCTTATCTGCCCCTCTACTATTGTCCTTCTCCTTGAAAATGATGAGATTAAGGTCCCTGAGGATCACCATGATGATAGCCTCCTCCGACATTGTCTACAATCTGAGTGGTAGGGGCTTGCAGCTGCTGCTGAAATGTTCTGGCCAGAAACTGGTGCTGTTGAGGTGGGCGTCGAACCAAGCCACTTCCAACATACTAAAATCAAAAAAGGAACTGACTTTGGATGTTCCCAAAACATCCATAAGAAAAGAAACTCAGTCATAGGCCCATGGTGAAAGGGCGAGGACCAAGAGATCGGAACATGAAATACTGAGGACTACTTCCCGCAAGTTGAAACATGGAAGGTCCTATCACTGGAGATCTACTACTAACATGCTTCCCTATGACAAACTCCTTTGGATCACCTATTGCAACACACCTCCCAGTTTGTGCATCCACTCTACTAATTTATCCTTCTTCTGAACATCCTTGATCTTCGGTAGAGTAATGGTAGTAACATCATACTGAAGAGAATGTCAGAGTGCCTACTCCATGCATCTTGACAACTACTCCTCACCCAAAATGAGATCAAGTGAAAACTGAATGAGATCCTTGAAATTGATCCCCAACTCCTTTACTGAGATACCACACTTTTGTAGGGCGAGAAACCCATGCCTCTCCTCGCCCATCTTCATGGAATAATGGAATTCCGCCTGAAATTCATTCTTGAATTTTGTCCATGAGACATATATCTCCTTCTTCTCTCCAAGGTAATGTGTCCACCACTAAAATGTTTCCCTACACATCTGGCTCAATTCTGGAGAAACCCAGTACTCTCTCGGAGCCTGTATTAAGCTTCAAGTGATCACTATCTCCTCAATCCATCTCTTTATCTATGTGTCCAAGACACTACCCTCGTACATTCCCAGAGTCTGCAACTAGAAGGTATGAAGTATCTTATGCCACTGGTCATCCTCCTCCTCTCAATCAGCCGTATACTAATCAACCAGATCAGCATGGTGGGCCTCAACTACTCATACCACTCATGGATGACGTCCGAGTTCTATAACATCAATGTAAATAAGTATTTCGTATACCCGAGTAGTATTGAATTTAATTAGGTTCCTCTTTATTAAAAATTTAGTTTTTTTAAAGAAAACATGGATGTGGGATTCATGTACCTTTCCTATGGTATCTACCTTGCAATCAATGTAGCCTCACTTGGTTGTTCGGTGTGTCCAGAGTCCTTGAATTGGATCAAAATGGGCCATAAAATCTTGCATCCTACCTGATTATCCCTATCTTATGTCACACAGTAAGATCACCTTACGCTGTTTCCCAACAACCCCATGCAATCCTTATTATTCCGAACTCCAATCCCCATCATATCTCTCAACTTCTACCATTGATACCACCCTTTCAATACAATCCATCAGCAAGATAAGGGAAGGGATGTCATAGTGCCAAAAAATTCCTTCCTCATGAAGAAAATGATATAATGACCCCTGAGCCTTTCCTTCAGTAGGTCCCAGGGTGGCGACTTGCCCCAAGGCCATGAAATATTATAAATAATGGAAGTCATTACCCTTTTTTGGAAAAAAAATCAATGGGAGGCAACTGCTAAATCCAAATAACTTTTGAAACTAGAGTAAAAGGAAAACAAAAATCTATTCCCACATTCATGTTCAGAAGTGATAACAATAAAATTTAAAAAAAAAACTCTGAAGAAGTGTACTAAAGGAAAAAGAAAAGAAGCAGTGACAATAGTCATGATTCCTGAACTAGTAAGGTGTGTCATGGTCCTCAAAGTCCTCCTAAAAAACCTAAAAGCATTTTTATATATGTAGGGTGGGTACACAAGTATACTTAGTAGGGAATCCAAAGCAACTCATGCACAAGTGGGGGAACATACTAATGTTTATGTGAAGACAACATGAACCAAGGAACCTATCAAGGAAACTAGTCACCCAACATCACTAAGGCACACACCCCAAATAAAGAAAGTCATTTAAAGTAATAATAATAGAACATCGATATTTGAGTACCTTTACCAACCATCCCATTGGTAATTAATACATCCTATGCATCAGAACTCTCCACACAAATCCCACTGCAGTCTCATGATCGCCCAAAACAATAACCATATGGGCCATCCCAACCACACATTTATCTCACCCACAAACACCTGGTCCACCAAAACCCAAGATTTGACCCACAAACACCAGGGCCATCACAACCACACTTCTTACCCACAGACACCTGGGCCACCACAACCAAAATTATTACCTAGAAAACACATGGAATCCAACTACCTCACTTCTTACCCATAGACAACTAGGCTTCATCCCAAAGACACTTGGGAAAAAACAGCCACACCTCTCGCCCGAAAACACTTGGGACTCACCACGAATAGACATCAGAATTTATCCTTCCTACCAAATCCTAGGGCAACACACCACAACACAACCATCTTGAAGATTATTGGACAATAAAAACATTAGGTTGTCATAGCCTTCCTGAATATCTCGGGCTATCTGGGAGAGGGAACGAAAATGATCTAATAACCACCCACTCATAAGAATGTTGGGAAAAACACCCTCCCTCCTAAAATGGTGGTGTTTGGAATGAAATTATAAACATGGATGGGGTGAGTATAAGAAACACAATAACAAGAATTTAAACATTTAGGTAAACAATAACTCATACAAACCTATGATGCTCGAAACCAACATCTACCCCGCACAGAACCACACATTCTTCTATCCCCGCAAGAACAATTACACAAGAACCACAATAAGAGAACAAGCCATTTCTAGAAGAAAGTTCCCCATTGTAACTGGACATGTTATCATGTTCAAGTGATTTAATTTGAATATTACATTACCATTTGGAAGCTAACATGCATAACCTACCCAACATAGTAAGAAAACCAAGTTGCAGTCCCACTCCACATCACCATGAAATCACATTGTAGTTACACCGTACAGGTTCATCCCACGACCAAAACACAACCAAGGGAAGTTCCTACTACCTAAAAGATAATCTATTCAACAATCATCCAACAACCATGGATAAAACCGTATTCCCACTAATCAATCATTCCAAAAAATCCACGAAAACCCAACCATAACACACAACACATAACGACCCCAACCAAACTGTGGAAAATTCATATTAATACAACACATTTCTTTAATTATATTTGGTTAACTGATGTGATCACACAAGGGTTGGTCTTCATTAGGTTTCCATTAAACAACCATGTTAACATGATTAATCAGTGCCTATGTAACTTCCATTCAATCAGAAGAATATCCTGAAAACCTATCATCACTAGCATACAAGAAAAGAACACCAACAACCATGGATTTTAAGAGGAATACGGCCACAACAATTCATATCCATAAACAAATATAAAAGGTAAAAATAATGTGTACTATCACAACACTACTTTAAGTTATCATAAAAAATTTAATATCTTTGTTATCAACATTAGTTTTTTAATTATTTTGTAAATGAAAGTGGTTAATCTGTATTCACATTGAACATTGCTACAACAACCCTACATGATAAACATAGGAAGAGAAATGATGGAAATCCATACATGGTTGATCAAATATAGATGTTCTATCCATGCACCAAGAACTGTGGTCACTCGATAGGAAACTCCAAGATGAACGGAACTAGGGTGATCCCTTGTAGGAATGACTTGTCTCTAGAAGAGGGACTCCAAGCACATCAAAGGAAATGAAATACACTAAGGAAGAAGAAGATATCAGTGTGATAAAAGGATCCATCCTAGAGTTATAGGATATTCTATCTCGAAGTGCTTGAAATGGGGACAATGGTTTGACCTTGCGGCTAGTCGATTTCACACGTTGTAATTTATTGAGATGTAAAAATTCCCTCCGAGATTTTTAGATATACATTCACAAGATAAAGAGTTGATAGATTACATTTTAACTGAGAAAAATTAATAATACGGGCATATCTAGAATCACAAAAAATGGTGTCAAACTGATTAAAAGGCCACAAGTTTTGGTAAGTCAAGAGAATTCCCACTCTTTGGGGATTTATGATATCTTTTACTGGGCATAAAACTATATTAAACCACATTATAAAAGAGTTTTTAAAACATAATAGAGATGTTATTGTAGATAAAATGGAATGAAAAATAAACTCCCCATTGTGGCAATATTCCGATGTAGAACCGAAAGGTGACACCATGGAGACACCCAACCACCGTCAGCAACGCCTTCCTGACTCACCAATGTGTCCAGGACACCCCAAACACCAGAATCTAAAAACGTAATGGACGAGGATGTTTCAGGCCTTTAAAATAATAGTTTCCAAGATTGAGGAGATATATATCAAATTTAGTTGCATAGAGATATACTTGTGAGTAGGTTATGGGTGACCACCAACAACTATATGTATTGATTCAATATCATTCAATTATTATTTCTATGTGAAATGAGGTGTCCAAAAACATCATTACAAGATTAATTCATGTCCCTCTACGATGGAATTAAATTTTAGTCACAATCCAGCTGATAACCTCATATTTAAATAATATTCTGATCAAGGAGATAAATATGGCAGATGATCAAGGAAGGTTAAACCAATAAAAAGCTGTGATATTGTAAAATGATACATTTTTTATCCTATCTAAAAGCAAATATTTTATATCCTCTTTCAATAATGGAAAAAATAAGTGATTGAATATCACTTGAATAAAATTATAGATTAACATACAGTGATAGATGGGGTGAGAATTCAAAAATATGATTCTATATTATATAATGTGGGAAAGCTTATTGACATTAATGGTTTACAAGATACCCATATAGGGAAGATTATGTGTTATTATTACAATAATTTATGGGATTATATATGAATGGACCAAAAAATACCTCTATTTTATACTGATCAATTAATTTTTGTTCTAGATATATGAAGTTGACACCACTTATGTTGGAAATACCCATGTGTAGGTGAAAATATAAAAGATTAAGTCTTTTTGAAAACATGTAGTGATAGATCATAGTCATCATAAATATTATATTTCCCCCCATCATCACCCCATGAATATATAATGTGTGTTTGGGTAAATTTGAGCATGTAGATAGCTATTTTTCATAGGATATCATGTATTCAATGAAAATACACACTCTTTATAGATAGAATGATTTATTAGGATGTTTCCTTTAAGGATGGAATTGTGGTATAAAATAATGGAAATTCCAAATATTCTCTATTTTTCACAACTGAATTAATACAAAACTAGTCAACCTTGTGTAATTAAATTGGTAAAACTAAAATTGGAAATTAACATCACTATTATTGATAATAATTATTATATTGTTAACACATATGTCAAGATTCTCTAAGGGAAATCCATTATGTTAGTTCAAATGTTATGAAAGAACTAATATGATTCACCTGAAATGCAGTATCGGGAAGATCACTTCCTAGAATAGAAGGATCAATTTATTATGGATACACAATTGCGTGGAAATTATGGGGAAACATAAATATATTGCAGATAATTGTCATCCTCATGATTTCATGTTTATGTATGGATCACCAATTCATTGTCTTATTTTCTCATTTTAGGGTGGGTAATCTTTAAAAAACATCAGTTTTTTAAAAAACACACGGACATCACATAGATTTAAATATTATAGGGGAAACAAGATATAATCCTGTAACATATTCTATAACTTTAGTGGATACTTTCAATGTGTTAGAGCCATGGTTTTCCCTACAGTTTTGGAATATCGTGAACGTTCCAAGGCAAGGAAGTGATGACCAACATGATTTTCAAATGGTTTAAAAAACCTAGTTGTCGAACAATGTCGCCTTCTATGAAAATTAAAAATATTAAATAACCAAATTTACATATATATAAATAAATACTCAAAACACTAATTACCTTCTTAATAATTCTTTTGTTCATTCCTATGAATAACACACCATATAATCTAAAAATTAATGTTATATTGGTGGAATTTTGACTATATTGATCATGTAATACTTATAAAAGTGTCTCATATTCATTCTTCATGAACCATTAATCCTCAATTCATATATTTTCCCCCTCCCTATAGTCATGGTAACATATGGTGTGTGTTGGGAGATTCTCATTGAATGTGTTTTCCAGTTTTTTGATTTTATATAGAACATTTAGGATCCTTCTAAACATTATTGATGTGATTCCACCAAACTCAATAGTTTGATAGATTATAGAATGATTCATGTAGAAATAAATTTGTGGTTTTTTTAAAATATATTTTACCCAATAATCATGCTAAATATGCTTTATAATGGGTATTTTAATTCATTAAAGTAATTTATCGATAGAATTAGAGGATTATTTTGTTTACTTAAAGGATGTTTACTACATGTTACCCACCAATGATTATATAAATGATTTAAAATAATTTATTTGAATATGAAATATTTTTATGGATTGTAAACTATTTATTTGAAGGATTTTATAATAGAATTTGATAATCATGAAGTGGATTTTGTACATTAAATATCGATTATCTAGGAGAAGAATATATTTACGTATCCCTTATATATTACACAAAATTGATAACTATATTTGACTTGTATGACGGTAGTGGTGTCATGGATGGGAGACAATAATCCACTAGGACACTACTCATTCTCTTTATTAGTTGGATGTAAATTTTTTCATGTGATTGGAGATCTAGACCACTAGGTGAATCCATGAACTGCATAGTTTTTTTCAGCACACATAAGTATAAACCTCCTAGTCATGTAATGATACAAGAAAATATTTTTGACATAAAATTATATTAATTTTAAATATCCAATGCTTTATGTTTTAAGGATTTATTAAATTATGCAACAACATTCTATTAATGAATCACCTAATATATATAACTATATTTTTTCAATAAATGTGAATTGATTACATATATTTGAATAATTTAAAACTATCATTCTTGTACATATTTAGAAAGTGTCACTCATGTAATTTTTAGTGGGATGTTACTAGTATAGTGTTTATCACTCCCTAAAAACACCGTACGTGTAATGACCAAAAATTTTATCAAATAAAAATCCTCTTGTTCTAATTAAGTGTCTTATTATACAAAATGGTTATATAACATATAATATTATTGAACATTATGTTTTTTGATTTCAAAATACCGTTATGAATTGTGACTCTTGATAATATAGTCGTTGAACAATGATCACATGATTAGTATATATATGGATTTAACAAATCTAATTTACTATGAAAAAGGATATGATGGTCTCATCTAGTGGAATTTCTCTCTACAACGCCCATTTTTTAGAGCTCTAAAGGAGGTGGAATCACTGTGATTCAATTTTGACCAGGCCCAAAATGAGATTCAACATGTGAATCTTGAACAAAACCACCTATGGGAGAAGTGGAAGATTATAGAGATTACCACATGAGCGATGTTATTTGAGAAACCGCAAGATTCTGTCACCATTGCAAAAATTACCCATTGGTCTTATGTGGGTGTTATAAGAGGTTATGTCACAATACTCTAGCACTATTATTATGTACATTATTTTTTATAGAGAATATAGATTCAGTTTTTTAATGTTACTAAGTTAATAGTTCTTAAAGCACCAATAGTATTGTTTTGTTAATATTCAATTAAGAATTCTATTTTGATGACTGAATGTATTATTTAATTAAATAATATTTTAATAAAATATTATTAATAAATTAATTTTTATTATATATAAATTATCATATAATTTTTATGAACAAAAGTGTAATTTTTATTAAGGTTTGAAAGTCGTTTATGTCAAAACCCATGAATTTTCGATAAATGTTTGTTTTTACTTTAAAAGTAAAAAATAAAATAATTATAAAATTATTTACATAAAATTAATATTATTTTTCGAATCAGGAAATTGAAATTATCAAATAGTGATTTTTTCATTATTTTCTAAGAGTGTCAAATTTTTGGTAAAAATTAAATATCCATTAAATATATAATGTGTTTTTTGACATCATAATTTCCCAATAGAGAAGTAATAAAATATTATTAACATTATTTTTTTCTAATATATGTTTTAATATTAAAATAATTAAATTTTAGCTTTATTTTATTTTGTTAAAAAATCATTAGTATATCATCCAAGGCTTATAAAACATTTTATCCTTTCAAAATGACTTCCTTGAGAGTGTGACTCACCTCCACATGTGGAAGCCTAATATTTTAATAATTCATCTCATTGGACATAAATATTATTAATTTCTACTCCCCTTTGGAAAAATCCTTTTGAAAAAACCATGGTTTTGATTTTATTTTTTATCAGTTTAAAGTGTGGTACCCAAAACCGAAATAATAATGAATTCCGACATTTTTCCTATATAACAACACCCATGTTCCCACATCATCTTCACTAAAACCCTTTGGAGTTTATTCAAACTCTCCTATCATTTTTCTGGAATCCTCCCAAGGTACCCCAATCTCCCAATAAGACTCTCTCAATCCTTTCCCAATCATCTGAGATCACACTTCCATGTATGGGATTTCATTCTTTCTCAATTTTATCCAAATTTATTTACGTTGTTATTCCCTTTTATTTTCATTTAAAAATTTTGGGGTGTGATTTCAAACCACCCTCATACATCCATAAATTTTTTTAAATGATTTCAGACCCCATTCACTCTCATTGATGCCTTCCATGTATAAATGTTACCATGCTGAAATTCTGTAAGGAATTTCTCTCTTCTCATTTATATTCAAGCAATTATTTTTTGTTATGAATCTAAATTACATTAAAAATGTTCGGACATATACCAAAATGAACTCATTACTATTAATTTCATGTAAATATTATGAGACACCGCTATCTCTCTCATCAACTATATTTATGATTTCTTATGTCACATCGTTAGGCTGTCGAAATTTAATAGCGATTTTCCATGCCAAAGTAATTGTGTATTGAATTCCATGTCCGTTTGTCTATCAATGGTATTCACCTTTATTCAGATTTACATATGGACTATATAGTTTTATGTATTTATTCCACATTCCATTATCATGGAAGAAATAACTATGTTGAATTATTCCATGTTTTATGACCCATGAGGCACACTTATGAATGAAATGAAATCATTTAGAAGGGTTCACCATGATTGCACACCAATGCATTGGGTAAATATTAGTATCATGATATTTCAAGTGAAATGAGGGTTTAATTTTTATAATTCAATTTATATGATGGGTTACACATTCTCTATGTTCAATGATCCTTAGATCATGCTAATACTATGTTAAGTGATGCTTCCACATTTCCATGTTCTGATAATCATGTTATATCATGCCTATATGTTCATGTTTCTTTTATTCCATGTTAATAATACTATTTCCAAATATTTATTGTATTATTCATGTATCCATTATTTAATCCGTTATTGGGCTTTATAGGTCACACTTTTCTTATCCATGACATCAGATTATACCATTCAATGTTATGTACAAGGGAATGTAGTGGTCAGGTAATGAATGTTTTCAACAAAGATGTTATGTTTCATGTTTTAAGTGGTTATGTATGATCCTAACCCCCAAAGACACTAGACCTCTCAATCGTTTTTGTTGTATCATGGGAATTTTTTTTGTAATAAATAATATTTTGTGTGAAATAAATATTAGGGTTGTTATAGTTGGTATCAGAGGATATGTTTTGTTAATTTCGGAATTGTGATTATAAAACCATAGTTAAATCCTTATGGATAAGACTATGTGTAATAAAAACATCCCCATGTTTTGGTGATTATTGAGTAAGTGGTTTATCAAGAAAATATATCCCTATCTGGATATGAAAACGTAGAATCGGCTCTAGCACAAATGTACCTGGGAGTAAAAACAGTACCGGGGAGCTCTGGGCAAGACACGAGGAATCCAGATACACGATAATAAGACATTTATAACTCTTGGTTATGACTCTCCCAGTGGATATTCATTGGTAAATTCATAATCTTAGTATGAACAATTATTAATGGAATTAAAAAATTCCCCTAACAATATATGTTAAGAAGTAGATCATGGATAACATAGATTGAAGTCTATAGGAAATAAAAGTTATTTATAAGTCATCTATTTTTGTCATTGGATTACCCTTTATGTGTTACTCCAGACATTCCTTTTATTCGAGACAATGGCTATTAATAGGAGGAATCAGGCTAAAAACTGATACAAAGATCCATTTGATGACTCTTCTAATAAGATTCAAAATTTGATAGGAGTTGGAATCGTGAAAATTATCAGGATACTCAATATGTTAACACAAGATTTGAATAGAAATATGGAACATGATGATCATTTAACACCCCCAACCCCAAGAAAGTAAATGTCTCAATCATGATCTTCATGAGAAAATGGCCTCCTACTTTTAATGGATCATATGTTCCCTCAATTGTCAAAAAATGGATCAAATCCATTGAAAAGATCATATCCATCTTTCAATGTTCAGAACAAGAAAAGGTTTTTAGGATTATTATCGTATGGAGGGTGGAGCTGATCAATGGTGGACGATGATAAAAAATACGACTCCTGAAGAGGAGACACAGGTATTGGAATTAATGGATTTACCGAATATATTTTTCGATAAATATTTTCCATGCACTCTCCAAATTAAGATGGAAAGGGACGTACATGCCCTTATGAAAAATGGAAATGAATCCATCAGACCGTACGAGGAAAAAATCACAAGGCTTGAATGATACAACTCTAGAATTGTTTCTACCCCCAAATGCAAGGTTGACTTCTTCGTTGGTGGTATGAAACCTAGCCTATGGAAATCCCTGGAAATCCGTGACTTTGATAGCTTTGAGGAAATTGTCTGAAGTACACTCATGGAAAAAATGGAGATAAAAAATCTCCGGGTTATCATGGGGATAAGATGTGTAAGGTGGACATAAATTATGGAATTCTGATAGAGAAATCCAACAGTGCTATGACGATCTAGCACACAACATTCTAATGGTTCAGAAAGAAACCCTCCAAAAATTTCTTAAAGAGGACGATAAAATGATTTAGGTGTGGATGAGAAGAGAACCTAGACATTAATTGCCGACAAGAAAAACCTACAGCTATGAAACTAGGAGCGGAATGCCCCTTTCGACCCTCAATGAGTTGTTTATTGCTTAAAATGAAAAGAAAATGGACACCTTTCAAATAAGTTCCCTATTCCAAGGGTTATTGGAGGCAACCAACATTTTCTACGGAATAATAAATGATATTTTCTATCAATACTTCTAAAATGAACCCTGATAATGAAGTGGTGACATGTATGCTAGAAATTAATTCATGAATAGAAAACATACTACTTTTTTCTGGTTCTACTCATTATTTTATATCCTGAATGTTTAGTATAAAATTCCGAACACCACAAAAAATCATGGATGTAAAGATGCCGGTCAGTACGACAAATGGGGCAGTCATTTCATCACATGAATATAACTCCTCCAATGTACCAATTTGGGATTGAACTTCCTGGCAACCCTCATCGTACTCCCTCTGGTAAAATTTTATAAAATTCTTCGTATTGATTGGGTTTACATATATAGTGCCAAAATAAACTGCCGAGAGAAGGATACCACTCTCCATATAGAGAATCAACCCCTGATTCTTTACATGTGAAAGGATGTGGATAAATTTTCTTTATCACCATCATCTCAAGAAATGATTTTACTTCCCTATGATCATGTGTATCTGGCTCATATTATTGAGTCTAAGGAAGAAACCATCCCTGAAGACATTCCTATTGTGAGGGAAAATGCTGAATTCTTTATTAATAAATTTCATGGTTGTCTCCTATATGAGATATGGAATTCTCAATTGACCTTATACCTAGGAAAATTACAATATCCAAGACTCCATATATAATGGATGTTTTGGAGCTTGAGCAGATGAAAAATCAACTATAGGAGAATCTGGATAAAGGGTCTACACACCCATGTGCTTCACCATGGGGTGAACCAGACCTCTTCGTCAAGAAGAATATTAGGTAAATGCTCTTTTTAAATGATTATCGCGAGCACAACAAAATCATGATAAAGAACAAGTACCATCTTCCTCAAATTGATAAATTTTTTGATCCTCTATGTGGAAAAAATAGTTCTCCAAGGTGGATTTGTAGTCGGGATGTTACCAGGTAAGGGTGAAGAAGGATGATATCTCCAAAACTATGTTTTCCTACAACGTATGTGGACTATGAATTCATAGTAATGCCTTTCAGACACACTAATTCTCCAGCAATGTTCATGGGCATGATGAATAAAGTCTTTAGACATGACCTTGAAAAATTCATGGTAATTTTTATAGACGATTTTCCAATATAATCAAAAACAAAGAGGATTATGAGAGTATGTAGGAACAGTACTAGAGACCATGTGAAAGGTTAATATCTATGAAATGTATGGAAAATGTGATTTCTTATTGAAGGAGGTCTCATTCTATGTCATGTCATCACAATAAATGAGATATCTATGGATCCTTCCATGATAGTTGTTATAGAGGGATGGCCGAGGCCAAAATCTGTAACGGATATCCGTATCTTCATGGGGTTAGCTAGATATTATCAATGATTTTTGTGAAAGTCCTCACAATTGTAAAATCCTCTTACCAAGATATCTTGGAAGGGTTTAATTTTTTCTTGGGGAGATGAATATGAAGAGGGCATTAATGAGTTGAAAAGGAGGCATATCACTATGCCCGTTCTCACACTAACCACAAGTGGAGATCTTTTTGTGGTTTTCACTAATTCATCAAATAAGGTCCTAGTATGTGTGTTGATTCAAAATGAATAAGGCATTACATATACATCAAGGAAATTGATAGTTTGTGAGAATAACTATCAAACACATGAACTGGAGTTGGAAGAAGTGATCTTTACTTTAAAAAATTGGTGCCATTACCTTTTTTGGGAGAAGTGTGAAATATATATACTGCACAAAACATCAAGTATATATTCACACAGGAAGAGTTGAACATTCACCAACAAAGATTGTTAGAGCTGATCAGAGACTATGACATCTGAATCCATTACCACCCTTGGAATGTGAACAAGGTGTAAGATGCAATAATTAATAAGGACCCAGAAATTCTATCATTAAAGGGAATTAGAAAAGATCTAATATTATTAGATTTGATGAAGATGGACATGGGAATCCTAAATAAAGGAACATCCTCAATCCTTTCACAAATGATTTCTCAATATTCTCTTTTGGAATGGTTAAAAAATGCTAAAAAAGAAAATATGGGAATTCATAAGAAGGTGGAAACTATCAGAGAGGTAAAATCCTAAGAGTCAAATGTCAATAAAGAAGGAATTGTGAGATTTGGGTCAAGACTATCAGTTCCATCAAATCCATATTTAAAGAAAGAAATTTTTGATGATGCACTTAGTTCAAATTTCACCATTCATCCAGCAAACACAACGATGTATCAAGTTCTCAGGGAGCATTATTGGTTGGATAACATGAAGAAGGAGATTGTTGAGTATACATCAATGTGCCTGGTTTTTCAGAAAGTGATGGCTGAGAGGAAGATGTCTACAGGGAAGATGAAACCATTACTCCTACTCAGATAGAAATGGGAGAACATTGGTAAAGAATTTATCATTGGACATCCAAAGACATCAAATGGAAAAAATAATATCTAAGTTGTTGTGGATAATCTTACAAATACTGCACAATTCATTGCATTTTAGGAGGATTTCTCATTGGATGAAATGTTTTGGATATACATATGAGATTTTATAAGGCTCCATGGTGTACCATAATCAATTTATTCTGATAGAGATCGAAGATTCCCTTCTATGTTTTGGAAGAGTCTTCAACATGATCTGGATAGTGAGATGAATCTCCCTACAGATTATCGTCCTCCAACAGATGGCCAATCTAAACGGACTAAGGAAAAACTTGAGGACCTGTTGCGAGCATGATCAACATACATAAATGTTTGATGGTATCATCATATTCCTTTAGATGAGTTCTCTTACAACAAAAATTTCCCTTCAATCATCCAAATGGATCCTTATGAAGCCATGTATGGGAAGTGGTTTAAAACACTGGCATGTTGGGATGAAGTTGGGGAGAGAAAATCATATGTCCCGAAATGGTCTATGAAATAGTGGAGAAGGTTAAGACTATCCAACAACACATTAAATCTTCTTAGAGTCGAAAAAAGTACTATGATTATAATCGTTGACATGGCCTAGTGTTTGATGTCAGAGATATGGTATTCCTCTTCATATCACAATGGAAGAGGGTTTTGAGATTTAGGAAGAAGGGAAATCTTAGTCCAAGGTAAATTGGGCCTTTTGAAATCCTAGATCACATTAGAGTTGTGGCCTATCGACTAGAACTCCCACCAAACATATCTCAAGTACACGATGTATTCCAGGTATTACTCTTTATTAAGTACATACCTTACCCATCACATGTACTCAATCCAGAGGTGGTAGCATTGGAGAATGATCACTCATATAAAGAGAAGCTAGTGAAGATCTTAGATCGTAGGGAAAATGATCTACAAAATAATAAAATTCCCCTCATGAATGTGTTGCGGAGAAACCACATTGTATAATGAATATCATGCCTATTTCTATAACAAGGGTATTCAAATTTATGCACATTTACTTATTGATTATAGAGTTTCATGTATGTATTCCATCTTCCTTTATCATGTAAAAAATTATGATGTTGAATGATTCCATGTTGTGTGATCCATGTGGAGAACTTATGATTGAAATGAAAGGATTAAGAAAGGTGAACCCTAATAGCGCTCCAATACATTGGGTAATCATTAGTATCATGATACATCATGTTCAATGAGGGTTTACTCATGGAAATTCATGTGCAATGACGGTTTACTCATGCTCCACTTTCAATGTTTCTTGGCTCATGCCAATACCATATTAAGCGTTGTGGCCTCATTTTCATGTTATGATAATAATGATATATCATGGATTTTTATTCATGTATCTTTTATGCTATGTTGATATGCATATTTCCTATTAGGTATTGCATTCTTCATGTTATGCCTTTTTTACACCCTTATTGGTAATTATTTATCACCATTTTCTTTTGAATGTCCTTAGGTTATCTCATGTAATGTTATGTATGACGAAATGTAGTGGTCATGTAAAGGACATTTTTAATAAAGATGGTGTGTTTCTTGTTTTAAGTCATTATTTAATGTTCATACGCCTCAAATAAAGTAGATCTCTCAATCCTAGGTTATGTATAAAGTGAAGAATTTATGTTATAAATTATTTTTACGTGTGTAATAAAGAGTAGGGTTATTATACTATAGTGTTATCTAGAAGATTATTTGACATATTTAAGTTATGTAACGTATTCGTTCAGGGATGGTAGGTATTTTGGAAATTAGATATTTTGATGATGATGATGTTATAGTGAGAACATGAACCTCTTTACAAATGGACATGGGTAGAAAATTTATTAAATTTTAATGGGCTTTATAAAATGTTTTATTACTTATGTGTTTTATAACTCATTGTTGTTTTCACTCATGTGTATGTGACATAATATTGGGATATTTTCTGGAAATGTTTTTTGATGTGGTTTATTATTTTTCTTAAATTTCTATTTGAGTTTCTAGTCCTATATTATGGGAAGTTTTCATATTTTTAAATTTCTATATTACTCTTAGATCATGACATTTCATTTCATAGAACGGTCATGTTGTTTCATTACCTATACCCAGGTGATCTTTTGAGGTGAAAATCATTTCCAAGGGAGTTTTATGATGCCCATGGACAGATTATCATCCCATAGGGAATAAGAACACCCTTTTGGTCTTTGAAAGGGATAACACATCTTTATCTATAGTTTTTATGGTTCTCCCCACAAAAAATGAGGTTTTTGGATTGAGTCCTTTTAGTAGTGGATATACCGAATATTTTTTTCCCTATGAATTAAATGAAAAAATATAAAACTATGCCAATAATAATAACTAAAACACATTCATAAATTGAATTTCAAACACGTATTGCAAGACATCTTCTAATATCTCGTGACATAACATATAATGTGATTTAAATTAGAACTAAAATTTGACTTCTCATTGTTTTAAATTTTGAAATGTCTAATTCATCTTTTTGATTAATAGAAAATCGTTTAATATAGGTATATATATTATTCAAAATTTGTATGGATCAATATGTAATATAAATATTCACTATAGTTTAATTATTAAAATGATGAAAATTTCCATTTCATGATTTATATTTACATTACATATTTATATATAAAAATATGGCGATTTTCTAACCAATCGAGTTTTAATTGCATTAGTTAAAACTCTATGGGAAAATACATTGAAAACGAACATTATCTACAATCATATTTCATGTGATCAATGCTTCATAAAACCAAAATGTGTAAATTTTCAAAATGGAATAATTTTTTTAATCTTTATTCTTCTCTAAATCATAAGTTATTTAGTAATTTTACTACCAACATACACAAAAGATTAAGTAAAAATAGACACAGAATATTTAAATTTCAATTTATATTAAAATATATCAATAAAACATGTATCAATTTCAGAAATCAGTCATCCTACTTCACATGGATTATAGAAGAAATATCACATGAAAGACATATCAAAAATTCCACATCCGTATGACATATTTACAGTGGGTTATCACAATACCCAAAAAAGGTAACACTAAAAATGATTAGTCAAGTCACACATTTTTCTTATGTATTCAACTCTATTTGTGGAATAATAGAACCCCATATTATTAAATTCATATAAATTTACATAAATAAATTTTTAATAAAAAATTCAGGAATCGCGTCTCCAGGAATTGAGTTTACATTATTATGTATCATTTACATTAAATAATACCCAATAAATATATATGAGACAAAATATATATTCAATGTGGTGATCCATTTCATAGAATGAATTAAATTTTTTTTTTAATTTTTATTTGTATAAAATATATATCAGTTAATTGTTAAGTTTTAATCCAATTTAGATTAGTTTTATATATTTGAATTTATTTAT
Source organism: Viscum album (assembly GCA_963277665.1). NCBI lineage: Eukaryota > Viridiplantae > Streptophyta > Magnoliopsida > Santalales > Viscaceae > Viscum > Viscum album. The sequence continues at coordinate 1,246,909,884 of OY728141.1, read as the reverse complement.
TATTTTCATCTTATATATTTATTTAATATTCTTAACATGAATTAAATTTTATATTTAGATGTTTATTTTATTGTTAATAGTGATTTGGTTTTAATAAATATTTATTAACAACTTAATATTTTCTATTTCTTATAAATATAAGAAACCATGACTTCGAGGACTCCAAAACAAATTATTTTTACACGTGAGAAATTTAAAATTATATTGAAATGGAATATAACAATTTAAATTTCAATAGTATTGGATATTGGAAGTTGAACTAAATAAGGTGAAATTTATATAAGTACCATGTTATTGTTTTTATGGTATTGGATGGTGATGAATAATGAATTGAATTATGATATCAAGAGTTCCACAATATAGAAAAAATAGTATAATAAATGAATTTACTATATTCAATTACTACAAGTGAAATTATGGAAATATATTTTCTAAAAATAATATTTACATTATCAAAATTAATGTTTATAAATGAAAATATTTTGAATAAAAATCAAATAAAAATGATGTATATTTATAAAGAAATAATTATATATAATAACCTTCTAATTATTTTTACCCATCAGAGATTTAAATAGTGGATATTAATATTAATATATTGTGATATTTTTAAAAACAAATATGTAAATCCAAAAAATAAATACCAATAGTAAATTAGTGAATACGTTTTTTAGTGAGAGTTATGAGTCTTTTAGATATAAACAATATTGTTCAATGTATAATTAAATCTATGAAAATTTTTAATTTACACATCGATGAATTCAATGGTTATATGGATGCATAATTAGACAAATTAATGGTGAAATTTTACATGTTGAGGTCCAAAAATAATTTACATGTTATGTCTATTGACGACTTATATTACATTTTATTTAACAAAAATAAAATTATTATAGATTTAGAAACCTGAAGAAAACAATGGATTTTAGAAAATATTATTCCATCATTTTTTACTATGGAATTAAAATACCAAAGGAATAATTTTTCACAAAATGTGTGCGTAATATAGGAAACCATGAAATTATTTGTGAACACTACTAGTGATTATAACAATAACATTGTTTCTAATTAAATGTTTTTTTCAATATTAATTAATTAGAAATTATTTTTTGGAAAAATAATATAATATCTAATATAGAGACCATCTAGAATGTTTTTGGGTGACATGAATGTCATAAGATGTTGTGATGTGAACACTATTACATTGAGGAGGGAAATCCATGGACATGATTTCCACGATAATGGGAAGAAAGTAGGTATAAGAGGATGAGAAATATAAAAATTAATACTTGAAGTGGATGGAAGTATATAATAATGTATAGAATAATGTAAAAAAAATTATCTTCCACCTTAAAAACCCCCAATATCATTTTTTGGAGCAGCATATAAAGGGAGAAAATAAGGATAGGATTCTTATTTTTGTTTAAAAACAACACTAACACACATTTTTAAAATATATAGTTATCAATATTATAAATGAAAAATACCTGATTTTTTTTAAATGTAAGAAGAAGCTTAAGGAGATCGGTAAAATAACACTCTTTGAGAAATACTCAACTCTTGGTTAGTGAGGTATACCAATAAATAAATAAGATATATTTCATCTTCATATTCCTAATATTATTAAATCATATTGATTTAGAAAATCGTTTTGTAATTTATATTCAATAAAGAATATCCTATTATAATACATTTTCAAAATCATATGTTCATATAATATAATTTCATCCAATTTTTCTATTCAATGTGTATAAACTATGTTTTGATTCACATTATGATTAATTGAATTATTTTTAGTAAAATTGTATATTTTATTTTCGCAAAAATATTTTCTTATTATTACGACAGATAAAGTGAATATATGGCTCTTTCAGGGGAGAATTTTTTACCATTGTTTAGATCATTGATTTATGTATAAAATATATAGTTATCAATGGTAGATGGTGGTCAACAAATGAAATTTAATATTTATTAACTAGTGAAAATTGTAAATGTTGACTAAGAGGTTTTTTTACTAAGGACAACAATTTATAACATGATTTTGTTTAATATATAAATATATATAAAATGATTTATTATATATAAGGAATAATTATATGATGTTAATAGAGTAGAAATAGAGTATAATAGGGTTGATTGAGAAGGTAAAAGATCTTAATAAATATTATGTAAAAGATGAGATAAAAAGGGATAAATATTTTTAACCCATTCAGTATTTAAATAATGATTTTTTAGGATGAAAAAAAAATTATTACATTCATCATATAGAAGTGGAGGTGGTTCTAATCAGAGAATGGAAAATATTACTTTAGATATAGAATGATCACATATCTATATAGAGGGGAAAAATAAATTGATCTAGATAGTGAAAAATATTTTTGTTGTTTCGTTAAATGACATAGGGGGAATTTTTTTTGATTACCTTATAAAATAATCATTATAGATTGAAAGAAAAATTCTATAATTATTATAAAATTTTCATTTTTTTGATGATTTTTTTTGTGAAAAAAATCAATTACATAATTATATTTATTATGAATGGATTGGACATTAATAATTTCGATTTTTTGTTTTCATTTTATAGATCTATCATAGATGATAAAGAACATAAATAAAAAATAGTGTGGGATTAGAAGGTCGTTAATTAAAGGGTTTTTATTTTAAATTTGGAATATTTAATACTTTTACAATATATATAAATAATTTTATAGATAAAAGTACATCGGAATGAAAAAACTAATATGACATGAGCCACTGGGGATCCACCTTGGTTGTTTATAAATTAATAGTTATACTCCATGTCTCCTTATAAAAGGTCATGGTATAGTTAATAGAGTCTTGTTTACATAACACAGAATATGGGAAGATGTGTCCTAAATCATCCTATAAATAATTCATATATCTAATGAATAAAATACAATAACACTAGTAGGATAAATTAAAAATAATAATGTAAAAAGAATACACCACAATCATGATATGATAGAAACAAATAAACCATCCCAAATAAACATAAACTATAAATGAATAAACTTCATTCCATTAAATATTATAGGTAAAGGGAATAATAAAACATCACCCTAATCCATGTAATACCATATTGACTTCCAACCATATATATCATCACAACAATCAAGGAATACCATCCTCCATTACTCAAAAACATGCTTCTCTAGGTATAAACCGTAAGAAACTACACCAAATACTTGTATACCAATACCATATCATAATATGTTTTTAATAAGCACTAATACTCACTACGTATCAAAAAAATCTCATTCAAGGGTGAAACTAAGCGTACCCAATATGAAAATGTAAAAATCATAAAAGAAATAACAATAATAAATGACATCTAATATCAAATGAAAAGAGTAAGAATAACTGGGAGTAATGAATACACGATAATACAAATATTCTATATAATAGGAGTCGTAAGAAAACTAACTGAATATCCAATCATCATAGATTTCAATCATATGGGTTTGAATATGATATAATACTAATGGTGTTATTTGAAAAAAAAATTACAATCCCTAAAGTAGATAGACCATTAAAAGGCCCATCTTAACTTCATCCTAAGGTTCCAACAAAGTAGCAAGAATTTAATTAATCATTTCTTTTCAACATTATATCATTTACATAACCATTAAAATACATAAAGGTGAGGGTTATAATCATTATGAATTCCCATTAGTGAAGAGAATACTGCACCTAATCATTATCAAAACCATACGATAAAAAATTTACCTCAAATACCAATGATAAGAAAAATAGAAAAATATAATAGTAAACTATATTTTTAGATAGTAGTTATAATGACCAAAGATATTATGGTTTGGAAATTTAGAAAGTAATTTTGACTTTACATTAGATAAATAGTTCACTGTGAGAATTGGTGATCAACACTATGTTTTAGTAATTTGATAATATCAATGTTTTTTTAAAATTCCATTAGGATTGGGGGAATGATTTAGGGGTCTAGAGAGAGATAGGAATGATTCAAAGTCACAAGGACACTTGAATTACCAAATGTATACTATTCAGGTAGTGAAAATATTTGTCACTCCTTTAATGGGTCTTTCAAATGGGTTTCCCTTATAAATTGATGTCGTTTATGATGAGACATATATTGAAAGATGTGAAGTTTTCATGAATCCCTCATTTTTATTAATTTTTTATAATGACCCGACTCTAGTTGCCTGAATCTGGTGCCTTATTACATTTCACTGGCATTGTTACATAAAATGTGAATACTAATGAACCAATTTTTTAATAGATTTGGAAACAGGATACAATTATAGGTTCAACATTACATCATGAAATGAAAAACAACACTAAATTATTCTCTTTTAATCATCAATGATTCTTAGATTTTTCCTGTAGTCCATATTGAGTCAAATGTTATCTTTTCACTTCTATATTGTTTTTGGAAATCAAAAATGTATTTTTAATCGTATCATACTGACTCTGTCAATCGTACTGTACTGACTCTGTCAATCGTACCGTACTGACTCTGTCAATCGTACCGTACTGACTCTGTCAATCGTACCGTACTGACTCTGTCAATCGTACCGTACTGACTCTGTCAATCGTACCGTACTGACTCTGTCAATCGTACCCTACTCACTCTGGCAATTGTATCGTACTGACTTTCTCAATCGTATCGTACTGACTCTATCGAATGTATTGCACTAACTGTTATTCATATGTTCATTACTTGTTTTGGTACTTAGACAAAAACACTTGTTTCATATGAATTGTACCATTGCTTATCATCAATATATATCATGTTTTAACCAATACGATGTCGTTGAGTTAGTTACAAACTAATCAAAACGATGTCGTGCTTTCTGTTTCAATATGACCGTTATGATGTCAGGTGTCCAAGTCCCTCCGAGGTTTTCGGGAAATATGACCGTTGGAGGCAACATGACCGTTGGAACCTGAGGCCTATAAATAGGAGGTCATTTGAAGCTAAGAAAAATAACGAATGAGACCTTGTGGAACAACTGTGATGCTTTGCTCAAGATTCTAGAGAGAGATGTGGTGACTTCTCTAATCTGCTTTGTGCGTCCAATCATCGTATCGAGGGCTTTCAAGAAATTGAAAGACAGAGGTGCCAATTACCTACAAAATCGAGGGCTTCCAGGGATAGGCAGACAAACGTGCCGATCATCGTATCGAGGGCTGCCAGGGATAGGCAGACAGACGTGCCGATCATCGTATCGAGGGCTACCGGGGATAGGCATACAGACGTACCGATCATCGTATCAAGTGCTCCCAGGGATAGGCAGACAGACGCGCCGATCATCGTATCGAGGGATCACCAAGGTGTTGGTGAGACAGACCTTTTATCCTGGGTGAAAGGATAACTCTTCTCTTTGGGTTAAATGAATTGTAATTCTTTTACATTTCCGCTTTTACTTGTATTAGAAAGTAATTTTTATTGTTTTCTTTCTTCTTTACATATTCAATTGTAATTGTTTCAATTACAATCATTCTATTACATATTGTATTGATTGATTCTATACGCTTTAAGGTAGAATCATTCATCTTTGTATTACTCTTATTATTGTGTTCATTTTGAATACAATTGTTTTATAATACATTAGTATTACAATACATCATACCATTTTATATTCAATACTTTTGTGGGTGTTTGTATTTGTATTTGTTTAAGATCATTTAATCTAATCTCTTAGTTGCTAAAACTCAAAGGTTTTTAAACCTACAATTAACCCCCCCCCCCCCTCTTGTATTGTTCCATGTAATAGACATATACATCTATATATTCGATCCAAAAATTTGTATCAGAGGGATGTTTTTCCCCTGATTTGTATTACTATCTTTATTTCTTTCATATTACTATCTTAAATACTTACTACAGTAATGTGTGGAGTGGAAATGTTTTTGTTGTATTAGATGGCAGGAAGGAATATTGGGTCAATAGACAATCTGAATCCTTCTAGACCACCAATATTTGATGGGAATGACTATGAGTATTGGAGAGATCGTATGAAGTCTTTAGTTATTAATAATGTTGTGGAAAATTTTATTATGCTTACTGGAGGTTATAAAATTCCTGACAAAGAATTCAGTACTTTCACCAACCAAGAGAAGCAAGAATATCAACTGAATTACAAGGTACACAATACATTATTATGCTCTATGACTAGGAATATATATAGTCAGATATCTTCATGTGAAGTAGCCAACTGTATTTGGATGAAATTAGAAGTCACTCATTTTGGTACATCCAAGATTATAGAAACAAGGAGTTCAATGCTTCGAGCAGAGTATCATGGATTTGTTTTTCCTTATGGAGAGCCAGTGTGTAAAGTCAAAAAAAGGTTTATGACGATAGTTAACAGTTTACAATCTATGGGAGAAAAAGGTCTTGATGATGAAGCTCTTGTTGATAAGATTATAGATATAATGCCAAATGAATGGGAGTCAAAAAGGACAGCTATTGATGAAAATAGAAAAGTTTCCCAGATTACTCTTGATGAAGTCTTTGGAACTCTTCTACAGCACGAGACAAGAATGAAGAGAGATGCTGATTTCAACAAGAAGAAGAATGGGAATGGAAGTGTAGCCTTTGCATCTAAAGCTAAAACACCTGAAAGGCTTACAAGTTCTAAATCCAAGAAAGTTGTTGTATCTGATTCAAGTGATTGTAATCTTTCGGATAATGAGTTATCCAATCTTTCTAGAAGGATGTACAAGATTATGGGAAAGAAAGACTTCCAATATAGATTCAAAAAAGAAAGATAGGAAGGATAAGAAAGATTCAGAGGTAACTTGTTATGAATGTAAGAAAGCAGGACATATAAGGCCTGATTGTCCTTTATTGAAAAGGAAATATAGAGAGGATAAACACTCTAAAAGAAACAAGAAAAGTATTTATAAGACAAAGAAAGTCTTGAAAGCAAATGATACGTGGAGTGCAAGTGGTAGTGATTCTTCAGATGATTCTTCAGAATATGAGACATCAGGACAAAGGAATATCAGACTCTTATCCAGATTACCAATTGAAGATCATTGTCTCATGGCTAAGGTACATAATGCTGAAGCTATTACAAATGACTCCTTAAATGAAAATTGTACTGATAATAGATATTATGAATCTACAAATGATGAATCTTCATCATTAGAATATGATACATTACCTTCTTTTGAAGAAGACTCTAGATTTGCTAAATTACTTGAAAATGAGAATTCTAAACTCAAGAAGAAGCTTGAGAAAGCAAATTCTAGAATTTCAATCTTGGCTAAAGAAGTATCAGATCGTTCTAATGATCTTGATGTGAAAACTTATGATTTTGAAAGTATTTTAAAAACCCTTGAGAATGATAAATCTGATAAGGATAAACTTTCTAAGGATCCTGAAACTGTAATTTCAATGAAAAATATTTTAGAGCCTAACACTAGTTCAAATTCAAATGTTTTGGAAAATAAAAGGTGGTTTTAAAACTAAAGTCAGAGATTTTATCCTTGAAGAAATGTTTGTCAAACATTAATCATGGAAAATAAAACTTTGATAGGATGTATTCTCAAATTATACCTTTGAGAAATCGTTCTGGTTTTGGTTATACTTATTCCAAACCTGTTTTTAGCAATAACTATTTTGTTCCTCAAAAAAAAACTTTCTGTTCTAAATGTCAATGTGGTGGACACTGGAGATAAGATTTTTCTCTTAAGAAAACTCAATATTTAGGATTTCATAAAGCTCATTTTGGAAAACAAATGTGGATTCCTAAAATTCTTTTATCTATCCTTTCTGGATCCAAACAAGTTTGGATTCCGAAAAACTAATTGTTTCTTTTTTAGGAAAATGAGAAGTGTACCAATAAGAACATTTGGTATATGGATAGTGGTTGTTCTCAGCATATGACTGGAAACAAATATCTCTTTGAAAAGGTTATCAAAACAAAAGGTAGAAAATTTACCTTCGGAGATAATTCTCAAGGAAAGATTGTTGGTATAGGTAATATTGTTTTTCTTGGAAAAGTTCTTATCTCAAATGTTTTGTTTTTTAAAGGTCTAAGGCACAATCTCATCAGCATAAGTCAATTATGTGATGAAGGATACCTTGTGAATTTTAGAAATGATAAGTGTCTTGTTCACAATTCCAAGGATGAGTTCATTTTATCTTCCCATAGGCAAGAGAATGTCTACACTATTAACCTGGAAGACCTCAGGAGCCAAAACTTACCCTGCTTAAGTGTAACAGAAGTCCAATCGTGGCTATGGCATAAAAGACTAGGACACTGTAATCTGAGAAACCTTAGTAAACTCTCAATGAAAAGACTTGTGAAGGGGATACCAGACCTTAGATATGATTCTTCAAAAGTCTGTAATCCTTGTCAATTTGGCAAGCAACATAAAACTAGCTTTAATTAAATTAATGAAGTCTCCACTTTTAATGCATTACAGATAGTACATATGGATCGTTTTGGTCCTTCACAATCTGGAAGCATTGGAAGAAAATACTATGTATTTGTTTTAGTTGATGACTTTACTCGATTTACATGGGTTTACTTTCTCACAAAGAAATCTGAATCCTTTTCCTATTTCAAATCTTTTAGATCCCAAGTTAAAATTGAGAAAAACCTACCATTGATAACTATTCATAGTGATCATGGTGGTGAATTTCAAAATTCAGATTTTGAATCTTTTTGTAGTAAGAAAGGTATTACTCACAATTTCTCATCTCCAAGAACTCCTCAGCAAAATGGTGTTGTTGAAAGAAGAAATCATATTCTTCAGAAAATGACTCGAACCATGTTGAGTGAATACTCAATTGCTAAGCACTTTTGGGATGAAGCTGTTAGTACTGCCTGTTATACTATAAATCGTGTTTTAACTAGACCATTTCTTAATAAAACCCCTTATGAGTTATGGACTGGCCAAAAACCTAAAGTTTCATACATCAATGTTTTTGGATGAATAGTATTCATTTTGAATAAAAAAGATAATCTACACAAATTTGCACCAAAATATGATGAAGGAATCTTTCTAGGCTATTCTACATCCTCTAAGTCTTATAGAGATTTCAATAAAAACACTTGTACTATTGAGGAAACATTACACATAAAATTCGATGAAACTGATCCTTTTCTTTTCAACCTACCCAATCCTACATCCTCGGATGTGTTTTCTAAAAATGTTTATCAACCGTTATTAGAAGATCATTCTGATAAAAAAAATGTTCAAGAAAGTATTCCTGAATCATTTACCACAGAATATTTTCTAGCATATGTTGATGAACAGGTTTTACAAAATCCAAATCAATTGTTTCTTAAGAATCGTCCCAGTGATAACATCATTGGTGATGTAAATCAACCTGTAAGGACCAGAAATTCCTTAAGAAATGAAATAGAACATCTTGCTTTTCTTTCCCAATTTGAACCTAAAAGTCCGAGTGAGGCTTTAGGTGATGATGATTGGATCAATGCAATGCAAGATGAACTAAATGAATTTGAAAGGAACAAAGTCTGGGCTTTAGTTGATGGACCTAAAGAAACAACTATGATTGGTGTAAAATGGGTTTTCAGAAACAAGTGTGATGAAAATGGAATCATTGTAAGAAATAAAGCTAGACTTGTTGCTAAAGGATATAATCAACAAGAGGGAATAGACTATGAAGAAACAAATGCTCCTGTAGCTAGACTTGAATCTATTCAATTTCTATTAGCCTTCACAGCATTTTTCAATTTCAAACTATTTCAAATGGATGTCAAATGTGCTTTTCTAAATGGTTTTGTTTAAGAAGAAGTTTTTGTTGAACAAACTCCTGGTTTTCAAGACCCAAAACATCCTGATCATGTTTTGAAACTTACCAAGGATCTATATGGTCTTAAACAAGCCCCTAGAGCATGGTATGATAGACTTACAGGATTACTTTTACAAAACAATTATACAAAAGGTACAACAGATCCAAGCCTTTTTATAAAAATGGAAATCAAAATTTTTTTGATTGTTCAAATCTATGTTGACGGCATCATATTTGGATCAACTAAAAAATCCTTAACTGATTCTTTTGAAAATTTAATGAAATCTGAGTTTGAAATGAGTATGATGGGTGAGTTAACATTATTTTTAGGTTTTCAAATTTTTCAAAAACCAGATGGAACATATATATCTCAACATAAGTATATTAAAGACTTACTCAAAAAGTATGGATTTGAAAAAACTAAAAGTATTAGCACTCCAATTGGTACCTCAAATACACTTGATCTTGATGAAACTGGGAAACCAGTAGATCAAACAATCTTTAGAGGTATGATAGGATGATTTCTATACTTGATAGCTAGTCGACCCAACTTAATTTTTTCTGTATGCTTATGTGAAAGATAAAAATCTAATCCAAAAGAGTCTCATTTAAAATACGTAAAGAGAATATTTCGGTATTTAAAAGGCACTATGGATTTAGGTCTTTTTTACTCTTCTGGGAATGATTTTGTTTTAAAATGTTTTTCAGATGCTGACTTTGGTGGTTGTAGAATGGATAGAAAAATTACATCTGGAACATGTCACTTCTTAGAAGAATCCTTGGTTTCTTGGTCCTGCAAGAAGCAACACTCAGTAGATCTATCCACTACTGAAGCTGAATATGTAGCAGCTGGAAGTTGTTATGCTCAAGTATTGTGGATGCAGCACACACTCACTGACTATGGATTGAGTTTTTCTAAAACTCAAATTCTTTGGGATAATACAAGTGCCATAGCTCTTAATAAGAACCCAGCACACCACTCTCGTGAAAAAAACATAGTTGTTAGGCATCACTTTCTTAGAGATCACACACAAAAAGGAGATATTATTTTACAATTTATCAGAACGCAAGAACAACATGCTGAAATTTTTACAAAACCATTACCTTCTGATAGATTTCAGTTTATAAAACAGAAGCTAGGAATGATTAAATTAAAATAATCATTCATATCTACTTAGTGTTTTACAATTATCCTAACATTAAAAAAATCCCTTTGAAAGGGGGAGGACATTTCTTTCTATGTCTTTATGTTTATTTTTATCTTATGTTCTTTAACTATTTACTCTCTGGATATGTGTATTCATTTTTCTATTTATCGTATTAACAGTTTTATTGTATCATTCATTTTTCTGTTTAATTGTCTTGACAATATTATTATTTATTCCATCGTATCGACCTATGATGGTAATGAATTTCTTTTCCATCGTATCGACCTATGATGGTAATGAATTTATTTTCCATCGTATCGACCTATGATAGTAATGAATTTATTTTCCATCGTATCGACCTATGATGGTATTGGATTTCTTCTCCATCGTGTCGACCTATGATAGTAATGAATTTCTTTTCCATCGTGTCGACCTATGATGGTAATGAATTTCTTTTCCATCGTATCGACCTATGAGGGTAATCAATTTCTTTTACATCGTATTGACCGATGATGGTAATCAATTTATTTTCCATCATACTGTCTGATGATGGTAATCAATTTCTTTTCCATCGTACTATCCGATGATGGTAACAAATTTCTTTTCCATCGGCTTGTCCGTTCATGGTAACAAAATTGTTTTCCATCGTATTTTCAGTTCATGGTAACGAGTTTGTTTTCCATCATATTGTCAGTTCATGGTAAGAAGATTGTTTTCCATAAACTTGTCAGTTCATAGTAACGTGTTTGTTTTCCATCGTATTGTCAGTTCATGGTAACAAGATTGTTTTCCATCGGCTTGTCAGTTCATGGTAATGAGTTTGTTTTCCATCGTATTGTCAGTTCATAGTAATGAGATTTTTTTCCATCGGCATGTCGATTGATACTTTTATTTTATTTTATTTCATACAGTTGTGTATTCTTTAATCCTAAAACCAACAACTACCTTACATTCTCCTACATGTAATTTCCATTTTTTTCATTCCTTTTTCGTTTTTAATCATAACCATTGATCTGTTTTCCACTAATCCTGACAGTAGAAGATCAACGGTCACCCCTTTTTTGCCTATAAATAGCCCCCCCTCCCCAAACAAACATTGGTTTTTCAGGTTTTGAGACGAAGCTCTGCTCCACCGGTTTTAAATAATCATACGATCTTTCATCGGCATCATCATTATGTCTCAATACTCTACTAACACTCCAGCCGAAATGTCTTCAAAGACTTTTACAGAGAAAGACTTTAACAGATAAATGTTAGTTTCTCAGGACTATTTTGATTCTTATGATTCCACAATCAGAATAATCATTCTCTTTCAAGGATGGGAACATTTGTGTGTTGAAAGACCTGTTTCTCAAGATCCGGTTCTCTTTGATGAAGTTTGTCAGTTTTATAAAACTGTATCTTTCGACAAAGACAGGACAATCAATTTTTCTGTGTATGATAGAAACTTAACTATGTCTGTGAAACAAGAGGCTCATTTTCTGAATGTCCCAATAGAAGGGGATTCTTTCTGTCCATCTCATAAACTACCAGAAGAAGTTGGTACGTTTAATATAGAGAGTGCTGAAAAGTCTGTGTTTGTTATTAATAAAGAAAAGAGAAAAGTGTCTCGTCGTTCACTAGACAATCGGTTTGTCAATTTATGGATGCAAGGTTTTATTATCCCAAGGAAAGGGGATAGAGAAACTATGAAAGTTTCTGATATTTTTATGCTTGACTATCTTGTGAATATGAGAAAAGTGAATCTCATGGGGTATGTTTTTGAAACTATTAAGAATGTCAAGACAGGAGGGATTAAGTCCCAAATGATTATGTATCCAGCCATCCTTACGAAGTTCATTCTCGAAAGTATGAAGTTTTGTAATATTCCTTTGAAAGGAAACCCCATAGATTTGAATCCCTCTTGGATTAGAAAAAGTACTATGAAGAAGTTGACTGTTTGTTTTGATCAGAATTCAAAACTTTTTGTCAGAGATGTAGAAGCTGAATTGGCTCAGAATCAATTGGAACCTATGCCAGCCAAAGACATTCAATCTACTGGTGTCACTCAAAAATATGATCCAAAAACCAGTTCAAAGACTAAGAAGAAGCCAAGATTCAGTAAGGAGGTTGTTGCCAAATGGAGAAAGGATAAGTAACATAGAAAGGAAGGTGATCCAAAGAGATAGAAGAAGTGGAAGAAGAAGAAGGATATTTTCGTTTATAATTTCTTCAACGTTATAAGAAGAGTAAAGATGAATCAGTTCAAAAGATGAGTGAAGGTGTTCAACAAACTCCTCATGCCGTTCAAGCACGATCTCCAGACAGAATGTCATCTCAAGAAAAGCAAGGTGCTGAATCCTCTCACACTGATAAAGTTGTTGTCATTAGTGACAGAGTGGAAGAAGAAAGAAAGCAGAAAGAAAAAGAAAAAGGAAAACAACCAGTTGTTGACTCAAGCTGATCGTATGAACTAGCATCATATGATGAAGATACTGATTCAGAACATACAATCTCTCTCAAGAAAAGTGATTACATTGTTCATCTTTTAAGAAGGATTGAGAAGACCATTCCTTATTTCCCGAGGCTGGAAGGGAAGATTGATTTTATTACTAACAATCAAAAGAAGAAGTTTGGCTCTGTAAAAGAGTTGAGGAAGAAAGTGTTGTCAGTTGAATCCGATTTGAATGTTCTTTCAAAAAGTTCTGTTGTTCATAAGAAGGCCTGAAATAAAATGACCAAGTGGTCATACAAAACATAGAGCTCGATCAATGATCATGAGATAGAAATTGAAGATATAATAAGGTTGTCAAATGAGCTTGAAGTTGCTTTCCATAAGCTTGACAGAGAAACGGTTGAAAGGTTGAATCTTTTGTCTTCTCAACGAGCCGATGTTCCTTCTTTAAAAGACGTGCAAGAGAGAATGAATGTTTTTCAATCTGAATTATCAAAGGTATCATCTTTCAAGGATGAAATGGTTTTGTTGAAGAATAAAAATTCTATGTTATCCAAAGATAACAAGAATTTGCAAAACAGAATTGACACTCTTGAAGAGGTAATCAAAGTCCAGAAGAAGACTATCAAGAATCAAGATAAGTTTTTTGCGGACCAACAAGAGCTTCTCAGAACCCAGGGTGAATCAATTTCTGATGACAAGAAAGAGATAAAAGAGATGAAGTCGGTTCTTCATGAGTTGATCAAAAAGGAGAAATAAAGAGAAAACAAATGACTTGTATTTGTTTCTCTTTAAAAGCTGTCTTTTTTTTGTAATAATTTTTATGTTTCTTTTCTTTTATCCATTGTCTTGTGTTTATTTTCTAACTCCTTCAGACAATTCAAGATTACCCCTTTATTTTTGTAAATCACAAAGGTGGAGAATGTTTACAAAGGTGAGAATGTTTTATAAAGGGGGAGAATGCTTTACAACACTCTTAAGAAAAATCTATGAATACAATCCTTAGGAAAGTCCATACCTAAGGGGGAGTTAGTTGTATTCAAATTCATATTCAGAAGAGTTTCCAATAACTTAGGGGGAGATAAGTATTTCTTGTTATATTTTCATTATGTGTTGTTCTTTCCAAAAAGGGGGAGATTGTTGAGTCAAATGTTATCTTTTGACTTCTATATTTTGTTTTGGAAATCAAAAATGTCGTTTTAATCATATCGTACTGACTCTGTTAATCGTACCGTAGTGACTCTGTCACTCGTACCGTACTGACTCTGTCAATCGTACCGTACAGACTCTGTCAATCGGACCATACTGACTCTGTCAATCATACCATACTGACTCTGTCAATCGTATCGTACTGACTTTGTCAATCGTATCGTACTGACTCTATCGAATATATTGCACTGAATTCTATTCAAATGTTCATTACTTGTTTTGGTACTTAGACAAAAACACGTGTTTCATATGAATCGTACCATTTCTTATAATCAATATATATCATGTTTTAACCAATACGATGTTGTTGAGTTAGTTACAAACTAATCAAAATGATGTCGTTCTTTCTGTTTCAATATGACCATTATGATGCCAGGTGTCCAAGTCCCTCCATGTTTTTCGGAGAAATATGACCGTTTGAGGCAACATGACCATTGGAACCTGTGGCCTATAAATAGGAGGTCATTTGAAGCTAAGAAAAAGAACGAATGAGACCTTGTGGAACAACTGTTATGCTTTGCTCAAGATTCTAGAGAGAGATGTTGTGACCTCTCTCATTTTCTTTGTGCGTCCGATCATTGTATCGAGGGCTTTCAAGCAATTGAAAGATAGAGGTGCCGATTACCTACAAAATCAAGGGCTGTCAGGGATAGGCAGACAGACGTGCCGATCATCATATCGAGGGCTGCTGGGGATAGGCAAACAGACGTGCCGATCATCGTATCGAGGGCTGCCGGGGATAGGCAGACAGACGTGCCGATCATTATATTGAGTGCTGCCAGGGATAGGCAGACAGACGTGCTGATCATCGTATCGAGGGCTCACCAAGGTGTTGGTGAGATAGACCTTTTATCCTGGGTGAAAGGATAACCCTTCCCTTTGTGTTAAATTAATTTTAATTCTTTTACATATCCGCTGTTACTTGTATTAGAAAGGAATTTGTATTGTTTCCTTTCTTCTTTACATATTCAATTGTAATTGTTTCAATTACAATCATTCTATTACATATTGTATTGATTAATTCTATACGCTTTAAGGTAGAATCATTCATCTTTGTATTACTCTGATTATTGTGTTCATTTTGAATAAAATTGTTTTATATTACATTAGTATTACAATACATCATACCGTTTTATATTCTATGCTTTTGTGGGTGTTTGTATTTGTATTAGTTTAAGATCATTTAAACTAATCTCTTAGTTGCTAAAACTCAAAGGTTTTTAAACCAACAATTCACCCCCCTCTTGTATTGTTCCATCTAATAGACATATACATCTATATATTCGATCCAACAGGCCACTCATAACATACATCTTCATATACTAGGAAAATGAATCATAAATAGTGGTGAGATAAAATGCTTAGTAAGAGTACGAAATAAAGTAGAAGATACCATAAACATAAACAATATTAATGGTGAATAATTGAAAACACTTTCCTTTAAAACTAATAAACATGAACTCATTGTGGTGGGGATATAAGCTGTGTAAATAATACTATAATAAAACATAATCATGGGTATTATAATAGTAGAATAACCAAATTAACATTCATTAAATTTCATCATATGGAGGTAGTTGAATATGATGGATATTATGAAATATACCATCATTGCCTCAGCCAGGACATCTAATAATGATTAAGGCATTTGCCAAAACCATATCTCAAAATGGGCAAGGCCTCAGCCAAGTCCACATTAATTTGTCTCCTGAGACCTATCGATGAATATAGGGGATATAACTAGCCCCACTAATCACATAATATGTACAATAAAATCCTAATATGAGTGGTGATAAACATAAACCACATATACATTTATATTTAAATTCACATATGAAATGTAAATAACATTCCCCGAATAATAAGATGAAACACTAACCATTCAGAGTAAATTTATGAATGGTTTTATGATAACAAATCCAAAATAAAAATAATTCATAATCCATAAAATAATGAATGGAATATTAAATCATAAATTATTAATCCCAATGATACATAATAATCAACAAGAGTGTTGAAAAAGGTGAAAATACAATTATAAAATCATTAATTAATTCTTCAGATAAATACTAATTTCTTTTTAAAAGAGGAGTTCCTTTGGAAAAGTCATTGTATAAAACAAGAAATTAAGTATGATATTAAATTCATATTAAAATTTAATATTTTATAAAGATAATGGTTTCTAATAATAGATTATATAATTTTATTAAAAAAATGTAAGAACTTGAGAAATTTCCTTGAATCAGTCTTGTATTACGGAAATAATTTTGAATATTCCATTTAAAACATGATACTCCCCATAAAATAAGGAAGTATTATGGTTATGATAATTATATAGTACACTAACACATAATTTATGATTCATACATAATAATACATAATAATTTCATTGAGGTAAATAGACAAAAAAGTAACCCGAATTAAAATGGAGGTTCAGGTGGAAAACACTTTCCATAAGTCTGAATGTGTTCCACTCTTGAACTAATGGTCCTAGAATACGAAATTAAACATATTAATAAATTATTTCATAACACATTAGACATTTATTTAGTTAATCGTGATTTTATTTATTCTAATATTTCCTTATTTATTTGTTATAAGATTGAATTATGTAGTTCACGAGTGTTTGTTTCATGATTTTCAAAATATGTTCATTAATTTTTTTGTAATTGAGTTCATGTAGAATAGATGAAAATAACCATAATTGAATTTAAATAATATTTATGAACATAAATAGCTGATAAAGGTCATTTATACCATTTTTTCACATATCATGAGGATGAATCATTAGATGAAATATTAATTACTATTAGTTAGATTATTTATGTGGTATTTGGATTATTAGGAATTTCTTTTGTCATTGGATTTAATATTATGTACATAAAATGGTTCCTAAATATTAAATTGGTTATCATAGATAGATTATTGTCTGGTTAAATAATAAAAATGGTTTCATTAATATTAATGAAGCATAAATTGATGAACAAAACATCATCATCCACAAATGTTGTAAATTGGAACCTCACGGATGCTGACTTCGTTTATAAAATAAATGAGAGAGAGTATGATTATTGATGATCATTCATACATTAACAATATATTATTCAAATATATATATGATAATAGTGTTAACATCGGAATTTGGACCACGGAGGTTAGGAGTGGATCAAAATAGAAGGAACATGAAATGAAAGTGAATGAAATAAATTTGAATTTACCTATTGAATCCACCACCATAAAAATCACTTTATGGGAAGTGGTTTTTGTCTTTTGGATATAACAAGAGAATATTGGACGTCTGTAGTGACTAGGAAAGGGTATTTGGACAGAACATCAAAGAGAATCAAGGCATAGAGCTGTGAGGAGAATATGGAGTGAGAGGGGGGAGGTTATAGTAGATGAGAGGAGTGAATTTTGAATATTTTACTCAATATATTATTATTTCCCTGAAGACATACAATAGTGTTGTTTCATGTTACCCCTAACTGTAATAAGTGGTTGTGGGTTCAAAGAAATTTTCCATACTTCCTTCATGATGTCGTTAATTTTGTATTTAGCTGATAATTTATATATACATTATTTTACCGTATTTCACAATTCATCAACAAATCCTAAATTTCAGAAAAATCCAGAAAATTCACCCTAAACATTTTCAATGTGTATAATTCAAAAAAGAACTCATGTTTTTGAAAATAATTTTCTAATTATGATTAATTTAATTTGTAACTATAATCATACTTTATTCAAAAAATAACCATTTTAATGGTATAATTGGATTTATATTACATTGAAAAATTTATCAAATTCATATTATCTTATATCCTTAAAAAAGGAATTAATAATATTATTTTCTATTGGAAAGGTCCATATTACTATTCATATTACTATTCATATGTTCATGTTACTATTCACCAAAAATCAATTTGGTTCAATCAGACTCAAATTACTTACTGATCACAATGCTAGATGATTGTTTTTTAAATTCAAATCTAAGTAGAGGAAAATTTGTTATTAATAAAATATTATAAAATGTGTTATTTTTTACGAACTCAATGTTTCATTCATTCAATATTTATTTTCAAAACATTAAGGTGTTACATTCTCCCCTCCTTACAAAAATTTCATCCTCGAAATTCATAGAATGTTACCGCAAAAAATGTTTTGGGTAGGTTTTCAATATAAGACCCTTAGGATCCCATGTCACCTCTTCAATTTTATAATTTCCTCAAATTATATTTATTAGATGAGTTATAAGATTTATCAGAACATGTTCATTAGTGTCCAGAATCTGGATATTTTCATTAGGGTATGATAGATTGGGTTCCAATTCTATACCTTCATAAGTGAGGACAAGCATTATATCCGTCATGTACATTCTCTATAATGAGACATAGAACACATTGTGTACATTGGACAGGCTAGGTGGCATTTCCATATGACATGAAAGATCTCCAATACATTCTATAGTTACAAAAGGGTCTATCAACATTGGTATCAGTTTCCCTTTAATTCTAAATCTTATAACTCCCTTCCATGGAGATACTTTTATGAAAACATGATCACCAACTTTAAATTCTAGATCCTTCCTTGGATTATTTGTATTTCTATTTTGAATTCTTTTTTATGATTTTATATGACCTTGAATAGTCTTTAACTTCGTTGTTGTTTCCTCCACAAGCAATAGACCCACGAGCTTCCTTTCACCAACTTCATCCCAACATGTCGATGGTGACATATATTCCCATACAATGATTTATAAGGATACATTTAAATACTTGAATAGAAAATATTATTTTAGGAAAAATCCATTAAAAGTATGGTTTTATCCCACATAGCTTGGAGTCATTTGATAATGATCTCAATATGTCCTCTATGGTTTGGATCATCCTCTCTGATTTCCTGAAAGTTTGTGGGCGGTAATAAGTACTTAATAAAAGTGCAATATCCAATGATTTCTGAACACTTCTCCATTATTTCGATGTAATATGTGGTCATGATCAGACACAATTTTGAGAGGTTCTCCTTGAAGTCTCGCAACATGATTAATATAGAGTCTTATTAAGCGCTCTAGTGGATAATCCTCTCTTATAGTGAGGAATGTGCAGATTTCATATGTTGATCCAAAATTAACCACATCGCATCATTCTTCCAGGGAGTTTTGGGAAATCACGTTACAAATCCTTGGCGATGTCATCCCATTTCCACTTATGAATAGTTAGAGTTTTCACAATTCCTTCAGGATGTTGTCTTTCGACCTTCACATGTTGACAGACTAAACATCTTGATACTTAATCCCCAATTTACCTCTTCGTGTTATCCCAGTAGAAATGTTACGCCAAATATCTATACATATTAGTTATAACTGAATGTATAGATAATTTCAATCTTTGGGAATCATCCAATAACACCCTTTTCAATTCGGGTATAGCTAGACACAAAGCCTCTTCATAAATTTCAGACCACCATCTTCGCACCAAAAATTCATCCATCTTCCCATATTTCAAATAATTATTTTTCTTTTATTGGTTCTCATCATCAGGTAGGGAACTTTTAATATTTTCTAAAAATGATTGTTTGGAATCCAAATGAAAATTAGTGATGTTTCACATTCTTTTATAATTCCCATATCCATCTTCACTTGATCAATGTACAATGTATCCTTGTCAAACATCATTTCTTCAACAAACCCATGATCCTTCCTACTCAATGTATCAGCTACCATGTTTTCCATTTATAGATGGTAGTGTCTAGTACTATCATAATATTTGGGTAGTTCGAGCCATCATCATTGCCTCATGTCCAATTCTTTCTGTGAGAATATATACTTCAGACTCGCGAGATCAGTATATATATCACATTTTCCTCCATAGAGATAATGTCTCTATATCTTCAGAGAAATGATTACCACAGCTAACTAAAGATAATATATGGGATAGTTTTCTTAATGAATTTTTAACTAAGTTGATGCATTGGAAATAAATCTACCATTCTTCATAAATACACAACCATGTAATTTCGTTGATTCCTCTCTATAGAAAAAAACCTATCATTCATCGATGGTAGGGTTAGGATCGATGCATTCAGTAATCTCATCTTTATATCTTTCAAATAGTCCTAAAATTCACTTTTCCCTACAATCATAACCCCTTTACGTGTAATTTTAGTCCTTAGGATGGCTAAATGTGTGAGGTTCTAAACAAAACACCGATAATATCCTCTTAAACCAACAAAACTATATACATCAGCTATGTTCTTTGGAGTAGGCCATTCTTGCACAGCCTTTGTCGCCACAGGATGAACAGATATTCCATCTTTAGAGACAATCTGGCACATAAAGGAAACTGATTGAATCCAAAATTTACACATTCTAAACCTCCCAAATAATTTAGTTATTTTAAGAGTTTTCACAATAGTGTGCAAGTTATTTTCATCATCTTCATAGCTTATAGAGTATACCAAGATATCACCAGTAAATACCTCAACAAATTCATCATGATATTCATTTAAAACTCTATTCATTAGATCATTGAAAACATAGGATGGATTATTCATTTCAAAAGGCATTACTGTAAACTCATAATGCAAATACATTGTTCAAAATTTAGTTTTTTTAATGTACTCCTTCCATACAAGAAACTAATGATATTCAGATCGATGATAAATCATCAAAAAATATTGGGCTTCATTAGTTGATCAAATAATTCATCAATGTGTGGTAATAGGTATTTTTTCTTTTTCTTATAGCATTGATCTTCATGTACTCAATTAGCCACCTCATGGACACGTCATTTTTCATAATGAAAAGAATAGGGATCCCCATGGAGAAATACTAGGGAGAATAAATCCTTTATCACTCAATTCCACTATTTTTTTGAGTTACACTAATTCCATAGTTTCCAATATATAATGGGTCTTTGACATGGGCCTTGAACCTGTAATTATGTCAATGTAAATCTCAATTTCTCGCTTTAGAGGATGTCTAGGTAAATGCTCTGGAACGAGGTCAACATATTTTTTCACAATATGTATGCCCACTATCGGAGCATTCGTTTCCTCACCCATAGTTATTTCATTCCCTTACTCCCCAATAATTGAATTCTGTAGAGCTATTGTGGGTGGATCTAGAAGATAATCATATGGTGATGTTTCTTTCCTAAAGATAAGGGGTTCCACATCGTCCTCAAAAAATTAATCCTCCATCCTCTTGCATTAAATTTTTGTATCATGGTTTGAAAACCAATCCATAACAAGGATTATATCATAGTAAATCGTGTGTATGGTAATAAAATCATAAGATAAAACACCTTTATATTCCATAATGGGGTCTTCCTAAAAAAACATTGTTGTAATGATACTTCCCTTAGATGTTTTTACTGTAAACTCGATTAATAAATAAAAAAATAAATATCTAATTTTCATGGAAAACATTGAATATATGAAAGAATGCAATGATCCAGAATCAAATAAAGTATTTTCTATGTTTGATGAAATGATTAATGTAACTTCCACCACACCATTTGGAACTTCAACATCTACAGTAGTGATCGTATAATCATGTCCCAACTCCCTAGGCCTTTTCTGTGGCATGTTTCATGGACACTTTTGAAAAACCCTAGCATAGTGTCTGATATCCCAAAAATTATAGCATTAAACATTAATAACTTCCTTCCTCCCATTATAATCACCAGAAATATGGCCTTTCTACCCACATTTGTAACATACTATATTAACTTTTATGGAGGAACCTGGGTGTTTCCTTCCACAATTATCACAAGATGGAAATTATACTCTATTATTATTTCCCATTTTCTTATTTCCTTTTCCAGTGTTTTCAGAAACCCTCTTAATCGGTTTCATTCCTTTAAAGTTATAAGACCTAGATAATTTCATTTCTAAATGTATAGTACATGAAACTATATCCTCTTATAAAGTAAAACTTTGGGAGACTAGTTCCCATTGGAGGAATGGATTTTGGCCAAAAAATCAACCAATTTTCTTCCTTGGATTATTTATGTATTACACAACATGCCTTTATAAACATGTGAAGTTAGATTTATACTTTGCAACATTATCATCTTTCTTTTGTCTCATATTAAGAAACTACCTTTCCATGTCTTTTTGTTGTTCCCGAGGAAATTATTTCTCTTGGAAAATTTCAATAATTTATTTCCATACCATATCATCTATCTATTCATCCTCCTTTGTGTTTTTGATTGATGAACACCATTGATACGCATCTCTTAATAGACTATAAACTACATCGATGACCATCTATCTTTCATTACATCCCAAAGAGAGAAATATATTCTCTAGGAAAGTTGTAAACTGC
Source organism: Viscum album (assembly GCA_963277665.1). Taxonomy (NCBI): domain Eukaryota; kingdom Viridiplantae; phylum Streptophyta; class Magnoliopsida; order Santalales; family Viscaceae; genus Viscum; species Viscum album. The sequence continues at coordinate 1,246,886,989 of OY728141.1, read as the reverse complement.
TCGACTATAAATGGGTTCACCATCTAATTGAATGATGAAGGTTATTGTCAGATAATGCAATCTAACAAAGGTCCTCCACGTGGTGGATCCAGATTCTCTATATCGGTAAGAATATTTTTCATAACCTGATTAAGTTTTCCCAGTATTGTTATATGCTGCTCTGTACCAGTCGTAGCACCAGAGCTAACATCATTTTCTTGTATCGGAGGGAAATTACAACATGGGAAAGGCGTGTTTATCCAGTTTCAATTCATTCACCTGGAAGCGATTTTTATATAATAGAATACACCAAATTAGATTATGAATCATAATATTTAATATTAACATAGGAAAAATACATAAAATAAATTGAAATCCTATGCATGGCTAACCGCATAAAAAAAATAATGTTTTCATTGTGGAAAAAATTAACGTTAAATCCTTTTAATGGATTGTAAATAAAATGTTAATATTCTTAAGCATATCTCATTGGAGTTTCAAACCAGGTGCACAGTATGTCCCGTTGTCATGTACCTGGATTTCCTAGGTCAGGCACGAATCTCCTTGTCAGGTTTTTCACTGCTAGGTACATTTTTCCTATAACCATGTCGAATTATAGTTTCTAGACATGGATGTATTTGCGGGAAAAATCCACATAATCTATTCCCGGCCAAAATAGTAGGATGTTATTGTATATTTATCTTCAAATACTATCATACTAATTTATTCCCAAATCTACATTTTCTAAATCTAGTTTCCATGTTGGCAACAAAACTTCCTTTGATACCAACTTTAAACACCCGACCCCAGTTTCCTTGAGCTGGTGCCTTATTACATTAAATTTTCATGATTACAAGATTGATGTTTCTCAAATGAATGAATATTTTAGTAGATTTGGAAACATGATACATATATAAGTTCAACATTACATCATGAAAATGAAAAGAAAACTAAATTATTCCTTTAGAAACAACCATGCCCCCTAGATTTTTCCTGTATGTCACTCATAACTTACTTCTTCATATCCTAGGAAAACGAAACATAAGAAAGGGGTGATCTCAAATGATTATTAAGTGTAAGAAATACTATAGAAGATAACATACACAAAAACAGTATTCTTGGTGAATAATTCAAAACACAATCTATTACAAATAATAAACATGAACACATTATGGAAGGAATATGAGCTAGGTAAATGTTGCCATAATAGAACAAAATCATGTTTATTATACAAGTCCAATTACAACATGAACATTCAATTACTATCTTCATAATGATGGAGGTTCATATGATAGAAATTAAAAAACTTACCATCATGGCTGCATCCAAAATGTCCTAAAATTATTAAGGCCTCAGAAAAATACATATATCCAAATGGGTAAGGGCTTGGTGAAGTCCTTGTCTATTTGTATCATTAGACCAACTGATGCATCGACCGGAAATAGTGGGCCCCACATATCCGATAATAAGTCCAATGAATTCTCATATGATAAGGGATATACATATACTACATATACATTCGTATTGATACTCACCTATGATATGTTAATACCATTCCCCGAACATTAATTTTAAGCACTAACGATTCAGTGTAAATTGGTGAATGGTTTTTTTATATTAAATCCACAATAATACAATTCATAAAACATAAAATTAAATAAGGTAGATGAAATCATAATTTATTTATCCAAATAATACATAATAATCATCAAGAGAGTTGAAATAGAAGAAAATACTCTCATAAAATAATTAAATAATTCTTGAGATAAATACACATTTATTTTGCAAAGAGGTGTTATATTGGAAAAGTCATTGAATAAAACTAGAACTAACATAAGATATTATTTTCATAATAAAATGAGTTATTTTATAAAGAAATTTTTTTTTCTAAAAATAGAATATAGAGTTCCCTTGAAATTAGGTATGAATTTGAGAAATTCCCATGAATCGGTCTTGTATATCGAATATAATTTTGACATTTCCTTTTAAAACATTAAAATCCAAATAATATAAGGAAGGATTACACATGAAAAACATATATAGAACACTCAAACATAATTTATGCTATGTAAATTACAATACATAATAATTCCTTTGAGTTTATTAAGCAATAAAAGTAACCCGAATGAAAATGGAGGTTCAGATGGGAAACCCTCACCTTAAGTAAGAATATATTCATCTAATGAACATAATTTATAGGAATATGAAATTATACTTATAAATTACATTATTTAGAACCTATTAAAAATTATTATCTCTAACATGATTTTATTAAGTTCATTATGTCTCTACTAATTAGTAATAAGATTGAATTCCTTCGTTTCAGAGCGTATTTTTCTGGATTTTCATAATTGGTTCACTTATTTTTATGTAATGGAATTCATGTGGAAGGGATATAAATATAAAAATTGAATTTACATATTTTCAATAAAAATCCATAGGTGTTAATTATAATTTATATAATTTTGTTACATGGAATGAACATGAATCATTAGATGAAATATTAATAACAATCACTTTGATTATTTAAGCGGTATTATTATAATTAATAAATAGTTTTGTCACACGATTTAATATTTTGTATGAATACTAGTTACTGAATATGAAATATTTTATAATACATAAATTATATTTTAGTTCAACCATAAATATGGTTTCATGAATAGTAATGATTGATAAATTGAAGAATGAAACTTCATCATCCACGAAGGTCATAAAATGGAACCTCACGGACAATGATTTCGTTTATAAAATAAATGGGAGAGAGTAAGAATATTGATGATGGTTCTGCAATTGAAATGATATAATTCTAGTATATATATATTATTATGGAGTTATCATTGTCATTTGGAAATATTAGTTGATTAGTGGATAATAATAGAAAGGAACATGAGACAAAAATTAATGAAATAAAATGTGAATTTACATCTTTAATCATCCTCCTTGAGAATCTCTTTAAGTGAACGTTGTTTAGTCTTTATGAAATACCAAGATATTATTTTATTTGGGGAGTGACTAGAGAATGGTATTTGGGTATATCTTTCGGGAGAACTGTAACATCCCGGTTCTGGAAGCCATCTAGAGGAGCCACATACCCAGTTGGTCAGATGGGCTCAAGCACATTTCCCCAAATGCCAGAGGCTACCAACTAGTTGCAAGGGCCATGGGTGTGATAGTGTGGAAACTATGACCTAATTGGAAGAGTAACATAGTGGAAAAAAACAAATAGATATATCTGAAGTAGGAAAACATGCAATAAGTAAACAATGGAAGTGATAAACTACCGGAGCACACATATATAAATGATGCTTGATACATATTTCTAGGAAAAAATACAAAAAAGTCACAATTCTGGAATATAGAAATAATCCAAGTACAGAAAGAAATAGATAAAATCTAACAGCATCGCAAGCCTTGGCATGGACCCATGCTCACTAACTCCTCAAAAATCAAGAACCTAAATTAGAATTGTGCTCGCCTTTATCCATACCTGTAGCAATATAATGAGTTTGTGCCCAAATGCATGAACCAAACAGGTTGTGAGAATAAATCCCAATAGGAAAACACACGAAGATCTGTGCCTAATAGTCAGTGAATATATATGTTAGGAAATTAGTAAAAAGAAGCAATAAAATAAGGAAGTACTCAATAGGAACATTCCTACAGTCAATAGCATTCAATTTCATATAACATTTAAGTAGCTAATCAAATATGGTAACCCTCAGGGATTACTCACAACCTAACCCCACTGGTTCAACCGAACAAGAACAAGAAACCCTCTATGAAGTACACACAGTCAAACCCATGTGGTTCGGGTTCAGAATATACTCTCTGATGAGGCACTCACCGTTAATTCCCCATATAGCAACGTATCAGTAACTAAAATGTGACATGGTGAAGCACACAACGTCTCATTCCCCTTGTGGCCTACGTTGAGGAACTGTAGAGACTCTAAGGAATCCCCTACATCAGTTCCCCCTGTGGTCTCGCATAGTAATATTAAAAATAGACAGTCTGGGGAACCCCTCAGTTCGCATTCCCCCTATGGTCTACTACACCAGGTTCCCACAGCCCTGTGTAAGTCTAACGAGCAAAGAAATGCATATCAGCCAAAGTAAACCTCAAGAAATATTGGCTAAACAGTCTCCATCATAAAATCATGTCAAATAAACAATGACACCATCCAACAATACTAGGAAAGAGAAAAACATGGCATCCTAACATGCTAAGCATGACCAAACAAACATAAACAAAACATGCATGGAAAAAACACTTAAAAAATATATAAATTAACCATATTCACATAAAATCAACCCCTACTCAAGAATAAAATCATTGTAGGAAATTAACAAGGCTAAAACGTTAAACACACAATACCCCATTCAAGGGTATTGGGATCTTTCGTACATATAACTCAAATACTATCTATGGAAAGGCACAAACCACATACCTCTTCATCGTTAGATCGATATATGAGAAACTCTAGCCTTATAGAACCCAATAATACTATAGATCTACAAAAATGTGAAAAAATCTCAAATGAGGATAACTCTCCCAAGAAGAGGAATCAAGAAACAGAGCTCTAAAAGAAGGAAGAGCTTACCTTGGTTATCCCAACGAATTGACAGCATTCGATTTAGAGAATCTATTCTTGATTTTGGGCTTGGTGAACATTCTCATCTTACGGATTCTCTCCGTCGAGTTCAGCAGAGAAGAATATGTTTCTGCAAAAAAGACGTGACCCCGGTCAATTTAATGAAAAAAAATTTAACTACATGTACTTTAGAATTACATGGTGTGTACATGCCCTTACTAGCCACTGTGTTAGGCAGTGTCTGTGTCACCACACATGGCCGAGAGCACGGCCGTTACACGTCCAACAACTGGCTACCCGCAGTAACCAAGTACACAGCTTGTACACATAAAGTACAGGGCGTGTACATAAGAAATTTCCAAAACATCTCTTTTTCTAAAAAACATGATAAAAAGGAAAATATACCAGAAAAGAAAAACTAGGTTCTAAAAATTTCCCTCCTTAAAGAAACTCATCCCTAAATTTCATTAACAAGGTAGCATAGAAGAAAAGTCCTTGAAAATCTCTGGTTTCTACGATCGTACATCAGCCTCCCTCTCCCAGCTCTCATCATGTACTTGCCTGTGCTGCCATAACACTCGTACCAGAGGAACAGACCTTCCATGTAGAACCTTCACACTACAATAAACAATTTTGATAGGATGCTCCAAGAATGTGGCATACACCTCTATCTCAACCTCCTTGGGTTGGAAAACATGAGACAAATTTGATAATTAACGCTGAAGCTAAGAAACATGGATGACATCGTGCATAGCCCGATACCTCTAAGGTAACTGAAATTGATACCCAACATGCCCAACTCTCTCCAACAAACTAAACGACCAGAAGTATCTTGGTGAAATCTTACACTGTCTCCAAATCCTCTTATGTCCCATCCTCGGTGTGACACACTGGAAAACATTATCTCCAGCCTCGATCTCCAGAGGTCGTCTCTGTCCATAAGAATATGTATTCTGTAGAGACTGTGTAGTATCCATCCTCTTCCGAATCAACTACATCTTCTCCGCAGGCTCATGGACAAGATGACACCCTATCATTTCTGCCTCTCCTTCCCCTAACCATCATAAGGGTGATCGGCATGGCCTACCATACAAATCCTCATAAGGTGCCATATGAATAGTTGCATGAAAACTATTTTTGTATGAAAACTCCAAAAAAGGTATATGATTCTCCCAAGAACTTCCAAAATCTGGGATGCATGCTTGAAGCATGTCACCAAGTACATGAATCTTACACTCGGACTAGCCATCTGTCTGGGTATGGTATGTTGTACTCAAAAGTAACAGTGTACCCAAATCCTTCTGCAACCCCATCTAGACCCGAGAAGTAAAACGTGCATCCCTATCTAAAACAATGGGGTGTATACCTCCATTTCAATGTACAATATATTAGATGTAAAACCTTCCTAGATTATCAACACAGATGGTCTCCATGATTGGTAAGAAGTGAGAAACCTTCATGAGTTTGTCAATGACAACCCAAACTACATCATTACCTCGAGGCGCTCTCAGTAAACCTATCTCAAAATCCATCACGACATCATTCCACTTCAACTCAGGAATGGGTAACTGCTGCAAAATCCCTACTAGTCACTGCTGCTCTTCCTTCAGCTACTAGAAGGTGGAACACATTATGATGAAACAAGCTTCATCTCTCTTCATACCTGCACACCAATAAATAAAGTGTATATCACAATACAATTTGGTGATTCTATGATGAACTGCCCAAACTAGGCAATGAAAGTCTCACATCAACTCCCCGCGTATGTCGTCTGACTCCCATATGCCCCCATGAAAACAAAATAACTCATCCTCGCCTATCATCCATCTAGGAATGTGGTCCTCTCTTGACACACATTCCCATAGGACTTGGCCTTATGAATAAGATAGTTTCCTCATTATCACTCGATCAAGAAGTGTAGAGGTAACAACTATAGAAGATATGAATGTCTTCCCTTGTCTATCGTGCACCTCCAAATGGATCTCAGAGTAGAGAGCCACAAACTTCCACTCATAGCTAGCCTCTTGAACGTCTTGTACTTGAGTCCTCCAGCTCATCGCATCAGCCACTGCGTAGCCTTTCATAGGCGTATAGGCAGGCTCATATTAAATGTACTAAAGGTACTCTACCCATATTCATTATCTCAAATTTAGGACATGTTGAGTGAATATTTACATGAAAATTTTTTAGTTGGTGAAAACCCCAAAATTATCTCCCAAAATATAATGCCTCCAACATCATAAAGTATGAACGAACGTGGTTAGCTCAAGATTTTGTGTCTTGTAATTTCTCTCATGTGTCCTCAATTGCCGAGACTCGTACGCAATGACTCCATCCCCCGTCATAAGCACATCTTCCAGCTCGATAATTGATGCATCACAATTAATAGTATAACACTTGCATGGATCTGGAGAATTAGTATTGATGCTTAAGTCAACCTCCCATTCAGTTCATGAAATGTTGACTCACAAGAAACTGACAAAAATAACTTTTCAACCTTTTTATTCAAGACCATCAGTGGTGCTACTAAGTGTGTAAAGTCTTCTATTAAAGGTTAGTAGTATCCAACCAGCCCTAGAAAACTCCGCACATCAAAGAAGTTCTTCAACTGCTCCCAGGAAACTACTTCTCTCACTTTCTCTGGGTCTATTGATACTCTTGACTCTAAGACATCATGACCCAAGAAATTAATTTGGTCCATCACAATGTGGAATTTTTATATCTTAGCATATAAATTTTTTTTATCAGTGTACTCAAAACGATCTCAAGATTTATGGATTTGTCATGTCGAGTGCGAGAGTACACCAAGATATCGTCCACGAAGACCACCACAAATGAATCCAAGTATGGAGCGTGCACTCTGTTCCTCCATTCCATGACAACTACAGGTGCGTTCATGAGACCAAACAACATAACAAAATACTCGTATAGTCCATACCTTCTACAAAATGATGTAAGAGGTACATCTGATGGTCAAACGTGAAACTGAGGATAACCAGACCTCATGTCAATCTCCGAGAACACCTGGGATCTTAGAATATGATAAAAAAGATCATAAATCCACAGTAAGGTATATCGGTTCTTAACCTCTAACTTGTTTGAAATTTGATAATCCCCACAATGTATGAGGGCACCGTCTGCCTTTTTGCAAATAGGACAGGTGAACCCCATGGAGAAGTTCTGGGTCAGATGAAACCATTTTCCTGCAACTCCGACAAATGCTTCTTGAGATCCTAAAACTTTGGTGTAGCCATCCTATAAGGAGTAATGGACACCAGCACCGCTCGTGGAATAAGCTCAAAAGAAAAAGTCCACCACTCACTCTGGAGTCAACCTGAATAGTCCTCTGGAATGATGTACCTAAAAAATTCCACCACTGGAGGAATGTATATCTATGAAGTCCATCTGGGCTGTAACTCATCCCACCCCATGATACTCTAGTCCTCCTCTGTTCGCCTGGACATCCCATTCTCCCTTATGAAGAAATGATCTGCCCTCTTGTGGCGTAAAATTCACCCTACAACGATAGCAATCGACAACAGCCTAGAAGGGAATGACCCAGTCCATTAATAACATGATATAATAACATTTCATCTCCTAGAAATAAAGGTCCCATAGGAAGTGACACCCTACAAACTCATGAGGGAAATCCTTTCACTGATGTACACTAGTTGTTCTCATCCCCAAAGGAGTGTCTAGCGTCAAGATATTAGTAGAAGAAATGATATAGAGCCCATGGAACACCACAATAGAAACATATATAAAGATATGGGAAGACCCTATATTGATAAGAGAAGAAGCTAAAATTAAAGCAACTAGGATCGTACCACGAATTGTAGAGGGTCTGGGATCTTGCTCTTGCTGGGTCTGCTCAACTGCAAAAGTCTGACCTACACTGCATCCATGTAACCCTGCCTAACCACCCCGAGCTGATCCACCTTATTGTCCCAGAATTCCTGGTGATTGGCTATCATGGCCAGGATCTCCACCTTAGTCTAAATGGATGGAAGAGCTCCAGTTCTTTAATAGATGTGAAACAGGTGGTGCTGCTCTAGAACGAGGAGTCACAGAAGAACCCTTGTCACCAGCTGTTACTGAGAAGATCTAGTAGAAGCACTGAAGATGGCCAATCTTGCAGCAGGAACAGAACTCCACTTGGTATCTCAGGCAATGTGGCCACATATTCCCTCTCTTCCCACAAAGGTATCACACCACCTAGCTACCAGAATATTTCTTTGGCCTCCTTGGATCTCCGCACGTAGACTCACTGAAGCACATCCAGCAGTAAGTAGGAGGGATACAAACACTGAATGTCGAGGCGCCCGGGCTCCCAAATCCATAATGCATAAATTTACAATCTGTGATTAGTGCTTGGTTGACTATAGAAGTGACAGAAGTCAAACTGAAGATACTTACTTGAAATCGGAGGTGTGCCTAAGAAAATCCTCAATATTCACTAAAAATAATAATTCATATCCCCCCTTGAATGGGTGTAATGCACTATAGCTATGTGAAGAAAGACAAATACTCTATAACAGAAAGGGTACCATACTCTAGACTAACGAACTATTGGGCTCGATCGGCCCTAAATGTCTCCAGATAGATGTAGTCGTAGAAGGTACCCTGAAACTCATCCCACGCCATAACCTGCTGGCGTCCAGCTTGTGAGATCACATACCACAATCGTTTTTTAGAATCATGAAGCATATATATAGAGAGATTCACCCTCCTTTCTGGAGGAGTCTCCAGATGCTCTAAAAAAAGAAAGCGAGGCTTCCAACAATGACTCTATTTCCTGATGTCCTCCTTCCCATGTGAAGGTGGGAGGATGTTGCTTCTGGAAAACCCATGTCAACTCTACCATAGAAGGGGAAAAATGTAGTAATCCTCGGATAGTTCGCATAATCCTCATAAACCCCTCTCGGAACTGTGCTTCAACACTTGTTTCCCGAATTACGGTTGCTTCCAAGACTGGTACAATTGGGGGATCTCCTAGTAGTCCCTAATTAGCCGTATCTGGTGTCTGATCACTGCCCAGTAACTGGAGTACAAACCAAGGATGTCTTGATGTCATGACTCTTCATGGTCAAGCAAACCCCTTATATGAAGATTAACAATGAATGAAAAATAGAATTGTATGAAGGGAACACAAGAAAAGAAGCATTCATGTTTTTCATAACATGGATACAGAGTGCTTATAATGACTACACAACATTTTCCCTTAATCCTTTACATTGGAATGTACTTCTTCCAAAATTGGTCGTGTAACACCCCATACACATGATGGGTTTTCCTAACCCACGATGTGTACATGAATCCTATTTCCCTACCCAAGTTATTTTACACGACTATGCCAAACGGTTCTCCTAGAACAATACTACACATCATGTTCGTGACAGAATATACATGTACTTGATGAACTTCATCGACCCGTGTTGTCAGAAACATGGCTTGTTACACATCTCACTCTACACGGCATGTTCCAGAAGGACACGACGTGTACTGTTTGGGTTTCAGCTACCCATGTTGTTAGACACATGGGTGAACACCTGGCTGACTATACAAATCATGTTTATCCTAGACACGGCATGTACAAGACAGATTTCACCTACCCTTGTGGTTCATCACACGTCCCGAAACATGGGTTACACAACAAGGCTGGTTCAATCTTGACACGGCTTGTATAACATATGTTCCATCTATCCATGTCGTTAGTCACACTGGGGGAAACACGGTCCACACAACACGACATGCTCGTCTGGCACATGGCATGTTTCACCAAGGATTTCCCAACCCCGTGTCTCTTCCCACAAAGTTAGCGACACGATTAGAGACTACACGGTGTGTACATACAGGACACGGCGTGTACATAAGAAAAATAGTTTCTTCCTTAGAAGAAGAACACAAAGCCTTTATTCTTCATTACACATAGTGTATTCTCTGCTTTTTTTGGACAGTAAGATTCAGAAACTTCTCTACAACCCATAAAAACACCAAAAAACATTAAAGCACATATTTTGATCCGTGAGGGCCCTTATTCCCCCGATTCAAAGATTGACATCTTATAAATGTTATAAAAAAGGATAACAATGAAATGATATTCCAAATTCCGGACCATGAGGGACCATAACACCTCAACAAACCAATGTATGGTGTTCATTAAAAAATACTTATTCTTTTCAATACCATATCAAAATTAGGTATTCTATCAAGGAAACTATAACAACAACATGCATATTTAGAATGAAATCTATCACAACAACTTGAAACTGCTAATGCACCCAAAATTGCGTGCAAAAAATGCATGACTTGTGATTTAGAGCAAGTGCCTATTATGATTCATGAGATGGAATAACCTCATCTAATTGGGTTGAAATAGAAATATAACCTCAATAATATCAACCATAATAACACAAAACCAGTAATTCACTCAATGGTGAAATCAAATCAACTAAAAAATTGAAAAACTAGAAGAATCACAATATACGAGTAAGATTGTCTTTTCCCTGTACACAGGTTAGCTACTCCTAGGAAAAAGTTATTACCAAGTACCTATTCCATTCTATCCCTAACTATAGGCTCAAAACAGTAAGTCAAAAATATAATTGACCCTCTGTTGCCACTTTTGAGCTTCACTGTTCTGGAAAAAACCTAGAGACGCCTTGTACCCAGTTGGTTATATGGCCTCAATCGCATTTCCCCAAATGCCAGAGGCAGCTAACTTTTAGTGAGGGCCTTTGGTGTGATAGTGGGAAATCTATGCCCTCATTGGAAGAGTAACACATTGTAGAAAAAATAGATAGCAATAATGGAAGTGGTAAAACATTCAATAAGTAAACAACATATGTAATAAAAAACAGGAACCAACATATATAAATGATGCATGATACATATGTCTAGGAAATAGCCAAACATGTTACTATGCTGCAATAAAGAAATAATCCGAGTAAAAAGCGAAACAGATATACTCAAACTGCATCGCAAGCCTTAGCTTGGTCCCATGCTCTCCAGCTCCACTGCAATCAAGTACCTGAAGTAGAAGAGTGAATTTCCTTATCAATACTGACAGTAATATAATCTCATTGTGCCCAAAGGCATGACCCAAAAATGATGTTTGACCAAATCCCAGTAGGCAAGCATCCAATGATCTGTTGCTAATAGTAAGTGAATATATATGGTAGACAATAATTAAAAATAAGTAGTAAAACAAGGAAGTACTGAGTAGAAACATTATTATAGTAAATATCATTCAATTTCATATAACCTATAAGTAGCTAATCAAAGAAGGTATCCATCTAGGATTACTCATAGCCCATCCCCTCTAGTTCATCCAAAAAAGAACAAGAAACCCTCTGGGGAGTACACATAGTCTAACCCCTCTGGTTCAGCTTAATCACAGACTCTATGAGGAAGCACTCACCATCAATTACTCTTATATCCTCGTATTGGTCACTAAAAGGCACTCTAGGGAATCACACAATGTCTCATTCACCCTATGGTCTGAGTTGAGGAATGAAAGAAACTCAGGGGAATCACCTACGTCAATTCCACCTAATGTCTCACTTCGTAACAGAAAAAACATACACACTAGGGATGCCCTCAGCGTCTATTCCCCCTATGGTCTACTACACCAGGTTCCCATAGCATTGGGTAAGTCATATGAGCACATAAATGCATATTATCCCAAATATACCTCATGAACTACATGGATAAAAATTCTATAACATAACAGAATATCATATAAATAATAACACCATCCTACAATAAAATGCATGGAAAAAGAAGGAATCCTAGCCGGCTAAGCATGACCAAACGACCATAATCAAAACATGAATGGATAAAAACTTCCAAAACATAGAAATTAACCATATTCACATACATTTAACCCCAACTCAATCATACTAGCATAGTAGGCAATCAAGAGGGCTAAAACCGTAAACACGCAATTCCTTATTCAAGTGTATTGGTAACATTTGAACATATAACTCAAAGACTATCTATGGAAAGGCACAAAACACCAACCTCAACATCGTGAGATCGATATACATAAGCCTCAATCCTTGAAGTTCCCAATAACACCATAAATTTACAAAATCGCAAAAAATGCTCAACTGAGGTTACCTTTCGAAAGAAAAGAAATACTGGAACGATGATCTAGAAGAAGGAAAAGATTACCATGGCGATCCCAACACAATCGACGATGGTAGATTCTGAGAACGGATGCTTGATCAGGGGCTCAGTCAAGATCTTCATCGTACAGGCTCTCTTAGTCAAGTACGGCGGAGAAGTAGACGTTTCTTACAAAAAGATACAACTCCAGTACATTTAATGAAAAAATGAATGTACACGATGTGTACTATAGAAGTACACAGCGTGTACGTACCCTTACCAGCCCCTCGTATTAGGCGGTCCCCAGGTCACCACACACGGCCATGTGCATGGCCATTACACGGATAGCACCAGGCTACACAAGGTAAGCGAGTACAGGTCATGTACTCATAATGTACATGACGTGTACTTAAAGGGCTTCTAGAAACTCCACTTTTTCTCAAATACACCAAAAAAATGAAAACATACATGAAAAGAAGATATACGTTCTTACATGCTTTATGGAATTGTGGTGTGAGGAGAAGTGGGAGTGAGGGGGGGGGGTTATAGAGGATGAGAGGAGTGAATTTGGAATATTTTAATCATTATTTTTTAATTTCCATAAAAAAAATAAATAGTGATTTTTCATGCGAACCATAATAGTAATAAATAAATGTGTGTTCTAACCAAGTGTCCTCACATCACTCTTGATTTCGTAAATAGTGTATTTTACTGATAATTTTTACATACAGTATTTTATAGTATTCACTATTCATAAAAAAATCACAAATTTCAGAAATATACAAAAAATTCACCATAACCATTTTTCGATGTGTATAATTCGAAAATGAAATCAATTTTTACAAAATAATTTTCGAAATATGATTAATTTAATTTTTAAATTAAATCATAGATTATTCAAAAAATAAAAAATTGAAAACTATAATTCGTTTTATATTACATTAAAAAATGATTCAAGGTATCATTATCTCATATCCTTAAGAAAATAGAATAATTATATTATTTACAAATAATAAATTTCATATTAGTATTCATGTTACTATTCATTATGGTATGTTACTATTCACCAAAAAATCATGGTCGTTCTATCAGACTCTAAATGAATTGTTGATCACAAATTTGGATGACCCTTTTTTAAAATTCCAAACATAACATAGGAAAAGTTTTGTATAATAGCTAGATTATAAAATGTATATTTCTTTTAGTGTCTTAGTATTTCATTCATTGCATATTTATTTTAAAAACCTTATGGTGTTACATTTTTTGACTTTTGGGTTGGGGTTTTTAATTTGGGGACCCATCTCATGGATTCTTTAATTTTGGGAATCCAAATTATAGCAATATATGGTTATGATCTCTACTATCTCCCTCATTGTCTATTTCAACAAACTCTATTGAGGTGTGATTCATCATCAAATATTGATAAAAAATATCCTCCCATATAATACTTGTTATTTTTATCCACACCCCATTTATTTTGGGTTGTCCATTAGGGTGTTTGGATGGAGGATTTTTCTGAAGCATGGAAAAATTATCACCTATAATTTTGATTTTCATTTAGTTCTGTAGAGGATGTCCTAATTTGAGGAAATCAAACTAGTTTATTTTTATTATGATTAAATATTTTTCTTCATGGTTTTTTGGGATTTTCTATTAAATTATGATAAAATTTTCTTTGAATCAATGCTACCAATTGGGGGTTTTATGTTTCCTTTTGGGGGGGGGGGGGGGGTTGTCGAGAAGAGGAAGTACCCCATTCTTCATGGTTATGGTTCCTATTACGGCCATATGAGTAGTCATGAATTATTACAAATTTTATATATTAATAATTTGTTAATTAATTTTATGGTGTTTATTAATTGTATAAGTGTTTTAGGAGCTGAAGAGATTCTAAGATTAGAATAGGTATTAATGGTCGGGGGGATAATTGAAGAGAATTAATTAAAATTAGGAAGGGTGACATAGATTGATGTTAGTCCTTGGTTATATGATATTTTACGATTTTTTATGAATAATTATTTATTTATCCATAATTCATTATATATTTTGTCTCACAATATGGTTTGGATGATGTTTATTTTGGTATAATAGTAAACATGGACAATATAGATTCCTAACTAGATTGTTTGTTAGGCCTTGATATAATGAGTTCCAATGGTCATATTTGTGGTTTTCTTGGTGGAATTTGTTGTATTTAAATAAGAAAATATGGTACTTTTTTTTAAATGTTTTATTAAATTGGATTATACATTAATGGATATTTTTATGGAAAACTATTAATCTATGAAATGTGTTTTATACTAGAATTTGAAACATAAATAATTTTTTCCAAGGAAAGGTGTAATGTGTTTTTGGATATAGTATTAATGGGAGAATAATCTAATTTTATTCATTTTAAATGGTATTAAGAGGTAATTTTGACATTGATTTCAAAATAATTCCATTAGTCATTGTTTTTAATGATTCATTATTTTTCTTATTGTGATCCTCTTTCATGATTTTGTAAATGATTTTTGAATCAGTTACTTTTCATTTCGGAGGTTTCATTGTTTTTTATTAGAGGGAGAAATAGTGGAGTTGTGAAGAATTACACAGCTATATAGGATTCTACAAAATATAGAGTAGGGGTTTTCCATAATATATGTGGTCATGTTTTTTAGAAACTGTTTATATCATAGGGTCTTGGTGGAGGATTTTTGGGGATACATATAATTATAGAACAACTATGAAATGGGTTTATTCTTTGTTGTAGGATCTATGATGGATGTTTATCACCACATCATGGTGGTGTTCACTATAGTGCAAGGGAGTCAAGGAGGATGTTGATTGATGTTTCTATTTTGTACAACATTGTCGCATCAAGGTTAGATGTAGCGCATCTATCCATAGGGTTTTCGAGTGTTGTTTTTTGGTGGAGTTTTCTACACCATTTTATATCCCATGGAATATAGTACATATATAATATAGATAAAAAAATCATTGTTGTATATTTTCCAATAGACTCTATATTGTCGTCTCACGAGATGTTCCATACTGTATTGTTTGTCAGTAAATTTTGTGCATCGACCAAAAGGCTAAAACATGGTCCAATTTTTAATTGAAATTCTATAAATTCGAATAAGGACTCCTAGTATCTTTTGACTACATTTCATATCAGTCATTAGGATTCCAAGTGATATTATTGAGTGATTTTAGACATTATTTTCCTTGGATTAAATCACCACCTTATATTGAAAAATCCATCGTGGCCTGGGGCTTCGAATTGTTACACTCGAAGCCTGGAGAATATGGTCACCATTCTAGTTTTTCTTATTGTTATCATTAATTAATTTCCCATAGGATAGCTATTATGTAATATTGTCCATTTTATCAAAAATGGAAGGGGATAAAAAATAATATCTATATGTATGTTAGATGTTTTTATGAAACTTCATCATTTTGAGGTGGGTAGTCTAGAGCATATCCCAATTGAATATTTCTATTTATCTATGTTTGTTCATTCTCTGTGATTACACTAACACACCAATCATGTGATGTAAATAATTATTTAATAAATCATTTTTTGAGTTAAATTTCTATTAAACTGTCATAGGGTCCTTTTGGATCTGATGGTAATGTTACCATGTTATGAGGCCAATAGATAAGTGTGACAATAATTGACCATACATAAAAAATAGCTATATTGAGCTTTATTTCCCAGGATGTGTTTTTTCGGGTTGTTGTTGTATTAGTATCATGAATTTTCCAACCACAAGAAATTTTTTTGATAACATTATATGATATGTCATAAAAAATTGGTTTATTGGCTTATTAATGACCATGGGGTTCAGTGATATATGGAATGATTTTTTTAGCAATGATGATAATTGGGATCTCATCCATCTAAAATGTTAATGGCTTGATAAATGAGAATTTTATTATTGGACCATAATGGATTGTAATGAACGGATTTATGTTATAATTTATATAGGTTCAAGAAAAGTTATGTTGTATTTATTATCCGTCTTATCCTGGTAATACAATAAGGATAATTTTTCTTGATTTAGTGATATATTTTTTTCTTAAAAGGCATAGGCCTATTATAATAATATAATTACCAAGATCCTTCCAGTTCTGATGTAATATTTTCAAGGGTTTTCATTTTTATTTAGTTATTATTTATTGTTATACCATTGGAGGTACATAGAAATAAATAGCACAGTTTTATGATATTCTCATAGATTTTTGGATATGTCCCAATGTAGTTTGGGGCTGACCTCAAGTGCCAACTTGGAACAGAAGGGTATGTGTATTTATTCTTATGTAAAAATTTTTGATTAAATTAATATGATGTTTATCATTTTATTTTATAAATTATATATCTATGTCTATAATTTTCTTCACATTGTGTTGACAACCTATAGAGTTGTATTCGGAACCCTGTTGGGCATCCATTTTGTATATAGATAGATTTCATGGATTTTGGTTTGGCTAAGAAAAAGGGACCCTATTGTTGATTATTTCATATTGGATGGAATGTATCAAAGATACGAGAGTGAAATGGGGTTCATAACTAGGATCATAGAGCCTTTATAGGATTTATCTTTGTCAATTGAATTTTTATTATTCATCGTTCATTTTTTACATCTCATCATGAAATTACATGGTTATTTTATTTGTGTGTTTATGGTGAAATTATTTTTTCTTTAATAGAAACATTTTTTATTATGTTATTTCTACTCTTTCAACTACCCAATTATTATTTTATATTATATTGCTACATTATTATTGATGGTATAGTCTCCCAAATATTTTCCAAACAATATATATCCTCGTCAAAATCATATAGAGTATATGGAGGGGTTCCATAGGTCATATAGAACAACCAGATCTATCAGATAAGGGAGAACTTGGACAGGGTTGTTACAATGTGGTATCATGAACACAACACTGCTTTTATATTTCTTTACTATTTGGAAAATGTATAAAGAATACTTGTATATGAAAATAAATGGTAATGAGATTCATCATGTGAATAGATAACCTATGTATGAGGGAAATTATATGTGCTCGTGGATGGGACTGTGGATCAATTGGTTTCTTGTAATAGTATTGACATAATTTCATGTTGGGTGATTCACACATTTGTGTGATATTATAATTTTATTGAGATTTATACTCTAGTCCTAGTATAACATGATATGAGTATGAATTCATCAGGATCAGAACATATTGAAATATTTTGACATGCATTGATCAATATATGGTCCAATTTATTTCATGTGACATATCTCCCCAAATGAAAATTGAAAGGGAATAATTTAATTTGTCATATATAAAAGATTATAGGAATTGTTATTTTTTTCCAATTGTTATGTTTGTCCATATATAAATGAATATTAAGTAAATGGATTCCTGTTGATATCACCTATTGTGGGTGGCCATGTATTGTTTCTCTATTTTATGGGGTCCTTCATTCTTTTATAGAAAATACATCCACATAATCTTCAAGTTTAGAATTAGAATAGTGGAAAATAACATTATCATAATTTTTATTTTCCATAACATACTATTACTCTATATTATATAATGGATAATAAGATTCATTATAGCTACATATAGTCCATACGATCCATGAAAAAGGAGAATATTTGATCTTGACCAATGTTTTCTATGATGACGTGATATGTCTAGCTACAATATCCAGTTGTGTTGTCTAGGGAGCGATCCCCTCTAGGAAAATGAAGTTTTCATTGATTCAATCGAGACATTTGTTAGGAATGTTGGGACACCCACTAATTAGAGGGGTAGTCTTTTTGTTTATATACATCATGGACCACAAAAAAATGGTGTTATATAATGTAACATATAAGAAATTATGAGAAGTAATCCAAGAAAGATTCTTATGTGATTTTTATTATCCACTTCTACCTAGAGACATTGATTGATGAGAAGTATCTTGAGTTCATATACATGAAACATAAGGAAATTTATGGGATGGAATATGATGGTTTCTATATGGACCATGAGATATTTAGTTCATCCTAGGATGCTGATGTGTTCACTAGGGAATGGTGTTGTCAAGATGGGATTTTATTTGTTAATGGTGTATTTGAACATCTATCATTTTACACAGATTTAGAATGTGGTGAATTTGGTTATCATAATTTAATGGAATCTGAAAGAGTCCGGATTGGTTGCAAGGAAGAATCAGTTGGGAAATTTTGGATTCCATAATATTACATTATGAAGAACTACAGTGATATTTATCATTAGTATAGTAGTGGGTAGAGAATATAATTAAACTCGTGTAAATATCCATCATAAGAATATTTCTATAATTTACTTCTTATAAATATCATCATTTTACATCATGGATCTTGTAGGATCTTTAGAAGTATATAGGATTATAGGTACTTATGATGACATCCTATCATCCTTGAACCGATGGCCAATTTGAGTGGATAATTCATATATCTGAGGATATGTGGTTAGCATGTCCCTTGGATTTTGGTGGTACTTGAGAGAGGTATAGAGTACTTTATGTGTTCTCTTATAATAATAATTTCAAGGAATCAATCCAAATGGATAAATTTGGGTAATTGTATTGAATTCCATGACTTTTAAATAATCAATGGCTAAAGTTAGGAATGTTTGTGATGGCTAGTCATAGTCTTATGTAGTAGATGGATTAATATGTTCTTTTAATAAAAATGTGATTGGTGATAGAATAGAGCCACTAGATATAATATATTTATTGTTAGATATGACCACTTGAGTTTTTGTTTGGTTACTATGAATTCATATAGGTGTCACACATGATGGGCCATTACCGTATTAGGATGTATGTGTATCTAGAACCCATCGTTTTTTGGTCCATCTAAGATAGTTGAAAGGGTTGGTCTATTGGAATATTTGTTAATCCCTACTACAATGCTACAATTCACAAAACTATGTATTTAATGTTTCATATGTTTTAATATCTCATATCTACCAATATAGAATTATAAAAATTTATTAAATTTACCTATTTGTAGAACTTTAATTTGAGGATCATACAACTCTTATTGTATAATGTAGTTAGATGAATATCTAAGGTAAACCCGCACCTATAGTGTGAGCTGAAATTTAGTATGTACCTATAAAAGAGCATACCTAAAACATAGAGTCTAATATTTTGACATGGTTTATATATATGTTCATTAACAACCATCATTAATACTAGGAGCAGATTGGGGATTAGTTTTTATTTTATGTGTAGGTTATAATATAATATATTTTTCCTTGGGTGTTGCACATTAGAGTTTTCTAAAAAAGTTTGAAAAATTATTTTACATTCTTGGATGAACCATGGTTTCACTGGGAGGGATAATGTTGGGTGATGTGCTGAATTCCTCAACTATAGAGGACTCTACACCAAGGATATTGAGGTTGTATCATTGGATTGGGGGATATGGCGTGGAGATAATAGTTTCAATGTAGGGTATTGGGGTATGATTATCAAGGTGCCATCAAATTAAGAAAATGAAACAAAATAATGTTTTATTCAAGCATAGTCCCTTCCCTGGCAGTTGATAATTATTGTGCGAAGGTGCTGTCTATTTCATATGTTCTTTATGGTGTAAATTGACTTGATCTAATAATTTTGAAATCCCCATGGTGTGGAAGATGGTTCCATTGTGGCCATCCCTCTAGGATCCATGGTTTTGCAACATGGAAGATTCAAGTATGAATTAGTATATATCAATATTTATAGGTTAAAAAGTATGTTAACTACTATGGATCTCATAGGTACGTTGACCAAGGGAGTATTAAACATGGACCCTTGGGATGTTCCATAGTGTACTCAGTGTTATGTGGTTTTGTGGTTGGCCTAGTGTGCATTACAATTATTATCATTCTAATGCACTTCATATAAGTACCCTTGAGCACCTTCAATATTTTTTTGATCTAATATTTTATTCTCTATGAATAGGTGCCTGAAATATATTTTTAATTTTTTTGAACCAAATTTTCATTGGAATAAACAATCACCTGATAGGGATCAATCTGATGGGACCCTTAATTGAAAAACATGGTTTTTGGGACAAGATTTTGAAGTAAAACCTACTAATTACACTCTTACATCTCATTTATTGGTATCCTTTTAAAGATATCATGGTGAAATATTTCCTATCATCTGTAAAAATAAGTGAGATTAAACCAAATACTACCAAAAAAGTACGTTGTTTGCGTTTTCATTCATTTTTTTGATGTGGGTGGTCTAGAACATATCAATTTTCCCTATATAAATTTATCATAGCATATTCAATATGTTTTATAGATCCATCACACCAAGAACATGACCTAAATAATGTTTCATTCTTTTTATTGTTAACTTTTAAAATTATAGGTCTCAAATTGTATCACTTTAGATTAATTAGCAATGAGAATGAGATATGAATTCCTTCGACATGTTTTTTATTCTTTGAACATTATTGATAGTTCTTTATATTAGGTGTTACTTCCCCATGATGTTTTGTTTGGGTTGTTGGTTTATTAAAATCATGATATGGAATACATTTGGAATTTTTTTTGATTTATTTGTATGGGATCACCTTGAATAAATAGGCTAGGAACAATTCTAATGACCCAGGGGGATTAGTGTTTTATGGAATTGAATTTTTTCAATATTATGGAAATTTGGATCTTGTATTTATTGACTATTAATAGAGATATAAGTTGGCCTTTTTTAATCACTACAATGGAATGTGATTACCTATGATTTATTGAAATTGAAATGGGGATTCACCTGATGATGTTTTAATTCATTTATGTATTATCCATGATATGTTGTTATTAATATAAGTATTTTCTTGTTTATGTTGTGATAACTATAGATATTTTCTCAGTTATTAAATGATGATTTAATTATATACCCTAAGATGGTTATGGAAATGTTTTACATGGTTATAAAACATTCTTAATGAAATCTAGAATGGTTCTAAAGCATGTTGGGACTGTCCCAGGTTGTCAACCAATATCATAGAGGTCAATGGATTTGTTCATTCATAGAATTTTTTTTAAATTTAATACAATTTTTTTCACTTTTGTACATTCACTAAACAACACTAACTAAATTTTTTAGACATAGTGGTGATGACCAATTAAGTAGTACTCATCCATTTGTCACGCCATTATTTGTTACCTAAACAAATTTCATGGATAAATGTTTGTATAATGGAAATCGATAAATTTTTTATTTTTTTCATAATATATTTTTTGGATATTAATGATGATATTTACAAGGTATTTGGATCAAGATCATTCATTATTTAATAGAGGCAAATTAGTCATTTATTATTCTGAAATTTAGAAGTTATCTGTTTTAACAGTTAATCTTGTCAATACATGATTACTTTTTTATTGATTTTCATTTCATGCTATATATTTTTTGATGGATGTATGTTTTTTGATTATGTGTTTTCCACTATTTACTCTACTATGTTATTCTTTTGTTTTATATTGTTACTCATTTCAAATGGGTATTGTATCTTTTCAATATTCATTACAACATTTATAATCATTGGAATCCTTTTTAATATAGAGAAAATGACTATCGGTAATTTAAGACACCATCCTCAATAATATAGGGTAGAACTGGGTCAGGGACATTTCAACTTGAGTTGTTTTATTCCATTAAACATTGTGCGGCTGATGAACAATTTTAAAGACATTTTCATATATAAATTATTGTTTTCTATTTCCTGGTGTGCATTGTTATTTTCTATTTATAATTTTTTCCCTAAGATATTTTGGTATAAAAGTTATGTGTCTATTCCTATGGGTGTTATAGGACCCCCTTATTTCGTCGATATGAGTTTTATGAAATGATTTTGATAAGGGACTACGTCCCATGGGACTAATTTCCTAAAAAATATTTAATGATTTATGAGATAGGTTGGGTGTAAAAAAATTTCCTTATGTGGTATGATTCCAGACCTGAATGTGAGATCTTTATCTGAGTAGACATGTGTTTAATAATACATCGTGAGAAAGGTCTTATAGTGAAAAAAATGACATGTATGGGGGACATTTCATTAGTATGAAGATATTGATGATTTCCTTGGTTGATTTGTTATGGTGTGATTTGATATAGGAATCCATTCCTTAATTGGATAAAGTTGAGGACTACAATGGATATTTGTTAATTTTATGAAGTGTTTTTATATATTATAGATCTTTTTTATTGTGAAGGGAAAAGTAAAGTCTTATGGATGTGTTATCGTTCCATTTTCATTTTGGTAGTGGGTCGAGACATGGAAAATTCAACAGCTCATGTCACTTAGTGTGGATTATACATAATATTGCTGGTATTGTACCTATTTTCCAAATTTATATGTTCATTTGTCGTAAAATGTGACTCTCTAACTTCTAGAATAGTTTCTGTGGAAATAGGTTTTGGAATATTGATGTTATGGTTACCACATTACAACCACTATTTATTTACTCTACACGTATTGTGTGTTTTAATTTTGACTGGGTATGTTTGAAAAACATGACTCATCTTATATATTTTAACCATTGATATAAATATAACATTATAGTTGATGAACATTAAATATATTTCACAAATTGATGCTTGAGGATAGTAAATTAATATTGTCTTTAGAGTCAAGATGCACACCGTACTTATTTCAGGAAATATTTTCCATATCTCCGATAATGTTCATCAAATTTAGTAAAATTGAAAAAACACCATTACATAATCCTTTCATCATTACCTATAGAATGAGTAGAAAAGAAAATTATGATATCATATCAATATTATAATTAAACATTGAAGATGTCAACTGATGATCATATGAATGAAAAATATAAGAATAAAGGCATGAGATTACTAATATAATTTTGAAATTTTTACCCTATCTATCCTGGTTCCTAAACATGAATCCATTGAATAAAAAAATATCATTTAAAATAAAATTAACTATAAGAGAGAGTAATCATCAAAAAAATAATTATGACCCATAATTTCATGTCATATTATTTTAACCATCATAAATATGATACAACTTCATATGAGAAGGTTAACATCAGATACCATTAAATAATAATAGATCCGAAATCCAATAAGGATTCCAATTTAACAATAGATCTAGAATTGTATCTATTCATCCGTATTTTATTATGAACATTAACCTATTTCCCATAGTAGATCAAGCACATCGTCGTGTTTCACATCATTATATCATGAAAAAAAATTCTTCACCCAAAACATTGAATGAATATAAAGGTCCCAAAATTAATAAAATCCATGCATTAGTGTGGTAAAAGATTACAAAAATTATCATAACTTAACCCATTAGAAAGTTAATAAGTTTCATAAACATTTTATCATAATGTAACTCCAGGAATGTTTTCATGTTTCATACACATTTCATTAAATCATCATATCATAACATGTGGAATGTGAATGGGTTTCGTAAAAATATATTCATCATAATCATAAATAAAAACACTCTAAAATAATGTTGATGTCTAGAATAATATTAAAATATATATATTCACACATAATCAGTACCAAATGTAGTTTTTTATTGATGAATCAAAATTCCATATCTTAGTAATATAACATTCTTGAAAAATTATCCTATTCATTAGAAATCATATATCTATAATATAGTGTTTTAAAAATTATTTTGGAATTAATTTTATTCCTAATTAACAAGGAAATAATGTATCTTATGATTTAATGAAGTGAGATCTACTGATGGTTGAAAATTTTGTACATGTCTTACATCATTTAAAAAATATTCCCTTCACACTATAAAGAAAAAGTAGTAGATACGTAATTTGGAGGAAAACAATCGGATTACTCAAAAAAATTTATAAAATTTTAAAAATAGATACATATTTCAATCAAAAATAATTTTAAATTTTTAAAACATTCATTAAAAAATATTTCAAATCGTGGACATGGAAAAAATTTTGTTTTCTATTAAAGGGAGAAAAGAAATATGGTTTTTCCATAAAAAAAATTATTTTAAATTTTGATAACATAAAGTGACAAAAATTAAAGATAAAAATATATTTTCATGAAAAAACCTAATGATAATAAAATTAATTACATTATTGAGATATATATCATAATATTTCATCACTAGAAACTTAATCATAAAAAATCCCAATAAACAATGAGATTATAAAATAAACCATGTTGCCACTTTAGTATATTTTTTATCATAATCCCCTGAAATAAAAGTAAAATATGATTATATTCATATCCCATAATTTAATAAGAATAACAGTAAAGGTAATTAATTGGTATTATATAAACCAAACAAAAGAAAAATGTGTTTTATTGGGAATGTGTCCCAAATAAATAAAATTGAGGTGATAATCAAATTACCAATTAGCAATGTTTGAACTCATAAGACATACTAAATAATAATATAAAATTAGAAATGAAATATTAATAAATTAATTATATTAATGATATTACATGTCAATGTGGTATTATATAGAGAATATAAAGGAATCATTTAGTGAATATGGAATATTTATCCAAAAAATGAAAGAGAGACTAGAAATCCCGTACCTTAAATATAGAATCCCTTCATTAAAATTTAAACATAAATTTTAATTAAATGTTAATATATTATGTATATATTATATAAACATTATCATATATATAATATGTTTACTTACATACAAATAAACTCATATCATCTAGTAATTAATAATCCATTATTAAAATCACTATTAAGGATGATAACTACTTTTTATCAGGTATGTTTTCAATCAATAGTTTCGGTCTATGTACAATGATTATGGTTATATTATCATAATAGTTTTAATAATAATATAAATATCATATATATTCCTTATATATGAAATTATAGTAATCCATAAATATATAGAGAGAAATGAAAATTGCACAGTTCATGGAGACGAGAGGCCATATGGATGCATGATCATTGTTTTCATATTATAGATGGTTGGAATGATTATAGAAAAAATTAAAAAAAAATGTTATATAATCCTCATATATATATATATATATCACATATATTCATTTAATTTATCCTTACTTCCATCCATGTGATGTATCAGTGAAAAACGAATCACACCACTCCATGATGCATTAATCTGTCGTACAAACATTTAGCGTTATCATCTTCCACGCAATATAATGTAAGAAGGTATATATGTTATTATAATAAAAAATTTAGTTTTATCAAAAATATCATTATAATTTGTCAAATCTATCATTATATAATTCCATCAGAGCTAATCATAGAAAATGAATTTCAAAAGTCCATGAGAATATAGTCCACTATACTGATGATCAATGGTTTTTTGTTCCTTTTTTATGGAAGTGAAAGTTAATATATGTTATTACATTAACATAAATACATTTAGTATATTATATATAATAGTCTTATTATATAGGAATAATTTATTAATATTTCAATGGGTGGAATAATAAATTAGATAGAAATTCTCAGTTGAGAACAATATATTTTCATTGGATAACATCCATAGGTTTTAAAAAAATAATTTCATATATAGATTAATGATTAACAATGTGATATTGAAAATGAGGAGAGAATTATTTAAATTATTTTATGTTATAGTTGGGGAATAATCTCACTAGAAAAAACATGTTATTATTTAGTTTTTGGGTGATCTTTTTACATTTTTCAATATAATGGGTCATAAAATATCCACTTATAAATGAGGGATAAATAATGAAACTTATTCAGAGATGCGTAAAAAAGTCTGTTTTCTAGCTCTGATGAATGATACATGGAAAAAACATCAATAGGTGCCTCTATGGATCAATCAAAGGAAAATTTATTTTAGGAAAACTGAAATAAGAGAAAACAAAAGGTTGATGATGTCTTCAATCTCTGGAGGCAGGATCTGGGATTTCACTGAGATAACGAAAAATATCGGGATGGTTTTGTTAGATCAACTGTATTAAATGTTAATGGTGTTATGATGTCAAACTCGTGTATCTATGATATGGTTGTGTGTATAGGTTTTAGTAACATCCCTAATAAGGTCATTCAACTGACTGGATAAGGATGTTATATGATCGGTTATGAGTGGGAGAATCCAAATCATAGTTTCTGTAGTTAGATAAATGTCAAACAGGGGTCCAATCAGAGAAGGACTCTTTCTTGTCTTAATATAAACGTCAACATTGATTGAATGAATTATGATGGATGGGTAGAGTGAAACAATAATTTTCCCTCATATGTATAGACCGATTGATAAAGGAAACCCTTGGATGATAATTTAATATGAGCATATGGTAAAGGTCTTCAGACTAAAAGAAGTAAGAAAGGAAATAGAGGAAACATAGACCCTTGGAGATTCATTTTCAATAATAATCAAAAAAACAATTAGACATACAAACTAGTTATATATAACTAGGCCAATGGAGACATGGGCATCCAACAAAGGTGATAAATCTAAGGAACCTGATCCCCAGATAGTGGTATGTGGAAAATAAGATCAACATATAGGTGAAAAGGGACCTCAAAGATTGATAAAGAGGTTACATATGTTGAGGCTATAATAACCTGACCCAAGTTATGGGATTCAGTGCATTTTTTTAATAAATTTGCATTATTTTAAGGAATGATGTCCCAAAAGACCGATCAGTTTAGCAGTCTTGGAAAATAGATTACATTCATGAATGATATGTTATACATTATAAAACAAAACAAAACATAGATTATCCTTTATGAATGTCATTAATACCCTAGCTTAACCCTTATTATAAATCATAATAGACTTCTTTAAATCCTAGGAAAATTAAAACATAGAAAGGGGTGAGCTCAGATGCTCAGTAAGGATAAAAATATAGCAAAAACATTCACAAATTAGCATAAACATTTAAGGCAATGTATATGACTAAAACTGAATACTATTAAACATAACCTTCAGTATAATATGACCATGATACAATTAAATAATTCCATTTACATATTTACATGGATATTCTACTTGTCGAATAATCACATACAATATCAATAGCCACATTCAAAATAATGGAATGCATAATGCCAGACTTCATAAACACATAGTCAAGGCCTTGTGCCAAGACTACTAATAAGATTTTGTCAAGGCCTTGTTCCAAGACACTAATTTGTCTCATGATATCTACCAATGCATCTACGAGCTATAGCAGGCACCACCCGTCACATACTAATTCCAGTGCATTCCTCATATTAAAATTATTAAACATAACATAAACATTCATATTAAAACTAGAATACGGAATGTCAATAATTTATCCATAAACCATGAATGGTTTAAAAACAACACATCCACAGTAAAACATATCAAAAATCATTCAATACAATATGGATGATTTGTATCATAATAAATTAAAATCAAACATGTTTAAAATCTATCAAATGATGTTGACATATTTGAAAATTATATGTAAAAATCATTTAGAGAAATTTCCCTTTTTCATGAAAACATTTAAAAGTCAAAAAATTTATAAAGGAAGAAATTTAAATAAATTTTTGAATCAATGTGTCCCATATCACTTATAAACTTTTCAAAGTATTTAACATTTTAAAAATATTCATGTCCATATAAATAAATCATTAAAATCATTTTGATAACATGGAAATTAATGATAACAGTTTTGATGAATAAATCTTTAAAATAGTTAAATTGATTTTTTTAGTTAAAGATTCCCTTAAAAGGAATCCGTTTGAATTTTTTTTGAAACATGGACATGTATAATATATATCCCAGTAAAAACATACACAAAAACAATCTCAGATAATAGTGAGATTGAGGAATTTACCATTACCTTCAACTTTCTTTTGGTTGAGGGTACGTTTATCCAACTTTAGAATGACCATAGTATGTTATTAAATTATACTACAACCATATTCATATTTATTATATCATACATGATTCATTTATGACATTATACTACACATTTAACAATGATTTCCATGTTAAATTAACATTTTGGGTAATAATCGCTTTAATTATCATACGTGTTTAACTTGTTATTGTTGATCATATCATTTAGATCTTGATTTAAATACATCAAGGATATAAATTATGATTTATATATAAAATATATTTAGATTATAAAAATTTAAAATAGATATATATATGAAATGTAAGGCGCCATTTATGTAGATGATAGGTCGTACGTATGCATAAACATTGTTTCCTTTTTCATATCGTATTGAACAGAAGTACGTGAAGAATATATATTTAAGTACATATATATATATATATCCAGTAGAATTATTATATGAAATATTACACACTTATTAATAATATATATTTCTTATAATCATCGTTGAATGGTGAACGTGAAAATGAATCTAATCGCTTTGTGGAAACGGTAATCTGTACGTACGCACGAGCAACAATATCATTATATTGGTGGTGAAATCATATGTAATTGGATGTTATATCATATATATAGAATAATTAACATGATATATTTATTATTTACATCATTTATTTTCATTATTATACCCATCCATATAATGAAGTGTTTGAATAACAAACTACACCACGACGCGGAGAAGGTAATCAGTACGTACGCATGTATGGTGACTTTCTCATTTATATGATTGATAGAATAATAATTATGGTTGTAACATTATTGTAATAACATCTGAGTATATATAATATAATTTATTTATTATTTGATAATGGAAACAACAAAGAAAGTGGAAGTGAAAGAAGAAAAGAACTTGAAAGAGGTGATGAAATATTTGTCTCTTCATCAGGTTCTTCCTTTTGATTTGATCAAAAGGTCTCATTAAGATTTATTTCAGACCAATGGATGGCCTCTAGGAAGAGGTGAGGGATGTTGGGAGGATATTTGGGTAGGGTTTGGATGTTCAAAAAGGATTTGGAGATGTGAAATTAAGAGAAGGGGAAGTGCCCTTTTATAATGAAGTTGAGGGTCACTTTTGGAAAAGCTTGAAATATTATTTTATAATAAAATCATATTCAGTTTCTAATGGCTTAAAAATGATTTATTTAAATGATAAGGTGGGAATGGTTCTAAATTCATCCAACCAATTGGTTTTAGACAAGATTAGGTAATCACAATAACTTTATCTCTTATATTTAACTCATTGTTAAATAGTTTGACATTTACCATGTCTCGTTGTGTTTTTATGTTATATGGCTAATAAACATACTATAAAAATCCAAGTGAAGCCCATGTGGTTATGTTTTAACATATATAACCTTATCTAAGTCTTTTCTCTGATCCATTGATTTTAAGGAATATTATATCAATTAATAATATAATATTGGTTTTAAAAACACAATAATGTCAAATTTGATACTATTTAGTATTTGTTTTTTCTGAAAGACATAAAAAAATTATCACTTAGAATATAATTTATTTAAACAACTCTAACATGTCATAGTAACCTTGAAAATTAGTGTAATTCATCAGAAGTCTCAATTTACATTTATTTTGATATTTATAATATCAATTATTTAAATATTTCATTAATAAGGTAATTACTACATCATCATTGTGTCATAAATAAAATAAATT
Organism: Viscum album; assembly: GCA_963277665.1. Taxonomy (NCBI): domain Eukaryota; kingdom Viridiplantae; phylum Streptophyta; class Magnoliopsida; order Santalales; family Viscaceae; genus Viscum; species Viscum album. Next base: position 1,246,856,771 of record OY728141.1, on the reverse strand, counting down.
TATTTAATTTCAAAAAATTATCAATAAAATAACATCATGTAAGAAATAGTATTATATTTCTAATTAATATTTATAGTGGAATATATGTTGTGTGGAACCCTATATTAAAAATGGTTTAGTTATTAAACATTAAATTTTACTCTTTTATCTCTTTTTTAAATAAAATACTAATAGTGCTCATAATCTAATCAAAGTGGACCAAAGAGGATCATATTTTATTTCTAAGGTAGTTTTCGGTCTAAATACAATTATAATATAGAATTGGGACATCTGTTAGACTAATTATGACATCATTTTTACCCTTGATTTCCCTATTTACATTTAACCATGTAAAATAAAAGTCAAAAGCAAAGATTCACCAAAAATTATTTTCAACTTATTGACCCACATTTTATTTACTGATATTGACCGTGTCACTTGGATTTTTTAAAATTCAACTCACATAAGCGGTAAAATTATTTTTTATGCAAATTTGAAAATGCTATTAGGAGATGGGTAAAAGACGGTAGAATGTTTGATAAAATTTTATATATCTAAACGTAATATAAAATGATGGAAATGAATATAATTGAACATGTATAGGTATTATATATCTATTATGACTTAAAATAAAAAAACTAATTATTTAAATAAAAAGACTGTTTCAAATAATAAGGCAGAGGTTTCACTAATCATCAAAAATTTAATGTTTTTAAAAATAACAAATATTGACCAAAGCTATTTTTGAAATTAAGAATTTAAAATTGATGATTATATTACCAAATTCAAAACAAAAAATATGAATTTATTAATTTAAAATTATTTCTTGTTGTCAAAAAAAGTGGGTTTTAAAAAATTAAAAACAATCAAAAGATTGACATGTGATTAAGTCAAATATAAATGTCAAATTACATATAATGACCTACATTGTATTAAATAATAAAAATATAATCTAATTATACATCAAAACTATTCAAATGCATCATTTAACACTATAAAATTTTTCAATTTAAAAAGTCATTTTCAATTAAAACATAGTATTTTTCATTATTTATCAAAACATAAAATTTATCAGAAAAAGTCGATAAATTTATTCAAACTAACTTTTTATGTCCCTATTCTAAATAATAATTTAATATCATTAAATTGAATATAAAAAAGTGTCAAATATTGGTTTTAAAAAGGGTTCTCCATTAAATGGTGGCAAAATTGAATTAAAAAAATTCTTCTTTTATCTGGGAAAATGTATTTTTTTCTTATATTATGTCACTGAAACACATATTATAGATTTTAAAATTATATAAATTATATTTGATTCAAAATTAATATAATAACATTTATAACTTTTTTTTGAATGGCTAGTTTGGTAATGTTGTGGTGCACTCGAACTCAGTGTTGCATGTAGCAGAAGCTGTTAAATTAAATTAATGAGACAATGTACTATAAAATCATAGGGTGTTAAATTCTCCCCTGCATCAATGAATTGGGTTTCACATTTTGAAATTGTTCTTTTAAAATAAACGGTTAAAAATATAAAAATACCTTTGTGGAAAACCCACATCGGAAATTGGTTTAATAAAATATAGTCTTAATAAGAGGGAAAGGGAATGAACAATTCACCAACAAATTACGATCTCGATTAGGAGAAAATTGGTGGCAATTAGAGACACATAATTGGAGGGAAAACCTATATATTTATTTGGAGTGAATGAGGACATAAATCACAAACAAGTGTAAAATTTAGGGCCTCAAATACATCAATTTATCATGATTTAAAATACCATCGGTTCAACAAAACATACGGTATTAGGACAATAAATTTTTGGTTTTAAGATCCCTTCACAAATGTTTAAGAATTAGTTTATTCATACAATAAGAGGAATAAAATATACATGACAATTAGAGTTTCATCCTTCAACAAATTCTTACCACAAACTCATCTTTTACTCCAAAAGATAATAGAATTCAAAAATATTCTATTTATGCTAATCGAATAGGGTTCCAAAAATAATGATTTTATAAATCATTTTTCAGAATATTTAAATAAAAACTACATTATACAAACATGGACATCCCGTAGGCTATTGGTAGGTGATGTACCCTTGTTTCTCTTCGGTTGTGGGTTCAAGTATCGCGGCCTTTCCAGATGTGATGGGTTGTCGCCCGACCTCCGAGTTAACCTTTTTACGACCATAAAAAAATAATCTCAACAGATGATTTAACCTTAAAAATATTATCCATCATAAAATTTAATTGATTTCATACATTAGAATAATCCAAAATAATTTTGTCCAAACTCAAGATCCAATATTTGTTAGGATGGTAACCACAATGATGATCCCTTTTTCCACGTAATAACATGTGAATACCTTCATTAGCTATTCTTTTTAAAACACTGTAACACCCTGAATTTTCATGAAATTTTATTGATTACACTCATTCTCCCATATTCCTTATAGAATATAGGATACTAGTGTTCTATCAAAAAATGTTTCCAACTCCATCAATGATGGAATAAACAAACCATTAATCAGATCCTTGTATGTCAATAATATCCAATATAATTTATCCAAATCAGTAATCTCTTATTCCAAAATCAATACCTCAGTATCCGGACCATATTAAATTTGTATCTTTCTTTGAACCATGTATTTTCCAAAAAGATTTACATTCTATTGAGTCACTTTTCATGGTACCACACAATCTCAAATCCTTAATGAAATAGTGATGTAGTACAATATTTATAAACTCCGTAATTATTATGACGAGTAAATCATTGATTCAATTATCCAATGACATAATTCTTTAATATCAACATAAGAAAACTATTTATTACACTTCGTATATGGTAATTTAATAACATGATTATTATCCAACCAAATCATTTTTGGTATACACTGATGATTTGTACAATGATTCACGTAGTGTCCCAACACCTTGCAGATGATGCATTGTACAATTGAATCCATTTTCTTATCATTGCAATCACATACTCAATGTTCTTTTTCTCCACCCATATAACCAACTCCCATACTATTCAATAATTTACCAAGGTGATTCATTCCATAGATATCACATATGGTAAAATCCTTCTTTCACTTATTCCCTCTATCCATCTTTCTCTATACTAACCTTTTATTCTCGGACTTCCCTTCAAAGCCATAGGACATAGGAAATTTTTTAGATATCTTATTAACAGATGTTACTATTTCATTATATGATGATAATATGTGGGAGACTATTACCATTATAAATATTAGATTAATACCATTAATTATATGATCCTTCTTAATCATTGGATCATCGGTATTGTTGGAGTTCTCAGTCTATCTACTGGCCCCATTTCTAGAAAATGTCATACACTAGATTAGTTTATGAATCACAATACATAATTCCAAACTTGTAAACAGTTATCATAAATACAAATGATTATAGATATAATCCATAATCACAAAAATGATTTCATTGAGAAATTATATACTCATAAATCCTTCATAATTTTTTGTAAAGTATATTAGAATTACCCTAAGAATATCGACCGAGAGTGTCGTAACCAAGAGTGTAGCTAGGCCTGTTTTCGTGCACTAATTCCCGTATGAGTCTAGATCAAAGTGGTGTTTTTGGGTTTTACCCCTAGGTATATCTGTCCTAGATCCGTCTCAATCTTCTCGTATCCAAACCGGGATGTATTTCTTGGAAAACTAAAAAAATCATTACATTACCAAAATTTTAGAAAGTTCATCTATACTAATCCTCAAAGTCTATCATAGGGTAACATTCTCTAATAATATTTTATCTAAATCTAGTTTCCAAGGTTATTTCTAAACTTTCTATAATACAAACTGCAATGCCCTGACCCCAGTCATGGGAGTCGTTGTATTATTTTAATAAATTGGCATGATTACAAGAAATCAAGTCCTGAAAGTCCGATCAGTTTAGTAGTCATGGAAAATAGATTACATACATGAATGTAATATTACATATTATAAATTAAGTCAAAACATAAATGAACCATTGATAACACTTTTAATACCCTTTCCTATCCCAGATTATCAAATATAATACACATCTTGGAATCCTGGGAAAATAAAAACATATAATGGGGTGTGCTCAGATGATTAGTAAGGATTAATATATAGAAGAAACATTCACAAATAAGAAAAAAATTGAAGGCAATGTATAAGACTAAAACAAATGTCTTTTAAACATAAACATCAGAATAATATAGAAACGATAGAATAAATTAATTCTATTAATAAATCAAATAGATATTCTGGTAGTCGAATAATCACATGAAATATCAATAGCCACTTTCATAATGATCGATTGCATAATGCAAGAAATCATATCCATATATTCAAGGCCTTGTTCCAAGACTAAAAATAAGATTTTTTCAATACCTTGTGCCAAGATACTAGTTTGACTCATGAGATATACGGATGCATTGAGAAGATATAGAGGCCTCCACTCGTCACTTACTAAGTCCAATGCAATCACCATATGAAAAGGATTAAACATAACATAAACATTCGAATTAAAAATAGCAAATGGAATGTAAATACTTTATCCATAAACCATTAATGGTATAAAAATAACACATTCATAGTTATACATATCCCAAAAAATCAATACAATATGAAAGAATTGTATGATAATAAATCAACACCAAACATGTTTAAAATCCATCAAAAGATGTTTACATGGATGAAAATTAATTGTAAAACTCATTGAAAGAAATATCCCTTTTTCATGAAAACATTTATAATGCCACACAATTTATAAAGGTAGAAATATAAATACATTTTTAATCACATTTTCCCACACCACTTTGAATCTTTTTAAAGGAATTAACATTTTAGAAACATACATGTCCATATAAATAAATCCTTAAATTAATTTTAAAAACCTGGACAATAATGAGAACAGTTTAGAAGAATAAATAATTAAAAAATTTATAAAAATATTTTTGCTAAATAGTCACATAAAATTAATCCTTCTGATAAATATTTTATGAATCATGGAAATTGATAATAAATATGTCCCAGTAAATACTTATACATAATCAATCTTGGATAATATTGAGATTCAAGAATTAACCTTTACCTTGCCATTTCCTTTGGTCAATGGTACGTTTATCATCCTGTATAATGACCATAGTATGTTTTAAAATTATACCAGAACCATATTATTATTTATTATATCATACATGATTCATTTATGATTTCTTAATACCCATTTAATAATGATTTCCATGTTAAATTAACATTTTTGGTAATAATCTTCTTCTTTTTCGTACGTTTTTTAAATTGTTATTCTGGATCGTATCATTTAAATCCTGAAATAAATAATTCCAGAATAGAAAACATTATTTATATATCACATATATTTAGAATATAAATATTTTTAATAGATATATATATGAAATGGAAGGAACCGTTTATAGAGACGGTCTGTCGTACGTACCCGTAAATGCTATTTCCATTTTCAAATTCTATTGAACGGAAGTAAGTGAATAAGATATATGTATGTACATAAATAAATATATATATTTCTCTCAAGTAGAATTATTATTTCATTTATTCCAAACTTATTAACAATATATATCATTATAATGATCGTTGAATGGTGAACGTGGGAATTAATCTCATAGCTTCATGGTGACGGTAATCTGTGCATACACATGAAGTATAATATCATTATATTGATGGTGATATAGTATTTAGTTTAATGTTATATCATATATAGTTAATCATAATCATGTTATATTTATTATTTACATCATTTATACTCATTATAATACCCATCCAAATAATGAAGTGTTTGAATAACAAACTACACCACAACATGGAGATGGTAAGTCGTACTTACGCACGTTTGGTGACTTTTTAATTTATAGGATGGATAGAATAATGAAACTGGTTACACCATTTTTATAATAACAAAAAATTATATAGAATGTACTGGAGATATTTTTTTATATTGGAAACAAAAAGAATGAAGATATAGAAGAAGAAAAAAACATGAATGTGGTGATGAAATATTTACCTCTTCTTCGGGGTATTCCTTTTGATTTGATCAGAAGGGCTACATAGGTTGGCTTTCTGACCAATCTAAGGCCCCTAGGATGAGGTGAGGAATGTTGGGAGGATATTTGGGAAGGTTTTGGCTAAGAGAAGATGTTTTGGAGGTGTACAATAAATAGAAGGGATGTGCCCTTTTATAATAGACATGAGGGTCACTTTAGGAAAATCTTGAAATATTATTTTATAAAAAAATAACATTCGGTTTCTAATGGTTCCAAAATTATTTATTTAAATGATAAGGTGGGATGGGTCGATAAAATCTCAACCAGTAGGTTTTATACTAGTTTAGGTCATCATATTAACATTATCTTTTATATTTAACTCTTAGTTAAATAGTTTGACTTTTACCATTTATCTTTATATTATTATATTATATGGTTAATAAACATACAATAACAAGACAATGGAACCCCATCAGGTTAATTATTAATATATATAACCATATTTATGTCCTTTGGAAGATCCCTAGAATTTTAAGAATATTAGATCAATTAATAATATAATATATTTAAAAAACAATTATGTCTATTTTGATCGTATTTAGTATTTGATTTTTTTGAAAGCCATAAAAAATTATCACTTGGAATAAATTTTTTTTAACCAACCCTAAGAGGTTATATTAACATATAAAATTAGTGTAATTAATCAAACATCTCAATTTAAATTTATTTCGATATATATAATTTCAATTATTTTAATATTTTATTAATAAGTTAATTACTTCATCATTATTGTGTCATAAATAAATTAAATTATTTAATTTCTAAAAATTATAAATAAAATTCTATTATGTGTTAAATATAATTATATTTCTAATGAATATTTAAAGTTGAATTTATATTGTGTGTAACCCTATATTAAAAATGTTTTAGTTATTGAATATAGAATTTAACTTTTTTAATTCTTCTTTAAATAAAATAATAATAAAGTCCCTAATCTAATCCAAGTGGAAAAAATAGGATAATATTTTATTCATAAGGTTTTTTTCATCGGAATACACTTATCCAATAGATTTAGGGCATGTGTTAGTGTAATTATGATATCATTTTTACCCTTAATTACACTATTTACTTTTGACCTTGGTAAATAAAAGTCCAAAGTTACTATTAACCAAAAATTATTTTAATCTTATTGGACCACATTTTACATATTTATATTAACCGAGTCTCTCAGAGTTTCGTAATTCAACTCACAAGAGCAGTAAATTTAAATTTTATGCAAATTTGCAAATGCTCATAGGAGGTGGGTAAAACACAGTAGAAAGATCGATATAATTTTATATATCAAAACATATTATAAAAAGGAACCAATTATTTACATTGAACATATATAGGTATTATATATCAATTTTGACTTAAAATAATTTAAAATAAAATAACTAATTATTTAAATAAAAAGTTGTCTTTAAATAATAACGTAGTGGTTTTCACTATTTATACCAAATTGAATGTTTTCAGTAAAATACCATTAATTTACCCTAAGATAATATTGATATTCTGGATTCAAAAATGAAGTCAATTTTACCAAAATCGAAACATAGATGTTTAATTTAAAAAATAATAATTAATTCTCAATGTAAAAACCAAAAGGCAGGTTTTTAAAAAGTAAAAACTATCAAAAGACTAACATGTGTTTATGTCAAATTTAAATGTGAAATTACATATAATGACCAAAATCATATTAAATTATAAATAGATAATCTAATTATATTTCTAAACCATTAAAATTAATAATTTAATAGTACAAATTATTTCGACTAAAAATGTTTCTTTCAATTAAAACAATGTATTTTTTTACTATTCATCAAAATATGAAATTTATCAAAAAAGTGCCAATAATTTATCCAAACTAAATTTTTAGGTCCCAATTTAATGAATAATTTAATTTAATTATATTATATATATAAATTATTCAAATATTTTTTTTAAAATGGGTTCTCCATTAAAAGGAGGAAAATTTCATTTTTGGAAAAATAATTGTTTTATCTGAAAAAATGATTTTGTTCATATATTATGTCTAAGAAACACATAATTTGGATGTTAAAATTATATGGAGCATATAAGATTCAAAATTCAGTTATGACTATTAATAACCACTTTTTAAACAGTTAGTTTTGTAGTGTTGTGTTGCGCTCGAACTCAGTGTTGCATGTAGTGCAAGTTATTAATTACTTTAATGTGATAACGTACAATGAAATATTGGGGTGTTACATTCTCCCATCCTTCAATAAATTTATTCCTCTAAAATTTGGAATAGTTCTTTGAAAATAATAGGTTAAAAATAGAAAAATACCTTTGTGGGAAACCCACATCGGAAATTGGGTTAATAAAATTTTGTCTTAATAAGACGTAATGGGAATGAAAAATCCACAACCAAATTATGATCTCTATTAGGAGTACAATGGTAAAATTTGGAGACACATAATTGGAAGAAAATATAAATATTTATAGGGATTTATTGAGGTCATCAATCACAAATAAGTGTAAAAATGAGGGCCTCAAAGCCATAAAACTATGATGATTTAAAATACCATCGGTTCAACAGAACATAATGTATTAGGATAACTCATTTTGTTCTTAAGATACATTCCCTAATGTTTAAGAATTATTTTATTTATAGAATAAGAAACAAAAATTGACATTTAGAGTTTCATCCTTCAACTAATTCTTACCACAATCTCATCTTTCCCTCCAAAATATTATACAATTCAAAAATATTCTATTTATCCTAATTGTACAGGGTTCCAAAAATAATGAATTTATAAATCATTTGTTAGAATATTTAAATAAAAACTACATTATACAAAACAGGACATCTTATAGTCTAGTGGTAGGTGATGTACCATTGTCGCCCTTCGGTTGTGGGTTCATGTCTCACGGTCTTTCCGGATGCAATGGGTTGTCAACCGACCTTCGAGTTTTCATTTTTATGACCATACAAAAATAAACTCAAGAAATGATTTAACCTTAAAAATATTATCCATCTTAAAATTTAATTGATTTCACCCTTTAGACTTATCCAAAATACTTCTGTCCAAACTCACTATCCAATATTTATAAGGATGGTAAACACAATGACGATCCCTTTTTTCCACGTAATAACATGTGAATACCTTCATCAGTTATTATTTTTAAAACACTATAACACCTTGAATTGTGATAAAATTTTATATATTACATTCATGCTCCCATATTCCTTATAGAATACTAGATACAAGTGTTCTATCAAAAATTGTATCAAACTCCATCAATGATGGAATAAACAAACCATTAATAAGATCCAAGGATGTCAATAATATCCAATATAATTTATCCAAATCAATAATATCTTATTCTAAAATCAATACCTCGGTATCTAGATCATATTAAATATTTATCTTTCCTTCAACCAATTATTTTCCAAAAGGTTTAACTTTCTATTGAGTCACTTTTCATGGTACCACACAATCTCAAATCCTTAATGAAATAGTACTGTAGTACAATCTTTATATACTGCGTAATTATTATAATGAGTACATCATTGATACAATTGTAAATTGACATTATTTTTCAATATAAACATAAGAAAACTAGTCATTACTCTTGCTCTTTGGTAATTTCATAACATGATTATTCTCCTACAACATCATTTTTGGTACACACTGATGATTTTTACGTTTATTTGCGTCATGTCCCAACTCCTTCCATATGAAGCATTATACATTTGAAACCATTTTTTTACCCTTGTAATCACATAATCAGTGTTCCTTTTCTCCACCCATATAACAAACTCCCATACTCTTTAAGAATTTACCATGGTTATTCATTCCATAGATATCACATATGGGAAATTCTTTCTTTCCCTTATTCCCCCTCTCCATCTTTCTCTATACCATCCTTTTCTTCTATGACATCCCTTCAAAGCCATCAGACATTGGAAATTCATTACATATCTTATTAACAAATGATACTATTTCATCATATGATGATATTAAGTAGGAGACTATTACCATTATAAATATTATCTTAATAACATGAATGATATGATCCTTCTTACTCATGGGATCATGCGTATTGCTGGAGTTCTCATTCCATCTACTGGGCCCCATTTCCAAAAAAATGGCATACAGTAGATTAGTTTATGAATCACAATACATAATTCCAAACATGTAAATAGTTATCATAAATTTAAATGATTTTAGATATAATCCATAATCATAATAAAAATTTCATTGAGGAAGTATATACTCATAAATCCTTTATAATTCGATGTAAAGTAAATGAGAATTACCCTAAGCATATCAATCATGAGTGTCATGACCATGAGTTTATCTAGGCCTGTTTTCATGCACTAAATATCATTTTAGTCGAGATAAAAGCAATGTTTTTGGGTTTTACCCCTAGGTATATTTTTGCCAGAGCCGTCTCTACCTGTTCGTATCCAAAGATGGATGTCTTGCTTGAATAACTCAAAAAATCATTACATTACCAAAATTATAGTAAGTTCTTCTATAATAATCCTTGAAGTCTATATTAGGGTAACTTTCTATAATAAGAGTTTATCTAAATCTAGTTTCCAAGGTTATTTTTAATCTTCCTATAAAACTAACTGTAATACCCTGACCCCAGTTATGGGAGTCATTGCATTATTTTAATACATTGGCATGATTACAAGGAATCAAGTCCTAAATGTCCGATCAGTTTAGCAGTCATGGAAAATAGATTACATAATGAATGTAATATTACACATTAGAAAATAAGACAAAACATAAATTATCCATTGAGAATGCCATTAATCCCCTTGACTATCCCTGCTTATCAATGATTATACACATCTTGGAATCTTGGGAAAATAAAAACATATAAAGGGGTGAGCTCAGATGCTTAGTATGGAGTAAAATATAGCAGAAAGCTTCACAGATAAGCATAAAAATTGAAGGAAATGTATAAGACTAAAACAAATTTCAATTAAATATAATTATCAGAATAATATGGAAAAGATAGAATAAATAAATTCCATTAATTAATAATAATTATATTCTAGTAGTCGAATAATCACAGGGAATATCAATTGCCACTTTCATAATGATGGATTGCATAATGCAAGGCATCATAACCACATAGTCAAGGCTTTGTGCCAAGACTACAAATAAGATTTTGTCAAGGCCTTGTGCCAACATACTAGTTTGTCTCATGAGACCTTCGGATGCATCGAGGAGCTATAACATCTTCCACCCATCACTTACTAAGTCCAATGCATTCATCATATCAAAAGTATTAAACATACCATAATCATTCAAATTAATATTGTCATACGAAATGTCAATTCTTTATCCTTAAACCAGTAATGGTATAAAAATAGATCATCCACAGTTAAATATATCCCAAAACAACCATTACAATATGGATGATTTTTTTTCATAATAAATCAACTTCAAACAAGTTTACAATCCATCAAAAAATGTTGACATAGTGGAAAATGATTTTCAAAACTAATTGAGAGAAATATCCCTTTTTCATGAGAACATTTAAATGTCACACAATTTATAAAGGAAGAAATATAAATAGATTTTTTAATCAAAATTTTCTACACCACTTTGAATCTTTTGAAAGGAATTAAATTTTAAAAACATACATGTCCATATAAATAAATCCTTAAAATCATTTTAAAATCATGGACAATAATGAGAACGGTTTAGAAGAATAAATCATTAAAACATATAAAATGATATTTTAGTTAAATATTCACCTAAAATTAATCCTTTTGAAAAATATTTTCTGAATAATGGAGATGGATAATAAATATTTCCCATTAAAAACATACACATAATAAATCTTGGATAATAATGAGATTCAATAATAAACCCTTACCTGGCAATTTCTTTTGGTCGTGGGTACGTTAATCATCCTGTATAATAACCGTAGTATGTTATGAAATTATACCAGAACCATATTACCTTTTATTATATAATACATGATTCATTTATGATTTTATACTACCCATTTAGTAATGACTTCTATGTTAAATAAATATTTTTGGTAATAATCTCCTTCTTTATCGTATGTTTTTTAAATTTTTATTCTTGATCATATCATTTATATCATGAGATAAATACATCCATAATATAAAACATGATTTATATATCACATATATTGGGAATATAAATATTTATAATATATAGATATATGAAATGGATGGAACCGTTTATGGAGAAGGTATGTCGTACATACGTGTAAACGATGTTTCCATTTTCAAATCCTATTGAACGGAAGTAAGTGAATAAGATATATGTATGTACATAAATATATATATATATATATATATATTTCTCTCAAGTAGAATTATTATTTAATTTATTACAAACTTATTAACAAATATATATTTTTATAATGATCGTTGAATGGTGAACGTGGGAATTAATCTCATCGCTTCGTGTTGACGGTAATCCGTGCATACGCATGAGCGACAATATCATTATGTTGAGGGTGATATAGTTATTAATTTAATGGTATATAATATATAAAGAATCATAATCATGTTATATTTATTATTTGCATCAGTTATACTCATTATAATATCCATCCAAATAATGATGTGTTTGAATAACAAACTACACCACGACGTGGAGATGGTAATCCGTACTTACGCACGTATGTTGACTTTGTCGTTTATCGGATGTATATAATAATGAAAATGGTTGTGCAATTTTTCTAATAACATCACAGTATATATAATATATTGGAGTAATTATTTTATATCATAAATAACAATGAACGAGTAAATACAAGAAGAAAATAACATGAATGTGGTGATGAAATATTTACCTCTTCTTCGGGGTCTTCCTTTTGATTTGATCAGAAGGGCTACAAAGGATGGCATTATGACCATTGTATGGCCTCTAGGAGGAGGTGAGGAATGTTGGGAGGATATATGGGTAGGTTTTGGCTAATCGAAAAGGCTTTGGAGGAGTTAAATAAATAAAAGGGAAGTGCCCTTTTATAATAGACTTGAGGGTCACTTTAGGAAAATCTTGAAATATTATTTTATAATAATATAATTTTCGGTTTCTAATGGTTACAAAATTATTTATTTAAAGGATAAAGTGGGATTGGTTGAAAATATCTCATACAATTGGTTTTTGACTAGATTAGGTCATCATATTCACTTTATCTTTTATATTTAACTCTTAGTTAAATCATTTGACATTTACCATTTCTCTTTGTATTTTTATGTTATATGGTTAATAAACATACTATAACAAGCCAATCGAACCCCGTGAGGATAATTATTAATAAATATAACCTTATTTATGTCCATTGGAATATCCTTAGATTTTTAATAATATTAGATCAATTAATAATATAATATTTGTTTTAAAAACACAATTATATCTATTTTGACAGTATTTAGTATTTGATTTTTTTGAAAGCCATAAAAAATTATCACTTGGAATTAAATTTATTCAACTAACCCTAAAAGGTCATATTAACATCTAAAATTAGTTGAATTCATCAAAAGACTCTATTTAAATATATTTGGATATTTATAATTTCAATTATTTTAATATTTTATTAATAAGGAAATTACTCCATCATCATTATGTCATAAATAAATTAAATTATATAATTTCTAAAAACTATAAATAAAATTACATTATTTATTAAATGTTATGATATTTCTAATTAATATTTATATTTGAATTTATATTGTGTGTAACCCTATATAAAAAATGGTTTAGTTTTTAAACATAGAATTAAACTCTTTCAACTCATCTTTATATAAAATAATAATAAAGGCCCTAATCTAATCCAATTGGAGAAAAGAGGATCATTTTTTATTATTAAGGATATTTTTGGTCGGAATACACTTATCCAATAGAATTAGGACATGTTTTAGTGTAATTATGATATCATTTTTACCCTTAATTACCCAATTTACATTTAAACGTGGTAAATAAAAGTCAAAAGTTACAATTCACCAAAAAATATTTTCATCTTATTGAACCAAATTTTACATAATTATTTTTTCCGTGTCTCTTAGAATTTTTTAATTCATCTCACAGTAGTGGTAAAATTGAATTTTATGCAAATTTTCAAATGTTCCTAGGAGGTGTGTAAAAGGCAGTAAAAGGAACGATATAATTTTATATATCTAAACATATTATAAAATGGCCCCAGTTATTTACATTGAACTTTTATAGGTATTATATATCAGTTCTGACTTAAAATACTTTAAAATATAATAACTAATTATTTAAATAAAAAGTTTGTTTTAAATAATAACGTATTGTTTTTCACTATTAATAAAAAAATGAAAGTCTTCAAAAAATACCATTAATTTAACCTAAGATAAATTTGATATCTTGAATTAAAAAATGAAGTCTATTTTATCAAATTCAGTATATAGGTGTTTCATTTAAAAAAAAAAAATTCATTCCCATTGTCAAAACCCAAAAGTATGTTTTTAAAAATTAAAAACTATCAAAAGATTGGCATGTGTTTATGTCAAATTTAAATGTGAAATTACATATACTGACCTACATCATATTGAATGATAAAAATATAATCTAATTATACTCAAAACCATTCAAATTAATAATTTAATAGTAAAAATTATTTCGATTAAAAATATTTCATTCAATTAAAACATTGTATTTTTTCTATTAATCAATATATGAAATTTATAAAAAAAGTTCCAAATTTTAATCCAAACTAAATATTCATGTCCCTCTTCTAATGAATAATTTAATTAAATTAAATTAAATATATAAATTTTTCAATAATTTTTTTTAAAATGGGTTTAATATTAAAAGGGGAAAATTTTAATTTTTCGAAAAATAATTCTTTTATCTGAAAAATTAAATTTGTTCATATATTATGTCTAATAAACACATAATTTGGATGTTAAAATTATATAGAGTATATTAGATTCAAAATGTAGTTATTACTATTTATAACCGCATTTTGAACGGCTAGTTTGGTAGTGTTGTGGTGCACTCGAACTCGTTGTTGCATGTAACACAAGTTATTAATTATATTAATGAGATGACGTACTATTAAATATTGGGGTGTTACATTCTCCCCTCCTTCAATAAATTGTTTCCTCATGAATATGGAATTTTTAATTGAAAATAAAAGGTTAAAAATAGAAAAATACTTTTGTGGGAAACCCACATCAGAAATTGGGTTAATAATATTGTGTCTTAATAAGAGGGAAAGGGAATGAAAAAGTCACCACCAAATTATGATCTCGATTAGGAGTACATTGGTGGAATTTAGAGACACATAATTTGAAGAAAATGTAAATATTTATAGAGAGTGATTGATGTCATCAATCATAAACAAGTGTAATAATGAGGGCCTCAAAGTCATAAATCTATGATGATTTAAAATACCATCGCTTCAACAAAACATAAGGTATTAAGATAACACATTTTTGTTTTAAGATCTATTCCCTAATGGTTAAGAATTAATTTATTTATATAATAAAGAAAATAAAATATAATTGACATGTAGAGTTTCATCCTTCAACTAATTCTTAACACAAACTCATCCTTCTCTCCAAAAGATAATAGAATTCAATAACATTATATTTATCTTAATAGTATAGGTTTTTAAAAATAATTAATTTATAATACATTTGTCATATTATTTAAAACAAACTACCTTATACAATCCAAGACATCACATAGCCAGTGGTAGGTGATTCACGCATGTTTCGCTTCGGTTGCTGGTTAAATTCCCACAGCCTTTCCGGACGCGACGGGTTGTCACTTGACCTCCAGGTTGTCCTTTTTATGAAAATCCAAAAATAATCTCATGAAATGATTTAACCATAAAAATAGTTCCCAATTTCAATCTTAATTGATTCATACCTTTATACTTATCGAAAATACTTCTGTCCAAACTCATAGTCCAAAATTTAAATTGAAGGTAAACACAATGAATATCCCCTTTTAACACCTAATAACATTGAATACCTTCATCATGTATTCTTTTTAAAACACTATAACATCCTGAATTACCATAAAACATTATTGATTACATTAATTCTCCCTTTTTCCTTATATAATACTGGCTATACACTTTCTATCCAAAATTTTGTAAACTCCAACAATGATTGAAAAAACAAACCATTAATCAGTTCCAATGATGTCAATAATATACAATATAATTTATCCATTACAATAAATTCTTATTCTAAAATCAATACCTCTGTATCAGGACCATATTAAATTTATTACTTTCCTTCAACCATGTATTTTTAAAAAGTTTAACTTTCTTATTGAGTCACTGTTCTTGGAACCACACAATCTCAAATCCTTACTAAAATAGTACTGCTGTAAAATCCTTATATACTGCATAATTATTATAACCAGAACATCATTTATACAATACTCAAATGACATAATTTTTTAATATCAACATAAGAACACTAGTCATTAATCTTCTTTTGTGGTAACATCATAACTTTCTTATAATCAAAAATCATAATTTGTGGATTACTTCGATGATTTGGACATTGATTCACGTAGTGTCCCAGCTCCTGGAAGATGAAGAGTTGTACATTTGAAACCTTTTTCATACCCTTTCAATACCGTACTCGGGGTACTTTTTCTCCAGACATATATAAAACTCCCATTATATTCAATAATTTACCAAGGTGATTCTTTTCCCCGTTATCACATATTGGAAAATCCTTCTTTCCCTTATTCCCTTTATCCGTCTTTCCGTCTACCATCCTTTTCTTCTCTGGCTTCCCTTCAAAGCCATTGGACTCGGAAAATTATTTACTAATCTTATTAACACATGATACTATTTCTTAATATAATGTTAATGTGTAAGAGTCTATTTTCATTCTAAATGATGCCTTAATATAATGAATGATATGATCCTTCTTACTCTTTGGATCATGCGTATTTATGGAGTTATCATTCCATCTATTGGGATCTATTTCTAAAAAATGGCATACACAAGATTAGTTTATGAATCGCAATACACAATTCCAACCTTGTAAAATAGATAACATAAATCGAACAGTCTTTGGATATAATCCATAATCATAAAAATGATTTCATTGAGAAGTATATACTCATAAATCCTTCATAATTTTTTGTAAAATAAATGAGAATTATCCTAAACATATCCCTTGGGAGTGTCATAACCAAGAGTGCATCTAGGCACGTTGTCGTGCACCAGTCCCCATTCAAGTCTAGCTCCAATCGCTATTTTCGAGTTTTACCACTAGTTACATCTAGTCCAGAGCCACCTTTACCTGCTCTTATCTAGACATGGATGTATTTCTTGGAAAACTCACTAAATCTCTACATTACAAAAAATTTAGGAAGTTCTTCTATACTGATCCTCAAATTCTATATTAGTGTAATGTGCTCTAATCAGAGTTTATCTAAATCTAGTTTCATTGTTTATTTCTAAACATCCACTGATACCAACTATAATTCCCTAACATCAGTTATGGGAGTCATTGAATTATTTTAATACATTGGAATGATTATAAGGAATCATGTCCCGAAAGACCGATTAGTTTAGTAGTCTTGGAAAATAGATTTCATACATGAATATTAAATTACAAATTAAAAAATAAAACAAAACACACATGATCCTTTGATAAATACATTAATCCATTACCTTAACCCTTTTAATCAAACATAATACACTTCTTGGAATCCTGGGAAAATTAAAACATAGAAAGGGGTGAGCTCAAATGCTCATTAAGGATAACAATATAGCATAAACATTCATAAATAAGCTTTAACATTTAATGCAATGTATAAGACTAAAACAAAAGGATTTTAATATTAAACATCACCATAATATAGAAAATATACAATAAAATAATTCCATTTACTTATAACCACGGATATTCTAATAGTCGAATAATCACTTGAAATTTCAATATCCACATTCATAATGATGGAATGCATAATGCCAGATTTCATAACCACATTTTCAAGGACTTGTGCCCGGACGAAAAATAATATTTTTTCAAGACCTTCTCCCAGGACAATAGTTTGTCTCATTGGACCTACAGATGCATCAAGGATCTATAGCGGGCTCCACCCATCACTTACTAAGTCTAATGCCTTCCTAAAATGAAATGGATTAAATGTAAAATAATCATTCGAATTAAAAAAAGAATACGAAATGTCAATAATTTATCCATAAACAATGAATGTTATAAAAATAACACATCCACAATAAAAAATATCACAAAACCTTCAATAAAATATTGAATTTTTATATCATAATAAATCAAATTAAAAAATGTTTAAAATCCATCCAAGGATATTGATAAAGATGAAAATGATTTGTAAAACTCTTTCAGAGAAATATAATTTTTCATGAAAACATTTAAAATCACATAATTTAGAAAGGAATACATTAGAAGACATTTTTGAATCAATTTTTCTCATACGAAATTGAACCTATTGAAAGTAATTAACATTTTAAAGACATTCATGTCCATTTAAATAAATCTTTAAAATCATTTTGAAAACATGGACATTAATGAGAAATGACTAGAAGATTAAATCAATAAAATATTTATAATGATGTTTTAGTTAAGGAGTCCCTTAAAAATAATATTTTGAAAAATATTTTCTGAATCATGGACATGGATAATAAATATGTCATTTTAAAAACTTAAACATAAACAATCTCAGATAATAATATAATTGATGAATTAACCCTTACCATGCACTTTTTGTTGGCTGATGGTACATTTATCCTCTTGTATAATGATCATATTTTGTTATTAATTTATACCAGAACCATATTCATATTTATAATATCATACATCATTCATTTATGACTTTATACGACCCATTTAATAATAATTTCAATGTTAAAATAACATTTTTGGTAATAATCTCTTTCGTTATTGTGCGTTTTTTAATTTGTTATTATTGATCGTATCATTTAGATCAGGATTTAAATAAGTCCAGAATATAATCCTTGATTTATATATCAAATAAATTTAGAATATAATTATTTATAATATATAGGTATATGAAATATAAGGCACCATTTCTGTAGACAGTAGGTCGTATATAGGAATAAATTCCGTTTCGGTTTTCATATCGTATTGAACAGAAGTAAGTGAATAATATATACATAAGTATATATATATATATATATCTCCAGTAAAATGATTATTTAACATATTACATCCTTATTAATAATATATATTTTTATAATAATAGTTGAATCGTGAACGTGGAAATGAATCTAATCGCTTAATGGAGACGGTAATCCATACGTACGCACGAGCGACAATATCATAATATTGATGTGGAAATCGTATGTTTTTGGATGGTATAACATATAAAAAAATAATTAAAATTTAATATTTATTATTTTCATCAGTTATACTCATAATTATACCCATCCAAATAATGATGTGTTTGAATAAAAAACAACACCACGACGTGGAGACGGTAATCCTTACTTCTGCACGTTTAATGACATTTTCATTTATAGGATGAATAGAATAATTAATATAGGTTTACCATTTTTATAATAAAATCACAGTATATTGAAGATAGTGTTTTTATTATTTTATAATGGAAACAATAATGAAAGATGAAGTTGAAGAAGAAAATTACATGAAATAGGTTATGAAATTTTTACATCCTGTTCAGGTTCTTCCTTTTGATTTGATCAAAAGGATTCAATAGGTTGGATTTATGACCAATGGAAGGCCGCTAAAAATATGGGAGGATATTTGGGAGTATATTTGGGTAGGGATTGGCTGAGGAAAAAGGCTTTGGAGGTCTGAAATTAAGGGACTGGGATGTTCCATTTTATAAGAGAGGTGAGGGTCACTATAGGAAAAGTTGAAATATTATTTTATAATAAAATCATTTTAGGATTATAATGGCTAAAAAATGATTTATATAAATTCTTAGGTGGGTATGGGTCGAAAAAACTCATGAAATTGGTTTTAGACAGGTCAAGTCATCATATTAACCTCATCTTTTTTATTTAACTCTTAGTTAAATATTTTGACATTACCATGTCTCTCTGTATTTATATATTATATGGTTAATAAACTTACTATAACAAGCCAATAGAACCCCATGTTGCTCATTATTAATATATATAAACATTTATAAGTGCTATGGCCGATCCGTATATTTTTAAGAATAGTATATCAATTAATAATATAATATTTATTTTAAAAAATCAATTATGTCAATTTTGAAACTATTTAGTATTTTATTTTTTTAAATTCCATAAAAACATAATCATTATAATTAAATTTATTTAACCAATCATAAAATGTCATATTAACCTATAAAATTAGTGTAATTTATCAGATGTCTCAATTTACATTTATTTTGAAATTTATAATATCAATTATTTTAATATTTCATTAATAAGGTAATTAATGCATCATCATTGTGTCATAAATAAATTAAATTATTTAATGTCTAACAATTATTAATAAAATTAAACTCTATAAATGAAATCTTTTTAGCTTTATAATTAATATTTATTGTCAAATTTATATTGTGTGTTACCCTATATTAAAAAAGTTTTAGTTATTAAATATTGAATTTAACTCTTTTAACTCTTCTTTAAATTATATAATAACAAATTCCCTAATCTAATCCAGGATGACAAAAGAGGATCATATGTTATTCCTAAGGTAGTTTTTAGTCAAAATACACTTATCCAATAGAATTAAAATATGTGTTTGGGTGATTATGATATCATTATTACCCTTAATTACCCTATTTACTTTTATCCGTGGCAAATAAAAATCAAAAGTTACTATTCAAAAAAATTTATTTTCATCTTATTGAACCAAATTTTACATAATAATATTAATTGTGTCTCTCGGAATTTTTAAAATCAACTAACATAAGCAGAAAAATTATGTTATATGTAAATTTACAAATACTCCGAGGAGGTGGGTAAAATACGGTAAATTGTTCAATACAATATTATATACATAAACTTATTATAAAATGAAACCAATGAATTAAATTGAAAAAATATAGTTATTATATATATCTATTTTTTTATGAAAATAAATTAATATAAAATAACTAATTATTTAAATAAAAAGTCAGTTTTAAATAATAACTCAGTGTTTTTCACTATTCATAAAAAATAGAAATATTTCATAAAAATGAAAAAAAATTACCCTAAAGTAATTTTGATATTCCAAATTCAAAAACAAATTATATTTTACCAAAATCAATACACATCTGTTTCATTTATTAATTTAAGATTAATTCCCATTGTCAAACCCAAAAAGAGGGGTTTTAAAAAGTAAAAACTATCAAAAGATTGACATTTTTTTATGCCAAATTTAAATGTGAAATTACTTATAATTACCTACATCATTTAATTGATAAACATATAATGTCATTATACTTAAAATACATTGAAATTCAGAATTTAACACTATAAATTATTTCTATTACAAAAGATTTTTTAATTAATATTCAATTTGTTTGAATATGGCTCTTGTGTGAGATCCACTAATTTGGTGTTATTACATTAAACAGTTATATGTTCTTTACTACTTGAAATCATATCATGATCTCAAAAAAATTTAATCCAAATGGATTCCTTGGTTAAATTCAATGAATAAATATTCATAGACTCCCCTATAGAATATATAACATCTAGATTCTTAGTTATCATTTTTCTCACAGATCCACCGTTGAGATAAATGATAAATCCTGACAATGACTTCATATCATTCTGATATACCGTAAATCTAGAATTTTTATAACCCCTGATGAAAAGATCATTATTTCCTCCATACATCAAGAATATATTATTAATTAACCTCGTATACTAATTGATACATTTGAGTGTAGTCTAGTGGTGATAACCTTTTTATTATTGATATCTTCATACTAATGTCAATGAATTGTAATCATCAATCTGATTACAAAACTACGTATACATGATTGATCTAATCACTATAGAATATGATATATTTCCCATTCCCTCTATTTATTCTTTCTTCTACTGAATCTTTTTCATTCATAAATGATACAATGTTGTACTAGAACCACTGCCCTCATTTTTTTCTCGTACATAACCATTTTAGTATCTGGTCAATATATAACCATTTCCATAGTCGATGTAGCCTATAGGATCTATCATGCTTGATATTGATCCCTAGAATGTAGTTTACATCACATATGTCCTTTGTGGATAATCACATTATTAACCTTTCATAAAGAACATATAAGGTTGTTATATAATTTTTAATTAGAAATATATCATCCATATATATTTCTACGAAAACAACTATACAAACACTAAACAACTCATAAATTCATAAATTATATTCAATCAAAAAAATAAAATAACATTATGGCTACGTTGAATATAATGTTCCTTGACCAATAGTCATATGTTAACCCGTAATTGGATACATATAACATTCAAAACATTTTGGAATTTCATGGTGTCCCAATCCCTTCAGAAAATGTTATAGACACATCCTCTTAATGGTTTCCAACAAGGAATACAATTTTTAAATAAATTATTCAAATCCTATTAGCATTGTATCATGCTATTAAATAAATGAGCATATATATTTAGACATAGAATATGAGGAAAAGGATTTATCATAGTCAATTTCATGATTTGTTTCAAACCCTTTATCCATTGGCAACTATTTAAAGTTATTTACATTATATTATATGTCCATATTTATCTCGAATACCCACTTATACCAAATAAGACTTAGATCGTCTAGAGGATCAATAAGAAGTCGAACATGGTGTTTATTCATGGGATCCATCAATATAATCATAGAATAATTCCTTATTGTTTTTTTGATAACTCTACTATCATTATATTTGATATAGGATAATTATATTCAACAAATAATTACTCAATACCCTTAGTGTTTAGAAGACCATATCTATAGGGCCACTCATCCCCCTTGGACACCTATGTAGCAGTTGTGTTTCAGGAACTATTTCTTCTATAGGGACCAATGGAATTATTTCCTTTACCAAATTCTGTGAATCTTGAGAATCTAATTCACAAAAATTAACAATACTCCAATTATAATTCATGAGGATGTTATACCTATCATGAATTATAACATGTCATTTTATTTTCACATTCTTATTCGAAGGGTTTTGTAGGGATAATTAAAATAATTATTTGGGATACCCAATAAAGATACTATTCATCCATAGTTTTTAGTATGTTTTTTGGGTTGTCCTAACCAAATGGCTCACACACCCTTTCACAACCTTGTGAGATAAAAAATTTATTTCCAAACTATATCTAAAAAAATATTTTCTAATGTGTTAGATGGTAATTATTTTAGTATTTATAGTTCTATATAAAATTCATATATAAAAAATAATAATACATGACTTGTGTGAATCATCATTCTCCATAGATAATTATAAAAATTATGGTTCCATGTTTATCAACCTTTCTTCTGAAGTTGTATAATTTGTGGGTAATGTTAAGATAAAAACCCTAAATCTTATTGGAATCTAATAATGAATTCGGTTTTATATACACCACCTTTATTTAATCTATATTTCTTTATCATCATACAAAATTGAATTTCAATCTCATTGTTGAAATATTTTAACTAATTAATTTAGTTAGAATAATACCACATCAAGAAGATAAATCTACACATTCTAATGACATAAATAAAATTAATTTTTTTAGAATCCACGTATATGCTCCACAAGAAAAGGTCAACTGAAATAAGTCTATATTAAACCGGTAGGTTCTATGTCCCTTTCACGATGACAATATAATCGTGGCTTTATTATCATACCTTTTATACAAACACAACATCTTTCTAGTAGATTAATATCAAATGAGACTACATACCAATATTTATGGACCATGTTCAAATTGTTTCTATTTATATGTCCGAGTTGGTGATATAATATCTTGACATTATATAAGTCATAAATGTTTATTTCGTTACCAATTTCCAAAGGTTGGTTATTGTAATTAAATACGTTCTAGTTGTTATATAACTCTACCATAACATAACAAAAACTAAATGTAGAAAATAAATATCCTTTCTTACGAATAAATTAAATAGATCCATACATATCTATGTATGAAATTAATATAATTATATTGGTAATACTATTCACATAAGAACAATTCGAAAAATAAAAACCAATCGTGACAGAAATTTTAGATGGTAGTCTCAAATGGCTATAGCAGCTAGACTCTCTATATGATTATTCCATATTTTGACCAAGTCAGGCGTAATCTTCTAAGATATACTTTTCCCAATTAATGGAATCAAATTTGTGGCCCATCGGAAGTTAATAATAACAACCATGTTGATATGGATTTTTTAAACTTAATAGAGAATGAGCATGACACTTCCCCTTGTCTCATTGGCAATGTGAAATTCCTCTTCATGTAACCCTAATTTCCACATAAAAAACATATCATATGTTATTCCCTTCATTTCCATTGACTGTTTTACTTATTATAAGGATTTTTATCATTGTCTTTTATCCTAGAATGAGTCTTTAGTATATTTTTTTATTTTATAGTTTTTATTCCCTGTTATTATGACATCATTTTATACTTCCTATTTATTTATAAAAATGGGGAATACATGTAAAGATATCCAATAAAAATATCTCACTATTAGTCTTATTATAATAAATAATAAAAATGTATAATTTTTTACCAAATGAGTAAATAATAAGATATATGTATATCTCATTAAGGAAATTATACACAAGATAATCATGCACTGGATGTGGACATTATTTTTTACTACATCATCCTAAGATCCCAAAAATTATCTTATATTTCAAATAAATAGTTCATTGGTGATCTTGGGATTTTATTTTCTCTCCTTCTTTTGATAAATATTATTATGCTGAGAAAAGATTCTAAGCACGTCCATATAATCATATTTATTTATAATATCATTTTATATAGAGTATATCATGAAAAATTGGTCATCAATAATATCATCCAAATTCACAATATAAATATATATGTTTTTTTTCCTAATTATCGTTTTTGGAAATTGACTCAAAAAGTGGGTCATCAAACATTTATAATTTCTAATATTTGTGTTTTATAACACAAAACACCTATGCCATTCATCTAAAATAATTATTGTTTAATGTTTATCATTGTCATATATGGATCAAAATGATATTTTAAAACTCATTAAATTTTCCATTTATAAACATTAAAAACAGATAATTTATACTTATTTTGATTACAAATTCAAATTATTATATTTCAAATTTAATCCCATTAATCGTATAATTTATTTTTAAATCCTAATTTCCTTATCTCTAAATTTATGAATATATAATATATTATATATTATAGTGTGAAGTATATATATTAGCTTCTCATAGCCTAGAATATTTACTAAAAAATTAATTAAAGGGTTTTTTCTCTGTGTAACTATATATATAAAATATCTAATTATTCTTTGATCAATTGAGTGGTATCCCAAATACAGAAAGTCATTTTAAAATGATTTTTTCAACCTTCGACTCATCATTACACCATATATTTCATATTTAGTTATACCCTTTGGTAATATATGTTATGTAAACCCAAATTTATAATGTTAAATGTTCTGTGATAATTGAATTCAATAAAATATATGTTCTTCAATCACATACAACAATGAGGTTATTTCTTACATTAGTTGATTAAGGCTATTCAATCATTGTATTTTCATTTTATATATTTTTTTCTTTTATGTGTAGTGTCCATTTTTTAATTTTTACATTATTTGTTTATATTATATTGAATTTTCCAATTTTATTTTCCTTATATGATAAAATACATACACATTATACAATTATATTTCAAGGAATATTACATACTTCTTAATTAATTTATTATTTTATCACACAACATTACTAAACAAAAATAATAAACAATGAAACTGATAGACATGACACCTAGGTGTATTGAACATGAGAATATATAGTAATTATTTTATATTTATGTGGATTAACTAAACCTAAATCCTATAGGAGAACAATATTAACAATAGTTTGGGTTCAAATTTCATCAATCCACCATGGCTCTAGTGTGTCTTATGTATTGGTTTCACCTTGACTCATTGGCTAAAACTGCCTCATCACATCTTGTAGCTATATCCTAACCAAAAATTTTACTTTTCTATAGGCAATGGGATCCAATGGATCATATAATGAGAGTTTATATAAACAAAACAAAAAACACCAATACCTTTTCATATTAAGGGATATGAGATATATCACATGCCATGAAATTTAAGTTTACAAAATATAAATTATAAAAACCCATCACATACAAAGGGATGGTGTAATCTATCCATCTTCGACATAATATTTAATGATAGTACATTTAAATTATTGTTATCAATTAATTATATTTATTCATTAATTAGGGTAATGTAACCCAAATTATTCTAATTAAATTAAATTCTCTTAATTCTATACAAGAATCTTATCCCATCATCATCAATAATTTTTAAAAAAAGTGATTACTTATATCATTAATAGTGTACAAAAGTATACTTGGGGAGACACATGTGATTATCCCACACATTATCATTGAATATATTTAATATATAATAATATATCATATCACAAGGAATGTAATTTTTTAAATAAATAACACAAAGAACAGTTTTAAATAGGTTTGATTATATATTTAATTTTACAAGATTAATAATTTGAAACACTCTCTACAAGAGTCTATATGACGTGTACTATAGTACACGGCGTCACTTTTTTCTTCCCATGTTCGTGACTTGTGCCTTGGGAGTATCCATATTTCCAATCAGGTACACATTTTATGGACATGACATGTATTCAAACATACAAAGAATGTAATTTCACTACCACAAGAATGCATTCCACACCTTGGGGTAGGGAATGTTTCTTTCCTACAGACATGATCGAGGCACAAAAAATATTCTTTAATTACATGGATTTTAGCATTGGAGTTTCAGAGCTCATCATCTCCAATGTCAGGTTTCTAATACAAGGCTTGATGACACCCCTTGTTATAGACCATGAGATAATCGGCACGTGACATCATGTATATTGGTTACTTGACATGTATTTATTAAATCCATGTTATAGTATATATAATTCTACACACATATATGATTTTTTAATGTAATTTTTTTTATTTCATCAATTATATATCACTTTCTCATGATATATACATATGATAATAATACATAGTTATGTATCATTACATGTGATTTACAATTTATTTATTGGAATATATAGAATAAACTATACTTTTAATTCCTATTTTTTTGATCATTAGTTTAACTAGTTGTCATTGTATCTCTGTCTCACTATAGCAGTTCTGTATATGATGCTCATATAGAAGTGATAATAACATACAACAAAATCATTGAGAATAACTGTAGAATCATTGGCAACTATATTGACTGATCCTAACTGCTTGTGTTATTTGTGGTTGATCACATCTATATTCATCATGAAGGATGAAAAAATGTTGATGTTCTCTCCAAAACCCTAAGATAAGAGAAATAGAAAATTCAATATATAAGTTTATAAAGAATCTCTCTATCCATTATGTATAAAAAAAATGGCTTATGGAAAGAGATATAATTAGATACTTATTAGGAAGATTTCAGGTTGGAAAATAGTACCCAAGTCCTTTAACACAATTAATATTCTACGTAAACCATGTGTAAACTAATAATAATGTTATTATTATTAATATTAATTGATTGACAAGTGAAAAATTCCAAATATGAATAAATATCACTGAAAACATTAGCCAATGAATCAATAGTCTATATCCACATTCCCATGTCAACATTTATCAATCCTCGAATAATAAATATTTTATTAATAAAGGTAAATGATTTTTTCTATAAACAATATATGAAATATTTTATTCGAAATAGGAAAAATGATTTATTATTGTTATTTATTTCACTAATTCATTCAAATAACATGTTACTAAATTATGATGATCAACCAAACATAAATAAATATTCTTTATTATAACATTATAAATTCGTTGCATTTATTTTACTAAGATTGTAGATAATATTAGGGTGTGACCCACTACGTAATTTTAACTTTGGAATTTGGAATAAATGCCTAAAGTATAAATTTAACATCTAATAACACACCATGGAACCCCTAAATAATGATGTTAAATTGATAATGAAGTAAAATTCATTTTGAACCCTTGACATATAATATAATCCCTTTATTAGGATATCTAAAATCATGATGGTTTTTTATTAATTCCATCAACCTATATGCTCATTGTGTATTCATTTTAATTTTGGATAATAAACTCAACCATCTTAGAGAATGGAAAAAAGAATTATACATGTAATTCCATTCCTGTAAATTGGCCTTATATATTATATTAAAATAGGTTTTAGATTGTTAAATCTTTTCTCACATTATAAATTACTTCAATATCACTCATTTCATACCCTATATATCTTAACTCTCTACAACTATAATTAAGAAATATTTTCAACAATGCATAAATGAATGGGAGTTATGATATCCATTAGTGATAATAATAATGTATAAGGATCAATAGAAACATCTATATATATAAATACATATTAAAATGGGAATAAAAATTTCATATTTTTGGTTATCTAACTATAACCTCCTCTCATGTATATTACCAATGGAAAACATATTCTGAATGTGTATAAATATCTTGTGATCCTACTACAATTAATAGCCTTGAAAATCTATATCTTATTAGGCATATTATCCAGCCATACAAAAAATACCATGAATGATTTTTTTGAACCTCTATTTTATTTTCATAGTGGGGATGTTTTTTAAACTTTTTCAATAACACATTTTCTTATAACATTCCCACAAATAAATTTCCTTTGAGTAAAAAATAATTTGATAGGAATAACATCATTAATAATAAGAAAATGTAATCAAATACTAAAAAATATTTTTATAGAGAACAATATTAAACTTTTTGGGGCCCATATCACCCTTTATTATACTATTTAAATGTATAAATATCATGATATATTTTCCATATGAAAAATTATGTTATTTTATGGAATGGGTGAATGCCATGGACTTGTGGAGGTGATGTATACATGGGTGAAATAATGTTATTGTAGAAGCATGGGTACAAGTGTGTTTCTCCTTAAGGTGATGGTTCGCTATGCATTGAGTTGTGCCACAATTCAATAAGTATGCCATGTCTCTATGATATGAGAAATTTTGAAGATATATTTTTATTTTTTTCATTGTATTATTAAATTATTAATGAGATATTATTTATTATGTATATAAATTCATTATATCTCAATTATTATCATATGAACAACTTATTATCAGTTATGTTCTTCTATTGTTATCACTCATGATTAACCATATTAAACATCTAAGCTAACCCAATTCATATGTCTCTATTTCTGTAGAATGTTAATAAATGGAATGTATTAATTTTTTAAAATGGTGTCATCTATGGGTAAGTGTAGTAAATGTTAAAGGCTTGTTATGAATCAATAACTTGTTTATATAGTGGAAAAAATGATAATTAATTGAAAAAGAATAATGTATTTTTAGTTAATGATTTGACTTAATTATCAAGTACTCTAAACCTAAAAGTACATATGAATATATAATGATGAAATATTTTCATTAATTCATGTAATTTATAATGTCACATCATTTGGGAATCATAGTTAGTATGATGTTGGTTTTTGAAAACTGTAGCTATTAGGATATTAACTAGGTATAATTTTGTCAATGATTAGACCAGGTTGAAAATAACATTAAGGTTTAAGGTAACACATAATATAGGATGAGGTAACATATATTATTTTATTGATTATGATATGGGAACATTATTGAAAATGCTATGGATAAGTCTAAGGGAAATGTCTATATATAGGATAAAATTGTAATGATTGGTTAAAGTATAGATTGTGTTTTTCTCATAGAAATCACATCCAGTAATTCATAAAAAATTGGGGATACATATAAGAATCAATTACATCTAGGGGTAATGATATATAAAATGGATGGTTGAGTATTCATATAATAATCACTCTTGTGCACAACTGGTGGGCCTATGATTGGATAGTTGGATAGACACTCTTACGGTGTGTACAATGGATACTCACATTGTCATTAAAAGCTATTATGATGATTTTTTTCCCAATTCCATTTAGGGATTTTGTGAATATACTTAATATTATGCAAAAAATTTACACTCGGTTGAATAATTATTATAATTCGACATTCTAACTTTTATATTGTCTCAAAGGTTTCAATGAAGGTTTAGTTGGAGAAGACATATTTACATTAAGATTAATAGTAAATATGATAATTTATTCCAATTCAATTGAATATTATCATTGACATTCATGTTTTATATTTTTTACAACCATATATGTTCATAAAAATGAAGTTGGGGAATGTATGCTTATAGAAAATTATATGAATTATTTTTTTATGATTTTTTTTTCAAATGGTGGATAATTATAACATGTTCTTAATGTAATGGAAAATACATATTTTATATCCTAATATATGATATAAATAATTATATCTCAAAGAATCTATATTAGAACTCATTATTAAATTTTATACCCTTCACTATTATTACTAATAAATAATATTACAATATTTGTATACTCTATTAAGTTTAAGGGGGTGGGGGTGAGAGAATGATACACAACGAGATATGAAAAATATATTTTCCATTAAGTAAGCATTTTATTGATGGCTTGATTCACAAGAAATATTGAACTAAATATTACCTTGATATATTATATAGGAAAATTTGAAAATATTATATTTATAACCCATAAAATGGTAAAAATTTAATATAAATGAATACATAATTAGATTAAGAACTCATATTGGTTTAAAATGGGTTCTCTATAAACATATTTATAATTAATATTTTTTAAAAAATATAATATAAATTTATAAGAATCATAAATATAATTTTAATAAAATTAACCTCAATTTTGTATTCATAATTTCAATATTATCTTTGGAATAAATTTTTCATTTTTTTATAGAACATGATTTGAAGGAGAATATCGCAGATTCTGAATATGTTAAATATAATTACATTTATGATATTAACTAATAATGAGAACGACAAAAAATTTTTTTTTATAAAAAAGATATATAATTATTATGTATTATAAATAATGTAAAAAGACAATTATTAATTTATGACATATATTTATATTATTTTTGATCCTTCTGTAATATTTATATATAAATTCTATTAGAATTATTATATATTAAATATATGTTTTCATCACTGAACGGGATTTTAAAAAATAAAAAGATTTAATATTATGGAGCATAATAATAATATTATGTGATAAATCAGTTTTAAATTTTAACCTCAAAATTTATATTACTATCATTTATGTTAATGTCCAAAAACTAGATAAATAGTTTTTTTAATGATATTTTTATTCACATTGTGTAATTTATATCAAATAAATTAAATTGATTTATTTTATACAATTAATATAATATATTTTAAAACCCATATATAATTAAATTTAAAAATATGAGTTTTTATCTATTATAAATAAGATTAAATAGACATAATGGTAAAAAAAAATTTTCAAATAACTTATATAAATATTTTTTTTATTTAAAAGCAATGTTGTATTTATTTAGGAATTCGATAATATTAATTAGAAATTAAAACTATGTTTAAAAAATAAATATTTTAAGTGTTTTTATTTGATAATTATAGTAATTCAAAATTAATTTGTTAAAAACTAGTTAACTCGGTAAGAAAGGGTAAAGTAAAATATATAATAGTAAAAGACATTAAACATCTTTAAAAATTCATTGAAATAATTTTTTAGGAATTATTGAGATGATATCACCTCTCAATAAATTATATCTCATACATGGAACCAATAAACATTAAATACTGTTATTCTATTAAAAAAATATTGGGATTCCTAAAAAGTTCTTTTTAACCATTGATAAAAGGGGGTCACTTCCACCCTCTCAATGATATACATAACAGTTTATATTTCCTTTAATCCCAAGCCAAAATTTCTCTCATATAATTTCATTTCATGACCTAATGACTATGGTCCTCATAATATATCATATTCAATTTATTTCCATTGAATCAATCATGTGAAGTTTCATGTTCCCAAAGTGAGTAT
The DNA here is from genome assembly GCA_963277665.1 of Viscum album. Lineage (NCBI taxonomy): Eukaryota > Viridiplantae > Streptophyta > Magnoliopsida > Santalales > Viscaceae > Viscum > Viscum album. The sequence continues at coordinate 1,246,824,552 of OY728141.1, read as the reverse complement.
TACAAAATATTTATCCTTATATTCTTATTATTTCTATTCCAAAATTATCATAAACATTTTAATATAATGACCTTATTATAATTTGTATAATTATGTGTGATTATATTAATGTAAATGGGATTTTTTATTCTCTTCCATCTACATAGTTAATCAAATTTATGTTGACCTAGAGTTTGTAATGACTACCACCTCAATGAGGGGATGTTTTCTGCTTTTCACCACCATCATTCATCATAGGTTATAAGGATAGTATTCAAAAAAAACATTTGTATAATATAATTATTTTTATTAATGGAATATTTATTATCAAATTTTATTTCCACTCATTCTCCAATAAATAAAAAATTTAACCATCCATTGTAAGAAGTACTGCCTCTATGAAGTAACAATTTTTTTGTTTATCTTATTCACATTCTATAATGTCTCATATATTTCTTGTATTATTTTTATGTTTTATATGGATTGATTTTGAGACCAAGCACAAAGATAATTTTCAATTATTAGGCCCTTGAGAAATATTAATCTTTTTAATAGAACACAAATGTATTTTTTTAAAAAAAATATTTAATAACTCTTAAAATTATTCTCAGATCCTAAAATCTATGGGCACCATTGATCCCAAAATAGAGGTGTTACCCTTTTAATTACTTTACATTAGTGGGAGAAATTCATCTACAGAAAAAATCATGGATAATAACACCATAAATAAAATATTTTAATAAATAAATTAATTTGAGGCATAAAAATATTTTAATTCTGTTCAGAAATTTTTTATCACCTTAACCTTGGAATTTGCATAGATGTATTGAGAATGATCCTCTGTAGAATCCTTGGGTGTACGTCGATGGATCGATCAAATGATGTACCTTAGATTCGGCAAACCCTTCCAACAATTGAAATGATATTTATTTATTTATTAGTTATTGGACTGAACCAAGGTAGGGAATTTTGGTTCGATTTATTTTCCCCTTATTAAAATCTATGATGAGGTCAGACTAATCAATAAACATATTGGGCCACTGATTGATCATTCTTGTGGGATTGGATATTATCCATGGTATTATTTGATTTTTTATCTTTATTAAACTTTTATTATCATTCAAATAGAAATTGATTGAATACAATATGAACAAAGTCCAAAATACATTTCGTAGGGTCTTGCATTATACATTTCTCTATATGTTCATTGATGTTTTCACTATTGGATCCATGTGGTCATGGATCCACCATTATGGGTTTCTCTAAACAGTATTGGACCCTCGAATTAGAGGAAAATTGACAACATTGGGTGGTCCATTTTACATCAAGACCTGAGGAACCCAGATCTATGACCATTTTGAATTTCGAGAATTAGATATGATAATGTGGTCCATGAGAGGGTCCTTTATTGCAAAACTGGCGATATGCAGCAGCACGCGGCGACTAAGATGCATGTTGTGGGTACTATCATCAGAGGTCATGTCCATGGCCACATTATATGGTGGCGGTGAAGGGTATGTGGTGATGGCAGTAGGACAAGGTCTTTGGATGTTGAGGCACCAGTGGGGCTGATAGTAGCGAACATGGTGGCGACCGGTGGTGGAATAATCCGAAACCAAGCGGTTTATTCCATGTGGTCTGGATCGATCCAGGTGGATAGTGTTTGGAAAATTGGGATGTGTCATCAAAGAGGGACGGGTCAGACCCAGGTTAGACATGGGGTGACTATGCGTGAGTCAGGCCATAGTCAACCACGACGTTCAACCGTGATTAACTATAGCAATAACTGTCATATAGTTGTAGTATATGGGGGTCTAAAATCACGATGGTCAACCACAAAATCAATGGATATTGGATGGAACATGGTAGTTGGTCCACATGCATCTAGTTAGGGTGGTTGACCGATTTGGTTTGTCCATTGGCATAATGAACCCCTTTAAAATTTTAAAAGGCCATAACTCTTAAAGGAAGAATCTATTAAATTATCCATCTATGGTTATGAGACCCAAACATTATGATAGTATTTTTGATATAAGGGGTGAGTTTTTATTTTGGAACATTATTGGTTTAGATCATTCCCTTGGTACATTCCTCAAGGATTTAGTACATCATTTCATCAACATCAATGGATTTTAATACCCTATAGAGGGCAGATCTCATATATATTATGGTATCCCTATGTGTTCTATAGTGTGATCCCCTATCACCCCTTATAATGTTTTCTAGATTATACGTAACCACCAATATTAGGACATTGGTCGTCCCACTAGAGGGAAACATCAATATTGTAAGTGGTATTAAACAATTATTCTGGGTTTGATCCTTTACATTGTCAAATGATATATATTAGGTATGTGGTATTCCTCATTATTTCTAGGAAGGATCTCATCTCTGTGTGTCATAGAATTTTTTGACTAATGTGTTCTCTATGGGTGGGGCCCAGATGAGCTATTCCTCTTTGTGAGTGTCTCTTATGACTTCATGGGTCGTGTTGAGAGTTATCATTGAACGATCATGCTTTGTGCTGAACCTTTTGGTTGATAATTTTTTTGTGGATTACCTCAAAACATATTATATTTGATTGAATATATCTAGATGTTCTTATAATATTTTATGTGGTCATAATTCTATGTAGAGCTGGTTGTACTTTCCTTGTTTCTATTTCATTATGGTATTCCTCTATAGATTCTAAGTGTCCCATTGGGTATTTTTATACTCACCCTTATATTTTAATTTCCCACATGATTCATGTCTTATGAATATGATCGTACATTTGATGGACATTTACGAAGACCGGGACCATGACGTTCTTTCTGAGATCAGACAGACCAAGGTGTGTTTATGTGGCTTTTACGATAGCAATCCCAATTACTCTTCTTATAGGTGGGAATTTTTGTTAGATACTCTTTTTGTGGGATTGTATTTGGACTTATTTATTTTCCAATACATTATCATTTGTACTCCTGTTGTGGAATAATGTTTTTTTCATGAATTTTTTACATACTGTTATTGAATTTCATCATTTGTGTCTTGGATATGTGTGTGTGAATATCACAACATTAGGATAATGCTTCCCAATTTTGGATATGGATATGTGGTGATAATCACTATCTGCTATCCTATTGGTGGTAGTATTGGGGTAGTCATGGGAAGGGCCCCTCTTGGATGGGTCATGAAAGAGTGGTATCAGAGGGGTCAGTTCTATATTAGGACCAAGAGTCTGTGAGATTTGTTTGGGAAAAAAATTTAAAGTGTTTCATGTTTGTATTTATGTCTATGGAATGCATTTTTGGTGATGTGCCAAACAAATCCTTAAACTAGGACTGTGATTAACTACTTTTCAACATTGTACATGAATACATTGGTTTTAGAGAAAAAAATTGTACATGCATCGTAGTGGAAGAGTTATGTTTTTAAATATCATTCTTCAGTAAGCCCTCCAGATATACTCTATTGTATATTGAAAATCATGTGTTTTATTTTAGCATGCCTCCAGGTAGATAGCTAGCCATGATTTTACCCTGTGATCTTCAGAATGATCTTCCTAGTGATGATGCATTAGTATAGATTCTTGTATTATATATAGAACCTATGTGTAGTTTACCAGATAAACCACCACTCCTCAAGAAGTATCTACTAAAATCACTTTAACTTGAGGATGAGCAATTTTTTTAGTATGTTACATAAGTTTCAGAGGATGATACCACCTAGTTTTATGGGTGATTCAGACCCCCAGATGACTGAGCATTGTCTAGAGGCAGTCACCCATGTTTTCTTCCTTGTGAGGATGCTTGATCTTCTGATGTCAGTCATTTACATGAGTCATCAACAAGGCTATGTTGAGTGATAGTGGAGCTTAGTGATTTATACATATGATTATATAGCTCTATCCTAGATATAAATGAATCATTTCTTTATATAGGTGTTATATATATCCATGTAATTATTATTGTGCATGTATGAAATTGTTTTTATGTACTTGGGCAGATCTACACATATAAAGTATTTATTGATTTTTATTGATAATTTATGAAACTCCATTGATATGGTATGAGACACGTTCTTGAAGGATTGGACCTTTTATAAGAGAGTATGCCATTACATTCAGTAATTAGTTGTATACCTTATCATTTCTACATATTTTGGGGTATAAGAGAGTTCCATGACAGTTTAGATATATCTATATGATAAAACGCTGATAGAGGGAACCAAATGTAGGTAGTGGGTAGCTAAGTCCTCAGAAACAGGTTGCTGGTATAAGTGGGAGAGAACCAAGAGGGTCTGAAACTTCTGGATATGATCCTCAAACTTAATTTCAGTGGGTCAAGGCTCACATTGTTTCATTACTCAACTTGGTGACAGACGGTGTTACTCCTGCGGTGGTCGGGGAAATCTGGCATGAGATTAATAGAACCATTGTACCTTAGATTGGGGGATGATCAAGGGACCACGAAGACAACTACAATGAGAGGATAAGGGTGGTTCCCAAGGGAGATGTTTTGTCAGCGGGGTACTCAGGTTAATATGGGGTGGTTTTAGTTTTAACCAATTACCACTACCACCCCATGTGGTCCATGCTAGGATCAGGGAACTAGTGGATAAAGATGACACTAGTTCAGGAAATAGAGGGTTATAGACCTAAGGCTACATAGAGGATTCAATGTACTATTTGTTTCTTTTACAAATTATCTATAACTATGATATACATTGGTATTAGTCATTCCATTATTTCAATGAATATTGTTCATGTCTCAATGATTCTTGATAGAACCATTGACCATACCCTTATGCTTAGAGACTCATATGAGAGGATATTCGAGGACCAAAAAATGGATCTGATAGTATGACCTAACTCATGGAGGTTATATTCTTGTATAGAATCCCTCTGTAGTGGCATCGATGCCTTATGTCTTATTTCTTATTATAGATGAGTATTCTATAGTTCATGCCCATATTTACTATTTTAGGCACATAGTGCGGTGTGTCCATTTCGATGAAAATGGGTGTCCCGTTGTTGGGGATGAGGGAAAAAAGAAGTTCATGATGGATTCACACATAATAAAATTCATCATATCACTCAAAAATATCCTATTATGCACCTCAATAAAATAGATGATATGAGTCCTCAAATTTCCTAGAGTGGTGGTGGAGAATGAGGAAATCATTCCTGAGGATGTTCCAAATTTACCAACTCATAATTATACTAACTTATGAATTGATCTATTCCCTATTATAAATCCTATATCTACACATTAATGACCGATTTTTTACACGAAATATTCATGGTATGAGTGAACAGTTGGAGTACTTTCAATGGAAGGGATTCGTGAGACTTAGTGTTTCACCCGGTCATCCCCATTTCTGTTTTACAAGAAGCAAGATGGGATATCTCGGCTATGTGTGGATTACCAGTGATTTATCCATGTGCCACTGAATAATAAGTTTCTATGAATAAGGATTGTTGACCTATTAAATTAGTTGATATATACATGGTGGTTCTCAATGTTCGACCTCATATCTTGCTATCACTATCTACAAGTATGAATGGGGATATCCCAAATACAACCATAAAATATCATTATAACTTTTATGTGTACTTGGTGATGCCATTTGGTAAGATGAACTACCTATAAGTGTTCATGAAACTAGTTTATCATATCATTCATCCTTACATAAATCGGTTCATGGTGGACTTCATTGATGAAACCACTATGCACTCGGCATGTAAGGGGGAGCATGTGAGAGACCTATGTATGGTCACAGAAACACAATAAGGGCTACAACATTGTGGGAATCTCTCATGGTTTCTATTTTTTATTAGATATGTCCAATTTTTGGGATAAATATTTTCAAAGGCTGGAGTAGTAGTGGATCTAGTGATGATTCATGTGGTACTTTCTTGGAAGCATCCCATGAGAGTTACAATGGTGTGGAGTTTCCTTTGATTAAAAGTATACAATCATATTCATGTACCAAAATTCTCTAGGGTGGATTCATCATTGAATATATTACCTGAAATAAGAATCCTTTCATGTCTATAGAAAGCATACAAGATATTTTTTTGCAGTTCAGGAAGATATTGAGGAGTGCCACCATCTTGAGCATTCCAAGGGAGGGTTTCGAGTACATAGTGTTTTGTGATGCATCATGAATAAACTAGGGTTGTGTCTTGATGCAGAGGAAAGCAGTTATATCCAACGGCTCACTTTGGTTGATATAACATGATTAGAACTACATGATCCTGGATCTTGAGTATGTAGGTGTAGTCATTGCATTGATAATGTGGAGACACTTCCTAATGGGAATGTGGTTTGTCCTCTAGTCCGTTCACCAGAGTCTCAAGTATATTTTCTCTTTGAAGGATCTGATTTTGGGATAGGGGAAATGGATATTGTTCCTCCATGTCTATGACATTGAGACTTTTTATTCTTTTGGGATGGGAAAAGTGGTGGTAGATTCTCTCCGTAGGTGGTATAATTCATAGTTATTGAATGAGGTGTTAGAGTAGTTATCCCCATTGTAGTTTGTTTTGTTGTTGTAGATAGGGCATCATACATCTAATCAAAAATTATAATCCCTTATCTCTTATTGCGTGTAAAAGTGATAGTACTTTGTGATACCGAATTCCAGAGCTTATGAGCTCATATTCCCATATGGAATACACCAGATACATATTCGTTAAGTGGGGAACACATCATTTTTTTGAGGATGTACATTATTTCCACTTCTTTTGTGGGAGGAATCTCTAAGGGAGTTTCATGAATAACCTTTGGCTTTACACCCAGATGTGTAAAAAATGTACTAGGACCTCTGACATTGTTTTTTATGGAAAGGGATGATGAATGGAGTTAAAATGATTGTCTCTTGATGTCTAATATTTCATTAAGAGATGAATTAGAACCAGGATCAGGCATGTGTAGCTCAACCCCCTGAGGTTCTAGAATGGAAGTGGAATGGGATATCAATAAAATTCGTGGAAATATTTCCACATACATCTAGGGGAAATTATATCATCTTGGTGATCATTTATCGACTAACCAAGTCGACCGACTTCCTATATATCAGATAGTTGAGTTCATTAATCAACTTAGGACACCACTATGTATAAGAGATATTTCGTCTCCATGGATTTCCATTTATGATTGTTTCATATTGTAATAATCTTGTAACATCCTTGTTGTGGAAGGGATTGTATGAGGCATTTGGGACCTAGGTATGCTTGGGAACAACATTCCACCCATAGATGGATGGCTAGACTGTGTGTACCTTTCATGTTATAAAATACACATTATTGGCTTGAATTCTATAATATGGCAATAGTTTAGAGGAACAACTACCACAATTTTTTGATTTCGTACTACAACATATATCATTCCACCATTGGTATGGCCCCATTCGAGGCCTCGTACGAGTGACCGAGTAGGTAACACCTTTAATGGATTATCCTATAAGAGGTTGTACTAATGGGACCTGGATTATTGAAAACAACTATAGGGAAGGTTTAGATCATCTTGGAGTGGATGAAGAAAATGCATATCTAACAAACATCTTATAATGATTAGAGATAGAGGACCTTGTAGTTAGAGGCTAGAGACCATGTTCTTTTTAAGGACTCACATTGATGGGGATTATTGATGTTTAGTCGGGGATGATAGCTATCCCCAAGGTTCATCAGTGATTTCCTGCTATTAGTCAGAGTTGGATAAGAGGCGTCCTCTTGGACCTACCTCCATAGTTATAGTGGATACATTCCATCATCCATGCGTCAAAGCTGAGGAGGTACCTAAAAGACCCATCACATGTCATTTTTTTGGGAGAGCTAGAATTCTGGGATAGAGTTACATTTTATTATTAGACGATGGATATAGATGATGTGATAGTAAGGATCCTTCATGGGAGAGGGATTCCCTTAGGGAATGTCTTGGGGTTTCATGATAATCTCCATGAGACAAAATGGGATCTAGGTCTCAAAAATGTTCCTAGCACCCTCATCTATTTGATCATCCCTTTATTTGGATTTTAGGGAAGTAATTCCCCACTATGGAGAGAATTTAATTACTTGAATATTGCATATGTTTTTTTATATATTATATGGATTTATTTTTAGGCTCTAATTTGAGGTGGTGTATTATTTTTAGGCAAGGGTTTCTCAGAACCAATTTTTTTAAATAGTAAACTTTTTAATAGCACACACGCGTGGTTTTCCTGAAAAAGTGGATTATATCATAAATATGTTCCCATATAATTAATCAAATGGATCCATATATATCGGAATGGATGCTTTAGCCTAGGCGTGGTTTTACATTAGACGATGTGGGTCACATGTAGAACAAGTCATGGAGGATGTAACTATAAATTAAATAATTTAATAATGAAATTATTTTGGAAAATGACATCATTTTTAGTAATATATTTACAAAAATATAGGTTTTGTATAATAGAAAATGAATTTCATTGGTATCATGGATATTGAACCTTTGGTTAATCTATTGGCAGATTATGAAATATCAATTGAATGACACACATCAGATTAGAAGAACTATTCCAAAATGAAAACAACACTTTGTTCTTCAACCATGATCGAAGTAAATGGAGATAGGTTGTGTTTTTTTAAGTTATTTCAATCAATTTTTTATTCTATTATTGAAACATACCAATAAAAAACTATATTTTTTATTGGGTAGAACGTTTTTGAGGCATGGGATATTATATGCTATATTAACAACATATTGATATTTATTCTTCTTTGTTTGTTGTTCAAATGGAAACCGATTGAGGGAGACATAAAAAAGGATGTGTTTCATTCCTTAGGGTTTTAAATTTTTATTTTATCCCCCCATTCTAATTTTTCATGATTCAATCCAAGTGTTCATGGCTTGTCCATGGCGGGTGGATCCAAATATGATCGGACCATAAGATAGGAGGAAAATTGAAAAATGTTTATGTATCAGTATAGATCACGACCTAAGGAACCCATATCCTTGTGTTTTTTAAATTTCATGATTCCTAAGAGGACCAGTGGTCCATTGAAGTGACCAATAGTGTGGCAACATCAATTGGAGGTGGCGACTGCAACATTTGGTGGTGGAGCTGTGTATGGAGGGTGCGGCCATCAATAGCCATGATGACGACCACAAGAGATGGGCATGACAAAATGGACATGACGATGATGGTAGTACAAGGTTATAGTGGCAGGATGAGGGAGATGGATGCAGAGGCACTGATGGGACTAGTGGAGGCATACACGGTTTCAACTTACATAGTAGACACAGACATGGAATGGGTCAGGCCATGGGGTCTATGTAATGCTAAGTGGACTCAGTCGAGCAATGTGGGTCGAGATTCTAATTGGGTCATGTTAGGATAGTGTGGTGGTTCAGACACAGTTTTGGCCACGAGGGTTTGACTTGGGTAGACCGCAGAATTTGACTATGATCCATAGTAGCCCAAGCTTCAATGTTGTTTCAGAAACTGCGTGTGGTTGACCGCAATATCCACGATAGGTAGACCATCTAAGGTGGTAGCTGCATGGGTTATCGGTCTAGGTGTTCGATGAATGTGTTTGACCACAATGATTAGTGGACCAATTGTGTTTTCTTTCCAAATACCCCATGACCCCCATTAAAATTTCAAATAAAAATAACTTCTAAAAGGATATTCTAATCGATGATATGTTTGCATAGTTTAGATCGTGATATTGAGATATTATTCTTATAAAAATGGTGATTTTTTGGACTAGTATATATTATGAAAATTTCCCTAGTCCATTACATGAGGGTTTTGTATGAAATTACATCCACATCCCTGGAATATAGTCCCCTCTATAGGTGAACTACAAAAAAATGTATTTTATATCATCATTGTAATGGAGTGTAGTCCTCTATCACCCATAGTGGAGTTTTAAGAATCAATATAACCACTGATAGATGTGTATAAATCTTCCACCTAGTGGCCCACATCAGTATGTTTAGTTGTATACCGTAGTGTGAATGGGAAGAATACTATACTTTTTAGGTTGATCCCAATTGGTTACATAGTATTTCGATGTGTCTTAATGTAGGATCCTCTCTCCGTGTATCATAGTCTTCATTGACCAATGTTTTCTTTTTGGGAAGGTCCCAAATGTGTGTGACCACTACATGAGTGTCATTGATTTTATCATGGATCTATGAGTGAGTTCTCCGAAAAAAAATTCTTCTGGTAGAATCCAATCGATGATAATTAGTTATGGACAAAAAAAACTTTTGGACCTAGATTGATTATGTTGGGATGTTCTTTATTATATGTATTGTTGATATATACATTTGTAGAGATGATTGTACTATAATTTTTGGTATTTATTTTTTGTAATAATTTGTGATTTCAGTGTGTCATACATAGTATTTTTATACTCAACCGTTCATAGACATTTCCATCACCAGTCATGTGTTGGGATGATGATCGTCCTCTCAACAGAGTCATTAGTAGTCTAGGATCAGAAGGTCATATGTGAGATTGGACATACCTAGGTGTGTTCCTGTGTCTTTTCAAATAGATATCCTAATACAACTTTTACTATACTTTGGGCTTATGGTTACAGACTCTTTTTTTGGGCTTCCATTTCGTCTTATTTACATTTCAATAATTTCACTATTGTACTCGAGTTCTCAGATATAGTGGTTTTCAATCATTTTTTACTTAGTGCTTTTAAATATTATAATTTATGTCTTTTAGATGTGTGTCTGTGCAATAGTACTTTATGCTTGTGCCTCCCAATTTTGGGATATGTCTACTCGGTGCTAGTCATTAGCCCCTACCCTATTGGAGGTGGGCTTAGGGAATTCATGGCTTGGTCCCCTATAAGACTGGTCGTCACAAATTCATTATCCAAAAAACATAAAATATGATTCATCCATATAAAAAAAATCTGTATTCTTTTGTTATAATGATATAATACACCTCCAAAACCCCCCTCACATAGTGAGTTATAACATGTTCTACTTTCTGGTGGTTTGATCACAAAAAAGAATGATAATATAAAATATAATCATGGTTGACTGTGAAAAATTAATTAATAATATAATTAAAAAATGATAATGGATTATTTATTTGATTCTGATTTTTTAATTCATATATTATGCATTTATGTGGTATAATATTTTCATATTTGATCGCTAAAATTATCAGAATTAGGTGAAAATTATTAAATTTTCACTCAAAATAACATACATACGAAACAGAAAGATAATAAATAGATAGAATTTAATCATAAATTGTCATTAAAAAATTAAATATTTAATAATAATGATCCAAAAATTGTATCTAACATGTTTAATTTGATAATTTATGAATTTATGTACATGGGAAAAGTTTAAAGGACAATAATAATGGGTTATTATGTCAATTTTCAATCTATTAGGACATATATCTTATTATCCACCATATCTTAATTTGTGAGGTGTACCAACTACTGATTTCATAAATTTTATTATAATAACCTCATTATTCAAGGTATTTAATGATTCATTTGAAATGAAATCCTCCAAGAAATTTATATTGGAATGTTTAAAATATCCCAAGGGTCTATTCCAACTCAATTGTACTACATGGAGTTTTAAACCTTACTTTTCCACTCTATGGTTCTAATATTGTTTTATTATACTGAATTAATACATTGAATAGCATTTCCTACTATTTTTTATTGGATATAAGGTTCTTTATTTTTACCATATTATTCAATAATTCATACCTAAATGATTTTTTTAAATGAATGTTTTTCCTAGTCTTAATTCCTTTTTCATGAGACATAATTATTATATTCCACTAATATACATTTTTATGGTTTATATATACCTTATTATTTATAATATATATTGAATTATTTTTACGGCATTTGATGTTAACATACAAACTAGTTTCCACTTAAGGGGTATCAATTTTTATATTACTCTAGTAACAAAATATTTCATGAGTCAAATTCTTTATCCTTGATTCATATGTTCTCTTGTTGGTTATGATCTTCAAAGACCATTTTTATTTCAATTTGGTTTTCTAATTGTATATTATCTTTGTATATGGGAATCTAAATGTGCTTCATCAATATCATCTTTCTTTAGGAAATATATTCTGTATTAAAAGAATGAAATTACTAATAATAACATCTATTATTTATAATTTTAATTTTTCCTTGATGTCTATATTTTTCTTCCCATAAAGGTTTCCTATATTTTTGGTAATCAATTATTTTTTAATTCATCTGATCCTCTTACTTCTCATGACCAATATTAGAAGAAAAATTTAATTTCCGTATTTACAATGATGGTTTGGAATAATTATGTTTTAAAATATATATAATTTAATTCCATAATTGATATATTTCATATATTATACTCATTTTTTCTCAATAAAATATTTATATATTTTTTTTAATAACCCATAATTGGAGATATCTAAAAATTTAATAATATAATATATGTTAATGTTATATTTCCAAAAAATTTCAAAATGATATTTCAAATCTAAATTGATACATTGTTTACTATAGTTTCATTATAAAATAATGAAATAAATATTAATTTTATATAATTTTCAGAAGAATATAATTTAAATCATTTTGAACTCATTTAATATGTTTCATAGATTAATAATGTAGATATGTTTTTCAATATTCAATCTGCTATATTTATTAGTGTTTTCATTAAAAAATGATAATATTATTTATTATTTATCATGAAAAATTATAATATTCTATTCATTTTATTCTTCAATTACTCTTTGAAAATTTTATTATTTTCTTACCAATGAACAAGATTAAATATCTAAAATGGTAATCATCTATTCCTATATTTTTCATTCATAGTCATCTTCAATGTATATAAATATATACTATTCCATTGCATTTCCTATGTAAATATCCAATTTCGGATTCCACTTATTTATGGGAGTTTATAAAATCATTCATTTATTAATTAATTAGGAATTTTTTTTACAGAACTGTATACACATTCAATATGGTGAAAAAAAATGTGTTATCATTTTTAAAGGGAATTTACCAATATTGTTAATTATATTCATTGGATAAAAATAAATATTTCTATGTATTATAATGTCTATTTATTTAATTGGGAATTTTATATGTATAGAATTCTATTTAAAAGTTTTACTCAATCCAATTTAATTTCATGGATACTTATGATTTGATAATTATTTATTTTAAGGGAACTCATCTTTAGGGATGATTATGGGTGGGATCCTATATCATTATCAAATTCATAGGATAAAATTTTAATTCTCATGTGATATTTTTATGAGGACACAATTTAGTTATTTTCAAGAATAGCTTATTGTTTGTGAAGTAGGATGGAGATGTATATATTGGAACAATAATGTTTTCTCAAAATCAATGTGTGAGTTCTTAACCCATGATGGGGATGTTTTCATATCCTTATGGAGGTAGTACAAATATATATGTACTCTTTGTTTGTATAATGTGTGGAATTTTAATAATGTTTTCTTATTTTATGCCATGATGTATACAATGATTTATATTCTATTCTTTTTTGTGTTTGGATTTCATAAGTATCATAGTTATTCAAATATATGCATCCTGTTGTAAAATAAAATATTCCATTGTTATCACTTATTCTAACCCTTACAATCAATACAGTATCACGCCTTAAATATGATTACATTTCACTTGGTTTTAAATATATTAAAAGTATGATCGTCATACAATAGTATCTTATGTGGAGAATTTTTGGAAGATAATAAATACTTGTTAACTATTAAGTTTTATCTTATATTATGATATAATTTGTATTCTTTGAAAAAGACAGATTGTTTTCTGTAATGTTTTATCTTAATTATATAAAATAGTAAAACTAATATAACATGGAATCATATTCTATTGATGTGTTTTCATTATGTCATATAATTTAAATTTCAAGTCTTTGGGGATTTATCATGGGTATTATATATGGGTTTTGAGGATTTTAAATGTTTGGATGATATTTAATGATCATTTAATGATACATAAGTTATTGTTCATCAAAATATCAAAAATATTGACAACTGTTTCTATTTTTATAGGTAATGTATAATTTTTTTGGAATAGGAAAATGTAAATTTGGTGAAATATATAGGGATATGTCAAATAGATAATTCAAATTTTAATATAATATCATGATGCATTTATATTGTAGAGATATTTGTTTTTTCCAAGAAGTTTCTTCCTTTTATTGATTCTAGAAATTAAATAATTCAATAGAATATATCCTCCTTTGGGTAATAACCATGAAAATGGATCATTCAGTATTAACTCAACATTCATTCCTATGATGTATAATTGTGCTTAGTAATATAAACCTATCTAAATTGTTTTAGGAAATATTCCATATTTAATAAAATTTTCATTAGAAGACATTATGAAGGATTTCTCCAGAATTAAAATTTGGTAGTTAGTTATGGATTATGATATTAATCAATTTAAAATAAACCAGCTAAACCAAGATATTAATTGGAAGAACCAAGTATGATCTAGTAAAATAGGTTTAAATGAATGTTTCATTAGATAAGATATATCAGCATAAATTATTAATATTCATATGAACACCTAATTTAATTTTTTTGGATATTATCATTTATATTTATAGTTTAGTGACTTGTTGAAAAACTTTTCTTGAAAATAAATTTGTCTTTGGTATGTCTAAATAGTCACCTATGGGTTTTCTATATAGGAATATGTGGAATAACTGTTTTAGATTCTTGATATATTATTAGTTTGGGGGAAATGATATTTTACGAAGATTTACATAAGATATAATGGTTTATATATCATAGATTTTGTATATTCGTTGATTATTATTAATAAGTATCCTTCAGTATTATTACATGTAAATGATAATTAATTTTTTTGGATGTTATTTTATAATATGGGAGAATGTAACACTATGAAAACCTATATCATTTATAGTCATTGTTTATAATCTATTACATTATGATACACAAAAAATATTCCCAATAGAATGTGAAGAATAAATTATTTTGTATGTTAGATACATATCATAATAACATGGAACAAGAATAAAATGAAATTATTGAAAACAGCATTAAAATGCTCTAAATATTTCATTAGTCTTCTAAAATTGTACTGGATAAACTGCAGATGTACATAAAAAAGGGGTAACATATAAACAATAGTAAGAAAATACAAATAATAACATAAGGTGTGGAAGTATATTTTATCTAAGAGTCATGTGAATGTAAAATAATAGGTGTGAGAATCATAATCTCGAAAAAAGAAGCATAATATAACATAACCTCATAAAGGAAACATAGGAATGTGGGAAGATGTTGAAACATGGAATCATAAACACAATTAAATGGTAATTACCAAGAAGACATAACATAGTGTGCAAAAGATAACCTCATATCACATTTTATTAAATTATTACCCAATTAATTGGGGGTATATATAATTATGGGTTTACCCATCACTTTCATATTATTTATATTAATATTTATTCTTTATTGAAAAAACAACATAATAATTCCATACATAAATTTTAATAGAATATTTAATGAATGAGATATATGTAAATGGATTACAAAAATATATTAAGGATGTGTTCATCTATTTAAATACATTTTACTGAAAATAGTTTTTTTATTTATCTAACTAAATGTTTTTCATGGGGAATCCCATGATTATTTTGGAAGCATAAAGGTGATACATAATGATTCATTAAAGGAATAAAATGAGAGTGAAAGGGGTATAGTGTAACATAGAAAACATAAATATTGTAATAGTTATCTGTGAAAACATATTACAAAATGACTAACGTAAAAATACAAGGCTTAATTTAAAAAATAATCTTGAATGAAGAGGATAATGAGTAGAACCCTTATAATGAGATGACATATCTACAAGAATGGGAGTACCTTATTAAGAAGTTGGAGGCACCTTGGGAGGCCAATAGAGTGGTAACGTAATAAAAATATTAAAATACAAGGTGTATTAGTGATGATAAATTGGTTTTCTCTTAGGTTCATATTGACAAATGTGGGATAATTATTTATTAAATTCCAAACATAGGTTTTGGAATCTCTATGACAAACTAATCAATACCAAAAACCATACCATAGAGCATCACCATGGTTTCCACCAAGGTGATGTTTGTTTACATTTTTTAATGGAATATGAGCCTTTGTTAATAAAATAATAACCATAGTGATGGGGAATTGGGTAATGATTATAATTATTTTAGTTAAAAACATAAAATAATGTAATTGATTTGGAGGACTCATTATTGATTTCTAAAATTAATTAAATAACATAAGAACACATCTTTTTAGGTAAATAAATATATAGTCATTTATGCATTATATGGAATATATAACATCACTTTTGGGTCGCTATGATGAAATAATGCACATCATATATTTATACAGTATTTCTTCCCTCAAAATTTGAATATATTTAAAATTATTAAAAAACAATAATTGGATCATATTAAGGTGATTATTTAAAAATTAATATTTATCTTACTAATCTAATTAAATTAGTAATAAAATTAATACCTTTATAATTGAATTCTATATTTATTGAAAATTTTGTGTTTTTTTATTGTTATTATTTTCTAGCCCCTATAAAAATTGTTTTCAAATTCCTAAATTAGAAAATAAATTATATGTTTAAAATATAATTCATTAATAATATTTTAAAAAAAATGGAATCTATTTTGAAAAATATTTACATCATCAAAATTAGTACCACGATTGAAGCTATATATTTCTCAAAATAAATTGTAATTTCTATTTTATCTTAACAAAATATAATGTTATAAAAATAATTATTTAATCATATAAGAATTAATATAAAATTGGGTAAATATACTTCTCTATTTATTAAAAAAGACATGAAAAAAACAATATTGGTTGGTTCTGAATATATATACCTTATTTCCACTAATAAATGTTGTAAGGTTATGATGTGCACTAAAGAGATTTGTTTCCGTTGTTTTAGAGTATATAGTTAGTTTTCTGTTCTCAGTGAGCATGAAATTATACCATAAATAGTTTTTTCATTCTATAGTAATTGAATCTCATATATGTCTTTTTCGAATAGAAATCCCAATGATGATATATTCCATATATTATTTCTTAAATTAGATTCATATTGAATGATCCTATATGATGATGTCATTTCTTCTTTCATACGTGTCGATTTTACATTATCCTAGCCCTTATGATACATGTCTTTATGGACACTATTTAACTTCTATATTATAAATTCTTATGATTCTTAATTGAAATCTAAATACAACAAACTGTAACTCCCTAAAATACCCAATGTTGCGCATGTTCTTTCTATAACAAGATTGATTGATAAGGTATTTATTCATTCAAATATGGAATTTAATTTATATAAAATCATGTTATTTATTTCCTTCCCCAATATGAAATTTATCCCTTAAAATTTTCTTACAACCAAAAAAATATGTGGGCATTTGTCTCTTCATCTTATATGGTCCACTTGTCACTTCCTCAAACTTGTTGTTCCACCACACCAATTTGATCACATGAGTTAACTTGTTTCATAGATCATTTTCTCTAAGATATGTGGTATTCACTAAATTATCCATATATGAAATTTCATTCATTAATGGTTCAACAAATTAATTCCATACTATTTTGGGGTCTGGTATGTACATCCTCATGAGGGATACATGGAAAACATCTTGTACTAGAGACATGTTAGGGTGTTCGAGTTGATACAATGCTACTCTGATTCTATAAAGGGCCTCCATTTTACTAATGTATCTCAAAATAAATTTCTATTTATTCCAAACCTCATGTCACAGATCCTTGAAAATATACAATGTTACACATTATTTCTAACATCAAACTCTTTGTGTCATCAATTATTGTATGCAAAAATTTTCTATCGAATTTGACATGATATGAAAAAAAATTATTTTTTTTAAATTTATTATTTCATCTCATTGATAATATCAGGTCCCATTTTCATTTTCTCTCCCACATCATCCTACTATATCAGAGTCTTACACCTCTTCCAATGAAAAGCCTCAAATGGTTCCATTAGAATGTTATGATGGAATCTTTTGCAATATGATAACTCCAATTGTGGAAGATATTGTTTCGATCATCCTTGGATACCAATTTTACATGATATAACATATCCTTTAATATTTCAATTGTTAATATGGATTTTTCGTTCATATGAGGGTGATAAGTAGCGAGGAATAATAGTTTTGTATCCAATTCTTGCTGAAGTATTCTGCAAAACATACTTGTAAAACTATGTTCTCCCTTAGATAAAATAGATAGTGGAACTCTATGTAGTCATGTCACTAACCTTTTTTAGATCATTGTGAGTTAGTCAAATTTAAATATTCCATTATATTAATTAATTGTTCCATCATTTTAAGGACATCTATAACCACCCAGATTGGGTTTTTCACATTAAAATTCACTGTGACTCCTCTATGTTAGTATTTTACTATTTATATATGTATATAAAAAGTGGTGGAATCATACAGCTAGACTACATTAAATTCCCTTTGACTTATTAAAAGGCCCAGAATAATGATAAAAACTTATCAAACATAATATTTTTTATCCAATAATTTTTTTAACTTCAAATCTCATTAAATCCTAGAGCATACTGGGGGAATATAGAATGATGATTTAAGTGCATCAAACCGAAGTTCCCTCTTCAGTTCTTTTCTTGAAGGTTCATGTATCAAGGTTAAAACCGTCACAAATACCTCTTCAGTAAAGATGAACTCCGGAATGTACAATACACATTATCACATTTTAAGATTATTTATCACACTAACATTCCATGTTTAGGGTAATGGTTATACAATCATGGAAGTTACCTTCAAAAAAAGCTCATGAATCATAACTATGTAGATTCCATAGTCCCGCAGTATCAACCTCTCATCCTGAAATTAATTTTTATTTCTACTCTCACATCCAATGTCCCACTTTCTCTTCACCACCTATGAGAATGAAGAAAATTTCTCCATTGATCCCTCATCTTGGCTGGAGTATCCCCACTAACTGCTTCTACTACAAGTGATTCATGTTGATAATAATAAGTCTCATTGAAATCCATGGGTGCCTCTCTTATCATATCCTAACCCATGGAATTGGAAAATTCTTGGTTCTTTTCACCCAACATCAGGGCATGAATCCGGAGGAAAAATATTCCACAGTTGATGCCATGAAACCTAAGTGCTTCAAAGACAACAGTCCAACTATTCTGGTTCCTTGAAAAAACATAACATGGTGTTTCCTTGGAATACTGGCAAGAAATAGAGCTATTTTTTAGGGGCCTATTCCATTGTTGTATTCTGAATCTCCATCAATGGATGAATATACATCAGATGATGAATCATTCATTTTAGAATTACATGTCACTACCCGCCTCTTCATTTCACCATTTATGAGAAACATGATTCATTAAAACTCTTTATAACCCAACAATTTTTACTTCATTTCACTAACGAATCACAATCCCCAACCAAAGGGAATGAAACTAAAGAAAGTATCCTTTTAATATAACAAAAAAATTGAATAATTTTTTTTGAACATCATGTTATAGTGCAGCTGATCAAATTAAATCAAATTTCATCCATAATTGGAATCAGGAAAACCAAATTTTCTATGAACTTCATAGAGGAGATTGATTCCCTGGTAGAGGGAATTATGGTTAATTCATGTTAATGATTCTCATCAGCTCATCACTCCTTGGAATGTTCAATACCTTAGCCTATAGAAAATCCTCATATTTTTTATCCCTCCATGGTAATATAAAAAATAGATGGTGACTTTTCATCTAATAAAGGTATGATGAATATCCTACAATTGTTATTCCCATACACATCGTTTTCATGTACCTGAATATTGGATCTCTTGAAATCAACATCATGGGTATGGTTATGACATCTTCTATCCATAGTGTATTTTCTTCATTGGTTGATTTACCATGATGGTATTGGATTGAACCAATATATTCCTTAATTATTTTTAACAACCATTATTGGCATATATAAAACACATTACATAAAAATATAATCATTATTCTTTTACAATTTGTAAATATATCATATTTTTTTCGTATAGTAATTTCCTCTATATAAATACAATAAGGATCACAGAAACCAAATATAGATAATTGGTTTGGTAGTAATTCTTAAGATTCAATAATTGGTGGGAGTCATAGGATATCACATGAACATCTTTCATGATCACATTACAAAATATTTTTTTATATGCATAACATTAGATCATAAATTGACCCACAATTGTTTGTAATGTGGAATCATGAGTTGTTATCAACCTCTTCTTTATCTCATTGAATCATTTTGTATATTCATCATTCAATAAAAACATGAATTAATTAAAACTGAGTATAAATATTTAGATTGAAAACATTGAGTATTTTATAACAAGTAAAAAATAGAACCCATCTAATCAGTGGAAGGTACATATTTCTAGAACAAATGATAGTCTAGGTCATCGTTAAATTGAATTAGTTTTTGAAGCATCCATTTATAACACTTTTTTTATAATATACCCCAATAATGTTACTTAATCCAACAAATACTCACATTTACTATACATTTAATTGAAATTTCCTTTTTCTCAAGGTCATCACTATAATATTTATTGGCTCTTCATGTTCCAATATTCATTGGAGGTGATAAATATTGAGTCAAAAAAGACATCTCTAGGAACTCATTGTCCTTGTAAAATGTAAAAACATTAGTCTTGGGGATTTCTTTATTCTCCATCATACCATGATAATATCCCGATCAATGATCCACCTAAAATATGTACTAGGATGGACATAGGTGATTGAATATTTCATCAGTTTGCAGAAGTTTATAATGGTTCTTTTTCATGATCGTGTCGCAATCTTGATAAAAAAGTTTGATTAAAATTAACATATCATTATTATTTATCAATAGGACAATTGAACATTATGATAAAGTACATTGGTATATAAACAATTTATATTTATTCTAATATAATCAATTATTCTAATATTTGTGGTCAATAATGGATATCCTATATCGATTCCTAAATGTTAAAAATTCTCTAGGTATAAGCTCAATTAAAAAATCAATATCACGGCTGGGGGTAGACCAAAATATTATTTCGTTAACACAATAGTGAATTACATTATAATGTGAATTTCAACATATAAAATATTTTTATAGTACCAATAATTGGATAATGATAATACTTTTGAGAAGGAAATACTATCCATTCCCGATTTGTTGGTATCCAAAAATATTCATCCACTTCACCTAAAATTTATTGATTTAGAAGATTATTTTTTTTAAAATGACTGATTTCATTCACTTAATATTTTTGAGCTCTATAAATGGAAAACCAATTCATTTTTATAATTGAATCAAATTCTAGTATAGGGATTATCTTATGGTTTTTTGGATGTTCTTCTAGAAAATTTAAAAAGGGGGTGAGTTATATACTTGAGGTGAAATAATTTATCATTTACCATAATTAGTGATAAATAAACATCAATATTTTGAGGCTATGTTTGAATTGTTCTACCTAACATTTGGAATTTGATTGAATTGGTAGAACTAAAATAAAAATATGTGATCAATTTTCAGGAATACAAAACTAGAATAAATTTCACCAATTCATTTTTGGGATCCACCTTAGTAGTTGTGGTGGAATACACTATCTCTTTTAGTCAACGAATTTGATGATGTTTTTTGTCAGTTGTCATCAATACCTCGTTGATAAGTAAATTAATTATCATAATTCCCATTTTCCAAAGAGATAAATCTACTGATAATGGGTAAAGGGTTTACTGGAAAATTTGTTTCTTCCATCACCATGGTTGGTTTCTGTCATTTGAAATTTATATCTTGGTTACCTTCAATCCCACATCCTAATAATTTCCTCATCCCCATGGGAAATTCCTTAGATTTTTATTCCCCCACTTTCGACATGTGGGATGTTATAATTTCATGTTTCCATTATATTTATTCATCACACCCTCATAAATAAACTCTGTATTGATCATCTTATCCCCACAAAAAACATGAGATTCAAATATCTCCATTTTCACATTGATGGAATGTCATAAAATATCCTAATAGTTAGAATGTCATAAATGGATATAGATCTTTGTAGACTCATATTAATCCATCCACGTAAGCAGTCAGCATTACATTGGGAGTTAATGAAAAATCATGAATCATATAATGAATGAAATGTGGTGTTTTCCTGAAACACCTCTATGGATTCATCATCTTTTATATATGGCTAAGAAATCACTCCCAATTTTATATAGGTGATTTTTAGAAGATTATTTTTTAAAAAACATATTACGGGATTCCTTCCACTCCATCGAGCTAGTCCAATCATCCAATTTTATTTTTTATTGACATCAATATTAACCAACTTCTTTATCCATATAAAAAATTTCAAACAAGATCCACACTTTCTCCAAATATTTGAGGATGGAAAGGATCTTTTTTATGGAGTAGGTCAATTACATTGTGATTTATGTATTATTATATTCAAGGAATTTTGGAGTACAGTGTAACATAAATGCATTAGTTTCAAAATATTCATTCACAGAGGGATCTTTTAATTAAAAGGGATTATTGATTTTTATCAACAAATGAGTTAATTAAGAATTTATTTTTATAATATTTGTGATTATTCCTCTTAGTTTTTCTATAATCTCACTAGGGTAGTAATCATATTTCCCCTCACATTTATTGTCTTCTCTGTTTCCTATATTTCTATCCATATACTAAAAAATAAATGGAAAATCGTGAATGATCATTTTTAAACTAATAGTGACATAATAAGGTATATATTAACTAATAATGGATTACCAATTATTTTCATATTATTTATCAGAAAAATTTCTATGTTTCTATCAATGATAACCTTCATACATATCATAACAGAAAATATTTTGAGAATTTTTGTTCCATTAATAATATATTGTAAGGAGAATATGATTTTAGTGAGGTAAATCCATTTTGATTATCAAACCATGAGTGTAAATTGATTCATTTTCCTTCACCATGTGATGATTGAGTCTATATCAATGTTCAAATTCCATGGTTATGACCACTAGGTACCTTTTTTTGGAAATGAAATATTCTTATAGAATCCTGACATGAATTTATTTTCCAGAAAACCACTTACTCTATACCTAACAAACATTTTTGGATGAATTTTTAGAATTATACACAAGGTTTTGACTACAGTTTATAGATCCCTATCTGAAAAATAACTAGTCATTTCTTTGATAAAAACTATGAAAACTCATATCATTTATACACCTTGATTCATAATTTATTATTAAAGGCAGACATAATAAAATCTCTATATTTTGTGAATCCTAGTGTGTTTGGGAAATTAGGTATATATAATAACAACATTTAATTGGAATAAAATTCAATAACTGAATGCATCCTTAACATCCTCCTAAAATTTAATTTATCTTATAAAAACACAGGATAACATGGGGACTTTCAAAAGAATTAGGTCATCTATAATGCAAAATATGGGAAAACCAACTCATAGTGTATGGTAGAATAGTACATTTTATCCAAGAGGAATTTAAAGGTAACATAAGTTTGGATATAAACACAATATTGAAAATTTGTCATGATTTAACATGGTAGAAATATGGAAACATAGTAATGTGGATACAACATAATATAGGGAATCGTAAAAAAATTAAAGGATAATATAAATGTGAACATAACGATGTGTAATTAATGTGTGCTCTCTTGCACCATATAGGGCATAAAATGATATTTAAGCACAACCTAATGCACTAAATGACCATGTAATTCTATGACAACTAGTCACTTCTATATCATGTGCATTCATAAGTGTTGAACATAGATCCTAAAACCTATGAATGTAATTCAACACTTTTAATCCAATTTTTAATGATTGTGTTATATATATATATATATTTGTCCTATTATGCATGGATGGGTAAATATAGGTGAACACCATATTGTGTAAATGGGAATGGGTGTTCACTATTACATTGGTTGATATGGAAAATAAATGGATGCCCTCAAAAGAATAATAGGTCGATATAGAGGTTAAACAAATGATCCAATGATAGTGAAATTTGTCTCTCAGAAATTTTATATCATGAATAAAATATTTGGTATGTGTAAAAACATACACAAAATTAATAATTAGAAAACATGTATAATTTAAACAAGGTTCTTGAATAAATGGGGGAATGATAGGTTCCCTTACCATGAGAGGTTCTTTGGATGATAGGGTGGATATTTTTAAGACCACGGGGGGACTATATGAGGACTATATAGAGGTAATGGAAGATTAATTTCAAGATAACAGTGTTCTGAGTGAAGAAGAATTGTTGTTTGGTTGGTTTTATATACAAAAAGTTATAGATTTATTTATTAATTTAAAAGCATTGTATTTGGACCATATATGATAAAGTAGAAAAAATCCCAATGATTTCCCTTTTCCCCATGGTTTATCTTAATGTGAAGAATATTTCATTATTTAACATGTTTTACAACTGTGGTCATAAAAATAAAACCGTTGATAATGTGGAATTGAGTCATGTTTGTAAATAATTTATCGTAATGAGTTAAAATAAAGTATATGATTTGGAGGATTCATTAGGGGATTATGAAATTATTATAATGAAATTAATAATGAATTATAGTAATGGGAAATATATATTTTGACAATGATTCATTATATGGAATTTAATACATCACTTTTTGGTAATTATGATGTTATAATAAGTTCATTATAAATATAATGTATTTTATTTATACTTAAAAACTCATCTCTCATGGAAAAATTTGAAAAACCCACAATTGTATAATTATGACATGAGGATTTAAAAAATAATATTATTTATTTTTAAAATAATATTCTAAATGGGATTTTTTAAAAATTTAAAACCAAAACGCACATGAAATGAAAAATAATGCATTTTTGAGACAATATAATTTTTCAATCCCATTTAAACATTAATTATTCCTGCATAAAATTTTATTATTATTTATATGTGAGAAGTATTATTTTATAAAAATATTCTATTGAAAAATAATTTATTTAAAAAAATTTGACTTCATTAAAATTTATTTTTTTGATGAAACTATATAATTCCCTAAAATATAATTTGGGACTCATAATATAATAAAAGATTTATCAATCCCATTCATTAATAATATATAAATTATATTATAAATTATAAAATATAATCATTGTTTTATTAAAAAGAAAATTTAGAAATTTATATATCTTGGTTTAAAATACTAATCAATTAGTTAAACTTGTGAATTGAAAAAGGGTAAGGTCAATGATGTTGATATTATCATGGGGTGGCATAGCATACGTGGTCGGGGTCGTATTCTCAATAAGCATAAACTTCTCCTATAAATAGTTTCATGTACCCTTTAGCAGTTGAATAATGATTTGGTCTTAATCATGGAAATTACTTGTGATGTTACCCAGCAGAAAATATATCATAAATAATATTTATATAGTATAATCCTACTAGATTAGACCATCACTTATTTTGTCGAAGTCAATTGGAGCTTATTATAAATGTTAATATACTAATATTAATGGTAGTTGTATATTGGCTATGTCATCTATAGTTATGATACCTAATGGTATCTGGAGCCCAATGGACTATTACTATACAATAAAACCAAAGTATTTATTATATTTTATATAACTATAATACATTATCAGGAACTTATTCATTTAAAAGTGGAATTTCATTTTCAAATGTGTTGGTCATTAAAAAACTAGATATTTTGGAATATATTTTCACATAATATAAATATTATCATTATATATTATATCTTATGAAAGCCTAAACTAATATTAGTCTTGATATATTATAAGATAATATAAATTTAACAATAAAAACTATTGTATATTAAAAAATAATTAATTATCAATGAATGAAAATTTTGATTAAGAAATCATAATGTTTTAAATTTGTATTTTTCACAAATAGTAACTTTTATTTAATTATAATTTTTTAATTTATAAAATAAATTTTAATTTTTTTTTATTTCAATTTGGAATAATTATCATTATTATGGGATTAATGATGTTTAAATTTTTTTACGAAATTTTTTTTATATTTTTTAGATATCTATTTTTTCTGTGAATATTGAATATACCAATTTTTTTTAAAACATTACTTTTATGAAATTATCATAATATTTGAATGTTTAAATATATTAGAAATTAAATTTTATTCAATGTATATATATTTATATACATATAAATGAATTTAAAAATATATTTTGAATTTAAAAAACATAGTGTTATGGTTTCGGACGTATATGTAATATCTTACACAAATTTGTTTTCTCTTATATTGAATCTCATATATGTCTTTTTAAATAGAAATCCCAATGATGATATATTCCATATATTATTTGATTAATGATATTCACAGTGAATGATCCTATATGATGAATCCATTTCTTCTTTCATACGTGTCAATTTTACATTATCATAACCCATATGATACATGTCTTTATGGACACTATTTAACTTCTATATTATAAATGCTTATTATTATTAATTGAAATATAAATCCAACAGACTATAAGTCTCTAAAATACCCAATGTTGTGCATGTTTCTTCTATAACAATATTGATTGATAAGGTATTTATTCATTCAAATATGGAATTTCATTTATAAAAAAACATTTTATTTATTTCCTTCCCCAATATGGAATTTATCCCTTAAAATTTTCATACAACCAAACAAATATGTGGGCATTTGTTTCTTCATCTTATATGGTCCACATGTCACTTCCTCAAACTTGTTCTTCCACCGCGCTAATTTTATCACATGAGTTGACTTGTTTAATAGATCATTTTTTCTACAATATGTTGCATTCACTAAATTATCCATATATGAAATTTCATTCATTAATGGTTCAACATATTGATTCCATACATTATTGGGGTCTGGTATGTACATCCTCATGAGGGATACATGGAAAACATCTTGTACTGGAGACATGTTAGGGTGTTCGAGTTGATACAATGATACTCTGATTATATAAAGGGCCTAAATTTTTCTAATGTATCTTAGAATAAATTTCTATTTATTCCAAACCTCAGGTTACACATACTTGAAAATATACAATGGAACACATTATTTTTAACCTCAATCTATTTTTTTCATCAATTATTAGATGCAAAAATTTTCTATTGAATTTAAAACGATATCAAAAAAATTTAATTTTTTTCAATTTATTTTGACATCTCATTGATAATATCAGGTCCAATTTGCATTATCTCTCCCACTTCATCCTACTATATCAAAGTCTTACACCTCTTCCAATACAGAGCCTCAAATGTTGTCATTAGAATGTTATGATGAAATCTGTTGCAATATGATAACTGTAATTGGGGAAGATATTGTTCCAATCATCCTTGGATACCAATTTTACATGATATAACATATCCTTTAATATTTCAATTGTTAATATAGAATTGTCATTCATATGAGGGTGATAAGTAGTGATGAAGAATCGTTTTGTATCCAATTCTTACTAAAGTATTCTGCAAAACCTCCTTGTAAAACTATGTTCTCCCTTAGTTAAAACAGATAGTGGAACTCTATGTAGTCATGTCACTAACCTTTTTTAGATCATTGTGAGTTAGTCAAATAAAAATATTCCATTATATTAATTAATTGTTCCATCATTTTAAGGACATATACAAATGCCCAGATTGGGGTTTTCACATTAAAATTCATTATGAGTCCTCTAAGTTAGTATTTTCCTATTTATATATGTATACAAAAAGTGGTGGACTCATACAACTAGACTACATTATATTCACATTTACTTATTAAAAAACCCATAATAATGATAAAAACATATCAAACAAAATATTTTTCATCCAATAATTTGTTTAGCTTCAAATCTGAATAAATCCTAGAGCATACTGGGGAATATAGAATGATGATTTAAGTGCATCATACCAAATTTCCCTCTTTAGTTGTTTTCATGAAGGTTCAAATATCAAGGTTAAAACCGTCACAAATCCATCTCCAGTAAAGATGAAATCACGAATGTACAATACACATTATCACATTATAAGATTATTGATCACACTAACATTCCATGTTTAGGGTAATGGTTATAAAATCATGGAAGTTACCTTCAAAAAGAAGCTCATGAATCATAACTATGTAGATTCCATAGTCCCGCAGTATCAACCTCTAATCATGAACATAATTTTTATTTCTACTCTCATATCTAATGCCCCCATTTCTCTTTGCCACCTATGAGATTGAAGAAATTTTCTCCTTTGATCCCTCACCTGGGCTGGAGTATTCCTACTATCTGCTTCTACTATAAGTGATTCGTGTTGATAATAATAAGTCTCTTTCAAATCCATGGGTGCCTCTCTTATCATATCCTGACCCATGGAATTAGAATATTCTAGGTTCTTTTCACCCAACATTAGGGCAGGAATGCTGAGGACAAATAATCCACAGTTGGAGCCATGCCACCTAAGAGCTTCAAAGACAACAGTCCAACTATTCTGGTTCCTTGGAATAACATAACATGGGGTTTCCATGGAATTCTTGCATGAAATAGAGTTATTTTATATTTTTGTAGCCTATTACATTATTGTATTCTGAATCTCCATCAATGGATGAATATCTATCAGATGATGAGTCATTCATTTTAGAATTCCATGGCACTACCAACCTCTTAATTTCACCATTTATGAGAAACATAAATCATTAAAACTCTTTATAACCCAAACATTTTCACTTCATTTACCTAACAAATCACAATCCCCAAACAAATGGAATGAAACTAAAAAAATTATCATTTGAATATAAAAAAAGAAAATTGAATAGTAATTTTTGAACATCATATTATAGTGTATCCAATCAAATTAAATCAAATTTCATCCATAATTGGAATATAGAAAACAAAATTTTCTAGGAACTTCATAGAGGCGATTGATTCCCTGGTAGAGGGAATTACAGTTAATTCATGGTAGTGATGCTCATCAGCTAATTACTCCTTGGATTGTTCAATACCTTAGCCTAGAGAAAATCCTCATATTTTTTAGGCCTCCATGGTAATATGAAAAATAGATGGTGACTTTTTATATAATAAAGGTACAATGAATATCCTACTATTATTATTATTCCCATACACATCGTTTTCTTGTACCTAAATATTGGATCCCTTGAAATCAACATCATGGGTATGGTTATGATATCCTCTATCCATAGTGTATTTTCTTCATTGGTTGATTTACCATGATGGTAGTGGATTGAACCAACATATTCCTTAATATGATTTAACAACAATTATTGGCATATATTAAACACATTACATAAAAATATAATCATTATTCTTTTACAATTTGTAAATATGTCATAATTTATTTCTTAAAGTAATTTTCTCTATATAATTATAATAAGGATCACAGAAACCAAATATAGATCATTGGTTTGGTAGTAATTCTTAAGAATCCATAATTGGTGGGAGTCATAGGCTATGACATGAACATCTTTCATGATCACATATCAAAATATTTTTTTATATTCATAATATTAGATCCTAAATTAATCCACAATTGTTTGTAATGTGGAAACATGGGTTATTATCAACCTCTTATTTATCTCATTGAATCATTTTGTATATTAATTGTTCCATAAAAACATGAATTAATTCAAACTGAGTATGAATATCTTGGTTGAAAACATTTAGTATTTTATAACAAGTAAACAATAGAACCCATCTAATCAGTGGAAGGTACATATTTCCAGAACACATGTTAGTCTAGGTCATCGTTCAATTGAATTAGTTTATGAAGCATCCATTTATAACACTTTTTTTTATAATATACACCAATAATGATACTTAATCCAACAAATAATCACAATTACTATACATTTAATTTAAATTTCCTTTTTCTCAAGGTCATCACTATAATATTTATTGGCTCCTCATGTTAAATTTTTCATTAGAGGTGATAAATATTTAGTCAAAAAAGACATCTCTAGGAACTAATTGTTCTTTTAAAATGTTAAAAAATTAGTCTTGGGGATTTCCTTATTATCCATCACTACATGATAATATCCCGATCAATGATCACCCTAAAATATGTACTAGGATGCATATAGGTGATTAAATATTTCATCAGTTTGCAGAAGTTGATAATAGTTCTTTTTCATGATCGTGTCGCAATCTTGATAAATAAGTTAGAGAAAAATTAACATATCTTTATTATTTATCAATAGGACCATTAAACATTATGGCAAAGTACTTGGGTATATAATCACTTTATCTGTATTCTTATATAATCATTTATTCTACTCTTTGTGTTCAATAATGGATATTCTATATGGAGTCCTTAATGTTAAAGATGCTCTATGAATAAGCTCAATTAAGAAATCAATATCACGGCTGGGGGTAGACCAATATATTATTTGGGAAACACAATAGTGAGTTCCCTTAAAATGTGAATTTCAACATGTAAATATTATTTATTAGTACCAATCATTGGATAATGATAATACTTCTGAGAAGGAAATACTATTTATTCCTGATTTGTTGGTATCCAATAATATTCATCCACTTCACTTAAAATTTATTGAATTATAAGGTTATTTTATTCAAAATGACTGATTTCATTCAAGTAATATTTTTGGGAACTATAAATGGAAAACAAAATCACTTTTATAGATGAATCAAATTATACTATGGGGATTATCTTATGGTTTTTGGATGTTATTCTAGAAAATTTCGAAAGGGGGTGATTTATATACTTTAGGTGAAATAATTTATCACTTACCATAATTAGTCATAACCCAACATCAATATTTTGTGGCTATGGTTGAAATGTTCTACCTAACATTTGGAATTTGAATGAATTGGTAGAACCAGAATAAAAATATGTGATCAATTTTCAGAAATAAAAAACTAGAATAACTTTCACCAAATAATTTTTGGTATCCACCTTAGTAGTTGTTGTGGAATACATTCTCTCTTTCAGTAAATGAATTTGATGACATTTTTTGTCAGTTTTCATCAATACCCCGTTATAATGGAAATTAATTATCATAATTCTCATTTTCCAAAGAGATAAATCTACAGACAATGGGTAAAGGGTTTACTAGAAAGTTTATTTATTCCATCACCTTGGATGGTTTCTCTCATATGAAATTTATATCTTGGTTCCCTTCTATCCCACATCCTAATAATTTCCTCATCCCCATAGGAAATTCCTTATATGTTTCTTCCTACACTTTTGACATGTGGGATGTTATAATTTCATGTTTCCATTATATTTATTCATCATACCCCCATAAATAAACTATGTATTGATCATCACATCCCCACAAAAAACATGAGATTCAAATATCTCCATTTTCACATTGATGGGATGTCATAAAATATCCTAATAGATAGAATGTCATAAATGGATACAGATCTTTGTAGACTCATATTTATCCATCCACGGAAGCTGTCAGCATTACATTGGGAGTTAATGAAAAATCATGAATCATATAATGAATGTAATGTGGTGTTTTTCTAAAAAACCTCTATGGATTCATCATCTTTTAAATATGTCTATTAAATCACTCCCAATTTTATATAGGATATTTTTAGAAGATTGTTTTTCAAAAAACATATTATGGGATTCCTTCCAATCCATTGCTTTAGTCCAATCATCCAATTGTATTTTTTAATGACATCAGCATTAACAAACTTCTTTATCAATATAAAAAATATCAAACAAGATCCACACTTTCTCAAAATATTTGAGGATGGAAATGATCATTTGTATGGAGTAGGGAAATTAGATCGTGATTTATGGATTATGATATTTAGTGAATGTTGGAGTATAGTGTAACATAAATGCATTAGTTTCAAACTATTCATTCATAGAGAGATCTCTGAATTCAAAGGGATTATTGATTTTGATCAATAAATGGGTTAATTAAGAATTTATTTTTATAAAAAAATTTATTAATCCTCTTAGATTTTATAGAATCTCACTAGGGTAGTAATCATATTTCCCCTCACATTTATTGTATTCTCTGTTTCCTATATTTCTAGCCATGTACTAAAAAATAAATGGAAAATCATGAATGATCATTTTTAAACTAACAATGTCATAATAAAGTAAATATTAACTAATAATGTATTACAAATTATTTTCATATATTATTTATCAGAAAATTTCTATGTTTCTATCTATGATAACCTTTATACATATCATAATAGAAAATGTTTTGAGAATGTTTGTTCCATTAATAATAGATTGTAAGGAGAATATGATTTTAGTGAGGCAAATCTCTTTGTATTATCAAACCAGGAGTGAAAATTGATTCATTTTCCTTCACCATGTGATGATTGAGTCTATATCAATGTTCCAATTCCATGGTTATCACCACTAGGTACCTATTTTTGGAAATCAAATACTCTTATAGAATCCTGATATGAATTTATTTTCCTAAAAACCACTTACTTTATACCTAACCAACACTTTAGGATGCTTTTTTAGTATTATACACAAGGTTTTCTCTATAGTTTATAGATCCCTATCTGAAAAATAACTACACTTTTATTTGATAACAACTATGAAAACTCATATCATTTATACACCTTGATTCATAATTTATTATTAAGGCACACATAATAAAATCCCTATATTTTGTGAAACCTAGTTTGTTTGGGAAATTAGTTATATATAATAAAAACATGTAATAGGAATATAATTCAATAACTGAATACATCCTTAACATGCTCCAAAAATTTAATGGATCTTACAAAAAACAGAGGATAACATGGGGACTTACAAAAGAAGTAGGTCATCTATAATGTGCAATATGGGAAAAGAAACTCATTGTGTATGGTAAAATAATACATTTTATCCAATAGGAATTTAAAGGTAAAATATGTTTGGATATAACCACAATATTGAAAATTAGTCATGATATAACATGGTAGAAATTTGGAAACCTAGTAATGT
The DNA here is from genome assembly GCA_963277665.1 of Viscum album. Taxonomy (NCBI): domain Eukaryota; kingdom Viridiplantae; phylum Streptophyta; class Magnoliopsida; order Santalales; family Viscaceae; genus Viscum; species Viscum album. The sequence continues at coordinate 1,246,791,507 of OY728141.1, read as the reverse complement.
GGATACAACATAATATAGGGAATAGTTAAAAAATTCAAGGATAATTTAAAAGTGAACATAACAATGTTTAATTATGGCGTTATCTCTTGCACCATATAGGGCATCAAATGATATTTATGCACAAACTAATGCACTAGATGACCATGTAATTCTATGACAACTATTAACTTCCATATCATGTGCATGAATAAGTGTTCCACAGAGATCCTAAAACCTAAGAATTTAATTCAACACTTTTAATCCAATTGTCTATGATTATGTTATATATTTATATATATTTGTCCTATTAGGCATGGATGGGTAAATCATGGTTAACACCATATTGTGTAAATGGGAATGGGTTTTTACTATTACAATGGTTGAAATGGAAAATAAATGGATTCCATTAAAAGAATAATAGGTGAATATAGAGGTTAAACAAATGATCCAATGATAGTGAAATTTGTCTCTCGGAAATTTTATATCATGAATAAAATATTTGGTATGTGTGAAAACATACACAAAATTAATAATTAGAAAACATGTTTAATTTAAACAAGGTTCTTGAATAAATGGGGGAATTATAGGTTCCCTTACCTTGAGAGGCTCTTTAGATGATAGGGAGGATATTATTAAGACCATGGGGGGACTATAGGAGGACTATAGAGAGGTAATGGATGATTAATTTCATAATAATAATGTTCTGAGTGAAGAATAATTGTAGTTTGGCAGGGTTTATATAGAAAAAGTTATAGATTTCTTTATTAATTTAAAAGAATTGTATTTGGACCATATATGATAAAGTATAAAAAATTCCAATGATTACCATTTTCCCCATGGTTTATCCTAATGTGACGAAGATTGCATTATTTAACATGTTTTACAACTATGATCATTAAAATAAAACCATTGATAATGTGGAATTTAGTCATGTTTATAAATAATTCACCATAATAAGTTAAAATAAAGTATACGATTTTGAGGATTCATTAGAGGATTATGAAATTATTATAATAAAATTAAAAATGTGAATAGTAAGGGGAAATATATATTTTGACAATGATTCATTATATGGATTTTAATACATCACTTTTTGGTAATTATGATGTTATAATAAGTTCATTATAAATATAATGTATTTTAGTTTTACTCAAAAACTCATCTCTCACTGAAAAATTTTAAAAACCCACCATTAGATAATTATGACATGAGGATTTAAAAATAATATTATTTTTTTAAATAATATTCTAAATGGGATTATTTAAAAATTTAATTCCAAAACGCATGTGAAATGAAAAATAATGCATTTTTTAGACAATATAATTTTTCAATCCCATTTAAAGATTAATTTTTCCTTCATAAAATTGTATTATCATTTATATGTGATATGTATTACTTTATAAAAATATTCTATTGAAAAATAATTTATTTAAACACAAATTTGACTTCATTAAAATTATGTTTTTTTTGATGAAACTATATACTTCCAAAAAATATAATTTGGGTCTCATAATATAATAAAAAATTATCAATCCCATTCATTAGTAATATATAAATAATATTATAAATTATTAAATACAATCATTGTTTTATTAAAAAGAAAATTTATAAATTTATATAGCTTGGTTTGAAATACTAATCAATTAGTTAAACCTGTTAATTGAAAAATGGTAAGGTCTATGATGTTGATATTGTCATGGGGTGGCCTAGCATACGTGGTCGGGGTCGTATTCTCAATGAGCATGGACTTGTCCTATAAATAGTTTCATGTACCCTTTAGCGGTTAAATAATGATTTGGTCTTAATCATGGAAATTACTTGTGATGTTACCCACCAGAAAAGATATCATAAATAATATTTATATAGTATAATCCTACTAGATGAGGCCATCACTTATTTTGATGGAGTCAAATGGAGCTTATTATAAACGTTAATATACTAATATTAATGGTAGTTGTATATTGGATATTTTATCGATAGTTATGATACCTAATGGTATCTTGACCCCAATGGACTATTACTATACAATAAAACCAAACTATGTATTATCCTTTAAATAACTATAATACATTATCAAGAACTTTTTCATTTAAAAGTGGATTTTCATTTTCAAATGATTTGGTCATTAAAAAACTAGATATTTTGGAATATATTTTCACTTAATATAAGTATTATCATTATATATTGTCTCATATGAAACCCTAAACTAATATTATTGTTAATATATTATAAGATAATATAAATTTAATAATAAATACTATTGTATATTAAAAAATAATTAATTATCAACACATGAAAATTTTGAATAATAAATCATAATGTTTCAAATTGGAATTTTTCACAAATAGTAACGTTCCTTTAATTATAATTTTTTAATTTAAAAAATAATTTATTTATTTAAATTTTGAATAATTATCATTATTTTGGGATTAATTATTTTTAAATTTTTTTAGGATAAATTTTTTATTTTTTTATATCTATTTTTTCTGTGCATATTGAATATTCCAATTTTTTTTTAAAAAAATTACCTTAAAGACATTATCATAATATTTGAATGCTTGAATATTTTAGAAATAATTTTTTATTCAATGTCAATATATTTATATATATATAAATGAATTTAAAAATATATTTTGAATTTAGAAAACCTAGTCTTATGGTTTCGGACGTATATGTAATAATTTTCACAATTTTGTTTTCTCTTATATTGAATCTCATCATTGTCTTTTTCAAATAGAAATCCCAATGATGATATATTCCATAAATTATTTGATAAATGAGATTCATTGTGAATGATCCTATATGATGATGTCATTTCTTCTTTCATATGTGTCAATTTTACATTATCATAACCCTTATGATACATGTCTTTATGGACACTATTTAACTTCTATATTATAAATGCTTATGATTCGTAATTTAAATCTAAATCCAACAGACTGTAACTCTCTAAAATACCGAATGTTGTGCATTTTATTTCTATAAAAATATTGATTGATAAGTTATTTATTCATTCAAATATGGAATTTCATTTATATAAAATCATATTATTTATTTCCTTCCCCAATATGAACTTTATCCCTTAAAATGTCATACAACCAAACAAATATGTGGGCATTTGTTTCTTCATCTTATATGGTCCACTTGTCACTTCCTCAAACTTGTTGTTCCACCACGCCAATTTGATCACATGAGTTTACTTGTTTCATATATCATTTTATCTATGATCTGTGGTATTCACTAAATTATCCATATATGAAATTTCATTCATTAATGGTTCAAAATATTGATTCCATACATTTTTGGGGTCTGGTATGTACATCCTCATGATTGATACAGGGAAAACATCATGTACTAGAGACATGTTAGGGTGTTTGAGTTGATACAATGCTACTCTGATTCTATAAAGGGCCTCAATTTTTCAAATGTATCTTAGAATAAATTTCAATTTATTCCAAACCTTAGGTCACACATCCTTGAATATATACAAGTGAACACATTATTGTTAACCTCAAACTCTATGTGTCATCAATTATTGGATGCAAAAATTTTCTATCGAATTTGAAACGATATCAAGAAAAATTAATTTTTTGAATTTATTTTATCATCTCATTGATAATATCAGGTCCCATTTTCATTATCTCTCCCACTTCATCCTTCTATATCAGAGTCTTACACCTCTTCCAATACAGAGCCTCAAATTGTGCCATTCTAATGTTATGATGGATTCTTTTTCAATATGATAACTCCAACTGGGGAATATGTTGTTCTAATCATCCTTGGATACCAATTTTACATGATATAACATATCCTTTAATATTTCAATTGTTAATATTGATCTTTTATTCATATGAGGGTGATAATTAGTGGTGAAGAATATTTTTGTATCCAATTCTTGCTGAATTATTCTGCAAAACCTCCTTGTAAAACTATGTTCTCCCTTAGTTAAAACAGATAGTGGAACTCTATGTAGTCATATCACTAACCTTTTTTAGATCATTTTGAGTTAGTCAAATAGAAATATTCCATTATATTAATTAGTTGTTCCATCATTTTAAGGACATCTATGACCACCTAGATTGGGTTTTTCACATTAAAATTCATTGTGAGTCCTCTATGTTAGTATTTTCATATTTATATATGTATATAAAAAGTGGTGGAATCATACAACTAGACTACATTCAATTCACATTGACTTAATAAAAGACCCAGAATAATGATAAAAACTTATCAAAAATAATATTTTTTATCCAATAATTTGTTTATCTTCAAATCTCAATAAATCCTAGAGCATACTGGGGGAATATAGAATGATGATTTAAGTGCAACATACCGAAGTTCCATCTTCCGTGGTTTTCTTGAAGGTTCTTGTATCAAGGTTAAAACCCTCACAAATCCATCTTCTATAAAGATGAACTTAGGAATGTACAATACACATTATCACATTAAAATACTATGGATCACACTAACATTCCATGTTTAGGATAATGGTTATACAATCATGGAATTTACCTTCAAAAAAAAGCTCATGAATCATAACTATGTAGATTCTATAGTCTCGTAGTATCAACCTCTCATCATGAACTTAAGTTTAATTTCTAATCTCATATCCAATGTCCCCCTTTCTCTTCGCAACCTATGAGAATGACGAAATTTTCTCCTTTGATCCCTCACCTTGGCTGGAGTATCCCCACTAACTGCTTCTACGACAAGTGATTCATGTTGATAATAATAAGTCTCTTTGAAAGCCATGGGTGCCTCTCTTATCATATCCTGACCCATGGAATTGGAACATTATTGGTTCTTTTCACCCAACATCAGGGAAAGAATGATGAGGACAAATATTCCACAGTTGGAGCCATGCAACCTAAGAGCTTCAAAGACAACATTCCAACTATTCTGGTTCCTTGGCATAACATAACATGGGGTTTCCTTGGAATACTAGCAACAAATAGAGAACTTTTTTATTTTTGGAGCCTATTCCATTATTGTATTCTAAATCTCCATTAATGGATGAATATCCATCAGATGATGAATCATTCATTTTAGAATTCCATGGCACTACCCACCTCTTCATTTTTCCATTTATGAGAAACATAAATCATTAAAACTCTTTATAACCCAACCATTTCCACATCTTTTCACTAACAAATCACAATCCCCAACCAAATGGAATGAAACTAAAAAAATTATCTTTTGAATATTACAAAAGAAAATTGAATAATAATTTTTTAACATCATATTATATTGTATCCCATCGAATTATATCAAATTTTATCCATAATTGGAATAAGGAAACCCAAATTTTATAGGAACTTCATAGAGGCGATTGATTCCCTGGTATAGGGCATTATGGTTAATTCATAGTAATGATTCTCATCAGCTCATCACTCCTTGGAATGTTCAATACCTTAGCCAATAGAAAATCCTCATATTTTTTCGGCCTCCATGGTAATATAAAAAATAGATGGTGAATTTTTATCTAATAAAGGTATGATAAATATCCTACTATTATTATTCCCATACACATCATTTTGATGTACCTGAATATTGGATCCCATGAAATCAACATCATGGGTATGGTTATGATATCCTCTATCCATAGTGTATTTTCATCATTGGTTGATTTACCATGACGGTAGTGGATTAAAACAATATAATCCTTAATTAGTTTTAATAACCGTTATTGGAATATATTAAACACATTACATAAATGTATAATCAATATTCTTTTACAATTTTTAAATATTTCATAATTTTTTTTCGTATAGTAATTTTCTCTATATAATTACAATAAGGATCACAGAAACCAAATATAGATCTTTGGTTTGGTAGTAATTCTTAAGAATCGATAATTGGTGGGAGTCATAGGCTATCACATGAACATCTTTCATGATAACATAACAAAATATTTTTTTATATGCATAAAATTATATCCTAAATTGATCCACAATTGATTGTATTGTGGAAACATGAGTTGTTATCAACCTCTTCTTTATCTCATTGAATCATTTGGTATATTCATCATTACATAAAAACATGAACTAATTCAAACTGAGTATGAATATTTTGGTTGAACACATTTATTATTTTATAACAAGTAAACAATATAACCCATCTAATCAGTGGAAGGTACATATTTCCAGAACAAATGTTAGTCTAGGACATCGTTCAATTGAATTAGTTTTTGAATTATCCATTTATAACACTTTTTTTATAATATACCCCAATAATGTTACTTAATCAAACAAATACTCACATTTAATATACATTAAATTTAAATTTCCTTTTTCTCAAGGTCATCACTATAATATTTATTTGCTCCTCATGTTCAACTATTCATTGGAGGTTCGACCTTAGGTGGACGAGTTCGACAGGTTCGTCGGCAAATCTTGGGGACTTCAGTTTCAGCCGGTTGTTGGTTTGCTGTATTAGCGGAGTCTGATGGTCCATTGCTCTTCATCGGAGGACTTGGTTCGTGCGCTGTGATTCGCTCCCATGAAGTGCGGAAGGTATGAGTTTCATTTATGTTGATGGTCCTATGATTTTCATATGAACCGTGATTCCCCTCTCATTCTGGTCTGAGTTAGCTTGCCCCTACTTCCCCTTTCATTTCAAAACCCAGCGATCATGCATGTGTTGGGGTATATGGTTGGGCACATTCTGTGTGTTGATTCCCGTACAGCCTCGGTTAGCCACCCGATTAACCCAAGGATGTGCGTGGAGGTTGATACCTCTAAAGCGCTGGTGGAGACGATATGGATTGATGCTGCTGAGGAAATCCGATGCAAGCAGCTGGTGATCTTCAATCATTGGATGGATTTTTGTTCATTTTTCCATAGACTAGGTCACACCACGGCTTGTTTCCGACACTATGGCCTCCAGAAATTTGATGTAGTGAAGGCTGGAGGTATTTCGAAAGGGGATCACGAGCCAAGAGGAAATGGGTTCAGTTTTGCTGAACACTCCGCTCCTGCTACAAAGCAGGGTGAAAACCCCTCAGTGTCTAGTGTTTTTAGAAGAGGATGATCTTAGGGATAATGTATTTGATACTAATGTTGGTAGGGATGCAAGGGAGCCCTCCTTGCAGACTCAAGATAATGCTAACAGTGGTAGACACCATTCATGGGATGTGGTCTTGACCATTCAACAAATACAGATGATGCGTAGCAGCCCCTACTGATCAGCACTGAATTGGTCAGTGATGATTCATTCTCCTTGAACTGGTTCCCAGCACTAGAGGGGAAGGAGAATAAGGAAGTTAATTCAGGGGAGAAGGATGGGAATTCAGTTGCCTCTTTAGGCGACCATTCTCCAGGGGGTTTGGGATCTGGAATTCTGCCATGGGTTGTTTCTTTTACCCAGCCCCCTGTCGTCTAGAGTAGGAGCATCGATTGCCTCACTCTGGGAGGTCAGACCTTGGGGCATGTTCACCCTGAGTGTGCTCTCGGTGGAGGTTAGATAGAATTCAACGAGGTCGGTAGGAGGTTTTATGATGAAGAACTCGGTTCAAGAAGTAACATGAGTAAGAGGAGAAGGAGGGGCAGGAAGGATTATTCCTCCTTGCCTCCTCCTTTGAGGACCCGTTCAGCAAGGAAGATAATGGTTGAGGAACTGGACAAGGAGGTCAGGTGTCCATTAAAATCATGGGAATAGCCTGTAACTTCCTCAGACATGGTTCTAAGTTCGGATGATGTAGTGACAGAGAAGGTTCTATTTCTCAATGTATCAAAAGAGGATGTGGCCAAGATGAGGGGCCAGAATCTTGAAGTGGACCTTAATGAAGAACAATATTTTTGGGTTGACAAACCGGACACGATTCTGGTTGGAGGCTTCAACAAGGGGTTGATCAGACTCGAGGAGTATATGCTGATCTGGAATAAGCTGACCTCTTCTTTTGAAGATCAGATAAGGGGGATCCACTTTTAAAGGTCTCTAATTTAACCTAGAAACTGTTTAGGGATATGAATTCTGGTAGAACTCAATTGGTTTTAAATGATTCTGTTTATTTCTTCCGTAACTAATGTTTTGTTGAGTTACAATCCTTATTGTCGGTGGAAATGATGGAGGGTCAGATCGGCTCTAGCGGGTTAGACCACGTTGTTACTTCCCCTGAAGGTCATTTAGGATGTTGCTGATTTAGAGAGATGTCTTCCCTTCGAGAGGGACCATGCTTGCATGGGATCTCCAAGTGGTCCTTCTTTGGAGCTAGCGGTTTCTTCTTTTTCTTGGAAGAGGTTGGTTCTAGTTTTTTCTATTGGGCTATGTTTGGTGTTTGTTGAAACTTATGGTTTCTCACTTTTACCTCAAAAGTGTCTTTCTTAATAAAAAATAATTTTCAGTCAGTCAGGAACTCATTGTTCGTGTAAAATGTAAAAAAATTAGTCTTGGGGATTTCCTTATTTTCCATCATTACATGATAATATCCCAATCAATGATCCACCTCAAATATGTACTAGGATGGACATAGGTGATTAAATATTTCGTCAGTTTTCAGAAGTTGATAATGGTAGTTTTTCATGATCGTGTCGCAATCTTGATAAATAAGTTTGTGGAAAATTAACATATCCTTATTATTTATCAATAAGACCATTGAACATTATGATAAATTACTTGGGTATATAAACACTTTATCTATATTCTTATATAGTCATTTATTCTACAATTTGTGTTCAATAATGGATATTCTATATGGAGTCCTAAATGTTAAAAATGCTCTAGGAATAAGCTCAATTATGAAATCAATATCATGGCTGGCGGTAGACCAATATATTATTTGGGAAATATAATAGTGAATTCCCTTATAATTTGAATTTCAACATGTAAAATCTTTTTATTAGTACCAATAAATGGATAATGAAAATACTTTTGAGAAGGAAATAATATCCATTCCCGATTTGTTGGTATCCAATAATATTCATCCACTTCACTTAAAATTTATTGAATTAGAAGGTTATTTTTTTAAAATGACTGATTTCATTCACTAATATTTTTGGGCTCTATAAATGGAAAACCAATTAATTTTTATAATTGAGTCAAATTATACTATGGGGATTATCTTATGGTTTTTTGGATGTTCTTCCAGAAAATCTCGAAAGGGGGTGAGTTATATACTTGAGGTGAAATAATTTATCATTTACCATCATTAGTGATAAATCAACATCAATATTTTGAGGCTATGTTTGAATTTTTCTACCTAACATTTGGAATTTGAATGAATTAGTAGAACCAGAATAAAAATATATGATCAATTTTCACGAATAAAAAACTACAATAACTTTCACTAATTCATTTTTGGGATCAACCTTAGTAGTTGTGGTGGAATACACTCTCTATTTTAGTAAATGAATTTGATGAATTTTTTTTTCTGTTTTCATCAATACCCCTTTATTATGGAAATTAATTATCATCATTCTCTTTTTCCAAAGATATAAATCTACAGAGAATGGATAAAGGGTTTACTGGAAAATTTATTTCTTCCATCACCTTGGTTGCTTTCTCTCATATGAAATTTGTATCTTGGTTCCCTTCTATCCCACATCCTAATAATTTCCTCATCCCCACGGTAAATTCCTTAGATGTTTCTTCCTACACTTTTGACATGTGGGATGTTTTAATTTTATGTTTCCATTATATTTATTCATCATACCCCCATAAATAAACTCTGTATTGATCATCTTATCCCCACAAAAAACATGATATTAAAATATCTCCATTTTCACATTGATGGAATGTTATAAAATATCCTACTAGTTAGAATGTCATAAATGGATACAGATCTTTGTAGACTAATATTTATCCATCCACAGAAGCGGTCAAAATTACATTGGGAGTTAATGAAAAATCATGAATCATATAATGAATGTAATGTGGTGTTTTTCTGAAACACCTCTATGGATTCATCGTCTTTTATATATGGCTAAGAAATCACTCCAAATTTTATATAGGAGATTTTTAGAAGATTATTTATCAAGAAATATATTATGGGATTCCTTCCACTCCATCGTTCTAGTCCAATCATCCAACTGTATTTTTTTAATGACATCAGCATTAACCAACTTCATTATCCATATAAAAAATATCAATCAAGATCCACACTTTCTCACAATATTTGAGGATGGAAATGATATTTTGTATGGAGTAGGTCAATTACATTGTGATTTATGGATTATGATATTCACTAAATGCTAGAGTACAATATAACATAAATGCATTAGTTTAAAACTATTCATTCATAGAGAGATCTCTGAATTCAAAGGGATTATTTATTTTGATCAAAAAATTAGTTAATTAAGAATTTTTTTTATAATATTTGTGATTAATCCTATTTGTTATTCTAGAATCTCACTAGGGTAGTAATCATATATCCCCTCACATTTATTGTCTTCTCCGTTTCCTATATTTCTACCCATATACTAAAAAATAAATGTAAAATCATGAATGATCATTTTTAATCTAATAATGACATAATAAGGTAAATATTAACCAATAATGGATTGAAAATTAATTTCATATATTATTTATCAGAAAAATTTCTATGTTTCTATCTATGATAACCTTTATGAATATCATAACAGAAAATATTTTGAGAATTTTTGTTCCATTAATAATAGATTGTAAGGAGAATATGATTTTAGTGAGGCAAATCCCTTTGGATTATCAAACTAGGAGTGAAAATTGATTCATTTTCCTTTACAATGTGATGATTTAGTCTATATCCATGTTCCAATTCCTTGGTTATCACCACTAGGTACCTATTATTAGAAATGAAATACTCATATAGAATCATGATATGAATTTATTTTCCTGAAAACCACTTACTCTATACCTAACCAACATTTTGGGATGATTTTTTAGTATTATACACAAGGTTTTCACTGCAGTTTATAGATCCCTATCTGAAAAATAACTAGTCATTTCATTGATAAAAACTATGAAAACTCATATCATTTATACACCTTGATTCATAAATTATTATTAATGGTACACATAATAAAATCCCTATATTTTGTGAATCCTAGTGTGTTTGGGAAATTAGGAATATATAATAAAAACATGTAATTGGAATATAATTCAATAACGGAATGCATCTTTAACATCCTCCAAAAATTTAATTGTTCATACAAAAAACACAGGATAACATGGGGACTTACAAAAGAAGTAGGTCATCTATAATGTGCAATATGGGAAAATAAACTCATAGTGTATGGTAAAATAGTACATTTTATCCAAGAGGAATTTAATGGTGACATAAGTTTGCATATAACCACAATATTGAAAATTAGTCATGATAAAACATGGTAGAAATTTGGAAACATAGTAATGTGGATACAACATAATATAGGGAATCGTAAGAAAGTTCATTGAAAATTTAAAATGAACATAACAATGTGTAATTATGGCATTCTATCTTGCACCATATATGGCATCAAATGATATTTAATCACAACCTAATGCACTAGATGACCATATAATTCTATGACAACTAGTCACTTCCATATCATGTGCATGCATAAGTGTTCCACAGAGATCCTAAAACCTAAGAATTTAATTCAACACTTTTAATCCAATTGTCTATGATTGTGTTACATATATATATATATATATATATATATTTGTCCTATTAGTAATGGATTGGTAAATCTAGGTGAACACCATATTGTGTAAATGGGAATGGGTGTTCACTATTACAAGGTTGACATGGAAAATAAATCGATGCCATCAAAAGAATAATAGGTGAACATAGAGGATAAACAAACGATCCAATGATAGTGAAATTTCAGTCTCAAACATTTTAAATCATGAATAAATTATTTGGTATGTGTGAAAACATACACAAAATAAATAATTAGAAAACATGTATAATTTAAACAAGGTTCTTGAATAAATGGGGGAATTATAGGTTCCCTTACCATGAGAGGTTCTTCAGATGATTGGGAGGATGTTATTAAGACCATGGGGGACTATTAGAGGACTATAGAGAGGTATTGAAAGATTAATTTCATGATAATAGTGTTCAAAGTGAAGAAGAATTGTAGTTTGGATGGGTTTATATAGAAAATGGTATAGATTTCGTTATTAATTTAAAAGCATTGTATTTGGACCATATATAATAAAGTATAAAAAATCCCAATGATTACCATTTTCACCATGGTTTATCCTAATGTGAAGAAGATTTCATTATTTTACTTGTTTTACAACTATGATCATTAAAATAAAACCCTTGATAATGTGGAATTGAGTCTTGTTTATAAATAATTTATCATAATAAGTTAAAATAAATTATATGATTTGGAGGATTAATTAGGGGCTTATGAAATTATTGTAATAAAATTAATAATGCGTTATAGTAAGGGGAAATATATATTTTGACAATGATTCATTATATGGAATTTAATACATCACTTTTTTGTAATTATGATTTTATAATAAGTTCATTATAAATATGATGTATTTTATTTTTACTTAAAATCCCATCTCTCACTGAAAATTTGGAAAACCCACCATTGGATAATTATGACATGAGGATTTAAAAAATAATATTATTTATTTTTAAAATAATATTCTAAATAGGATTATTTAAAAATTTAAAACGAAAACGCACATGAAATGAAAAATAATGCATTTTTTAGACAATATAATTTTTCAATCACATTTAAACACTAATTATTCCTTCATAAAATTTTATTATCATTCATATGTGATATATATTATTTTATAAAAATATTCTATTGAAAAATAATTTATTTAAACAAAATTATGACTTCATTAAAATTACTTTTTTGATGAAATTATATACTTCCCAAAAATATAATTTGGGTCTCATAATATAATAAATAAATTATCAATCCAATTCATTAGTAATATATAAATAAAATTATAAATTATAATATATAATCAATGTTTTATTAAAAAGAAAATTTAGAAATTTATATAGGCTGGTTTGAAATACTAATCAATTAGATAAACTTGTTAATTGAAAAATGGTAAGGTCTCTGATGTTGATATTATCATGGGGTGGCATAGAATACGTGGTCGGGGTCGTATTTTCAATGATCATGATCTTATCCTAAAAATAGTTTCATGTAACCTTTAGCGGTTGAATAATGATTTGGTCTTAATCATGGAAATTACTTATGATGTTACCCACCAAAAAAGATATCATAAATAATATTTATATAGTATAATCCTACTATATGAGGCCATCACTTTTTTTTCAGAGTCAATTGGATACTATTATAAATTTTAATATACTAATATTAATGGTAGTTGTATATTGGCTATTTTATCAATAGTTATGACACCTAATGGTATCTTGAGCCCAATAGACTATTACTATATAATAAAACCAAACTATTTATTATGTTTTATATAACTATAATAATTTATCAGGCAATTATTCATTAAAAAGTGGAATTTAATTTTTAAATGATTTGGTCATTAAAAAACTAGATATTTTGGAATATATTTTCACTTAATATAAATATTATCATTATATATTGTATTATATGATACCATAAACTAATATTATTCTTGATATATTATAAGATAATATAAATTTAATAAAAGAAACTATTGTAGATTAAAAAATAATTAATTATCAATGCATGAAAATTTTGATTAAGAAATCATAATGTTTTAAATTTGTAATTTTCACAAACAGTAACTTTCCTTTAATTATAATTTTTTAATTTATAAAAAAAATTATTATTTTTTATTTCAATTTTGAATAATTTTCATTATTTTTGGATTAATGGATTTTAAATTTTATTAGGATAAAATTTTTATATTTTTTAAATATCTATTATTTCTGTGAATATTGAATATACCATTTTTTTAAAAAATCATTACTTTTATGACATTATCATTATATTTCAATGTTTGAATATTTTAGAAATAATTTTTTATTTAATGTCTATATTTTTATATACATATAAATGAATTTTAAAATCTATTTTGAATTTAAAAAACCTAGTCTTATGGTTTCGGACGCATATATAACAATTTTCACAAATTTTTTTTTCTCTTATATTGAATCTGATCTATGAATTTTTCGAATAGAAATGCCAATGATGATATATTCCATATATTATTTGATAAATGAAATTCATAGTGAATGATCCTATATGATGTTGTCATTTCTTCTTTCATACGTGTCAATTTTACATTATCATAACCCTTATGATAAATGTCTTTATGGAAACTATTTAACTTCTATATTATAAACGCTTATGATTCTTAATTGAAATCTAAATCCAACAGACTGTAACTCTCTAAAATACCCAATGTTGTTCATGTTATTTCTATAACAATATTGATTGGCAAGGTATTTATTCATTCAAATATGGAATTTCATTTATATAAAATCATGTTTTTTATTTCCTTCCCCAATATGAAATTTATCCCTTAAAATTTTCATACAACCTAACAAATATGTGGGAATTTGTTTCTTAATCTTATATGGTTCACTTGTCACTTCCTCAAACATGTTATGCCACCACGCCAATTTGATCACATTCGTTTACCTGTTTCATAGATCAATTTCTCTAAGATATGTGGCATTCACTAAATTATCCATATATGAAATTTCATTCATTAATGGTTCAACATATTGATTCCAAACATTTTTGAGTTCTGCTATGTACATCCTCATGAGGGATACATGGAAAACATCATGTACTAGAGACATGTTAGGGTGTTCAAGTTGATAAAATGCTACTCTGATTCTATAAAGGGCCTCAATTTTCTTAATGTATCTCAGAATAAATTTCTATTTGTTCCAATCCTTAGATAACACATCCTTGAAAATATACAATGGAACACATTATTTATAACCTCAAACTCTTTGTGTCATCAATTATTGGATGCAAAAAAATTCTATCGAATATGAAACGATATCAAAAAAAATTTATTTTTTTGAATTTATTTTGTCATCTCATTGATAATATCAAGTCCCATTTTCATTATCTCTCCCACTTCATCCTACTATATCAGAGTCTTACACCTCTTCTAATACAGAGCCTCAAATGGTGCCATTAGAATGTTATGATGGGATCTTTTTCAATATGGTAACTCCAATTGGGAAAGATATTGTTCCAATCATCCTTAGATACCAATTTTACATGATATAACATATCATTTAATATTTCAATTGGCAATATAAAATTTTCATTCATATGAGGGTGATAAGTAGTGATGAAGAATAGTTTTGTATCCAATTCATGCTGAAGTATTCTACAAAACCACCTTGTAAAACTATGTTCTCCTTTAGTTAAAACAGATAGTGGAACTCTATGTAGTCATGTCACTAACCTTTTTTAGATCATTGTGAGTTTGTCAAATAGAAATATTCCATTATATTAATTAATTGTTCCTTCATTTTAAGGACATCTACAACCACCCAGATTGGGTTTTTCACATTAAAATTCATTTTGAGTCTTCTATTATAGTATTTTACAATTTATATATCTATATAAAAAGTGGTGGAATCATACAACTAGAGTACATTCAATTCACACTGACTTATTAAAAGACCCAGAATAATGATAAAAACTTATCAAACATAATATTTTTTATCCAATAATTTTTTTAGCTTCAAATATCAATAAATCCTAGAGAATACTGGGGGGATATAGAATGATGATTTAAGTGCATCATAACGAAGTTCCCTCTTCAGTTCATTTCTTGATGGTTCATGTATCAAGGTTAAAACAATCACAAACCCCTCTTCAGTTAAGATGAACTTAGGAATGTACAATAAACATTATCACATTATAAGATTACTGATCACACAAACATTCCATGTTTAGGGTAATAGTTATACAATCATGGAAGTTACCTTCAAAAAAATCTCATGAATCATAACTACGTAGATTCCATAGTCCCGTAGTATCAACCTCTCATCATGAACATAATTTTTATTTCTACTCTCATATCCAATGTCCCCCTTTCTCTTCGCAACCTCTGAGAATGAAGAACTTCTCTCTATTGTTCCCTCACCTTGGCTGGAGTATCCCGACTAACTGATTCAACTACAAGTGATTCATGTTGATAATAATAAGTCTCTTTGAAATTCATGGGTTCCTCTCTTATCATATCCTGACCCATGGAATTGGAACATTCTTGGTTCATTTCACCCAACATCAGGGTAGGAATGTTGAGGACAAATATTCCAATGTTGGAGCCATGCCACCTAAGAGCTTCAAAGACAACAGTCCAACTATTCTGGTTCCTTGGCATAACATAACATGGGGTTTCCTTGGAATAATGGCAAGAAATAGAGCTATTTTTTATTTTCGGAGCCTATTCCATTGTTGTATTCTGAATTTCCATCAATGGATGATTATCCATCAGATGATGAATCAATCATTTTAGAATTCCAAGGCATTGCCCGCCTCTTCATTTCACCATTTATGAGAAACATAAATCATTAAAACTCTTTATAACCTAACCATTTCCACTTCATTTCACTAACAAATCACAATCCCCAACCAAAGGGAATGAAAAAAAGTACTTTGAATATAATAAAATAAAATTGAATAAAAAAATTTGAACATCATATTATAGTGTATCCCATAAAATTAAATCAAATTTCATGCATAATTGGAATAAGTAAAACCACATTTTCTAGGAACTTCATAGAGGTGATTGATTCCCTATTAGAGGGAATTATGGTTAATTCATGGTAATGATTATCATCAGCTCATCACTCCTTGTAATGTTCAATATCTTAGCCTATAGAAAATCCACATATTTTTTAGGCCTCCATGGTTATATCAAAAATATATGGTGAAATTTTATCTAATAAAGGTATGATGAATATCCTACTATTATTATTCCCATACACATATTTTTGATGTACCTGAATATTGGATCCCTTGAAATCAACATCAAGGGTATGGTTATGATATCCTCTATCCATAGTGTATTTTGTTCATTGGTTGATTTAACATGATTGTAGTGGATTGAACTAATATAATCCTTATTTAGTTTTAACAATCATTATTTTAATATATTAAACACATTACAAAAAAATTGAATCATTATTCTTTTACAATTTGTAAATATGTCATAATACCTTTCGTATAATAATTTTCTCTATATAATTACAATAAGGATCACAGAAACCAAATATAGATCCTTTGTTTGGTTGTTATTCTTATGAATCAATAATTGGTGGGAGTCATAGGCTATCACATGAACATCTTTCATGATAACATAACAAAAAAATTATATGCATAAAATTAGATCCTAAATTCATCCACAATTTTTTGTAATGTGGAAACATGAGTTGTTATCAACATATTATTTATCTAATTGATTCATTTTGTATATTCATCATTCCATAAAAACATTAATTAATTCAAACTGATTATGAATATTTTGGTTGAAAACATTAAGTATTTTATAACAAGTAAACAATAGAACCCATCTAATCAATGGAAGGTACATATGTCCATAACAAATGTTAGTCTAGGTGATCGTTCAATTGAATTTGTTTTTGAAGCATCCATTTATAACACTTTTTTTTATATTATACCCCAATAATGTTACATAATCTAACAAATAATCTCATTTACTATACATTTAATTTAAATTTCATTTTTCTCAAGGTCATCACTATAATATTTATTGGCTCCTCATCTTCCACTATTAATTGGAGGTGATAAAAATTGAGTCAAAAAAGGCCACTCTAGGAACTCATTGTTATTGTAAAATGTAAAAAAAAATTAGTCTTGGGGATTTCCATATTCTCCATCATTATATGATAATATCCCGATCAATGATCCACCTCAAATATTTACTAGGATGGACGTATGTGATTAAATATTTCATCAGTTTGCAAAAGTTTATAACGGTTCTTTTTTATTATCGTGTTGCAATATTGATAAATAAGTTAGAGGAAAATTAACATATCCTTATTATTTATTAATAGGACCATTGAACATTATGATAAAGTACTTGGGTATATAAACACATTATCAATATTCTTATATAATCATTTATTTTACTCTTTGTGTTCAATAATGGATATTCTATATAAAGTCCTAAATTTTAAAAATTCTCTAGGTATAAGCTCAATTACGAAATCAATATCACGACTGCGGGTAGACCAATAAATTAATTGGGAAACAAAATAGTGAATTCCCTTATAATGTGAATTTCAACATGTAAAATCTTTTTATTAGTACCAATCATTGGATAATGATAATACTTTTGAGAAAGAAATACTATCCATTCCTGATTTTTTGGTATCCAATAATATTCATCCACTTCACTTAAAATTTATTGAATTAGAAGGTTATTTTTTTAAAATGATGGATTTCATTCCCCTAATATTTTTGGGCTCTATAAAAGGAAAACAAATTAATTTTTATAATTGAATCAAATTCTTCTATGGGGATTATCTTATGGTTTTTTGGATGTTCTTCCAGAAAATTTAAAAAGGGGGTGAGTTATATACTTGAGGTGAAATAATTTATCATTTAACATCATTAGTGATAACTCAACATCAATATTTTGAGGATATGTTTGAATTTTTCTACTAAACATTTTGAATTTGAATGAATTGGTATAACCAGAATAAAAATATGTGATCAATTTTCAGGAATAAAAGACTAGAATAACTATCACCAAATCATTTTTGGGATCCACCTTAGTAGTGTGTAGAATACACTCTCTCATTTATTCAGTGAATTTGATGACTTTTTTTGTCAGTTTTCATCAATACCCCATTGTTAAGGAAATTAATTAACATATTTCTCATTTTCCAAAGCGAAAAATGTACATACAATGGGTAAAGGGTTTCCTGGAAAATTTACTTCTTCCATCACATTGGTTGGTTTCTCTCATATGAAATTTATATCTTGGTTCCCTTTTATCCCACATCCTAATAGTTTTATCATCCCCATGGGAAATTCCATAGATGTTTGTTCCCACACATTTGACACGTGGGATGTTATAATTTCATGTTTCCATTATATTTATTCATCATATCCCCATAAATAAACTCTGTACTGTTCCTCTTATCCCCACAAAAAACATGAGATTAAAATATCTCCATTTTAACATTAATGGAATGTCATAAAATATCTTAATAGTTAGAATTTCATAAATGGATATAGATCTTTGTAGACTCATATTTATCCATCCACGGAAGCGGTCATCATTACATTGGGAGTTAATGAAAAATCATGAATCATTTAATGAATGTAATGTGGTGTTTTTCTAAAACACATCTATGGATTCATCATATTTTATATATGGATAAGAAATCACTCCCAATTTTATATAAGAGATTTTTAAAAGATTATTTGTCAACAGACATATTATGGGATTCCTTCCACTCCATCGTTCTAGTCTAATCATCCAATTGTATTTTTTTAATGACATCAGCATTAACCTACTTCTTTATCCATATAAAAAATGTCACACAGGATCCACACTTTATCACAAATATTTGAGGATGGAAATGATATTTTGTATGGAGTAGGTCAATTACATTGTCATTTATGGATTATGATATTTGGTGAATGTTGGAGTACAGTGTAACATAAATGCATTAGTTTCAAACAATTCATTTATAGAGAGATCTGTGAATTCAAAGGGATTATTGATTTTGATAAAAAATGAGTTAACTAAGATTTTATTTTTATAATATTTTTGATTAATCCTCATAGTTTTTCTGGAATATCACTAGGGTATTAATCATATTTCCCCTCACATTTACTATCTTCTCTATTTCCTATATTTCTAGCCATATAATAAAAAATAAATGGAAAATCGTGAATTATCATTTTTAAACTAATAATGACATAATAAGGTAAATATTAACTAATAATTGATTGCAAATTATTTTCATGTACTATGTATCAGAAAAATTTCTATGTTTCTATCTATGATAACTATTATACATATAATAACAGAAAATATTTTGAGAATTTTTGTTCCATTAATTATAGATTGTAAGGAGAATATGATTTTAGTGAGGAAAATTCCTTTGGATTATCATACCAGTAGTGAAAATTAATACATTTTCCTTAACTATGTGATGATTGAGTCTATATCAATGTTCCAATTCCATGGTTATCACCACTAGGTACCTATTTTCGGAAATGAAATACTATGATATAATCCTAATGTGAATTTATTTTCCTGAAAACCACATACTCTATACCTAACCAACATTTTGGGATGATTTTTTAGTATTTTATACAAGGTTTTCACTACAGTTTATAGATCCCTATCTGAAAAATAACTAGTCATTTCTTTGATAAATACTATGAAAACTCATATTATTTATACACCTTGATTCATAATTTTTTATTAAAGGCACACATAATAAAATCCTTATATTTTGTGAATCCTAGGTGTTTGGGAAATTAGGTATATATAATAAAAACATGTAATTGGAATATAATTCAATAACTGAATGCATCCTTAACATCGTCCTAAAATTTAATTGATCTTACAAAAAACACAGGGTAACATTAGGACTTACAAAAGAAGTATTTCATTTATAATGTGCAATATGGGAAAAGAAACTCATAGTGTATGGTAAAATAGTAAATTTTATCCAAGAAAAATTTAAAGGTAACATAAGTTTGGATATAACCACAATATTGAAAATTAGTCATGATAAAACATGGTAGAAATTTGGAAACATAGTAATGTGGATACAACATAATATAGGGAATCGTAAAAAAATTAAAGGATAATTTAAAAGTGAACATAACAATGTGTAATTATGGCGTTGTCTCTTGCACCACATAGGGAATAAAATGATATTTAAGAACAACCTAATGCACTAGATGACCATGTAATTCTATGAAAACTATTCACTTCCATATCATGTGCCTACATAAGTGTTCCACATAGATCCTAAAACCTAAGAATGTAATTCAACCCTTTTAATCGAATTGTCTATGATTGTGTTATATATATATATATATTTGTCCTATTAGGCATGGATGGATAAATATAGGTGAACACCATATTGTTTAAATGGGAATGGGTGTTCACTATTACAATGGTTGACATGGAAAATAAATGGATTCCATCAAAAGAATAATAGGTGTATATAGAGGATAAATAATTGATCCAATGATAGTGAAATTTTTCTCTCAGAAATTTTAAATCATGAATATAATATTTGTTATGTGTGAAAACATACACAAAATTAATAATTAGAAAACATGTATAATTTAAACAAGGTTCCTGAATAAATGGGGGAATGATAGGTTCCCTTACCTTGAGAGGTTCTTCGAATGATATGGAGGATATTATTAAGACCATGGGGGGAATATAGGAGGGCTATATAGAGGTAAGGAAAGATTAATTTCATGATAATAGTGTTCTGAGTGAAGAAGAATTGTAGTTTGGCTGGGTTTATATATAAAAAGGTAAATATTTCATTATTAATTTCAAAGCATTGTATTTGTACCATATATGATAAAGTATAAAAAATCCCAATGATTACCATTTTTCCCATGGTTTATCCTAATGTGATGAATATTGCATTATTTAACATGTTTTACAACTATGATCATTATAATAAAACCCTTGATAATGTGGAAATGAGTCATGTTTATAAATAATTTATCATAATAAGGTAAAATAATGTATATGATTTGGAGGATTCATTAAGGGCTTATAAAATTATTATAATAAAATTAATAATGCATTATATTAAGAAGAAATATATATTTTGACAATGATTCATTATATGGAATTTAATACATCACCTTTTGGTAATTATCATGTTATAATAAGTTCATTATAAATATAATGTATTTTATTTTTACTTAAAAACTCGTCTATCACTGAAAAATTTGAAAAACCCACCATTGGATAATTATGAAATGAGGATTTAAAAAATAATATTATTTATTTATAAAATAATATTCTAAATGGGATTATTTAAAAATTTAAAACCAAAACGCACATGAAATGAAAAATAATGCATTTTTTAGACAATATAATTTTTCAATCCCATTTAAAGATTAATTATTACTTCCTAAAATTGTATTATCATTTATATGTGATATGTATTATTTTATAAAAATATTTCTTATTGAAAAATAATTTATTTAAAAAAAATTGACTTCATTAAAATTAATTTTTTTGATGAAACTAAATACTTCCAGAAAATACAATTTGGGTCTCATAATATAATAAAAAAATTATCAATCCCATTCATTTGTAATATATAAATAATATTATAAATCATAAAATATAATCATTGTTTTATTAAAAAAGAAAATTTAGAAACTTATATAGCATGGTTTGAAATACTAATCAATTAGTTAAACTTGTGAATTGAAAAATGGTAAGGTCTATGATGTTGATATTATCATGGGGTGGCATAGAATAAATGGTCGGGATCGTATTCTCAATGAGCATGAACTTCTCCTATAAATAGTTTCGTGTACCCTTTAGCGGTTGAATAATGATTTGGTCTTAATCAAGGAAATTACTTGTAATGTTACCCACCAGAAAAGATATCATAAATAATATTTATATAGTATAATCCTACTGGATGAGGCCATCACTCATTTTTTCAGAGTCAATTGGAGCTTATTATAAATGTTAATATACTAATATTAATGGTAGTTGTATATTGGAAATTTTATCGATAGTTATGATACCTAATGGTATCTTGAGCCCAATGGACTATTACTATACAATAAAACCAAACAATTTTTTATCTTTTATATAACTATAATTCATTATCATGCACTTATTCATTTAAAAGTGGAATTTCATTTTCAAATGATTTGGTAATTAAAAAAATAGATATTTTGGAATATATTTTCACTGAATATATATATTATCATTATTTATTGTATCATATGAAACCCTAAACTAATATTATTCTTGATATATTGTAATATAATATAAATTTAACAATAAAAATTATTATATATTAAAAAATAATTAATTATCAATGCATGAATATATTGATTAAGAAATCATAATGTTTTAAATTGGTATTTTTTCACAAATAGTAACGTTCCTTTAATTATAATTTTTTAATTTATAAAATAAATTTTAATTTTTTTTATCAATTTGGAATGATTTTCATTATTTTTGGATGAATGATTTTTATGTTTTTTTAAGATAAAATTTTTATATTTTTTAAATATCTATTTATTCTGTGAATATTGAATATACCATTTCTTTTTAAAACTTTACATTAAAGACATTATCATAATATTTGAATGTTTGAATATTTTAGAAATAAATTTTTATTCAATGTCCATATATTTATATACATATAAATGAATATAAAAATCTATTTTGAATTTACAAAACCTTGACTTATGGTTTCGGACGTATATGTAATATTTGTCACAAATTTTTTTCCCTTATATTTATCATTATATTTCATCAATTATGGGATTATAATTTCAAATAGGTTATTTATTACTATATATCATAATTTATCTATTATATAAAATTCTAATTTCATTTTTTGGAATAAAATCATGATTATACATGATATAGTTATTTGTAATGATATTTGTAAAATTGTCATTTACAATATATTGTTTTATACAAGTAATTTAAATTTTTTCTAGACCATTAAATAAATATATTTTAACTACATAATTTTATAGATTGTTTAATAAAATATAAAATTATTTTAACACATATTTAATTTTTATTCACTGAAAAATAAAAAAATGAAAAAATTATGGATAAAACATTATTTTTTTAAAAATCATTTATTTGTCTACATAATGATATTATTAAAAATAATTTTTTTAGAAATAAATTAAATTATATAAAATTTATAATAAATTTACATTATGTAAAAAAATCTGAGGTGTTGTGTTATATTTTTACTAAAAAATCATGTTAGTTGTCTAATAACAAATTACACCTGTGAAATTTAAAAGAAATCAATATAGAAAATCTTAGGATTAAAAGACATCATACATGTTGAAAATATGTGATTAGGTTCATAGATGAAGATTTATCATCCCAATATCACCTAAATGTGTGTTTATATTTTTATGGTCCCAATTCGATGGAGGATAAAGTGAGGAATTATTTTATAGGTGACTTCATGTCTTGTTTTGGAAGATATGTTGTTGGTTTTGGAGGAATCTATTGTTCGTTTTAGCTGATTATGCATTATTTATTTTGTGGTGCCTCTATTGTTCGTTATCTTTTTTTGGATGATTCTTATGGATGATCTCACTGTGATGTTTTGGTGTGTTTCAAAAAAATACACTACATGGACATGTTTCACATGGGGTTTATATAACAAATATTTTACCTGAGCATGTCATTAAATTTGGATGATCTAGTGGTTATGGCCCTGCCATCAGCACTGGGCTTGTGCAACTCTGCTCAAGAAAGATAGTCAGGTGGTCCTGCAATGGTGAAGACTTGTAATCACATTGTAGTTGCAGGGGAGATATAAATCATGTATTCATAATCTGGTTTACTATCATTCATAGTTTTATTTAGTTGTAATACTGGATCTTTCGGCTTCCCAGTTTTCCCTCAAAAGTGTGTTGATAATAAAAAAGTTAATATATAGTCAGTTATAATAGTGCACTTTTCATCACATGTAATTGTAGATAACATACACCCATGAATGATTACACATAACCATTAAATATTTATTGAAGAAAACCGAATTTACCTCTCCTTGTTGTCCCTTTCATGGCCAAAATCCCCTAGTATGAATAAGATATTGTATTCCATTCAATTATATGGATGCTATCTAGATAATGTTCATTTTACCAAAAATGTTTTTATTAAATTATTATATTTTTATGCTTAATAGTTATCTTCCAGACCATCCCAACCCATCAGAATATAATTATTTATGATCATTATTTATTTAGACGATAGTATTTTATCTGAATGAAAATTAATTATTTCAATACATCATCATACAGAAAACTAAAGATTAATGGTCGTCTATTTCAATGGACAACCACCGACAACTGTCTTCATAAATTTTTCACCACTTCCTATTATTTCTAGTTATAAGGATGAAATTAAATAATAAATATTATATAAGAAATATAATTTTTAATTTTAAGTGTAAATTGTGATTCCATGGACCTACTCCGAGTGTCCTGGGACTGTAAACATAGGTTATACTTATTGGATTTGATACCAACTATTGATTCCCAAACAGTTCTATCCCAATATTTATCTAAAAAAATCATTCATTATATCCCCCAATAACATTTAGGTTTAAATATTTAGATAATTAAGACAAATCATAACCTAAAATATCACATGTCTTTCTAAACCTAGGAAAAAATTTCAATTATAAGAAACTATTTAACCCATAAAAAATATTCAATAACTTCAATAAATACCCCACAAAATCTATCTTGTTTACATATGAAGTTTACTATTTTTACATAAAACTTAGGGAAATGGGAAAATAATGTTGTGTGATCGAAAACCCTTCAGTAAGGCTCAACATAAGCAATACTAATTAATGATCACAATTGATCCAAAAAAGGAGAAAAAATTTAATAGGACTACATAATAAAAAAATTCCATTAGACTATGAAAATGAATGAATAATTTATACAAGGATTATAATAAAAATAAATACACCGCTTAGTAATAAATAACTAGTTCCATAAGGTTGAAATAAATAATCCTAGAACCCTAATTTTGTTCCATAAGACAAAACATCAAGATAATAGACACTTAAATATAAAAATCGGAACTACCCATCCATGAAATATTTTATTCTGGGAAACCATAATAAACAAATCCTAAACAATTTTATATCCTAATATCAATCTAGTCATCAATGATCTATTTAATATTTTCCCCATACATCACTTTATTACATACAATGTGTTACACCACATGATTTTGTGATTTTTTCATGTTAATTTAATGTTTTTAATATTTTTTAATTCCTGAAACAATGAATTTATATTTTTATATTAAAGCACTATGTCTCCCTATTGTTATAAGAAACACCATTTTGGGCTTTCACAACATGCAACACTGACATGGATTTCTTTACATGAAAAATTGAATTCCATTGAATCCACATTTTATTATTTTATTAATTTTAATGAGAGAGTTGTAAAATTGATGTTAAAAATGAAATATGAATATTAATATCTAATTTTTAGAAATATTTTATAATTTTTAATATAGATAAAGCATATTTATAATAATATGTTCAATTTTTTTTAATTACCTATATGTATGAAAATACCATTTTTATAAAATTACTACATTTATTTTCATTTTTGAAAAAAAATAAAAACAATTTTATACAACTTTATAATTAAAATTTTTAAAAATAGAAATATATTTTAATTCAATATTTTAAAATTATATTAGGTTGATTTTTTTGATTCATTTGATAATAATTATTTTTTTGATGAGTAATAAAAAATATTGAATTTCATTTGAAAAGTCAATTTCAGACAATCTATCTGGTTTGTTAAATCATATTTTTAGTTGATATTAAAGTAAAAATAGATCAATTATACATATAAAAATACAATTATGGTGATTAGGATTATTTTTAAATTAAATTTACATATGAAATATTAATTATCATTTGAATATTCATTCATTATGAACATGTTTTCCTTCTACCAGTGTGGGATTTACATTAGACCCAATTTTTCTACTATTATGCATTGAATTTTAAAAAACTGACTTACATAGTTTTAGTTAATGTATTATTTATTATTTAATATGATCAACAAAATTTTTTTCAATAAATATTGTTGAATGTTATTAAAAGGTTTTACTGTGATATATAAAATATTATTCATAATAATGGACTAAACCATAAAAATAAGGGATAAAATAACAAAAAACATTTTACAATACCAATTTTCACGAAATATGTTTTTCATTAAAACAATATTATGGAGTTTGGTTTGTTTTTTAGGACTTTTTTATTTCATAATGGGGGTACACATGATTTGTTTTCCAAATTCTAAGGTGGTCCCCACCCTTTCTTATAAAAGGCCACGACATCTCCTCGTGTTTGAACTTCTCAAACCACATGGGTTATTAAGATAACTAAAAAATTAAATTCCCAATATCCGTCCAATATTTATTTAAGGAAACCATTTGGATGAAAACCAACAAAGGAAGCCCTTTTGTGGAATGAAAAAGGAGATACCCATTATTAGAGGTAACATCCTTTTCACCATATCGATTATTTTTTTCATTGTCAATTAACACAATTATTCATATTAAATGCTTCAATAATAAAACCAATATCCTTAATAAATTTATCATTTTTTATTATCGGGGTTTAGAATCAATATTACACTCTTCTATCAAAGGGGTTATAATATTTATGTTCTTGGGTATGGTGAACTACAACCTCCTAAAATGATGTTGTTCATTTTACATTTACCCCCTTCCATGGTTGGGGATTATGAAGTAATGATATGAATATATGGAATATGTGATTTTTATATTGAATTTATGATCTTTTAATTTTTATATAGAATATACATTTATTCTTTACATTTTTTGTAACTATGATAACATTGCGTGTGGATGTGTGGACTACCACCTCCTCAAAGCGATGTGATTCTTTCACACAATTCATGAAAGGTTTTAAGGATATGTATAGTAAACACATATGATATATATTACATAATAATTATAATATAAAAATATTTTATATATACATACATATATTTAATTTTACATTTTCTTTAATTACGAAAATAGAATGGATGAAACATTAATGCGTACATATGACCTATTATATCAATGAACAGTGTATTTTATTTACTAATTCATTCATATAATGATTTTAATATATACATTTATAATAAATATATATGATGTTTCTGCAATGTTTTTCAATTATTAAATATTTTAATCACAATATAATAAATTTGATCAAGAATAACAAGTCAAAAACATATACGAACAAATATTGGATATTACCTGAAACATAACAATAACAAAGAGTTATAAATAGATGGGTTTTATAAAGACATAAAAAGTTAATATATTGTTTTAAATATATAAATATGGTTATGAAATAAATATATAATTAACATATATTTATTATAAAGTTTGTATGAATGTGAACAAAGAAATTCAAGTCATATTGTAATGATATTAGATCAAACATTTTTCTATGAGATACAATTCTTAATGAAAAATCATTTATTTTGTGTGTTGTGTATACTTCCCATGGATGTATTAGATGTTTCATAAAATCATAATTTATAGAATTTAACATTTCCTTTTAGTGGTCTTTATTTCAATGGGTTTTTTATTCAAAAGTTACCAAATCGGTAAAGTAATTTTTTTGAATATTTTTTCACTGAGACAGAAGCAAGGTAAAATGAATTTATTTTTATATGAGGTGTATATAATACCATTGAAATGTTATATCATGAATATAATTATTTTGATGATATTTATATCATTATGTAATCTTATTATTTCTATTTTATTCTGATTTACTATTAAAAAATTGGTATTTATTTGTTTTTAAAGACACAACATTTATCAAGATTGATAATGAATATACTTTCATTATTGAAATATTATGATCCATCTCTCAATACGTGTCATGAATTTTTATACCCTATAATTATTCATGTTATATATATGTGATAAAACATTTTTCACATTTTTTACTTATGATAATTAAGAAAAAAAATTAAATATATAACTTCATTTCTCGTTTCGGTCATAAATTATTATAATTTTACAACTAAGTTTTCTTTAATATGTTTTTGAAAAAAAATTATTAATATTGTATGATTTTTAAAAGAAATTTTTATAATTGTTTGAAAATTTATAAAATGTTTTAAAAATTAAACTTCATGTCATTTTCCAATAAAGGTACTTTTCAAAACTTTAAGTGTGAAAGATGAATGTTTGATATGTACTCACATACCCCCCATAATGACCATCATTTACTTGATTCTTACTTTGTATGTTTCCATTGTTATTTTTAATGTAATATGTTTTGCTAATATTACTAAACATAGTTTCGTTAAAAATTGTTCTCAATTAAAAATGGTGTCAGTATATATATATATATTAGAAAATATTGTCAATTGTTTTTAAAGATTCTTTTTAACGTTTTCCAAAAGTATTTTAACAAAAATTATGTTAATGATCTCAATGATTCATTAATTATTTTTAAACTATTTTCAATGAAGAAAATAATTTTCTTCAGTATTCTTTTATTTCTATTCGATGGATTTTTTTAAATGAGTTTATTATTCTTTTATGTATTTTTTGGGATAAAGGTTCTCAAAATGTTTTCATTGGTTTTTTATAATTAAAAAGATGCCCATTTATAAAAAATTTGACATTAATTTATATGTATTATAGGAAAATTGATTTCAAAATGGTTTAAATAATCATTATTAAATTTTTAAGGAAATTGATTTTTAAAATGGGTTTAAATATTCATTTTTATATTTTAAAAGGAAATGATTTTCAAACATATTTCATTGTTTCATTCTGTGTTTTAACTATATTTTCAAATAATTTTTTCTTCTAATGGTTTTACATTTTAGAATATATTTTCTATAAACTTTATGGTTACTTTTCTCATAATATGTTTTTAAAATATACTTAAATGTTTTACCCATCTAATATTTCATCAAATGAAGTTAATTATTCCCGTCATGGAAATAATCCAAATATTCCATTAATATTAGTATTTGAATGTTTTATGTTTTGATGTAATTATTCTTCTGACACCCATTTTTAATCTACAAGTTTTATGTTTTTCAAACCATATTCAATTCATGGGTTATGATTTGCTGAAAATTATACGATACATCTATCATTTACACAGGTAATTATATCATAAAAGTTTATTTTACCATTTCATTTCATTATTTCTGATAATATGACTATTTATAATCTTTTTTAGATGTATTATGTGATTGGTGGGACCTATATATCCCTCCAAAGTGTTCGATATCGATGGATGTCCCATGAGTATAAATGTTATTCTTTCTCTTATTTATATTTTCATAATTTTATGCATGGATCTCAATGATTGTCCATATGATTATGTGTAAATCGCCTACAAGTCCTATTATTCATTTTAAAAATTAATGACCTTTTTGGATGAGTGGGAACCGTAAAAACACCATATACCAAATTAGAACACCTCACTCATAAAAAAATGTTAGAAAAAAACATTATTAAGAATATCCACATAAATTTTGAAAATTACAATTCCCAAATTAGAATACTCGAATTGTGAGGAAAGAAGATACCGAAGAAACACTATATGAGAAAAGTAACATCACAGTCACTTCCAAAATCAAAACTATAAACATATCATATATTCACTATCCATATTTCCTCTATCCTAAAATATCTATTATATCATCACTATTGGCTCATCACCGTCGACGACAACATTAACGATCATGGTCATCACCAAACACCATCATCATAAAAAATGACCAGTTTTTTATAACCGGCGATCCGATGATGGAATCGAACACAGATGAGACATCACCATCAACCTCTTGGAGATGACTGGTTGAAATCACATTCAACGAAACCAAGAAGACCACTTCCCACATCTTCCTCTGAGAGGGTGTACTAGTCTAGGAGTAAGGGAAGTGAAACAAGTATATAGTAGTTGGTCAGAATGCTGGTGAGAAAAACCAGAATCTTTCATGGTTGATGATAAATAAATCAACATCCACATCATAAACAAGAATGTTGTTGTCTCCCCGCTATAGATGTCACCCACTCTATGTCATACAACAAATTCCCACCACTAGAAATTAAATTGTCACCATTATTAACACATCATTTGCTAAATCCTTATCCAAAAAACTCTTGATGAAACACAAAACATGTCCATCAATCAACAAAATATAAAATAAAACATGGGATGAAACACTAAAGTATTAAGAAAAAATATGAAAATAGGTATCAATCCCTAATGTAAACCATGGATGTTTCCTAAATAAAAACCATAAACAAGAATAAAGTAGGTAAAATAGGGTGATGAAACTAAAAGGACCTGACCTTATTAAATTACATAATATTAATTTTACTCAAGAAATAAATTCCTTTTACATTGACTGTCTTTTAATGTTTAGTGAATTATATAATTGGGACATAATATATTAATAACAATACACATTGTTACATAGTGGATACAATAAAAACTTTATAAATTTTTTTCAATATATAAAACATTAAAGCTTAAAATATGATTTCCATGAAAATTATACACAATATTTAACTTGGATTCCTTATTTGTCATACACATCATTAGTACCTATGAAAATAATTTAAAAACTTGGGATGATCACAAAAAAATCAGTAGGGATGTAAAATAATGAAAGAGCACATTATTCCATGAATACTTATAATGTATAAAAACATTTCAAAAAGTCATAATCATCACTCATATATAATTACATTGATAAACATGATACTACCTTAAGATTTAAAAAACACATAATAACATAAATTTAATACTAATGGTATCTTGCGGAATTACATACATAATATTGGAACCCTCTCAACTATATTATAATTTGTTACCCTCATGCATACCTTACAATTTGTTTAACCAACGTAGTTACATTTGGTGTAAGCTTATGGCCAACCTCGAATTTATACATATTCAATTCATTGGAGGGAAATATATGTCCTACCATTAATCATAAAAGATTCCTAATAACTAGAACACCATCATACAACGTGAATAATTGAATAAAAATATTGCCATAGGAATTTCATAAAATAGAATTTTAATAGTAGATTTTAGAAGAAAATCCCCTTACATAAATCATATAATTGAAGTGATACATAATATAGTAAATGGATGTTTTATATAAACTATATATACACAAACTTAAACTTATTATATAAAAAACCCATCACACAAACAATTTTAAAACCACATAAACAATTATGTATTATGTTATCCCAATGAATGGAAATCAGGTTAAAATTTCCCTTTCCTCGGGCTTGTATTACTTCAAATGTGATTAAAAAAATGCTATAATGGTTAAAAGAGTGTTATTAATGTTTTAAGGAAGAATTTATATCTTTATAATACATCGTCTGACCATTTCATTACATAATTTTTTCTTTTATTTTCAGTATTTTGTTTTGTGAAATCTTTTTGGTGAGTTCGTTACATGATTTCAGGATCAGTTCATGATGGATTTATCTTGCCCAATAGAAGTGAAACTCTAGAATTGGAATAGATTAGTATTTACATATTTAAAGTGCCAAAAATTATAAATTTTTTCATTTTTTAATTATTTCATTAGGATGATTCATAAGTTAACTCATTAATGATGTTCGTTTAGATCAGTTTAGTGGTTGTTTGATAATAACAACCACATTTTATTTTATAAAATAAAAACATGTGTAAAAAAGAATAACATAACCATGAATGAGACATAATGAAAATTTATAACATGGTTCGACCATAAAAATTGTATTCAGACTAGCCTTTAATGAAATAAAGTAGATTTAAATCACATCCTCTACGATGTCGGTGATCAAAACATCAGGTAAAATGTTATTAATTCCATGAATAAGTGGTGGAGGAGGAGAAGATTGCTGATTAATTTTTGATGAACATGAGAAAAACCAGAATATACAAGATTCTATATTTTTCATTCCTCTTGGGTTAGAGGAGGTTAGAAAAGGAGAAGAAAATAATGAAACTAATTTTTTTTGGGAAATTCCTTACGAAAATTCGGCAGCATAACAACATCATTTAAATTTTCATAGAATAGTTTTATGAGAAAAAATGGATTTCTTATAATTATTAAATAATATGAGATTTAATCGGTATATGGAATGAAATATCCCAACATAATCCAATGGGAAGTGAAAATAATAACATAAAATGAAAGGAAAGAATGAAAATAAAAGATTTTGTTTACCTCTACATCTCTTATCATTGATATCCATCTTAAATGATTTTTTTTGGCCTTTTAGTGAGGCAACAAGCTCTAGGATGTGGGTAAGAGCCTTTATAAGAGTACTGGGATGAAATAAGGTAAGTCTCATTACTAGGGAGTTGTGGGAGGAAGATGGGAATGAAGGTGGTATTTATAGTGGAGGAGAAGAGGAATTTAACATTATTTTAATCATTATTATATTATTTTTCCTCAAGTCTATGTATAATATTAATTAATGTGTCCTCAATTAGTAATAATGGCATGTGAGTTAGAACCTAGTGGACTTACATCACTTATGAAGTCATAAATAGTGTATTTTACTAATATTTTGAATATAATGTATTTTATTGCATTTCACTATTTATCGAAAAATCAAAAAATTTAGAAAAATACATAAAATTCACCCTTAGCATTTCATTAACAGTATATTTGAAAAATGAATCTAGTTTTTGAAAATAATTTTCTAAATATTAGTATTTAATTTTTTTATAAAATTATAATTAATTAAAAAAAATCAATTATAAAACTATAACTGATTTTTTATCAAATTGAAAAGGTAACCAAAATGTCATTATCACCAGACCTTAAAATAACAAAATAATATTACAATTTTCAATTCATTAGTGTCATAGTAATTTTCATATTACAATACATAAGGGTTGTTTATTATTCACCAAATAAACAAGTTGGTCCCATTAGGATCTAAATAACATACTGAACCCAATTGTAGATGACTGTTTTTCAAAATTCAAAACCATGAATTGGAAAAATTGTTTTTTAAAGACTTTTTATAAATATATACATAAAAATAATTCATGTGTATGATTTTCTTTATTAAAAAAACCATGGGTGTTACATTATCCCCACCTTCAAAAAATCTCATCCTTCCAATTTTATTTAATTATTAAACAACTGAGGGTAACTTTTTATCATAGAATTTTCAGATTATATAGTTAATTATTCTACTATGTGCTTTCTCCACAAAACCATTATCTACTGGATTACATTATTTAGTAATAAATGTTCCCTTCGATCAATAATCTGAACTGGTTTCTCCTCACATGAAAAGTTCTCTTCCAGCAGAATTGCTTCTATGATCAAGACATGTAATGAATCTGGCACATACTTATTCAACATAAAAACAAGAAAAACATTGTGTTGCTTAGACAAAATCAGAGGAAATGAAACTCGATGTGAAATTTTTCCATCTTTCTCCAAAATTTCAAAAGGACTGATGAACAGCAGACATAACTTCCCTTTCTTACCAAAAAACATAACAATTTTCCAGAGAGATATTTTAAGGAAAACATAGTCAGCTACCTCTAAAGATAAGTTTTTCCTTATATTATCTGCATAACATTTCTTCCTGCTCTGAGTTGTCCTAATGTGATACCAGATCATCTTCACTTTATTAACCTCTTTCTCTATGAATTCTGGCCCCATCACAATGTCTCACTAACATCATCCAAAAACATTGGAGTCTGACACAACTTTACGAAAAATTCCTTGAATGGTTCCATCTGTATACCAGAATGAAAACCATTATTTTAAGAAAACTCAACTAAATAATTATGATGATCCAATCCTCCCTAATACTTTATTGAACAAGCTTATAACATTTCATCCAATGTATGAATCGTTCATTCTAATTACCAATCTGATTTAGGATGAAAAGCTATATTTATATTTAATTGGGTGCTCAAAATCTTCTGATGTCCCTTCCTAAAGTATGAACTGAACCTGGGATCCCAGTTAGATACAATGTAAAGTGGGACTCCATGTATCTTGAAAATATCTTTTAGGTATAGTCAATAAATCTGATCCAAAGACATTGTACCTCTAATAGAAATAAATGGTGCAGATCTTGTTAGTCGATCAACTATAACCCATATCACATTGTTACCTCGAGTAATCTTTGATAGTCCCACCACGAAGTCCATGGATACATTCTCTCATTTCCACTCTATAACTAAAAAAGGATGAATCATCTCCTTCGGTAACTTCCACACCTCATTAACCTATTGACGTATCAAAAATTTCATAGTAAATTAATTAATATCGCTTTTTATTCTATCCCACCAATAATACTCCTGAAGGTCTCTTTACATCTTAGTACTGCCAGGATGAACTGAAAATGGAGAACTATGAGATTCAGACACCAAATACTTCCTCAATAGATTATCACCAGGCACACACAACCTTTTTCAAAATCATAAAACATAATCTTTATCAGAGTTAAATTAAAGAAACATACATATTATAACCAATTATAACTTTTTATATAGCCCATGGTCTTCCTTCTGCGCTTCCATAATTCTGTCTGACAACGATGACAACATTGATACCCAAAAAAATAGATGTATTCTCCTCACCAACACCTTCTACACCAATATTTATCAAATCATTAATCAAGGTATAATGTTTTTAAATAAAACACGGTTAATGATGAATGTTGTTATAGACTCAAGGAATCCACCACATTGTTAGCTTTTCTGGGATGGTAATAGATTGTGCAATCATAATCTTTTATATGTTCATCCCATCTTCTCTGCCTCATGTTTAATTTTTTATTAGTGAATATATACTTCATACATTTATGGTAAGTATATATTTGACATTTATCTTCGTTTAAATGATGTCTCCAAATATTCAAAGAAAACCCATATATTCCAATTCCATATCATTTGTGGGATAATTTAACCCATGAGGTTTAACTTGACATGATGCATAAGCAATTACCAGATTATTCTAAATCAATTCAAAACCATGTCATATCAAAGAAGCACTACTATATATGAAAAACCTTCCATTTCAGGAAGGCAAGGCCAAAATTGAAACATTCAATAATCTTTAATTCAGTTTCTGAAAACAAACATCCAATTCTTATATATAAACATATTTGAACCCTTTATCTATTAACATAGTAATAGAGGTAGATAAACGTGAAATTTTATTAACAAAATTTCATTAATAACCTTCTAAAAAAAGGAACATATGAATATTTGTAACATTTGTGGGTATTTTCCATTCACTAACCACTCTTTTTTTGGCTGGATCAACTGTTATTCAGTCCTTTTTTAAAATGATCCCATTAAATGATATCTGTTGTAACAAACAATAAATCTTGATTAATTTTCAATATAGTTTGTTTTCTTTTATGGTATCTATAACAACCCTTATATGTTCTTCAAGATCATTTTTATTTTAAAAAAATACTTGAATGTAATCAATAAACACAACCACAAACATATCCTTGAACTCATGAAATATTCTATTCACAAGATTCAAGAATACAAAAAGTTCATTAGTTAAGCCATATGACATAACAACAAATTCATAATTCCCATATCTAGTATGAAAGGTTGTTTTTGGGATATCATTCACTTTCACATACACCTGATGGTATCTGGATCACAAGTCAATCTTGAAAATGTATTGAGCTTGCTGGATCTAATCAATCAAGTCATTCATATGAGGAAAAGGATACATGTTTTTGACAGTGAAGTAATTCGAATCTCTATAATAAATGAAAAGTCTCATGGGACCATATTTATTTTTAATAAAAAAAATCGGACCCTCCAATGTTGAATTTATAGGATGAATTAAGCCTTTATCAACTAAATACTATAACTGATTTTTTATTTCATGATGTTCAATTTTATCCATACGATATGTGGCTTTTGAAATTGTCTTAGCATCATGAACTATTTCATTTGGGAATTTGAATTCTCGACCAGGTATGATATTGGGTAACTCATCAGAAAAAACAACAAGGTATTCATTAACCACTAAAATATCTTTAATCTAACTAGTTCCCTTGTTTTAAAAAATATTAGTAAGACATCTTTCACTTTCATCATTTAACAGTTTCTCAACTTCCTTATATGTTATCAATTGTAATGGGTTCATTCATGTATAATAACTAATACTCTTTCTAAAAAACAACTTTTTCGCTCTACAATCAATCATAGCATGATAAACAGAAATCCAATCCATCCCTAGATTGAAATCAAACTTGACTAAGGTAAAAAACCAACGATCGTAGGTAAACTCTTTCCACATAATAGAATAATTAGATTCTCATAATTCCCCTTTTCCATAATATTTCCCCTATAGTATTAACTAAAATTTATGGTATCATTTTTTGAGGTTATCTTTATAATTTTCCAAAAAATTTATCAGAGATAATGAAATGTGTAGATCCCATATCAAACACAATATTACCAAAATATGTGTAAACAAACAAAGTACCTAATAAAAATTCATTGGATGGCTCAACAATTGCTAAAATAGATGGAAAAGTTATCACTACACCTTTTTACTTATATTCTAGCTTGTTTCCATCATTTGTATCTCTCTTTGGAAAAAATTATTATAATGACCCATCTCACCACTATTAAAACACTTTACTGATTTATTATTAGGATCAGTCTTAGGATCATTATTATTACAATATTAGGTCATATAACCAATCTTACCACATTTAATACACTTCCTAGTTTTGGTAATTCATTCCCATGGATGTTTCTGACCACATTTTTTTACAAACTGAAAATTGAAATGTATTACAATCATATTTAATTGGTTGATTCTTACCCAACACCTTCTATCTGGACCTCTACTTATCCTTATTTCCAAATTGAACAAGATCATCAGCAAACTCCATATCCACCCTCTTAGAACATCAGACAAGTTTCTCATAACTTTTATATTCACAAGAGGTCAACACCCTTTGATACCTTGGATTCAGTCTGGAGAAATAGAGGTTGATATTTATATCAAAATCCATAATAATAGTTGGTTCATACCTTGCCAATCGGGTGAAGTTTTCTTCATAAAAGGAAAGTGAATCTTTCTCTATATATTTTATTTCAACGAATTTATTCCCCATCATATGTCACTCCAACAGTGAAAAATATTTTTCAATGAAAATACCTTTAAATACATCCCTCTCTATGGCATAAATATCCCCTCTATCCATGATATTTTTTACCATTGACCACAA
This sequence comes from Viscum album, assembly GCA_963277665.1. Classification (NCBI taxonomy): domain Eukaryota; kingdom Viridiplantae; phylum Streptophyta; class Magnoliopsida; order Santalales; family Viscaceae; genus Viscum; species Viscum album. The sequence continues at coordinate 1,246,753,611 of OY728141.1, read as the reverse complement.
ATGATAAGATTCACCTTCAAAACGATAAATGGAAAGACTTAACTTTTGATTGTCTGAACATCCTATAACATCGAATACCTTTTCAGGACATTAATTCATCCTTCCTCTACTGTTGGGTCATACGATCCATTGAAAGTATTAGGGTGTTGTCTCATAAAATGATCCAATATTTTTATGTTTTGTTGCGGTAATTCTAGATGTTCTCTTTCATGGACGCCACCACCATTTATTTCCTACATCATCTAAGCCATTACTGTCACAAATAGCGGAGTTCCAATCCCTACCATTCCAGACTGCAGATTCGTAAAGATGTCATTCTATTAGTGCCTCTCTTATTCAACTTCCTTGTTTCTTCTGCGGACAACCATTTGAACAAACATATCATAGACAAACCAATAGGGTTATCATAAAATGCTATAATATTTCAAATTAATCAGAGATAAAATCAGTTATGGTATTCATTTAACATCATCCTAACCCCAAAAGTTATTTAAATCATTCTCTGATACAAACTATAAGGACCCGACCTTATTAAATTATATAATATTTATTTTAGTCATAAAATCACTTCAATTTATATTAATAATATTTTCATGTTTAGAGATTTAGATTATTGGGACATTATAAATTCATAACATTACACATTTTTACAAAGTGGATAAAATAAAAACAGTTTCCATTTTTCAGATAATAAAACATTAAAGCTTAAAACATGATTTCATTAAAAATTATTCACAACATTTAACATGGATTACTTCTTTTTCTTACACATATTTATGAATTGTGAAAATCATTTAAAAATTCTTGGGATGAGCACAAAAATCAAAGTAAGATATACCAGGAAAGTCTGAACCAGGCATAAGCCTGGTCCCGCAAATTTATTAAAAGAAAAGTGCAAGTAAAGTCAGAAAAAAATACAAAGCTACATAACATCAAAACCATATGCATCCTTCTCCCCATCATCAGATAACTCATCACCAGGATCAGCAGACTCCCATTCAGAAGATTCGTATTTGTGCATCATCTCAAGCTACATATTTTTCATCCGCAACATTTCCTCAGACAACTTCTCTTTGACCGGCCGTTTTCCACTGAATCCTTTGTCCCTCTTCGGGGACCCTCCTCTTCGTTTTCCACTGTACCCATTTGCAATGACAGTTTCTTGTGACGCTCCAATCTTGTGTGCAGACCTTGTTGCCATTGGTTTGGGTAGATCCGTGTAGTCTCTCCTTGGCCTCCTCTTTGGTGGCGCAGTCATGACACCTTCACTTTCAGACATCTTCGTTCGACCACCTTGAACAATATCACTATATGAAGTTCTGTATGCTCTTCCACAATTCTCTTTCTCACTATCAGATATATTCCCCAATTTATCAGTGATATTCACAGAAACCAAACTCTAGCTTCCAACACCTTTCTTTCCCAAGACATCATCTGAGGTTTTAAGAGACTCTCCTCCGGCCTGAGAGAGCATGTTATGATCAGGCAAAACATGGCAATGAGGGTTCATTTCACCAACAACACCAAGTCCCGGGTTATTAGGAACCCCAAAATCCTGCCGATCAGCCATCCCAGTGGGTGGCTCCTCCTGCACCAGTCCTGCAAATCTATTACCAGAAGAGGCCCAACCAGCTACGGTAAGATTTTCCTTATCAAGTCCACCTCCTTTATCCCTCATATTGTCAGAAATCGGCTGCACTAGACATGAATTGACAGCAACCTCCCTCAATGGTGGATCTCCAGCACCAATATCACTTTTAAGGCGGTCAAAAACCTGTTTTACTATTGGATGTAAGGCCTCCCGAACCTCCTTCACGGCACAAGCACGCTTATTCACCTCGATACATGTATCTTTCCATTCCACCTACTCCATGTTGGCAACATTCAGTGCAGCATCAGTGTAAGGACTCCCCATGTGATTACCCCGATCACCAAGATTGCTAGCACCAACACATTCCACATCCCTGTCCTCAGCCACAACCCCTCGCGCATTCAAGTGGTCTGCCGGAACACCCGTAGCAGGAATGGGAGTCGATCCAGAAAGATCCCCACTAAGAACTCCTCGCGCCTTCATCGCCTGGGAGAACCCATCCTTTCCTCCGTTGCGGCAAACCAAATCAGATTGTCCAATTCTACAGCATTGCACACAGTACTGCATCCAAGACTCATAGAGTACTTCTTGATGCCAACGAAATTCCTTGCTGTCTGTGATCCAGAAATGGTTCACCGGTGATCTTGCGACATCAACTTCTACACAGATCCGCCGACAGATCGGGTGACACACAGACTCTGTTCGGCGGTCAGAACATAAATAGCGGCCAATAATGTTCCCAATCACACATAGAATAGCTGGATTTTGGAAGGAAAGAGGTAATCCAGGGAGACTTACCCACGTCGTGATTGTCGATGGATCCCGCCGCATATGGAAGTCGAAGCTCCAACGAAACAGGTAAAAGGAGAAAACCTTGCATCTTCGAGGGGCCCTGGACCGGGCACAAATCAAATCCTCCTCTGACCCAAAACGTATCATGATATGTCGACAATCAAGCAGACCGACAACTGCGTGATCCTGAAGCTCCCAAGAATCAGAAACAAACCGCTCGAACTCATCAACCGATGGGCACTGAGGACGGAAACAGGCGACAAGGGTAAGCTTACACAGGTCCGCGGCCCCATTAATCTCCGCAGAAAGAAGGGAGAGCTGCGGTGCCTGTTGGAAAATGTCTGGAACCTTCGGGGCAAGCTGGATCCTTGGGAAAGGGGGATGCGCAACAGAACGAGAATATGACAAGAGAGGCCTACCCTGCTCGTGGAGGAACGATCGTGCAACTCCCCCCTCCGATTGAGAGGGGGGAGCAGAACGATGCTGCATCAGATCTAGGGAATCGCCATGGAGGAAGCCAGAGACGCGGGCGCCGCCCTCGAAGAAGATATTATAATAGGAAAACACCAAAGGATTCTTAGTAAGACATATAAAAGAAGGAAATAACATATTTTTCCATGAATACTTGTAACATATGAAAACATTATAAAAATATTTAATCATTACTCATATATAATTACATTACGTAACATGAGATTTTTAAAATATATAAACTACACATAAGAACAAAAATATAAAATTAAAGTTATATTGTTTCAAATCATACATAATATAGTAACCCTCTCGACTGCCTTATAATTTGTAACCATCACTGCTACTTTAAAATTTGTGTAGCCATCACACTTACACATGGAGTAACCATACGGCCAACCTCTAAATTATATAAACATAATGAATTTGAGAAAAATACTAGTCTTAACATTAATCATAAACAATTCCCAAGGACAAGAACACAATCATACAACATGAATAACTGCATAAAATTATTTCCTTTGAAATTTCATAAAATTTTATTTAGAAGATAATTTTTAAAGAAAATCCTCATACCTAAATAATATAATTGATGTGAGACATAATTGAGTGGATGTAAAAGGTATATACACTATAAATACACATAACTAAACATATTATATAAAAATAACAGGACATAAACGATTTTAATACCACATAAATAATGAAGTAGAATGTTAACCCAAGGAATGGAAATCGGGTTAAGAATTCCCTTACCTCATGCTTGTTTTACTTAAAACATGTTAAAAACTATAGTATAAATGTTAAAATAGTGTTATTAATATCTTTATAAAACATATACATCTTTATAATACCTTATCTGATCATTTCATTCCATCATTTTAGCTTTAATTGTTAGTATTTTGTTTCTTGCATTGTTTTGGGTGAGTTCTTTACATGATTTTCATGATCGGTTTAGGATGGATTTTTCTTGTCGAATAGAAGTGAAAATACACAATTATAATGGAGTATTATTTAAATATTTCTAGTACAATTAATTATAACATTTATCATTTTTAATTCTTACCGGCGTATGATTCATAAGTTTAAACATTAATTATGAACATTTAGATCATTTTATTGGTTCTTTGATAATAACGACCTCATTTTTTTATAACACAAAACCATGTCTTCAAAAGAATTAAAGAACCATGACTGAGACCTAATACATATATTATATCCATGGTCAACCATAAATATATTTTCATGACCCTCTTTGAAGTAATTAATGCAGATTGAAATACCATCATCCACGATGTATGTAATTCCGCATATCACAAACAATGTTTTTAATTCCATGAATAAGTGGTGTAGGAGAAGAAGACGGATGATTAATTTTAAATGAACATGAGAAATTATAGATTATAAATGATTCAAGAGAATTTATTCCTCTTGTATAAGAGGATGTGATAAATGAAGATGAAAAGAACAGAACTCAAAATAAATGAAAATTAGAGAAATTCTTTAAAAAAAATCAGCAGCTTAACGGTGTCGTTTATATTTTCATAAAATCATTTGCTGAGAGAAAATAGGCATATCATAATTATTAAATTATATTTTATGTAAGGGGATATAGAATGAAATATCCCAACATAAATCAAAAGGAGTAAAAAATAATAACATAAAATATAAGGTTTGAAAGAAAATGAAAACCGATGTTTTCCTCTTGATCTCTTCACTTTGAGATCTCACTTAAGGCCATTTTTTGGCCTTATGGTGAGACAAAAAGATCTAGGACGTGGGAAAGGGTGTTTTAAAGATTATTGTCTAGAACATACGTATTTATCAAGGCCTGAGATGTGTGGGAGGAAGCGGGGAATGATGGTGGTATTTATAGTGGAGGAGATGAGGTATTTAACATTATTTTAATCATTATGGTAATATTTTTGCTCAAGACTATGAATAATCATAATTCATGTTACCCCAAAAATTAATAATGTCATGTTAGTTTGAACCAAGTGGAATTACATCACTTATGATGTAATAAATAGCGTATTTTACTGATTGTTTGAATATATGTCATATTACCGTATTTCACTATTAATCGAAAATTCTAGAGATTCAGAAAAGTCCAAAAAATTCACCGAGGCCATTTCTTGACATGTAAAACACAATAATGAAGTCCATTTTTAGAAAAAAAATTCTATCTATTATTAATTTTATTTTTAAATAAAATAATATTTAATTTTAAAATTAAAAAATTTAAAAATATAACGTCAATTATATCACACTGAAACAATAACCAAAATTTTATTACCTTAAAGCCATAAAAGATATAACAATATAAGAAATTTACTATTCATTAGGTTCATATTAGTATTCATATTACTATTCATAATGATATGTTTTTATTCGCCAAAATATAAGTTGCTTCCATGAGGCTCTAAATAACAAACTGAACACAATTGTAGATGACCATTTTTTGAAATTTGAAAACATAGAAGGGGAAAAAATATTACTAAAGGCTATTTATAAATATATACTTAAAAATATTAATTCCATTAATTTATTTTTTTTAAACCAAGTTGCGTTACAGAAACCCTAATATAATAGGATTGGAGAGGATTTCATGACCCACGACTGACAAACAACTTAGCAAAAAATATCTAGGTATCCATCTCTCCATATCTAACATGGAGAGGAGTGGTGGAATGTGAGGTCATATCATATTTTATGAATCTAGGTAAACACTGTAATCCCATCATTGTTAAAAAAATAGGATTGGAACGAATAAGAAAAATAGGTGTGGACAAGCGATGAAAGATAACCATGGGAAGAACCCAAGGAGAATATATGTTGATAATGAATGATAATAACAATGGGGGAAAAAGAGGAGTTGAAACCCTAATAATAGAATTATTTAATGGGTAAACACTAGAGACCACGAGTGAAGAGAGGGCGGCATAGTATGGGAATCCATGTTAATGCAGTGACATGTTTCCTTATTCGTAAACTAGATTACATTGTAAAAATGAGATGAGTGAACCTTATTATTAGTTTAAAATGTTTTGTGTGAACCAGATTACATGTTCACAGTGTCATGAATATTCCTAGTACCGAGTCCATAGGTTTATGTGTGATCATAATTACCCATTCACAATGGTATGTGTGAACCTGATTTCATGATCACAACATTGTCTGTGGACCTGCATTCATGTCCTTAATTACTTTAACACACTTCATTCATTTCTTTCAAACGGTTAGGTTATAATAGTAACATTTAATTAAGAATATTTAGTTATTCTTTTATGTTTGACTTGGAAGAACATGTATGATATTAAACATAATGTTTTTTATTAAAATTTGGATTTTACACATATTAATAAATATTTTCCTATTTAAAACATAAATTATTATTACATTTTTTTTAATGTTTCATAATGTCTATGTGATCAACGTATTCTTAACCTCAATGATTGTTAATCTATGTGACAAATTAGATCCATTATTTATGTTATTTGTGATTACTGATTTTATTCAAAAAAATATTTAGGATTATTACCCCTTGGAATATCAATCACAAACCATGTATAAACTTATATATTTCCAAATAAGGATATATTTGAATTTAACCCACATACACTATAATTTAACAAAATATTTAGATGATTTCTTATATCAATATTTTTCCATAGGATTTTCCACGATGATATATATTCATAAAATAAATAAATAAATAAAATATTCTCTGATGCCACCTATGATGAACAAAATTATATCCTGCATGATTATCACCATAATTCCATAAAAAATTACATTGAATTTTTTTATAGTATCTTATAGGGATTACAATCATGAAAACTATATACATAACATCCTATAAACATGGTATATATAAAATTATAAATAGTATTTAATATTCATTGAAGGATCCTTTATAATTACATACTATGTATTCTTAATATATATGATTTTTTGGGACATACATCAAAAGGAAAGGTTGATCATAAATCATATTCAACGTATAATCGATTGAATTGAATGCATGCGATCAAAATGGAGTAAACATGAGGTGTCACATAATAACCTCGTCTAAAATATGAGATGAATAATATAGAAATGTGGATATAATATAAAAATAATACATTCAAAATAATATCACTATGTATTGTCATCGAAGATTCTTAAACCTAATTTTATGGTTTTTACTTAATGTGTAATGTAAATTTAAAGTGTCATGTGTCTAATGTATTATAAATGTGTTTTATAAAGAGATTCAATCCATGCAAATTACAATGAAAAAATATCAAGGAAAACAAATTCATATTCCAATTATTTTTTGTACTACATAAATCTTGAATCAATAGAGTTAATTTTATTTATAACCCATCGAGAATAATGACTTTTTTTCCTATAATCTTTTTGGGTTCATGAGAGTTCAGAAATGATATTTTAATCATTATTACTCCAAGAGTACAGAATGATGGTTTCATACATAGAAATAAGAAATAAAAAATGTATTATTATATCTATATTACTAAATATCATTCAAAATTAGGATGGGTATTCAAAATATAACTTTATTTCACTAAAAATCAAAAAATGATTTTTGACATCATAAAATCTATACAAAATAGTGTTTAGAATAGAATTATTGATAGAAAGTGGTAGTATCTCATTAGAAAAACATAATTTGGATTATAATAAAATGATTTTAAATAAAAAATATAGTGTAAATGTTGATAATAAAAAGCATAAATTCACATGGTGTTCTTGAATTAATGGAATGAAATATGAAGAGAATCCATTACCATAATTAATTCTTCTATAAAATATAATTCAAATTCAGTGACATATTAACATATCCTAAAATGATCATATTGAGTGAATAAGAGGTATATGGATGTGATAATATGATATTGTGTGAATGAAATGTTTTTGATAATTTTTTGTTAATCTTATATTTTGGAGAATGGATTTTATTGAAATATAACATATTGAATTATAGGTTTTGGAAAATATATTTTTATTTGAACACACACTATTTTGGATTATGTTTAATTACAATAAAAACATTATTTATAAAATATTATAATTTATGAATCAAATTCCATATGTATATATATTAGAATAAACGAATTAAAATTTCTTTAAAAATATTTTTTAAAAAATTAAATGGTCTTTTTAGACATTAAAATTTATTGATAGTTTTTAAAAACTGTTGTATTACTTATAAATCTATAAAATTATAATTTAATCATATATACATCATTAAAATTAAAAATGAACATTTTTATGTCATTATTACATAATTAATATGATATTTAATATAATGAATACCATAAACAGTATATTTTAATACTGTCATGAAAAATATATTTTTTAAAAAACATATATATATTTCACCCAATACTTATTTATAAATTCTGACTTCACGTATAATTTTTTTAGGAAATTAAATTAATGACTATGATAAATAATAAATTCATATAAAATAATTAAATATTTACTATAAAATATTATTTTTAGACAGAAATTTGTCATGTATATACAATAAAGAATTTAAAATTATTAAATATCATAAATGTTTATTTTAAATTACTAAATTGATGAATAATTTCATTTCTGAAAAATTTTATTATATATAATACTTATGAATTTCATTTTAACCTGGTATTCCATTATTTTATTGGGTATTTTTACTCTTCAAATTATCATTTAATGGTAACATTAAAATGGCCGGGTAAAGGTCATGTAATAGTCGTCTCCTAAACGTTACATTTCCCTTAACACCCTATATATACTCTCACTTCAAATAATTCATTATTCCTTACATCACTTATAGAGGTTTTCTACATCCATCGATAACATCTATAGTCTTCACAATGCTTCTGATTTTTGAATTGTGTTTTTAGTATGAGTGATATTATTGGGGGAATTGGGGATTATAGAGTACACATTACAATATAAATTACACTTAAGTGTCTATTTATGTGTTCTATTTTTAACTATTGTAGCATATAATATTTTATAGTTTATAATGATCTTATGAAATGTAATATCCTTTAAATATTATTATTTGGTAAAACATAAAAAATTCATTTTTTCACCTGAAATTTTTTACTCTTAATAGAAGGAAATTTGAGACTCTTCAATGCATGGAACTTAACTCAATGAAATATAATTAATATTTGAAAAACCCATACCTAGGATTACGTTATATTAGACACACTATAAAATCACCCATTACATTATAAGACTCATTATTCAAATATTATTTATCCTTATTCATATTCAATAATTATTATATAATTTTTTTATATAATTTTTTTATTTTTATTTTGTTAAATTTTTTTAATTTTGATCGACTGTTGTTATCTGTTTTAAAAATTAATTATTTATTTTGGTATAAATTTTTTTGCATTACACCATTCTAATAAGTTCATAATCACGATAATGGAATAGGTATTATGATATACTCTTCATAGTTATTTATTGTTTTCTAGGATTATTACATGGAGCTTTGGGGAATGACTCAACAAAAGAAAATCTATAACGTTCATGTTTTAGTAATTTTAATGGACTAAAACTTAAAAAATAAATAACATGTTACGTAATAATACTACCAATATAAAAATAAGATGGAATATAATTTACTATTTAATATCATATATTATTTTTAATTATGTTCCCATAACCTTCCATAGTAAAAAATTATGACTCATTTAATTTATGTGGTTAAAAATATTATAATAAGAACATTCCTTAATCAATGAATAATTATGCTAATTAATGAATTATATAATAATATATGCATTAAAAATTTATAATTACTTTATTTCTATTTAATTAATGTGATAAATGATAATTTTGGTGAGTTATAAGGTTAATATAAATGACAATGGAAGATAATAAATCATTCCCTAAAAAAGATATCAGATATTGTTTTGGAAGGAATCTTGGTTTTGAGGGAATTATGGAATAATAATAACAACATAAGATACCCCATGTGGGAAATGATTTTTTTGAAATTAAATTTTATTGATTATATGGAAGATGTCAATTTTTTGGTATTTGGGATGGGGTTATGGTGGGGTCTTTTTATAATCGAGGTGTAGTGACAATTTGTCTAATTATTATATTACATTGTGTATGCCAACCTAGTTTGAATTTTCATCCAAAAAATGATTTGAGAAGAAGTAGGATAGTTATAGAAACCACTATTACACCTCAATGATGGATAATTTGTACGATATTTTTAGAATCCCATGTTCTAAACCAGACTGAAATGATGATTCTTTTGAACTTCTTTATTTCCTAAACCGTTAATTATTAAAATCAAGCATCAGAACATAATTATATGAGTTGGATCACTCATAATTGATGTTTTTTTGGCTTGATGGAATAATCGAGATGTTTAATGAGTGGCTCGAAATGTTTTGGGAGTTTGGACCCAAAAATCATCATGTTAAAAATGAATGAAGAGGGCACACAGTCTGCGAAACCGTGTGGCCCTTAGTAGTTAACATTGCAAATATATTAAAAAAGGGTAGTGGATAAGTGTATGGGCTGCACATAGATTCATTAACATTGGGCCTGACCAGTACGGGGTACTTCATGGAGGTAGAAGACTATGCAGGGTTTGTGCACGGTTTTCAAAATTGTGCGGTTCATACCTTGTGTGACACCCAGTTTTTTAGATTTTTATTTGTTTTAATTTAATTTAATTCACATAAAATAAATAAAATATAAAACTAAGCCCTCATCATAACCCTCCCTCAAACATGATACTCTATCCCTTGTGGTATCTCCCATTCGACGCACAACCCTCTCTTTCATCCATCTCTTAGATCAGTGTTTGTCCGATGTTGACTCTATTTTCTTATTTGATCCTCTAGGTTAAGGCCTCTCCTCCCTTTTCTCCACTTTTTACAGCCTCACATCAAACTAATATGTGTCTGATGAGGTGCAGTGGAACCCTTTGTTATTTGTATAATGTTTTTCTTGTTTTCTACAGTTCTTAGTTTGTGTTGATGGTCACACGAGGCGTAGCGTTTGAGTCCGGCAACTGCCATCGACAACATGGTTGTTTAGGTGGTCTGAGTCTACCGAAAACTTCATGGTGTATGTTCTACACCTTATCATTTGTTTCTAACCTCTTGAATGAAGATATTTATGTTTTTTGGACTTCATTTTATTAAATTGGTAGGGTGTTGAGTTGTTTTTTGTGGTTTCAGTTCGTTTTGGTTCGTTAAGTACACGGCTTGGTTCCACCTTGAGGTAGGGTCCATTTCCATGTCATCGATCATTATAAATGAATTTATAAAGATACATACTACACTTTGGTTATAAAATAATTCATACAATGATTATTATTATTAATTCCTAATAAATTTGAATTTATAATATTTCATGTTTCGAATTCTAAATATGATAAATGATTTGTTGATATTCAATATAATGTATTTATAATAAAACCCCTTGAACATAGCTACACTACCTACAAGATAAAAAGCAGTGCTTTGACCATGCTTACATGACTTTTCATGTTTATAATAATTATGCATGATGTTATATTGAGATATATAATTCATAGCACATGGCCCTAATGACCTTAGAAATACTAAGTTTCCCTTCATTAAATGATTAAAGGACCAAAAAACTATCTATGTGTTTTTTCTAGTTTTCGATTGGTGTGACCTATGAAAGTAATTTCCATTTGTATGGATACTTGTATCCCTTTAAATGTAATTGACATGTTTTGGAAAATGGAATAAATTGAGATAAATGAATGGTTAATGCTTAATGATTTACCCTCAATAAATGTTACGATTTTTTTAAAAGTATTGAATAATAATAAAACTTTGGGTGACATGTGGGTTCACATGTATGAATACCATGATGGAATTAATGGGGTTTCTTGGTCATACCATGGGAGGTACATGGATTCCCATGTATGAATTCAATGTATTGACCTGGGTTCATGAGGTAATTATTGGTTCCACATCCCTGGAAACCCCAACCATGTTAATGGAAGGTTGTTGTGTGGACCTTGACTTTTAAAAATTCTTTAATGGATTTTACCAAATGGTTTCAATGGTACATGACCATTCCACAGTAATGGAAGGAAAGGCTTGAAACAAAAAAATAAATGGTTTCAATTCTACATGACCTCTACACACTAATGAATGGAAAGTATTTAAAGAATATTTAAATGATGTCATCCCTACTTGACCAATCCACCCTAATGGAAGGAATGACTTGAACCAATTTAATTATTATGGTTACAATATAAAATAATAATGGACCGACTCAAGATCTATTTGGATTCTAAGAGGAGAATAACTTGGGTCTTGGGATCCCTATTCTAATTCAAGGATACAGTTTTCCTAGGATGGTGCCCACCCAGTATCTGGTTCTTGTATATTCCTTGTATTCCAAATATACTAACAGTGGGAACCATTTTCTTATAGTATAACTCTGATACACTCCTTGGAATCATTACTACCAAGTATGTTCCATGGTTAATGCCGATCTAGACCTATCATTATTAGAGACATTTTACCTTGGTCGATCACCTTGGAATCGGTAGGAAACTTATCGTGTAATGCCTTGTATAATGCTCCTTGTATTACACACTTACCCCTAAGATAGACTCAGATAATTCTGAGTTAGCCTTCCATGAGTTTATGTTACCTTGGTCGTTACCTTGGAACTCCCCAACTAGATATCTTTTCCCTGTTTCCTTATTAAATATTTGAACCTTCAGTATTTATACTATCATATGATTCGATGGATACACTGCATGGATCCAGCAATGACAAGTAGGTTCCATGGTTAAATCGCATCTTGCCCGGTCATTGCTTATCCTCATTATACCTTGGCGGAAACTCATTGGACATGGTAGGAAATTTACTAAAATATGACTTATAAAGAAAATTGTATTACTCAATTAATGAACTGGTAACATGTTTGGACAGTATCTGAGGGTTGCTGCAGGTACTTGGGTGTTTATTTACATTGCACTGCTTACATTATTTATGATTTCTTACACCCTATATAATTCTTATTACACTATCGGAATTGTGTTAGACACCAGTGGTGCCGGCCTTCGCAAATTTATATCTCACACCTTACTCGGGATGCCATTTCACTAGGGTATCTGAGTAGACATTTCTTGTACAAAGGGCCTTTGTCATTGTTTTTTGATGTTTAATTGTACCTAGAGTAGGAGAATAGGACTCAGTTAGATCTCGGGGTGCTCATGGATATCACCTTTTATCTTTTAGTACATTTCATTACATGCATCCTACATTGCATTGTATTAAAAATCATGTTCTATTGTTTAATGATTTCCGTAATTTATCAATAGCATTATATAAAATCATCTATTGTATAATCTGGAAATTTGGTTTGACTGAAATGAGCCCAATTCTAAATTTTAATGTGTATTTGGAACATTTCGGGTCAGTAGATGGCCACCCATATAAACTGGACCATTATGTTGATCTGGATAAATTGTGAATTTACATTAGTACCGATTAATGGGATCCAATTTTAAATTCATGGATTGTTTGGGTGATTCATGAATTGGGAAGATGAAACCCATATTAAATTAAATGATATGATACCTTGTGAAATAATAAAAAATGTGAATTCAGTTTGACGTTGATCTGAAATCGAATGATTATATTTAAAAATTCCACTGGACCTATATTGGTTAGTTGGTCAATGTTCCTTATGAGATGACATGTTTGGCTATTTATTTTTAATAATTTTTGCGATTGTTATTCGGTTTCTTTCTACAGAAACAAGGTTAGATAAAATGGGACCCTTGTAGGTCGTGTTATCTACTTAAAAGGAATTTTATTTTGATAAGCTGTCTGAGAAGGACAAGATGTCAACTTGTGTAAAATTATTTTAAATAAGAGTATTATAAAACTTTCTTGTTTTTCCTTGTGTATTTGGTTCAATTTAAAGAAATTTTTTTTTGTTTTTAATATGGTACTTTAATTTTTTGATTATATCACTGACAATTAATGAACAATTCTGATTAAATATAAGAGTATTGGAAAATGATATTATAGTGGAATCCTCTATTTAAGACTCTCGTGTAAATGGTAGTTTAGACTTCTCTTTGAGTTTCCTTAAAATGAAAGCGTGAGTACTTTCTATAGGAATTCTTTTTATTAGCAATTGTGTTAGGATCAGCTTTCTAGCCTGATGAATTTTTCGTTTGGTGTGTCACAATGTCGGGGATGAAACATGTTCTTCGATAGTGGCTAACCTGTGGTAGGTAGCACACTGATAACATAAATTCATAGCGAGTGCAATAACTTTTCTCACACTTGGTGTCATTGGGGCTTATTGTCCTTTGTTGGACTATTAGTTCATTAGTGAAACCCTTGTTCGCATGGGTTTTCATGACATTATTGACCTCGTTATGGGATTGAACCTTGAGTAATGATCATTTTCAACTGGTTAGATGTTCCTCAGACACAGTTATCCTCTTTTTAGGTAGTCTAAATCCTCGTTCTTAGTGATGGATGAATTAGTATGGTTTCATACAGGAAAATGTCCTTCTGAAGCAATATGAATTAAAAAAAATCTTATTCTACTGTTTATTATGGTCTCATGTCATTTCCATGTAGAGTGACTTGAATGTTAAAGAATTAGTTCATTCCAATACTTGGGATGGATTTCAAAAAACTCAGGGTTTTTCCAGACCAAAATCATTGTTATAATTGATCTCTTTTTTTAGTAGTTGATTTTATTCCTCATCGACTAAAAACCCCCTAAGGAGGGTAGTGTCTAGATGAGATAGTTAATGTGCATGTACATGTAGAAGGAACACCTATGGGGACATTGTAAAATGGTTGGGTTTATTGAATTCCCGTGAGGCATTCATGTCTTCAATTGTGTTGGTGATTTCATGGTAGCATAACATTGATCTCGTTCAACAATTTTACCTTTCAGTTTCTTGGTTTGTTTGATTAGAAATACCATAGTAAACCCTCTTACAATTCTATTCTTATGATACGAGAATGTACCCTATCTTGACTTCATCCTTGATGCACTACGATAACATCGGTCTTAAACCATGATAAATCATAAAAGTTGTTGATCATGAGGGATGATCCTTATCTGTGTTGAAGGATAAGAATGGTTCTCTTCGAGGCTTTGTAAGATTTTGGTTATTCATGAAATTCCATGTAGGAATGCCTTGTATAGAATCATGTACTACAAATGTTTCTTTTGAATTTCTATGGCTGCCTAATCCAGACTTCTATGAGATACATCAACCAAGTGGATCGAATATTTCCCTTCATTCAGTTTATGTTTACATTTTTAGGGGCCATATTAAAGAAAATTGTCCAATGAAGGAATGTGTGATATAATGGTCGACAGTGTCTTCTAAGATGTATTTCTAGACCAAATATATTAGTTCAATCCTAATTCAGCTCTTACGTTTTTAAGAAATCATGCTAGGAGTTTCATATGAACACTTAGAGTTCATCTTTTAAACAATTCCTATGGTTGATCTACCATAGACTAGAAATTTACCTTTCTTATGATACGACCTTTGGTGGGAATCAGCATCAGTCGAGTGTTACCATGAATTTGATGTGATCATGTCTCTAACTAAACAATATCATGTATGCTCTGTTTCAATGTTTTAGTAGACTGTTGAGCATTGGCTTAGGTTCTAAAGACAAAAGTGTGGAATGCATATGACATCATTAATTCTACAACACGCCTTGGTAATGCAATGAAACTGTTTGAACAAAACATCAAAACCCATGTAGTTCAGGTGGTGTTTATGTTTTTCCCCAAGGCATATCGGGTACAAGATGTTTTTAAGGTGGGTGGATTATAGAATCCTGTTTTTTGAGCTAGAATGAAATACCGATGTTTTGGAACTTCTTCTTTTACTAAATTGGTCATTTTTAAAACTGTGCATTGAAGCATAATTATGATAGTTGGATAACTCATAATTGAAGTTATGGGGAATAGGAAAATGCCTGAGAAGTTTCATGAGTGTCATGAGATGTTTTTGGAGTTTTGTACCTAAAAAACATCCTGTTTTAAATAATAGTAGAGGGATCATAGTTTAAGCACTGTCTGTGAAACCATGTGGCCAAAATCATTAAACTGTGTCGCCCTATTTAAAATGGGGTAGTGTCTTAGCTCACTAGTGGCACACAGTTTTTTGAACTGGGAGCCTAGCCTGTGAAGGGTGTGTCTTGGAGGCAGAATACTATGCACGGTTAGCATAGGGTTTTGCAACCAGGGCAGATCAAACCATGTGTGATGCCCTGTTTTTAGATTTATATTTGTTTTAATTAAATTAAATTAAATTAAATTAACAAGAAAAAAACCAATCCCCCCATCCTCACCCTCCCTCAATCACGATGGACGAGCCAATGAGGCTCACCCCTTCGATGCACGACTCTCTCCTTCCACCTCCGCTAGGATCGACGTTCGTCCACTTTTTCCTCTATTCTCATCTCCGATCTTCTAGGGTAAGCTTCTATCCTCCCTTATCACCTCTTATTTCAACCAAGCTTCAACCTAATCGGTACCCAGTGAGGCGCTCCTGAACCCTAGGTTTTAGGGTTAATGTTTTTTTGGTTTTTTTTTTCAGTTCTTAGGTTCTGTAAAATGGTATCACTTGGATCAAGGGGTTGTGTTATGGAAAACACCGTTGAAGGTGAGGCTATTCAGGCGATCATGGTCTTCTGAAAATTTCTCAGGGTATGTTTTTATAACATCTAAATAGTTTCAAAATTCTTTAATGAATTTCATTATGTTTCCTTGAGTCACTATTATTAAATTGGATGGGTGTTGAGTCTTTTCTGGTGGTTCCACTTAGTTTTAGTTCATCACCGATGTACACGGCTTGGTTCCACCTTTAGTTAGGGTCCCTTTCCAAGTCATCGATATATATAAATGCTTTAATAATGGTTCTTAATGCACTTATGTTATTAATTAATTCATAAAATGATGTATTGTGCTTAGTGCCCCATAAATGTGAATTTATCATGTTTCATGTTTTAAAATCTAATGATGATAAATGATTTGTTGATAAACAATATGATGTTTTTTATAATAAACCCTCCCTCAATAGAGGATCACATTTTTCATGCTAAAAAGAATTTGTTTGACCTTTCTTTCATGACTTTTCATGTTTATAACCATTATTCTAGATGTTATTTAGAGATACGGCATGCTTTGTGCATGGCCCTAATGACATTAGAAATAATAAGTTTCCCTTTATAAAATGATTAATGGAACGAAGCACTGTCTAAGTGTTTGGAATATTTTTGTATTTGAGTTACATATTTAGTTAATTTAATTGTCTATGGATCCTTGGAACCCTTAAAATGAAATTTACATGTTTTGTTAAAAGGAATGAGTTGAGTTAAATTAATTGTTAATGCTTAGTGGTTGTCCCTTTAAAACATGTTACCAAATTGTATTCAAATGTTTTGAATACTAATAAAACCATGGGTGACATGTGGGTTTCCATGTAAGAATTCCATGATGGACTCAATGGGTCTTCATGATCATACCTTGTGAGACACAAGGATTTCAATGTAGGAATTCCATGGACGGACACAGGTTCATGATACAATGACAACTTCCATATCTGTGGAAACCCATACCATGTAAAATGATGGTAGCGGTGTAGACCATGACTTTTGAAAATGCCTTAATAGATTTTACCAAATAGTTCCAATGCTACATGACCTATCCACACTATTGGAAGGCTAGGATTGAAAAAAAAAATGGTTGTACTGCTAGTTGACATATCCACACTAATGAAAGCCACGAAATGAACCAATAAATAAATGGTGTCTAGTCTAACTGACATCTCAACACTAAGGGGATGCAAGATATGAACCAAATAAATTATTATGGATTCAATATCAAATAATAATTCACTAACTCTTGCTCACCTTTGATTATGAGAGTAGAATTGCTTGGGTATCAGGATCCCCATTCTGATTCCAGGATGCTATTTTCATAGGATGATGCCCACCAAGAATCATGTTCTGGTCTATTCATGGGATGCCTGGTATACTTCCATTGGGTCAATAATTCTTATAGGATGCCTCAGATACACCCCTTGGATCCATCATTAACTAGTAGGTTTCATGGTTAAAGACCATCGGGCACAATCATTTCATATCGTTGTTTCACCCTGTTCAATAACCATTGACTCAGTAGTAGACATATTGTGGTTCCATGGATTACATTTCTTAGATTACACTCTTACCCCTTCGCAGGACTCAGATACTAATGAGTTATTCTTATGAGAGTTTATGATACCTTGGTCTTTACCCTGGAACTCTCACATAGGATTTCGTGGTTGGGTTTACTTGTTACGTCATTGAACCTTGACTACTTATACTATCACAAGATTCCTTGGAATCACTTTTTCAGAAAATCATTAATAAGTAGGTTCCATGGTTAAAGTCCATCAGGGCCAGTCATTGCATAGACATGATTTACCTTGGAGGAAACTCCTTGGACTCGGTAGATGAATTACTCACATGAGACTAACAAATAAAATGGAAATACTCAATTAATGAACAAGTTAATGTTCAGACACCAGATGTGGTCTAAAGTAGGTACTTGGGTATTTAGTTAAATTGAACTACCTATTTTATTTATGTATGCTTGCATCCAGTTTAATTTATATTAAAATATCAGAATTGTGAAAGATATATGTGGTGTGGTCCTACTGAGATTTATATCTCACACCGTACTCATAAATCCAATGAATTGGGGTACCTGAGTAGTCCTTTCTTGTTCATAGGGCCATGGACCATGTTTATTGATGTTTTCTTGTACCTAGATTTGGAGAAAAGGACCGATCTGGAGTTCGGGGTGCTCGGGGAGATCACATTTTAGATTATTGATATTTTCATTACATGAGTCCTACATTTCATTATATTAAAAACAATTTTTTACTGTATACTACTTTTTGTAATGTATCATTACCATTTCATGAATTCGTCTATTTTGTAAAATTGTGTTAGATAGTTTTGTTCATTTACATTAAATCTATCTTATACTGCTTTGTGATTTATGTATTACTACTTCAATTTCTGATTATTATTCACTATATTATACTGTTTCACAACTTTGATAAGAGGGTTTGGTCTCCCCACTAACTATCCTTACACCCTTGCTGCCAGTCAGTAGCCTCTACCCATAAAGGAGGCACATTTCAGATCATGTGGTGACCGGTCTGACCACCGTCTTAGGGGTGAGTGGGGTCAGGACGTTACATTATTTTAGGTATTATACCATTAATTTTTTCCCACTAGATCACTAACCATTATTGTGGTAAATCAATTTTGACCATAAAAATTTATCTTTATTTATCATCATGGAAATTACATTAAATAACAAATTTGGAAATTATTATTTAGAATATGAAACCCATTTTATTAGATTCCAATTAGAATAACAATAAATATAGGTTTTTTAATTATCATTCATAATACAGAAATAAATTAGAAAATATATATTTTTCATAAAACAAAATGAATTTATTCTCATTCATTTACAATTGATAATCACTAGGTGAACATTAATTTATTTTATTGTAAATATAATCATTAAATTTCATTAAAATCATAAATAATTTTTTTATTATATAAATCATGAGGAAATTTTCTTATACATGATCCAAAAATACTTGGAAGGAAAACTATTTTTACTATTACATAATTATATTTTCAATTTTAAATAAATAAATTTACATTTACGTATGATTATTAGTTTTTTAATTTATATAAAAAACTATTTAATTAATTTTGATAGATGAATTTTGAGATATTTATATTTAAAATAAAAATATATATTATATAATAAATAACTTCTATGAAAAGATTTATGTTTATAATTGAATTATTGTATTTTGTTTTTGGTAACATATATATTTATTGAATGCTAGAAAAATTATTTTACTAATGGATAGTTTAATTTAATAAAATAATTTTCCATTAGTAGATATTTTAATATTATAAATTTATTTATTGAAATTAATATATTTGTTTTTTGATAATAATATTTTTTAAATAATGGAAACCATTTTTTCCATGAGGTATTTAGGTCATCATGAATTAATTATTAAATGAAAGATGAATAATTATGTATACATATCAATCCTAACATTTCTAATTTTTAGTAAATTTATTTCCTATAATAACATAATTAATAATATAATATTACAATTTCTATATATAAAATCATAAAAGAAAATAGATTAAATAAATCACAATTATTTTAAAACACATACATTTTAGGATTTATACAAAATTTAATTTTCTATTGTTTTGTTGTCATCCAAGTATTTAATTCATTTTCCATTATCACATATATGTATAATACTTCTCTTTATTATTCATTATATTTTTATTGTAAATTTAATTATTCAATATAATTATAATAATAATTTCCATTATATATTATTATAATGTTAATGTTTATTCTCACTATATCCTCAACTAAAATTATTGAGTATATATCATTTAAATTTATTTTCCTTCATGAAAATTATTAAATCATTTTTATTTTATCAGAATAATTTATTTATCTATATCATTATTATAAAATAAATTAAATACTTTAAAATAAAAATTAAAATAATATTATTCTTAACACCTATGAATAATAATGAAATATAATTACTTAAAATGGGTTGTCACACTATTATGAGGTAGTAGATGTTGATTTATATCTTCTATTAGGAATCATTATTTATTTTATCATAAATTATTATCTATATATCCATACACACATAGATCTAATTATAATATAAAATAAATACCTTTTCACCCATATCGCTATTATGTGTAAACATTAACCTACTATGATTTCTGTTGAGATTTAAGTATGATTTTTTATATGATTATATTTTATTCAATGAGCTCTAATTTTTCATTTTTCCACCTCTATGGAATTCATAAAAAAAGGTAAACTATTTGCGCAAAATATTTTATGTGATGATTACCCATTTTGGTGGATTTACAAATTAATTTTTCTGTTTTAAACATTTTCATCAACCATATACAATGTTTTTAAAAAAAATATCATTTCAGTATTGATGTATGAATGTAACATCTTCATTATATCAAAAACTATCATTAAAATTTCATATCAATTATGTTTTAGATATATTAAAAAAATAGTTACTAAAATTGAGTTAATATAATGATCCATAAATATTATTCTCTAACTAAGAATCATTATATTTAGATTTATATACCTCACTTTTAGAATTATTAATATCATGGTTTTTTATCCAACCTAATATATTAGTTTCATAAATATTATAATTTTTCTATAAAATTTGTCTTCATTTTCTATTATATAATCTCTCAATGCATCATATTATTTAGTTACACTTTTTTTCATCAATCTGTGATTGCTATTTATCTTTTAATAATTTGAATTTCTTCTCATGATTAAATATAACAATGCTTTTTTAAATATCATCGCAACAAGGTTTAGTATAATTTGGGGAAATTTACATAAATAATTATTATTCTCCTTCTATCATCATTATCATTTGATGAACCATTAAAATTATAGATATCCATACTTCTAATAAATATGTCTACAACATCTCTAAAAAATCAATCTTTTATCATAGAATATTTATTAAATTCCCCGAATTTATATTAATATCATAAAATTAAATATGATGTTGTGTTGTTATTTTTATTCTTACAAAATGACTTCTGATTATTATTCTTATTGGATGTCTTTTTTTTATGTTTTATCATTAGTATATTCAAAATTATGAATTCCAAATTGTTTTTTGATATTTTATCATATTCTACATCTGTAGGTTCTATAAAACTAGCATCCAAAATGTATCTTCAATTTATATAGGATGTTCTTATATTTTATTTTGGAATTTTTGAATGTGATACAACAAAATTAGATGTAAATTAAAATCCATTATTCATTATATATTTCTTAGGACCCCGATTCAATATTCTCTCCTGATTAGTAAGAGTTCTATATATGTCTTACAAACGATTCTTAGTGATATACATATTATAAAAAATAACACTTCCAATATATTTACAATATTCAAGTAAAATATATATAATCACATCAACCAGATAATCATATCATAATTTATTTTCACCAAGAGATTGTCTGATTTTCAAAATATTAAAAAATATTTAGTGAATTTTATAAAAAAAATTATCTGTAAAATATTTAATTACTCACTGTCAGCAATAAGCATTAAATTCATTTTCCTAAATAGTTTTGATATTATATATTTTATAAAATTATTCTTTTTCCATGTAACACACATTATTCTACATGGTGATACATTATTTTATTTATTTAGTTTAAAAACCCATATCAGTGTATTACTAGCTCCGATATTTTGTTGAAATGTATCATTCTCATCTAAATTGAAATATATTACTTATTTTATTGTAGTACTATAACTAATAGTATACATTACAATGATTTAAACATTAGTACTAATGATTTTTATGATATATTTTATGTACTCATTATACTCACATAAAATATTGGTGGTTAGTTTTTACTATGAATTTCCATGATTTCAATGGGAAACATACCATCTATACCAAAAAATGATCATTCCTCCAAAACTTGGTTATTATAATTAAAAATATATATATTCTAAAATAGAAATAATAAAATTATAAATAAATATACCAAATGATTTAAATATACTATTATAAAAGATAAATGAATTGTCAATATCTAATTCAATGTGTTTTCAAATTATGTTAATATATAAAATCTCCATGTTAGGTTTTATTGATATTTAATTACCGGCTCAAGTTTCTACCCTTTTAATATCATAAATACCTTAAAAAATACAATTTCATAATTATCTGTTTCAAAAAAATATACAGTGGAATTTAAGTTAAAAAAATTTAAAACATTTTAGAATTATAAAATAAGGATACCCCTAATCATGAATGATCATAGTAATGTATGAAATCACTCGTGATGTTCAGTATAATAATTAAAAACCTATAAAATGTTAATAATAATTAAAATATTCCAATTAATGGAATTATAATATTTACTCCAAAAGTTATTGAATATTCAATAACCTGTATCATGGTTTCTAATTTCATCCCAATGAAATTCTTTAACATAACCGGTAAAATGGTATCATGTTTAATACCAACAAATTCATTAATTTAACCTTGATAGAAGTATTCAATATCCCTTAGAACCACATTTACAAAAATGACAGGGCCATGATTATAATACAAAAAATATAATAAAACTCATTGTTTTGTATACATAGTTTCTTATATATAAAAAATAAATGATCACACATGATCATAATTAATATTAAACCAGGGTAAATTTTATCTTTACAATGAAAAAAATTCTAAATATTAGTTCAATAAAAATTCTTGAACCAAAATTATGTCTGGAATATTACTATATGATAGATGAATCATTGCTCCATTATATGTGATTGATTATTTATAATATCTTCCATCCCTCAATGATCATTTATTGATTTACATCAAATTTTTTAGAAAACCTTAATGATGACATTTTATGTTTAATGAATTTGATTTAAAAAATATTAGATAAAACTGTATTATTTTTTGAATTAATATTCCATCAAAACCCTCTATATAAGTTCATTATATGTTTATGTTTATTTTGATTGAATCATATTTTAAAAAAAAATTCAAAATTTATGAGATTGAGAAGATATAAAATATACACAATAGAATAGGAAAAACATCTTCTAGTATAATCATTGTACATATAAGTGTTCGTTGATTTTCAAATAAAAGGATAAAAAGATTAATTTGACATGATTATATGACATATCCATTATATTAAGATAAAATGTCAGTATAAAATCTTTACCATAGGTTGAGAATTTATATAATTATATTCTTCTCCAGTATCTTATATATTCTAATAAATCATATACCATGTGTAATGATTCTGTAATCAAATGTTGTTCAAAAAAATGTTTTCTAAAAAAACATATCAGATAACTTAAAAAAATATGATAGAATCACACCTCAGATATTTAGACTCATTCAACCATGGAAAATTCATTTTCATTTAACTTCATGTTTCTAAATATATTTACTTATTTTTTCGAATAGTAAAAAAACTTGCACAAAATTTGTCGTTGATCATGAAAAAAATATACTAAATAACTTATAAATAAAATAGTAGGTATTATATAACATCAATTTATACTTATTGATTTATATAACTATAATAAATAACCTGGACATTCATTTGAGTTTCCATAAATCATCATGTATTATATAATATTCTTTTTACTTGAAATAATTTCCTTACATCATTACAGTGCCTTTAGGTTTCAATGGAATTTATTATTTATTCAATTAAAGTTTGTTTGAAATTCAATGTATTATTTATTCTTCTAATCTAAAATTTTACCCAATAGTACTACATAAAAAATAATGGTTCCCATACATCACATGTAGTGCTAATTTATGCTCAAAAATTTTAAAATTTATGTTATACATTTATTATTAACATGAATATTTATAGACACATTAATATTGTAATTTTTAAATAATGTCAATAAATTTTCGTACTAAAAGATCGAATATTTAATTATACCTTGTCATTTACACACTCAGTAATATTAAGTATATCAATGGATTCCAAAACTCCAAAAGACGTTTTATATTTAATTATTTTGAATCATTAAAAAAATATAAGTCTATGATTTATAATGAATATATTAGATCCATCATTTTAACCAAGTCAGCTATTATATACATATATATGTAGTTTCATTAACTAATAAAAAATTCAATATATTATGGAAAATTCTCAAGTATGTATGAATGTCAAATATCATTCTTCATTAATGATTTTTATCTAAAAATTATCTCTATGTAATTTTGGATGATGATGATCATTAAATGATTTTACCATATGAGTATCATGTTTTACAATATTTTAAAAATTATTTTTATTTACTATTCTCCAAAAAAATTATAATTAATTTTTAAAAATAATCATATAAATTACTAGTTCAAGATCAATATATAACAAATAAATATGTCAAATTTAGTTTTCATCTCATCATATATATTTTTAAGTAGTCTGTCATGGTATATTTATAATATAAGGCATTTTGATGGTTGATTTGAATTATTTTTTCCAATCATTTATTTAGATAAACTCAATAATATTCCATGAGTATCATTGTTATGGGTTTCCATGTTACGATGAACCCAATGCTCAGTGTAATATTGTTTCACCTAATAGAATGGGTTATTCATTTTCACCATGTGAAACACAATTTTACCCATGGGAACCAATGTTATTCATCAAGCTATCCTATTTGATGATTGAGTTTCCAGCATTTGGTTTCATTAAAAGGAATATTAAGCATACTATTTTAAAGGGGATTGAAAAATCATCATCTAATTTCATTCATCCCCATTATTTATGCATGATTATAATGATTTGGTATGAAATATTATCCCTTCCCTAAAATAAATATTTTCAAACCAAAATTATGTTTTATTATTAACACATCCAATACCTCCCATTATTTTCTCAAATAAAAATAAAATTTCATATATACATATCCAAAATGAATATCATACAAAAGGTATATGAAAATATATCATGTAAAGTCATCAAATTAGATGATAGTAAAAATAAATACATATAAAATCCTAGAACGATATATTCATAAACCCAACATTTTGTGATTGGTAATATTTCTTGTGTTAAATGACTAGTTTTTTTAAAATTCTCTCTACCTAATTATATTTTAATCAACATAAAACTCAATTACAACCTATTTTAAAATCCTAACAGGTATAAAATCCAATAAACAATTAAATAAAAATCTTATAACCGTGTACAATGCTGGTAATTTGTATAAAACTACAAAATCACTTATCATGAATGAAATATAAATTCTATTATGTATGTTTGGTAATTTATAGAAGTATTTTGACACATTAATCAAGTGAAATAATATAATTAGTATCGTTAAATAATATAAAAATATAATTGTAAATCAAATATATTAAGGAATAATCATATATTTGGACAATTGATAATCTATTTATAATGAATCTAAAAATCTGTTAATTAAACATAAATTATATTTTTTCCAAACATTATGAAAAAAAATTGTATGGACCATTCATTTAGTAGTTTGGAAATTGATTATGTATCTAATAGTCGTGGTATGAACCCTATCAAACCACATTATAAAGAATTTTTTAGGTAATTTTTACCCAATTATTGGGTATAAACTTTTAGAAGCATAAATCTGATATGCACATGTGCACATTTTTTAAAGGAAGAATCATTGAAAATAAAGAACCATGGGTCAACATAGTGAATCCTTATATAGTTTTGAAGTGGTCATTGAATCATCTAGGATAATAATATGCACCTCTTAATATTAATATAATCTATGTGAGACAAAAATAAATATGGTACCATGTGATTAATATATTGAAATAAGACATCAACATTCAAAAAATCACTTATTAATTTTTTATATTATTATTAATGGGTATTATGTACATATTTTCCATAAAAACCGATAAAATTATATAAATTCCATAGTGAAACTAATACAAACACTATTCATTTATTTCTAATATAAACTCCTTTGTGTCCTTCATTATATATAATTTTACTATTAATATGTTGTTCAAAATAATATATATATTTTATATTCTAATAATATTTTATTGGATATTTACATAATTTCATTATCACATATGTAATTTAATTTATGATGTAATAAATAAAGGTCAGATTGAACCAACATTATATCAATGTGTCTATAATCATTTATATTTCCTTAAGACATTTTCATGTCTTTTCAACATTTATTTGTATGTTATGAGTATTTCAAATATCAATTAAAACACATTATAAAATAAAACCTGTACTACTCATAATAATTTAACAACATGAAATGTAAAAATTAATAATAGTTGTGTGGTAATTGATTAAGATTTTAATATCTTAACATTCCTCTAACAATGTAATTCAATCATTTTTTGTATGATTCAAAATATACAATTTTACTCCCCACACTACTATATTATATAGTCCAATACTAAATTTGGATTTGTTAAGGTATTTATCATTATTTTATATTCCCTCCTTTATGATATAATCCTAAAAGAACATATAATATAGATAAAAAGTCATAAAATGTATCGAGTTGTGGGGTATATATCTATTATTATCAAACAGAAAACAAAATCCTCAAAATAATTAAAAGTGATCGACTTGTAAAAGATATTATAAAAATTAATGCACACACAAACTGAGACACACGAACATATATATATCAATAAAAACACCATTCCAATATCCAAATAATTATTCAAAAATACCCAACAAGGAATGTATTTTTTAAAAACTAAAATCAACAACCACAAGGTAGACAAAATATATGAATCTATTTTTAGAATCTCACTTTGATAAGAACAATGGAAAATAGAAAAATCCACTTCAAATATCTCAATATAGTAAATCAGATTACCATCCAAAACTATATTACATTCTTTAGAAATTTATCTCTTACTCAAGTGAAATTCCTTTATCTAGAATACAAGAAAAATTATATGGGTGATCCCTAAATTAAGATTGATGCAATGTGTATATAAAATATACCATGCATATATTCTTTACTAATCTTAATGGATTTGTTTCCATTATATATTATTTTATTTAGAAACCAAATTCTAATGGTGGGAGGTGCTTTGAATTGAATAATGATACTACAAATTATGTATTGAGATAATGGTGGTGTTATTTACAATCATCCGTAAATGCTTATATTTACTAGTGATAGACAATAATATTTTTTGAATACTTGTTTAAGAAATTACTCTAAATAATACTAGTCATTTATTTAGAGAATGTGACAATCTTAAAATATCCTCTAAGTGGATATTTCACATGGGAATTGTATTGTCACTCATTATATCTATTTATATTATTACACTATCAGTTGTATCAAAATAATACAGAACATTATAATTTATCACCAATTAAGGAGGAGTTCAGATCCTATAAAATGACGTAGGATGTGTCATGAATGAGGGAGAAGGCATGTGAGAAGGACTTCCATTATATCTCTATTATGGGAATAAAAATATATGTATTTCAATGTAATTTAATATGGAAAAATATAATTCATGAATTCATGTAACAACAACCACAATGTGTAGATTAATGGTCATGGATCCATGTCCACATCAATGTTGTTAAAAGCAATTTAGCATATACAATGTGGTGAAAAGTATCTAGTAATGGGATGGTGGTTTTTTTATGTCAATGCAGCCCTTTTTGGATTTACCAAACATATTAATTAAGTTTGGTATTTTTTGGAGCTAGGTGGATTTTATCATATAATTTAATTGATAAAACCAAAAGGATTATATTGAGTTGATCATTTTATTCGAAAAATTTGTAGAGGATTATATTTCATGGTATTTGAGTATACATTTATAGGAATTTAAACTTCTTGAATTTGAAGAAATTACTAAGAGGTTCTTTACACAATGCAGTTGAGGGAACAAAGAAGACGATCATTGATTTAGAAATTTAGGAAACCACAAATATAATGCCATATTAAGTCATTGGAGGACCAAAAATGATGATAACTACAAAATTAATTTGAAAAAACAAATAGGAGGATCACATCTCAAGGTATTTTTGGGAACCAAGAGTTTTGTTTGTTCAAAATTTTATTTTCTAGCTTTAATGAAGAGTATCATTACATGGTGTGGTTTTTTTAATTATTATGAATGAAATTAAACATGACGCAAAAGAAAAAGGTGTTTGAGTGAGTTCAAAATCTCATATTGGTCAAATAAGAATGATATATAACTATGAAAAATTTCCAAGATGAAATGACATCTCTAATCCCAACGTGTGTGTTGGGTGGAACCCCAATATTATGGGATTGTTGGTTTTGTTAGGAAATCAGGTAGGTGACCTAGTATAGTGGGAACATTGTTAATTGAACTATGTTTATGGGTTACCAATTAAAACATGGGTGGATAAGAATCACAATTATTACCTTGAGAAATAAGTATTCTGAAAATTAATTAATAATGATTGTGAAACCATATAGACAGAGGATATGAATATCTATATCACATTACATTATTGTTTGATTTGTAAATCACATAAAGGGGTTCATAGTGATTTTGGATAGTATTATTATTATTCATGTGCTCATGTTCATCATGAGTAACTTTTTATAAATATGTTTTTATTGTGGGATTTTAGTTGATCCTTTTATATAAAACCCCAACGTTGGTTCCAAGCTTTGGTTGGTGACGCTAGAAACCATTTTGAGCACTGGGGTATGGAATACCTCCTAAGATGATATAATGGTACTTGATAATATATAGATTATACATGTACCCAAGGCAACCTGTTACATGACCATATTAGTTTTATTGGGATACTTCATCTAGAAAAAATAATCTTGGATTAATATTATGACCAAGGGGAACAATTTCACATCATAAATCCATAAGAAAACATGAATCCCCCTATATAATCTTTGGTAAAACTTCTATACAATTTATGTCAATGATATAATGTATATATATATACATTTAATGGAAAACAATTATCTAATAATTAAACCATACATATAAAATAAATAAAATTAACTAAAACAAAATCCATACCAAACAGAATGTCATGAACCATACATCGGCACCCATAAGAGGAGAACCTGAACCATCCTATGCGATCACCGTGGCACATTCCAAAAACCTCTATAGTTTTAAAATTCCCCAAGAACATCTAATACGTAAAAGATGGATTTATTTCTCTCAAATATAGTACATAATAGAAGGTATATCCACCTCAAAACCCATCTGGGATATTTTATACATTTGATGGTCACATCAGTATATAAAATGATACAACATATAAGTATAATGATATATATATATATATCAAAAAAATATAAAAAAAAATTATTTTTAACAAAATAAGTGACAAAAAAACACAAAATAACATAAATATATTTAATATAAAGATTATAGAGAATAAGTTCAGAGAATATACGCCCCAAATATTCATTCATCAACAATACATACGAAATAAAGAAAGCTAAAATATATCTCACAAATCATCTCTTTGATCATGTGGAGAATCTCCACCGGGAAATAATAATAACCTAGAATAAGTAAATGATACAATCAATAAATCATTTTAGAATGATTCCATGCCCAAGATAAACTAGCTAATCTATAATGATAGTATGTGTGAGATAATCATCTTGGTGGGAAACCACCAACTAGTCAATGAATAACCATTATAAATATATATTTCACAAGTTAGATGGAAATTAATATAAAATATGATTTCAATTTGATTCCAAATATATAATAAATTTCATCTCTTATAAAAACATTTCCAATTAAAAATTCATAAGAAAGAAAATTCAATAAAATCTCTTATTACACTATTAAAAAAAGTACAAGTGCTGACCATAGAGACATTATAAAATGATATGGGTGATAATAATGTGAAATACCAATTTTAAAATAATTTTACTATGAAATTTAAAATACCACACACAGAAAACATCCAAAATGGGAACGTTTGATATATAAGGACACCTATTATTAGACTATACAACTACTAAATATGGAAAAATTAGGGTAAAAACTAACATTGTCAATAGAATATGATTCCATTAGTAGAATAAACATATCTAATATAAAAACATTGAATAATAATATATATCAGGCATACTAGTGAGATTTTTACCATGAAGAATTATATCATGTCAAATAACAAATCCCACTTATACACCCATGGTATAACATGAATTAAAAATAAAATTCATAATGTATATAAATTAATAAAAGTGGAAGAATTTAATTTTCATTTAAATCTAATCAATCCCTCACCCATGACACCCTTTCAAGAAACTACACCATATTCTCCAAGAATGTATTTTATAAAAAAATCCCCTTTATTGGTTACTTCCATGTATATGAAATCAATAAAAATGTAAGTCTAAAATGAATAATGGGAGACTTAATGTTGGTATTCATCATCAAAACTCATTTAAAATTTCAAAAAATGTTCCTGATAAGTTCTTATTACAAAACCAAGTCATAAAAAATGTTTCAAAAACAAAAAAAATTAAAACAACTTAATAATTTTAAGGATTCAACCGAGAATTTTTAAAAAACATACCAATAATGTATTTTAGAATTTAATTTACACTTCAAAACAATGGGAAATCTCATTTTAAAAGAGTAAAAATAATTAAAACAATATAAATTTAAAAAAATACATGTTTTAATTTTTAAAATTTCAATAAATTATATAATGCATAAATAAAATAATTATCAATCATAGGTATAAATTTCATGATCTATCAAAAGTACTACCTACCATGAATCCAATGCATTATCTAGATGATGGATTATATCCACCTCAAAGAGTCCCTAGAATTATTAGATATCCCTAAAAGATCAAAAACCTCCAATCTAATATTATTCCAAAAACACCCCATTTCACTAGAACAAACAGTTATAAGACTGATTGGGAAAAAACGAGGAAAAAATTACAAAGGAAATTTGAGGTTCTTACCATTAAGAAAATTACATGAACACTCAATGTAAAACTAGTATTCTCTCTAGGGGATATGGATATGAGGTCACACACGATGAATTCATATATATTATGAGTAATATTAGCTAAAACCCATGAAAGGGTTATATGTTAAAATAAAAATTTAATGAACATTATCACTATGCATGTTTGGAAACATGGTCGGACCATCTATTCACCAAAAATGCACCTTGAACAATACAGTTTTTTGAAACTAGAAATGCATTCCATGTTGATATAGATACCATGTACCAACAATGTGACTTGTATTTTTCCAAACTACAGGGAACGTATAAGGACCCAGCCTTCAACATTACATAATATTGAATTAAATGAATAATTCACATTGGGTATCTTTTTAGGTTTAGTGTTTTAGAGAATTATTCCATATCTATTACATATCAACTTGAATATTATATGTATACACTACTACTCAGTATCCATTTTTTTCATAAAATAAAAACTCTTAAAAAGACACATGTCTAGTTCCATATTTTAGACATCATGACTTTTCCATGATCCCATCCTTGAACCTATTCATATTTATGTCATGTGGAGAACATTTCTAAAAGATGGAATGAGCATAAAAATCTTAGTAAAGGTTATAAAATAAGGAAGGAAAACATTATCCCAACAATAAATAAAAATCCATGAAACCATACTTTTTAATCATAACATACCTTATGAAATCATACGATTTATGAATAACACACGCAAATCATAAATCATGAAGGTTACTTATGAAATCCATATCAAAAATACATTGTAGCTATCACAGCTACATAGGGAGTTACATTTGGAATACCAATCACGGTATATTCCCTAAATCTCTTAGGAGAAACATCGCATGTACCTCTGTCACGTTACCCAAAGCATTGGAGAGCTATCTCAGGCTCACCTGCCCTAGGTTTATCACGGAACCACCCATATACGTAAACAATTACCAATAACCATAACATTATCATAACATATAACACATTTATAAACGAAAGATAAAATTTCCACATTCCAATATATCTAATCATGATATTGAAAGAAACAATGTTTTATCAAATCATTTTCAACACCATTTAAAAAGTGATTTTTGAATCAAATTTTCCCAGACCACTTTGAATATTTTAAATAAATTATCATTTGAAGAAATTAATGTCCATATAAATAAATCCTAAAACCCATTTTTAAAACTTGGACATTAATGAGAAATATTTGGAAAAATTAATCTTTAAATCATTTAAAATGACATTTTAGCTAAATAGTTTTTTTATCAAAAAGAGAGATGCTTGAAAACAAATAATTGAAGAATAAATTTTAAATCAGAACATTATAATAACATGAGAATAAAGGGATTAATGATATAATATTTCAAAGGAAGATATATAGACAATATAAGAGTGAATTTGTGCATAACAACAATGATGTCTCAATGAAAAAGTAAAATGAGTTAAAATCCCTTATAAAGATGGAATCCCCAAATTAATGATAAATAAATCACATAATTATGTGTGAGAAATATAAATACACCAAACATAAATGTATTTTGAGTGTAAAACAATCAGAGTTCATTCACACGTATTCATAGGATGATATATTCAATAAGTACAAGTTGAACATGATGAATTGAAATTGGGTTAAGAGGTTCCTTTGTAAAAATTCGACAACCTAATGGTGTCACATTAAAATTCAGAAAATGAGTTGATGAGATAATATGGAATCTATTATCCTGGATATAAATTTTACATCACTAAGGATATAGTAGAGAATATCCCAACATAATAAGATGTAAATTAAAAGACATAACAAAAAGATGTCTTTTATAAAGAGGAGGTTGAATGGTTCCCTTACCGATTTGGTAATGTAAAAAACATACACCACATGAAATATGGATCAAACAATGAAGACGTAAATACTCATAAATGAATTTATATTACATAAATAGTATAATCATGGGAAGTACATACACCACACAAAAGGTAATAGTGTCAAATATAGCATGAATCTCACGGGGAAAAAAAGTGAGACGAAAACCCTTTACCATGTTGTAATCAACTGAGTCATATGACCAAAAGATAATAACCACAATATTAATAACATAATACCATGAATATAATGAGAATCATGATAATATATATCAAATTTTAGTACACAATAAAATACATGAAATGAATAAGTGGAGAACAATGGCAATCTCACGGAATTAAAAGTGAGATAAGAAAATCCCTAACCTCATGTCCGACTTGACTAGTTCATTCTTTAATATCCTGAATAATAAACAAAAGACAATTTTTACTTTCATAATAACATATTTAAAGTTTATTTTTCCGTTTATATCACTTATTACCATGTTATAAACATTATGTAATCATTTAAGTTAATAATGTTCGTTTTGTCGATATTTGGTAATTGAGTCAAAAATGGACTTCTTATAATTACATGTTGTTCATGCGGTTAAAGGTTCATTATATCAGAATAATATTCATTATTTGGATATCATATATGTCATATATATCCATCATATACTTTTATTTATAATATTACATAACATTTAGAGGTAAGAAATGAAATGCACCGTTCATGGAGATGGTATGTCGTACGTACGCATGAATGCTACTTCCATTTCTATTTCATATTTAATGGAATTAAAAAATAATGATACATATTAGTATTATAATTCCAGTATTTTAGCATATATAATGTCATTAAATATTTCCTCTATATGTACCACATATGTTATGAACGAGTCATATCACTTTGAGGGGGTGGTAGTCCATACTACCTCTAATGATATTATCGCATTTACCCCTAATGGAAACCATAAATGCATGCTTTAAAAGAAAATTACAGAAGAATAAAAAACATAAACATATTATATATCATATATAAATACATTTCCATCATAATGGACACATTGAGATGTGGTAGGAGATAATCGAACAATCATAGTTTCTTGATGCTTTAGTTTGTCATCCACAGAATCATTATATTTTTCATCCATCAGATCGAGGTGTGTGTAAGTGTAGTCATAATCATTCTCATTAAAAAAACTAGTATATTGAAGATACTGGTTTCATTACAAAATAATTTAATAGAGGGATTTTAGGGGTTATAGAATTAAAATAAAATAAAACCATTTAAGAGAAATTGTTACCTTAATTTTGGGTAACTCCCATTAGATTGAACCAATGGACTTCTTGAAGTGCCTTATGCCTAAGTAAAGGCTTCTAGGAGGAGGATAGTGATGTCGTGGGATTAATTAGGCAGAGTTTGGACGAACCAAATGGCTTGAGAGGTGTGGGGAATTGGATATAAATGGTCTCCTTTTATAAGATAAAGGAGGGGCTCTTTAGGAAAGTGCGAAAACATTGTTTTATTATATAATGATATTTGGTTTTTAATGATCCAAAAATAATTACGGTCGAATATAAGATGACTCATATTAGAAATAAAATCATCAAATCAGAATTGGACATGTTTTGGATAATAATTTAATCATTATAATCTTATTTATTTATATCATTTATTAATGAGGTCAATACTACATCCTTATTGTGTCATAAATAATTTAATTTATTCGATGTCTAAAATTTAAAAACAAACACTATAATATAGTAAAACTATTTATCTTTTCAAATAATATTTATAGTCTAAAATAGGACTTATATAACACCATATAAAAATTAATTACTAAAAGATTTTTGTTATGTCAATTTTGTCTTCACATTAAATTAATTAATCTAAATTTTAATTATAAATCCCAAGTGGATCAATGTGGTCCCAAAATCTACCCAAATAATCCCATGGTCATAAATGACTCATCTAATAATGTTATTACAAGTGTTTATGTAATTTTGAATTTTTATAATATTCTTTTATCCTTGAATAACCCTATTTAACTTTAACCGCGGTAAATAAAAGTCAAAAGTTACTATACACCAAAAATTATTTTCATATTATTAAACAAAATTTTACTTCTTGATAACAATCATGTATGTTGGATTTTTGAAATTCAATTCCTAGAAGTGGTAAAATTTCATTTAAATGAAAAAGTCTGTTTTTTTAAATACGACAAAGTGGTTTCACTATTCATCAAAAAATAAAGTTTTTCATAATAATACCAAAAAATAAGCCAAAGATATATTTGATATTCTAATTCAAAAATGATGTTTATTTCTCCAAAATAAAAACATCAAAGGGTCATTAATTAGTTTTAAAATTAGTTCCCGTTATCAAAACAAATAGCGTGTTTTTAGGAAACAATATCAATCCAAAGATTGATACTTGTGTATGTCCAATTTCAATGTAAAATTACTTCCAATGACCAACATTGTATTAAATGGTAAAAATATATTTTAATATAACATTAAAACCAATTAAAAAGATAATCTAACCATATAAATATATTAGATTAAAAGGAACTTTTGAATTAAAATACAATATTTTTCAATATTCATTAGAAATGAACTTTATCATAAAAATACCAAACAAAATTACCCAAAGTAAAATATGATTTCCCCATTATAAAGAAGGATTTTATTTGGTCATATAGAATGTATTAATGTGACCAAAACTATATTTAAAAAGGGTTCTCCATTAAAAGGTGGTAAATCAACCTTTTAATGTAAATTATGCTTAAAATTTGATTCATTCACATTTTAAGCCTCTAATATATATTGGATAATTGTAAATAAATTTAAAAAATGTTTATTCATATTGGACTTATTTTTGTTCATTCTCACTAATACAATGGCTTGGATTTAACTACTATTTAAAATAATAATATTATATTATTAGTGTGTAATGTAAGATTTCAAAGAAACACATTATTGTGTACCGGGTATGCTATCGAACATAGCAACCACTTTAAAGTAAAATTAATATTTAATTCAAAAAAATTAATAAATATGAAAAGGTCATATTCTTTATTTACCTAGGAAGTTACATCCTTCCCCCCTTTTGGGAATTGCGTCCTCGCAATTTCAAAATTTGGGCTGAAACTATATTGAATATCCCATATCGAAAAAAGAGTTAGTAAAACTATGACTTTAAAAGAAAGAAAGAGAAGTACAATGGTTACTCGATTTAAACCATACTAAGGATCCATGAAAACATGGATATGGAGGAGAAAACGAAGTGCCATGTTCTTATGGAGAGTGATAGGAAACATGATTAAGAGAAACTTAACCACAAGAAAATCACAAATTTATGATGTGTGTAAACGGTCTTCGATTACCCAGTAGGAAACATAAACCAACAATGTTTTTGATTTACGTTCCTTTTCATAATTCTGAGGATTTCATCTTCTACATAGAATAGAAATATAAGTAAATATAATCACCTTCAAGTAGAGTTTCATCTTTTAATAAGTTTCTACCAAAAATATTCATTTCTCTAAACGATGTGAATTCAAAAAGACTTGGTCACATCAAAAGCACAAGAATCATCTTCTAGAGAATCACATAATCCAAAAAAAAGAGAACTATCTATTTCCCTTGTATTTAGACATCAACTAAAACCAAAATTTTTCTACAAGATAAGATAATCACCAAAAGGATAATCCTTTATAAAAAGAAATACTACTCTTAATCTCCAAAATTCATCAAAAAGAACCCAAGGTTCAAGAAAGGCCATTAAATAAACAGTTATCCTTAAAATTATTCAAATTATTCCAAACTATGATTGAAAACGAAATCTATGAAGGATTTAATCACATAGTCTTACAAGATCAATCTTAACATTTATCTCCAAATAACATCAGTTACTCTTAAAATATTATAATGAAAAGTAATTAACCTAATAAAATATCGTCCATGATAGGTTAGTCATTTCCATAGATAACCAAAAATCAACTTATTACTGATTCATAAGATCATCTAACTAAAAACAATTAGTCATACTAACCAGGGACTTCACGTAGTCCACTTGTAGTCGATAAATACCAGTCGCACTTTGGTTATGGGTTCGATTCCCATAGCTCTGTCCGACGTGAAATGTTTCCACATTGTTTGCATGTTGTCCCTTTTCAAAAACTACATAATTTTATAACCTTCCCAAAAGAGATAAATTCATCTTAAATAACCATATCATGTTTTAACCACAAAGGTTATCTAATAATTTTCGTTTTGCATTCCATAATGTATTAACCAGTAATTGCCTCAAATTCAAGGATCATATAAACCCAAATTGTACATTATAACAATATCCGCAAAAGAGAAGATAGTTATTTCTTGAATAAAATTTTCATATATCAAACATCAGGTTTACACATACTATAAAAATTCTTCTAATGTAATACCATCATCAGAAGAGCCTTAATACTTTTAAGCATTTATCCATCCTAAATTCTACCATAACTCTTTAATCGCTTATATGTTGACTTATTACTCATTAAACATTATCCATGATCCATTAACAATTCCTTTCCAACTTATTCGGAAATACTTCTTTCTGAAAAACCAAATCATGAATCATATCCTATGATTTCAAAAATAAGAAAACATATGTTAAGAAATAATCCATACCTTTCATTGGTCATTGTCAGTTTCTCCATCCTCAATCAGAGTGGAATTAGGTATTGGTAAATGAATATTTGTATTATCCTGGTGATCACATTCCCAAAACTTCTTCGTAGGACATGTGTTTTTATAATGACCATGCACACCTCATTTAAAACATTCAGTTGATCCCTAATAATAGACTCCTTTCCATTTCCTAGAGTCAACTAGATGCTTCCTTTTTCCATGGTAGGTTCTTGCTTTATGATCTTCATTTCCATATCTATAACATCCTTCTATCCCTAATAAACATTTTCATAGGTGTTTCTTTCCACATCATTGACACATAGGTTTTTGAACATACAAACCATTATGATTATTACCAGAACTTCCATGGGGATTTATTTTTTTCACATACGATACCTTATAAAAATCACCAAGGTTCAAGTGGTAAATCATGACTCCAGATAGTTGGTTGAGAATAACAACAATAGTTCCCTTTAAACCGCCCATTTCATTCATTTCCTCATTCAGAAAACCATCATAGTTTTCTTCACATCCATTGTTACTTTGATGTCTTCTAGATCCAACCATTAACTAAAACCAGAAAGGTAAGTGTGACTATATCAGTAAAATCATCATATAATATCTTATGAGGAGGGTAAATACTAAAATATAATTATTCCAGTTATATTAAACTCATTCTCCTTATTTAAAAAAAACTATGACTCTTTCTGAATCCTAACCATTATGGTAATGTCACTTATGCAAAAAAAAATACCCTAACCTCTAAAGTTATCTAAAATGACCTATGAAACCAACTATAAGGACCCGACCATAAACATTACATAATCATGAATTAAATGAATAATTCACATTGGGATTCTTTATAGGTTTAGAGTTTTAGAGAATTAGGCCATAACTATTACATAACAAATTTAATATTACAAGTAGACACTACTACTCAGTATCCATTTTTTCATAAAATAAAAACTTTTAAAAAGACACATGTCTAGTTCCATGTTTTAGACAGCATGACTTTTCCTTGATCCCATCCTTGAACCTATTCATCTTTAAGTCCTGTGGAAAACTTTTTAAATTCATTGGATGAGCATAAAAATCTCATTAAAGATTATAAAATAATGAAGTAAAACATTGTCCCAACAATAAATACAAATCCATGAAACCATACTTTTCAATCACAACATACCTTATAAAATCATAATATTTATAAATAACACACACAAATCATAAATCATAAAGGTTACTTATGGAATCCATAACAAACTTACATTGTAACTATCACAGCTATATAGGGAGTTACAGCTGGAATACCCATCACGGTATATTCCCTAAATATTTTAGGAGAAACATCACATTTACCTCCGTCATGTTACCCAAAGCATTGGAGAGCTATCTCTGGCTCACCCACCCTAGGTTTATCACGGAACAACCCGTACACGTAAACAATTCCCAATAACCTTAAAAATATCAAAACATATAACACATTTACAATGTAAAGATAACATTTCCACATTCCAATATATCAAATCAAGATATTGAAATAAACAATGTGTTATCAAATCATTTTCACACCCATTTAAAAAGATATTTTTGAATCAAAGGGTCTCATACCACTTTGAAGATTTAAACTGAATTATCATTTGAAGAAATTAATGTCCATATAAATAAATATTAACCCCATTTTGAAAACATGGACATTAATGAGTAATATTTAAATGAATAAATCATTAAAAAATTTAAAAGAATATTTTATTTAAAGAGTTTTTTAACAAAAAAAGTGATGCTTGAAAACAAATAATTGAAGAATAAATTTTAAATCAGAACATTATAATATCATGAGAATAAAGGGATTCATGGTATAATATTTCAAAGGATAGTATATACACCATATAAGAGTGAATTGGTTCATAACAACAATTAAGTCTCAATGGAAATATAAATTGAGATAAAATCACTTATAAAGATGGTATCCTTAAATTTAAAATTAATCATTCACAAAGTTATGTGTGAAAAATATAAATTCACCCAATATAATTGGATTTTATGTGTAAAATAATCATAGTTCATTCACAAAAATTCATAGGATGACATTTTCAATAAGTACAACTTGAACCCGAAGAATTGAAATTGGGTTAGGAGGTTCCTTTGTAAAAATTTGACAGCCTATCGACGTCACTTTAAAATTCAAGAAATCAGATTATGAGATAAAAAAGGGAATATCATGTCTTGGATATAAATTTTACATCAATAAGGATATAGTATAACATATCCCAACACAATAATATGTAAATTAAAAGACATAACAAAAATAAGTCTTTTATAAAGAGGAGGGTGAATAGTTCCCTTACCGATTTGGTGATTTACAAACCATATGCCACATGAAATAAGGATCCTAAAATGAAGATGTAAATAATCATAAATGAAACTATATTTTATAAAGAGTACAATCATGGGCAGTACATACACTACACATAAAATAAATAGAGGAAAATATAGCATGAATCTCACGGGAATAAAAAGTGAGACGAAAACCCTTTACCATGTTGTAATCAACTAAGACGTATAACCAAAAGATAATAACCACCAAATGAATCACAGAATACCATGAATATAATGAGAATCATGATAATATGTATCAAATGGCAGTACACAATACACCACATGCAATGTATAAATGGCGAACAATGGAAATATAATGGTATTAAAAGTGAGATAAGAAAACCCCTTACCTCGTGTCCGACATGACCCATTCGTTCTTTAATATCCTGAATAATAAACTAATGTTAATTTTTACTTTCTTAAAAATATTTGAAAATATTATTATTGGTTTTATATCACTTATTACCATTTTATAAACATTATGTAATCATTTAAGTTAATAATGTTGTTTTTGTTGGGATTTGGTACTTGAGTCAAAAATGGACTTCTTATAATTAAATGTTGTTCATGCGGTCAAAGGTTCATTATATATAGAATCATATTCATGAATTGGATATCATATATATCATATATATCCATCACTTTAATGTATTAATAATAGTAATTAACATTTAGAGGTAAGAAAGGAAATGCACCGTTCATGGAGACGGTAAGCCGTACGTACGAATGAACACTACTTCCATTTCTATTTCCTATTTATTGGAATTAATAGATAATGATACATAGTATTATTAAAATTAAATTACTATATCATATATAATATCTTTAAATCTATCCTTTATATGTACCACATATGGTATGAACGTGTCATATCACTTTAAGGGGGCAGTAGTCCACACTACATCTAATAAGATCACTGCCTTTACCCAAAATGGACACTATGAAGGCATGATTTAAAATGAAATTACAGGAGAATAAAAAAAACATTAACATAATATATATCATATATATATACAGTTCCATCATAATGGCCACCATGATAGGTGGTAGGATATAATCGAACAATCATCGTTTCGTGAGGCGTTAGTTTGCCATCCACAAAAACATTATATTCCTCATCCATTAAATAGAGGTGTTTGTAAGTGTAGTTATAATACATATCATAAAAACATCCTAGTATATTTAGGATACTGGTTTCATTATAAAATAAAGTAATAAAAAGAGTTTAGGGTTGGAGAATTAAAATAAAAGAAAACAATTTAAGAGAAACGGTTACCTTTAATTTGGGTAACTCCCTTTGGTTTGAACCAAAGGACCTCTTGAAGTGCCTTATTCCTAAGGTAATGCTTCTAAGAGGAGGGGAGGGGTGTGTGGGGATTAATTATGGAGATTTAGGAGGATCCAAATGGCTTGAGAGGTGTGAGGAATTGGATAGAAATGGTCACCTTTTATAAGGGAGAGGAGGGGCTCTTTAGGAAAGTGTAAAAACATTATTTAATTATATAATGATATTCGGTTTGTAATGGTACAAAAATAATTATGGTATAAGATAAAATGACTGATATTCTAAATAAAATCATCCAATCTTAATTGGAAATGTATTGGATAATAATTTAATCATTATAATCTTATTTATTTAAATTATTTATTAATGAGGTAAATACTGCATCATTATTGTGTCATATATAATTTAATTTATTAGATGTGTAAAAATTATAAATAAAATAATATCAGGTAGGAAATACTTTTATCATTCCAAAGAATATTTATAGTCTAATATATGACTTATATAATACCATATAAAATTTATTTACTAAACGATTTTTTTTTAATGTCAATTTTGTCTTCACATTAAATTAATTAATCTAAATTGTCATTATCACTCCCAAGTGGCTCAATGGGGACCTAAAATCTACCCAAATATGCCAATGGTTGTAAATGACTCAACCAATAATGTTAGGACAAATTTTAAGGTAATTTGGAATTATTATAATATTAATTTAACCATGAATTACCCTATTTAACTTTAACCGCGGTAAATAAAAGTCAAAACTTACAATTCACCAAAAATTATTTTTATCTTATTGAACTAAATTTTATTTCTTGATAACAACCATGTATATTGGATTTTATAAATTCAATTCACAGAAGTGGTAAAATTTAATTGAAATTAAAAATTCAGTTTTTTTAACTACCACTATGTGGTTTCACTATTCATCAAAAATTGATGTTTTTCATAATAATCCCAAAAATTTAGCCAAAGATATATTTGATATTCTGAATTAGAAAATTATGTCTATTTTGACAAAATAAAAACATATAAGTGGCATTAATTAATTTTAAAATTAATTCCCTTTATCCAAACAAATAACGTGTTTTTGAGAAACAATAACTATCAAAAGATTGATACTTGTTTATGTCCAATTTCATAGTGAAATTACTTACAAGGACCAACGTTGCATTAAATAGTAAAAATATATTTTAATTTCAATTTAAATCCAATTAAAATGTTAATATAACCATATAAATAAATTATATTAAAAGGCACATTTGAATTAAAATGCAATATTTTTCACTATTCATTTAAAAATGAACTTCATCAGGAAAATTCCAAAAAACAAATTTCCCAAAGTAAAATTTGATGTCCCCATTCTAAAGAAGGATTTTATTTGGTCAAATAGAATGTATTAAAGTGACCAAAACTATATTTAATGAGGGTTCTCCATTAAAAGGCGGTAAATCAACCTTGTAACGTAAATTATGCTTAAAATTAGATTCATTCACATTTGAAGCCTCTAAAATTTATTGGATAAATGTAAATACATTTAAAAAACATGTATAATAATATTGTAGTTAGTTTTTTTCATTCCCAACAATATGAAGGTTTGGAGTTAACTACCATTTAAAATAATAATATTATATTATTAGTGTGTAACGTACGATTTCTAAGAAACTCGTTGTCGTGTATCAGGTACACTATTTAAAATTGCAACCCCTTTAAATTAAAATTAAAATTTAATTAAAAATTTAATAAATATGAAAAAGTCATATTCATTATTTACCTGGGATGTTACAGTAGGTCTCATTGTTTTTATATAGTTATTTATAACTATGCACCTTAACCATTAGAAATGTGATGTTGTCCCTAAAAAATTTAAATTTCTATGGAAACTCTCTACGAAAATGAAATAAACAAATAATAATTGAAACTAAATAAAATATATGATTTCCACCATAATGATCTATTCATTTAAAGTACAATAAGGTATATTTTATCATTATTTGGAATTGAGGTTCTACTTCTTGAATTATATTTTTGCTCAATAAATGATTACCACAATACCAAAAAAAACTATCCTCCAATACCTAGATTAATAACCAAAATAGAACAGTGTATCCAATATGTACCAAATTATAACATAAATATTTCCCCAAAATATCGAAGAATATTATTCCTATGGCTACACATCAATATATGAAATTACCTATAAATAATAAATAATATCTATCTCATAAAACTACCCCTCAAACATAGAGCACCCTGAACTAATAATAGTGAAAACATAAGGAACCATTTATAGAATCAACCTATCATTGAAATATTCCCAAACATGATACATTAAATGATTCCAGCCATTTGGAAAAAATATGGTAAGTCTAGGTGGGGATATATTATTGTACTGATAGCCATAAGTCCCAACTCTTAAAAAGAAGAAACAGAGAACCACTCACTAGGTCTGGAATGAAATTTTTCATCTTTGATTTCCCCATAATATTAAGAATTCTAATTCAACCTAATTAGATAAAACTGAAAATGACATAAAATTATTACACAATCTTATGGACTCTATGAAATTCAAAGGAATCAAGATGGAAGAGAAGGGTATTACAATACAAGAT
Organism: Viscum album; assembly: GCA_963277665.1. NCBI lineage: Eukaryota > Viridiplantae > Streptophyta > Magnoliopsida > Santalales > Viscaceae > Viscum > Viscum album. The sequence continues at coordinate 1,246,709,301 of OY728141.1, read as the reverse complement.
TCACTGCACATCATAACTAAAATTCAAAATCAAGTATAATAATATAATATTATAAATATATTCCCAAAGATCCAAATACATCATCATTAGTATAATTTAAATAATATAAAAAATATATATGACTTATGACTAGAAATATTCAACTATAAATGAAAAAATTAAAATGGGGAAAACATAGACAAACACTTCATCATTACCGATTTTAATATGTTGAATATGACGTTCAATTGAATAAAAGATCTATAATATATTTTTATTATCCGTACAACTCAACAAAACCAAGTTATATGTACCAAACTATAGCATTAGAGACATGTTTTTTCTTCTTTTTGACTATTAGTCTTTTTATGCCATTAAAATTTCACTAGTGGCACACCCATGACTTGCATATAAAAGTGCTTCATATGGGGAATCTTCATAACAATTTGATGTTGTTACTAGAATTACATGACTTCCTTTTTCCCCAATCCTTCTGTAATGGCCCGAGTTTTTGGAGGTCCATTACATAGTAAAAAATCTGATGTTTGAGGTGTTCTGGGTGGTCTGGAAGGCCATCCCAGCTTCTCGGTGACTCCTAGCGGTAACCTTGGTCTACTGGTGGCTCTCTGCCATCCGTAGCTCTCGGCTACCGGTGGCTGTCATCCACTGGTATATCTCAGCGACCGGTCGTTGTTAGCCACCGGTAGCTCTCGGCTACTGGTCCAGTTAGCCAGCAGTATCTCTCGGCTACCGGTCACTGTAAGCCACCGGTAGCTCTCGGCTACCGGTCGTTGTCAGCCACCGGTAGCTCTCGTCTACTGGTGGCTCTTTCCTACCCCCATGAGTTTTCCAGTATCACCTCCATTTTGTGAATATTGGGGTTTAAACCCTTTTTTAACACCTTTAAGATTGTTTTAATTCCCATTAACACCCATTAAAGGCGTTTAATTATGTTTTTTATGAGGTATCCTTGTATACATTGGTTTAAACCTCCCCCAAAATGTGGTGACCCTTTAATGACGTATGGGGCCTCGTGGTCAACCCACGACCCCGCTCCTTAGGCGGTTTCACATTCTTATCTCAGTATCTCAACTGTCCCCAACACTTATACCCTTTGAAACAAAAGGGTTCTCCCTGGGTTTCTTTTTTTGATCACCCTACGATCAATTCATCTACTCACCCTTGAGTTCCCGAGGATACACCCCTACAATTTCCGGATCCTCTATGCACGTGAAGAGAAGATTCGATCGTTGATCAATCAGGTAGGGGATTCACATTAATCTATGTTTTCTGTGTATCTAGCGGGGTGGGTACGCTACTGCTTCTGTAGAATTGGATGAACCAAACATTAATGAAGATTATAAAAGGATTATAAAGAATGAAGGGGAGGGGTGTGACCGATGATGTTGCTCTATTTTTCTCCTCTTCCATGATTAATGATTTCTGATTTGTATGGTCTTACACCTACTGAAAATCATATCCATTAGTGGTCTTTCTCTCTGCTCTAATAAGCCCTTATCTCTTGTGTTGTTCATGTAAAAGAAATTGGTTAATTATGTATATTCAGATACATAAATTGAAATCACCATGAACAATCCTTTTCTGTGATAACCCCTGTTAAAGTACATCGGAATTGGAACAATGAAGTGTGTTAAATCTTTTAAATCTGAAAATATCGGCATTAGCCTGCATTGCGTTGGTGGTAGTGGTTTGGTTTTTTTTCATTCATGGGATGATTACTGGGTGATGTGGGTGGGGATGGGATACCCTGTTGTTATGGTTTCGCTGGTTGTGAATTTGAGGTTCTATGGTTACTTTGCTTATATCATGAATTGGGTTGGAATCCTCTATTGTTGTGAAACCGTTGGCTCTTGGGTTTTGGGAACATGGGGTAGTATCTTGGGGTTTTCCTTTGTTCCAGTACATTGAGGGATCTCACTTTTCCCTTTTGTGGTTGTGACCTTACAAGAGATCCATGTGTGAATGTTTAAGTTGAATTTTGACTGTACTCTTTCCTTGGCTTGTGATTATGATTTCTAGTTGCCCAAAGTACATGCAGAAACTTATTTAAACATTATTACTGAACATGATAAAAAGGATGTGACAAATGGGTTTTGGTTTGGTGTGAGTTATGACTTGGACATGGGTGATGATTGTGTGGTTTAGGTTGGGTGAAGAAAAACTATGATTTGGGTGAGATCTTGTTACCTACACATATACTTTTATTTTTTTGTTTCTTGTTTGTGGCCCACCCATGTTGATCACATAGTGCTGAACACCCCCATTTCATGGATGATGGTTTTTTTCAAAACACTTCTATGAGTGGCTGGTTATTAGATCCGTTTCTGCTCCCTTTCCCGAATAGCCCAAGACTCTACGGGTAGGCTGTGATGGCCTGATGTCCATTATTAGCCCAAGAATCTTTGGGCATGGTAGTGTGGTGGTTGTCCCAGGTGTGTGCGGGAAGCTGGTTTCCCAAGGGTCTTCGGTATGAGTCACAGGTGTCTTCGGGCATGGTAGTAGATATTCTATCCTAGGTGTCTTTAGGCGTGGTGATGGTTTTTCTGGCCTAGGTGTTTGCAGGCGTGGTTACGTTTGACAGTTGTAGCCCAGGTGTTTGCGAACGGGGTTTGGCAGTGAGACTGCATGAGGATATGGCCTAGGTGTGTGCGGGTGTGGTGTGGAAGGGGGACTGCAGTGAGAATGGAGGGATTGTTTCGATGCGTAGGATGTCCTCAATAACCAGTGGGAATGTGGCATGGGGTACCCAAACATCGATGTTCATTTATTATACCTTACTTGACATGCGTTATTTGGGGAGTGTCCCATGGTGAGGCTTTGGTGGTCAGTTCCTTGTTGGGTGTTTGATTATATCTTTTCTCATGGGGCATTAGTATGCCTCCCCACGTGTGCAAATTGAGTCTTTGGGTATTCCCTACTGTGTATACTTGTATGCTCACCCTACGTATATAAAATTGCTTTCAGGTTTCCAGGAGGACGTTAGGGATCGCGCGGGACTATACTAGTTTGAACATTGGGGTAGTTGTTGTTGTTGTTTCCCTTTTTCTTGGTATCTTTTTACCTTTGGAGTTTTTTTGACTTGTATCCTAACCTTTGAACATGCATGTGGGAATGGTTTATTTTAAGTCGTATTTGCACTATTAGTTTTGGTTTTGTGGGATTTACTATCTTATCTCCCAATCCTACTAAAAGAAAAAGGGTAATGAATTCCATTTAGTGTGTGATTTTATACCCTTGATGCTGGTTTCCACTCCAGGACCTATTAAAGGCAGGTTTTGGGGGTCATTATCTCTCCATCAACTTAAATAAGGAAGGGCCTGGCAATCTGCTGACCCTTCCCTCCTTTTGGTGAAGGTGGGTCGTGACACTTTCACCTTTTATCCTATACTACTCCCAAGTATGGGTGAAACATCTATTTTATCAACTATCCATTCCATCCCAGAATTAATCCTCATGGATTTCATTATGTAAATATCATAAGTGACAAATCCTTGAGGAAACACTTATAATTGAAGTTATTTATGAAAACCCCCTTTAAAATATAGAGCCTTTAATTATTTACCCATAACTATATTATGGTTTTATGTAATCTAATTTGATGATCAATATTCATATTCCAATATCAATGTATCACATTGATAATGTAAATAAATTTCTATATCCATGATTACATTCACCACATTGGGTGAAATTTGTAGGATGAACATTCCTTTAAACCCCTCCATTGAAAAGTACCATAGTGGTGTTTTTTTATACTAGAATACCACTACTACTAATTTGTACCCACTTTCATGATACTATTGATTCTATGTGTATATATCTCATGAATACCAATAAGGAAAAACATTCTATCAATACTCCATGGCCATTCCAATGTCTCTTGAAAATATATTTTATTAACTAAATTAGAAGTATTTTAATTTTTGGAACCTCTAAAAAAATATTTTTGGTAGGTTTTAAGGGAATGACTCGAATTCTCTTTTAATATAGTAGATATAGGGAATGTCTTAAACAAATCATGATTTAATAGGGGATATTTTTGTAGTGAAACAACCACAACTCCATCTTTTGAATCCATTAAGACATGATAAAAGGATTACTCTGAAACAAGGAACATTGAAAAGATCATAAAACAGAAAAATAAATCACACTCTATATCCCAAACATTAAATGTTAAATAAAACTAAAAATGTCATCTCAATGAATAACAAATATAATATTATTTTCAAATAGCTTAAAATAAAAGTTCCATTTTTAATGCCCAATGAATAATAAAATGAATACCAACCCATTAAAACTAACAATAATAACATGGTTCCCTTACATTAATTTGAAATTCTTGTAAAATATGAAATTTATAGTTCAAAACATCTGAAAAATATCCCAAATTTCAAAATAAATCCTTCATGAAAATACTTCCTTTTATATAATTTCCCAAAAGTATAAAAAATAAGTTATAACTTACATTAATAAAGAATTCAAATGTTTTTGAACAATTCAAAAAAAAAATTATTAAATTAATTAATTATAATCCAGCATTTTTTAAATTCATAAATCATTTAAATAAATCATCCTAAATATTTCAAATGATGAAAATTTTTGAAAAAAAAACTGGGTTTTTCATTTTATAAATTAGAAATAAAATAAAATATATATAATTTACATTTCATAATAAACATCCCAAATCACCCCATATAAATAGTACATGAATGTGTATTGTGACATAACAAACCCAATTCCTTCTAATTTGAATGGTTTTTTTTCATTCCATAGCCTTAATCACCCCTCACATCTTGCCAAAATCAACTATCTAGAAATGTGGGAATATTGTATAAAATATATAGATTATACCATAGGGTATAGATTGGTGAAAATGGTGTATATATAACAATATTAATGTAATATATTGTAGAAAATAAACATTTAATTGAAAAATATTCCAAATTTAAAAAACCATGTAAGGATATAACATATTCCAAACTAAATGTAGTGTTGAATGTCATGTAAGAAAATAAAAAAAGGAAAAATGATGATAAATAATCCGAAAACTAGTTCCTAACCACATGATTGTCCCCGAATCCATTTTATTTTAAATTTAATTATAATAATTAATCATGGAAAGGGAACCTTGACATTGTTCTATATATCATCCATAATATCATTTTGGGTATCAATAGACGACCCAAATTGGTTGTGAGTGTAACAATGTAGGCCACCACTAATAATGTATAAACAATTGAGTGTCATTATTAATTCATTCAATATTATGAGGTAAATATTTGTTAATTTATAAATAAAATATAGGACACCAATATAAACCCATTGGCCATCAAACGGAATTTTGTCAGTTGTGGTCCACTATTTCATCACCAGCATGATGCTTATATCACTGTATTCACCCATCAGTGAGTCCAATAACATTCCCATTTCATGTACCAATCTCAAAAACGATTCACTACCAACCCATTGATAGATTAATAAGTAAAATATTAATTATGCGTAGCATGTTTTATAGTATTATATTTAAAATCCCATGTTAGAGTCACAAACATGTTCCCATGGTGTCTAACCATAGCAAGACAGTGTTATAAATCAATAAATACAATGATAATTCTGTTGTTATGGATAATTATATGATAAGAGTACCTCAGACACAACAAAAATCCCAAGATAAAACACATCATTAATTCCCTAGTGATATCTTCACATAGAAATTATAAAATGGAAAAATGGTACACAAACCTAATATTATACTAATGCCCAGCCTTCACATCTCAAGTAGTGAAGCATCACACAAGAATAATGTTATATTTTTCATCATCTATGGAAAATAGTATTATATATGAATGTTATGACACATTTGGTTCAGACCTAGATATTACCATCACTTGTAATCATGAAATTAATTTATCATCTTCTCTCTCATTCTTGTTGGAACATAGATATGGAAATGCGATTAATGAAAATCATCATTGTCCTGAAAAAATGTAGATTGTATCCCCAAATTGAATATGCATCCCCTCAGGGATAAATTTTCTAGACTATATAACATTTTATTGATGATCCAATATTGATGAATAATAATAATATATGTTGATGTCAAAGTCACTAGAACAAAATTCATTTGAATATATATATTAAAATACCAAAAAATTCAATAACCTCAACTCATCAAAAAATTCACACACATAGGTGACTTATTCTTCTCAATAAATGAATAATAAATGTTTATTACCATTCTAATTGTATATAAAATCCCAATTGAAATGGATTTTCTATCACTCACCCCACACCTCTACTAATTAAATCATGTCTCTATACAAAAAAATATACATCATGTTGTTGGGATGTGTGTAAAACATAAATCACACAAAGAGAATGTCATACTTCTAGCATCTTAAGAAATGTACTACTACTGGTACCACTAGATCTTGAGTATGTTTTTTCATTCAAACGGACTAATCTACCTAGGGATATAAGTAACCATGTAAACATCCTACATCAGGGCTTATTCCATCATAACTCATTATGTGTCACAATTAATGGTATTATCCTTAATTAAGTTCAGTTAAGTGAGGATTTATGATAAGGATAACCTCCTATTTATATCCTAGAATTCCTACATGCATGAATTACACAAAAATATATAACCCCTATCTCAATAATACTCGAAATTATTTCAACAAGGATGGGAAAATAATAGAGTAAAATTCAATAATTGGCTACCAAGAATAGAATGATCATATATTCATAGCCATTCATATTACACCCATAAGATACCATGATATTCCCCATTTTTTGTCAACTACCAATTTTGTCATTGAGATATCATTTCATGATAAGTTCACTATTTCCATCCAAAAATTAAATTTATAATGGTTGACATATATCAGATACCCTATAAATATACTCATGATAGTGTTAATATATTTGAAATGTTCATATCTCTAAATTGATTACTCAATAATTTAATTTCTGTAAAACACAACAAATTTACCAAGATACAGATGGAATATCTTATTTATATAGTCCATAACTAACACTTGTGTATTTTCCATAATAAATAGCAGTATCATGAACTCATATAATCAACACCTACTGTTAAAATAATTTTCTGAATATGTTTAATAGTATAACCTCATCATAAGATAGAATGAAAACAAGTAAATATTTTATAATATCCAAAAGCCTCTCAGATATTAAAAAATATAAATGACACCTAAATACTTATACTAGTTCATTACTATCATTGGGTTGGACCACAATGAATTCAAACTTTAATGAAATGATTCAAATTAATTTTAAGAAAATAACATTGGATATCCTCGTGGTGATTTACTAGTCCATATGAAAACATTTCCTTCCATTTAATCCAATTTTACATTTATCTCATGAAGCATCTCTTGTGCTATCTTGTAAGCCATATTCAAATCATGATTAGATCCTAACCCCAACTCAATAGTGACCTCTATATCATAGTCAGTTGGTAAGAAATATAACTCTTCAAGAAGGACACCATGGAAACATTCCACAAATAAAAGAGAAAACCCATACTATGATAGAATATCTTCTAGAATATGGATTTCTACATGGGTAATGAGACAATAACATATTCATGGAATTTGGTCTTTATGGCCAACGTGCAGATCCCATTCCTCATGATAGACATAGTTCCCCTTCTAGGTATTATAATTTCATGAAGATATTATAGTTGTTAGTGTGATCCTCATATGTAACTATCAAATACATACCAAGAAACAAATTGAATCCTAGAATTTATATCATTAAAATCAAAAACCAAATGGTGAACACTATTTAAAAATAAAACACTCCATAGAACACTTTATACCCTCTAATCACACATCTAAAAACATATTGATTTTAAAAATCACGTCTACTATTTTCCAAAAAAACACAATCCACTATTTAATTAATCAAAATAATGGAATTTGATGGTACTATATCAGAAAAATAAACAATAAAGGGTAGTATTAATTTGAATAATTACATCAAAAATGGAATTTCCAATACCAAGATTTATAGGATTACAATTTATAATTTTCATTTGACCAACCCCTATAAACTAAAATGAAAAATCACATCATTTTGTGGATCCCACTTATAAATATTGTCTCTCATGTGTTGGGATTCTACATCAATTACCCTAGACACAAAATGTAGTCAAACTTCATTAAGATGTTGTTTGAGGGTAGTTTAGCCCCTCTTAGTCTTATGTGTCTTTCCTAATCATCTTACACCATTAGACAGATGAGTGTTGTGATACAACTTCTATAAGTTATATATCATAATAAATTTTATACACTCAACTGTAGGGAAAAAATATTATAATAACATATATCCATCCCTTATACATCGAAAGAAAGTCACCTTTTTGTGGTCTTGAGATGGGGTTTTACTCCCATAGCTACTCTACCCACCACTGTCATGGTGTATCTTTTGGTAAGAATATTTCTTCTCATCAAAAGATGAACTCTTTAATTTTTATATTGATATTGTATTCAAAATAATAAATTATTCATTCAAATTTTCATCAGTGATGAGATTCTAATTTAACAAAAATTGAGTGTTTTCCAAAAATAAAAAATTTACATTAATCATGACTTTATACAAAATAACATTATAGAAGTTATTCACCCATGATATCTCATCATATTCTAATGGTTGAGTAGAACCCTACAGGTTACTAAAACATATTATATAGTCTATCACATACATGATCATACATGTAACGTTTATGAACTCATGATATTTTTAAAACATCTATACCATTAGAGATAAGTGTTAATGAAATTTATAAAAAAATTACATGTCACGTCCTCATTTTATACGTCATATACTATGATTTCCAATTTTAACATGGAGGGTTATCATTTAATATAGGGAGGAATATTATATGTCATCTCAATGGGTGTCTCTATGTGACCAAAGATCATCTAGATAGAATTAATTACTAAATATATATTTTTAGTGACTCCAACTCCAGTCATGGTTGGTGGGTGAATAGCTGAAACTCATTCATCATATAATAAATAAAATGAATGATATGATCAGTCTCCTTCACTATATATCTCAGAACTCATATGATATTAAGATTGAATGGATCATCCATTTGATTATTTTCAGCTACCATAAGTCCTTAATCTATGATGTGATGTGTGTTCTCATCACCACTCTCTTGCCATTAAACTAGAAGAAAACACATTGAAATTCCTCATGGGTCCACAAAATCCACAGATCACATGGTTCATCACAAGATCAAGTCAAATAGAAAAATATTCAACATATAACGATAGATATATGAACTCTTAATTTCAGGTCATAATATTTGAATTAGTCAATCATTTAATTAGTTATTTTCATCATTATTATCATCAATGTAATGTAATTTCTTGATTAATATTTTAATTCCTAGAATGAATAACGCATAGTATCCTGAATTTTTACTAGAATACCATGATTTGTGGATACCTTCAACATGATGTGCCATAATATGACTTAATCAACATATAATAATAACTACACATAAATAGTGAACAACCCTAGGTTAAATAAAATCAAAAAAATAAAAATTAAATATTAATAACCTCCACTCCATCTTTTAAGTCATGTATTTTTTCTTCCACATGAGTTAGATACTTTAAAAAAAACATCATTTAATTTTTTTTAATATCATATTATCATATCAAACTTATCCAATATGGTAAAACAAAAAAAAATACCTCATTCTAATGTCCCTATCTATAATTTCATTCATGTGATAGAGTTGGGTTTTTATATAAAATCAAGCACACATCCCAATATTAGAGTGGAGAGAATCTCATAATGAGGGTTGAATAGTTAAAATGGAGAATATATAACCACATTTATTGAAAACTAATAACATTTAAAAACTCAACAACCATTTCAATTTAATAAATTAATATAAATAAATTGTAAATAGAATAATAATCCTAATATAACAAAACATATCATGTTTTATAATATTCCATACTAAATGTCTTTTTGAAATTCTTTTAATAAAATAACTAAAAGACATAATCATAATAAAGACTCCGAACACCATTCATAAACACTATTCTCAATCCCACATCCCTAATTTGGTTATAACATTTCAAATAATCACCCATTTAGTGAGACCCATGACCATTTCAATAACTAAATCCATGAATTATTCTAAGGTACCAAACAACATCTGAGACACACTATGAATAAAGGTTAGTAGGACACCACAAAAGTTGTTCATCAAAATAACAAATAATTAACAATAAAATAAAATATTATTATATATAGTCATTAATTCATTAATATAACATACAATAACTAAATAAACTCTCCAACCCTCGAGCTCTAGGTTGAAAACAACAGTATTATACACATATATAAACATGATTTCTAATTCCATTGTATATATCTTTTTTTAGTTCAATATAATTCCCATTCCATATACTAATATAACATTTTATTTTTGTTTCACCTTATGTGGATTAAAAATCCAATGGATAATTATACCTCTCATTCTTTTATGTAAATTTTTTGAATTCTTTTTCAAGATATGATTTTTTTTCTATGGTGCATGAAATTGTTAATTTAACGTAATAATTCAATAGAAATAGTGTAAATTCCATCTATATTCCCACATACATGATCAAGGGACATAACAACATATATTAATCCCAATACTAGTTCTAATGTTTTCTTTATTGTATAAATGAAAACAATAACCATTGCATACTAAATCATCAATCACTCCAAACATGTCGACATATACAAAGTGGTTAAATCATTCCAATTACCAATAATAAATAAAATTTATATTAGGAACCATTTTCCCATTTTATATAATTATCATTTTTATTATAATAATAATTCATATTAAAAATATGATTCTCTTTATTCACATTCGAAATAAATCCAATAACTATTTCACATATTACTTTTCTATTATGCCAAAATTTCATTATTCACATTTACTATTCATTATTTAAGAAAGAAAACTCCAAATAATGGACTTCAAGAGTCTATTTTAGAGTTGTAGATTATGAATTTAGTAGTTGAGAAGCATGTTGTGGTTCTAGATAGTTGGTAAATTTTGAATCTCTTATCAGTTTCGGTGGAGTTGATATTTTTAATATAGATTAGGAACATTAATTATGAGAATAAGGAATTTTTATCCTTTAGGGAAATCCTAGATGTTGGGGAGTCACAAATAAATTGGACCCTAGTTGAGGATGAGGTCATCTATTTCAGGAATCAGGTTGTCATTCCTATCAGCATAAAGGAGGACCTGATGCGTCAAATTTATTTCTCAATGTTGGATTTCCATATAGGTGTTATCAAAATGTACCATGAACTATGATGAATTTTTTGGTGATTAGGAATAAAAAGGGATATTGTAGGTTTCATGACATGATTATACCCATATCAATAGGTTCATGATGGAAATCAATGACTTGCTAGTTTATTGTTTCCATTTCCAATACTGGAATTTATGTGGGATGACATAACTATAGATTTTATGGTTCCACTCCTGAGGATGACTCAGAAGAATGAAAGAAAATGGTTGATTGCAGACCATTTGAAAAACATTTCACATTTATTGACTATATTCAAGACATTCAAAGTTGAGCAGTGTAGATATTTTTTTATTCATGAAATAGTATGTCTTCATGGGGGGTCACTGAGTACTAATTTAGACAATGAATCGTGTTTTACATTTCCATTCATGAAGTTCTAGAAAAATAAAATTGATAAAAATGTTTTATTGAGTAAATAATTCCACACATAAAAAATTTTGATGTTAGAGAATATGACAAATGTTCTAGAGGATATGTTTCGAGTATTTGTCATATACTTAGGTGGGTCATTAAAGAAGAACATTTCATCGGTAGAGGTTTCCAATAATAATAGTTACTATAAAACATTATAGATGTAACAATATGAGTCTCTTTATTTTAGGCCATTCATATAACCTCTATACTGGATGAATGGAGCAAATTCAAGGATATTGGGACTGAGTCTTGTGCAGCAGACGTCGTAGCATTTTTAGTTGATTTGAAAATGTATGGTTTTGGGTAAGAGTTTACCGAAGCCTTATAAAAATAAAAAATGACAACCCCTTGAGATTTAAAAGTTTGATTAAGTATTCATTTGGGGGTATGTCAGATTAGGTCACTAAAGGATACATATACAATGAAATATGTATGTTAGGTTTTTTTGATCATTTAAGGTTGTGGAAATAATCGAGATAGTGGTATAATGATTATCCCATCAACAGAGGTATAATTTTATGAATTATTTTTGTTATGGGTCATATCATTGAATGTATCACGTCAACCATTCCTATTTTATCAATTTGGATGACGTTGATCACAGAATAGATGAGTCCTTTGAGGAGAATATTATACTTGTGTTGGATCAAAGTGAGAATGTCTTGTAGGAATGATTGTTCCATTGCCTCAAGTATTATGGAATCATGGGAGTGTTGAAGAGGAAATTTGGGAGAGATGAAGGGATTTGTGGGGACATTGGAGAAATATTTTTTCCTTATTATCATAGAGATGATTGGGATTAAAAATCTAGGCTAACATATTTCAAGTGGTGGAGACTATAAGATCTATTTTTTTCTTGATATATTTGGATCTCATTTGTAGATACTCATTTTCCTTATTTTGAGTAATTTTTTTATGGTTTTATCTGGGATGTGTATGAGTTAATTATTATAAATTATGGAAGTAATTAGGGATGTTCCCTATTACGGATCAACTTGGGAAAACTATGTGTGAAACATAGAAAACCGTGCACTAATGAGAATATTTTTTTCACAATTAGAAAACGATTTAAAAGACTATGTACCTTAATAGAAGAAACATTACAGAACCCCTAACTTAGGATCATGGTTAGTGTAAAATGTGTGGCCCAAATAAGATACAATGCATACAAGTTTATAATTCCCCAAAAATAATATTTAAATCACATGTACCCTAGGAAATGACAGTAAATTTACCATGAGTAAGACATAACCTATTACTCTTAATTTTGGAGGTTCCTATACGCATTTTTTGGCTCTATAGTCACATCCATAGAGAATAAAAGGGACGATTGATGATATGAAGAACACGATGTATGTGGTTTCTTAATGATTAGTTCTCTCTCCATCTCTGTTTCACCTCTTAACCTCTTTTGGATATAAGATTGACATTTTATCCACTATTGGATTGGGATTATATCTAGATCATGTTTTGATAGATCATGAACAAATTTATTGTTTTATTCATGACCTCCTTCTATATCATGGGTTTCAAACATCAGTTTCATATTGGGGTTTTTCTATTGGAATGTGTTTATCATCAAACGTGGGGTACATTATATATTATTCAAATATTGTTGTCTTTATTTCAATTAAATGTAATTACTAGTATAATTTTTATTGGATGATTTCATATTGAATTTCTTAAATTGAATTAACTAATTTGTAATATCGTTTAAATAACCCATTGTGAATTTGAATAAAAAATTATTGAATTAATTATGGTATATTGAGATTGTTGAATTGAATTAAATAGATGTTAAATTAATTAATGGGAATTGGTGTGATTGTGATATTAAGTTGATTGGAGAAATTATTTATTTAATTAATTATGGGATATTTATATTTTTGAATTGTATTAAATAATTATTGAATTACTTAATGGGAATTATTATGATTATGAAATTTGTTGAATTGGAGTAAAAAATTGATTACATTATAATCATATAATTATATTTTTGAATTTTATTTCTTACATGTGAAATTAAATAATTGGAATTTTTGTGATTATGCATTGTATTTAATTGGAATAATTAACTGTTGAATTAATTATGGGATATTGAGATTATTATATTGAGTTAACTAATTGTTGGAATATTTTGTGTGGATTTTTTTGATTGACTGATTTATTGAATTAAAATAATTTATTGTAGAATTAGTTAATAGATATTTTAATTATGGAGTGTAATAAAAAGGGTAATGTTAATTATCTTGGATTGATGATATATATGTAATATTATTATGTATGTGATAAATATGTGTGGGACATGGATTTTCTACATAAAAATCCTAATGTTATGAATTGATGTATAAACATGTGTGGGTCTTGGTCCACTTCATCAAATGCTCATAGAGATAAATTGATTGATAGGAGTGTGTTGGACGTGGTCTGATACATACAAATCCCATTGTGGGGAATTGAATAATAAATGTGTGTTGGACATGGTCTACTATATCAAAAGACTATAGAATAAAATTGATTAACATTGAGATGTTGGGAAGGGATTGAGGCTCTAAATACCCACGAGGTTTTAGACTATATATTTTACACCCATGTGTTAGAATTGGACTATGATTACAAATGGATGAGATGTGAGTGGATTTTAAAATATAAATGATACCCCTGATAATGTGATATGGTTCAGATACCAGCACGGGCCCATGAAGGTGTTGAGTTTAAGGTGAACTCAAGAACCTGGTGGTTTATGTTGTCAATTTATAGAATATTAAATGTTATAAAATTTAATTATTCAATTTTATTTTATTTTGAAAGAAAATATATACACTATTATAGACTAGATTTTTTTATATCACATTGGTCATGGCCTACATGGTTGTTGTCACACTTTATTCAGGCTTCCAAACTAGTACCTGAATAAATTTCTTTATTGCGTGATAGGGTATTGGAAAGAACCATATATTATGTGGATATGTATTGACGGATTATTGTTTAGAGACCTAAATGTTTTGTTAGGATCCACATGGAGTTGATAGTGACTGTCATTTTTTTTAATTTGACACATAAAACGTACTTGGATTAACATATCTATGATTTTAGTTTTTTATTGTATTCTTGATTTAGTTTTCATGTTTGTAATTTTATTTTCTTGTTATTTGGTTATATAAACTTGTTATTTTTAGTTATTTGTGATTTTTTTCTACATTGAAAAAGATTGTATAATATCCTTACAATCAATATTTAACCGTGTTGCTATTAATAAGCCTCTGGCATACTGGGAGTCAAACTTGAGAACATGTAGTGAACTGACTCAGGCAACTTTTATGTGGCACATGAGTAAGGATGTTACAAAATCCAAGAAAAAAAATCAAATTACACTCCAAGTGATGTTTTTAAATTATCAATTTATATGTTAATTCATTCAATAAACTAATCCCCCATGTTTTTATTGAATCCATGTTTCATAATTTACATGTTCCAATCCATGATCTAGAGTTGGAGAACCTATTTTGTGGGGACGTGTCCGTGTGTCATTTTCCAATAGAAACGAATTAATCCCTGGAAAATGATTCAGAACACCTACCTCAAAGAAGTGGAAAATGTTCCTATTTTAAAAAATCTATTTCAATGCACAAATGAATAATCTATGATATATGTTTGACAAATCAATCCAAGGATCAAGATACCAGTGCAATGATTTTTTAAAATAAAATAAATAAATGGAAACCACATCAAATTCATTAATGTCACGAAAATTCTGAAAGTAGGGATTAGAATATTTAAAAGGGGATTTGGGGAATAAATTGGATTATTCCCCTTTATAACGTAGATAATCTTGTCCCAAACTTCAAGATGATGGATAGTAAATCACAGCGAGTACTAAAATAAAGTGTTCTATACCACTTGGTAATTCCACTAGATGGTCGGTGGATTCCCTCTAAATGGATAGTGGGTCTCCCATAGGTGTCTCATTCTATAATTATTCAACCAACAAGATATTGGGACTCTCCAACATACTGGAGGGCTTCCTGTATCCATACATAAAAACTACCTCATCCATTGCTGATTTAGTTTAAATGAAACAAATATTTTACTTAATTAAATTTTAATATTCAACGATCCAAATCCTCCAAGAAGTTGAACACCTCATAACCCCTAGTAATAACAAGTATAATCCTTTTTAATATAAATTAAAACATGTTTAACAACACATTAACTTATAAGGTGTCTAAGATATAAGTCAGAATCTTATTAAATGTAACTCAAATAATAATAAATAATAATTTATTTTCAATGTAATTGAGAAGAACAATGTGTTTCAACATGGTTTGGTATACTATGATCCGACTAGGATAATCTATATGTAATTCATCCAATGATAATTAAATATGCTTGATGGCTATTCCAAACCATGCACTGTAATTAATCACACCCTAAAATCCTCCAAATTACCATTTCTGGGTTTTATCTTCTCAAAATAATCCATATGATATTAATACCAAAAAAATACTCAAATAATTATTAAAAATATAATATATTTCTAATAACCAATCTCAAGATAATGAAATTAAAAACTTTTACATCCACAGTAACTCAATAATATTCCCTATAGGTGGTGATTATGAACCTTATGTGAGTCAGGCCACATGAATTCCAAGGATCATACTAAAATAGTATCAAACTTACCCAATTTAAATAGAAACAATAAAAAATATTACAACATATAATCCTAGTCTATAATAACATATTTTATGAAAAAATATATTTTCCCCATGGATTGGGAACCCATGATGGGCCACAACATCTCCAAGGTGAATTCCAGATTGCCTTGAGGTGGAAAAAATCACTATAGGAATTCAATGAGTTCTAATGAGACCAATTTCAATCATATAAAGACATTAATACAATATCATAAAAAACAAAACCCAATGTGTCTAATCCAGATTTGAATGGTTATATCATAAAATAAGATGAAAAAACAAATAATCCAAAACGAGAAGATATAATAACAATTACAATCTCAAAATATATTAATAATGTATATTCAAATAAATATCAAAAACAGAACGGAATGAAATTATTATAAAGATATAAAAGAAATATTTCTCTAAAGATATCCAAAAGGATGATACATCAATGATAAATAAATAAATATTTATTTATTTGATGGACCATGTCAACAATCTCTGTGCACTATAAGTAAATCTCAAATTGCAACCACTGTTATCTCATACAAAGAACCCTTTTACAACAATGGTCTATAAATGAAACCTATCACACCAATCAAAAATGTGATAATATATAATTATAGGAGTTATTTATATATCTATGTAGGGAACCACCCATTTATCAAAGAAAATCCTTTGAAATATATCAATTTCATGCTAGTTCAAAATTACATATAATAATTGGTTTTTAATTTTTTCAAAATAAAAACATGTTTAATTTCATTAAAATCCATTTAAATTTGTTACATGAAATTATTAAAAATTAAAAAAAACCATTTTGATACTATTCATTAATAATTCGGATGTGATACAATTATAGTCTTTATGAAAATTAGAGAATAATATGTAAGATATCATTGAAAATAGAGTTCCAAAGAGAATAAAAATAAAAGAGACACAAACATTCCATCCATGGAACCTAGGTGACTTGGGGTTACGCTAGGATAATTATTTAATGACCATTTCCATTTACACAAAAATTTTAATGAGGTAAATCAAAATAAAACATTATATTATAATCCATGGATCGCAATGTATCGTATCTTGGTATACATGTTATTTAAAACTAAAAACATGGTACTGGATTAAACAATTAATTATTTAATCTTCATAAAGATATCATTATTTCCATTTTGATCATAAATATTCTTAACAAAACCTTGGGATAACATTAAAAAATGGATGAGATAATAATCCATGTATGGTAATAAGCATAATAATAATGCTTCATCGCATGGGTTTGAAGGCATGACATAATGATATAAAAAGGAATTGAATTTATAGAATAATAACTTATAAACATGGAATAATATATTCATGGATTCATATAAATGTGAATGAAACATAAAACAATATATTTTCAAAATTCAAGGCATACTCTATATAGAAAAGAACAATTCAAAGTTATCCACTAGGACAATTGGACATGGTAGCATGAGTCCAAAAAAACCGTGAAGAACAATGCAGATAACATCTCTTGAGACACAACTATACCTAATTCATTAGATAACTACCTAGTTACAACCATCATAACATGTTCATTAATATTCATGCCACATATAGAATCATACACAATAAAACATACTTATCATAGTGATCCCCATGGAATGAAATGTGTAACTTAAACATGTCAAACTGCATTATAAATTGGTTTTTCATAAAAGGGACAATGAATATAATTAATTAAAGAATACATGAACATTCATAATGAAAAATTTTCATATATCATTGTAATTGATGTCAACGAGATGTGATAACCTATAAAGAATTTTTTTATGAATTTTTGCATTAAATGATTTCACATTGATTTTAATGAAAATCCTAAAGTGAATTTAATAAAAAAATGGAATAATATTTTATATAAAACCATAAGTGACCAAGAATGTTTTTATAAATAAATTACTGATTTTATACTAATAATTTTAGCTTAAAACATATGATTTTGTACATTTGAAATTGGGTAAGAATTCGGGAAATTCACTTAAAACGTGTTTTCTTTTCAGGATGTATTAAGGAAGAAACCAGTTAAAACCAGTATATCACCTAAATATAATGATGAATGAACCTTGATAAATTATTTTGGATCATTAACTAACAATTTATAATATTTAAATAAAATTAACTAATAACATTAGTTGGGTAAAAAGAATGATAGTGAAACCCAAATGAAAAATGGTGGTTCGGGTAGAATCCATTACCTTATGTCTGATGGTGTCGTTCACATTATCATAATTTTCTAGATATCCAAATAAAATTCATTATGTAATATATCCATAAACTCTTCCTGATGTGAATTTTTAATTATACCCTTATTAAGTTCATTCATATCCTTTTATGGGTTAAAAGGTTCAATTTCATTAATTGGGAGCGTTTCATTCCTTGGTTTTCATGATTGGTTTACATGTATAAATGTATGGAAAATAATTTAAGATACAGATGGTTATAAATTATTGAATATGTATTTTATTAGTGAAAATAACATAGATTACATGTATATAAAATTTATTTGGATATATGGAGTGAAGATGAATCATTTTTTAAAAAATTATTGGTAACTGTTAGGGAGAATTGGCTGTTTTTGATCATAATAAACTCATTTTTCATTAAAAATTAATTACATGTGAAAAAATGATATGATAACCTTATAATATACATAATTAATATAATTTATTCAGGTTAAACCATCATAATTGTTTCATGACCAACATTGAAGATGGTATGTAAAATTGAAAATATGTCGTCCTTGATTGTGACAAATTAACACATATTGGTTGGTGTTTCTATTTATGGTTTAATATAAGGAAATGTAGAAATGATGATGAGTTATTATATTATTATAAAAAAATTCTATTACATTTAAAGTTATGAAGTCTTCATAAAATTTGGAATAAATGAGGTGAGGAATGAAAAGAAATAATAGAACCTGAAAAAAATAAAAGAAATTAAAAAGAGGAATTTTTCTCTAGATTTTAACTTCCCTGAGTACATAATTATGGGATAGGATTTGGTATTTTGGGGAGACCCAAAGATGATGAAATATGGATGGTTATTGGTTGGATATATTAGCATAATTTAGATAACGTACATATCATAAGAGGAGTTTAGAGATAAGGGGGATGACAATGGTCTTTATAGTGGTGGAGATGAGGTTTTTCCCATTATATTTATCATTAGTTTAATTTTTTTCACTATTATATGAATAGTCATGATTATTTTGACCAATAATAGAATTTCGGCATGTGATTTCGATATAATGGCCTTATATCATCCATGCATCAGAAGATGACATCATAATTCATGTATGTAGCATTTATCGAAAATTATCGTATTTCACTATTCATAAAAACATAACAATATTTAGGCAAATACTAAATGCTAAACCTCCATATTTTTTGACAATTAGAATTTATATATGAACTCAAATTTTCCAAAAAAAACTAAATATGAGAAATTTAATTTTTAATTAAAATAATAATCTATTTTAAAAATAAAAATTTTAAATTTAAATAGGCTTTTCTAACTCTATGAAAAAATTTAACTAAGGTAACATAGAATTAACTTACAATGGTAATTCATCATAATAATATTTTAGGTATAGAATTTATTAAAATACATATTCATTTAAATTTTTATAATAATCCTAAATTTGTAAGTAAATATACATGACATACTAAAATACAAATACTATATTATTAATTTTTAAGATATTTACATACTTATACTATGATTTAATTAAATCATATTTTCACATGTAAAAAGGATAAATTTTATTTAAACATTCATTATATTGGTTTCTATTTTATTGGTTTGTTTACTATTACTAAGGGTAACATTACTATTCTGATGGTCATGATATTATTTCATCGATACACGTTCCTTAACTTCTAGAGATACCTTTTATTATACTTATTATTCATTTATAAGGTTTTTAGTCTTTTCTATATGTAAAATTATATTATTACACTATATTACATATTCATATTAAGGGAATTCCATTGATAAAACCTGGGGACATTAAAATCTTCCCCCCCAAATGAAATTTCACCATTAAAAATTTCATATTACTTTCGATGCCCTTAATAGGTGTAGGTACTTTTCCTTCATTGCTTCCTCGAGTTCCCATGATTCCAATTCATACTGATGGTTCCACTTTTGTATATTGACCAGGTGTGTAGACTTTTTACATAGAACCTTTCCTCTAATATACATGATATTCACCACTTGCTCCTCATAAGAAAGATCACTCTCCAACTGCACCACTTCTGAAGATTTTACGTGTGAACGATCTAAAATGTACCTTCATAATAGAGAAACATTGAAGAAATAGTGTAGTTTAGAAATATTGTGTCGAAGTTCTAGTTGATAAGCCACACCTCCAAAGAGAATAATAATCTTGAATGGACCAATGTACCAGGGACCTTTCTTTCATTTCTACCCAAACATTGTGACCTTCTACGATGGTGATATCATCTTTGAACTCATGGTTAAAATGATGATTGTATGTATAATTGTTCTGTGGACTTTGGGATGCATTGATGTTTCACTGAATGGTTTTCACCTTCTCCTTTTCATTGACCACTTCTAGTCATAACATCTTATTCTCCCCAACTTCATCCCAACCTATTGGTGTTATTCACCTTTCACCATAACGATATTCAGGTAGTTCCAATCGGATAGTGGAGTAGATATTGTTGTTTTAAGAGATTCTAACCACTCTAATATGTTGCTAAAATCCTTTTTTGAATTACATATAACATTTTTTCAACAAGTATTCTAGTGTTTGAATAGTTCGTTCATATTGGCCATCATTTTGAAGATGATAGGCCATACTAATGTTTAGTTATGTTCATAGTGTATGATGGTGATATTTACCAAACAATGAGGTTCATCTCAGATCTCTATCGGATACAATAGATATAGGTACTCTATTTTTCCTTATCACCTCTTGGAAATATATCTGGGATCATTGATCTAATGAGAAGTCCTCTAAAATTCCAATACAATTGGTAGTCTTTGTAAGATGATCTACAATGAAACATATAACATTGTTTCCTTTGGTTGTCCTTATATGTCGAATGGAAAAGTCCATGGAATTTTTTTCTAACTTCCTTGATTGTATGGATAATGGTTGCCTCATTCCCATATAAATTATTCAATCAACGATAAAAAATAGGAATACTAGTCAAATTGATATATATTCAGTAATATACATCATTAAATTGTCCCACCAATAGCCCTATCTGATATCTCGATACATCATTATGCTCAACTGGTTAATACAGAAGGTTGAGTTATGTGCATATTTCAGAAAAACCTTAATTATCATTGGATCATATGGTACACATAATCATGACCCAAATCATACATCTGCATCCACATCACCCCTGAAATTAGAGTATTTACAATTCCATATATCTTTCAACATCTTCATAATTTTCCCATATTTTTATTAAGCATCTATTTTTTATCAATGAGGGATGGTTGAGAAATCATTTGAGAGAAGATTATGTATTTTCCACTATTAATGATTCACATATCCATCCTCTTTAAAACAATTAATATTTGATCCTTTTCAACACTCATTATTGAAACATTTGTAGGATCCATTCCACATAGAGCATCTGCTACCTAATTTTCCTTACTCAGATGGTAGTGGATTGAGAAGACATAATCCATGAAGATCTCTATCCATCTTCTCTAGAACATATTATGTTCCATTTGTGTGAATATATATTTGAGACTATTGTGGTCAATATATATCCCACACATTTCCCCTATAGAAAATGCTACCAAATTTTTAATGAAAATATCACAACTTCCAACCACTGAACTTGTATGGGATAGTTTTTATCATAGATGTTCAACTGCCACGAGGATTAGGCTATCACATTATCATTTTTCATTAGTACATATCCTATGACCTTATTTGAAGAATCATTTTTACACCACGTTGTATTCTCCACTTGTTTGGATTGTGAGTACTGATTCAGTGATAAGACACTTTTTGAGCTCTATAATGCTTTCCACACATTCTTGAGTCTAGATAAACATCACTTACATATATTTTTGGATGCTCATTGTGTATGAAAATCATTGTAATTTCTTCCCTAATCGTCTATATAAAATGACTAGAACCGGAATGATATAGATCTACATTACTAATATTGTACTTGGCAACTCTTCAGTTGCCTTTGTTCTGTTAGGGTCCACAATTTTTACTTTTATAGTGATAACATGCCCCAAGAATGATTCTTCCTCAATCTGTAACTCACATTTACATTAATTTTCATAAATATTCTCCCATTTGAATGTCATAATCATAGTAATCAAATGCAACACAACTTCAATCGGTCTCTTGGATTATATCACAATATAATCGATAATGTTTACCATGAACTGGTTGAGGTAATCTTCTATGACTCTATTCATTAAATCCATGAACATATCTGTATTATTAGTCAGTTTGAAGGGAATCATTGTTAACTCATTGTTTACTTGCCTCGTTAAAAAGATATTTTAGGTAATTTCATCCTTCTTGTCCATTAATTGGTGATATCCAATCTGAATGTCTTCATTAGATAAATAAATGGCCCCACGTAGTTGTTCGAAGATGTCCTATATCTGAGGCAAGGGATACTTGTTCAGTATTGTGATTTTATTGAGATCATGATAATCAATGAAGAGGCACATTTATCCATCCTTCTTCTTTAATAAGAGGACTAGTGGTCCACAATATGAACCACTCGGGCATATATATCATTTCTCTGGATTCACCTGTAACAACTCCTTCGGCTATTCTAGCTCAACAGAGGCGATTTTATTAGTATTATTTAATATAGATAGGGATCCAAGAACAAGATCAATTGATAACTCAACCTCATGATCAGGAGGATGACCATGTAATTTTTTAGGTAAAAAATCAGTGTAATCCCTCATGATGGGAAAATCATCGAGAAGTATCATCTACATTGTCTCAAAAATTTGATTAAGATATGAATTCTCCAAAAAATTATCCACACATGATATAATGATTTTGAATGAGATTAATCATTCTCCTATAGCAGTACAAGATTGGAGGATACTCTAGAATATGAAGTGTGATCCACCATTACTGATATTTAATGTTTTCTTTTTATAAAGATAAACATTCTGTACCAAAAATAGCATCGAACTCCACCAATAGAAGAATGATAATATCTTCTATGAGGTTTAGTCCACAAAACATTACCATGGAGGATTTATTAACCTTGGATGATATAATTTACCCATTCATTTTTCTCACAGATAAATCAACCTCTAAATTTTTATGTGGTGTTTGAATTGTAATACTAAAAAATTCATCATATAAATGAATATGTAGAACCATATTCAAATAGTACATTCACTATTATTGAATGAATAACTTGCATTCATGTTACCACATAATTTTCAAGATCCGCCTCTATATTAGTGATAGAATAATCCCACCCTTGTCTCCATTGAGGATGTTGTTGATTTCCTCCAAAAATCCCCGACTTAAGAAAATTGTTCACCAAATTTCTATATACCATACAGTTGAAACACTACACTACATACAATGTGATGATCTGAACCATTATTTATTCTTCAGAATTAGTGGGATTCATCAAATACCTTCACTAGTTTTTATATAGGAGTCAATTATTCCTTATTTGAATCAATGCTTGGTTCCCTTTAGACAGTTCCAATGATTCTTTTTCCCAAAATTTTTACATGTGGGATGTTCGATCTTCTTTCCCATCATGGGATTTATTTTCCAAAAGACCAATATTAATCTCCATTTTCTTCTATTTTTCTTCAGGCCCACGAGACCGATGAGTGTATTTGATTTCTATTTTAACCTTGAGGGCACAACGCACTATATCATTACAACTATCGAAGTCATGAAATAGAAGAAAAAAATAATCATAGACGATTTTTAATTCTACTAAAGAAGTGATCCACCATTCACACGGTGTTTATGATAAATCTCAGGGCATAAATTTTATTCCTTGTAATGTTTTCTTCAGACTCCCTGACGGAATTATCTTAATTATTCATAAGACCAACGAACTCTTCATCCCTATTAAGAGACAGTGTTTCAGGAAAATTATTTTCTAAATAACACCTTCTTTAATTCCTCTTAATCTATGGAATAAATTTCCTCCTAGGATGTCATATTCTAAATCATTCTCCACCACTGATCAACTTCCTCATCTAAATAATAGACCACTAGCGTAACATTCTCTTCTTCAGATCCCTAATGGATTGATAATATATTTTCTATAGAGTTATTCCCCGGTTCCATGAGGAGGGGGTCATAAGATCCACTAAACATGTGAGGCCTTTTTGACATGAAGGATTCCACGAGAACATGATCATTCCATGGATTAAGAGGGTGTTCCACATTATTCTTGTTATTAAAAATAACATGATCCATTAGAGCATCTACTATCATAATATTTTGAGCACTTTTTCGAATAGTATTTGGTATATCATTAGCGAAATCATATCATTGCCTGTAAAATTTATTGTTATCATGTGTTCTTATATTTCCCGTGAATATATAAGAAGAATTTACAAATAGGGGTCATGAAAACATAACAATCAATTATAAAATGGAAAATTTTAACATTAATGTATAAACTCCTAATAGAAATGTATATCCTAACATGTGATTACCAATCATTCAATCCTAGTTATCCATGATCAGGTTCCTTAAATTTATTATATTGGGATACCTATTTCTTGTTCCCCAAATATTAGACTGTACTAAACTTATGATTTTAAACAATCATATCCTTTGAGGATTTCAAACCTGGATGGAATAAAGACCCATTTTTGGGAACCAATTCATATCTGATTCAAGGTCAAAGCAGTGTTTTAAAATATTACACCAAAAAACAAATGTCACATATCCAGATTCCATTGATTGTATCAAGACAGAGATTAATTTTCTTGATAAACCACTTACTCCATAGTAACCATAATTTATATCTGTTTTATTATTCTTTGATTAATCCCTAAGGTACTTACAAAATTTATCTATTCCTAATCTCTATAAATAATTAGACCATCTTCGGATACCAATAATAGAGACCCTATCCATTTACAAATATCATGGAAATATGTATTGCATAATAAAACTTCATATTACAAAGCAGCGATCATAAGGACTAGTGTCTTGGAATACTAGGTACGTAAAACAAAAATCATGGGTCTAAATAATAATTTTTATTATTTAAAAATCATAATGTGATCCTAACTTCAAATTGAGATCATACATATTTATAGGATAACATGG
This sequence comes from Viscum album, assembly GCA_963277665.1. Classification (NCBI taxonomy): domain Eukaryota; kingdom Viridiplantae; phylum Streptophyta; class Magnoliopsida; order Santalales; family Viscaceae; genus Viscum; species Viscum album. The sequence goes on along the minus strand of OY728141.1, from coordinate 1,246,683,487 downwards.
GGATGACAAGAAAAAAGGGATGAACTAAAAATTCCACTAAAGGAATACACATAATAAAAAAGCCTTAGCACATGGGATAGAAGTTATGACATAATGATATAAAAATGCATGGAGCATATGGAATCATAACATATAAACATGGGATCTTATAAACATGCATTCATAGTAATTTGGAAAAAACATGAAGCATGAAATTTTAATGAGACAAGGCTCACTTCACATAGATGATCACAACTCAAGGTTAACCACAAAGATCATCGTACATGGTAGTACGAGTCAGGACATACTGCCAAGATCGTTGTTGTCATGAACTGACCAAATGGGGGCCACACCACAACTCCCCATGCCTACCTCTAATAGGCCTGGGGCTGGTGACTAGAATCGAGAAGGAATATTGCTAACATTGGAGGCATTGCCTAAGTACTTGTACATACACACACATCTCCACGCCCACAAATGCTGAAATGTAAAAGAACCACTAAAGAATAGAATGCAACCATACAACTAAACCCAACCAACAGAGTTCAACAGAAAGTAATGTACTGAAGGTAAACTGGGCCAGAATATAATCCCACCAATAACAAGAGTCAAAAACGACAATGTCAAACCTGTAAACACAAATAGCTATTGGGACAACATCTCATCGTTATAAGAACACCTCGACCTGCAGGGAACTCCTAAGGCTTGGTTCTATTCTGGTCCACCTTCGACTCTGTCAAAAGGCATCCCATCTGTACATGACATGACATGTGCAGGAAAAACCCAGGCAGAGGTGAGTATAACAATACTCAGTAGAGGACCCCAAAAACCACAAAGAAATACACAATGGAAAGGTAAAGTTGACTCAACATAGTATATGTATTTTAAACATAAAATAGGTGATCACAAACCACATAAAATCAAAACCCAGACCAATATTCTAGTGAAAAGTCACACAACTGCATTCCCCCACAAGGGATTTAGTTTGATGATTCCATGAAGCACTCACCTGATAGAACTTGCTCCATGAGTCTGATAGCTTTGATGACATCCATCTAAGAAGTAATGTCCATTGGGAAAAGTCATGAGGTATAAATACACTCATTTTGGGAGAACACAAACTTGAGTGGGGAATGATCTTGATACATAGATGAGGATCCCTACCAGGGCCTTGGTGAATACAACAACTCATTTGTATTCACCTGCTAGGTAGAGGATCGGAGCCCTGTGGGAATAGTCATGTTGATAACATAGTCTACTTAGGGTCATGAATTGATAGAGGATCTCCCTCCAGGCCTCCTAGAGGGATACATGACTCTATATTGGAAAGTCCTAGTGAAGAGATAATACTCTATAAAAGGGAAACAATACCTGACCTCTAGGGGAACGTGAAAATGGGGCACTAACCCAAAGGAAATATGTCTAAGATACATTGGATAATAAAATCATACCTTGTACTAAGAGGTACCCGGTGTGTAGAAGTGTCACATGTCATGTCTTATGACTCTGGGTGATGCCCGTGTACAACCTCTCGTGTGGAAAGGATTTTCATGTAAAACAAAATTACACGGTGTGTAGAAAGGATCACACATCGTGCCAATGTATCTGGGGTCCACTCTGTGTACGTAGGCCTTGTGACCATACATGGACTAAACCCATGTACGCCAACCCATGTAACCAACTCATGTGGTGACCATTATGACTAGCCTCGCTAAGACTTTTGGTGGAGTACAAGACCGTGTACTCCACCTCGTGTCCGTGTTTCCCTTGGATAAACCCTGAGTCCTCGGTAGTCGCATCCGCCATGTCACGTAGGGTATAAACACCATGTTCTGAAGCCGTTTAGTCCATCTTGTGTCTATGTCATTACTAGAATACATGCTGAGCTTTGGGGAAGGACCAACCTGATGTGTGACTTTGGTCTCATGCCGTATGATACATATGTGACACTCGAAACCCTAGCCACCACCACCTGTACCACATGACATGTTATTTGGTATACACATTGTGTTCTTCAGAAATTTCCAGAAATGATGATCTTCGTGACCATGCCTCAGGGCTCTATGGATTTGTGAGGTCTTCTGATCATCATAAAGCTGATTGTGTCAGTTTCGTGCCTCTGATTGGCCTAAAAAATGCATTCTGATTCACCCGCATGAAGAATGCTCAAAAAATGAGAAATCCAAAACCGTGTCGATTCATCTTCCACCATTACTACCGTATCTCTTCTAGGTGTTCATGATTTCAGATATACAATTTTGGATTTTTGTGTCACAAAACAGATACACAACGATCATTTTTTCCTCACCCCATGATGAACGCCAAGAATGCACAAGAAAATGAAAGGGGAAAGAAATCCAAAAGAAAATTGAGGAATGAACCTCCGCTGTCATTTATCATGGCATCGATCCACTCAAATTAGTAGGATAAAATGGTGGAAAATTAAAACAATAATGTAATGTGGATTACATTCTGGATATCAACCAAGTAAAATCCTTCCCGTATAAAGATAGAAATCTGCGGATCAACATGTTTGTGGGTTGTTCTGCATTCATACTAAAATCCATAAATGTGGAAGGAGAATTTAAATAACAACCCCTTACCTAAAATTATTGAAGAGATCTAATTGGTGGAATCAGGTTACTTCTCTTAATTCCCGCAACAGCTTCCCACTGTTGTCTCTCGTACATCATCCATCATTTCGGGGTTTCGGTTCCCCTCATCACCACTCGCTAGAACGGGCTCCGTCCTATAAGGTTCGTGTATCTCAGAACTCCTTCAACACATCTTTTCTTGGAGAATTTGTGTATATACCCCTCCCAAAGATCCATATATATAGGAGAGGGGGAGTGTATGTGATGACACCGATAATTATTTGGGGCTCATTAAATAAGAAACTTTAAAATTCCCCAATGAGGCTGTTACATAAGATTGATAGGTCAATCAATTTATTATCTTGAAACATCACTGGACCCACACCCAGCTTGTCTGTTGGAGGTTAAAAATTAAAAATAAAATAATAAAGTTATTTTATTTTATTTCTTTCAAAAAGTCCCAAAATAGAACTTTTCCTCCACACCTACTACGGTGAATGTATAGGCTCCCTTAATTGAATCATGGTGCTGCATATTCAATGGTGCCCTCAAATATTTAATCTGAGCATCGGATAAAAAGATATAAAATTCCTCCAGCACGTTTACTGAACATAACTTAAAAAAAGTTCATTAAATTATTACTGTTCACCCTCGACCTGATCCAGTCGGGGTTAGCCACTTCCTAAAGAAAACATGCCACAGTGAACCCAACCATACATTCATATTTTTAATCTGAGTTACCATTTATATGTTTTGTATATTGACAATAAAATAATTGTTTCTTAGTAATTTTATTTACTGTTATTCCATTTTCATGTTTCTCACAAGATGCATGCGCTGACTAAACTTAACTCATTCCCAGGGTAAATCTGTCATCCTAAACACCATGATACCCTCCAAATTTTTATCCAAGAAAATGTTTACATGTTATTATACTTTTTTAGAAAACTAATTACACATGCTAATTAAAGCTTAACAAAACATCGTCGGATCATTCTTGGCACATCGGGCCTCGGAATCACGTGCCTTTAAATTTATTGGTCTCGAAATAAATCTATATAAATTAAAAAAGTATAAATAAATTATGAGACATTACATTCTCCAACCTTAGGGATTTACGTCCCCAAAATCCAAAACAATGGGAAGTCAAACAAAAGAGGGTACTGCGAAAGAATATGAGCATCCTTCTCCCATGTGGTCTCCTGGAGGTTCTCATGCTTCTAGAAAATGTGCACCAAAGGTATCAACTACCCACATAAGACTCACTCCTTTTGATCCTCAATCTCTACTAGCTCCTCTGTAAATGTTTCCCCATCCTCGACGTCCATCTCGCCAAGGTCGATGATGTGGGAAGGGTCATGCACATATCTCCTTAGCTGGGATACGTTGAAGTCATCATGCGCCATCTCCAACTGTAGTGGAATTTCTATGCAGTATGCCACCTCAACTATCCTCTAATGTATTAGATTGTGTCTGATAATCCTCAGTTATAACCCTCCACCTCAACCAAATCTACATAGTCCCTATCGAGGAGATACTCAAAAGAATACGTGGTCCCTCTAATGGAACTCCAAAGGCCTCTGTCTCATGTCAGCATAAGACTTCTACCTACTCTGTGCAGTCTTCATCTGCTCCTAGTTGATTTTATCCTACTAAGTTGTAGCCCGAGCAAGATCTCGACCCATAAGCGTGGACTCCCCTAGGTCTGTCCATCATAGAGGTGGTCTGCAAGGTCGTTCGTATAAGGACTTGATCATGCTCCTCTATTGTCATAGTGGTCTGCTCTATCTGACCTTCAGTCTGAGGATTAAAGGCGATGCTCAAATGTAGCTAAGTCCTGAACACCTCAAACAAACCCTTCCACAAACGGGATTTGAAATTTGCGTCAAAGTCATAGATGATCATCGATGGCGCACCAAGAAGTCGTACAATCGTTTGTATATAGAGTCGTCACATTCCATCTAATGATACCTACTCTAGGAAAGGTAGGAAGTTTGCAGACTTGGTGAGTCAGACTACTATCTCCCAGATGGAATCATGTCCCCTAGACGTATGCAGAAGCCCCGTCACAATGTCTATGTAGATCCCATCCCACTTACACTCTGGTGCCTCTAGTAGCTGACTTGAGCCTGTTCGAACCTGATGTTCAGCCTTCACATGCAGACAAGTGAGGCATCAAAAAACAAACTATGCCGCTTCTTTCTTCATTCCTGGCCAGCAGTGCTGACGCAGGAGGTCTTGGTAAGTCTTCACCACATTAGGATCCACCACCAGAGGTTATGTGTGGACTTACCTCAACACCTCCTCACATAGGTCCTCCGGTACCATGGTACATCCTCTAGAGAAAATGACATGCTCCCCACCTTCAGAAAATCCATCATGTGCCTGTCCTGAGGATATCTGAGCATGTCGTGCCTCATAGTAAAATCCCCAAGATGTGACTCCTGAATTTGTTAAAGAAAATGGGGACTTGCAGTCATAGAATAGAGGTAATATGCTTTGTCTTTATCCATTAAGGATATCTCCAACTTGACTAGCTGCTCTAACACCTCACTCAGCAATAGTAGTCTAGACCTCCTACTCTATGCGTCTACTACCATGTTCCCCTTCCCAAGAGTCTATATTGTCTCAAGGTCATAGTCCTAGATGAAATCTATCCATCATTTTTATCTCAGCTCCAAAATTCTATGTTGAAACTTCTCCATTCATAGGAAAGGCTCCCCGTTCTTCTTCAAAGCTAACAAGGTTGTTGCAAACCTTGAGTGGTCATGTAAAAATTTCTAGTATTATCCAGCCAAAGCAGAAGTCCCTCTCCCTTCGGGGGGGGGGGAATCATGAAAACTTCTTTTGAAACTATGTCCCCAAACTCTACCAATCCTTTTGGGAACTGAAAACTATAAACTCCTCCTTCCAAGAGGGTAAGGCTAGCCGACTCAATATTGATCAGCTGCACCCTCCATTGTATGAATTTTCCATGAGCAGCCTGTGATTCCTTTTTCGCTGACAAACTAAAACATTGTTGTAGATAAACCACAACAACTTTTTTTAATAAAGTCAATATGAGTATAAATTTTGGATGTCCTGTCCATAACCTTACTAACATATTAAGTACTCTATGCTACCACCAAGAGGTTCCAACTGAATCACGCACCTTGAGGGTCATATTACACCATTGGCATAAGTGTGATTTTCGAGCCTCCCCCTATGCTATCTTCAGATGTGAGGGTCAAGCCAACGATTTAACTGGAAAATCAAGGTCATGAATAGGATTTGTGGGAAAAAGTAATGATTGGTACCTATTACTATTAATAGAGAATGTAGTAGAAGAGATAAACCATACCTCTAATCATTCCTGGAGCCCTTTGGTTAAAATATTTGACCACATGCAGCTACTTCCTTCACCATTCTTCTGGATCCCTAGCCAAGTGGGGACCATAATGTGGTGGGGGTAGTAACATGTTGAAATTTATAACACCATATGTTATGATCCTAGCTGCAATCCCACATCCGCCACCTATAGAGTATGTCTCCTCCACTCTCTGCATCTACCTCAGAGGTCCATCAACTGCTTATCTGTCAGCAGCTCGACGAGTCGGACATTTCCAAGCGAGATACCCCCTACCGTCACACGAGTATCACCTCCAATACCTAGGGTAACTGAATCTCGCCCGGGAGCCATGGACTGTCTATCCCTTATCTTGTGTCCTCTTTGAATTCTCCCAAATCCCGATCATTGGGCCTAACAATGGCTCCCGGCTGCCAAGGTCTCCGCACTTGTCTGCTTGCTGCTAACTATAGTCGGTTGTCTCTGCTCTTCCAAGATGGTCTAATTCACCAAGTCTTGTTAAAGCACTCTAGCATAAGTAAAAATAAAAAGAGGCACAACACTAGATCATATGTCTCTTCGTAGACCTTGTTCGACGGTCTGAGCACAGACGTACTGATCCCTAACCATATCCATCGAGAACCTGTGAAGGTTGGTGACCCTCGATGTATAGTCATCTACTATAAAACTGCCAAGTTGTAGCTAAATAATCTCCAAGATGTGCACTACTCCCAGAGTGACTAGAGAGAACTCCTCCCCAAAGAGTCTCTCAAACTCCATCTATGAGAGAGTATTCTCATCGCGAGCCTGTGTGGTAAGACTCCACCATCATCCTGCCAAACCCTGAAGAAGGGTTGCTTCGAGGAACACCTTATGGACCACCAATGCCCTCACTAGATAGAAAACTCCGGTCACCACCTCAAGGTAGTCCTCATGTAGCTGAGGTTTGAGATCGCCTCGGAACCAAAGGGGTCTTTGTCTATAGAACGCATGGAGCACGCTCAGCCTATTCCCCTCGTCGGTCGGTAGTGTAGGTACAACGGGCTACTCCACTGGTGGCGGTATAACATGTGCACCACCTTGTGGCAACACCTAGAGAACTAGTCCCTGTATCTAAGCCTCGTCACTGAGGGGGTCATCCCCATGATCGCGCTGTGGAATCCTATTGGATATGATTCATGAAGGTATCTTATAAGGATACAAGATCTACAATAGTCAATGAGTATATATTGATTTTTGTACTAGAGGACATGGTAAACAAAACCCATTCCAATATGAAGCATCTACCAATCACTTATTTCCCCGCAACTAGTGTTTTCATTTTCGAGTTAAAAAAAAAGTTATCAGAGTCTTGGTGTATGGATATGTCAGTCACCCATAGCAACACTGGTGTCTCAAGCCTAAAAGCTTAGATCAAAACATGTAACACTGTTTCCCCAACCCAAACTCACAGAATCTTGGACTTAATGTTGAACCGACCACCTCTGATACAACTGTGTCATGACCCGACATATTAGGGCCCACGCTGTGACTCCCCATGCCTCCCTCCAGTCCGCCAGGGGATGGTGACTAGCATCGAGTATGAATATTACTAAAATGGGAGGAATTTCCAATGTACCTGTACACACACACACACATCTCCATGCCTATAAAAGTTGAACTGTAAAATAACCACAATGGAACAGAATGCATGCATACAAATAAAACCAACCAACAGATCACGATAGAATGTAATGTACTGAATGTAAACTGGGCCCAAATACAAGTACACCAAAAACAAGAGTCTGAAAACTAAAAGGTCCAACCTGTATACACAAAGAGGTACCAGGACTAATGTTCATCGTTGTAGGAGCACCTTGACATGTTGGGACCTTAGAAGTCTCGGTCCTGCCCTGGACTGCCCTAGACACTTTCAAAAGGAAGTTTTTCTGCACAAGACATGACACGTGCGGGAAAAGCCCGTGCAGTGGTGAGTATAATAATACTCAGAAGAGGGGACCAAAAACCACAAAGAAATAAAAAAAATTAAGGTAGAGTCATCTTGACACATTATATGTCTACTAAACATATAATAGGTGAACACAAACCAGATATACTCAAAACCCAGACCCGTAGTCTAGATACAATTCACACAACTGCATTCCCCTACTAGAGATTCAGTTTGATGATTCCACAATGTACTCTTCCAGGAGAACTCACTCTATTATTCTGATAGCTCCAATGACATCCATCTGAGTAGTATTGTATGTCAGGATAATTTACCAGAGATAGATACACTCATTCCTGGAGAACACACTCCTTAGTGGTAAAAGATCTCGATACACAGATGAGGATCACAGTCTGGGCCTTGGAGGATTTTGTGACTCATCTTGATTCACCTTCTAGGTAGATGAACAACACCCTATTGGAATAGTCATTTAGATACTTGACTATACCAAGGGTCAATAATGGATAGAGTATCTCACATCAGGCCTCTTAGAGAGATACCTAACTCTATCTCGGAAATTCCGGCTAAAGGGATCATACTCCTGAAAAAGGAAACAACACATGACCTTCAGGGGAATGAGAAAATGGGGAACTAACCCAAACGAATCATGTCCATGATACTGTGGATTAGAAGATCGAGCCATATACTAAGAAGTAAACAACATGTAGAAGTGTCCAACGCCATGGAAACTAACCCCGGGTACTCTCTGTGTACAATGTCTCATGTCGCAATGATTTTAGTGTAAAACAAAAATACACGGTGTGTAGAGAAGGATCAAATTTATAGCCAATGTATCTGGGGTATGACTTGTGTATGTTGGAGATGTTCCCATACATAGCCTTAACCCATGTACGTCAACCCATGTATCTGGCACACGGGGTGACATGAATTACATGACTTGCCTGACCGTGTGGTGGAGTACACAACCATGTACCCTACCTCATGTCCATGTATCCCATGGATACACGTCATGTCCTGCGTATTCTCCTCTTCCATTCCTCATAGGATCTACCCACTATGTTCCAAAGATGTGTAGTCCATATTTTGTCTGTATACTTCCCCAAATACATGTCGAGCTTCGGGGAAGGTCTATCATGCCATGTGACTTGAGTCACATGCCCTGGGATACCTGTCTGACACCCGAAGCCCTATACAACATCGTCGGTACCACACGACGTGTTCTTAAGGATACACGTTGTGTTCTACAGATATTTCCTGAACTGACGTTCTTCATTGACGTGCCATGGGGATTTTCCGATCCTCGATCTGGCTGTCTGATCATCACAAAAAAGAAGGGTTGAGGTCACCCTATAATCATGATACTGATACCGTCTATATCGGGACTCTAATTGGCCCCAAAAATGTATTCTGATTCCCACACATGAAGAATGATCAATGAACGAGAAATCATGAACCAAGTCAATTCCTCTACCACCTTCGCTATCTCATCTCTTCTAGGTCATCATGATGTTAGATCTCTAATTTAGGATTGTTGCATCATAAAAAATATGTGAAACAATACATTAAACATCACCCCACGAAAAATGTGAAGAATTCATCAGAAAAAAAGAGGGGAATGAAATCCAAAGAAAAATAGAGGAACAAACCTCCACCGTCATTCGTCACAGTGTTGATCTACTCCCATTAGTAAGATCAAACAGAGTAGAATCAAAAAAATAATATTACATGGATTAATTTTTCATAGATCAACACAATAAAATCCCTCCAACAAAAATGTATGAATTTGTGTATCAACCTATTCATGGGTTGAGCCACGTTCGTCGTTAAAACCAAGAACGGGGAATAAGAATTGAAATAACAACATGTTACCTCAAATCATTAGTGTTATTATGTTGGTGGAAGTTGGTTGGTTCACTTCAATCATGAAATAGGTTCCCAATTTCGTTGCTCGTACATCGTCCTTCAGTTCGGGGTTTTGGTGCTGCTCGTCACTGCTCACCGAAACCAGCTCCGTCCACTAAGGGTAAGGCGCCTCAACACTCCTTCAACACATCATTTCGTGTTGAAGATGTTTTGATACACCTCCCCATGTTCAATATAAATAGGAGAGGGGGGACAGTATGTAATGACGTAGGGAATTAATGGGGGCTCATTAATTAGGAAACTTCTTAATTCCCTAGTGAGGTCGTTACTTACGATTGATAAGTGATTCCATTTATTGGCTTCGCACATCACGGGCCAAACACCCTACCTTTCCGTTGGAGGATAATAATTGAAAATTAAATAATAACATTAATTTATTATATTTCTTTTAAAAAGTCCCAAAATGTAACTTTTTCAACTGACCTACTATGGTCAATGTAAATCCTCCCTTAAGTGAATCTTGGCACTTCATATTCAACGGTGCCCTCAGATTTTTAATTGGAGCACATGTTCAAATGTTAGAAATTCTCTCCCACACATTTACTGGATGTACCATAAAAAGTTCGTTATATTATTACCATTCACCCTCAACCTACACTGGTAGAGGATAGGCTTTTCCTAAAGGAAACATGCCCTAATGAACCCAATGGTACTCTCATATTTTTAATCAGTTTTACAATTTATATGTTATGAATATTAACAATAAAATAATTTTCACTTAATTATTTTATTTATGGTTATGCCATATTCAGGTTTTCTCATAGGAGGCATGTGCCAACAAAACATAAGTCGTGCCTAGGGTAAAGCCACAGTCCTGAACACAACGATGCTCTCAGATTTCTGATCCGGGAAACCATTTTAGAGTTATTCAACTTTTTTCAGAAATACCGCTTATGAACGATAATAAAAGATTAATAAAACTTCAATGGATTATTCCGGGCAATCCGGGCCTCAGAATCTTGTGCAGTCAGATTTCACAGTCTAGAAATATTTCAAAATAATAAAAAAATAAGTAAATTCTGAGACATTACAGTTGCACATAACACTTAATTAATCTCAACATTAACCCATGAATTAAAAGAATATTTGGGTGAAACAATCAAAAAATGTTCATGATTATTCTCTCCACATATATAATCATACATAATCAATCATACATAAAAAATAATGGTACCCATGGAATGAAATCGGTATCATAATCATGTTAGAAACCATAATAAATTAATGTATCAAACAATAGTATATGAAACAATGGAATTAGAACTTACATGGTCATTAATATAAAAAACAGGCATATATCTTGGTGTGTGATGTCAAATATATGTTACTACATCTAAATAAATTATTTAATAATTTTAGAATTAAAACATTTTAGTGCGGTTTTATGGAAAGTTATAAAAGGAATTTTTAATGGAAAAGAGAATAATATTTTATATAATACTAGAAGTAAACCAAGATGGTTTTCATAATAGAAAGGATTATTTAATAAAAACAATGGTGGGATAAAATAGATTATATTTTGCACTTGAAATTTTGTAGTATTTCATGAAATTCCATTAAAACGGGGTTTCTTTACTCTATGTATTGATGCGTGAACCATTTAAAAACATGTATATCGCCACAAGAGAATGATGATAGAACCTTGAAACATGATTCTCGATGAAATATACTGAAAATAGTATATTAAAATAAAATTAATAGATAACTTCATTTTGGTTAAAAGAATCATTGAGAAACCCAAATTAAGAATGGAGGTTCGTGTAGAATCTCATACCATAAGTCTGATGGTGTCCATAACATGATATTAATGTCCTGGATAACCGAATTTAATTAAATATTTATTGTATCCAAAACATATAAATAATTAAATTGATTTATTATCGCCTTATGATGATCATTTATTGATTATCTCATAGGTTAAGATGTTAAAATTCATTGCTTGGGAGCATTTGTTTCCTTGGTTTTCTGATTGGTTAACTTATATACACATAAAGATTATCAGGTCGAATAAAAAAGGCTGTATAGAATTCAATTTTTATTATAATAGTTAACATCAAGTAAATTTTATCTTTTTAAAATTCATTTGGTTCTTTGGAGTGAATATTAATCATTATATAATACTTTAATGATAACATCTGGGGTTAATTGGTAGTTTTTTTCACAACGAACTCATTTTACATTATAAAGTAATATAATGTCTAAAAAATATTTTAGAACCATAAATTGTAAAAAATACATATATTATATACTTTTTTAAACTATCAATACGGTTTCATGGACTGGATTTATGATATTAATAAAAAATGAAAATTCATCATCCTTTATTGTGAAAAATTATAACTTCTCGGATGGTGTTTTAGTTTCCAGTATAAAAGGTTGGTAAAGAGAGATGATGATGAATTAGTATACATTCATAAAATCATCTATTACCTAAAAGGTATTGTAGTCATCATATAATTTAAACTAAATATGGTGAGGAAAGAAAAATAATGAAAGAAACATGAATGAAAATAAACGAAATGAAAAGACGAATTCTCCCTTTGATTTTAACTTCCCAAATAACCTCTTTAGGGGATAGAATTTGGTATATTGAATAGAAAGAGGGATTCTATGAGAGTGATGAATCATGGGATGAGAATATAGCACATTTTAGATAATTAATAAGGCTTTAGATTAGTGGAGAGAAGAGGGGGTGAGATAAGTCTTTATAGTGGAGGAGAGGTGGGGTTTCTCATTATTCTAATCATTAGATTAAAATATTTCTCTAGAATACGAATAGTCTTGATTATAATGTCAAAAATAGTAAGTGGTCATGTGATTATGAGATAATGGCATCATATTATCTATACATTAGCTAATGACATCATAATTAATGTGTTTAAAATTAGTACAAAATTTTCATACTTCATTACTCATCAAAAGTTGAAGTATTTCATAAAAATCCAAAAACATTTCCCCAAAAATTATTTTATTAGTAAAATTCAAATATGAACATCATTTTTCAAAAAATAATTATCCAAATATGAGATATTTAATTTTTAATTAAAATCATAATTTACATGAAAAATATAAATTTAACAAATTAAACTGCTCTTCTAACACAATGAAAAATTATTTAAGGTCTCTTAAAATTGTCTTATATTAATAATATATAAAAATATTTATTTACTAAAATGTTTTATGAAAATAAATTTTCTTTTAAATTATTAAATTAATCTTAAAATTGTAAACAAATATACATGACATAAAAAATTACCACCATTTATGTAATAATTTTTAAAATATTTACTTATAATATGATATATTTATATCATATTGTCACATGCAAAATAGATATATATTATTTATATGATAATTATTATGGTTAATATTCAATTGGTCAGTGTACTATTAAAATGTGTCACATTACTAGTCCATTGTTCAAATTACTATTTCATCGGTATATGTTCCTTAACATAACGAGATACCTTTAAATTTTTCATTCTTCAGGTATAAGGTTTTTGTTGAGTTATTATATACAATTATGTGATTATACTCTATGACATTATTTTTAGAAGGGAATCCCATTGATAACTGATTCGGTCATCACAAAGCCTATACTCTACTGTATAATACCATTGTCGGATAACATCTACATTCCATTATAACTAGTGCTTCCCTAAAGGGATGTACTAAGGCCAATATCCCAGAAGAGTGATAAAAATATATCATAGTGATACTAGCTTGGGAAATAACATGATCTATTCATTCAGTAAATACATATATTTCCCACATAGACATCTAATGTTTATTGGAATCCAATGTAACACCCCGAGAGTTTATGAAAAATATTATTTTAATTTCATTAATGTCTTGTGTTGTATTCTACACCAAGATTACCTTGCGCTATACGCAACACCGTATTAGCTTGTATTATACGCAACACTATTCTTGGATCGTGTTAAACACAATTTTGATAATAGTTATTCTACGCAACATTGAGTATATATATATATATATATATATATATTCAATGTATAAATGAAATATGGTTGGATTCTGTTATATGAAACAACGAAGGATTCTTTCACAACATGCAACCCTGACTTGGCTTGCATTACACGCAATCGCGACCTTCCTCGATAGCGTGTGTTGTACGCAATACTGGGTTTTAATAAACAACGATATATTATTATAATATTGTCATGAACTAGAAATTATGAATAGTGTTAACTATATTTTGAATTTTATAACATTATTATTCATCTTACACATTTTCTAGAACACGGTATAAGAACAAAATAAATTTTTCGGGTAAAATAAGTATTTTTCAAAAAATGCAGTTTTGCGACCATTTGATGGCGCACCCACTTTAAATATAGTTTTTGACATTTTTATAAGTTTAATTTGACAAAATAAAATTCTTATTTTGAATCAGGATATAAAAATTTACATTAGATAAAGTTTTGATATTTTTCCAATAACTTTCATATTTTAATGAATAGTAAAAACACGCTATATTTTAATTAAAAACAACTTTTTTCATCGTAATATATTATGTAGTTAAATTATAATATTTAATGGTTTTAAAGTATAAATAGAATATATTTTTACCATTTAATATAATTTATGTCATTAGCATTGATTTTACCTTGAATTCGTAGGATAAATCACTTCAATCTTTTGCAATGTTTTAAAGAAAAACCTGTTTTCTTTCGACAACGGGATAAATTTTAATTTAATTTCTGCATCTTTTGTGTATTGAATTTGGAAAAATGGATTCCATATTTGGAATCAGTGGGTCCAAATTATGTTAATAAGCTACTTTTTATTTTTGGGCATTATTAATAGTAACTATAGTAAATTTTATTTACCATAGTTAAAGGTAAATCGAGTAATTAAGGGTAAATATAACATTTTAAAATTACCCTAAAAATGTCAAAATCCTATTTGATGACTAAAAGACGACCCATATCCCCTAATGGTCGGAATAGATTCATTTAATTAAATTTTTTCAAGGAAAATAATTTAATTATTATTAAAACCAAAGAATGTGACAACATGTCACTTTCTTAAAGCTTATAAGTATAATAATTTTAATCTTGTGATAAACATCATGAAACGTCGAAAATGAATAGTCTCCAGAAAGCTAATACAATTATCTACATCATAGGAATTTATTTAGAATTTTTAAGGATTAAATAATTATCATTTATTATGACACAAAGATGATGAAGTAATTGTCTTATTAATGAAATATTGACATTATTGATGTTATAAATGCCCAAATAAATGTAATTTGAGACTTTTTATGACTTATACTAATTTTATAGGTTAATATGACATGTTATTGTTGATTTAAGTAACTTTTTTCTAAATTATCATTCTGTTATGAATTTTATAAAAAGCATGTACCAAATAGTGTCAAAATTGACATAAAATAGTTTTTAAAAGAAATATTATATTATTAATTGTTATTTTATTCCTAAAAATATAAGGTTCGGCCAAATTACTTAGATAAGATTATATATATTAATAATAAACAACTTGGGGTTATTTTGGATTGATATATCCAGTTTATTAACCATATAGTGTAAGAAAATAAAAAGACACGGTAAAAGATAAATTATTTAACATAGAGTTAAATCTAATTAATAAGGTTACAATATGAACCTAAACCTGTCTAAAATCTATTGTATGAGAGGATTTCGACCCATACCCACCTTAGACTAGAAATAAATCAATTTTGAGCTATTTAAAACCGAACTTGACTTTATAATAAAATAATATTTTTAGTTATTCCAAAGGTGCCCTTCTCCTCCCTTATAAAAGGGCACCTCCTCCCTCTCTTCCTCACACAACTTTGAGACTTCAAGCTCGTCCAACCCCTTTCTAATTGTCTTCTACAATTCCCTAGAAACATCCTAGAGGTTATGGTATTCCTCAAAGACAAATTTTAGTACCCTATGAGGAGGTCTCAAAGAGGCGCTTCAAAGAAGAGGTAATTTCCGTTACCAATTCTTTCACCTTTATTTCTTCTTCCACTTCTTCTTCTTAGGTTGTTTCATTATGAAGTAATAACATCAGTATCACTCATATACTGATATGTTATTATAAGTATGAAATAATCCTATTTCACCATCTATCCATCCTACGGAAAACGAAATCACCGCGCGTGCGTACGTACGGAATACCGTCTCCACGCAGTGGTGAAATCTATTTTCGACCACCACCTTACTTGGATTGGTATAATGGTGTAAATAATAACTATATATTATTATTTTAAAGTGATATTGATTATGAAATAGTATACATACACTCCAATACAGTCCCACGATCATGAGAATGATATCATCGCTAGTGCGTACGTACGGACTACCGTCTCCACGACGCGATGAGATTCATTCTCGACTTTAACCATTCATGAATGATTATAAAGTATATATAATAAGTAATAATGAAATATATGACATAATAATGATACTGGATTTATGTGTATATATATGTATGTCATCTACTTAATTCCATTCAACTCAATAAGGAAACGAAAACAGCGTTCATGCGTACGTACGGCCTACCTTCTCCATGAACGGTGTATTTCATTCCATTTACTGATTTATTATATATATGTATATTCTGAATATATATATATATATATATATATAAATCATGTGTTATATTCTGGAATTAAGTAATCATGATCTAAGTAATCATATGAATAATTACAAGTCAAAACACGGACGACAAATGAAACAATTTTACCCAAAACGCTCTTTAACATAGAATTTACAAAAGAACGGGTAATATAAAGTCATAAGTGAACCATATATGATATAATAATAATGAATATGATTCTGGAATAAGTCAATAACATTATTTAAATCATTATACAGGAGGTTCGGACACTTACAAAGCAAGCCAGACCAAAGGTAAGGGAAAATATCACAATCTCATTTTTATATGAGATTGTTTATACTTTTGTATTTACTGGGGTGTATTTTATCATCCACATCCATGTTTCTTCAACATGTAATATTGTTTCCATCCACCTAAAATTGTTTAAATCCAATTTTACCCTTCGGTGAGATTTTATTAAAAGATATGAAAGGAATCTTTTGTCGTTTTTCGTACGAGGTACTTTTTGACTTTCCGACAAAAGTACGAGAAGAATGTTTTTTTAACTTATACTGCATGAATGGATTTTTAAAAAATTATTTCCAAGAAGCTTACCTTACAATTTTTCATTTTTATTTTTAATCATCTTCTTTTAGTTTAAGATTGTATGACATGTTAAGAAAGGAAAAGTGTTTTTGAAGTAGAAAGGATATTTTCCTCAAGAATGAAGTTCAAGTGTTTTATCAAAATTATTTTCCATATAAGATAATAAAGGGTTATGTTTTATCCCTATTATTAAATTGATTTGATTATGTTGTGATGGAATTATTTTTATGAATTCCTTTATCGTATATGAACTGTTTTATGATGTCATGATGTTTAAGATTCCCATTTTTATTACATGGGTTATGCAATGATGTATGGTTTATGATTTTGTGGAACACATAAGAATGGTATCATTATGAGATGGGTGGGACCTATATCTCCCTCCAATGCATTGGGTAAAAATTTTATATCTCATGAGATAGACATGGCTGGAATGGTAGGTTATACCGGTTCAGTGAAACAGGACTGAAACGAGGGTGACTCGGTTCAGAAAGGGACTTTGTCCACTAAGATAGTCTTGGCAATGAGTCTTGACTAACAAGAAATTATTCTATATGATTATGTGTGTATGCCACAATGTTTCATGTTTTATGTTATGATTATTGTGATTACATTTCACTACCATGATTTATCCCATGTTATGAAATTATGCTCTCTTTTGCAGGTTAATATTTTCAAAATGTTATGTTCTTGTGATGTGATTGATATTTCATTTGTTTACCCTTACTGAGCATTTGAGCTCACCCTTTTATGTTTACATTTCCCCATGATATATTGAAAGGTTTTAGGTATAAAAAAATAAGATCGTTATGGGAGATTTTGAAGATCTTTCAACAGGATTAGAAGATTATATTCCGAGTTTCCAAAGACACTAAACTATTACGATCCTTGTGTGTGTGTTTTTGTTATGTACTAAGTATTCCAAAAATGTAATGTAATGTCAATTTATGTCACGCTTCGGGTCTCTATAGTTGGTATCAGAGGAAAGGTTTAGTCAACCATTGGAAACTAGGATGTGAGAACTTTAGTGAGATCCCAAGAGATATTTCTAAGGTATGTCTAGGGATGTCTCTAAGGTTAAGTATACATATAGGTTATAGTCCTAGAATTGCGATAACGATATTAGAATTTTACCTCAGATGTTAGATATTGAGGGTACTCCCCCTTTATTATGTTGTTTTCCCTAGCATGATTTTTTCCTCTCACACTATTCTTTTTGGGTTTTAGATGATGGCTGGAACCCGAAGGAACCGTGTTGATCAATTCCATGGACAATGCAATGATTTCCCTCCTGAACAAACAAATGTTATGGGAGATGGATTGCAAAATCTTATTGCTATACTTACATAAGATATGAATCATTCTGGACTTCCAAATGAGCAGAGAAGGGAACAATATTATATTGAGTCCTTTATGAGGCAACGTCCACCTTCTTTCAGTGGGTCTTCCAATCCACTTGTTGCTGAACAATGGATCAGTACCACTGAAAAGATATTTTCAGTTCTTTAATGTTCTGAGCATGATAAAGTCATATTAGCAGTATATCGTTTGGAAGGTGAAGCTGATCAATGGTGGAATCTTATCAAGAATACGAGGCCAAGAGATGAAATTGAGTCCATGAAATGGGACGAGTTCATGAACTTGTTTTTCAGTAAGTACTTCCCTCGTATTCTTCGAACAAATATGGAAAAGGAGTTTCTTGAGCTGAAGCAGAAGGATGATGAATCTGTTGGTATATACGAAGAAAATTTTATAAGACTTGCAAGGTATGCATCTGGCATTATCATCCAACCTGAAAGTAAAGTTGATTGATTTTTCAGTGGTTAAAACCAAGTCATCGAAGGGAATTAGCTATAAGAGACTTCAGTAGCTATGAAGAAATTGTGCGTTGTGCTATCAAGGTAGAAATGGAAGTTCGTGTTACATATCCATCCCATGGGTTTGACAAGAAACGAAAGATGGATTTTAAGGAGAAATCTCAGAATAATGGTGAAAAGAAGATGAATGTTTCCTTATGCACAAAGTGTGGAAAGAAGCATGGTGAAGATTGTCTTAAAGGGACTAGAAAATGTTTTAAGTGTGCAAAAGAAGGCCATCGAGCAGCTGTGTGTCAAAGTAATGGAAAAAGGGTTTCTAATGATGTGAATAAAGCAAACACTGCAGAGAATGCACCACCAACACTTCAATGCTTCAAGTGCAAGGAAATGGGGCATTATGCTAATAAATGCCCTAATCCAATGGTTAGTAATGATCGACATGAGCAACCACTTAAGGCAAAGGACAAAGGGAAGTCACATGTGATCACTATTGGCGATGTTCAATATGAAAAGATGTGGTGGAATGATTAAGTGTTTATGTAATGGGATTCCAAAATAATGTTGTATCATGGAGTATTGGAATATTTATGTATTGGTCTAATGTGGTATTCAAAGTGATTGAGATATTTTTGGAAATAAGATGATATGCGCAAAATGAAGGGAAAACGAGAAAATGAAATGTTTAACAGTATTCATGATATCATGATTGATATAAGGACTATGTGCTATAATGGTTTGAGTATATAGAATTTTGAGGATTTTGGTATGTGGAAAGTGTTAACTTTTAACTGCATTCATGTTTTCACTAAGGTTCAATGGGTATTCAAGAGAGTACATGATTAAGGCCTTTGAATGTTTGGAATGTGACCAACAAGACAGATTTTCTGATATATGGGGATCAACAATGGTATTAAATCTCTGGTAATCGTTTTCACTATATTATGAGAGTGGACTGAAGTATTATGGATAAGCCTAAATATTGGAATGGATTATGTTGGACATAAGTTAGTATTGTTTAAGGATAGAAGTTTTTTTTGATATTATTGATGGGATGTTATAGTAATATAGTTTTAGAAAAAGGACAACCTGCAGGACGGGCGACAACCCATCGCGTCGGACAAGGCTGTGGGAATCGAACCCACAACCGAAGTGCGACTGGCCTTTATCGCCTACCACTGACCTACAGGAAGTCCCTGTTTAGTAGAAACTAGTTTTATTATATTACGCAGTATGATATATGAAGTATAAGTCCATTTTAGGAACCCTATATGATGAATCTCACTATAGATGGACTTATGTATTTTTTGATAACTTTTCTATCCTTTTGTTTGAGATAGATGGAAGGACCCATCATTCTATCACATGATCTTCTAACACATCACGAATGACAAATTCAACTTCATTTCTTTAAGAGATGAAGTGGAAATTGTCCAAAGAACGACAAACAGTGAGACTATACCAAAATCACGAAAGTATTTCTTCTAATTCCAATTTCATCAACTTTAGGGAAATGATCTTGAAAGCCAAAAAATGTTGTCCTAGTGATCTTATATCTGATGAATCAGATGGTACCTTAGATCATCACAAATTTATGGATTTGTGATTGCTGGCTTTTCCATAGCCATGTTCTCTACCACTCTCCATCAGAACATGATGGTAAGATTTCTCTTCCATATCCATATTTTAACCTATGTGGAAACCTAGTGATTAGTTTATTTGGGTAACCGTTACGTTTCATACTTTTGTTTTTAAAGATTGGTTTTGGTATTCCTTTTTACGATGTGGGTTTCTATTAAAGAAACTTTCGAATAGTAAACCGTTTATAACCCCAACGAATTTCGTGGGCGAAATTCATTTTAAGGGGGGTAGAATGTAACACCCCGAGAGTTTATGAAAACTATTATTTTAATTTCATTAATTTATTGTGTTGTACTCTACACCAAGATTACCTTGCTCTATACACAACACCGTATTAGCTTGTAGTATACGCAACACTATTCTTGGATCGTGTTACACACAATTACGATAATAGTTATTCTACGCAATATTGAGTATATATATATATATATTCAATGTATAAATGAAATATGGTTGGATTCTGTTATACGAAATAACGAAGTATTCTTTCACAACATGCAACCCTGATTTGGTTGCATTACACGCAATCACGACCTTCATCAATAGCGTGTGTTGTACGCAATACTGGGTTTTAATAAACAACGATATATTATTATAATATTGTCATGAACTATCCATTTTGAATAGTGTTAACTAAATTTTGAATTTTATAACATTATTATTCATCATACACATTTTATAGAACATGGTATAAGAACAAAATAAATTTTTCGGGTAAAATAAGTATTTTTCAAAAAATGCAGTTTTGCCACCTTTTGATGGCGCACCCACATTAAATCTAGTTTTTGACATGTTTATAAGTTCAATTTGACAAAATAAAATTCTGCTTTTGAATCAAGATATAAAAATTTACATTAGATAAAGTTTTGATATTTTTCCGATAACTTTCATATTTTAATGAATAGTAAAAACACGCTATATTTTAATTAAAAACAACTTTTTTCATCGTAATATCTTATGTGGTTAAATTATAATATTGAATGGTTTTAATGTATAAATAGAATATATTTTTACCATTTAAAATAATGTATGTAATTAGCATTGATTTTACCTTGAATTCGTAGGTTAAATCAATTCAATCTTTTGCAATGTTTTAAAGAAAAACTCATTTTCTTTCGACAACGGGATAAATTTTAATTTAATTTCTGAATCTTTTGTGTATTGAATTTGGAAAAATGGATTCCATATTTGGAATCAGTGGGTCCAAATTATGTTATTAAGCTACTTTTTATTTTTGGGCATTATGAATAGTAACTACGGTAAATTTTATTTACCATAGTTAAAGGTAAATCGAGTAAATAAGGGTAAATATAATATTTTATAATTACCCTAACAAATGTCAAAATCATATTGGATGACTAAAAGACGACCCATATCACCTAAGGGTCGGATTAGATTCATTAAATTAAATTTTTCCAATGAAAGTAATTTAATTATTATTAAAACCAAAGAATGTGACAACATGTCACTTTCTTAAATCGTATAAGTATAATAATTTTAATCCAGTGATAAACTTCATGAAACTTCGAAAATAAATAGTCTCCAGAAAGCTAATACAATTATCTACATCATAGGAATTTATTTAAAATTTTTAGGGATTAAATAATTATCATTTATTATGACACAAAGATGATGCAGTAACTGTCTTATTAATGAAATATTGACATAATTGATGTTATAAATGCCCAAATAAATGTAATTTGAGACTTTTTATGACTTACACTAATTTTCTAGGTTAATATGACATGTTATTGTTGATTTAAGTAACTTTTTTCGAACTTATCATTCTTTTATTAATTTCATAAAAATCATGTACCAAATAGTGTCAAAATTGACATAAAATAGTTTTTAAAACAAATATTATATTATTAATTGTTATTTTATTCATAAAAATCTAAGGTTCGGCAAAATGACTTAGATAAGATTATATATATTAAAAATAAACAACTTGGGGTTCTTTTGGCTTGATATATGAAGTTTATTAACCATATAGTGTAAGAAAACAAAAAGACAAGGTAAAAGTTAAATTATTTAACATAGAGTTAAATCTAATTGATAAGGTTAAAATAGGAACCTAAACTTGTCTAAATTCTATTGGATTGGAGGATTTAGACCCATCCCCACCTTAGACTCGAAATAAATCAATTTGGAGCTATTTAAAACCGAACTTGACTTTATAATAAAATAATATTTTTAGTTATTCCAAAGGTGCCCCTCTCCTCCTTTATAAAAGGCACCTCCTCCCTCTCTTCCTCACACAACATTGAGCCTTAAAGCTCGGCCAACCCCTGAAAAATTCTCTTATCCACTTCCCTAGAAACATCCTAGAGGTTCTGGTCTTCCTAAAAGACCAATTTTAGTGCCCTAAGAGGATGTCTCAAAGAGGCGCTTCATAGAAGAGGTAATTTCCGTTACCGATTCTTTCACCTTTATTTCATCTTCCACTTCTTCTTCTTAGGTTGTTTCATTATGAAGTAATAACATCAGTATCACTCATATACTGATATGTTATTATAAGTATGAAACAATCCTATTTCACCATCTATCCATCCTACGGAAAACAAAATCACCACGCGTGCGTACGTACGGAATACCGTCTCCATGTCGTGGTGAAATCTATTTTCCACCACCACCTTACTTGGATGGGTATAATGGTGTAAATAATAACTATATATTATTATTTTAAAGTGATAGTGATTCTGAAATAGTATACATACATTACAATACTGTCCCACGATCATGATAACGATATCATCACTCGTGCGTACGTACGGACTACCGTCTCCACGACGCGATGAGATTCATTCTCCACTTAAACCATTCATGAATGATTATAAAGTATATATAATAAGTAATCATGAAATATATGAAATAATAATGATACTGGATTTATGTGTATATATATTTATGTCATCTACTTAATTCTGTACAACTCAATAAGGAAAAGAAAACAACGTTCATGCGTACGTACGGCCTACCGTCTCCATGAACGGTGTATTTCTTTCCATTTACTGATTTATTATATATATGTATATTCTGAATATATATATATAAATCATGTTTTATATTCTAGAATTAAGTAATCATGATCTACGTAATCATATGAATAATTACAAGTCAAAACACGGATGACAAATGAAACAATTTTACCCAAAACGCTCTTTAACATGGAATTTACAAAATAACTGGTAATATAAAGTCATAAGTGAACCATATATGATATCATAACAATGAATATTATTCTGGAATAATTCAATAACATTATTTAAATCATTATACAGGAGGTTCGGACACTTACAAACAAGTCGGACCTAAGGTAAGGGAAAATATCAGAATCTCATTTTTATCTGAGATTGTTTATACTTTGGTATTTACTGGGGTGTATTTTATCATCCACATCCATGTTTATTCAATATTTAATATTGTTTCCATCCACATAAAATTGTTTAAATCCAATTTTACCCTTCGGTGAGATTTTCTTAAAAGATATGAAAGGAATCTTTTGTCGTTTTTCGTACGAGGTACTTTTTGACTTTCCGACAAAAGTACGAGAAGGATGTTTTTTTAACTTATACGACATGAATGGATTTTTAAAACATTATTTCAAAGAAGCTTCCCTTACAAGTTTTCAAGTTTATTTATAATCAAATTATTTTAGTTTAAGATTGTATGACATGTTAAGAAAGGAAAAGTGTTTTTGAAGTAGAAAGGATATTTTCCTCAAGAATGAAGTTCAAGTGTTTTATCAAAATTATTTTCCATATAAGATAATAAAGGGTTATGTTTTATCCCTATTATTAAATTGATTTGATTATGTTGTGATGGAATTATTTTTATGAATTCCTTTATCGTATATGAATTTTTTTATGATGTCATGATGTTTAAGATTCCCATTTTTATTACAAGGGTTATGCAATGATGTATGGTTTTTGATTTTGTGGCACACATAAGAATGGTATCATTATGAGATGGGTGGGACCTATATCTCCCTCTAATGCATTGGGTAAAGATTTTATATCTCATGAGATAGACCTGGCTGGAACGGTAGGTTATACCGGTTTAGTGAAACAGGACTGAAACAAGGGTGACTCGGTTCAGAAAGGGACTTTGTCCACTAAGATAGTCTTGGCAATGAGTCTTGACTAACAAGAAATGATTCTATATGATTATGTGTGTATGCCACAATGTTTCATGTTTTAAGTTATGATTATTGTGATTACATTTCACTTCCATGATTTATCCCATGTTATGAAATTATGCTCTCTTTTGCAGGTTAAGATTTTCAAAATGTTATGTTCTTATGATGTGATTGATATTTCTTTTGTTTACCCTTACTGAGCATTTGAGCTCACCCTTTTATGTTTTCTTTTCCCCAGGATATAAAGAAAGGTTTTAGGTATAAAAAAAGAAGATCTTTATGGGAGATGTTGAAGATCTTTCAACAGGATTAGAAGGTTATATTCCGAGTTTCCAAAGACACTAAACTATTACGATCCTTGTGTGTGTGTTTTTGTTATGTACTAAGTATTCCGCAAATGTAATGTAATGTCAATGTACGTCAAGATTCGGGTCTCTACATCCAATATATTTCATTGTCACTAATCATTTCTAAATATAAATATATATAATAATATATGTAATCAAGTCATTCCCTAACCTCTAACACCCTCTTAATAAAAAAAATCACTTTCAGCATGATAATATTTAAAAATAAATGATTGCATTCGTTAAGAACCATTACATAAATATCATCAATATACTTACATTCTTATAATTCATAATGCATGATTCAATTTGGTTTTTCAGCTATATAACTCATTTCTAAAATTTATAAATTGCAAAAAAAATTATATCAGAACAATTTCACTGAAAAATGTTTGCAAAACAAAAACACCATTCAAGAAACTATTATAATTTTCTGTGATCCAACTAATAATTTATACAAAATAAATATAAAAAATAATATTCTAATATAAATATTTCAAATAAAAATGAAGAAAAATACCATGGAAAATTAAGAGCCTCAACGAGAACATTATTATTCTCAAAACATTCTATATGTTATACATTATTGATTTTATAAACCACATCAAAATTTAATTTAAAATAATATGAAATATTAATAATGAAATTGATGTTCATTGTAAGGGCCAAAATTTCTTGGATCCCTTGTATATTTTATTCAGTGGCTGAAATATACCTCAAAGTTACCCAAGTGTTGGTTGAGAACCAAAGAGGACACTGAAACCAAAAAATACATAAATTAAAATAATTACAATACAAATAAATATAATTAGAACAAATTAGGGAGATAAATACAAAGAGTAAAATGGGTAGATGAAGAGAATGAGAAAACATCAAGGTATTTCCAAGAAGAACCATCATGAAATCTAGAATAAATATAAAAAAATATACAAATGGGTGAGGGGGTAAACAAATGGGAGATGGATTGAGGTCATTAACATCGAATGAGAAAAAGTTATGGATGATATTTTCTAATAATTAAGCATTTATAAATTTGTAAAAATCCAATTTTTATTTAATATGTGAATAGTGAATGGTTAACCATAAAATTCACTAATTATTCCCCAATTGTTGGAGGTTATGGTAACCCATAAAAGAAAGATTCATGATTGGAAAAACATAATGTGATTTATGTGATATTTAGATCTATGAAAACTAATGTCAATGTCGAAATTTTTCTAATTTAAATTATTAACCATTAAAATAATATGTATGAATATAAATCCTCATCATGAATCTTATCAATTTCAATTAAGTGTAAACTTACATGAGAGAGGAACCTAGGATAATAAAAATTTAAAAAATAGAAAAAAATAATTTTGGTTTGTGACCATTGAAATTAATAAAATAAATTAAAATAGAGGATATTTATGTAGCTGATACATCAAGGGAATAAACAATAAATAAGACAATACAAAATAACATCCTCTTAACTTTATGAATAATAGGAACTCCTCAACCTTCCACCACCATCGAACACATAACCTGGATATATATAAGTTTTACTAAATCCCTTCAAAAGATGATAGATCTATAATATGATATGCATCAACAAATCATACATTATTGGTATCCACACCACACTGTATGAATAAATTTTAAAATAAACCCATTTTATGATATATTAAATTATATTTAAGATTTTTGTTTTTATATTTCAATTTAAAATATTTAAGAAGTTAATTTCCATTAAAATTATCAATTTAAAATGGATTCATTGTTTCCTTTCAAAAAAAATTATATTTTTATTTCATGAAATAAAAAAATTATGATAAATGATAAATAGATTTAATATTATTTTCTATTGACAATAACTATTGTGGTTGTAAAAAGTAAAAATGATACATTAAAAAATATAAAAAAGTAACCATTTTTATTTAAACAATAAGAATATTCATAGGAACCAAAATTCCCATAGAATATAAAGAATAAATATAATATAACATCCATGATTAAATTCTGGTCCAAAATATGAAACAACCTTCCCAAACAATGTTAACTAACGTACACATCCTAGTTAAGGGTCAATCATAATAAGAAAAAAAAATATAATCCCATAGCCATGAGTCAAAGCATGATAATAAACTAGTGTATCATGTGTTCAATGATTTCCATATGAACTACCAAATTTTTTCCAATATATAAAAAAGGATTAGTTCTTAATAATTATCACATAGTAATAAAAAACTAAAATTTTATATCATAAAGTATACTCACCTTCATTTATAAACCACATTAATAATGGTGACAATTATTCTAAAAACATGAAATGATAGTATATAATTTCTTACAAAATTGATAATTATCCACTTCAAATAATATATACCAATTTAATATAACATGAAGATCATTATTCACTATGTTCGATTTTGATAAATTCAAATTTTACAAAATAACCTATAGAGGCATTGAATATAATTTTATTAGAGCAGGTTACAAAATATTTAAAACCCGGAAACATGAACATCATAATATAGATAAATAATATAATTTTAATCATTTTCCATTTCTGATATATGTGCACACACTTTTTAAAATAATTAATTATATCCATTGGATGATAACATCAATTCATTAATTACGGAATTTAATTTTTTATCTAATTTGGAATTCATAATGACACTATTTGTGCATGACTGCACAAAATGTTCTTACACATTTAAATGAACGGATAAATCAAAATGTTTTCAATTATATTCCAATTAAACAACAATTATTTTAAATGATACATTAAATATACATCATAATAATTTTTCAATCCATGAAATAATCTTTAAAAAAATTGGGTATTAAGTTTTTATATTTAAATATCATTTATGAAGAAAGAAAAATTCTAAATCACCACCTTTACAAATTACAATTTCAACCCAAATCATGATACAATGGAAAGAATAGATAGTTAAACTAGATCCTTAAAACTATAATACCAATAATTAAGAATCTAGAAAATTAATACCAAGGTCTCATAAAACATTGTAAATGAATGAAAAAAATAAATATTTATGGAAAATAGGTGAGGAAGAATGTAAATTTTGACTTGAAAAATAGATATATTCTTGTAGTAATAACATAGAATCATATAATTCTGAGTGGTTCATGGGATTTTATAGTTGAATGGTGGTAAATAGTAGGTATTCTGAAGATAAATTCATGTAGAGGTAGAATGATAAATTTTATTTTATATTTACTTTTAGACTTTATAATTGTTGATTACATGACATTGAAATGAGTTCTCAATCAATGCTAGCCTTTTTGAGAACACATTATAATGACACATGGTTTGGAAAAATAGTAGAGAGAACTATTCAAAACCCATGATAAATGTCATTGATAATATTATATTCATATATGGATTGTTTTAACAAAATGTATACAATCATTTTTCATACCATGTGAAATGATTAATCTTGAGGGGTTCCACAATGTTTCTTATAAAGGGACTAAGATGTCCCATAAAAATGACAGAATAAAGGAATAAATAAAAAATAGAATAATAAAAGGTCATGGTGTGATAATTCTCCCAACCATAATTTTTTTTACCCTAAGAAATATTTAGAAGAATCAGTTGATCAATGGAAAGGTAAGAGGTTTAACATCCTATTAAACATGTGACTAAAGAAGCCTATGACATCAAATGACTAAGGATATCCTATAGAGAGGTGGAAATAACATCAAAAAGATAATTAGGTCACCCATATTCAAAATATTTTATGATATAGAATAATACTATAGGAAATAGATGGAAATGACTACTATATAATTAACAAAAAAACAATGATTCCTAATATAAAATAAGGTGATCTCCTTTTATACAACATCAAAACCAAGGGAATCCTCTAAAACCAAATATAAATAAAAATGGGACATAAAATAATATTTTAATATATCAATAATAATCAATAATATAATTCAAAATTAAAATCTAAATAGTTTTTTCATGGAGGGTCCATGTTCAGTATGATAAATGGATTAACTTAATGGATTGAAATCACAACATCAATATGAATGATGAGAAATGACAATCATGGGGCTCATTAAGAGATTATATTATAATGTTCTTCAAACCATATTGATTACACTGGTTGAATTTCACACTTATAACATAGAAACATGTCATAAGACACCGATAATTCCAAACTACTATGAGAAAAGTGAATCAAAACGAAAAATCAAAACACACCATTATTGAGATTTATAGTCAACCGAAAAACATTTCCAGGATTAATTTATTTTCTAATTGTCAACGAGATTTACATTTCCAAACACAACCCAATATAGAAGAGATGTATAGGATAGTATAAAATATAAATAAACACCTTATAGGAGAACTAAATTAATATAATGATCCAAAGAAAGATCATAAGGGTATTATGAAATCGATGAATAAGATTCACCACACTTATGAGAATCCTTTTTAAAAAACATTATATTATTTCTAAATAAACACAATAATGACATATCTAGGGATCTTCTAAATTAATTTTCTTATAATTCCCTATAATAAAATATTAACGTCACGATATGGGATTACATCAAAATAATTCACCAAATAATAGAATGGATATAAATTGATACAACCATTTAACTTATTCTACATTGACCACTGACCTTATCATATTATTTATATTCATACACTACCTATATTAACTAGGAATTCATCTAAAATTTCTATAATTCTAATTGATATATTTTCTATTCTTGTATCAAGTTTCACCATTCCTTCATATGTGTTTTGTCCATGAAAAAAACATGTGATTTGAAATATGGTATTTAAATTCTTAGATAATACAAAGCAGTAAATTATTTTTCTATTATCATATGATAATTTATAACCTTAGGATGGAAAAATTAAAAGCATACTCCAATCTTTAATATATCCCCCACTTTATTTTGTTACCATTCTTTTCTTCGTGGAACCTTCACATCCATATAATAGTATTTATAGATGAAATAATCCATAGTACCATACAATGAGAGGTAAATATATGTTCCTATCAGTATAGTAGATTTATAAAACATCCATATTTGAATCTCCTTCTAAAATTTCCTAAACTTATGATTAATATATTGGGAAATAAGATACTAAATGAAAATATGATAAATATTCTGTAACAAGTCACCCAATTATAGAGAGTCTAGATACCCATTAAAGGGAGTAGTGTTTAGATTCCAATAACCTCTAATGAATAAATTATGCAATGAATATAAATGAGAAACATTAAAATAAATTATTTAAGTATATAGAATAGTGGACTCAAATAAAACATATCAACTGGAGGGTATTCATGTAGTGATCCACCCACAACTACCTCTCGATAATCTTTCGGGGATTAGTGGGGCATTGACCAAGGTAACAATAATAATAAACTCAAATCACATCTGCATCATCATTTACAATTCTTCTATCAAAATAAAAACATCAACCTCGTAAAATAAAGAAATATAATTACCACACAAAACACTATCATTCACTCATTTTACATTAAGTAAAAAATTAAAATTCCTACATGGAAACCAAATTGATAACCCATTAGATGGGTTTCTAATAAAATCATCAAATTCAATCAACAACATCATATTTTATATCAAAGAAATACTTCTTTTAAAAAAATCACAAATAATTTCAATTTTTAAAAAAATTAAAAATAATATCTTGTAAAATATTAGTAAAATATTCTAAAAAAATTTTAAAAAATATTATTTCCTTAGTTCCAACTATTATTCTAGAAAAAAAAATTTATAAAAAATTCATTATATGATGAACAAAAATATTATAAAATATTCATAATAAACACCATATTTCACCTTAATCAAATAGTTAGAGGGATCTAGATGAACCAAAACATAAAAATTATAAAATTAAATATAGATGGGAGAATAAAAAACAAAACATTGTTTCGATGAATAGCCTTGATACCCATCAAAAACCCATTTCATGATCACTAGATAGTTATAAACATCGGTTGTAAAATTATATGCATGGTTTTTCATATGAATCACAGTAATCATGCGACACCAAATTTCCCTGAAATTACACACCAAAATCCAAAACATATAATGGTAAAATAAAAATAATAAATATAAAAAAATAACATATTGGAACCTTGAAACCTCTAAAAGAAAAAAAATTTAGTTCTACAACATGAAATTGATTACCCATAAAAAATTAATGATGTTATTATCACCCTACAAGGTGACTATAAAGCACCACCTAGGGACCTTCAACTAGAATTGTAATGATACTATATATAATAAACTAGAAACCCAAATAATAAGGATGAATCTAGAACAAAGAACCTTTTTAAAAACAAATGAATATTACTTTTTTCATGAACCAACTAATGATACCTATACTCTAGGAAACCAAAATTGAAAATAACATAATTCATGGGGTGTTATCGATCCTTATAGACTAGATGTAGTTGAAAATATATCAAAAAAATAAAAAATGGAATTGTTAAACTAGATGAATAAATTAATGAATATAAATTAACACCACAGAATCCACCATAAACCATACATATGATTGAAGGTTGTTTATAAAAATAAGCTGTTATTGAATACATTTTTATCCAAACATTTAATATGAAAAACACACATCATATATAATTATAAGACATGAAACCAAATAAATACCCAAAAAATGAAAAATATTCATTAATGTAAAGGGGTTTGAATTGTATGATATAATAAGTGATATTATACTAATTTTGAATGAATAAATTCAAATCCACCCAACTCCTTGTATAAGTAGAACATATCCACCTACAACCCCATGAAACTCGAACCCAAGAAAATGAAAACAACTACTTCATCCTGGATGAATCAGCTAGACCTAAAAAATTATGTTTATTAATAAATATTTCACCATAATCATTCTTCACACACACCTCCCATACTATTTTAAACAATGTCAATTAAATTATATATTTATATACATGTAATTATTATAATTTTATATTTCAATTTAAAAAAAGAAACAAGTTTAATTCATTAGAACCCCCCATTTTAATACCTAAATTATAAATATTTACAAGTAAAATAATTATATTTTCATTTTATGAAAATAATATTTTATAAGATATTGTAAGTCCATTTTGGGAATTTTTCTGAGGAAAATAATTCATGTGATTATAAAATAATAATTATTTTACTATATTAAGGGGTTGAATGTATATGTATATATATATATATTGAAATCTCAAAAAAATCATATGAACTTAGTAGGCTAGGACACAAATAGAACATAACTAATATCATATTAGTGATTTATGATTGATGCTCAAAATGAGACAACTTTACTTAGAATGTGATACAATCAAACATAAACTAAATGAGGGGGATATCACAATTGTGGAAATAATTCTTAATTCTAGGGACACTACTGAAATTGAGATACAAAACTAATAATGGATGTCTTTATAGATTTAAAATCTACTAGTAAAAGGTTTCTAGTGATGATGAAAAATTTCTGAGAAGGGAAATATTCAAATAAAATTATAAATAATAATCAAGTAATCATTCAATTCTAAAAATAATTTCACCATCAACTCTGGTCACCTTTAATAGTAAAAACATCTACCAGAAGAAGAAAATATATTCTAAAAATTACCCCACTGGTGTAATTATCCACTACAGATAGATAAAACCAATTTAAAAAAACATTTGGTGACTAGTCCAGTGGATAATCATTTCAAAAAATAACTTTTAAAAATGTCACAACCCGGCCATCTAATTCCATTTTCGGTTAAAATGTTACAAACCATTATAAATCCAAACATGTTAACATCATTTAGTGGTTGAATTCTTTAATATGACTCCAAAGCCCTTATAAAAAAACACTGGAAAATTAGTTATTTTGAAAAAAATAATTTAAACCATTTGAAAATGATAACTTTAGTGATTTATTTATAAAATTTTATTATGGATTCAATCATTTATTTATGTAAAAGCTTTGTCTTCATGGGAAGAAAATTTGGTTTATACATTGAATTAATATAAATAACCCCTTTTCCTTCTGTGAAATTCCGAGAGTAATACTAATCATTGGAAATGAAAATTTAATTTAAAATGTAATGTTTATAATATCCATAAAATATGCATTAAAACATTATGATCACTTATTATTTTTGATTTAAATGTCGTATTTGGAACAACTATCCTTTAAACTCATCACTTTTATAAACCATTATTTTATTCTAACTCGCGAAGGAAATTATAGTCAATATAATTTAAGAGGGTCCAAAAACACAATTATCAATAATTTAAAATTTTGTAAAAGGATATGATTGGTATCCATTACCATTAATGTGAAAGAAAGTAATAGATAATTAAGATAACAGATATAATAATGATGGGTGTTGAAATTACCTCAATATATCGAGCTTAAATATTAAATAATCACCCTGTAATATTTCATGGTGAAGTGACACACCATGTTTTTTCAAATAATTTTTAAGGGGAGAAGGTTTTTTGGAATAAATTTATTTATTATTAGAATAGTAATCATAAATTTTTATTGAAATTTTTTTATTTTCATGGTTTCACCACATGTTTTGGAAAACATAATAAGCCTTATCGGTTTTGGCCTAATGATGGACATGGATGAATGGTTAGGAAACCATGAACCAAACCTAATAAAAAAACTATTATAGTGGTAGACTCACATGTATTGTTACAATACTGTTTCGAATAATATTGCAGAGACTGTTAGTTACTAATTATCATTAGTTTAAAAAAATAGCAATGAAATGGACAAAAAAATTAATTAGTTAAATAATTAATATGAAGTATGAAGGATATAAAATAATTGAAATGGTTAATCAAGGAATTTGATAACAAGGAATGTGAAATTCCTTCAAGGAAATGATATTAGTGTACACAACTACATGGAGAAATCATGGGAGAGTAGATAGAGGTCGACCATGTTCATGTTGTTTCACTTGAAACAAGAACATATTTATAATGGAAATACACACAACCATTATCTACGTGCACATTGTGGATACCTATTTAATGGACTATGTTCAAACCACTAAAATTTTTCATTTATATGTCCTTTTTGGATATATGAGTTATAAAATCAAATTATTTAAAGTGAACTAAATGACTCAATAATATTATTATATATAAAATGTGTTATACAAGGGAAAAATATATCATTTATGGAAAAAAAATGAATCTAAATATAGTATTAATCATTTCTCCATCATAGTATGAACATAATTTTATACACTTAATGGGATGTTCCCTACATGAAACTACAATAATGGTCAATTTAATAGAAATGAAATCTATCCCATAATAAGTGAAAATACATGTAACTCATTAATTTTCCATTTTTATCTTCTTAATGTTATACTGATTCATCTTTGACAAATGAAGTATCATGTCATGGTCCATTACAAATAGTGTATGCAATTTATTTATCATATAAAATTCCCCCAACCATATATGACTATTATCAGGTAATGTGTATACTGTAATAATATATTATAGTTTGACAAAAAAACACAATAAATCTCTTATATGAATCAAAAAATATTATTTAAATTATATTATATAACCCATAGAACAAAAAGTATCTATACTGATTCTACCCACATCATGTCTAAAAAAATTTATGATTGTTATTAATATAACAAATATTTTGTGAAAAAATCATTTTGAGGGAAATGAAATGGCCTATAATATTTTTGGGAAATATTGTAGCCCATATCAATGGAAAATTGGAATTATAACGATTAATGTTCTCATGGTCTATTAATATTATGTTTTTGGTTTCAGGGAGTACGTAGAGGAGGCTTTGAGGATGTTTGGTGAATGTTCAGTGGCTAATGGATGGAATAAGTTGGATTACACGTCATGTGATTTCATTACACATTGTGAACATCATTTTTAGAGGTAATCCTAGGAGTTTCACAGCATGAAATGGTTTAGGGTCTGAAGATTGAAAATAAATCAAGATGGGATGGGTGATCAAAAAATGTGGGCCTCAAGGTAATAAACAACCAAAAAGGTGATTACAAAAAATTTATTACCCAGAGGAAGTAATGTTTTAAAACATTCTAACCACTTAGCTTTTAGAAGCCCTATGGTTGTAGCACTCGCTCTCATCTAAGGTGAACCGACAATCCCAACCATGATATTCTGTAGATTTGTTCAATGGAAATTGAGCACCAAGAATCTTTCATTAATATCTAGAAATCTGCCTTGGATATAATGTATTTTAATCCCTTTATTAAATGAGATCATTTGGTTTGGTCTCTTTTTTCAACCCGCTCTCCTTATCATGAAATAGAAACCATTCTACCCCACATTTAACATATTCTTCATTTGGTGTTGATTGGTGAGATGGTGTTACATCATCCCAAGGTTGATGAATATCTCATGAGTGATGAAATTGAAGGAATGTTATGTGATCTATTCCCATGAAAATAGCATTTCCACCATTAGAGGTAGGTATTTTCCTTCAGTTCACATTGATTGTGTATAATGAGGAATGTATCTTGTATTTGTTTTTTATAGATCATGGTTGTCCCCAATAAACCAAAATTAGAATCTATGAAACAAAATTGAAAGGGTTTGATGGATTAAAATTGTATGTTTTATGGTTTGATGTAATAGTGATATTTTGAATTGTTCATGCTAAACTCCTTACTGAAAGACATGGTAATTGGTGGACCACGATTGTTCACATAAACATGTTCTATGATGGTTTGTTCATGATGACATTTTGTATATAGGAATTAGTCAATCATATATACCTGGAAAATAAATTTTTGACCTATGATTTAATAGATTTTTTTCTAAAACCTAAATTAACAACTGAAATTTTAATAAAGAATTCAATATTAAATATGGAATTGTTTTTTTTTTGTTTATGATGCGATGCAGTTATGGTCACGGTTGTGTGTTGTGGGTAAGTTTAGAAGGTGGGATAGAATCTTAGGCTGACAGATATTTTAACATGGGAATGGATGATAAGGGTTGAGCATCATATATTTGAACAGGTAGTGTGATGAAGTGTTATTAAGTGTGTTAGTGTGTTGTTTTTTCGGGTGGGATGAAAATAAAGAAGAATAGTTATGGTCAGTATGGGTAGTTCACCAAGAGTTTATTTGATGGTTAATTTTTTATATGTTGTTTGAATTTTGTTGTTCATGGTAGTTGTGTGGATAGAAATGGAATGAATGAATAAATGATTAATTATTAATGTTTGGAAATGGTATGGGTTTGCACAGTTAACAAAAAATGAATTGGAAAATAAAAGGTGGAATATGATAAATGAAAATGTGGGGAATATGGTTTTGAATCATGGATTATTGTGTGGTGTTTTTCATTTAGAGGTACCAAAAAAGGTTATGTGTGGATACTTGGTTATTGTTTTACTACCAAATTTTTAGGATGAGTTCTTAGTATCATATCTCAGTTTATATATGTTTTTTTTCATTGTAATTTCTATATGCATCCCACCGTAGTTGAGAACTATGTGACGAATATCCCATTCGTCATGGGGGGAGGGAGAATTTCCCAAACATCCATGTGGGAGGATGTATGGTTGACCACTGGATTAATCCTGGTCCCTCTTATAGGGGGTTATAGACCAAGATTAATTGGTAATTTTGTGGTTTATGTGGCCCATGTGTGTTTGGGAAAATTTTGCATTCCTAAAAGTCTTGGAGATGAGATGTGTTGTTTTATCATATGTGAATTTAGGATGAGGTGTGGTTTGTTGCCTATGTTTCTACGAGTAGGATGTAATGTTACTTGGGATCAGGTGATGAGACAAGCTGTTGTTTGCGGCCTCAGTTTCTGTGGGCGGGATGTTATGTGACTTGATCTTAGGTGATATGACAATATGTGGTTTATGGGAACTAGGTGTGTCTTGGTAGATTGTGGCATGGTTCATTCAGAATAGGTGGGAGTGTGTGGATGTTTTTCATTATAACTGATAGGAAAACCAATTTGAAGTGGTGTGGGGTACTCAAATCATTGAGTTTCTTAATATGGTACATTACATGATTTTTGTTACTTTTTGAGTGTAACTTAGTCAGGATGGGACTGATAATATACCTTTTAAGGTTATTTTTGGTTGTTATGTTTTATCTTAGAGGCAATTTCATGCTCCCTTTCACATGTGCATGAGAGACTTACATTTCTTCTTCTGATTATACATGTATTATAACCTAACATATATAACAAATGTTTCAGGTTTCTAGTTGGATTACAGGGAACATAATGGACTTTACCAGCTCGAACATTGGGTTATTTGTTCTGTCATTGCATAGCATTACTTTTGGTGTTTACATTAGTATTTTGTTGTAGTTGTAACCAATTTATATTAAGCATGCTTATGGGATGGTTTTGTGATATTATATATGTATGTATATATATCATGGAGTTGTTTTGGGATTTACAACCTTATATCCTGATACTATTTTCATTAAATGAAAATGCCTTCCATTTAGTGAGATTTTATACCATTAGAGACGGTCTCCACCCCGGGGCCTACTGGAGGATAGACTATAGGATATTATCACACTTTCTCAATTTCAAACACAGGAGGGGAATTAATTGGAGGGATGTGGTCATGATAGAATTGTATCAGAGGTGATGTTTACGATATTGGGTGTATAGTAGAGTTTGAAATAATGAAGATTGCATGGGTACATAGGGAAACAGTGTTAGGTGATCTTGGGATGTGACATAGGCCACGAAATATTGGCTAGGACATATGATTTTAGGGCCCTCCCACATCATATGTGAGGAAATTGGGCCAAATGAACGTCCAAGTGAGGCTCCATTATTTTCAGGGTAGAGACCCATGAAATAGAACATGCATCATAATGACTTTCATTTCAATTTGAATTGGGATTTTTAAGAGTTTTGAAATTAATAATTAGTTAAATGAGTTTAAATTAAATATAAATAAAATCTCATACTATATGGAATTAAGAATTCATTTTTTACATTTTCGCTATTTCTTTTGGTCGTCGTCCTTGTGTGGCTTGGGAAGTTGAGGCACTAAAGTAAGATCCAATTCGTTTTTAAGGGTTAATCCAATAAATAATGATGACCAATGGAGTAGAAAAATATCTTCTCTATAATAATTGGCCATGGAAAAGTATGAGGGTAGTATTCCATACTTATATATGGAGAATTGGATCAATGATCTTGTGATCACCTTCAGTTTGATCCTTGATCTGATGGATAATTGGGTTTCATTGGAAGTGAGTCCGATGTGGGGAGCTTTATGTCATTGGTGGACACTATACATAGAGTTGAGGGAGGAGACTAATGTTATGTTGGTCTATTTTGAGAATAAATTCTATGAAAAAACATTTCATGAGCCAAAAATGTTGAGAATAGGAATGATATACTATTATTTCAATAAGGGATTATATAAGTACATGATCTGAGGATTGAGTTCTTGGATCTCCTTTGTTTTACCCAAATAATTCATCAGATGATGAATTTCAAGTGAGATGCCTAGATGAGTCATTTTTTTCATCTATCTAGTATATGGTGACGCCCTTTATGTTTCAAACATACAAGGAGATTTATAAGAAGAAATAGGTGGTTGAGCAGATGCAGTCATGATGAGGCCTACCTTAAGAAGGGATACATCATTTTTATTCTAGAGTGATGCTTTCAAACAATGAGTTTTAGGGGTCAGGGCCTTTTAGGTTTTGGATTGCGGAGAGTTTACGTCAACAACACCATTTCTGACCTTTTGGTGAGAATGGTCCCCTTGCCTTCCCCCTAAATTTGGGACAGAGGTGTTTCATCTGGGGAGTCCATGGCTGTCCTAAAAATTAGTGTCTTAAGGATGTTAGATCATATTATGGTAGAGGTGGACAGGTTCATTGACAACCTCGGTAGTAGATTCAACCAGATCATTTTAGAAGTAGGTATTCTAGCTCTTGCACCACCGAAGGGTGATGTATGGGGTAACGGCCGACTTAATAATGTTCCATAGGGAACTCAACCCAGTTTTGGTCATGGGTGTAGTCATCAGTAGAGAGGCAGAGTATTTTCGCAAGGCCACTTACATGTAGTAGAGGTAGTTATTCCACTAGGGATAGAGATTTTTAGAGGTAGTATTAGTTTTTCTAGTACCCTTGGCTTTCCATTGTTTTACTTTCGATATTCCAAATCATTAGTTCCACCTTATTTAACAAATTCTCACAAACTAGAAAAAGAGAGGCTTCTAGTTCCCCTGGTGTTGAGTACATCATTCAGAGGTTAGACCAGATGGTTCGATGTGTGATGGGTATGTTGACTGATTAAGGGACTACATCAACCTCATGGGGATTATTTCATGTAAAAAATGTGGCCATAAGATGTTATTATGGGCATCAAATGGTTGTACTCAATGCATGTCGTTATCGAATTATTTATAGGCTGAGTCATGTTTTTCTAATATGGATGGCTAGTGCATGGTTTTTCTCCCTGAGTGGATCTATCAGGTAGATATTTGGAGTGTAGAACCCCTTCATTCTTTATTGGAACATCAACATGTGGAATCAGGAGATGTTGTGATTGTGAGGGTTAACATTGTTGTTGGGGAGTTTCCAGATGTTTTCCCCAAGGAGGATATGACTCTACCCCCTCGTTGTGATGTTGAGTTTGGGATAGACATGTAGACCGGTGATTCCCTAATATTGATGGCTTATTATAGGATGGAACCATCTAAGATGAGGTAGTTGCAGATCCAGGTGGATGATCTAATGATGAAGTGTTTTATCTATCCCAATGTGATGTCATGAGGTTCTATAATTTTTTTTTTTGAAAAGAGGATGTATGGTGGTATAAGGATGTGTATCTGTCACACCCTGCCATCAGAAAAAGGAGGGAAGGGACATCAGATTGCCCAGCCCTTCCTTCTTTAAGTTGAAGGAGAGACAATGACCCCCAAAACCTTCCTTCAATAGGTCCCGGAGTGGAGACCAACACCAAGGGTATATAATCTCACACAAAAGGAAGGCATTGCACTTTTATTTTAATAGGATCAGGAGATAAGATAACAAATCCCAAACAACACCAACCCTGGAGGTAAAGGTAATACCCTAAGTATAAAATTCCCACATGCATGTTCAAAAGTAAAAGATATAAGCCACAAAAACTCCAAAGGTAATGTACATAGTAAAAAAAGGAAAATGATAACAACAACTTCCCCAAGTTCCGAGCTAGTAAGGACCCGCACAATCCATGAAGTCCTCCTACAAACCTGAAATGAGTTTTATATACATAGGGTCAGCATAAAAGTATACTCAGTAGGAAAAACCAAAATCCCTCAAGTACATGTGGTGGGACATTCTAATGCCTAGTGAGAAAGAAGATAACCAAATCATCTTTCAAGGTAAACTATCCACCAAAGCCTCACCAAGGAACACTCCCCAAATAACGCAAGTCAATTAAAGTATAGTAATAGCACATCGATGTTTGGATACCCCACTTCACTTTCCCAATGGTTATTGAAGACATCATATGCATCGAACCAATACCTCCATTATCACCGCAGTCCCAATGCCCCACCATCCTGCACACACTCCTGAGCCACAACCGCACATCATGCCCGCAGACACATGGGCCACAACCGCACATCCCGCCCGCAGACATCTGGGTCTCAACCGCCATGCATAAACACACCTGAAAACACCTGTGTTAGAACAACTACTTCCACACCCGAAGACACCTGGGCCTTATCCCGATGACACTTGGGAAACAACCCACCCACAAACACCTGGGTCAGAACAACTACTGTCACGCCCGAAGACACCTGGCCGCATCCCGAAGACCCTTGGGAAACAACACGCCCGCAAACACCTGAGCCAGCCACCACAACTACCCTTCCCGATAATTCTTGGGATAATAATGGACTTCAGGCCCTCACAGCCTGCCTGAAGAGTCTAGGGCTATTCGGTAACAGGAGAAGAAAAGGATCCAATAACCAGCCACTTAGAGGAGTGTTGGGGAAAACACCTTCCCCCATGAAATGAGGGTGTTCAGCACTAAGTGCTCAACTTGGGTGGGGCGCGAATAAGAAACATAAAATCTACAGATATATGTATAGGTAACAAGCACTCATCCCAACCTAGGGATCCAAAATCTATGCAGAAACACCCTTTTTACTATTAATTAATAAAAGAACAGCACAACACACAAGGCCGAGTCACAACGCATTTCCCAAAACCAATACCCCCTTGAATCTATTCTTGCTTACATGTTCATGTGATCTCATTTATGTGGATTCTACAATAATGGGCAACTAACAGGAATAGCCACAAGCTTGGAAAAGAGAAACATCCGAACAACAATTTAAGCATTCACACCCGGTTCTCTTGTGAAGTCACGATAACAAAGGGATAAGTGAGATACCTCAAAGTAATGGAACCAAATAATGCCTCAAAAAATTGGATAAGTGATATTACTCGAAGTACTGGAAACAAAACAAGCCTGATACTCATCCCCATGTCCCCAAAACCAACTGTTTCTCAACAATAGAGGATCCCACCCAAGTTCGTGTCACAGCAGATCAACCACACAACTTCAGATTCACAACCAACAACCATCCCACAACAGAGGATCCCATCCCCGTCCACATCTTCCCATAAGCATCAAGCATAATGACACACTACCACCAAATAGAGTTGGAAACTTCTATGTTCAAGCACATCATTCATTAGGTTCTTCTTTCTGTTTGCTAACCGAGGAGGTCTCACATGGATTCTTGTTTTACTAAACATCCACTTAAACCATCTGAGTTTAGGTGGCTAACAAATTTCCATGTTAAAAACATTTAATCATCACAGAATACATGGTTCATTAGTGTTCTTGGAAATACCACCAACAACCATGATTTTTAGTGAGCGGAATCCCACACAATTCACAACACCTATCAACATACATGAGTACAACAAAACACTGATCACAACCCCATCCATTCATTAAGGTCTATTTATTATTTTCATTATTTTTGGTTTCATCAATCCCCACAGAAACAAAGTCATACCAACCCCACATGATGCACAGTAAGGAAAGATGAAGGAAAACCCTACTTGATTGATCAAAGATCGAAGTTCTTCTCCACGCGCCAAGAACAAGTGAATGCGTGACTTGTAGGGGAGGGACATTGGGAATTCCAAATGCACTAAGAAGAAAATGAATCCATCCAAGAGGAAGAAGAAGGATGAAGAAATTCTTTTGTGATATATGGAATAGATCTCATTGTTAGGGGATATGCGGATTTTATCGGCTTTAAATTCGGATCATGGTTCCCCTTGTGGTTGGGTGGTTACGCATGATGGGATTAATTTTTATATAATATACCGCATTGGGGAGGTTCCTTGGGATTTTTGGGTATTAATTATGGGATTTAAATGGCATTGAACCACTTGAAAAAGGTTAAAAATCCTAAAAGAGGCGTTACGGGAAAACTGTAGAAGAGAAACCCGAAAAGGCTGGGTGACACCGATCGGTCGCGCTGATCGGTCACGCTGATTGGTCGCGCCAAAATGTCATCCTTCGAATAATACGCAACACTTAGGATCCGTAAATTGGAAAAGGGATGGACCGTGAGGGTCTGGGTCATCACATCTGATACCTCTCAAAGCATTCTCGCCCTTGAGAATTTAGAACCAGAAGATAAAGGGGTTCCGAACAACCACTGCCACAAACTGAATCTGGTCGCCAGCAAAACGACACCAAACCCGGATCCTGGCAAGGCCCAAAGGGCGTTCCCTATCCCCACGGGCTAGCACAAGTTCCCGGGTATCATTAATTTAGATTTTGGAATGATTTACCCGAGTATGAAAGCATAAAATATTAAAAATAATCCATAATATAAATCTGAAATTTTCATGCTAAACAATTTTTAACAAAACCAGATATGAATAAATATGTTTAAAGACACTAAAAGTGGTTCAAATACAAATAATGATAACAGTAATACATCCCCATGGACTCCACATGACAATGGGGTCATCACCCGCAAGCCTTCTCCACAACTTTGTCCCAACGATGGGGACTAACACCCTAAACTGCCATCGCCCTTAGCATTTCCTTTACCTGAATCAAACATAACCAAGTCTACTTACACCCAAGGGGTGTAAGTAGGGTGTGATCCTAAGCCTAGTAGGATACCTCCCAATTATTCCGAAGATCATGCAAGACAATGTGATAGAGCAAGCAGGTTTAATAGGCAAGGAAAAGTAGTGTTAAAATTTCATGAAATGTACCTTTCATTTGAAAACAGTTTTGAATCCAAAATTTTCAGAATGTTCACAAATTTAAATATAAATGTAGCTACTATAATTTACATCCAAACACACCATAATACATGGGTAAATACTACAAATCCAATGAGAAACAACATTTTGAACACCCCTAGGCACTAGGTTTTCTTGGGCCCTATGTACCTCATACCTCGGTGTAAAGTAACCATAGAAAAATCCATTCTCATGAACGAGACACTAGTAGGGAACATACCCATAACCTAGTTTTCCACAATAATCATCCACATAGTTTAGTTATAGTTGTCGTTATCCAAATGCTAAGTGAAACAGGGACAAAACCCATCCGGTCCACTAGCTGTACTAATACAAATCCGCCCCACCTAGGTACTCGGGCTTCCCCTTTTGTGCTCAATCAATTTCAGCATGCAACATAAATCAATTTTCATATAAAACATTATTACTGTTCAAACACAAACAATACAGTAGCTATCAAATTTTATACCACTTAAAACATGCAACAAAACACTTATATTTTTAATAAAACAACCTCTCAAAATCTCACATTATTTTGCACCCAAAATACTTGTAAATATCCACTTTGCACACCATGTGCACAATTTTAAGTCACAAAAACAAAATGGAATTTCAACACCCTTTAATGAAACCAAAAATTCAGTTATGGGGCAGCCCCATGTGAACCAAGAAGTTATATCCTTTGAAAACCCCTGTTTTCACACAAACACGGCACTTTAAGCCAATTTGCTTCCCAAACACCATCTAAAAAAACTCTCGCAGCAACAATAAAAAACAATAAACATTTAAAACATGATTTACAGTCCTAATAAAATTCAATAAAATCAATTATTCAATTATAGTGCAACCCCAAATGAACCAATAAAATATTTGTATGTAAAACCCCCAATTTAACCAAAAATTGGCACTTAAAATTTATTTGCTTTATAAATGCCAGTAAAATAAATTTTTTCAGAAACATTAAAGTGAAATAAACATGAAAATACCAAAAACATAGCAAGATAAGTCACAAAAATTACATGCACAATGGAATCACCTACTAAAAGAGTCAAGAACTGCAAATCCTATTGCGGAACTTCAACCGCACGACCACCACACCACAAGGGAGTGAAATCAAACCTAAAACCAGAGGATTGAACCAAGAAACTCAAAATTAAACCCTAGGTACGAATCCCTAGCTTTTGGAGATTTGGGGATTCCAGAAAAAGGAATA
Organism: Viscum album; assembly: GCA_963277665.1. Lineage (NCBI taxonomy): Eukaryota > Viridiplantae > Streptophyta > Magnoliopsida > Santalales > Viscaceae > Viscum > Viscum album. The sequence continues at coordinate 1,246,639,054 of OY728141.1, read as the reverse complement.
AATTTCAAGGAAAAGGAGAGAACTTAGAAGGATAGTCACTTACTTGAGAAATCTGGACGTTTTTTTGGAGCTTCAAAATAGAATCCCTCAATCGTGATTAATCTGATCTCCAAATAGTCTAAAACGAATCTAGAGGTGCGGGTGGGTTCAGTGGGAACTTTTGAGAGGTGGAATCACTTAAATAGGATAACAAATGAATATTTTATGAAAGAATTACAAAACAATTTTAAAACTGGAAATGGGCTTTCGGGTTGCCCCAATACCTAATTTGATCACCCAAATCCAAGATGCTAATAAATTTTTAAGGTGCCCAAAATTATTTTGTGGCTTTAATATTAAAATTAAGGTCATTTTGGATGTTTAATGGGTGAAAAATGATAAAAAATTAAGGAGTTATTAAAGAAACAAAATTTACTTTCAAAACTGGAAATGGGCTCTCAAGTTGGCCCAAATTTTGGAAACCCACTATTTCCTTCAAAAATGCATTGAAAACCATCAAAACAAAGAAAGGATGTAAATTAAATGAAAAATACCTTTAAAATATGTCATGTATGTGACAGTTCTCTCCACCATGAAGGACTTTCCGCCCCGAAAAGTCAACACGAGGCTTGATTGGAATACAAGAACGGGTACTCTTCCTCGACCCAAGACATTCGCTCCTATGTCTCATGTGTATCATTACCATGCTTCCATAGAACCCGGACTAAAGGGATAGACTTACCTCGAAGTACCTTCTCCCGGGAGTCCACTATTTTCACCAGCCGCTCAACAACAGAGAAGTCAGGCCCTATCTCCAGTTCTTCCCAACTCAACTCATGGGACAGATCCGGGTTGTATTTCTTCAACTGAGAGACGTGGAAGACATCATGGATGGAAGTCAAATGAGGAGGCAAGGCCAACCTGTATTCAACCTTTCCAATACGCTCTATGATCTCAAATGGCCCAACATACCACGACGCCAACTTCCCTTGCTTCCCCAATCAACGATGGCCCAGACGAGGGTCCACTTTCGAGAATACTCTGTCACCCACAAGAAACTCTAGGTCTCGACGCCTCTGGTCATCATATGATTTATGACGACTTTGAGCTGTCAATAAATGTTGCCTGATTAATTTTACCTTCTCAGATGTCTCCTGCACCATACTCGACCCCAGTAGTGAGGTCTCACCAACCTCATCCCAACACAGGTGGGACCGACAAGGCCGACCATAGAGCACCTCAAAAGGATCCATTAGAATCGAGGATTGGTAACTGTTATTATAAGAAAACTCAACCAATCCCAAATCGGTATCCTAGGAACCTCCAATGTCTAGGACACATGCACGAAGCATGTCCTCCAAAATCTAATTCTCCCGCTCTGTCTGACCATCCGTCTGAGGATGGTATGTTGTGCTCATCTTAATCTGGGACCCCAAGGCCTTATGAAGGCCTTTCCAAAATCGAGATGTGAAATGAGGGTCTCTATCTGAGACAACTGCTGATGGAACACCATGGAGTATCATCACCTCCTGAAGATACAAACGGCCCAACTCATCCACTTTAGAAGTATCTATGATCGGAATGAAGTGGTTTGATTTGGTCAGCCGATCAATCACCACCAAAATGGAATTCTTACCCCGAGGTGTACGAGTTAAGCCGACAATGAAGTCCATGGAAACCTCATCCCACTTCTAGAAAGGAATGGTTAGTGGTTGGCTCAAACCAGAGGGCCTTTGGTGCTCTGCTTTCACCTACTGGCATGTGTAGCATCTCGACACAAAGTCAGCTATGCCCCGTCTCATACCGGGCCACCAAAACTGTCGACAGACATCATAATACATCTTAGTGGAACCCAGATGGATAGCCCACTGAGACTGGTGGCTATCCTGCATCACCACCTTCTGCAAAGATAATAGCACTACTGAATGGCCCTTGAAGCACAAGATACTCTCGGGAGATGAAGACCAATCAAAGGATGTCTCCCCACCATGAAGAAACTACTTAGAATGCTGAAAAAGCTCATCACTGGGCTGTTCCTGCTGAATCAACTCCAACAGAGAAGAAGTCAACTGGACGCTCACCAATAATTCCCCTCCACTGTATTCCCTCTTCTCTACATGGATTTGTGAAAAGATACCCATCAATGCCCACTCATCACTGGACATCCTCAAAGCCTGCTTTGGAACCCTTCTGCTCATGGTGTCGGCCACTACATTACCCTTACCTGGGGTAGAGACAATTTCAATGTCAAACCCCTGCAAGTACTCGATCCAGGGACACTGCCTCAAGTTGATGTCCTTCTGTGAGAAGATATAAGACAGGATTTTGTGATCAAAATAGACCACAAACTTCTCCCAAAAGAGGTAGTGACGCCACGTCTTCAAAGCATGCATCACCGCTGCCAACTCCAATTCATGGGTCAGGTAGTTCTTTTCATGTGGATGAAGTTGGCGAGAGCCATACGCGACCACATGATCATCCTGCATCATCACGCACCCAAGACCCATACCTGAAGCATCACAATAGACCACATATCCCTTTCCAGCCTCTGGAAAAATCAGCACGGGGGCAGTAGTCAATCGCCTCTTCATCTCCTCAAATGATGCCTGACATTCTAGACCCCATACAAACTTCACCCCTTTCCGGGTGAGGGCAGTCATCTTTGAAGCAAGCTGAGAGAAATCTCGAACGAATCGCCTGTAATAACCAGTCAAGCCATGAAAACTCCTGATCTTGAACACATTCTTTGGTGTCTCCCATGACATGACCACACTAATTTTCTCAGGGTCCACTGAAACTCCATTCTCTAAGATCACAGGCCCTAGAAATCTCACCTTCCTGATCCAGAAAGTGCACTTTGACAACTTTTCATAAAGGCGGTGATCCCATAATGTACCCAAAACGATCCTCAAGTGATGTTCATGTTCCTCCTCAGAGCTAGAGTATAACAGAATGTCATCCACGAACACCACAATAGAGGAATAAAGATACAGATGAAACACCCTATTCATGAGGTCTATAAATAACGTTGGATCATTGGTCAATCCGAAGGGCATGACCAAATACTCAAAGTGGTCGTACCTGCTTCGAAATGTTGTCTTTGGGATATCTGACTCTTTTACCTGAAGTTGATGATACCCCGAACGCAGTTCTATCTTTGAGAACCACTTTTACCCCTTCAACTGATCGAACAAATCATCTATTCTGGGAAAAGGGTATTTATTCTTAATAGTTACCTTATTCAGCTTCTGGTAGTCAATGCACAACCGGAGGGATCCATCAACCTTTTTCGCGAACAACACAGATGGGGTCCAAGGAGAGACGTTCGGGAGAATGAATCCTTTGTATTATAAGTCATCTAACTGTATATTTAATTCCCATAGCTCGTTGGGGGAAATGCAATAAGAGGGAAGAGATATCGGCTATGTTACCTGCGCCAGATTAATCGAAAACTCCACATCCCGCTCCAGGGGAAAACCTGAAAAAACATCCGAGAATACATCCCGAAACTCATTCACTACATGAGGTAGTGAAAAATCAGGGGAATGACCGTCCTCTAGCATGAGCAAAGATAAGTGGAAGATAACACTTCCCAACTCTGGGATTGGAGGCCCTGCGCGACCAGACCGAGGATCCCATTCTCCATGAAAAACCTGACGACTCCCATCAGGTGACATGAAACTCACACGCCGTCTGTACCAATTGATGTTTTCCTAGAAGTGTACTAGCCAATCCATTCCAAGTATTATTTCAAAAAGTTCAATATCTAGAACTAGGAGGTCCCACTCTATCTCAACCCCTGACACAGAAAGCGTACACTAGGGGCACCTAAGGCCCTGCTCCTTCTTCTTTCCCAAAGGTGTAACTAACTCCATCGTGAAAGACATCAACTCAGTTGGAAAATTCATCGTGTCCACAAAATGGGTAAAAAATAATGAAACAGAGGCACCAGTATCAAAAAGAGCAGTAGATATAGAAGATGCGATCAAAACGGTACCTCGAACTGTCGACGGTCCCACCTCTGATCCTGCTGGTGCCTAATCCACCGCATGGAGATGTTCGGTCTCTGCCTGAAGATGACTACTAGTCTGTGGCTGTGCCCTGAACTGGCTCTGCCCAGAAGGTGTCCCAGCCCTACCACCACGGCTTCCATGTTGAGATCCCTCAGTCCTCGACAGCTCAGACTGTGTTGGCACTCCTCTAGGATCCATGGATCCTGCCCCACTATGAAGTGGATGCTCTATCCCGCAAAAGCGTTGCACATTTCCCATACCTCCACACTGGAAACAGGTCTTCGGATGATGAGGGCATACTGTAAGGGTGTGTCTGGGCTTCCCACACTGGTGACACACGACCGATCTCGCATCAGAAGCCATTGATGAAAACTACCTGGAAGAGTTCCCTGAACTGCCTCATCCTTTCTTCACATGATCCTCCTGCTTCATTTTCTTCTCTAAGGAGCATCCACTTCCCACTACTGATACTGAACCATAGAAACCAGCCCTGCCTTTTCTATCAATCTCCACCATGCACACCTAATGAATGACTTCAACATAGGTCCTCAGCTTAAACAAGAACACCAGGGAGTATATCTCTGGTCTCAAGCCTTTCTCAAACCTCTGGGCCTTTGCTTTCTCATTAGAGAAAATTTATGGAGCATACCGAACCAAATCAGTGAAAGAGTTGTCATACTTCATCACAGATTGATTTCTATGAACAAGTTCTATGAACTCTCTAGACCTGGCATAAGCCAACACCTCAGGGTAGTACTGTTCATTGAAGACAGCCTTGAAATCTCCCCAGTGCATCTACTCATTCTTCCCAGCCTGAAGCACTCACACCCACCATTTACAGTTGGGACCCTCCAACAGAAAGGAGTCACACTTCACCCTAAGCTCCTAGGGTGTTTCCAGGAACTCAAACATACACTCGATCTTCTCGAGCCATTCCACTGCTTCTTGGGGTTCTGAGCTGCCTCGGAAGATTGGAGGCTTATTTTTCAGGAACTCCTGGGCCTTGTCCTTTCTAGGACCAGTCTCATCCTCTCTAAAAGAAGCTGGAACTGGAGCTGGTCTATATCCTATTTTCTTGGATAGCCCGTACCACGACCTCGACTATCCTCTAATCAATTGGTGTGGGAGAACTCTCTCCAGCTTCCTCTCGTGGGTGTGTGAGAGCTTTCCGGGGAGGCATGTTTCTACAAAATGCAACAGTCACAAAATAATAATCAATACCACAATTCTGAAAATTTTAATCAAATACATCAAATATAAATAATCTAAACACATTACAAAAATTAAAGAAAGAACTACTTCACATCCGCCTAATGTCCACATGTGGTCTGCAGCCCACACGTCTCAACAGGAAGTGATGTCAATCCATAAATACCAACATCCCCTGGTGACTCAAGGTCTACCATGAGAGGTGCAGGCCAGGCACACTACTCACAACCAAAACCCCGAGCCTTGACTGTCCTAGTTCATTTCTATCCCGACTCATCCTAAAATAGAAACATAACCCAAAAACATTAACCTCTACTGATATCATTTTGTCACGATCCGAATATGGTCGCCAGCAAACCGACACCAAACCCGGACACTGGCAGGGCCGAAAGGGTGTTCCTTATCCCCACGGGCTGGCACAAGTTCCCAGGTATCATTAATTTAGATTTGGGAATGATTTACCTGAGTATGAAAGCATAAAATATTAAAAACAATCCATAATTTAAATCTGAAATTTTCATGATAAACAATTCTTAACAAAACCAGATATGAATAAATATGATTAAAGACACTAAAAGTGGTCCAAATACAAATAATGACAACAGGAAGACATCCCCAGGGACTCCACATGACAAGGGGGTCATCACCCACATGCCTTCTCCACAACGCTGCCCCAGTGATGGGGACTAACACCCTGAACTGCCATCACCCTTAGCCTTTCCTTTACCTGAATCAAACATAACCAATTCTACTTACACCCAAGGGGTGTAAGTAGGGTGTGATCCTATGTCCAATAGGATACCACCCAATTATTCCAAAGATCATGCAATACAATGTGATAAAGCATGCAGTTTTAATAGGCAAGGAAAAACAGTGTTAAAATTCCATGAAATGTAACTTTCATTTGAAAACAGTTTTGATTCCAAAATTTTCAGAATGTTCACACATTTAAATATAAATGTATATACTATAATTTACTTCCAAACACACCCTAATACATGGGTAAATACTGCAAATCCAATGAGCAATAACATTGGGAACACCCCTAGGCACTAGGTTATCTTGGGCCCATGTACCTCATACCTCGGTGTAAAGTAACCATAGAAAAATCCGTTATCATGCACGAGACACTAGTAGGGAACATTCACATAACCAAGTGGTCCCCAATAATCATCCACATAGTTTAGTTAGAGTTGACGTTGTCCAAATCCTAAGTGAAATAGGGACAATACACATCCGGTCCACTAGCCGTACTAGTACAAATCTGCACCACCTAGGTACTCGGGATTCCCCTTTTGTGCTCAATCAATTTCAGCATGCAATACAAATCAATTTTAATATAAAACATTATTACTGGTCAAACACAAAAAAATAAAGTAGCTATCACATTCTATACCACTTAAAACAGGCAACAAAACACTTAGATTTTTAATCAAACAACCTCTCAAAATCTCACATTATTTTGCACCGAAAATCTTTGGAAATATCCACTTTGCACACTATGTGCACACTTTTAAGTCACAAGAAAAGAATGTTAGTTCAATACCCTTTAAGGAGACCAAAAATTCAGTTATCTAGCAGCCCCATGTGATCCAAGAAGTTATATCCTTTAAAAACCCATGTTCTCACCCGAACACGGCACTTTAAGCCCATTTGCTTCCCAAACACCATCTAAACAAACTCTCACAGCAACAATCAAAAACAATAAACATTAATAACATGATTTAAAGTCCTAATAAAATTCAATAAAATCAATTATTAAATTATAGTACAACCCCAAATGAACCAATAAAATATTTGTATGTAAACCCCCCAATTTATCCAAAAATTGGCACTTAAAATTCATTTTCTTTATAAATGCCACTAAAACAATTTTATCAGAAACATTAAAGTGAAATAAACATTAAAATAACAAATACATAGCCATCTAAGTCACAAAAATTACATGCACTATGGAATCACCTACCAATAGAGTCAAGAACAGCAAATCCTATTGCGGAACTTCAACTGCACGACCACCGCACCACAAGGGAGTGATATCAAACCTAAAACCAGAATATTGAACCAATAAACTCAAAATAAAACCCTAGGTACGAATTCATAGCTACTGGACATTTGGGGATTCATCAAAAAAAGGAATAAATCTCAAGGAAAAGGAGAGAACTTAGAAGGATAGTCACTTACTTGAGAAATATGGACGTTTTTTGGAGCTTCAGAAGATCGGCTCTAAATCGCGATCAATCTGAGCTCCAAAGAGGTGAAAACGAAAATGGGGCTGCAGGTGGGTTCAGTGGGAACCTGTGAGAGGTGGAATCACCGAAAAATGATAAACAATTAATATTTTATTAAATAATTACAAACCAATTTTAAAACTAGAAATGGGCTTTGGGGTTGGCCCAATACCTAATTTGATCACCCAAATCCAAGATGCTAATGAATTTTTAAGGTCCCCAAAATTATTTTTTGGTTTTAATATTTAAATGATGTTCATTTTTGAAGTTTAATGGGTGAAAAATGTTTAAAAATAAAGGAGTTATTGAAGAATAAAAATTTACTTTTAGAACAGGAAATGGGCTCTCAGGTTGGCCCAAATTTTGGAAACCCACTATTTTGTTCAAAAATGCATGGAAAACCCCCAAAACAAAGCAAATATGTAAATTAAATGAAAAATACCTTTAAAATATGTCATGTATGTGAAAACCAACTCCAAAGATAACTCTTAGTAATGAACCTCTCTGACATCTAGAAACACATCTCCCTCAAGAAACCATGCAATATTAAAGGGTCAAACTGTCCAGTCATATGGGTTAGGGAGTTTCTTCCTCCATATCAAGATACTATCCTCTTTGGGTGACACTGACTCTCCCACACGGGTTTAATCACATCCACCTTAATGCGACTTTATTAGGGATCAGGTCATCCCATCCCCGCAGTCGGGACTTTTAACATGCATCATAGAGAATAAGCGAAACCACACATTCCATGGTTAACAAGGTAAAGTGTTCCATCACAACCAAGTACAAACAAATCAGGAGAAAACTCAACATAGCTCTAGGTAATGGTCACACATCTACATCTCCTGTTCCTAGGTACTTACCTCGAGCCCATCATGCCTCCACAACACACGAACAAGAGGAATGGTTCATCCACGGAGCACCTTCTTTTCACGATCCTTGATCATCACTGGCTGCTCCATGAACGATTCATTGTCTTTGATATCTACCTCTCCCGAGTCAAGGACGTGTGATTCGTCATGCAGATACCGATGAAGATGGGACACATGGAAGACATTGTTCACTCTTTGTAGCTGTGGTGGAAACTCAAGCTGGTAAGCCACCTCGCCGACCCACTACACCACATGGAAGGGTCCGACGAACCTGGGAGAAAGCTTAATCCTTCTGTTGAACCTCTGCTGCCCACGCTGAGGGGAAACCATCAAGAACACATGGTCCCCGACATCGAACTCCAAGGGTATCATCCTATCGTCGGCATATGACTTCTGCAGGTCTTGAGCCACCTTCATCCTCTCTCATATAAGCTGCACCTCCTTCATCGTGCTCTGCACAACCTCCGGGCCAAGGACTCCTGCCTCTCTGTCTTCTGTCCATCACACTGGTGAGCAACACGGCCTTCTGTGCAAATCATCGAACAGAGTCATGCCAATGGTAGAGTGATAGATATTATTGTAGGAAAACTCTACCGGAGTCATGTGTCATTCCCATGATCCCGTCAAATCCAGAACGCATGCTCGCAGCATATCTTCCAAGGTCTGGATGGTGTGCTTTATTTGTCCATCTGTCTGGGGGTGGAAAGCAGTTCTAAAATGTAGCTGGGTGCCAAAAGAATGCTGAAATCCCCTCTAGACTCATGAGGTAAACCGTGCATCACTATCCAAGACTATGGACCTTGGAAATCTATGCAACCGCACCACCCCATCCACATTCCTCCGTTCTAAGGTATCCACTGCACTCGACTCCTTGATCGCCAGAATGTGGGCCGATTTCATCAACTGACCCACCACTACCCAGATAGCGTCGCAACCTCCTTGAACTTTGGGTAGCCCCATGATGATATACATCGAGATTTCATCCCACTTCCACTCGGGAATATATATAGGATGCAACAAGCCGCCTGGAACATGGTGTTCAGCCTTCACCTGCTGACACACTAAGAACTTTGCTACGAACTCTGGTACTTCCTGTTTCACCCCGGGTTACCAAAACTGTCTCCTCAGACCCTGGTACATCTTGGAAACTTCTGGGGTGCACTTCTAGGGGTGAGTTGTGTAACTCACTAATAACCCTCTCACGAATTGCCTCTAGACCAAACGGCTTCCCTCGGAAAAGCACTTGATTCTCACCATCCTCCATCCACGCTTCTGGAGCATCACCTTGGATAACCTGGTCACACACCACTTTGCTTATTTAGTCTCCCCACTGAGACTCCTCCACCTGCCTCAGTAGAGAATATTGTGCTATCATCTAATACATAAATCCTCTTCCACCTTCCATCCTTGCATCCAATAGTAGGGCAGCCAACTCTTCCATCACCTTCCAAGCATCTACAGACTCTCAGACCGCATCCTTCTGTGACTTCCTCTCAGGGCATTGGCCACCACATTCCCCATTCCTGCGGTGTAGGAAATATCTATGTCTTAGTCTTGATGGAATTCCACCCACCTTCACTGCAATAAGTTCAAGTCCCACTGGGAGAAGACACACTTCAAGATCTTGTGATTGGTGAAGACCATGAAGCGCTCCCCGACAAGGTAGTGCTGCCCCAACATTAGTGCAAACTCGACCGCCTCAAGATCCCGATCATGGGTGTCAAAGTTACGCTCATGGGGACGTAACTGCCTAGACCCCTAGAAGATCACCCCTTTCTGTTGCATCAACACAAATCTGAGGCCTTCCTCTGAGGCATCACAGAACACCTCATACGCCGCCCCTACTTCTGGAAACCTTAGCACTGGGTCACTAACCAAATTCTCCTTCAGATAACTGAAGGCTGCCTCACATTGCTCATCCCACACAAAATCCTGGTCCTTCTTGGTCAAAGCTATCAAGGGTGTTGCAACTCAGGAGATGTTGGTCATGAACCTCCGGTAGAAACCTTCCATCCCGGGGAAACTACGAACCTCTGCCACATTCTTGGATACTGCCCAAGAAAAAACCTCCTCAACCTTCAATGGGTCCACTATTATTCCCTTCTTGGACAACAGGTGCCCAAGGAAGTTCACCTCTCACAGCCAGAACTTTCACTTGGACAAATTCCAATAGAGTTGGTGTCGTCAGAGGACCTCTAATACCATTCTCAAGTGCTCAGAGTGATCCTCCTATGATCTTGAGTAGATCAAGATGTCGTCAATAAATACGACTATGACCTGATCCAGGTACTCTCAGAAGATGGATTTCATGAGCCCCATGAACACAGCTAGAGTGTTCATAACACCGAACGACATGACTACAAACTCCAAGTACCCATATTTTCACCTAAAGGCAGTCTTCGAGATGTCACCATCCCTCACCCTCAACTGGTGGTATCCTGACCACCGGTTATTCTTAAAGAACCAACCTTCTCCCTTCAGCTGGTCAAAGAGATTGTCTATCATCGGGAGGGGGTAACAGTTCTTGGTCGTTACTTGGTTCAGTCTCAGGTAGCCTATGCACAGCCTGAGACCACCATCCGCGTCCTTGGAGAATAAGACTGGATCACCCCATGGAATCAAACTTGGTCGAACAAAACCCTTCTTCATCAGATCGTCAATCTGAATCCATAACTTCCGCAACTCAGAAGGTTCCATCGGGTAGGGAGCCATCTAAATCGGATGACCACCAAGTTGCAGGTCTGTTTCAAACTCGATATCATGTCGAGGGGGTAGAGTAGCTACTTCTTCCGGGAAGACGTCCATAATCTCATTGACAATACCTGGGACTTCCACCATCTCTGCATCCCTCGACTCCACTGATAGGTCCTCTAGCAAGGAGAGGAGGGGTTCCCCTCACTTGCTGCTCCCATGGAAACTCCGGTCCCCGATGAAAGTCACCCATCGGTCGCCCATGTCTAAAAACAAAACCCTTCCTCAGAAGAATTTAATGACAACACATACAGAGAACAACCAATCAATGTCGTGGATGACATCGTATGGTTGTATCTACAGCAGAAGAAGATCCATGACTGACTGATGTGGCCCTATCATCAGTCTGCATCCTCGACAAATGTACTACAAGTCGGTATGACCTCCGTCGGGTGTGCTCAGCACCAAGGGCACTGGAAGTCTTTCAGCGTCTGAACAAAGAGAATGGGCTAGACTTGGTGTAACAATGGTGTGAGAAGCTCTTGTATCGAACAAGGCATATGCAAGGGTACTAAAAAATTTGATCATAACTCGAATGACCTCTGGCCCTATTGGAACTACTGCCTCCGCGGCGTGCAACTGCCCACGCCCAGATCCTCTACCCCTTAATTGTCAGCCACCTCCCCAACCATGCCCGGGTCGAGGTCCCTCAGAAGAGCCCTCAGGTTGGCCTCCTCCTACAACATCTTCACTTGGCAGAGCTGGAGCCTGCTTCCTCTGATGCTGCTGCTGAAAGGTCCTAGCCAAGAACTGCTTCTGTTGAGGTTGGTGCTGGACCTGCCCAACTCCTCCATATAGTACTCTATCTGGGCACTATGTCCAAAGGTTCCCATGGCTTCCACAGATTATGCACCTCGGCCCTGGTCCCAAATGAAAACGGCGAGGGCCGGATGGTCATAACTGGAACTGCTGAGGCCTACTCCCTAGTGGTAAAAACCTAGAGGGTCCTGATGCTCGAGGCATGCGGCTGATGGCCTTCCCCTTCGACGATCCCAATTGGATCTCCTCTCGTGACACACCTCCCTGCGTGTTCACACTCTCCACCACTTCAGCTATCTTCGGAACCCTTAATTAGGTCAGTAGGGTGAAGGGAGTAAAATCATACTGAAGAGAAGGTCGGAGTGTGTCCTCTAAACATCTTTCCCGAGACTCCTCATCCGGAAAGAGGTCCAGAGCAAAGCGAATGAGATCCTTGAACTTGGTCCCCAACTCTCTCACTAACATAATCCCCTACTGGAGGGAGAGTATCTCGTTCCTCTATTCAGACTTCATCGTGGAAGATAGGAATTCCACCCGAAACTCCTTCTTGAAGTCTTCCCAAGTCACATCAGTCTCCCTCTTCTCCCCAAGATAAAGAATCCACCACTGATGAACTGCTCCATGCATCTGGTTTATAGCCAGAGGTACCCATTACTCTGTCGGAGACCTGATCATGCAGAAGGCTATCACCAGCTCTTCTAGACAGCTCTCTATCTCTATATCTAAGATGCTCCCCTCGTACATCCTGAGTATCTATCAATGAAAAGCTCGAAGAATCTTCTGACACTTATCATCCTCCCCCTCTTGGTCAGTCCACTGTCGATCGGCCATGTCAACCTCTTGGCCCTCTATTGCCCGCACTACTCATGGTCACCTCCTAGGTGCCATAGCTGCAAGGTAAACAAGGAATGCCTAAGCCCGGGTAGTGTAGAATATTGTTCTTAAATTTTCATAGCCTTCTTTATTTATTTTTCAATTCCCAAGACACCCATGAAACATATGAACAGAAGTCATTATGATGTATGTACCTTTCCTAGGGTCTCTACCCTGAAATCAGTGTAGCCTCACTTAGTCATTTGGTAGGTCTAGAGTCCTTGCATCAGATCACGGGGGGCCCTAAAATCTCATGTCCTAGATGGTCTTCCATGTCCTAATTCACACACCAAGGTCACCCAACACTATTTCCCTACCACCCCATGCTATCCTCACTGTTCCTAACATCAGACTCCGTCCTATATCTCAACCTCCCCTTTGATAGCATTCTGTCACAACCCACCTTCACCAAAAGGAGCGAAGGGACATCAGATTTCCAAGCCCTTTCTTTTTTAAGTTGAAGGATAGATAATGACCCCCGAAACCTGCCTTCAACAGGTGTCGGAGTAGCGACCAGAACCTAAGGTATGGAATCTCACAAAAAAGGAAGGCATTACCCTTTTATATTAATACGATCGGGATATAATATATAAAATCACAAACAACTCTAAAGTAGGGGGTAAAGGTAAAACCCAAAGTAAACCATTCCCACATTCATGTTCAAAAGTATAAGATAGAAGACACAAAAACTCCAAAGGTAAAGTACCAAGAAAAAAATTTAAAATGACAATAGCAACTTCTCCAAGGTCCTAGCTAGTATGGTCCCGCACGATCCCTGAAGTCCTCCTGGAAACCTGAAAGAAGTTTTATATACGTAGGGTGAGAATACAAGTATACTCAATAGGGAAAACCAAAAGCTCTAATGCAAAAGGGGAGGGACATTCTAAGGTCTTGTGAGAAAGGAGATAACCAAAACATCAAGCAAGGTAAACTATCCACCCAAGCCTTACCGAGTCACACTCCCCAAATAACGCAAGTCACGTAAAGTGTAGTAATAACAAATCGATGTTTGGGTACCCCGCGAAACTTTCCCACTAGTTATTGAAGGCATCCAAAACATTGAAACAATCCTTCCATTCTCACTACAGTCCCACTGCCACACCCACCCGCACACACACTTGGGCCATAACTGCACATCCCACCCGCAGACACCTGGGCCACAACGGCCACACATAACCACAACCACAAGCACATGGGCTAGAACAACTACTGCCACGCCCGAAGACACTTGGGCCTCATCCCGAAGACACTTGGGAAACATCCCACCCACAAACACCTGGTTCAGAACAACTACTGCCACGCTCGAAGAAACCTAGGCCTCATCCCGAAGACACTTGGGAAACAACCCGCCCGCAAACACCTGGTCCAACCACCACAACTAACCTACCCGAATATTCATGGGATAATAATGGAATTCAGGCCATCACAGCCTTCCCAAAGATTCTTCGGCTATTCTGGAAAGGGATCAGAAAAGGAGCCAATAACCAGCCACTCATAGGAGTGTTGGGAAAAACACCCTCCCCCATGAAATAGGGGTGTTCGACACTAAGTGATCAACATGGGTGGGGTGCGAATAAGAAACGTAAACGCTACAGATATATGTATAGATAACTAGCACTCATCCCATCCTAGGGTTCCAAAATTTAAGCACAAACACCGTTGTTACTATTCATTCATAAAAGAACAACACATCACACACGGCCGAGTCACAACTCATTTCCCAAAACCAATACCCCCTTTAAACCATTCATGTTTACATGTTCAAGTCATCTCATTTAGGTGGATTCTACACTACTGGGCAACTAACAGGCATAACCACAACAAGGAAAAGAGAAGTAGCGAATCAACAATTTAAGCATTCACACCCGATTCTCTTGTGAAGTCACGACAACAAAGGGATATGTGAGATACCTCAGTGTACTGGAACCAAAGAAAGCCTAAAAAAGGATAAGTGAGATCCTTAAAAGTATTAGAAACAAAAAAAATCATGAGCCACATCTCCATGTTCCCAAAACCAATGGTTTCTCAATAATATAGGATCCCACCTGAGTTTGTGTCACATCAGAGCAACCACACAACTTTAGATTCACATCCAACAACCATGCCACAACAGAGGATCCCATCCTCATCCAAATCTTCCCCTAATCACCAAGAAGAATGACACACTACCAACTAAGAGAGTTGGAAACCTCCAGTTTCTAGCACATCAATCATTAGGTTCTTCATTCTGTTTTCTAACTAGGGTTGTCACATAGGGATTCTTGTTTTACTAAACATACATTTAAACCATCTGAGTTTAGGTGGGTAACCAATTTCCATGTTACAAACATTTAATCATCACAGAAGACTTGGTTCATTAGTGTGCATGGAAAGACCACCAGCGGCCGTGATATTCAATGAGCAGAATACCGCACAATTAACAAAACATATCAACATACATGAGTACATTAAAACAATGATCACACCTTCCTACATTATTTATATTCCATTTATTATATTCATTAAGCTTGGTTTCATCAACCCCACAGAAAAAAAAAGCATACCTTCCCCACATGATGCACAGTAAGTAATGATGAAGGAAAACTCTACTTGATTGATCAAAGATCGAAGTTCATCTCTACGCACCATGAACAGGGGAAGGCGTGACTTGCAGGGGAGGGATGTCGGGAAATCCAAACACACTAAGAAGAAATGGAATCTAGCCAATGGGAAGAAGAAGGAAGAATAAATTCTCGTGCGATATATAGATAAGATATCGTTGTTACGGGATATGGGGATTTGATCGACATTAAATTCGGATCGGTGTTCCCCACGCGGTTGGGTGCTTACACACGATGGGATTAATTTTTATTTAACATCCCCCATTAGGGAGGTTCCTTTGGATTTTTGTGTATTATTAATGGGTTTTAAATGGATTTCAACGAATTGAAAAGGGTTAAAAAGACCAAAAGAGGCGTTACGGGAAAACTATAGAAGAGAAACTCGACAAGACTGGGTGACACTGATCGGTCGAACTAATCGGTCGCGCTGGAATGACGTCCTTCTACTGAGACTCCACCATTAGGATCCAAAAATTGGCAAAGGGATGGACTTTGAGGTTCTGGGTCATCACAGTATCGATTAGCAGAAGCTGAAACAAGTGACTGTGAATAACCATTACCCCATCCTAATGTTAGATGATATATTCAACCAGCTAAGATGGGAATGATTTTTATAAGATTTATCTATGGTCTATATATCATCCATTGAGGGTGAAGAAGGGTGATATCATGAAAAAATATATCATATTAATTTATGGTCACTTCGAGTTTCTGGTCATTCCCTTCAGCTTTATGAACACATCATATGTGTTCAACGGACATAAGAATTTTGTGTTCATCAAATTCCTGGAACAGTTCAACATCATATTTTTTGACGAAATTTTTTTCTACTAATGGTCAAAGGTGTAGTATTTCAAGCATCTCAGGACCATCATGATGGTTCTTCAACACTACCAGCTCTACATAATATTTCCATTGTGATAGTTTAGGACATGGGAGTTTCATTTCTTTTTGCATGTGGTGTCTTAGTAGGGCATAGAAATAGACCCATTCATGGAAGAAGTAGTTGTTTCTTGGTCATCACTCAAGAACGCGGAATAAGTTTATAGTTTTAATTATATTACAGAATATTATTAGAGGTTTGTACCCAATTTCTCTCAATTTGGAGCCATGTTTATAGCATTGACAAGTAAATAGAAATCATTTTTATTGAGTGATTAGTTTCCGGTGGTATTCAGTTACCAAAAGGAGAAGGTGGGTAGAATCCTTTGGCATTAGAATCATGAGTAAGGTGTAATTTTCAGGTGTTTCAAGATGATTCCCATATGGTTATTGGATGTATTCAATTGAAAAAATGGAGAGTGATCTCTTACGGGTTTAGTAAGTTATGTCCCCATGAGTGTAACTATGCCACCCAAGATCTAGAGTTGGTGGAAGTTGTGTTCGTACTGAATTTGTGGTGGCATTACATCATCGTGGGGAGCTTTGTTGCCATTATGAATCACAAGGGATTGAGTTATGTATTTTCCCAGTGTTATCTGATTTTTTATAAATAGAGTTGAACAGATTTTTTGTTTTTGGGATCTCTGACACCATAGAAAAGGGAAATTTCGTAGTCAATTCATTTAGCTGGAATTCATAAAAAGAGGTTGTTTGAGAATAATCATACACATTGAATGCGAATGAGGATTTGGAAGCCACAAAGATGGATTATAGAATAGATGGTGGTAGATTCCATTTATTCCAGATGAAATTATAGTATTCCATGACGTAGCACGATCATGTTGTCCATTGTGACGATCCAAAGGTATGGTCATAGGATGGTCCGAATCTAATGTTTACAATGGATGTTTGTTTATTCCAATTTCGAGGAGTGAGGGAGTATTTTGTGAGTTCCTCAAGTCACCCTTAATAGTACACCATCGAATTTAGAAGATAAACCGTGTCTTGAAGATGTAGTTTTGGTGGGCCAGGTAGATGTGGGTAGTAGAAGATTTTGTGGATAGATAATTGGTCTTCTATTAGTTGAATGTCATTCACTGTGATCCCAGTGGTTTTTGTAGACCTAGGATGTTCTCATGTGGAAGTGGGATAAACATTCAATGTATTTCATCACAGGGATTCCTAGGGATCAGGTAGGTTGTGATTCTATCTTGGTTTTAGTGTATGAGTTAATAGAATCATCCAAAATCATAACAATTAAGTATTTGGGAATAGTGGACAATTCCACTCAGAGTTATGTGGATGAGGATTTGTTGTTTCATTGAGTATCAAGAACCACTATCTCAGACCAACACATGTGTTTTACCTAGAGAGTATAGTGGGGATTTTAGCATGCTTTTGGTACCTAGATATGCCTTAGTATAGCCTTCCCCCCTAAGAGAAATTGGATGATCGAATGGACTATCCAAACACAGGATGATATTTTGTGAGAATGCGTATTGAAATTTAGAGGATATTTTATGGGGAACTTTATGAAAACCCTTCTATATATTATAAACTTAAAAATGATTTATTACATAAACATTCACTTAATAAAACACCAAGAACCATGAGGTCCAGTTTAATGGGAAATTTTGAATATGAAATGAAATCATAGGACATAAAATACAACATCTTTATGGAATGTTTCTTTTACATGACCACAACATTACTTCGTAGATATCATTTCATGGTATAACCTGAGGACATACATATGAAAATGGTGAGATAGAAATCCCAATGAAGGATTAAACAAGGCGGGCCATAAAGAATAAAATACATGTTTCAAAATAGGAAGATCAATGGATCATAAGGTAAAGATGAACATAAATCCATGATATTGCATGATTATAATAACATGGAAATTTGGAAACAACATTTAACATTATATTAGCATGAGATAAGTCTCATATCACATGAATCATGAGTAAACCATCATTGGACATGAATTTTTATGATTAAACACTCATTTTACTTGAAATAGCATGTGTAAACCATCATTTCACATGGTGTATCATGATACTATTCATTAGCAATTGCATTGGAGCGCTATCAAGGTGCACCCAGCTTAATCATTTCATTTCATGCATATGTGTGCCACATAGATCATACTACATGGATTAATTAAACACCACAATTTCTTCCATGAATAAGATGTGTGGAATACACAAATGTATGTCCTCCATAAAAATGTACTTCAACATAATGGGGAATTTCCTTTATATAGAAATGGATATGGTATTCACTTAAACAATGATTTTGGCTTGGGAAATTTTCGTTTAACATCAGCATCATAATGATGTCAAATAGAAATCGTTAAATGGGTTGATGAGATAGAAAGGGGTATCTCATCATTTATACATGAAATTTACATAATGGGGGTCATGGAACATGTTATCCTAACACGTTTAATGGAAATTAGATTCATAATATATAATAATTGCTTGAATGTAATTAATTGGAGAGAAATCCCATACATAATTTTATCATGGTAACAATTAGACATGGGAAGCATTAATGATAGAGAAAAGGGATATGTCATCATTCAAAAATTAGGAGGAGAGTATAAGGGTGGTTAGGAATCAGAACCCAAAATTTTTAATAGAAAATAAAAGAGGATCACAATATAAGGAAACTTGGACATAAATAAGGATGGAAAGAAAGTGTGGATCCCATACATGGAAGTGTGATCCCAATGTTTTGGGAGAGTCATGAGGGAGGCTTCTTGAGAGATTGGGGTTACATGAGAGGATTGTATATAGATGAGGGTAAAATTTGGTAAATCCCCAAATTGTTTTATTGAATAGGTATGGGAGAATGAGTGGATTTATATCGGAATGGAGTGTCAATTCATTTTTATTTATTTTTTAGACACTAAACATTAATCAAAACAAACCCCCAAACCATCCATTGTTTCTTGCCCATATTTTTTGACATTTTGTTTCGGGAAACATTAATTTATATGTTCAATAGATGAAATTATTAAAATATTTGTAATCCTTATATAGAGGTGAATCATAATCTCAATGTAATAATTTTTAAAAATTAAAATATTTTATATGTCCTAGAGGGTTTACTAAGGCCCCATAATATTACTCAAAAAATATATAATCACATTATTTAAATGTTAAAAATATATTCGTTGAATCACCATTTTATAGTATTTTATTAAAGTGATATTGTTTCATTATTATATCATAAAACAAATTAAATATTTAAATGGAATTTAATTTTTACCAAAAAAATCATTTGTCTCAAAAAATTATGAGAATATCCATGTTAGATAATTTCAACCCCCAGAATCCCAAAATAAAATTCAAATTATCTAAATACTTTTCTATATATGTGAATTTTCTATTTTAATATAAAAAATGATATTTATCGGTAATTCATGGGTTATTTACAAAAACAACTTTCCAATTATAATAAAAATTACAATTGTATTCCCAAAACATATACGAACATTTATATTTAATAAATAAATAAATTTATTAATAATATTTTATTAAAGTAAAATTTAAATAAAAAATCATTTATTTCATTAAAATAGATTTATTTATTAAATTTTAATATTAATTAAAAATTCAATTTGTGCATTAAAAACCATTTACAAACTAACAATAATAAAATGAATGTTTATTGTTTATACAAAAATAATACACATAATCAATGTGTTATGGTCATTTTACATCACCCCTTATAACACCCAAATAATACCAAAGGCTATGGTGTGCGATAGTGAAAACTCATGGGGCGGATCAGATAAAATCACTCAGGTGGTAATCACTATTAACTTCCACTTCTCTTGTAATTTGATCCATTAAAGCATGAGTTATTAAACCATGGCTTAGGATTGGACAAGAGAGAAGCCAAGTGACACTAAGTCGTTTCTGAGATCCAAAAAATGGGTGTCATATAGAGTAGTTATATTGGATGAGTCCATCCCTTACTTTGTCTAAGTAAATTTGATTTGTTAAATCCATCTATTAATACTAATCATGATATCACTATTAAACAGCTATATACACAATAATATCTATTTTTATTGGTATTTTAAAATCCAAAATCTTAAAATCGAGTTAGTGCGTATGTTTTATAAACCCAATTACATAATAAGACATCTAATTTAATCAAGTGAAATTTTCATTAAAAAAATTATTGGGTCATTACAATCCTCCCCCTTAAGAAATTTCTCCCTCAAATTTTTTATTTCCCACATTAAAATAAATGTGGGCAACTCTGCCTCATCAATTCCTCAAGTTCCCACATTTATTCTTCAAACCTAGGGTTTCTCCAAAACACTTTCCTGAGTGGAATTATGTTATTTCATAGAACAGTTTCTCTATGATCAATGATCTCAACTAATTTATATTCATAGAAGTAGTCATTATCCGAGGTTACCACCTATGGATTGAGTAAATGTGAAGAATCAGGAATGTACATATTCAAGAAAGACACGTGGAATACATCATGTTATTGAGATAGGTTCGGTGGAAGTGTTAGTGGATATGCCACTACTCCAATGTGATCAAGGATTGCAGAAGGGCATATATACTTGGGAATAATCGTTCCCTTCATCCAAAATTAAATAACTCTCTTCCACAGTGATATGCGGTGGAATACCATGTCCCCAACATCAAACACAAAGTCTCGTCGATAATTATTGGATTTGGACATTTTTTCAAATATTAGCAAATTTAATGTGCTCGTAGATGGTCTTAACCTTCCCCACCATTTATTATTTCGTTTTTGTAACTTGGAGTTTTCACTCCCCCAAATCATCCCAACATGCCAATGTTTCACACCTCTTCTTTTAAAGGGATTTATATGGACCCTTTTGGATTTATGATTGGAACTGTTTTTGTAAGTGAGCTCAACAAGAGGAAGATTTTGATCCAGTCCTCTTTTGAAGCCCATTGATCAGAATCTCAAAATATACACATATTTGTCGATAGTCTCCTAAATTTGCAATTATTTATAAGATGATATGATGTAATGATGTTCAATTCAGTATTAAGTGGATGTTAGAGACACTTCTAGAACATGTATGTGAATCTTGAATCTTGTTTATATATAATACATAGTGGTACTACATGCAGCCTTACCCCTTATCTGATGTATATATGGGCCAGTTGTTCCAGTGAGAAATCCCCATGAATTGAAATAAAGTGTTCAGTCATTGAATAATGATCCAAAATAACCCATAAATAATTCCATCCTTTGAATTCCTTTGGAAGTCTGGTGACAAAGACCATGGTGGTGTTCTCCCATTTCCATGTCAGTTTGGGTAATGGTTGCATCGTCCCATTAAAATTCTACCACATAGTCTTTACTTGCTAATATACCAGGCACATTGATGTATACTCAACTATCTTTTTATTAATGTTCTCCCACTAATAAATCTCTCAAAGATCATGATACATCATTGGGTTTCTTTGGTTATTGGAGAAATTTGATCTACTTGCATCATCTAATAGTTCGTTCATTACCTATGGACATGATGGAATAGATAGTATTGAACAAAATCACACAATACATTCATCAATAACATTGCAATGTGAGGATTTACGTTTTCGGATAGCTTCAAATTTCTTCTGAATTCCCCAATAATCCATTTCAAAAACGGTTATCTTTTCCAAAAGAGATGGTTGAAAAATCATTTCTGAAAGGATTTATGATGTTCCCTTCTTTACAATTCTCATGTTCATCTTTATTAAATCTATAAAGATTGGATCCTTTGCAATTATCATCAATGACAGAATCACTGGGTCTTTTCTACGTAAAGCATTATACACCTTATTCTCTTTACCGGGGTGGGATTGGATTGAGCAGAAATAGTCTTTGATTTGATCCAACCATCTTTGATGGTGCATATTTAACTATGTTTTATGAATATATACATGAGGATTTTCTGATATGTATATATTTCAAACTTCTCTCAAAAAAGGTAATGTCACCAAATTTTTAAAACTATGATTATTGTGCCCACTCCAGATTATGGGTTGTATAGTTTTTAACATGAACATTCTATTTCCTTGATGAATCGACAATGAATTTTTCATTTTTCATTAACACACATCCCTGGTACTTCTTCGAATCATCACTGAATACCATAAAAAATCTCCACTTCTGGGCAGTGTGAGGACATGCATAATGATAATCATCATTTTAAATTCTATGATGAATTCATTGCATTCATCACTACAAGAAAACTTGACTCCCTTATGAGTTATCTTGGTAAAAGGGTTTGGCATTGATGATAAATTTCTCACAAATCCGTGATAATATTAATTTAACCCAATGATGCAATGGATTTTTGTCATAGATGTTGGCCTCATCCATCCCTCAATTGCATTTTTCATGGAAATATCCATAGATGTCCCATTGATTCTGATGGTACGACCCATGTATGATACATCATTCATATAGAAATCAAACATGTTGTTCACTTCATACTGAATTTATTTTCTTAATGTCTCTATTACAGTGCCTAGACGCTCCCAAAGATGCTCCTTGTTTTTGGATTATATTAAAATATAATCAATAAATACTTCAAAAAATCTGTCATGGTAATCTCTAAAGTCACTATTAATCAATTCCATGTTGATTTAATGGGGAATTAATGAGTCTGAAAGGAATTACTATGAATTCATAGTTCCTGTACCATGTACGAAATGCAGTCTACAGGATATCCTCCTTCATTAGTTTTACATGGTAACATCTCGACCCTAGATAAACCTTGGAGAACTATTTTGATCCCCACATTTTTTCAAAAAATTCATCAATTCGTGGAGAATGATACATGTTCTTTTTCGTGATTTTGTTGAGCTCATAATAATCAATACAAAGGTGCACTGATTGATCCTTCTTCCTGATGAAGAGGACTGGTGCACACCCTGGTGAAGCACATGGGAATATAAACCCTTTAACCAGATTATCATGTTTTTGTTCATCAGCTCCTCATGCAGTAAAACATTTATTCTATATAGATTCATGGTTATTAGAAACACCTGAGGTATAATATGAATCAAGAATTCAACATCTCTTCTAGATGGAAGACCAAGAAATTCCCTAGGAAACACATTAGCGAATTACAATGAAATAGGAATGTCTTCAAGGAATGTTGCTTCCACAGACTCAATCATCTTATCAAGATTCACATGCATGTAAAGAAGTAATACCCACTCTTGAGGTGACAGTTCTAAATAAGGTTCATCATACCCCTTTCTCTTGTACAGAATCGGGGGTCGATTCTCTATATGGTGAGTGATTACCCTCTCACAAAAATTTATGTTGGATCTATATAGGGAAATCCAATTAATTTCCATAAGTGCCTAAAATTTTACTAGAGGGACAATTAAGAGGTGTGTAGGGTGGTTCAATCCACAAATTGTGACCGAGGAGGAGTTATATTTATGGGATGCTATGATTTACCCATTTAACATTCTCACTGACATCTCTACAACCATGATTTGTGGTGGTGACTGGATTGTTCTACTAAACATTTAGAATATAAAGTAATTAGTAGGCCAACGGGAGATAGCCCTACCTTTCACTTTTTTATTCTGGGTCTACTATATCCAATATAGACATAGGGATGAGAACATTTGAACTATTAAAAAATTAATGTGGAATCCAATGAAAAAAAATTATGACTTCTTATTTATATTGATTTCCTTAAACTACAAATTTATTGGCTTCATTCTATGGTACCCATGATCCACATACCATCATATATTCCTAGAATAATTTTTCTTTTATTCCCCTAATAATGGGTCATAATAATCTTATGAATTTTCCAAAGCATATCCCCTAGTAGTGTCTTAAACAAGAGTGAAGAAAGGCCCACTTTTGTGCAGCAGTTCCCATTATATCTTAACTCAAATCAGTCGTTTCAGTTTTTACCCCAAGATACATTAGTGATAGTGCCACATCTATTTTTTTATCTAGACAATGATGTATTTTTTTTCATAAAAAACATACTCTATACTCAAAAAAATTTAAGAATGTTTTTATTATAGTTAGTCTTAACACTAAGTCCTTCACTATGTTTTTCTAATCATAATCCCCAAAATAACTAAACATGTCCTTTGATACAAACTATAACAACCAAGCCAATTATTATACAATTAAACATGATTTATTAAATTAAAAATCACTGATGTAATCTAAAAGGAATGATTGGTCTATTGTATTATGAATCATTAAACATTAAATAACAATATATGACGTAAAATGTAACATCTTTATTGAAAACATATTTTTCATGACCACAACAATCCTTTTCACTTAGCATTGCATGGGATAACCAGAGGACATCCATAAAAAAAATGTGACCTATAAAGCCTAATAAGGGAGTAAAAAATGCATAAAATGAAGAATACAACACATTATATGAAATAGGAAAATCATTGGACCATAAGAGAAACATGAACATAAATTCATGATATAGTATGATTACCATAAATTGTAAAAGTGGAAACAACATTTATCATGATATTAGCATGATCCAAGGCTCATTGCACACAGAGAACGAGTACACCCTCATTTCACATGAATATACATGTTTAAACCCTCATTTTAAAATAATTACAATGAATTTATCCTCATCAAAAATGGGGTATAGTGATACTATTTCTTACCCAACACATTGGATCTATATCATGGAACACCCTTCATAATAATTTCATTTCATGCATAAGTATTCCACATAGATCATACAATATGGATTCATTAAACATCATAATTTATGTATTGAATAAGATACGTAGAATAAATAAATGTAGTCTTCAATCAATAAGTAAATAATCAAAATGGTGAATACCCTTGAAAGACAAATGGGTATGATATTCATTTACATGATGATTTTGACATTATAAATTTTAGTGTGACATCGACATCATAACAATGTCAAATAGAAAAGGTAAAATGGTTTTATGAGGCAGAAGTGGACTCTAATAATTTATTAATTTAATGGATAATAATTGGGTAAGGTAACATAATATCCCAACCTGTGTAATGGAATTTAGATGCATAATATTCAAGAATTTCATGAATGTAAATGAGGGGACCGAAATCTCTTACAGAATTTTGGCATGGTAATGGGTGTACATGGGTAGAATTAATGAGAGGGAAAGGGGTATCTCATCATTAACACATAAGGAGGGAAGTATTGGTGATATGTGAAATCATATCCCAACATTTTTAATTGAAACTAATACGGTATTACAATATAAATACATTTGGACATAAATAAGGAAGGAAAGCAAGTATTTCTTACTGGGATGTGTGATCCCAAAGACCTATAAGACACTTTAGAGAGTCATATAGGGACCCTGGGGTTCATTGGAAGGACTCTAGATAGAGGTAGGTATAGGTTGGACAATCTAATTTTTTTAGTGAAGTGTAATGGGAGATTTTGTGGTTTTACATAGGAAAGGAGAGGTAATTCTTTATTATTTAGGTTTTAGAAACTACACCTTAAACTAATCAAAACTCTAAGACAACCCATGGTTATTACTCGTATATTTTTCCACATGGAGTGGGAAAACTTATTTTATAGAATAAAGGGAAGAAATAATTAAAATATTTGTCAAGATTATGTGGAGGGGTGTGGCAACCTCTATGAAATTATTTAAAAATGTTCATAAATAATACAAGTCTTGGAGGGTCCCCTAATGCACCATAAAATTTATCAAATTTTTTTTAATCTCTTTAATTTAATGGTAAATAATATATTTAAATAATATCCCTTTTATGGTATTTTATAACATCACAATTGGGTCATTATTATGTCATAAAACACTTTATATATTTAAAATGAATTTATTTTTAACCACAAAATATGACTATCTCAGAAAATTATGAAAAAATTGAAATTAGATAATTTCAATTTCTTGAATCCAAAAATAATATAAATTTTACCTAACTAATTATCTAAATATTTGAATTTGAATTTTTAAAATAAAAATTTATATTTATCGAAAATTCATGGGTTTTAGAAAAAACAACTTCCAAACCTTAATAACAATTCAAATTCTATTCATAAAATTATACAATTATTTAAATTTTATAAAAATTAATTAATTTATAATATTTTAATAAAATATTATTTAATTATATAATCCTTAATTCATAAAAATATATTTCTTATTGAATTTAATTATTTACCAAATATACTATTTATATTTAAAACCCAATTTTCAATGTAGGAATAATAAAATCAATGTATATTCATTACGAAAAAATATTTCACCAAATAATATTGATATTTTCTTGGTACATAACACCTATAACACGTGGAAAATACATATGGATATGGTGTGCGATGGTGACAGACTCTTGATGCAGCTCAGATAACATCGCTTGCATAGTAATCTATATTAACTTCCACATATCCCAAATGTGGTTCTGTTCAAGCTTAACATGTTGAAGCTTAACTTAGGATTGTTCAAGAGTGAATCCTAGATAAACTACCTTAATTTTGAGCTTTTAAAAATGGTATTTTAATGGAGAAATTCTACTAGATGAGGCCACTGTTTCCATTTTCTGAGTAAATTTGATTTGTTGAAGCCCTATATTTATACTAACCACTTGATCATTGTTAAAAGATTATATTAGCAATGATAAAAAATCATAATGGTATTTTAAAATCCAAAAACATATAACCAAGGTAATGTACATGTTTTATAAAAAAATTTCATAATAATTTATTTAATAATAAGATAAATTTTCCGAAATAAAATTTTGGGTCGTTACACACTATCCCTTGGTGAATTTTCATATAATAACATCTATCACACTTCATTTGGCATATAAACGTTTGATGCATTGTATATATGACCATTTCATTCACACTTTTGTAATATATAGACTCCAGATATATATGTTCTTGGTCCTGAGGTAGTCCTGAGCATGACAGAGATGGTTCATCTCATTTGATAGAGGTTGAAAGTAGTGAATGATTGAAAAAAGTCGTCTGCTGATCATAGGATGAGACCCATAGAGTTTGAGGTTGGGTAACACTTGATCATGATTTTTTCTCCTAGACATTGAAAATACATCTTTCTAATAAGGATAAATATTTATCTCCAATTCATTAGACCCATAAAGGTTTGGTGATGAGTTGGCATAGGGACATACAAGTTATAATTTCAACCACAGTTAGAGAGGATCCATTATGTCTTCTATTTCCCCGAACATCATTAGTATCTTCTCGATGAATCTCGTTTCCTTGAATGGGGAGAGTTAGATACCAAGGGCGATGTGACATATGTGGAGCGACCGGTAGTGATGTAGGTTAATTTGGAGTAAGTGATTCATTGATGGACCATTCCTTTGGTTGACATGTTGTGGATGAATGGTTCCTTAGAGAAGAGTACATGTGAGTGGGAAACATAGATGTGTGCCCAATACCTATTGTCTTTTATGTTTTTCCTTGTCCAATTTTGATTCTGGATGTAATGGTTGAACATTGTTTTATATGAGATGAGTTGTTTTCGCTTGGGGTCATATGTTTATTGTGAAATTATAGATAATGTTCTAACATGTCAAGAGGGGAGGACCTGATTCCCAATCAATATGATTTAATTAAAATGAAATTAAACATGTGAGGGTGTGTAAGTGTCACCTAGAGCAGATAGTATCTGGACATAGAGGGTGGTATCTCCCTAGTTTGTGGGATCAGACAACATGGTAATTATTCTAGCATAGAGTGTTGTGTGGTTTTTTGGGTTAGCAGACGATGGATCATTTCTTCTTCGATATAGAGGTTTCCACATTATATTCCAAACATGATATATTGGTTTATCATTGAGCGTCGATGTGTTCTATTGTTAGCAATGATTCAAGTGCAGTGTTATCTTTGAGATGAATCTGACGGGATATTCATTCAAACCCCTCTTTCTTCTAGAAATTATTTTAGATTCTCAAGTAGGGAACCATTAGATAGTGAACTGTTCTAACAATACATGTCCTCCTTCTACATTAAATTGTGGTTTTTGGTTGTGGGGTGTGATTGGTGGAGGCTCAGAGGGTGTTTCAGGATACTCAGGTTGGTAAAGGTGGGAGGTAGGGGGATTACATTTTGTGTTATGGAATTACAAGTCAAGAGCTTCAACTTATTGGGTTTTACTAGTAGTATCACAACATGATATGCATTGGGGTCTAAAAAATGAAAATAAATCATGAGGTTATTAGTCTTTCAATGGAATTAGACCATGATGTATTAGACTACATGAATGGGATTACACATATTGTAATACCCTAATGATATAATGTTTTATACATTCTAACCTATTAGATTTTCACAAACCCTGTGGCTACAACAGTCGCTCTCTTATTAGGTGACATGGCCATCCCTTCTATAGCTTTTCAGAGATTCTTTTGATAGAAATAAATCACCTATAATATGTCGTTGATCTATAGTGATCTGTCTTTAATATACATTAGGTTATTCCATTATTTCATTTATTTATTTTTTGTTTGTACTATCTTTTCCATTGACCCTTCCTTCCATGTGATTGAAAACATTCATCCTAGCTTCAATCATCTTATTCTTTGGCTATGGATTGGTGTGATGGTGCTACTACCTAATCGAGTGGATGAAAATATCATGGGAGATGAAATTGAAGGACTGTTTGATGATCAATTCTTGTGGAAGGAACATTGACACCCTTAAAGGTAGGTATCGTCCTTTATTTCACTATGATTTAACATCATGTTATAGGGATCTACATTTTATTTCCAACAGATCATGGTTGTTCCACTCAAATCATATAGAAGAATCAAGTAAATAAAATTAAAGGGCACAAATGGATTTTAATACAATTATATATTGTTTTATGTTATTATGATATTAAGTATTATATGGGCCATCTGCCTGGATGAAAATTGTTGTCCATAGAAGTCCTTGTTTTTAGACTAAATCAAGCTACATGTTAGTTGGTTCTTGATGTTCTATTTTATATGGAAATTGGTAAATCACATATACATGGATTCTAAATAGATAAAATAATATTGTATAACTTCTTTGATATCCCCTAAAATTACAAGTGTAATTTTAAAATTTAATTCCATATTAGATCTAGAATTGTGGGGTGTTGTGGTGGTAAGCATGGTTGACTGTGGTGTGGTTGTTTGGAATGTGTGATTGAATCACATATACAGATACTTATTGATTTTGGAATAAATGAGAAGTGTTGAGTAGAAGATCTATGATCGGGTTGTTCGATGATGTGTTTCTAAGCATGGTACTTTGGGCATGGTTCTAGAGGAAGGACATTGATGAAGGATAGTGATGGATAGTATGGGTTGTCCATCAAAAGTTTCTCTTGGTGTGACTTTTTATCATTTTTTTCCATGTTCAATACTAGGAAGTTTTCTGTAAAGTCATCCAATGAATGAATAAATGGATGATTAATATTGATTTGAATTGTCTTAGGTTGGTGCAGTTAATGGAAAAAATAAATAAATTGTCATATAATTGGTGGAATCTATTAAATGAATTGGTTTGGAATATGGTTTTGGTTTGAAGGTAATTGTGTGGTGTTTTTCATTTAGAGATATCAGAAAATGTTATATGTGGTGAATTCATCATCACATTAAAAACCCAAAGGTTGGGATGAGTTTTGGTTATCGTATCTATGTATATATATAATTTTATTTTAAACAAGCATTTTATATTCACTCCATCCGTGTTGAGCACTGTGTTCTAAACACCTCCATCTAGGGGTGTTTTTTTCAAACATTCGAGTGGGAGGATGGATGGGCATCCACCTTCCCATCACAAATCCCACTTACATGTGGTGATAGCCACGATTCTGTGAGAATTTTGTTTCTTTGGAGTACCATATGTATGTGGGTTAGTGGTTCTTTCCCATCTATCTTCGGAATGAGATGTCTTGTGAATTCCATGTGTCTTTGGGATAAGGTGTGGTTTGTGGCCATGTTGTCTATGAGATGGTTTGTATGTGACATTGGATCTATTAACAGAATGAGATGTTGTTAGAAGACCAGGGGTCTGCAAGAAGGATGTGATGTGACTCAGGCTCAAGGGATGGGATGAGATTTGTTTTGTGGGACCTTGGTTTTTGAAATCAAGTTGTGGCGTGGATTGTTAGGATGATGTGGGAGAGTGAGGATATTTTACATTAGGAATGTGTGTATCAACTAGTGTTGTAGATAACTGAATCATGACGTACATGGGCATTACATTATATTTGCGGAATACTTAATTCATAACAAAAACAGACACATAAGGACCGTAATAGTTTAGTATGTTTGGAAACTCGGAATGTAATCTTCTAATCGTGGTGAAAGATCTTCAACATCTCCTATAAAGATCTTCCCCTTTTGGTTTTCTTACCTTAAACCTTTCTTTAAATCCCAGGGAAAAGAAAACATATAAAGGGTGAGATTGAATGCTCTATAAGGGTAAGCATGGATAAAATAAAACTAACCATATAAATTTGAACTTAAAAACATGAACATAATGTTAAAACATAAAAATATTGGGAAATGACATAAAACATGGTAGTACATAAGGCATAGATCATAAAGAAACATTAATCATGATAAAATAGCATGGGAATAAAACATGTGATTGTGGCAACCATTATGCACATGATATGATTTCCATAGTACCCAAGGCATTGCTTCCAAGACCATCTTAGTGGACAAAGTCCCTTTATGAATCAAGTTCACTCCTCATTCCATTCTTTTATTACTGAACTGGATTAACTTAACATTCCATCCATGTCTATCTCATGATATATAAATATATACCCAATTCATTGGAGGAAGATATAGGTCCCACCCATCTCATAATGAAATTATTCTTTGGTGTGCCACAAAATCATAAATCATACATCATTGCATAACCCATGTAATAGAATGGGATTCTTATACATCATGCCATCATGACATAATCCATATATAAAAAAATAGATAATATTTCATCCTAAGAAGAATCAAACCATGTAAATAATGGAGGCATTATACTTGAAACATAAACATATTAAATATTTTCATTTTAGATGGAAAATATTTTTGATAAAACACTTGAAATGAAATCTTGAGGAAAATATACTTTCTTCTTCAAAATAATTTTCTTTTCACAAAATGCAATGAAATTTTAAAATAAAAGGGTTCTGTTGAAAATAGTAATGCAATATTGTATAGTATGTTTCCTGAAAATGATGCATTATGAAATCGTTAAAATCTGTTCACACCGTATAAGTTAAAAATAACATTCTCCTCGTACTTTTGTCGAAAAAGTCAAAAAAAAAAGATTCCTTACATAACATGTAGTAAAAGTAAAAAATGGTTAAAAAGGACTTTAATCATACATTATCTTATTTTTAAGAAACATGGACATGGATGATAACAATAACCCCAGTAAATACTTTCGAATAAACAATCTCGGTGAAGAACGAGATTGGAATAGTTATCCCTTAACTTAGGTCTGATATGCTTCATACGTAACCAAAAATCCTGTATAATAATTTAAATAATGTCATTGACTTATTAAATAATCACATTCAATGTTATTATATCATATATGGTTTACTTATGACTTTATATTACATGTTCTTTTGTAAATTTGATGTAAAAGAAGCGATTTGGGTAAAACGTTTCATTTATTGTACGTGTTTCGACTTGTTGTTCTTGATATTATTACTTATATCCTGATTTACATAATTCCAGAATGTAAAACAAGATTTATATATAATATATATTTATCATATACATATATATATTATATATCGATAAATGGAATGAAATACACCGTTAAGTAAGACGGTAGGCCGTACGTACGCATGAATGTTATTTTTGTTTCCTTATTGAATTGAATGGAATAAAGTAGATTACATACATATATATATATATACATAAATCCAGTATCATTATTATGTCATATATTTCATGATTACTTATTATATATATACTTTATAATCATTCAGGAATGGTTAACAAGGAGAATGAATGTCATCGCGTCGTGGAGACGGTAGTCTGTACGTACGCACAAGCGATGATACCATTCCCATGATCGTGGAATTGTATTGAAGTGTATGTATAATATTTCAGAATAAATATCACTTTAAAATAATAATATATAATTATTTATTTACACCATTATACCCATCCATGTAAGGTGGTGGTCGAAAACAGATTACACCACGGCGTGGAGACGGAATTTCGTACGTACGCACGCGCGGTGATTTCGTTTTTCCATAGGATGGATAGAAGGTGAAATAAGGTTGTTTCATATTTATAATAAAATATAATTATCTACGTAATACTGATGTTATTACTTTATATTGACACAACTAATGAAGAACAAGTAGAAGAAGAATGAAACTTGAAAGAATTAGAAGAAGAGATTACCTCTTCTTCGATGCACCTCCTTGAAGCATCCTATTAAGGAAGTATAGTTGGTCTTTTGAGAAGAAAAGAACCTCCAAAATGTTGATAGGGAAGTGTAGAAGATAAATGGGTAGGTGTTGGCCGAGCTTCAATGCTCAAAAGGGTGCGAAGAGAAGAGGGAAGAGTTGCCCTTTTTATAAGGGTGGAGAGGGGCACCATTGGAAAAACATAAAATATTATTTTATAATAAAGTCTTATTCGGTTTTTAATAGCTCCAAATTGATTTATTTAGAATATAATGTGGTTATGGGTCTAAATACTCTAAACAAATAGATTTTATACGAGTTTGGGTCATTATATTAAGCTTATATTTTAGTTTTAACTCTTAGTTAGTTAGATTGACATTTATCATGTCACTTTGTTTTTTTATATTATATAGTTAATAAACTTACCATATACATACAAGAGACCCCCAATAGGTCAATTAATGATAAACCTATCATTATATAAGTATATTGATAGAATATTATATTTTTAGGAATATATTAACAATTAATAATATAATATTTGTTTTAAAAACTATTTTATGTCAATTTTGACACTATTTGGTAATGGATTTTTGTGAAACTCTTAACAGCATTAGTAGGTTGAAAAAAGTTAATTAATTCAATAAAAACATTTCATATTAACCTATAAAACATTTTTAATTCATAAAAAGTCAAAAATTTCATTTATTTGGGTATTTATAACATCAATTATTTTAATATTTCATTATTTTGGTAATTACTCAATCATCATTGTGTCATAAATAACATAAATAATGCAATGTATTAAAATTATAAATAAAATACCATTAGGTAAGAAATATTTTTATCTTTATAATGAATATTTATAGTCTAATTTATATTATATATAACCCTATATTAAAAATTATTTAGTTATTAATCTTTGATTTTAACTATTTTAACCCTTCTTTAAATAAATTAATAATAAATGTCTTGATCTAATCCATGTGGACCTAAATGGTCATGTTTTATTCCTAAGGTTGTTCTTGGTCTAATTACACTTATCCAATAGAATTAGGATATGTGTTAGGGTAATAATAACATCATTTTTACCCTTAATCACTATATTTACATTTAACCGTCGTAAATAAATGTAAACAGTTACTATTCACCAAAAAAAATTATTTTCATCTCATTGAACCAAATTTTATTCCTTGATATTAACCATGTCTTTCGGATTTTTGAAATTCCACTCATAGAAGTGGTAAAATTAAGTTTTATGTGAATGTCCAAATTCTCCTAGGAGGTGGGTAAAAGACGGTAAAGAGTTCAATAAAATTTTTATATATCTAAAATTATTATTAAATGACTCCAATTAATTACATTGAAATTATATAGAAATTATGTATCAATTTTGACCTAACATAAATTTAAATAAAATAAATAATTATTAAAATAAAAATTTGATTTTTAAATAGTAACCAAGTGTTTTCACTATTCATCAAAAATTGAACATTTTCAGAAAA
The DNA here is from genome assembly GCA_963277665.1 of Viscum album. Lineage (NCBI taxonomy): Eukaryota > Viridiplantae > Streptophyta > Magnoliopsida > Santalales > Viscaceae > Viscum > Viscum album. Next base: position 1,246,604,947 of record OY728141.1, on the reverse strand, counting down.
ATACCAAAAATTCACCCTAGGATAATTTCGATATTCTGAATCCAAAAATGAAGTCCATTTTGAAAGATAAAATTTATAAATTTTTAAAAAGTTGATATTACTATTCATAACGTCTAGTTTATATAATATTTTAATAATATATCATTGTTTAGTGAAACTCGATATTGCGTACAACACTCGCTATCGTGGAAGGTCGTGATTGCATGTAATGTAATCCAAGTCAGGGATGCGTGTAGTGCAAGCTCCTTTTGGTGTATCGTACAACACAAGACATCAATGAAATTAAAAAAAAAATTCATAAAATCTTGGGGTGTTATATTCTACCCCCCTTAAAATGAATTTCGCCCTCGAAATTCATCGGGGTCATAAATGGTTTACTACTTGAATGTTTCTTTCATAGAAAGCCACTTTGTAAAAAGGAGTACCAAAACTTGACAATAAAAACAATATTATAAAATGTAACGGTTACCCAAATTAACTAATCATTGGGTTTCCACATATGAGAACATAGGTGAAAATATGGATATGGAAGAGAAATATAACCATCAACATTTGATGAAGAGTGGTAGAGGACATGGTTATGAAAAAACCAGCAATCACAAAGTCATAAATTTGTGATGATCTAAGGTACCATCTGATTCATCAGATATGCGAGCACTAGGACAACATTTTTTTTGTTTTCAAGATCATTTTCCTAAAGTTGAAGAATTTGAATTAGAAGAAATATTTACTTTATTTCGGTATCATCTCACTGTTGCTCGTGCCTCAAAAAATTTCCACTTCATCTCTTAAAGAAATGAAGATTAATATGTCTTCTGTGATGTGTTAGCAGATTATGCGATATAATGATAGGTCATTCCACCTATTTCTATCGCAAAAAGTTTAGCACAATTTATTAAATATATAGTAGTCCATCTATGCGGAGATTAATTGTATATGGTTGCTAAAATGGACTTATACTTCATCTGTCATAGTGTTTAATAAAATAAAAGTAGTTTCTACTAACTAGGGACTTCATGTAGGCTAGTGGTAGGCGATAAAGGCCTGTCGCACATTGGTTGTGGGTTTGATTCCCACATCCTTGTCCGACGAGATGGGTTGTCGCCTGTCCTACAGGTTGTCCTTTTTATAAAACTATACTACTATAAAATTCTAGACTTAAACAATACTAACTTATGTTCAACATAATCCATTCAAATATTTAGGCTTTCCAAAATACTTCTTTCCAAACTCATATTATAAAGAGAACGCTTACTGAAAAGGTCATATAAAAAGCATGTGAATACCATCATTTATCCCTCATATATCTTGTTGGTCACATTCCAATCATGTGAATACCTTAATCATTTATTCTATTGAAAAATAAATACCCATTTAACCTTAGTGAAAACATGAATGTTGTCAAAAGTTAACTATTTCCACATACCAAAATCCAAAAATTCAATATGCTCAAACCATCATAAAACTTTGTCTTTATATCAGTCATGAGCTCCTGAATACTGTCAAACATTTCATTTTCTCCTTATCCCTGCATTATGCGCATATCATCTTCTTTCTAAAAATATCTCAATCACTTTCCATGGTTACTAGTACTATAAAATTATTGAAAACCACAATAGACCAATACATAAATATTCCAATATTCCACGATACAATATACAAAATTATTTTGGAATCCCATTACATAAACACATAATTATCCCACCAAATTGTTATCATAATCAACATCTCCAATAGTGATCACATGTGACTTCCATTTGTCCTTTTCCTTAAGTGGTTTCTCATGTCGATCACCATTAACCATTGGATTAAGGCATTGATTATTATAATGCCCCATTTCATTCCACTTGAAGCATTGAAGTGTTGGTGTTGCGTTCTCTGCAGTCTTTTCTTTATTCACATCATTAGCGACCCTTTTTTCCATTACTTTGATACTCAGCTACTCGATGACCTTATTTTCCACACTTAAAACTTTTTCTAGTCCCTTTATGACAATCGCCACCATGTTTCATTCCACACTTTGACCACAAAGAAACATTCATATTCTTTTCACCCTTGTTTAGAGATTTCTCCTTGAACTCCATCTTTCGTTTCTTTTCCAAACCATGAGATGGATATGTAACACCAACTTCCAGTTCTACCTTGATTGCAAAACACAAAATTTCTTCATAGCTACTGAATTCTCTTATAGCTAATTCCCTTCAAACACTTGGTTTTAAGCCACTGAAGAATCGATCAACCTTACTTTTAGGTTGGATGATAAAGCCAGATGCATACCTTGCAAGCTTTGTAAAATTTTCTTCGTATATACCAATAGATTCATCATCTTTTTTTCTTAAGCTCAAGGAACTCCATTTCCTTCTTTGTTTGAAGAATACGAGGGAAGTACATACTGAAAAAAAGTTCTTGAACTCATCCCATTCCATGGATTCAATTTTATCTTGGGGCCATGTATTCTTAATTAGAGTCCACCACTGGTCTGCATCACCTTCTAAACGGTAAACATATATAATGACTTTATCATGTTCCAAACAAAGAATTATGGAAAATATCGTTTCAATGGTACTGATCCATTATTCTGCAACAAGTGGATCAAAAGACCCATTGAAAGAAGGTGGATGTTGCCTCACGAAGGACTCAATAGAATATTGTTCCCTTCTCTGCTCATTCGGAAGTCCACAATGATTCATAGCTTCCGTAAGTATAGAAATAAGATTTTTCACTCCATCTCCCATAATATTGGTTTGTTCATGAGGGCAATCATTTCATTTCTCATTACATTGATCAACGCGGTTCCTTTGGGATTCATCCATCGTCTAAACCCAAAAAGAATAGTGTGAGAGGAAAAAATCATGCTAGGTAAAAAAACATAATAAAGGGGGAGTATCTTCAATAAATAACATCTTAGGTTTAATTCTAATATCATTACCGTAATTCTAGGACTATAAAATAATCTTATACTTAACCTTAGAGACATCCATAGACATACTTTAGAAATATGTCAAGGGATCTCACTAATGTTTTCGCATCCTAGTATCCAAAGGTTAACTAAAAATCTCTCTGATACCAACTATAGAGACCCGAATCTTGACGTACATGCACATTACATTACTTTTGTGGAATACATAATACATAAAAAAGCAGACACACAAGGACCATAATATTTTAGTTTCTTTGGAATCTGGGAACGTAATCTTCTAATCGTGGTGAATGATCATCAACATCTCTCATAAAGATCTTCCCCTTTTGGTTTTCTTACCTAAAACATTTATCTAAATATTGGGGAAAAGAAAACATATAAAGGGTGATCTCAAATGCTTAGTAAGGGTAAGCATGGATATAATAAAACAAACAATAAACATTTGATCTTAAAACACGAACATAATGTTTAAACATCAAAATCATGGTAAATGACATAAAACATGGCAGTACATAAGTCATATATCATAATGAAACATTAATCATGATAAAATAGCATGGGAATAAAACATGTGATTGTGGAAACCATTAAGTACATGATATGATTTCCATAGTAGCAAAGGCATTGCTGCCAAGACTATCTTAGTGGACAAAGTCCCTTTCTGAATCGAGTTCACTCCTCGTTCAAGTCCTATATTACTAAACCAGATTAACTTACCGTTCCATCCATGTCTATCTCATGAGATATAAATCTTTACCCAATACATTGGAGGGAGATATAGGTCCCACCCATCTCATAATGCAATCATTTTTTCATGTGCCACAAAATCATAAATCATACATCATATCATAACCTATGTGATCGAATGGGATTCTTAAACATCATGCCATCATAACATAATCCATATAAAAAATATATATCATTTCATCATAATAAGAATAAAAAAATGTAAATAATTGAGACATTATACTTGAAACATAAACATATTAAATAATGTCATTTTAGATGGAAAATATTTTTGATAAAACACCTTAAATGATATCTTGAGTAAAATATCCTTTCTTCTTCAAAATCATTTTATTTTCACAAAATGCCATGACATTTTAAAAGAAAATGGTTTTGTTGAAAATAATCATGCAATCTTGTATAGGAAGTTTCATTAAAATGATGCGTTATGAAACCGTAAAAAAGATTTCACGCTGTATAAGTTAAAAATAACATTCTCCACGTACTTTTGTTGGAAAAGTCAAAAAGTACCTTGTATGGTAAAAAAAAGATTACTTACATACCATGAAGTAAAAGTAAAAAATGGTTAAAAATGACTTTAAACATACATGAACCCATTTTTAGGAAACATGGAAATGGATGATAACAATAACCCCAGTAAATACTTTGGAATAAACAATCTCGGATAAGATCGAGATTGGAATAGTTATCCCTTACCTTAGGTCTGTTATGTTTCGTACGTATCCGAACCTCCTGTATAATAATCTAAATAATGTCATTGACTTATTACAGAGTCACATTCATTGTTATGATATCATATATGGGTTACTTATGACTTTATATTTCATTTTCTTTTGTAAACTCGATATAAAATCAGCGGTTTGGGTAAAATTGTTTCATTTATTGTACGTGTTTAGACTTGTTGTTCTTGATATTATTACATGTATCCTGATTTAAATAATTAAATAATGTAAAACATGATTTATATATAATATATATTCATAATATACATATATATATATATGATATATTTATAAATGGAATGAAATACACCGTTCACGAAGACGGTAGGTCGTACGTACACGTGAACGCTGTTTTCGTTTCCTTATTGAATTGAATGGAATTAACTATATGAAATACATATATATAAAAATAAATCTAGTATCATTATTATTTCATATATTTCATGGTTACTTTTTATATATATACTTTATAATCATTCATGAATGTTTGACATGTAGAATGAATCTCATCTCGTCGTGGAGACGGTAGTCCGTACGTACGCACGAGCGATGATACCATTCCCATGATCGTGGAATTGTATTGAAGTGTATATATAATATATCAGAATCATTATGAATTTACAATAATCATATATTGGTATATATTTACACCATTATACCCATCCATGAAAGGTGGTGGTCGAAAATAGATTACACCACGGTGTGGAGACGGTATTCCGTACGTACGCATGGGCGGTGATTTCATTTTACATAGGATGGATAGAAGGTGAAATAAGGTTGTTTCATATTTATAATAACATATCAGTATATAATTAATACTTATGTTATTACTTTATAATGAGACAACTAAAGAATAATAAGTAGAAGAAGAAAGAATCTTGAGAGAATCAGAAGAAGAGATTACCTCTTCTTAGATGCGCCTCCTTTTAGCTTCCTCTTAAGGAAGTAGAGTTGGTCTTTTGAGAAGACCAGAACCTCTAGAATGTTTCTAGGGAAGTTTATAAGAGAAATGGGCAGGGTTTCTCCGAGCTTCAAGTCTCAAAATGGTGCGAAGTAAAGAGGGAAGGGGTTTCCTTTTTATAAGGGAGGAGAGGGGCACCTTTGGAAAAACTTAAAATATTATTTTATAATAAAGACATATTCGGTTTTTAATAGCTCCAAATTGATTTTTTTCTAAGCTAAGGTGTGTATGGGTCTATATCATCTCAACCAATAGATTTTAGATAGGTTTGGGTCATTATATTAACCTTATATTTTAGTTTTTACTCTTAGTTAGTTAGATTGACATTTACCATGTCACTTTGTATTTTTAGAATATATATCTAATAAACATACCATATACATACAAGCGATCCCCAAGTGGTTCATTAATGATACACATATCATTATATATGTATATTTACCGAACCATAGATTTTTAGGAATATAATTACAATTAACAATATAATATTTGTTTCAAAAACTATTTTATGTCAATTTTGACACTATTTGGTAATTCATTTTTGTGAAAGTCATAACAGCATGATTAGTTCTAAAAAGATAATTAATTAAATACTAACATGTCATATTAACCTATAACAAAATTTTAATTCGTAAAAAGTCTCAAATTTCATTTATTTGGGTATTTATAACATTAGTTATTTTAATATTTCATTATTTAGGTAATTACTACATCACTCTTGTGTCATAAATAACTTAAATTATTTAATTTCAAAAAATTATAAATAAAATACTATTAGGTATTAAATATATTTATATTTCTAATTAATATTTATAGTTGAATTTATCTTATATAAAACCCTATATTAAAAATGATATAGTTATTAAACATTGATTTTAACTATTTTAACCCTTCTTTAAATAAATTAATAATAAATGTCCTAATCTATTCCAAGTGGACTAAATGGTCATATTTTATTCCTAAGGTTGTTTTAGGTCTAATTACACTTATCCAATAGAATTAAGACATGTGTTAAGGTAATAATAATATAATTTTTACCCTTAATCACCCGATTTACTTTTAACCATGGTAAATAAATGCAAAAAGTTACTATTCACCAAAAATTATTTTCATCTCATTGAACCACATTTTAGTCATTGATTTTAACATGTCTCTAGGATTTTCGAAATTCCACTCATAGAAGTGGTAAAATTATGTTTTATGTGAATTTCCAAATTCTCATAGGAGGTGGGTAAAAGACGGTGAAAAGTTCAATAAAATTTTAATATATCTAAACTTATTATAAAATGACAAAAATTAATTACATTGAACTTATATAGGTATTATGTATCGATTTTGACCTAAAATAATCTTAAATAAAATAAATAATTATTTAAATAAAAAATTGATTTTTAAATAGTAACCCAGTGTTTTCACTATTCATCAAAAAGTGAAAGTTCTCAGAAAAATACCAAAAATTTTCCCTAGTCTAATTTAGATATTCCTAATCCAAAAAGGAAATCCATTTTGAAAGATAAAATTTATAAAATTACAAAAGGTGGATATTACTATTCATAATGGTTAGTTTATATAATATTTTAATAACATATCGGTGTTTAGTGAAACTCGATATTGCGTACAACAAATACTATCATGGAAGGTCGTGATTGCGTGTAAAGAAAGCCAAGTAAGGGATGTGTGTAGTGCAAGCTCCTTTTGGTGTAGCATACAACACAAGACATTAATGAAATTAAAAAGAATATTTTTCATAAAATCTTGGGGTGTTACAAGTGTAATGTGGTGTGGGGTATCCAAATCATCTATTTGATTACATTATGTGGCTTTCGTTTCTTGGTTGGCATGCCTTTGTGGGGATGGGATGGAAATTATACCTTTTTATGAGTTGATTGGTTCTATTGATTTCTCACAAAGGCATTAGTATGCTCCCTTTAGCATGTGAACGACAGACATAAGTTTTACTACTTAGTATACTTGTTTAATCAAAATATATATATATATATATATAAAATATCATTCAGGATTGTTGGAGGATTGCAAGGATTGTGCTAGACCTTACTAGCATGGACATTGAGAATGTTGTCATGTCGCTTCTTATCCATACGTTTGGTACAAGCATTTTTGTTTTATTACATTTATTACAATTTTATTTTAATCATGATAGTGGGATGGATTCAGTATTTCATTTAAATATATATACTTTTATATTGGATTTGTTTTGGGATGCACGACCTTATATTTTTATTTTGTTTCAAAAAATTAAAATGCCTCCCATTTTGTGAGATTGTTTACCCTTGGTGTTAGTTTCCATTCCATGGGCCTACTAGAGGCAGGGCATGGGGGTGATTATGTTTCTATCATCATTACCAGACTAGGAGTGGAATTCTGTAGAAGGAGGGGGAAACGACATGAATAAAATATTTTGTCAAGGTGTTGTAATACTTCTTCCATTTTATTAAAATAATAATTGATGTTTACCATAGTTTAAAACACATTAGATTCCAACTAAATCCTTTCAATTATTTTTCAAAAAAATTAAAAATAATTATATAATTTTACTAATCTATGTATATCCTATGATGTTATCTATCAAAACATTTTATAAAAAATATAATACCATTTTAACTAAAAATTTATAAATGTGTAAAACAATCATTAAATTCATTATATATATTTTTATTAGGTAATATATGAATAATTAAAAATGCATAATTATGGATAAACATTTCAATAATGAACCACATACATATTTCAACTAATAATAGTATATGCAGATTATTATTAGATTTAACAATAACAACATATATTTTTCATGTAATATATTTATGGAAATATATTTAATAGTAATACTATACTATTTCAATTAATTTTATTCTTCCCCACACACCTATTAGACTATTTCTTAAAGAGAATGCAATAGAAAATGGATTTCCTGCTAAATTCATCCCAAAATAATCCTTTGAGATATTGAGAAAGATAGTGTGTCACATCAAAAATAAACAAACCAATTTAAAATTCTTGATTCTGATCCCATAATATGAAAAAGTAAAGTAGATATAACACCTAAAGTAATACTAATGAAATATCCTTTTTTAAAATAATAATAAATACAATAAAATAAAATTAAAATAAATCTTCAATATAGTTTCAATTTTAAACGCCCAACAGTATGACATAGGAGGGTTGATCGCACAATTAAGGGGAAGCAGAATAACAAGAATGTTGATTGTAATTCCTCATTTATAAATCACCAATGATGATATCATGTGATGTTAAAAAAGAAATATTAATACGCATTGAAGGTGGATAAACTTAATAATGATTTTTTGTTAATGAGAAAATCATTAGATTGGCAACATATTTAAATTTTTATAGAATTCGATACATTAATTTTAATTGGTGTATATATTTAATTATAAATGTCATAAGAACCCAGAAATTTTTTAAAAATTTAAAAACTATAACATGTACAGGTCTACTTTTTAATTGTTGGATTTAATTGTGGTAATATAGAATACTGATTACCAATGGGTTCCTGGTGCACGACAATTTGTTCCTGCTAATACACCTGCACCATCACCTATGTTTTCATCCATGAAATATCTTCCCAATTACACCAACACACTCTAATATATGTGTTATATCCGAAAATATAACTGAATAATTTAAATTAAAGAAAAAATATAATGTAATGGTGTAAAATAACAAAAACTCCTTGCCATCAGGATGTCATTCCATAGAAGACATTGATTGTTTCATGTGGGAAGAAACGTGGCCACTGAATCATTATTTAATCATCCCATTCACAGGTTTCATATTTTGGAATAAAATTCAACCTAATCTAAAAATTATGAGTTATAGTGGATAAAAACACCTTCTCACATTGACTTTTGACACCAATAATTTTCCCCATGAAATATGAAAACAAATAAAGTTCATTATCATTATATTGGATCAAAGTCTTCTTTTTATGAATATATTTTAATGTTTTAGATAAAAATGAGGTATTATATATATACGATAATTTTATAGGAAATCATATCACAAATTTAGTCAACCTTTTTTTAAATTCCAAATGGACCACCAAACATTACCGTTATCTTTCTATTCATAACCATATTTGACTAACATAATATTGATAATGAATAATGAAATATATTATAGCTATCATTAAACTCCATGATTAAAATTTAATAAAACTTATGTATTTTTTGACATCGAGTTTTCATATATAATTATTGAATTTATTTCACCCGCTATATAATTTTTTTAACAACACTAGTCCCTATCACCGATTATTATTCTAATTTAGAGTAGTCGAGTGTATAATAACATGGCGTAAAATAAATATCCAGTAATGAATAAATTTTTTATTAAATATATGAAGTTATTTTTATAATGGAATTCAAAAAATAAGGGATAAAACATCCATTATTTATTGAAATTGATAATACATTCTAACTACATATCATCCAAAATAATGATGTTTATCTTAGTGTAGCACTAAATTTTGGTGTGTATATATATAATATGTATTTCAGGAGGAACGAAATACAACTCTCAATGTTCATAAAAATGAGACATCCATCTAAAATGATGTATGTTGCGGATAATAGTTTGTTCACAAAAATACAACATAATCAAACTAACAAATAAATTTCGTAGCCTATAAATAGAAGATACAGAATTTATTGGTAGGATAAGTATTGTCTCCAATTAATTATCCATAATCATCCAAATGGTATATTTACATTTAAAATATCGTGGAATAGTTCTTACAAGATCGATAATTTTTTCTTTCTATTTTCATTCTGGTATAGAAAACTGATATTGTTCACCTATATGTTATTAATAAACTATTACCAACCATTTCTGACTAGTTAATTTCAAGATAAATCCATAGATATCCATTTTCATACAAAACCAAACAAATTGAAAAGAAATATCCTGGTATGTTATATTTACTATAAAATGTATAGATTTTATATAAGAATGATATTATTATTTTTACCTCTACTCATCATCCAATAAGGACCACAAGCCTCCCCTTGACATAACAAAAAAACTATAACATTAACACCAACATTTTATCATCTCCCTCCCCATCATGAAGGATATCTTCCATAATGATATAACCATTATTTATATATTTAAGGCCTCATAACATACTGACTAATATATGATGTTTTTTTATTATAGTATAATTGTATCATATACATATATCATTAGTTACATCTAGTTTTTATTCAGATGCAATAGATATTAAAAAACCATAACATTTTTTTCTTCAGACTTAGAGGGTGAATGTTTCTACTGAGATCATGGAAGTATATGTCACCTTCAATTAATGTATAATAATTATCAAAATATAATTATTGAGATAACTGTACATATGAATCTACTTTATGTTTTAATCTTATTTTTATGAAATTAACTTATGTATTTTATAGTTAGAAAGTTCCACAATGTGTTTCCCAACTAGATAGTTTCTATAACAGTTCACTCAATATAAATCTCTAAGACAATTTTATGGTAACTCTATTAATGAGGTTGAAACTAAATATTACCACAAATCAATTCATTATTATTATTTTTGGGAATATTATTGATGAAAAAAAAATATCATAATACAACCCAAACCCTTTACAAGAATGATGTAATATTAGAATCTGTTTAGTGGTTATTATTTTCAATATATAATGTAATTATGAGATTTTTTTTCAAAACAAATAATTTATCATCAATTATAAATTAGTTTTTTTACATATAGTAGTAATATTATATAAATACAAAATAGCATAAAAAATATCATGGAATCTTAAAAAAATGTAAACTACATTCAATGAAATAATAAAAAAAATCAATATTTTTAAATTTTTATTATCATATGAGATAATAGATTTATAAATCATATTCTTAATGAACATTCATTTTCGTATCAATAATGAAAATTGTGGTGGCATGGTATATACCTGGTTTTCTCAAAACATATTTTTTACAATTTAAGGATTTTAATTATTCTCATGTTATGATTTCAAATATACAATCATATAGTCCAAATAAAATATTTTTAATGAGTTTAAAACAAATTAAACACCACATTTTTAAATTGATCAAATTTTGTGGATTTTTAGTAAAACAAAAAGAAATTACCAAATTTTTAAATAAACAGACCAACAAAAAAAATATGTCATTAGAATTTATTTTGGCCTTACATAAAGATTAAGATAACCTAATCATATGTCAATCATTGGAAATTATTTTGACTTGGTTAATAAATCGAAATAATGATCAAATATATTTAACAGGATATAATATTTTACCCACAACATGTTTTTATTTTAATAGTTTAAATATACCATGGACATCCACTATCATTCATTATAATAATGAATGGAGAACTTAATAGATACGTGATTAATCTAATATACCCTTTTTCTTTGTGATTCTATATTTTTTTTTCCTCTATATGATTTATATGAATATATAACATAACAATCCATGAAATATATTAACAAAAATCTCTACTTCTATATTATATGGAAGACATAAATTTTTTTGGGGGGAAACATTGATAATAGGATCCAACAATGTATGTACAATTAGTTTCCCCTTATATCCAACAAAATTGACAGTGACACTATCCACTTATATTATAATAACACAAGAATTACCATTATAATGACCCTTTTGGGATAGCGTGAAATTCACATTCTCTAATTATATTATATTTAATACAATACAAGATATAAATTATATATTCTTATTATAACTATAAGGACATGGAAATAAGCATTACATAATCTTGAAATAAGTTAATAATTCAAATTGCGGAACTTTTCAGTCTTAGAGCATTATTTTATTAGGTCATAGCTTATACATAACAACTTGAATTTTACATGTAGACACTTATACTCAGTATCATTTTTTCTATAAAATAATAAAACAAAAATGAAATAAACATGATTAGTACCATATTTTATTCATCATGAATATTCCTTGATCCCATCCTTGACTCTATTCCAATTTAAGTATTGTTAAAAACATTTTAAAAACATGGGATGTGCAGAAATGATTAAAAAGGCATACACAAATGAGGAAAACACTTAGTTTTTCAAAAGAACACATAAACCACTAATACTTTATCATATGTTATACTTCAGACATTTAGAAGTAGTAAATAATCATTCCTGAATAAAATCTCATTGCTTATCCTTTTGCAACCAAAATATGACCATAAAACCTATTTAAATAACCCATAAAATAAAAAGGTGACATGGGACATAAAAATACTTAAATAGAATAACCATACGATCTGTATCCACACATATCACTAAATAGAGTAGCCATATGGCCGACATCCATTCCCAATGCATTAGAGGTTAAAACATAACCACATGTCCTGGTCTATCTTGGCACCACCTATCATTTGGTTAATCACGTAACCATCCATCCAATGTCTATGTACCATTTTAAAATTATAACACATAAAATTGTGAAAATATAAACATTTCACTTATAGTATTTCATTTTCAATCCCAAAAAATCATTTCATGATATTGAAATAATAATTCCATTTGAAAAAACATTTGAAATACCAAAACACCCAAAAAAATAATAAGTGGTTTCTTTTCCTATTAAAAAGATTAAGTCTTATAGAGGAAGCCAAATAATGATTACAGCGGTAGATATGTCATTGTCGCTTCAAACGTTAAAAACATTACTTTTGTCAATTTTAAAAAAACATTGTAAAAAAGATATTCTCTTTTAATAAAATAAAAGGTCAATGGGTTTTATAAACAATGTTAATTAAATATATTAATAAATCAATGTATGCCTCTATTAAATTTGATTCCGACAAAGTCCCTTACCTCATGTTTGTCTTGACATGCTCGTACTTTAGTTTCCTGAATAAAAAATTTATGTTAATTTATACTTTCTTTAGAACCATTTTCATGTTTATTTTTCCTTTAATATCACGTATTAAAATGTTATATTTATTATAAATTATTTTAATTCATATTGGTCGTTTCGTCAATATTTGAAACTTGAGTAAAAAATGAACTTGTTATTTTGAGAATTAACCCTGTAGTTATAAGTAAATCATCGCCAGAATGATATTAATGAATTTAATTGCACATAAATATCATATATATATAAATCCTTATTATTTGGAGATGAAATGTGAAATTCACCATTCATGGAGATGGTAGGCTTCACGTACGCATGAACACTACATTAATTTCATTGTCATAATAAAAAATGAAAAATAAAATGATAGATATTTAAATTATAAATCAAGTATAATATCCATGATATATAGGTTATATAATATCATTAACTATGTCATATATACATTCCACGTATGGCATGAATGAGTGATATCAGTTTGAGTGGGAGGTAGTACGCACTTCCCCAAATGAAATTATCATAAATACACAACCTGAAATATATAATTTTATTCTTTAAATAAAATCTAATGAATAATATAAAATATATATAAATTATATATTTAATTTATAAATATAGAACCATAATTATGGACACAACGAGAATCGGTAGGAGATAAATGAATAATCATAGTTTCATGAGGCAGCTGATCTCCATCCACAGAAACAGTTTGTTCGTATCCATTAGATGTAGGTGTGTGTAAGTGTAGTTAAAATCCTGCTCATAACAATAACCAGATATATTTATGATACATGTATTGTTGTATAAATAATGAATACGAAAAGAATAGGGAGTGAAGAATTAAAATAAATGAAGAGAACTTGAGGGAAGATGTTACGTTTAAATCGGGTAACTTATTGTGATTTGATCCAAATGACACTCTTGAATTGCCTTCTGACTAGGGGAAGGCTCTAATGTTGAAGAGGAGGATATTGGGAGATTATTGGGGTAGAGTTTGAATGATCCTATGAGATTGATATGTTTGAGTAGGGGTTAGAGGCGAGGGATTTTTATAAGGCGGAGGGGCTCTTTAGAAAAGATTGAAAATATTAATTTATTATAAACTAATTTTTTTTCAAAAGGTCCAAACTCATTCAAATCATGAATAATATGACTATAATTTTACAAAATCTCAAAAATGGGTTTTAGAAAATATTATTGCATAAAATAGACCTCATCTTTTAGCTTTGACAATTCATTAACTAATTTAACTTTTTCCATGTCTTCATGTATATTCATACTATATAGTTAATATATTTACTATAAAATGGAAAAAGACCCAAAAAATGAATTATTAATGACATTTTAAGCATCTTATATGTCATTTGTCCGAATTTTATATTTTTATGATTATTTTTCAATTTAATAAAATAGTATTTAATTTATAAACTCATTTATGTCAATTTATAAACAATTCAAATCAGGAAAATAAATAAAATCTTTAAAAACATGATTCATTCAAAAGACATACATTATTTCAAATATATAAAGTTATAATCATACATAAAATTCTTTGATGTCATAAAATATTTCAAAATATTTTTTTTATATTTATAATGTCTTTTATTTAAAACATTTGTTAATGAGGTAATCATTACATCTTCATTATGTCATATATAACATTATTTAATGATGAATAAAAATTATAAGTAAAATAACATGATGTCAGGATTTTTCTTCTCTTCCTAATGAATATTTATAGTAGAACATATCTCTTATATAACACATTATAAAAAAATTTATACTATGATATATTTGATTATGTTGTATTTTCTTTAACATTATGTTAATTTTTTTTAAAATGTCCTTTTCACTTAAAAGTGGATCCCTGGTGTCCCACAATTGACCCAAGGATGAAAATGGTTGGAAATGTATCATCCAATATGATTATGACATGTCTTCGAGAAATTTTATATTATTATACTATTTCATTACCATTATATACCAGATTTACCTTTTAAACATGGTAAATAAAATATTTACGGATGTTACTTTTAATAATGTCTTAAAATAAAAGATACCTATTTAAACAATTGGGACCTACTTATTCCAAATATGGAATTCATTTTTTTAAATTCAAAACATAGAACATTTATAACCGAATTTTAAATAAATTTTCATTTTCAAAATAAAAAAAAACTTTTTTTTAAGAAATAATATCAATCAAAATATTGACACTAGTTTATGTTCAATTTCAATGTGTAATAATTTACAATGATCAACATTGAATTAATGGTTAAAACTATAATAAAAATTACACTTTAAAATCATTTAAAAATATAATCTAACCATATAATTAAATTATATTAAAAGGATGTTTAGAATTGAAATGCAGTATTTTGCAATATTCATTAAAAAATGAACTTTATCATAAAAATAACAAAATTTACTTAAAAGTAAATTTAGATATATCGATTCTAAAAAATATTTTTTTATCAAATATAACATATAAATATGACAAAAATAATATTTTTAAAGGTATCTCCATCAAAATGTGCTAAATCATCTTTTTAAAGGTAATTACAGTATTAATGCTTAAATAGGATTCATTTACATTTTAAGACTATAAATTTTATAGGGTAAATGTAAAAATATTTATCAAATATGTGTATTCATATTGTATCTAGTTCTATTCATTCCATACAATACAATGACTACATGTTATATAAAATTTAAAATAATTATATTATTATTTTATTTTACAGTATAACTCAATGTCACGTGCAGCCTAAAATTAAAAATACCTCGTTGTTGCATATTGGGTACACCGTCGAATATATCATCCCCTTTAAGGTAAAATGAATTTTAATTCGCAAATATTAACAAATATGAAAATTTCAAATTCTTTATTAACCTGTGATTTTACATCTTTCGTGCCTTTTGGGAATTGGGTCGTCGCAATATTAATATTAGGCTTGGAAACATCATTGATAGTACCACATCGAAAAAAGTGTCAATAATCCAATTAATTTATAAAAAAAAAGATAAGTACAATGGTCATACAGGATAACCCATACTAAGATTCCATATAGGAAAACAAGGATATGGAGTAGAAACTAAGTCTCATGTTTTGATGGAGAGTTAAAGAAAACATGATGAAGAGAAAGTTAACAGCAAGAAAACCAAAAACATCTGACGCGTTTAATGGTTATTGGTTTCCCATAAGGAAAAGTAAACAAATAATTTTTTTGTAACTTTCCATTTGATAAATTTGGAAAATTATTATTGATAATGAATAAGGACATAAGGAATATTCTTAAATTTCGAGTAGAGTTTCATTTTTTAATAAGTTTCTACAAAAAACTAATATTTTCTCAAAACGATGAGTATTCAATATGGCTTGGTCACACCTAAAGTTCTTGAATAATCTTATAGATAATTTCAAGATCCACAAAATTTTGAAAATACATTTCCCATGTCTTTATACATTAACCAAAACCAAAAGGATATTACAGGATTCGATAATCTCTAAAAAGGATTATACATCATTAAAATAAATACTACTCTTCATATAAAAAATTTGACATAAAATACATAGAGATAAAAAAAGACCATTCAATAATCAAATGTCTATAAAATTAATCAATATAATCCAAATTATGATTGAAACCCAAAAATCAGAAGGATATAATCGCATATTATTCCACATCAAATCTAAACATTTATCTCTTAAAACAACGACTAAACTTAAAGTCTCATATTGAGGGGTATTTAACCTAATCACATATTCTCTATGATAGGTTAATCATTTTTAGAAATAACCCAAATCACCATGTGTCCATAATAAATACATATATTCTTCAAAAATAAAATTTCAACCATTACACCAAAAATGAGATACCGTAGAATTATATTTTTATTATGCATATAGTGTTACCAAAAGAGATAATGTATTCCAAAATAACCATTATCGGATCATCACTAAATCATTCTCCAATACTATGTATATCTATTTTAAAAAGAATAAGATCCCAAATGGCCTTATTATTGATCAATAAAATCATTTAACTAAAAATAATAACTCATACTAACTAGGGACTTCACGTAGTCTAGTTGTTGGAGATAAATCCCAATCGTACTTTGGTTTTGGGTTCAATTCACATAGCTTTGTCTGATGCAACATTTTTTCACATAGTCTACATTTTGTCCTTTTTCAAATAATATATAATTATATAACCTTCCAAAAAATTATTTAAATTCATCAATAATATCCATTACATATTTTAACCACAAATGTGATCTCATACCTCGATGCTTCATCCCCAAAAGTAATAACATATTTCCTCAAATTATAGGATCATATAAACCCAAATGGTTCTCTATAACAATATCCATAAAAGAAAAGATAATTATTCCTTGAATAAAATTTTCACATAACAAACATCATGGTTACACATTAAATAAAATAACTTCTAATGGTATCCCATCATCAAAAGAGCCTTAATACTTTTTATAATTTCGTCATCATAAAAACTAAAAAAACTTATAAATCCATTATATATATACTTATTAATAAAAAAAATTATTCAGGATCCATTAACCATCCTTTTCCATCTTATTATGTAATATTTATTTCATACAAAAAATATAATGAATCAAATCATATGATTAAATAATGTCAGATCATCAACTAAGAAATCATCCATATATTTTATTGGTCATTGTCAGTATCCTTATCCTCAATTGGAATTGAATTAGGTATCATTAAACATATATATAAATATATATATATATATATATATGATTTTTCTGATCCCGTTCACTAACCTTCATTGAAAGATATCTATTTTTATAATGACTGTTCACCCCACATTTAAAACATTCAATTGATTATTATGAATGAAAATCATCCCAATTTCTGGAGAAAACTAGACTATTCCTTTTTGATGGCATGTTCTTATTTTATGACCTTCGGTATCCCATCTATATAATCATTCCTTCCCATTGTATAATTTTCCTAGGTGTTCCTTTACACGTATTTGACACATAGTTTTTTGAACATACTTAGCTTTATGGTTATTACCTGATCTCCCATTGAGATTTTTTTTCTCACATAAACAGTGCCATATAAAAATCACCAAAGAACAGGTGGCCAGACATGAATCTAAATATTTTGTTGAGAATAACCAAAATAGTTCTCATTGAATCCCCCACATAATTTGGTTTATTATTCCAAAAACTACCACAGTTTTCGTTACATCCATTGTTACTATGGTGCTGGAAAGATCCATCGATTTACTAAATCCAAAAAGGTCAGTGGGAGTATATTAGTAAAATCATCCAATAATATTTTGTGATGAGGTTAAACAATAATATATAATTATTAATATTATCTTAAATTCATTTGATTTATCTAAAATAACTATGACTCATTCTAATATTATAACCATTAGGGTTATTTAACTTATGCTTAAATAACTCCCTATCCTCATATGTCATGTAAATAAACCATTGATACTGACTGTATTGCCCTAGACATAAACATTAATTAATATTGAATTATGTTAATAATTCAGATACGGTATCTTTTCAGGATAATAACTTCCGAAAATTAGGTCATAACGTATACATAACAACTTGAATATTACATGTAGACACATCTAGGGAGTATCTTCTTTTTTCTGAAAATAAGAACTATTAAAAGAACATAATCATATTTAGCCCCATGTTTTAATCATCATTCCATTTCCATGATCCTGCCCTTGACCTAATTCCACTTTAATTCTGGGGAAAAACATTTACAAAACATGGGATGAACATAAATATCTCATTAAGGGATTCACAATGAAGGAAAACTGTAATTTACCCAAAATAAAAAGTTAATCATGAAAACATTATCATAAGTAATACATTCAACCTATACGAAGTACATATACATTTAACTGAAGAATAGCTCATTACTTACCCTTTTTTAAACCATTTATTACATTAAAACCCATATAATGAACACATAACAGATAATGCTAACATTTGACATACAAATACATAAATGGAATAACCATAATATTTAAATCCACACATATCTTTTAATATAATATACATACAGGTGACTTCCATACCCAATTAATTGATGTTATAATGCAACCACTCATCCTGGTTTATCCACGCACCACCAGTCATTTGGTTTATCATATAACCACCTTTCAAATATCCAAGTACAATTATAATATCATAACTCATAAAATATTTCATATATAATCATTTCACTAATATCATTTCATTTGAATTCACACGTAAAAAATTCAAGATATTGAATTAGTCGATCAATTTAAAAATTGTTTTCAATACCAAAACTGCCTAAAGAAGATTAAGGGATTTATTTTCCATTAAAAAAAATTAACACGTATAATGGTATCCAAATAATAATTATGGTGGCGTAGAGGCCATTCTAACTACAAACATAAAAAACATTTGTTTTTCGATTTAGTAAAATAATTTGTAACAATTAGATTACATTTGAATGAAATGAAATGTATATGGGGTTTATCCACTGTATAAAAAAATTCGTGTATAAATAAATGTATGCCTCAATGAAAGGTGATTAAGACGAAGTCCCTTACATCGTGCCCGACTTGCGTCAATCGTTCATTAATTTCCTAAATAATAAAATTATGTTAATTTATAAATTATTAATAAAATTTTTCAAGCTTATTTTTCCATTAATATAACATGTTAACATTTTATAATAGATAGGTAATTATTGTAGTTCATATTAGAAGTTTCGTCATTGTCCGGAACTTGAGTAAAAAACGAACATGTAATTATGAGAATAAACCATGTATTTATAAGTACATCATATCCAGAATTAAATTCATGATTTTAATAACACATAAATATCATATATATATATATATATATATAATTCCATAGTATTTGGGTAGAACAAATGAAATACACCGTTCATGGATATGGTCGGCCTTAAGTACCCATGAACAATACTTTCATTTCTTTTACATAATAATAGAATGAAAAATAAAATGATAGATTTTTATATTATAAATCAAGTATAATATTAATTTTTTATGGGATATTTGTTTTCATTAATTATATCTTTTATATGTCCCATGTACGGAATGAACGAGTCATATCACTTTCAAGGGGCAGTTGTCCGCACATCCTCAAATAAAAATATCGTAATTACAAAAAATGAAAAGTATAAATGTATGATTAAAACAAAAATAACAGAAGCATATATAAGATATAAATATAATATGTATAATATATAAATTTAGTTAAATCATAATTGCCACCATGATATGCGGTATGAGATTAATGAACAATCATTGTTTCATGAGGCTGTAGTTCATCATCCATATAAATAATATGATCATATCCATTAGATGGATGTTTCTGTAAGTGTAGTTCAAATCATTCTCATAAAAACAACCATGTATAATTATTATAATAATTTTTTTATATAAAAATGAATAATAATAGCATAGGTAGTGATGAAATAATATAGAATAAGATAACTTGACGGAAGACGTTACCTTTAAATCGGGTAACTTATTTTGATTTGAGTCTAAGGGTTCTCTTTAATTAATATATTTATAGGGGAAGGCATCTAGTATGTAGGGATGGATTTTGGGAGCTTATTAGGGTAGTTTTTTGATAATCCAATGGTCATAATAGGTGTGAGTAAGGGTTAGAGTTTTTTTCTTATTAAAAGTGGAGGAGGGTCTCTTTAAGAAATTTTGATAATATTATTTTATCATAAAATAAATTTCGGTTAAGAAGGTCCCAAAGTCATTAAATTTAGAGATAATATGAATATTATAGGAAATCCTCTCAAAAAATTGATTTTAGTCAAGTTTAGAAAATAAAATTAACCATATCATTTAGCATTAACCTTTAGTTAAATAGTTTAACTTTTACCATGACTTCTTTATATTAATAATATATGGTTAATATATATACTATAAAATGAAAAGAGACAAAAAATGGATTATTAATAACATTCTCATTATCATATATGTTATTTGTCCAAATCATATATTTTTTGGATTATATTATCATTTAATAAAATATTATTCATTTTAAAAACTCATTTTTGTCAATTAATAAACTATTCATATAAAGACATTTATTCAAAATCTATAAAAATGTCATTATTTCTAAAAACCTAAATTAATTTATTGTTAACAGGCTATATTCATCCATAAAATTTGTGTATGGAATAAAAAGTTTCAAAATATATTTATTTTAATATTTAAAATCTCATTGTTCTAAAACATTTATTAATGATGTAATCATTACATCATCATTGTGTTATATATAACATTATTTATTTGATGTCTAAAAATTATAAAAAAAATCCATGATTTTGGAAACTATTTTATCATTCTATTGTATAACCATAGTCTATAAAATCACCTATATAACCCATTATAAAAATAGTTTTACTAAGAGATATATGTTTATGTTAAATTTTCCTTAACATTAAATTAATTGTAATAATGTGGCATTTTCACTTAAAAGTGGTTCTATGGGGTCCCAAAATCGACTCAAGGATTTACATGGCCATAAATGTGTCATAAAATATGACTTGGGCATGTGTTAGGGTAATTTAATATTATTATAATTTTATTTTTTATCATTCATTACCTGATTTACCATTTAAACTTGGTAAATAAAATATATAAGGAAGTTACTATTCATAATGTCTAAAAATAAAAGTTTTATATTTACACAGTGTGGACGTCCTGATTAAAAATAAGTAATCTATTTTTCCATATTCAAAACATATAAGTTTCATAACATAATTTAAAATAATTTATCATTTTTAAAACAAAAAACGTGTTTTGAAAAAATAATAACTATCAAAAGATTGGAACTTGTTTTTGTTCAATTGCAATGAGAAATTACTTCCAATGACAAAAATTTTATTTTATATTAAAAATATAATCTCATTACATTGTAAAATCAATTAAAAAGATAATATATCCATATAATTAAATTATATTGAAAGATAGTTTTGAATTAAAATGCACTACTTTTGACTTTTCATTTAAAAATGAAATTTACTCGAAAGAAACCTAAAATTAATGAAAAGTAAATTTTGATCTCCCAAAAATAAAGAAAAATTTAATTTTTTCAAATAGAACATATAAAAGTGAAAAAAATATTAAAAATGGGTTTTCATCAAAAGGTGGTAAATTAGTGTTTGAAAGAATATTAAAGTATTTAAACATAAAATGAGAATCATTCACATTTTATGCCTATAACATTTATTGGGTAAGCGTAAAAATATTTAAAAAACATGTCTATTCATATTGGAGTTAGTTCTGTTTATTCTCACCAATACAATGGCTATGTGTTAACTATCATTTAAAATAATAATAATATTATATTTTTTTTTGGTGTAACTCAGCGTTGTGTGAAACATAAGATTTCAAATAAACTCATTGGTGCATATCACGTATGCCATCGAATATAGAATCCTCTTTAAGGTAAAATTAATATTTAATTAGAAAATTTTAATAAATATGAAAATTTTATATTATTTATTTACTAAGGATGTTACAATAACATTAAATACTAGAATGAGTTATTATTTATGAATCCCTTCCAAATATAATATCAAAATATTGTATATACAAAACCATTAAATCCCTAAATGACCATAAAAATCAATAACTATGACAAAAGGAGGATATCTCTTTTTTTACTTCTTTATTTTTTTACAGGTGTCAGATGCATAAATAAATGTTCAAACTCCATTTATATTTTATAGAGTTTTGGAAATTCAATAAAGGTGAAATAATATAATGATAATTCTTTAAATATATAATATGATAATTAATATGGTATCAAAATAATACAAAAAATTGAAACATATCTATCTCCTGTATGAGAAAGAGATTTCTCTCCAATATTAAACAGAAGTTAAACCTCATGTTACTGTTGAGGTGTAAATCCTTACATAAATCAATCCATTTTAGAAAATTTTCTTTTAATAACATACTTTCATGGATGACATAATCTCTTATATGATGGTCCTAAAAGTTTACATGATATCTATACGGAGTAAATCATTGACTTCTAGGATTAATGGGAACACTGTTGACATATTATGATGCACCTATTTAGTAGAATCTGGTTTCTATAGAAACATAAAACAAAATGATTTACCTTGAATGTAAATTTTCATTTAATATTGTCTTTCCTACCACACCAATGATGGAGTATGTAATATTTTCCATGCATGTGAAAAAATCACCCATAATCCATGGTTTCACTAGAATCCTCTGCATATAATAGTCTCATCCCATCACTAAATTAAGATACTAGATGAACTTCCGACTTCAATTTAGATAGGTAATGAGAAAGCTACACTATTTCATCACATAAATCAATTCTTATCATGGATGACATTCATTTCCACATATAAAAACGTAGAGAGGTTAATGGTGAATTAGGTGTGCCATTAGTTCCACCAATGATAGCATTTTAAAATTCCAAGACATAAATTCAACATCATCAATCTATTTGGTGTGATGAGGGTAATTATATGAGTTTTTTTTCATTCTTAAATATTTATAAATCCTTTGGTATTATAAAATTTATAGAAATATTTTTTTAATATAAAGCGTTTTTATATTACAACATTAAAAAAATACCTTATATTCATTAAACATAATAATCTATTCTTTCATATCCTAAATGAAAAAGTGTTTAAACTGTACAGTTTCCCCTTCTTTTATAAAGCTATCCAACTATAATGGGTGCAATATTAGAGACTCTATTATATCAACGTTCATATAGACATGATCTATATATTACACAACATTAAAATTATATATTGGACCTATATATTTGGAGTGTAGTATAATTAAAAACAAATAATTGTATATGATGTTATATGATCCATTTTCATAACAATTATATTAACATCTTATATCAATTGAGTGGGACTATCAGTAGCCTTAGGGTAAACCTCTTGTCCATATGGTTGAGAAAGATCATATACTCATTCCTTCATGGAAGGACGTGTTCTCATAAGAATTATAATTAAAACTAATGCATGTAAAGTCATAATAAAATCCACATTATCATTTATACTAACATTTACTAACTACACTATAAAATAATGTCAAACAACCTCGATTATCTCAAATTTTTTAATATTTTAAATAGTTTTATTCAAATTACAATATTTTTTAAAATTTAATGTTCCTATTCAAAAATATGATAATGATAATATTATACAGTGATATCGAAAAGAATAATTTTGTAATCATTTGAATCATTTGTTGAATTATATAAACCTATTGTTCTTTGAAAAAAATAGGTATTTTTACTTTTTAATTAAATATATTATTGTTCATATAAACCAAAAATTCATTTCCAAATAAAATATATAGTCAAACATATGAATGTATAATCTATGAAATGAAACCCAAAATAATGTATACGTACTGATGTATATAAATGGTACATGAAACTTGAGAATCAATAATCGTCTATATAAGGTAATTTATAATAAATATCAACAATCACTTTAAAATATGGCTTCTACCATAACTATAGATGAAATATATATTTCCTTGAATCTTCTTGAGACCTGATGATCATATATCCTTACTACACTAATTTATAAAACAAAATACTTCTAAATTGTATTTTATAATATTTTTTTAGGAAAATTAGTATGTTATTTTGATAGTGCCAAATGAGTTCAAAATAAAATCTCATATGAACAATTAGGCTTCGATATGATGGAAAAAACTAATGGATATGTAATAACAAGGTAAAAGATATTATTTTATAACTTCATATATAAAATATACAACAATTTGTTTTGACATATTCAATCATTGATTTCATTTAAAACATAACCTAAAAATTATTTAATGCATGTAAATTAGGAGAAAAATTTTATTTTGGAAACTATCTTAACATTAATATATATGTATACATCAACCGAAAACATTATCCAAACATTAATAATAATTTTTTTTGAACAAATAACTAAATTTATAATTCCCCAACCCCAGTTTCCCTTATTTTGTGGATTATTTTATTTTATCTGCATGATCCCAAGTAATCTAATCACAAAGAACATATCAATATAATATCCTTGAAAAAATTAAATACAATTAGAATATTTACAATACATCATAAAATAAAAAAACATAGTTTCTCCTTTGAAATCACTCATATCTCGTAGACTATCCATGTAGGTCAATCATAATATATTTCTTCACATTTTGGGGGAAAATGAAACAAAAGAAATGGGTGACCTCAAATGCTCTGTGGGGATAAACTATATAGCTAAAGTTATCATAAATGTGCAATATATTCTATGTAAAGGTATAAAACTAAAAAAAATTCCATTTTATCAAAATATTGCTCATATTATTTCCAGAATAAATCAAATAATTCAATTTAAACATTTACATGGATATTCTAATAGATGAATAATCATTTTTAATATCAATAAATAATCTCAGAATGAGGGAATACATAATTTAGGACACCATAACCATATCGTTAAGGCCTCGTTCCACGACCATAAATAATTGTATCATTTGGGCCTTGTTCCTAGACACTAGTTTGTCTTATCAGACCTAACTATGTAATGAAGGTTGTAGCAGGCCCCACTCATAACTTACTAAGTCGAATGAATTCCTCATATAAAAAATGTCAAATGAAACATAGTTATTTGTATTAAAACTATAATCAGAAATGTTAATTCATTTACTATTATCCATGAATGCTATAAAAATAGAAAATCTATTGGCAAAAATATTATAAAACCTTAAAAATAATAGGAATATTGAATTACAATAAATAAACAAAAATTAATCATAAAAACCAACAAAATATGTTGACATAGATGAAAATAATCTAATGAATTAATTAATTTTTTTAGAGAGATATCCCTTTTGATATGAAATAAATTGAAATCTATGAAATTATAAAAGAAAACATTTCTTATAAAAATAACCTTGTTAGATTATAATTGAATCTTCTAGTTTTTAATGATTCATAATAGAAAAAATAGCTTCTAACACCATAAATGTTAAAAGCCATTATTTCTATAATTTTTCCCAAGGGTCATAAAGTACCTCATTTGGAAAATGACAGAACGATTCCATTAAAAAGGTTATATAAATAATCAATTAGGGGTTAAAATAACATTAAAAAAAATTTGGTAATATTTTTATATACAGGTTATGAAACATATATATGGGTGATAATGATGTCTTTGTAGATTATTATGTATTCACAACTTCGAATAATAATGACATTGTGAAATTAACCCTTTCATTAAACATTCTGTTATTAGAAGATATTTATACCTCATTTATTATTGTAAAAATGCATGATTATTTTATAATAGAAACATTTCCATATTTATGATATCATATATGATCTTATTATTTCATTTCTATAATTATACTTCAGTATTACTATTGATTCAAGTGTTAAATACTTCATTTTCTTATCCATGTTATTCTTTGTAAGTCATGTTTTTATTTAGAGGATTTATTTTATTCCAATCAAAAATGATTAAATGTCCTTAATAATTATTTTCACTAATCATATAAATTTTATAATCATTATTTAATAGTTAAAATGGATAATTAATCTCATCACATCGTGGAGATGACATGCCCTACAGAAACACAAGTGACAATATCAATCCATTAATGGTTAAATTGAATTGAATTGGATGGTATAATAATTATACATAATCATTATAATGATAAATTAATTATTTATATACATTATATTCATCATTATACCAATAAAAATGTATTTTTGAATAATAAATTACACTATATCATGGATATGGTAAGTCATATATACCCACGCATGGAGATATTGTCAATCGTATGACAAATAAAAGGAGAAATATCGTTGTCACATAATCATAATATAATATAATAAGGTATATTATACTAGTTTATGTAGTAAAATAGGGAAATAATATTGGATGATGGAATAGAGGAAGAAAATAAATTGAATGGAATTGGTATAATAATTACCTCTTATTTGAGAATCTCCTTTTTATTTTCACTAATTTACTGCAAATAAAAAAATTTAACACAAATTATGTCCTCAAGGATGAATTGGGGGCTGATTTTAGGATATTGGGGGAGGTCATACCAGTGCGAGAGGGGTTTGAATGTGTGAATAAAATAGATGGAGAGGTTCTCTTTTATAAGAGAGGTGTGGGGCATTTTTGAAAACATCAAAACTATTAAATTATTATAAATTGATCACCAGTTTAAGTAGCACTAAAGTGATTACATTATAGTCTAACATGACTATGGTTATAAATGATTTCTACGAATGCTTTTTAGAGAAATTATTTCAATGAATTATCCTTATCATTATTATTTAACCAATAATAAAATATTGTAACTATTACAGTGCTTACTTGTCTTTTTATAATATAAGGTTAATATTTTCAATATAAAAAGGAATAAACACTGATTAGATCATTTATGAAATCTAAAACAATAACCATGTTAGTTTATTAAACCTTATATTTTTAGGAATTTTATATAATTTATTAAAATATTATTTACATTAAAGTATCATTTATGTTAGTTTCAATACAATTCAATAATTTCATTTTTAAAATATAAAATCAACATGATAACATTAAAAAAATACATATAATTTGTTCCCAAAATATCTATGTTATCTATGAATCTCGTGGATGTCATTAATGATGTAAAACGTTTTTTTATTTAATTTTATTATAAAATATTTAATATTAATATTTAAAAAATAAATTTCTTCACTATATTGTCAGTATTAATGGTAATTATTAAATTCATAAAAATTTAAAAAATTCACTACAATGTGGATAATTATTTTATATTTCTAAATAATATCTACAGTCAGCCATATCACTTATATAAACTCATATTAAATATGATATTGTTATTAAAATTTTAATATTACATTTTTAGCTCATCTTTTATTAAAATACTGTAAATGTACTAATATCACTCAAGTTGTTTAAAAAGGGACATATTTTAACCAAATGTTTATTTTGGTCAAAAAACTTATCGAATGGAATTAGAAAATGTTTTAGGGCAATATGAGAATATAATAATAATATTATTACATTAATTACTGTATTTACCTTTAACTGTGGTAAAGAAAATCCAACAGTTATAATTCATCAAAAAAATGATTCTATTAGACCTTATTTTTCATACTTATGAAAACATTTTATGTCCATTTATTTGATATTCAATTCACAAATTTGGCAAATTTACATTTATTAAAAATCATATAGATGTGGCCAGAAGGTAGGTAAAGTGATGTACAAAAGATCAATAAATTTTTATAGCCAATTATATTATAGAATTGATTCAAGTGAAACAAATTCAACTAATTTAAAAATTATCATTATATATTATAATATAAATAAAATAATTTAAGATAATTATTTAAATGGAAATTCAATTTTTAAAAACATTGTCGTAATTCAAAATATTCAAAAAAAATCAATATTTTAAAAAATATATGTAAATTTCACCCTATGATAATTTTGATGTTTTGAATTCAAAAATGAATAATATTTTAAAAAATAAAATATAAAAATTTCACATTTTTTCAATAACTAATCACAACCACGATTAAAATGACTAGTTTTATAGGTCATTGTGCAATCAAACTCATTGTAACATGTACTAGAAGTTATTCAAAAAAAGGTCAACCGTTGAAGCTTGGCGTGTTGAATTATTCCATATTTAATATAATTTCTCCATCAGCATTTCTATAATATTATTTCATAATGTAATTCATGTGCTTCTTTATAATTTTTTCCTCAATATTTCTTATCGCCTCTTCCATTTTATGGATTCTCCATGTAACATTTACCAGATGATTCGCCCCATTTCTCGACACTTGTCCTCCTGTATCATGAATTTCTATAGGATCTTTATTGTTGGACAGATTAGAGTCCAAAAATATTTCATCACTAATGAGTACATGTGTTAGGTATGTCATGTATTTCCTTAACAATGATATGTGGATCCGATCATAAACATTGGATAGACATGGTGGAATTTCAAAATGGTTTAATAGAGCTCCAATTCGTTGCAGAATTTCAAAAGGTTTGATATAACTAGGATGTAATTTAACCTTAATATTGAATCAAATATCGCCCTTCCAAAGACACACCTATAGTAAAAGATGATCTCTTTCTTTAAATTCCAAATCATTCCTTTGGTTATCGACATACCTCTTTTTCCTACATTAAGCTGTTTTGTAATGTGTTTGTATACATTTCACGTTTTTCCATTTTCCTCAAAATGTAATGGGACTCTGAGTTTTCATTCACCAATATCATCTTAAATTGTTAGTGTAATACATCTCTTCCAATATAACAGTTCATATGGTGACATCTGAATACATGAATGGAAGATATTGTTATTGGAACATAATACTAGTGGTAAATATTGATCAAAAATACAGTGAATGTCAAGTGAGAATGATCTCCAAATGTCTTAAAAAATGGAATAGACTATTTTGATTGTCCATCAATTTGAGGAAGGGCTGTTTTACACAAATGAAGATTAGTGTTTAGGGTATTCTAAATACTTTTCCAAAATCATGATGTAAAATAAGGATCATGGTAAAAAACAATAAATATGGGTACACCATGATGTATTAAAACATTGTTAATGTAATGTATTTATAAACAATCAAGTGATAAAGAATCTCTTATTGAAAGAAAATTTGTTGATTTGGTATGATGACCAATAATAACCCATATCACTTCATTACTTCTGGGAGTCATTAGTAGACCCATGACAAATTCCATCAAAATATCCTCTCATTTGAACACATGTATGGGAAGAGGCTTCAGGGCTCCTCAAGGATGTAATCTTCCAGCCTTCAAATTTCTATAGACCAATCACCATGAAACATAATCCTCAATATCTTTATTTATGATTTTCATGACTTATTCCACACAAAGTGTACCCCTCTTAGTCTGGAAATTTGAGAACTGAGATAATGAACCCTGAGTCCCACCACTAGTAGTCACCGGGTTGGCGACTGGCACCGAGGGTATAATAAGCTCACCAATATGAGGTATTTACCTCTGAGAGAAAACATGAAAAATTGAGAAATAAAATAGAAACCAACAAACTCATACTCATACCACAATATAAAATAAATCCAAAGTGCACATATTTAATGTCATGCAATAACAACTATAACTGAAATGGAAAACAACAAGTAACAAAATAGATTATAATGAAAGTTACCACGAAACATAAACATCTCATGCAGCCCCTGCTAGTAGAAACAAGCCTAATATCCACATTGTTCCATGTGAAATGAAAAAAATTATATATTAGTAGGTTTATTATAATAGTATACCCAAAAATATAATCCTCAAAGCCTCTCATGAAAAAGTAAAGAAATCATGCTAAAACACAGTGAACAACAAGTGAGACGAACTTGTCACATAAATTCATATAATATTTTCTCATCCTCACCATTTTTAATCTAACCTGCTATTTCATACAAGAGAATAAAATATTATAAAGAGTTGAAATGGTTCCCTTGTACCACTTCCCAACTGGTATTCCTTTTTTCCCCAATAGCGCCAGCCCTAAGAATATATCTCCAAAATGGGTAGCCTTAAGAGACATGGGGAAAGCACGACAACCTATAGCTTATGCAATAGACCACCATCACCACATAAACATCACCAAAAGTTACTAGATTGATTCCAGGATCAAGCACACCCCATATAACATGTATCATATGTCAGGTATTATAACTCAATCCATTACAGCCTATTCACCATGTAATAAATCATAATCCATCACATCCTATACTTGATACACTTGTAGTAGTCCATAAGAAACTATATCGAGAATATATGAATGTTAATAACCACAATCTATTAAATCCTTCCATGCACATCTATGGGGAAAACTAACCTTCTTTCCTACCCACACAAGTAAAAAACCAATATAAGAGAGAATGACCAAAGGGGGATGACAACCATCTATCCTTCTATTGGGATGTTGGGGAAAACACCCCTGAAGGGTCAGTATCCTGAGGGTGTCAGTTTCCCTAACTGAAATGGTGTATTAGAGTAATGAAACAAAAAATGTACAAAATAAAAAAATCTCTTACAACCAAAAAATGGGAATTATCATGTCTTGGGATCATCTACAGCTAAAGCCTCCCAAACTCCTACATGCTACTACTAAGACTAGATATCTTATAAGCACCTAACCATTTAAAGAGAAAAATTAGATTAGTTTATCCCTTTTTATCAGTTCTAAATTAGATTAATTATTTCTTCAATAATTAATTAGCCATTAACATTTTCCGCATTACATCTCCTTACCATTCAAATCAAGATCCATGCCACCAAGAATAACCTAATTGAGTCCATGGCATCTGAGAAATATTACCATGGCATTTCATTGAACAAAGATCCATCCCCATTGGTTAAAATAATTTATTCAATTGTTTATTAATAGCATTATCACTTTTCCATAGTTCCAGTTATTCTATAGAAGAATTCTAATCTTATAAAAATAAGGGCACAATAAGGTTAGTAGATGAACTACCACTCAAGTCATTTCCACCTATAGCTGGAGCGTAGGCCAATCGATCTTTGAGAAGCTAAATAATAGTGCATGTGGAATACCCCATGCAAATTTTACTATTATTGAAGGACGATATGAAATATTGTATTTATCCAATAGTGGGGAGATTAATTCCAATAAACAAACAGCATATTCAATGACTATCACTTATATGTCAATTAGTCAGCCTAACATTAATCTATTCCTTCATACCCTATGTCCTTCCTAACAACCACATGCATAATATGATGTATCCCTCTACTATAGGAGTCAATTGATGCCACAAACGTTGGGCCTCCCAGCCTCTACATACCAAAACATCCTTCTTGGTTCATCCTTATCAGGCTCAAGCCCCAACAACAACAGAAGTAAACGAACAACACCATAAATGGAATTTGGGCCCTAAATATGGCATTCATCTTAAACACACAATGAGAACTTATAGAAAAATAGAAAAAGAAACTTATACTTTAAAAATAAATAGGGTAACTTAGACCCCTTCAAGTAACAATCATTATCACACAAATAGCCACTGATTCCAAATTGAATGAACCTAATCCATTAAACATGCATAACTGCTTCCATTTGATTATCTTCAAGGAAGTCGACAACAACCCGATTCATTAAATATTTAACATTATATATAAATAATTTGTTTTTAATTAATTGTATATTTATATTTTTACAAATTTAAATCAATATTTTCATGATATTCTTGTAAATAATAAATATTATAAAATTAATTAATTAAAACGAAAAAAATTCAAAACAATAGAAACCAATATTTTATACAGTTCAATAATTTATTATCTACATTTCATTATGATCTAGTGGATAAGACATTATAACTCTATGATTTCATGTAAAATAATATAGAATCCATGAATCCCATTATTAAAATGGTTTTCTTCATTCATTTCATGAGAACATTCCAAACTAATAGATCACGATAACTTCTCCTACAATGACTAAATCAACCCATGGATTCCATGAAAAAACCTCATAAAACCCCAAGAAATTTCCCTGAGAAACATCGAGATCTCTTGTCATAACATAGAATAGATAACGGGAGGGAAAATCAAGGAATACAGAAGAATAGAAGTATAAAATACCTTATATCGAATATTGATCAACAATTCAAGGTTACACTAAGATAGGGGGTGCATATGAAGCAGGGAAAAATATGTAGGGAAATGATACGAGGATAGAAAAATTACATAACTCCTTAGGATAAATAGTTTTGGGTGCCCCCACAATGAAAAAGATTAATAAAGAAAAAGGTTGAATGTATTGTGGATCTTTAGAAAAACTAAATTTAGAAGCTGTTTAGATAGGTTTTATATTTTCCATTACAAGAGGAGTTGGTAAAAGCCACATCGTTTGACTGAGTAACGGAACCCAAACACTTAGGAATATAAAGATTAGTGTTGTGGGGAACTAATCTACTTGAAATCTCTAAAAAAGCCTTTAAATGCATTTAACATTAATAAAAACATAAAAGGGGAGAAACTGTAGGATGTTGGAATCATTGTTAAAAATTGTTTGACCGATTACATTTTTCACCAATGTCTCACTAAAGACACTACTCAAAAATTTCTCACAAAAAAAACTACTCACTAATGTCTTATAGAAGATACTTTTAAAAAATGGCCCACCGATAACATTATTCAAAAATGTTTCATCAAAGAAACATTGCGCAAATTCCTCACAGATGAAACTATTCACAAATTTCTAACCATTTACTCTATTTTGAAATGCTTCACCGATGACACTATTCACAAATGTCTAACAGATTACACTATTCACAAAATTGACACTGAGGACATTATGCCCAAATTTCTCACTGAGGACACTATTCATAGATGCTTCACCAATGAAATTGTTCACAAATGTCACACTGACGACACTATTCCCAAATGTCTCACTGATTACACTCATAAAAATGAAACTCTAAATAAACTGTTCACAAATGTCCCACTGAAAACATGTTTCAAAAATGTCTCACCAATGAAATAGTTAACAAATTTCTCACTAACAACACAGTTCACAAATGTATCATTGACGATACTACTCAATGATGTCTCAATAATGGAGATTTTCACAAATGTTTCCCTGAACACACTATTCAAAGAACTGTAAATTTTGAAAACTGGAAGAAATATGACATCATGGCCTCATAAATAAAATAAAACACCATATGTTCACAAAGTAATGATCCAGAGAGGTTTAATACATTACATTATATACCTATAAAAATATTCTCATTTAGAATAATTCAAGACCAACATTTACCGGAATCAAAAAAATGGTTATGAATAAAAACCCTTAGAGATACCTCTCAAGGCTCTCACCACTAATGGAGCCTGACCACTTCACTCGAGGAACAATTATAAAGATCAACAACAACCACAACCTGATCCAAGACACTATCCAAAGGGAGATACCTCTAAAAAAGGGAAAGACATAATATGTACCATGATAAAGTCGTATTATAAATAGGAAAGGTAAAAAACCAAAAAAAAACATCACTACCATAAAGAAGAGAAGCATCAAATAACTAAGGGTATCGAGCGCGTATCTGTAACACATGTTCCAATGTACTCTCCACCATGAAAATATGTCTCCAAAATGAAAACAACCAAGGGGATATGATCTATGAACAAAACCATCTCCTAACTGTCTTATATCTATAAAGGCTTCTCCTCAAATGTCACATAATCATCAACATCGATCACTCCCAAATTGATGATGTGAGAGTTTTCAAGAAGATAATTATGGGGTTGCGACATATGAGAACATCATGTATCCTTCTCATCTGTATGGGAAGTGCGAAACAATTATCCACGACTCCCACATGGGCCAATAATTCTAAAGGTCCAACCAACTAAGCCGAAATCGTAATCCAACGTCCAAACCATCACTTCCCACTATAGAAAGTCATCTTTAGAAACACGTGATCCCCAGCATAAAAATTCAATTGACTCCTCCTACAATTTGTATATGATTTATAAAGATCAAAATCCACCTTAATTATCTCCCAAACCACCTCAACCTTCCTCTTCGTATTCTATTCTAGTTTAGGATAGTGAATTTTTGACTCACAAACCCCTTCCCAGCATAATAGAGAACAACACAGTTAGCCATACATGTCTTCAAATTGCGCCATACCGATGGTGGAGTGGAAACTAATGTTTTTTGTCAAATATACCAAGGGTATGTGCCTCATCCACAAATCTCAAAATTCTAGGATATAGGAGCACAAAATTAGTGTAAGAGTTTGGATGGTCTGCCTTTTGTAAACCTTCTTTAGTGGATAAAAAGTAGTGTTATGGAATATATTATAACAAATAGCATGCTGGAGACTTTTACACACCTTTTAGTTAAACCGTTGATATTGATAAGAAATAATCATCCTAGTGACCTTGTGGAGTCTCACCACCTCGTCTAGATATTTTCTTGAAAAAAAATCCTTTGAGAAAGACTCCTTGATTTCTATGAAGTTGGATGATTTAGTCAAATGATCCATAAATACCAATATATCATCATAGCCTCCATGATATCTAGGTAAACTGGTTATAAATTTCATCGAGAGCTCCTCCCACTTCCACTAAGGAATATCTAATGTCTGAAGCAACCCAGAAAGAATGTGGAGAAATACCTTCACCTTCTTGAAGGACAAATATTGAGACACAAAATCTACACCTACACACATCATCCTAGGCCACCAAAAATAACTCCTCAAATCTATGTTTATATTTTTCATGATAGGATGTACTGCTAAGGTATAAGAATAAAACAATAAGACAACCATCACACGCGTTTCCAAAAAAATGGAAAGTATTCCTTGAAACCTGGACTATTGTAGTTCATCCTAAAAACCTCAATCAAGTACCACACCATAAAAAATATTATCTCTTCATACCTCCACCAAAGTATCTCCCAACTATGAATTCTATGCCTACCTTACCAATGACGACAACACCATCATATGAAAAATAAAACATATACCAGCAACATATCCCATATCTAGATGTAATGGTGAATGTTATTCCTTCACTCTTACAGAATCACCTAATTCACATAATACATCACAATGTGAATTCTACTCAATGCATCAGAAAAAACATTCCCCTTATGAGGTGTGTATTAGATTCTTATGTCATAATTCTGTAAGAACTATATACACCGACATTGTCTCATGTTTAGGCGTGCTATGAGAAAAAATACCTCAGGATTTTATTATCAGTGATGCCCACAAAGAACTGTCTAATAAGGCAATGCCTATAGAACGTTAGGAAAAACACCAGTTTTCTAACTCAAGACCACTGATGAAAATGATATGATCATTGGAACGTATCTACTGAGACCCATAAAAATGATTTCTCTCTACTACATTAAAACACATCCTTACCCCAGATGTGAAACATAAAAAAACTCATATTGAACACATTATGCTATATGAAAATGAACTAAAGTACTTAGCTACTTCTCCATTAGATACATAAACGCTACCTATCATTGACCAGTCCATAAGAACGACTGGTCATTTCTGGTAAATTCTATTAGAGGAGTATGAATTGGAATGAAATCAGTTATGAACCTCCTGCAATGGCCATTAAGACAATTGAAATTTCTCACCTCCTCCATTTTCTTTGGTGATAAACAATAATAAACTACTTCTATTATTGATCGATCCATATCTACTCCCATATGAGA
This sequence comes from Viscum album, assembly GCA_963277665.1. Taxonomy (NCBI): domain Eukaryota; kingdom Viridiplantae; phylum Streptophyta; class Magnoliopsida; order Santalales; family Viscaceae; genus Viscum; species Viscum album. The sequence continues at coordinate 1,246,568,347 of OY728141.1, read as the reverse complement.
TAAAATAGGCCACATGAAATGGACTACTCATGCCCCATACTCACACATTTATTACATCCAAAAAAGATGTGGTCAAGGATGGAATCACAAAATGACATGTAGATTCTCTACATGCTCGTCCTTGTACACAGAGTAAACTACTATGTTGTCAATGAATACCACTATAAAAGTATCCATAAACTCATAAAACATATCATTCATCAACACCATTAACATATTTGGATCATTCATCACACTAAATAGTATTACTAAGATCTTGTAATGACCAAGATAGTATACTCAGCTAGATCCTCCCCAAATCCTCTTGTGAAAAAAGTAAAAAAAAGCATGATAAAGAACAGTGAGATACATGTGAAACAAACGCATCAAATAAATTGATATACTATGTTCCCAGCCTCACCAAGGAGAATATAACAATGTATTACATACAAGAGTATGTTATATAATAAATAATATAAAGGGTACCCGGTACTACTTCCCTATTGGTGAGAAGCTTTTCCACAATGTCTCACATCCTTAGCATCTATCTCAAAATGGAAATACTGAAGATACATGGGAAAATCACCACATCCTTAACCATATGAAACACACCTCCACCACATACACACAAACTAAAATATCGAGGTAGTATTCATGATCCACCACAACCCACATTACATGTATCTTATATTGGTTATTATAACTCATGCCACTATTGCTCGTACACTGATTATGGATCCTAAATTCATCACATCAACTACATATTACCCCTATATTTGTCCTTAAGAAACTATATCCATAATATATTTGTGTGAATAACCACAAGCCATTATAGCCTTCTACACACATATATGGTGTAAGCCAATCACTATAGATACCCGTATAATAACAACCAAGAGAAATGTATGGGGCTAGAGGGGGTAGTCATCCATCCATCATCCCATTGACATGTTGGGGAAAACACCCCCCCCCCCCACACAAACACACCCCCCATGGATAAAAATCATTGTGGTGTCAGTTTCCATATCTGATAGGGTAGAGTAGTGTATGAAAACAAAAAAAGAGATAAGAATACAATATCACCCACAACATCACTATATGAATAAAAAAATTATTATACTCAACTACATCTACCATCTCATGAACTCTTACCTACATCTGCATAGAAAATATATCCTATAAGAACATAACCATATAAGAGCTACATTAGATTAATTGATCCCTTTTTATTTGTTCCAGTTTTGTAAAATATTTCTTCATCAATTAATTAACCATTAACATTTTCCAAATTCCATCCCATTACCATTACAACCATGATCCATGCCCTCCAGGCATAACCAAACTTCATTCATTGCTTTTCTGAAATATTACTCTGACATTGATTTCCACCAAGATCCAACCCCATGGGTTCTCATTAGTTGATAAATCACAAATTTAAAGTAGTACCAATTTTAAAAAATTCTTGGAATCCTCAAAAATAATTCTATGCTTCCATACACAAGTGATCAATATGGTATGTAGATGAACTACCAAACGACTCTTTTCCATATATATATTGAACACAATCCCCTCCATTCTCAAGAAGATAAACAAGGAATCAAAGTGGCATCCCACATACATCTTCACCTATTTTGGTAGGAGGGTAAGAAATTAAATATGCATCAAAAAATGGGGAAATTAAATAAGATAAAAAAAGAAGATATTCAAAAACAACAACATTCATATAAATGGGTGAATCCCATCTTCAAACTATTCGACCATCCCTTATGTCTTCCCCCGACACAAAAATAATTAAAACGATGCATCTCGCAACTCTAGGTGGCAACAACTACCACCAACACTAGGCCTCCTTACCCCCATATACCAAAACATCCTTCCATGCTCATCCAACCTAGTATAAAAACATAACACAAGTAGGAGGAAACAATGAACATAAAATCTTCCCCAAAGAAGGAATTTATCCTTCACACAAAATTAGCACTCAAGTCTCCAAAGCATAAGGCACATGGACTTTAAAAAGCAATAGGGTAATATAAAACCCATTCATTTATTATCTTTATCTAAAAACCAGCCCTTGACTCCATATTGAATTAACTGATTCAATTAAACATACATTACATAATACATTTCATTATCAACAAAAAAAATCTACAAATAGATTCATTAAACATTCCTATTTATCTTTATCCCATTAATTTATAATTAAAAATGACTTTACGTTCATTAGAATTTTTAATAAATAACAACATTCTTATCAAAAAAAATTAAAAATATCACATGATGTAGAAAATCAAGAGGAAATTAAATCAAAATCAAATTTACACCAATCCTTTAATCAAGTTAACGTATTTATTATGCCAATTTAATTGTGAGAATGTGGCTGAAACATGATCAATCTATGATTCTACATAAAATAATTGAGAAGCCACTAATCCCATACTTCAAAATATTTCTGATGTTATTTTCATGGGAATGGGCCTACACAACTGATCACGATCACCTGTCCGACAATGACAGTATCAACTTGAGGATGTCACGGCATAACCGCATCAACCAACACCCAATAAAGGACCATTAAAAACATGGAGATCACATTATGTAAAATGGAAAAGAGAACTCGAGGAAATGTATAAGGGTACTAATAACAATCAATGTATAACATGACTTATATTGAATTTGGATAGACACTTCCTTATTTAACCTAGACTAGGGGTGCACATGTAGTATGAAAATTTATAAGGGGGAATAATCCAATGTTATCACAATCACAAAACTCCATTGAAACATGGTTTTGAGGGGCCTAAAACCAAAAGAAATGTGAAGAAAGATCTTGGTATAATAAATCATGTGTATTTGGATAATATAAATGCAGGAGTGGTTTAGATAATGATTATATTAACTATTAAAAGAGGATCTAGTCAAGAAAATGCGGTTTGATCGTGTATAGAATCCTAGAATCATAGGAATATTAGGATAGGATTTATGTCCTTTTTATTAGCCTTAATTCCCTTTAAATGATATTCAGGGATGTAATGTTTTAGAAAATGTGAATGGATTGAAACTATAGGAATATTGAAAAACTATTCGCAAATTTCTCACTGATGATAATGTTCAAAAATTTATCAATGAATACACAGTTCTGAAACGTCACACCGATGACACTATTCACAAATGACTCACCAATGAAATTTTCTCACAAATTTCTCACCAAAAAAACTATTCTAAAATTTCTAACCAATTAATGTGTTAGAAAATAACTCACTAACAAAACTGCTCAAAAAATTTCACACCAATGACATTGTTCACTAATGTATGACTGATGACACTATTCACAAATATCACTCTGATGACACTGTTCACAAATAAATCACCAAAGACATAGTTTACTAATGTCTCACTGATGAAGGTGTTCACAAATGTCTCACCGACAACACAAATCAGAAATGTCTCATTGGAGACACTATTCACAATGGTCTCACCAATGACACTATTCACAAATGACTCACCGATAACACAGTTCAAAAATGAATTAGTGACCACAATATTCACAAACAGATCATCTATGAAACTGATCAAAAATGTCTCAATAAGGAATCTAATCACAAATGAATCATCGATGACACAGTTCATAAATGTATCACAGATGACTATATTAAAAAATATCTCACTAATGCCACTACTCACAAAATTTCTCACTGATGACACTCTTCAAAAATGGCTCATTGATAATGTTATTCAGTGAACTGGAAATTTTTCAATGTGATAGAAATAAGTCACCTTGAACTCCCTGAACACCTCAAACATTTGATTTTTTAAAATTAATGGACTAGAGTGTTCTAGGACATTAAATTGTTATCATAGAAAAAACAATCCCTCAAATCCTTTAAAAACTAAGTGCAACTAGGGTGTTAAGTAATATTAGAGATATGAGCATCATACAATAATTTCTTTCATACCTCAGGTATTACTAGAACACAAATCATTGCATAAAATTTCCAAATATCATCTTCATATATGATGTCAATCAGTCCCCTTTAATTTACAACATTAAATTTATTTTGCTACTCATCATCATTATACTTAGAATACATTATCATTTATCATATAGATGGTTTGGAAACCATTTGAAAAAGTTGTGATGTTTCACCTTCTATGATAATCCCCATATATATATGTACTAGGTACAAAAACATAGAATTATTTTCAAATCTCATTTTTTACATAACTTCACAGTATTCACCAAATAAATCATTCTCCACCTTATTTTGCATCCCCGGGGTGGTAGTGTATTTTTAAATCGTATTCCATGGATTAATCAAATATTCCCCTTTGTCTCGTGTTTATTTATTATTGTTATAAAACTTATTTCGAAATATTATAATTAGTATATATCTCATATCTTTCAACATAGAGATAGTGTCTACATATCATCATAGAAAATAATTCTACTTCTAATTTTGGATCATTATATGTGTAGTTTTGTTCATAAATTATTAACCACACTAATGAATATGCAATAACCCTATAATTTTCCATAAGAACACAACCATGTCATTTAAAATAGTAATTATTATAGATAACAGAACAATCATTACCAAATGGTAATTTCAATATAGGAGCATTGAATAATCATATCTTCAATTCTTCATATCATTCGTCGCACTATTTTATACAAAATATTTTAACCCCTTTATGGGTGAGCATGAAATATGGTTTTTCCAATCTAGAAAAATTATTGAGGAAACACAGATAGTAACTTGAAAAACCAAAAAAATGGTGTACCATTATTATAATCGTTTGATCTAGCCATTCATGGATTTCTTATGTATTTTTAGGATCAATATAGATTCCATCCTTACAGAAAAAATGTCCATGAAATGAATGTTCATGAATCCCAAATTCTGGCTTGTTAAATGTTCTATATAGTTAAATTTTTATAAGAGTCTTCAGAAGATTCTGCAAGTGGTTCTCATGGTATTCATAGATTTTGGATTATACCATGATATCATTAATAAATAATATGAAAAAATAATAAAGATATTCATTCAAAAAACTGTTCATTATATCCATGAAAATAGATGGAGTATTAGTCAGTCTGAATTACATTATTTTAAATTTATAATTCTTATACATGGTTAATAATACTGAATTGGGAATATTTTCATTCATTATAAAAATAGATGATATCTAGAAAGAAGTTAATTCTTCAAAAAATAATTATCTCTTTGAACATGATCAAACAAATCATCAATGAGAGTTAGAGGATACTTGTTCTTTATTGTAAAAAAATTGTTTTTTCTATAGTTAATGAAAAGTCTCATTGATCCCTCATTTTTTTGAAAAAAAGGGTCTCTCCATGGAGATACATTAGGGAAAATATATTCCTTATTACTTAACTCCACTGATTTTTTATTCAGATCTACTAATTCCAGAGTGGCCATTATATATGGAGTTTTTTATATTGGCCTTACATCAGGGATTATATCAATAGTATAATCAACATCACACTTTAAAGGATGCCTAAGTAAATCCTATGAAAATACATCAATATATTAGAAATCAATTGGAAAATCCCAAATTTGATTTTTTTCAACCCTTCTTGTTTTTTCCTCATCCACCGTAAGAATCCCATTCAGTAATGTTTTTGGGTGTGGGTTATGATAAGAATTGTGTGGTGATGTTTTTTCCCTACTCAAAATTAATTCTATGTTTTCCTCAAAAATCCCAATATCCTTCTTCTTTGATTAAATTTTAACAATATATTTTTATATCTAGTTTATACCAAGAGTTATAACAATGTAGGCCATATTTATGTTTATAGTGTAGATAAAGAATGTTTATTTGACATTATGGGAACATATAAAGACATCATTGTTTCAATAATAATTCCCATTTGGGTTTTGACTGAAAACTCCCTTATAATTTAGAATTTGATAGTCATTATATTTATAGAAAAATATGAAGATATAATATAATTTGAGGATCTAGAATCAAAAAATTATTTTCCTATGTTTGAGAAAATGATTAATGTACCTTCTACCACATCATTAGTAATATCAACAAAAATAGTTTTGATCACAAAACCTCAACCTTCCTCCATTGGATTTCCTGTGAAATGTTTCCTTGATGCTTAGAAAAATCATTGTAATAATATCCCAACTATTTAAAATTATTTCATTGATCATAGGTAGCTTAATTTATTCCCTTTCAATAGTGATCTTGGCCGAATGTTTCTTCACAATTATGAAAAAATCGCATCCCCATTAGGCATATACTAGTGTGTTTATTCCAACAATTACTACATAGTGTATTGTAATACTTTATCGTATTTCCCTTATTCTATTTTATATAGTGTTCATATGGCCTCTTCTTCTATTACTTTATTTTAATTTTATATGACTAAGTGATTTCCTTTTCTGTCATGATATAACATGATACTATATCTTCGTATGATGAGAAATATTGTGAGACAATTCCTATTAGAGGAGTGTTTTTTACCAATCAAATAATGGATTAATATTACTTCGTGGGATAAAATGTAATAATCAAAATTCCATGAATACCATGTGAAGTTAGCTTCATACATTGAAACATTATCATCCTCCTTCAGACATAGACACATAAATTCCCTCCACATATCCACTTGTATATCATTTGGAATGTATTTATCTAGGAATATTTCTTTTAATTCCCTTCATTCCATATTTTCTACCTCTTCAACCTCCATTATTTTTTGAATTAATGACTACCATTGATCGACATCAATTGATTGATGATAGGAGACCCTAAAAATCAATATCCTTTCATTACCCAAAAATGTATGAAATATATTCTTTAAAATATCTTATCTAGGGATCATTATAATAAATATATGTATGAAATTTGATTTTTTTGGTTATTACCTCCTAATGTAGTCTAACATTGAACATATACAGTGTTTTTTAGGTTTCTCCAAATAGATATGGATATTGTTCATAGGTTGAGTCAGCTTTCCCTGTATAGTTATAAGTTGTTCAGCCCTAGTTGAATCACAAAATCCACTAACATTATCTTGCATTGGAGGAAAATCCATTCATTGATTAAATTTTTTGACACAATATGCATTCTTTCCACTATGAACCATTTATATATAATAACATTGACTTGATTAGGTTATGAATCATAATCATTAAATTTAGAATGTGTATCATAAAATGAAAATTAATTCATTTCGAGTCTCATAATCACAAACAGGGTTTTCATTGGGAAATATGTAATTTTAAGTCATTCGTAATGTTTCAACAATAAAATGAGTATTATCATAAGAATATCCCCCAAAAGTGTCAAAAGAGGTGCACAATAAAGGTTGTTGTCGTGTACTAGGTTACCCCGAGTCCTTCTTCGAACCCCTTATCAGATTTATTACTCCTGTGTAAATTTTTTCCAAAACCACATCCACATGTAGTATCCAAATATGAATGTACCATATAATCACTTTTTTGAAAAAATTCTAGGATGTTCTTTTATATTAATCCTCAATGTCTACCATAAGGTAATTTCCCATATTGATTTTTTAAAATCTAGTTCATATGGTTTTACTAAACTTTCGTTGATGATAATTGTTACACATGAACCCATGATTCCAAGATTCAGTGCATTATATTATTTCATTATAATATTCATATGAAATCCAATCCTAAAGGACCGACCATTTTAGTATATGTGGATAATGTAGATACAAACATATGTTTTTAAATATATCATGAAATGGAAAACAACATAATGCATCATTTTACAACAATCACACCCTTATAAAATACCTATTAGCATATCATAATATATTCCATCATATACTAAGGAAAAAGAACAATAATAAAGGGGTAGGATCAAATTCTTAGTATAGATAATCAATATAGAGGAATCTATCATAAATAATCATTAACTTATAAATAAATGTATGAATTAAAATACCAGACTTTTGAAAATATTCTTCAGAATATTATTGAAAGAATAAATCAAATAATTCTCTTGAAACATTCACATAGATAATATACTAGTCCAATAATCCCATTTAATATCAGTAAATAATAACTTAATGATGGAATTCATATTTTCAGACATCACAACCACACATTTAAGGACTCATACCAAGACAATAAATAATCATACCATCAAGGACTTATTTCAAGACAGTAGTTTTTCTTATTAGACCATTGGATGAATTGATGGGATATAGAATCACCACATAACACTTAATAGGCCTTATTTATTCCCCATATGAATAGGGTAAAACATAACCTAAAATTATGTATTATAACTATCATGTGAAATGTAAATAGTTTAACCATAAATCGTGAATGGCATAAAAATGAAACATCCATACTAAAACACATCATAATAACATCAATACAATATGGAAGATTGTATCATAGTAATTCATCCTCAATTAAGCCTAAAATCGAACAATAGATGTTGAGAGAATTGAAAATAATCTACTAAATCCACTAAATAACATTGAAGGAGATATCCTTTTTTTGATGAATCATTTATATGAAATTAAATAATAAAACAATATATTTAATTTAAACCTATCCTTGTAATATATTAATTTTGTATTTAAAATGATATAGATTCATAATTCCAAACAATAGCCACTCATTCCGTATAACATAAAATAAAATATTCATTCATTTATTTTACGAAAAGTCTATAAGGTAACTCTTTTAAAAAATGACCAAATAATTCCTTTTAAATGATATTATAAAAATTAAAAATGGGTAAAAATGTATTTAATAAATTTTTGATAATATTTGGAAATTCATTTTGTTAATACCGATAATAAACGATAAAGATGTCCCGATGGATACTTATATAGAAACGATCTCAGATAATAACAAGATTCAAAATTTAGCAATTAAATTAATCTATACATTAGTTTAGGTTGAATTAACATCATGTATATTGGATAAAATATATTATTATATAATAAAATAACCGTATCTATATTTATGGCATCATATATGATCCTATTTTATCTTTTTGATAATAATATGTCACCTTTACCAGTGTTTTTAGTTTAAATTGCTTCATTTTCTGAATAATTTTTTGTTGAGAAAGTCCTGGTTTTTATACATATGACGTAACATATTCATATACAAAATTATATAAAGTTAATAATATTTATTTCTACTCATAATAGAAATTTTATAACCTTTCTAGAATGGTTATCATGGTGAATTAATCTCACTACATCATGGAGATACTAGGCCATACATATGTGCAAGCAACAATATCATTCCATTGATTGTTAAATTGAATAAAATTGGACAGTATATTAATTATAAATTATCATTTAAATGTTATATTAATTATTTATATCCATAATAATCGTCATTATACCCATCCATATAATGTATTGTTGAATAAAAATTTACTCCACAATGTGGAGATGGTAAGCCATACAGACACACGTATGTGAATATAATTATTCGTAGGATAGATAACAGAAGGAATATTATTGTAACATATTAATTATTACATATCATTATGTATATTATACTATATTTATTAATTTATTATAGAATCAACAATGGAGGAGGAGGTGTAAAAAGAAAAAAATTGAATGGAATTTGTAAAACAATTACCTCTTCTTTGAGCGTCTCATTTTGATTCGCACAAAAGGACACTATAAGAAGGATTTATTCACAAATTATGAACTCTAGGATTTATATATGGGTGTTAGTTGGATATTTTTTATGGTTTCATCAGATCCCAAGTGCTTTATAGGTGTTACTAAAAGAAAATATATGTGTTCTTTTATAATAAAGGGAAGGGGATCTTTTGAAAACTCCAAAACTATTAAATTATCTTAAATTTATATTAGGTTTTAAATAGGTACAAAAAAGATTTACTTAGAGTATATGATGATGATGGGTATAAATACTCCCATTCAATTATTTTTATACATGTTTTTTCAAAATATTATTCGTATCTTTTTTATTTAACCCTTTGTTAAACAGTTTAACTCATACAGTGTTTACTTGTATTTTTATAATATAGGTTTAATATAGTTGATAGAAAATGCCAAATAAACCCATTTTGGATATTTATGAAACATGTCACCATATCTTATTTAGTTGAAAAACCCATAGTTTTTTATGAATCTAATATAATTTATTAAAATGTTATTTATTTTAATGTATCATAAATGCCAATTTAGATACTATTCAATATTTACATTTTAAAAAAATATCTAAACAACATAATAAATTCTAAAAAAACATAAAATATTTCACTAGAATGTCTATGTTATCTATAAGATTAGTTATTTCATTAATTATGAGAAATTATATTTATTTTAATTTTTTTAATAACTTTTATTTGATATTTTTAATATCATTTATTTTATATTTTTATTAATAAAATAATTTCTACTTCACTATTGTGTCATTATAAATAGAATTAATTTAATCTTTAATAATTATTATAAAATTAATATGATGTAGATAATTATTTATATCCTATATATAATATTTATAGTCAACCATAACACTTATATAAACTTATATTTTATATGATATATTTTCTAAAATATGAATAAGAAATTTTTAACACTTCATTAAATAAAATACAATAAATGACCTCATCTAACACATGTGGCCTAAAAGGGATCATATTTTTAGACATAAGGTTGATTTTGTGAAAAAAAATTAATACAATTAAATTAGTATATGTTTTTGAGTAATATATTTTTATTATAATATTATTTTAAAAATTAATAACCCTATATACCTTTAACTCTAGTAAATAAAATCTAGAAGATACTAGTCATCATTTTTTAATACTATTAGACCAAATTTATTATATTTATTACAACCATGTATGTATTTTTTTGTAATATAATTTCAAGATGTTGTTAAATTTTGTTTAATGCAAATGTCATAGATGTTGCTACATTGTGTGTAAAAGAGACGTTCAAAATATCAATAAATATTTATATCTAATTATATTTTAAACTTTATTCCAATGAACTAAATATGTTGAATATATATTATGAATCTATTTTTATATTAAAATAAATTTAATGTAAAATAATATTTTATATTAAAAAGATTTTTTTTTTAAAATAATGCAATACTTTTAACTATTCATCAAAAACTGGAACTTTTTATAAAATTACAAAAATTTTACCTTAAGCTAATTTGGATTTTTAAAATTCAATAAATAAAATCTATTTTAAAAATAACAATTTTAAAAATTTCCTATGGTGTTTACAATTTTCATATCTGGTTTTAAAATGTTTGGATTGATAAATCATTGTGGGATCAAACATGACATTGCATGTCCTGGAATCTATTTAAAAAGAAGTGTATCATTGAATCATTAGTTGTCAATACATTGAAGACTTTTATATTCAATAGGAATATAATAGGAAAATGTGAGGGCTATTTAAGTGGAATATCCTTAAATGATTAATCATGGGCAACTCCAATGTCATCATGAGATCTATGGGTCATTGTCCATAAAATAAAAACCTCAAACTCAATAAACTACATTTCACTACAACATCTGTTTAAGGGTATTTGTATTTTATAGAAAATTAAAAAATTATTTTTCATATACCTTAAATTGAGAGATGTATAGGGTTTGGGTATAATATACATAGTAAAATGACACCTCCTTAACATTCACTGACTATCATAATTTGAATAATATATCAAAAAATATAATGTACAATGATAAAAAAATGTTATAATATAAATTTTTGATAACAATTTAAATTAAACTATGTAACCACTAGTATATAGAGGATCTATACATGAGTTATATACATTTGGTCTAATATACAATCAAAATATGATAAATATAACAAAGTTAGGGTGAAATAAATATTCTAGGGGAATGGAAATAGTATATAAAATGTAAAATAAATATCATATTCCAACTTATGTTAAAATTTGAAAAGTAATATAAAATCACAGGGCTATGAACCTGTCTTATTTAATTAACCATTTCATTACAATTAAAAATACCTACTCATATATCTATCATAGGTGGGTCAAGCTATAAATTATGGAATGTAAGTCAAAATATATAATTATTGTGTGAATAAAAATATGTTAGTTCTATGTTTTTTCATATTATTAATGGTTTTTATTGATAATAGAAATTTTTAATAAAGAAATTTTCTGTATGGATTTTTATATTTAATGAAAAATTATTTGTATATGAAATGAAAATAAGTTTCTAGGCATTAGATATTCCTCAAAAAATAATAAAAATCCATGAAAAAAATAACTCTCATTATCTCTCTTTATGTGGATCCAAAAATCATACAACTCAAACTAATCATGTCATTTAGGAATACATAATATCATTCAAATTCTACCTCATGTAGTTACCTCAAATTACCTATATGGTAAATACCCCTCTTTAATAATTTATTCTCCCACACAAATCTCCACCATATTACCATTGAGGTGAACTAACTGGGGTCAATTTAAAAAATATATTTATAATGATACCAAATTGAACACATGAAACTTGCAATGAATTAAAACTATAATATACATACAACTTGTACTACATAAGATTATACTATGTAATAGAAATATTCAATTCCTTTCACATAACTATTTGTATTGTAGTTTGTCTCTTAATTTTATTCACAAGGGGTTTTAATTTATACCACAATAGTATATAACTAATATAATAAATATTAATAACATTTGGCCCACAGAGTAGCATGATAAATTCTATTTTATTGGGGATGTGTGAATAATCTAGAATACTCCTCGATGTTTAGATGATAAAAATATAACATTTAATTGCCTGAGATGATTATGTAATAAACTATTATTAAAAGGACATAGTGGATACTATAATCTCATAATATGAATGAAATTATTTATCAAAAAGAAATCACATATCATCGGGTATGGTCATTCCCATATTTCTCAATTTGGATTGATGGAATTAGATAATATTCAATTAGTTAGACACACCTTTCTTAACCACCAAATTTACATCATTATAATCAATGGTTCATGATGATTATTCAGGTCTTCCTTGTGATCTCTAAAATAGTTATTGACATGTTGGAATAATTTTCAATATTTATTATAGATATTCCATTGGGTGGAAGATGAATAATGTGTCGTGATATGAGGTAACATTAGTTTGCCGATTGATTTTATATCTGATTCATGTGGATCGGGTGAGTTCAAACACTAGAATGAGAGTCCATTTTAGTGCTTTATAAAACATGAGATTAGAAAACATATTATTTATCTTAGATATGTGATGATTAATTTGATTAATTATAATTTATCAATTTTATCATAGATTTTTTATGTGCAGGTAACCTCTTTTAGTAATGAAACAAGCATATGGTGAGAGAATTGAAGAAGCACTGGTAGAGATATAGTCTAAATAAATATAAATTTATACATTGTAAATGGATTAACAATAAAGGGAAGATGTGATGTTGTGTTGAATGGTATTTAAAATAGTAAGAACATAAAATTCTAAATTTTTTAAATTTATAGAGTCACATTTATCTTTATAAAACCATAAATATAGTCTTCAGTGGCATTCACATACTTTATTAGAGTGATAACATAAATTATGTTTAAATAACAGTACCTTCAATTAACATTATAATTTATTAATTATTGTTGTGTTGGAATCATAAATATCCAAATATTAAAACACCATATTACATTTGATGCAAAAGGCATTAATAAGGTCATTTGGGACCTATTGTTTGTATTTCATATTATCATGTAGAAATTTAAAAATGAATTGGTAAATTGAACAATATCAAGAAACCATGTGTAACCCAAAATTTGGAATATGATGTCTTATTAGTCCCCTACATAGCCAACATTGTATTCAATATATTTTATGGGTTACAAATAGATTATTGAAATCCCATTTAATGATCTCAAACATCGTTTTACTGAAATACAATTCAATAATGAATTTTATTATGAAAAATACACATTCAAATGGAATATATATATTAAATGATTTATATTATTCCCAAAATGTGATTGAAAAGAAATTTTCATAGATTGGGAACTGTAAATAATGATGATAAAATAAACAGTATTATAGTGTGATTGTAAAACAAACATTGAATAAACACCACTATCATTTGTGAGGGAGTAAAATGAATGTATTATGAACAAAAATTGTCAAATTATTTACTTGAATCACATTCAAAACAAAGAACTATTACATTCCCATTTGTACTATCCATTTAAAATTTCCACACTGGTTCTACATTCTCTCAAGTCATAATTCAATGTTCATGAATGTTGAGAGAATAAAAAGAAATTAGACCAATTTTTTCACAATTAATAAATTTAGTAATTACTCTTTTATTTACTCATAATATAATAACCAATTTCAATGTTACATGGTAACACTGACATGATGATATTATAAATCATCCAACCCTTTATTATATGAGTTTTTATTTCATGAAATCTATCATTCTGTTCAGAAAATTAGGTAATCATTGAATTATTTAAAGTCAAGTTAACTCATATCATTATTGAATTTTAGTTCTCTAGTACAAAAGAAGTTAATTTTAGATAGAAGGTATCACAAATTTTTATAGTATTTCCAATTAATTGACTAATTTACTAGAAAATAAATACTCAAATCAAATAGAATATTATTAATTCATTTTACATAAAACCCTATCAAATATAATATACAGAAAATTTTAATTTGGTTCTCATCAACTCATTTTACTTTTCTTCATATAATATATGAATACGTTTTTAATGATATTTATCCCCTGTGTCTTTTTTGTACCACTGTTTCTAAATATTCAGTACCATTTCTTCAAAATATTCATGTTATTCATTTGATCGAAAAGATAACTATTTAGTTAAGCATCGTTTTCGGTGTTTCATAAAATAATATTTTGTATTACAATAATATCACTATTTTTAGTTATTATAATGGATTTTTCTACATCTAAAAAGTTTCAAAAATTAACATATTGAATAAAACAATCATAAAATGTAGAAAACAGGAATCCAAAAAATATGAAACTAATATATCTCCTACACAAAATGTCTTTAATAGGCAAACAATAGTAACTAAAATGATGAAACTATCAATTAGTAGCCAAAATTTATATTTATTATTATTGAAAAAATATATGTATGTAGATAACGTTGTGTTATAATTTATATATAATATGTAGTTGATTAGACGCCACCATGAATTCATTCAGAAAATCTTTATTAAACGTTGCCATGTAGTTCCATTTCACCATGAACGACTATATTCCACTCATTATTTAATTTAAAATAAACTATTATAAAATTAATGAGATATAATATATGTCTTGGTGAAAATATTATAATTTAATTCAAATATATGTTTTAATTTTTTTTATAAAATAATAAATTGGAATTTAATAGTAAACTATTTCATCTGAATGTATTTTATATGCATTTATTATTATTACCATTAATTTTATGGATTTTTTAAATTCCACCTTTCTTCATCTTTCTACATTGTTTATTTAAAACTCAATTTTCCTTCTATCAGTGGAAAATCTAAATTCAAATTCTACATGGGAAATTATTTATTATACTAGAACTCAACAGGAATGTGATAGTGAATTCAATAATGAATTAAATATATAGTCATATTCAATGGAAATTTCAATGTAGTCATGAATTCTCAAAACATGTCATAAAAAATCTTACAAAAATATTTACAAATTAGATTCGTTGTCTTTTCTATGTTCTTCATCATCTTCATAATGGAAATATCATCTGTTCTGTTTGATAGTAGATGGTAGGTTAAGGGACATTCAGCTGATCAAATGTTTATTCATAAACATAGTTATCCTAGTGAAATAACATTAGATCAAGAAACATATTTTTTTAAATGAATTATTTAAACACAAATGAGATGACTTTTTAAATCCTATTATTTTCTAAAAATCAAAATACCATGTGGCGTTGTTTTTATTGCTTTTAGAAATGATGTTTATCTAAATATAGATATATGTAAATCCTAAATATATAGAGAAAAGGTGTGGTAAAATCATAACCAATGAAATCAATTATTTAATAGGAATCCAAAACATATTAGGCAATCAAATACGTTTTCAAAATACTAAATGTTAGTTTACTAGTATTAAAAAATGTTAATACAGTATTTTGAATGAATAAAATTTAAAATTAGAAAATTTCAATTCACTAATGTTTATATATAAATTTCTTGAGTTAGAAATAGTGTTATACATTAAATTCTATGAAAAAATTAGAGGTTAGAGGGTACATTGTCATCCAAAATATTACTTATTATCTTCTGATCACTATAATTTCCCAAAAAAACTGGGTTATAAAATTAATTATATCTTTACATATAATAAAAATTAAAATATTGATTATTAGTGAGGAAAGACCTATAATATAACCAATTAGTTTTCCGTCTCTATATCCCTTTAAGATTACCTATGATTTTATAAAGATTATCATTTAAGAGATAATTATTTAATAGAAATATTTCCATAACTTCAATATTAGTAGTTTGAAGAAATATTCTCACTTTATCTATTATTTTATTCCACTATTTAAACATTTTTCTTATCTCAGTATCCAAATAATATAGTTGTAATCAATATAATAACACTGTTTGTATTCAGAATGAATTCTACATCGTGTAAGTAAGAGTTTTATAATGAAAATAAGATTCCATTTCAATTCCAATTAAATAATTATTGAATTCATAATGTACAAAAAATGGAGATTAATTCTTTTGTATGTTTTGTATAATTGATCATAGATTTGTCCGATGTTTCCAAATTTAATGTTTTGACATATGTTCTTCCATTATGAATTTTATCAGATATGACTATTGTAACAAAAAATTTCAAATCGTTACAAATAAATTCAAAAGGTACATCCCATTTTGGTGGAATTATGATTTGGTTTGTTGTAAGTATGGTGTTCGTTCATCAAAACCCTCCATGGATAAACTTTGAAATTCGAATTCAATGCAATTATTTAGTATATTAGTTAAATATAATGTGATTTTTCTGAAATAGTATGTAACTTTCTTACAGAATCTCTTATGTATTAAAATTGATTTCATATGGTTAACAAACACGGGTTATAATGACAATGAACTAGCATAAAAAATATCCTCAACTACTAAAATCCTATATTTAAAATAACATCTTATTGAGACAATTGACTTTCATATATTAATGTTAATATCTCATAATTTATTACCATATTTATTTTTGTTAATCATTTTAATAGAAAATTAATATTTTCGAGATAATTATCATAGGATTATTCATTAATTATTATCTAAAAAATGAATACCTATTGTATGATTTTTTTGAATTTGAAATATACTTTCTATGCTATGTTTATATGTATGTAGAGGATTTTATTTACATAAAGTAGTTTTTTGGTATGATAAAATAGTATTTAAACACTTAAACCTAGTTTTTACTTGATCATTCATTGTATTTCATAAAATTAAATAATTGTAAAACCAATAAATGTTGTTGTTAATAATTTTTTATTCTAACATCAATAGTATGTATTCAATAAATAGAATAGGTGACTGGTAGTTATATATTGCACTGTTGATTTTTTTATTCCATCAAATATTATAATTCAAGTGGGATCAAGTTTATTATTATATATTTTCTCAATTTTTATTATAGATTATATTTTGGAACTTTAAATGAGTCTCACTAACTATAAATTAGGGGTCGGTTAATTTATTAGAGCCTCAAATAGAGATTCAACATCCATTATAATACCATCCATTAAGGATTTATTGAGACTTTATTGGGGTTTTTAACTAGTTTTGAGTCATTTCAATGAAAAAATCTACATATCCACAATGAGGGGAATACACTAGATATATTTTAATTTTTCCATCCATAAGACATGTGAGCCTCATGTATTATGGTAGATGATTCAATATCCAATCTGGTTGTTCCGATAATGGTGTAAGGTGGGGTTTACAAATATGTGAGCCTTAAACATGAATGAAACAATAGTTGTTGAAAGAATTATATTTCAATACAAATTTCAAACATTTATAAATGAATTCAATAATATCATATTTAATTTTCTAAATTTTATTCATTTAATTCAATATTATATTTCAAATAATATGCATCCCTATGTTTATCGATCATAAGTGTTGTTCTTAAATTCATGTTATAATTTTATATATTATTTTTTAATAGAGGATGCATAATTTTCAAAATGTGATATGGTAAATGTAAATTGTTCTTCCTGTTTAATTTTCATAGATTCCATGATGTTGATATGTACTATTTCCTTACCAAAATCCCTATAAATTTATCATTCATGAACATTGTTTTTAAATTTTTGAATTTTTTGTATATCCATTCTAAAAATTATTGTCGAAAGGGTAATAATTTTTCATCCACCATCTTTAGAAATTATTAATATTGATCAAAGAATATAATATAGGGATGTGAAATCTATTTAGATGAATGTTCATTATATTACACAAATACACTCATGAGGTCCATAATAGTTTAGTTCATTTGGAATCATGGAACAAAATCTTATAATCTAGTGAATAACATTCAATAATTCTGAAAAATATCATCCCTTTTACTACTCTACATAGATTTACCCAACATAAATCCATTATTCATAACCTTGGTAAATTAAAAATATCAAAGAGTGAGGTTATGAGCTAGGTAAGGATAAATGTAATATACATGAATCTACGATCACATGAAAGAATAAGATATATACAAGGTAATTTGATAATGAACAAAACATTTTAACTTCATACCCAACCAATAAGGATAATAAATATGATTCGTAGACTATATATTTTCAATTAATAAGACATAGATCATGATGGAATCAATGAACATGATCCCGGGGGACATAACATTGGAATAACATATAAAGATTTTTCATACATATAATAATATAAAATCTATTATTAAGGATACCCAAGAGGACATTGAGAACATGTTAGGATCGGGATTACATCCTATGTACCAACATCGACATTGGGATAAAAACCCATATTACCTTCTTTTTGGTGATCACACATCTTGGGAAGAACACACCAGCATCCCAAGTGGCATCTCTTTCATTATGGTGTATTTTTTTCACTCCCAACCTATCATGTAAGTCATGGTTCACTCCCATGATTGTCTTAGTGTACAAAGAACCTTCCTAAATTGAGTTCACTACACACACCATTCCAACATTACTCATTATATATAAATAAATATCCAATTAAATTGAAGGAGATATAGGTCTTACTCGCATTTTGTTATATTTCTACTGGTTTCCATCATAATAACATAACCATTGTCTTTGGTTATGACTTTACTAGCATCAAAATATCAAAATCTTGCATATGTGTGCCACCCGATAAAATATATAAAACCTATGTGAACCCATTAAATGAAATGGGTTTCATAAAAAAGTAATTATAAAAATAAAATTTTAATATATATATATGTTTTATGATCATTTCATCATTTCATAAAAGTATAACCAATAAAAAAAAGTTGCATCTTTCATAATAATTTTATCATGATATGTCTAAGGGAAGATAAATGGGTCTCATAAACATATTTTCATAAAAATAATAAACAATTGAAAGAAAATTTTGAATGGTATACATTGATCATATACCTAGTAAATCATAATTAAATTCATGTAATGTCGTCTTACAAAATAATATTGACAATATACATTGGAAATTTATAGAAAAAATTATATAATCATTGAAAATTATTTTAAAAATCACAAATCATTTTGAAATAATTTTCATTTAAAATCCTCGTCAAAACTTATAATTTTATATTTAAAAAAAGATTGAATGTATTTCACAATTGAAAAATCCTTTACTCATTGAAATATTCTACTTAAAGTAGAAAAATATTAAAAATACTTTTCACATTGAAACCATTTATTTAAAATCATAACAAATTCCAAAAATTAACTAAAAATTATAAATGTAAATATTATTGTAAAATTCACAATTTTAATGGAAATTATTGATAAATCATTAAAAAGGAAATACTATTCATTTTTTATTTATAAAATCAAATAATCTTTTCAAATATTCTATACAACCCAAATGGGCATTGTTCTGGAAATGCAATTAAAAATATATGTTACTTTATTTAAAAAAATTAAAAAAAGGTCAATTTTATTTTAAAAATTATATTAGAATAAAAAATAAAATTGAATCCTTTTTTCAAAAACATAGTTTTAGAAGAAAATGAATTTCTGTTTGAAGAGGGATGTAATGTCAAATTTTTCTAAATATATTTTCTCAATTTTATTAATAGACACTAAGTGTAATGATTGTAATATTATTTAAAAATATCATTAATAGAAATATTATAGAAAAATTCATGAATTTATTGGGATATTTGTCATATTATTTTATTATTATAATTATAATCATAAACAATCCTAGTAAATGATTATACTGTAACCTGACATCATTACCACCATGGTAGTCTTTAATCAGAACACCAATAATGGAATAAAAAATAATGGAATATAAAATATCATGACAGTAAATGAATTAATTATATTACATTTAAAAGAGTAATTATAAACACCACATGAATGGCCAACGAGCCCGTACCCGAGTGGTAAGGGCTCCTGCTTGGCATCAAAGAGATCCGGGTTCAAAACTGGGTGGAGGCGAATTTCCGGGTACGGTAGCAGTACAGTAGAAGTGTTGTAGCATTTACTGTAGCAGTTACTGTTCATTACTGTAGCAGCTGGAACTATTTACCTGATTTGGGCCTTTGGGCCACCAGTTTGGTCCTACGGGTCTCCCGGGCCATTGGTTCATCAAAGGCCTTCCGGCCATAGGGCCTTAGGGTCACAAAGAACATGGATTAGCTCAGCTCACACAGAACATGCCCTAGAAGAGGATCAGAGCCACAGGAGTAGCATCCACCAAATGCAGAGCTAACTGAATTGGAAGAATAAGAGGGTATGGAAGCCGCCATCGGGAACAGGCACTGTGCAACTTTGTACGGGGAAATGCTAGCCGATCAGCAATGCAAGCTGGGGAGCTAAGGATATCAATGATGCAATATGCTGTGGAGAGGTAGTTTTAGTGGGATGGGCCTACTGGTCATTTATTGGGCATGGTATGCCTCTAGGCCTTCGGGTCATGTATAGCGGATCATGTCGGACCTTATGCCTTGGGCCTACAGGTCTTGTACGGGTTCCCCTTCAACCCTTAAAAGGGGGATTATCTATAATAAAATAAAAAGAAGGCCTTCGTGCCATTCTGGAACATGAATGAATGTAGGAGCATAGCATAACATGTGTCTCAAATAAGTAAAATTGTGGCAACAATCCCTCATTGATTTTGAATGTTTTGAACAATAAACACGGTGACTAATATATTCTAAAAAAAAATTTAAATTTTTTTTTTAATAAAAATAATATATATTCTTGGAATTTATATACTCCACATTAAATAATCATGTGGTGAAAATGGATAGCGTCTTACGGGAGTAAAAAGTAAGATGAAAACCTCTTACTCTTTGTGTTGAATTCTACTGTACAAAATAAAACCTCTAGTATAATGAATATAATTTTACATTAATTATATGAAAAATATTTTTAAATATGTTACCATATATTATTTTTTTATGACCCTTGTTTACACATTTATTTAAAATTTCTTGTGAACATTGTGTTTTAGATCATTCCAGCTTTATTTTTTATAGAAGTTTTTAGTTGTTATATTGGTTGTCATATTACATTGATCATGGCTACATAATATAAAAAATGTAATTTTAGAAATTACTATCATGTATATTCAATATATATATATATATATTAATCCATAAATTTTGAGATTGGAAAATAATTAAATTGGTCAAAGAGATGGTAGGACGTGTATACACATTAACGTTGTATACATTTTCTTGTTGGAGTGAAATAGAGAGAAGTAAATAATATATTTTTGTTATATAATCATTTATATGTAAAATATACCTCATTTATTCATTAAAACATCATTAATACATTCCATATATAGTGTGATTGAATCACATCTCTTTGGGAAGTGGTATTTTACAGTACACCTGAATGATGTCCTCAAAATCGTAAAAAAAACATATAGTAATATTGTATGTTTGATATAATTACCAAATAATCATAATAAAATCATAAATATTAAAAATTTCATATGTAAACTAAAAATAAATTGTTATTTATATCTGTGAGAGGTGGTAAGTGAAAAAAATGTCATCGGTTTCTGTGGTGGTAGTTCACTGTGAACATAAATATTAATTTAATAACACATTTGATGGAATTGGAAATGTTCATTGGTAATTAACTTTAAATAAATACATATTAATATATTTTTGATATAGATATTGTCATATATGTATGATATAATCATAATATAATGAGGTAAAGGAACAAATAATTATAACCTTATTATTGTTAAACGCTACATCTTTATTAGGTATCGTTCGTAGGTTTGTATGAAAAGTGCTACTCAGTTCATATTATATCGAGAATAATTATTATTGGATGAGGGTAGGGAATTTGGAATGATATTTGGGCTGTCATTGGCCTAAATTATAGTTTTTAAGGTGATTAGAAGAATGGACTGGGGGATTCCTTTTATAAGTTGGGGGGGGGGGAACACTTGGTATTTTTGAAATGAAATAAGAGCTCCCATATTTCTCATATATAAAATTTGTAAATATTATAACATTCATGACCCTTATATATTCATTTAAGATATATTCCCAAAAAATTCTTATATTCATCTTTGTACATCATTTTTAACATAATGTTTATATTTTAACAAATAATAAACACATTTTTACATTAACCATGTTAATTATTTTTACTAAATTAAATTTTCATTTTTGTAAAAAATAAATTTTACCTTATTTGAAATTAAAAAATATTTCTATTTTTATTATGGAGTAATTGTTTCTAAATTCCATTCAAATAAGTTAAAATTTGTATTTTAAATTTAATCAGGCAAATGATATAAGAGAGAGGGGTTTTTACAATTAAAAGTTCAATAGTTTGAAATGTTATTATGTAAACATCAATGTATAATTGAATATAATGTCATAAATTAGATTGATTTTAAAATAATTGACATGATTTTATTTTAAGACCGCTTGAAAATATAATTTTACATTATATGTAGTTTTAATCAAATTTTAGTTATCAAATAAAAGTATATATTATTCATTATTAATATTTAATTTAGAATTTTTATTAAAATTCATAACATTAACCATCTAATTATTATTAAAAATTTATTTTTAAAAAATTTATTTTAGAAATTTATTTTTATAACATTTGAAATAAATAAATATTTTATAAGTTCAAAAAAAATTAAAAAAGTGACTTTTAGAAAAGTTAGGTATTTTAGTGTAAAATTTTATTTAATTTTTTTTATTTTCAACAAAATTATCGGATAAATTATGAAAATTGTGTTAAATATATAATATATTAAAATAATTAAAAAAAATCCAAAAGATATTTGATTAATTTATTGATATAAGACACTCCTTTGAGGATAAAAATAATTATTTATAGAATGATTTCATATAGTTTGGAAAAGGTCCGATGTTTTTATCTAATTAATTGGACACATTAGAATTATTTTTAAATACACATGTAATCAATATTTTCATATTTAAGCTAAGATTATTCAAATGTACCATTCCGAATACTATGTGGAAATAATTATAATAAATAATAATATTTTAATAATATTTTAATAATATTTTATTTTTCATTTAAACTCTATGTTGTTTGTAAATTAGTGTCAGATAGGTTTTTCATGTAAGAGAAGATAAGCTTAGTGTTTCATATAACAAAATCTTCATGTAACAAAAAATATAAAAAATATTAAATTAATTTTATAAAAGGTTTCATAATATACCATGGTGTTAAATTCAACCACACCCATGCATTGAAATTTTCCATCAAAATTAATATTGTAAATGAAAGGTTTAAAATTTTAAAATTATTTCATTGAATCCCAAATTATAAATTTTAATAATAAGACATTTCTTAATAGGGAATGTTTTAAACATAATGGTTTCCAATGAAAATCACTACATTTTCGACATATAAGATTACATTACTATGAAGGGACGAATATTTCATGAGGAAAATAATAAATATTTAAAGATATTGATATCTTAATAAAGGGACGAATTTATATGATTAGTGACTATAAAAACATATAATTAAGTTGTGTTAAAATGGATATTAATATCATAACAAATTGAGATAACATGACACTGTTTCATTTCTTGATTCATCTATTAATTTTGAATATGTGAACAAGAAGATTCACTTATTTGATTTCATTACATTTCATAATTATAGTCTCAAAATATTGTTTTGGCTTCATCAGTTTCCAATTCATCCCATACTATATGATATAAAGGTGAATTTGATATTTTGGAATCACTAACAGGTCATAAGATTCATAGATATAATGATAATTAATTCTATATATATATTTATATTCAAATCTCAATGGCTAGAATAAGTTATCCAATATTTATAAATATTCATTAGGCCAAATAATACATTCATATTTCAATCTTCAATCAAAGTTCAATACAATCCATTTAATTTTTTTTATCCTTATGACCCTTATGAAATATTAAAATAGAAAACTATAGAATGAAGGTGAAAATTTTTCCAATATTAACATATCATTAATCCTAAAAAAATCAGGGAATACCTCTTAATTATCACAAACCAAACTTGTTTGTCACATCATCATGTATTCTATTGAAACTAGAATTAACTTATAACAAAAATGAAAACATGCAAACTTTATAATTCCTTGAATTGAACTGAATACTGATTAATATATTCCATAGATACAATAATGTAGTAATGTCCATCAATGATATAAAAAATCAATTTTTCAAAAAATCATTTTATCATTTTTAGGCCATTAGTAATATCTAATTTTCATTATCCATATAGATAAATCGTTATAAAAAAATAGCATTTTATCCTCATCAAGAACATATTATGGTTTTTTATACTATAATAAAAATATGACATTTCTAATTAATCTATCTTCGAATCCAGTTGTAAGATTAAATATATTATTTTAATTAATTAAATAAAAACATATAATAACCAATAAATATACATTTCATGATTCATATAACATGATCGTTGAATTAGAAAACACAATTACACAATTCATCTGACAAGCTTATCAAATCATTATCTTGGATTCATCTTCTTATTCCTTATTTCCTTTTTGGTACACATGTCCTCTGTAATCTCTTTATCATTAGAAATATAATATTACTTGTACAAAAATTATTATTTTATTCATGAAATATAACTTTAGAGAATAGAGTTTATAATTACTATACATTTAACATTTAAGGAATTATATAGTTGATGATATCATACAGAGGATAATATTGTCATCCATTTCATTAACTAATCATTTCATTTTCTATTTGATGTTAAATTTTTTGTTTGTTTATTTTACATAGTCAAAAAAATTATCATTAATCTCTGCAATTCACATGGATTATTATTTCTACATTCAAGACATATAAGAACATAAATGTAACACACCAATATTTCATAGTATGTAATCTTTTCAATTTAATTCAATAACAAGCGCTACACGCAGCACCGAGTTTGAGCACATCACGACGTACCAAACTAACCATTCAAAAAAATATGTAATGAGAAGTATTAACCACATTTTAAATTTTATATATCCTATATAATTTTATCATTCATATTTTGTGTTTCCTAGACATAATATAAGAAAATTTTAATTTATAATATGAAAGAGGAATTAAAAAAACACAGTTTTATGAATTTTAATGGAGAAACCTTTTAATATACAGTATTTGAAACTTTTATATATTTATATTACTGAAATTAAATTTATAATTACGAAAGGGAACTAAAAAATTTATTCTGGATATTTTTTTTGTAATTTTCTAATTACTTTCATATTTTGATAAATAGTGAAAAAATACTAAATTTTCTTTAAAAACATCTTTTTTAATAGAAATAATTTATAGTGTTTAATTATATATTGGAATGGTTTTTATGTATCACTAGATTATATTTTCATCATTTAATATAATTTATTTAATTGGATGTAATTTCACATTTAAATTGGACATAATCAAGTATCAATCTTTTGATAGTTATTATTTTTTAAAAACAATCTTTTTTTACAACGATGATTAATTTTAAATAAATTTTTTCCACTTCGGTGTTTATAATTTGGAAAAATAGGTTCAATATTTGGAATCAGGAGGACCAAATTGTGTAAACATGTAACTTATATTTTTAGACCTTATGAATAATTATTTCAGTAAATATTTTATTTACCATTGTTAAAAGGAAAATTCATTAATTATGGGTAAATTAATAATATTCAAATAATATTAAATTATAATAACAAGTGTCCTAACCCTCTTTTCTAATAAATATTCGACCATGGGCATCGTTGGGTCGATTTTAGGACCCCATGGATCCACATGGGAGAGATAATGTAATTTTATATTAATTAATCTAAAGTAAAGACAAAAAATCAAAATCATGTATCTTTTAGTAAACCGTTTTTATATGGGGTTATATAATTGATATTATTGACTATAAATATTCATTTGAATGATAAAAATATTTCCTCCATGATTATATTTTATTTATAATTTTTAGGAAGAATATAAATATATTTATTTATGACTGAATAACTATGCCTTATTTTTCTTATTAATAAATGAATTAAACGAATGATATTGTAAATATTAAAATTAATATAATTAGAAAGTTATGATGTCATTAACTAATTTTCATGGTGAATTTAACACGTGTTTATTGATTCAATGTATTTTATTCGAATTTATCAAGTTTTAATGACTTTAACAAAAACCAAATACGAAATAGTTTCAAAATTTACATAAATTAGTTTTCAGAACAAATACTATATTGTTGGTTGATATAATATTCCAAACATTCTATGGATTGTCTAAAGGGATTAAATAATAATATATATGTTATTAATTAACCACTTTATGTTCTTTTGGATGTTTATAGTATGTTTATCAATTATATAGTGTAAGAATATTAGAAGACACGGTAAAAGTAAATCTATTTATCTAAGAGTTAAATATATATGATAATGTTAAAATATTAACCTAAAGAAGGATAAAACCTATTGAATGAAATAATTTTGACCCATACCCACATAAGGATCAAAATAAATTTATTTGGAGAAATTATCAACTGAATATGGTTGTATAATATATTAATATTTTAGTCTTTTCATAAAATGACCCTCACCCCCTTATAATAGGGCCCTTCCCTTGATCTTAATTTCACACCTACAATGCCATTTGGCTCTGCCAGACCCTACACAAATAACTTATCAACTATACTCCCTTCAACCTATAGGCCTTAATTTTATATGAAATCAATCCTATGGAGCCCTTCTCATCAAATCAAATGGATGAACCTAAAGAAGAGGTAAATATTTCGCCACCTCATTCAGGTTATTTTCTTCTTCCAATTCATCTTTCATTGTTGATTCCATTATAAAATAATAACTCCAGTATCTTATATATATTGTGATTATATTATAAATATTTTTCAACCATATTCATTACTCTATCCATCCTATAAATGATAAATTCACCATACGTGTGTACGCACGACTTACCGTCTCCATGTCATGGTGTAGTTTGTTATTAAAACACTTCATTATTTGTATGGGTATAATAATAAGTATAATTGATGTAAATAATAAATATAACATGTTATTTATTCATAATATATGATAATCCATCCAATTACATATGATTTCACCATCAATATAATGATATTGTTTCTCATGCGTACGTACGGATTACCGTGTCCACGACACGATGAGATTCATTTTTACGGTCACCATTCAACGATGATTATAATAATAAATATTATCAATAAGTGTTCAATATATGAAATAATTATAACGACCCATACTTTACATACATTGTCCATACTTCAAAATTGAAGCACACTTATTACAAAATATGACAAAACCACAAAGGACCGTATAGGTATAGTGTCTTTAGAAACTGGGAAACATAAACAACTGGTTCATAAATCTTCTACAGTGTCTCCCATTTATTTCATCATATCTAGGGTCCCTTTTAGCATATTCTACTTAATATCCATATTCCTGACTTGGGGAAAAGAATACATAAAATGGTGAGCTCAAATGCTCAGCAAGGGCAAATAAAGGAAATAAAAATCATATCATATCTTTTTGAAAATCATAACCTGCAAAAGAGATCATAATATCTTAACATGGAACAAATCATAGAAGTTAAAATGAGATCCCCATAATCATAACATGAAACTTGAAACATTTTTCTATGCACACATAATCATGGAAAATCATTTATTGTTAGTCATGACTCATTGTTAAGACTATCTTAGTGGACAAAGTCCCTTTCTGAACCGAGTCACCCTCGTTCGAGTCCTGTTTCACTGAACCGGTATAACCTACCGTTCTAGCCATTTCTATCTCATGAGATATAAAATCGTTACCCAATGCATTGGAGGGAGATATAGGTCCCACCCATCTCATAATGATACCATTCTTATGTGTGCCACAAAATCATAAACCATACATCATAGCATAACCCATGTAATAAAAATGGGATTCTTAAACAACATGACATCATAAAACAATTCATATAAGATAAAGGAATTCATAAAAATATTTCCATCACAAAATAATCAAATACATGTAATAATAGGTATAGAAACAGAACCCTTTATTATCTTAGATGGAAAATAATTTTGATAAAACACTTGAACTCCATTCTTGAGGAAAATATCCTTTTTTCTTCAAATTTTTTTTTCCTTTCTTAACATGTCATACAACTTTAAACTAAAAGAAGTTGATTTAAAATAAACTTGAAAACTTGTAAAGGAAGCTTCTTGGAAATAATGTTTTAAAAATCCATTCATGCCGTATAAGTTATGAAAACATTCTTCTCGTACTTTTGTCGGAAAAGTTAAAAAGTACCTCGTACGAAAAACGACAAAAGATTCCTTTCATATCTTTTACTAAAAACTCACCGAAGGGTAAAATTTGATTTAAACAATTTTATAAGGATATAAATATTATATATTGAGGAAACATTGATTTGGATGATAAAATACACCCCAGTAAATACCAAAGTATAATCAATCTCGGATAAAAATGAGATTGTAATATTTCCCATACCTTAGGTCCGATTTGCTTTGTACGTGTCCAAATATTTTGTATAATGGTTTAAATAATGTTATTGACTTATTCCAGAATCATAAATATTGATATGATATCATATATGGTCATATTCTTAGCTTCTTGTTAGTAATATTTCATTGTTACTTGTTACTCGGGTCTTTATTGCCTTTTGTTCTTATGCGTGTTTTGCCGAATAAATTCTTATTCTTCTTTAAAGGTTATAGATACCTTATATCCAGAATGGTATTAGTGTAACATATATCATATTTATTCATTAAATTCATTTATATAATTACTATGTAATGATGATCATGTAGAACGAGTCGCATCACATCGTGGAGACGGTATTCCGTACGTACGCACGAGTGATGATATCGTTCCTATGATCGTGGAATTGTATTGGAGTATATATATATATTATTTCAGTATCAATATTACTTTATAATAATCCTAAATAGTTACTCATTACACCATTATACCCATCGTTGTAAGGTGATGGTGGAAAATAGATTACACCACGGCGTGGAGACGGTATTCTGTACGTACGAACGCGCGGTGATTTCATTTTTCCGTAGGATGGATAGAAGGTGAATTTGGGTTGTTTCATATTTATAATAACATATCAGTATGTAAGTAATACTAATGTTATTACTTTATAATGAAACAACTAAAGACGAAGAAGTTGAAGAAGAATGAAATTGAAAAGATCGGTAATGGATATTACCTCTTCTTTGGAACGCCTCTTTAAATCCTCCACTTAGGGAACTAAGATTGGTCTTTGAAGAAGACCAGGACCTCTAGGATTATTCTAGGGAAGTGGAGAGGAGAAAATGGAAGGGTTTGTCCGAGCTTGAGTGCTCAAATTGGTGTGAGGAGGAGGGGGAGGAGGTGCCCTTTTATAAAGGAAGAGAGGGGCACCTTAGGAATATCTCATAATATTATTTTATATTAAATTCAAAATCGGTTTATAATGCTTTCAAAAGGTCTTGTTTCTAATCTAAAGTGGGGATGGGTCGAAATCCTATCAAACAATAGGATTTAGAAAAGTTTATGGTATTATTTTAACCTTATCAATTAGATTTAACTCTAAGTTAAATAATTTAACTTTTACAGTGTCTTTTTTTTTCTTTCACTATATGGTTAATAAACTTACAATAACATGCCAAAAGAACCCCAAATTGTTTATTATTAATACATATATCCTTATCTAAGACATTTGGCCGAACCTTAGATTTTTAAGAATAAAATAACAATTAATAATATAATATTTGATTTAAAAACTATTTTGTGTCAATTTTGACACTATTTGATATATTGTTTTTGTGAACGTCATAACAGAATTATATGTTCGAACCAAGTTGATTAAATCAACAATAATATATCATAGTAACCTAGAAAATTAGTGTAATTCATAAAAAGTATCAAATTACATTTATTTTGGTGTTTATAACATCAATTATGTCAATATTTCATTAATAAGATAATTAGTGCATCATCATTGTGTCATAAATAAAGTAAATTATTTATTGTCTAAAAATTAAAAATAAAATAACATTATGTAGGAAATCTTTTTATATTTCTAATGAATATTTATAGTCGAATTTATCTTATTTATAACCCCATATTAAAATTTATTTACTTATTAAACTTTGATTTTAACTATTTTAACCCTTCTTTAAATAAATTAATAATAAATGTCCTAATCTAACCCAAGTGGGCCTAAATGGTCATATTTTATTAATAAGGTTGTTTTTGGTCGAATTACACTTATCAAATAGAATTAGGACATGCGTTAGGGTAATAGTAATATCATATTTACCCCTATTTACTATTAACCGCTGTAAAAAAAAGTAAAAAGTTACTATTCACCAAAAAATTATTTTTATCTCATTGAACCACATTTTACTTAATGATATCAACTGTGTCTGTTGGATTTTCGAAATTCCATTCACAGAAGCAGTAAAATTAAGTTTTATGCAAAATTCAGTTTTTAACCTACCACTTAGTGGTTTCACTATTCATCAAAAATTGAAAGTTTTCAGAAAAATACCAAAATTTTACCCTAGGCTAATTTCGGTATTCCGAATCCAAAAATGAAGTCCATTTTGAAAAATAAAATTTATAAAATTTCAAAAAGTGGTTATTACTATTCATAACGGCTAGTTTTAATAATATTTTAATAACATATCGTTGTTTAGTGAAACTCGGTATTGCATACGACGCAAGCTATCGAGGAAGGTCGCGATTGCGTGTAAAGTAAGCCAAGCAAGTGTGTAGTGAAAGATTCCTTCGAACAAAATATTACTCATAAAAATATCGGGTGTTGCATTCTACCCCCCTTAAAAAGAATTTCTCCCTCGAAATTCGTCACTTTGTAACAAACAGATGAGGATACTTCTCCATCATCATATCCTCAAGCTCCCATGTAGCTTCTTCTAATTGGAAGTTCCTCCATAAAATTTTCACCAATCGAGTGGTCTTGTTTCGTATGACTTTTTCGCTACGATCCAGAATCTCTATCGGTTGTTCTTCATAAGAAAGATCTTGCTCCAGCGGTATAACTTCTGAGCTGAGTACATGTGAAGGATCAGGTATGTACTTTCTCAGGAGAGATACATGGAACACATCGTGAACTTGAGAGAGATTCGGTGGAAGCGCCAATCGGTAAGCTACCTTTCCAACACGATCCAGTATTTCGAAATGACCGATATAACTGGGGCTCAACTTCCCCTTCTTTCCAAATCTCATAACCCTCTTCCAGGGAGATATTCGTAAGAAAACTTTATCACCCACTTCAAACTCTAGGTCTTTTCTTCGGTTGTCGGCATAACTTTTCTGTCGACTCTGAGCTGCTCTTATGTGTTGTTGAATAGATCTGACCTTTTCTTCCATTTCATCAACGAGATCAGGTCCTAATAGACTTCTTTCCCCAACTTCATCCCAGCAAGTTGGAGTCCTACATTTCTTTCCATAGAGAGCTTCATAAGGAGCCATCTGAATACTGGAGTGAAAGCTATTATTATAAGAAAATTCCACCAAAGGTAGGTGTTGGTCCCAAACTCCTTTGAAATACATAGAGCAGGCTCTCAACATATCTTCTAGGGTTTGAATTGTTCTCTCAGACTGACCATCTGTCTGGGGATGATAAGCAGTGCTGAAACTCAACTCTGTATCTAGAGTATGCTGAAGACATCGCCAGAACTTCGAGGTAAATCTCGGATCCAGATCAGATATAATAGAAATTGGTACTCCATTCAATCTTACCACTTCCTTTACATATATCCTGGCAAGCTGATCTAAAGAGAAATCCTTTCTAATAGCAATGAAGTGTGCAGACTTTGTAAGACGATCAACTATGACCCAAATAGCATTATTGCCTTTGGATGTTTTAGGATGTCCTGTGACAAAGTCCATAGTGATGTTTTCCCATTTCCATTCGGGTGTGGGTAATGGTTGTAACATCCCCTTAGACTTTTGTCTCTCAGATTTAACTTGCTGACAAACCAAGCATCGAGAGACATATTCAGCAACATCTCTTTTCATGCCATCCCACCAGAAGTACTCTTTCAGGTCCATATACATCTTCGTGCTTCCAGGATGAATAGAGAATGATGAACTATGAGCCTCATCAAGTAGCTCCTTCTTTAATTCGGGGATGGGAGGAACACAAACCCGATTCCTGAACTTTATTATCCCATCACAATCAAGGTTAAATTCAGGAACATTTCTAACCTTCTTTTGTAACTCTACATCTTCTTTCTGTGCCTCTTTAATCTTAACATGTATAGATGGTTTAACATTCATTTGATAAAGATAATATTTTCCCCTTCCATTATAATTCCAAGATATATCCTTTGTAAATCCATAAATATTGGATCTTTTGTGATCCTCATCATGGATAAACTAGCATGTTATTGTCGACTTAATGCATCTACCACCTTGTTTGCTTTCCCAGGGTGGTAATGGATTGAGAAGTCATAATCCTTAATCAGCTCCAACCATCTTCTTTGACGCATATTCAACTCCTTTTGTGTGAAAATATACTTTAAACTTTTATGATCAGTATAAATATCACACCTTTCACCATAAAGGTAATGCCTCCAAATCTTTAATGGAAAGATTACCGCAGCCAACTCCAAATCATGTGTTGGGTAATTTTTCTAATGGATTTTCAACTGTAGTGAGGCATAAGCTATCACCATATCATTTTGCATAAGAACACACCCCAATCCCTTCTTGGATGCATCACTGTAGATCAGAAACCTTTCTCCACTATAAGGCAGTGTGAGCACAGGTGCACTGGATAACCTTCTTTTCAACTCCTTGAAATTCTCTTCACATTCCTCTGTCCAAACAAACTTAACTCCTTTCCGAGTCAACATGGTGAGTGGATTAGATAATCATGAAAAATATTTTACAAAACGTCGATAATATCCATCCAAACCAAGAAAACTTCAGATCTCAGTTACTGTTGTTGGTCTTTACCATCTTTCGATAACCTCTGTTTTTGCTGGATCCACATATATCCCCTCTTTTGAGATTATGTGACCCAAAAATGCAACTTTTTGAAGCCAAAATTCACACATGGTAAATTTGGCATAAAGATTCTCCTTTATCAGGGTCTTCAGTATAATTCTCAAGTGATCTTCATGCTCTTCCTTGCTCTTTGAATAGACAAGAATATCGTCTATAAAGACTACCACAAATTGATCAAGATAGTCTCTAAAGACTCTATTCATTAGATCCATGATGATAGAAAGGGCATTAGTAAGACCAAATGGCATCACTATAAATTCATAGTGTCCATACCTTGTACGGAAAGCCATCTTTGGTATATCCTCCCTTTTGACCCGTAATTGATGATTCCCTGAACGAAGATCAATCTTGGAAAAGTATTGAGCTCCATGTAGTTGGTCAAATAAGTCATCAATGCGTGGGAGATGATATTTGTTCTTGATAGTGATCTTGTTAGGTTCTCGATAATCAATGCAGAGTCTCATTGATCCATCTTTCTTCTTAGAAAATAGAACAGGTGCTCCCCAAGGTGACACACTAGGGCGTATGAATCCCTTATCAAGATGCTCTTGGAGTTGCTTCTTTAATTCCTGCAACTCAATTGGGGCCATTCTATAAGGTGTCTTTGAAATAGGCAAAGCACCCGGTACGAGTTCTATTGAAAACTCAACTTCACGATTTGGTGGAAGACCTGGTAATTCCTCCGGAAAGACATCATCAAACTCCCGTACGATGGGCATATTCTTAATCGTAAGTTTCTCACCAACCAACTGAGATAAATAACCTTCATTTAGTGGAATCAAGACCCATAAGATGGAAGGAATTTCCCCAGGAAGGTTATATTCATCCTTGCATCGATATACGATCGTAGATTGATCTGGAATATGAAATGTGACTTCCCTTCTTTGGAAATTGATATGAGCTCCATGTAGAGAAAGCCAATCCATGCCAAGAATCACATCAAATTCCACTAAAGGAAGGATCACAAGATTTGCAGGAAGCACTTTCCCACAAAATTCGATCGGAGAAGAATTATAAACTTTTGATGCGACTGTTGTGCCATTAGGTGTTGTCACAGCTAACTCAACATCTAATTGTTGAAGTAATACGGTGATACCCTTAGAAAATTTTTCAGAAATAAAAGATTGGGTGGATACAGAATCAAATAAAACATTTGCTACGTTAGAGTGGATGGTAAGTGTACCTTTCACCACTTCGTTATCGTACTCCACATCGCTGATAGAAATTGCATGTGACTTTCCTTTGTCTTTAGCCTTAAGATTTTGTTGACGTCGACCATCATCATCAACCCTTGGATTTGGGCATTGATTGGCATAATGCCGCATCTCCTTGCACTTGAAACATTGAAGTGTAGTAGGTTCATTCTGTGTATCCCTTCCTATGTTTGCTTCATTAGACATCTTCTTCCCATTATCGTGGCATTCAAATGCCCGATGACCTTCCTTTCCACATTTGAATCATTTACTTGTCCCTTTAAGACAACTCCCTCCATGTTTCTTTCCACACTTTGAGCATAATGGAAAGCTCATCTTCTTTTCAGTGTGCTCTTTAGATTTTCCTTTGAATTCCATCTTCCTCTTCTTATCAAACCTATGTGACTGATGGGTTACTCCAATCTCCATCTCGACTTTGAGAGCACATCGAACGATTTCCTCGTAGCTATTGAAGTCCCTTATGTCTAACACCCTTCGAAGAATTTGTTTTAAGCCACTAAAGAATCGATCGATCTTACTCTCAGGTTGGATAATAATACCAGAAGCGTACCTTGAATGTCTTGTAAAATTTGCTTCATAGGTACCAACAGATTCATCATCCCTTTGCTTCAGTTCAAGAAACTCTTTCTCCATATTTGTTCAGAGAATATGAGGGAAGTAATTATTGAAAAATAAGTTCTTGAACTCGTCCCATTCCATATACTCAATTTCATCCCTTTTCCTCGTATTCTTAATAAGATTCCACCATTGATCAGTATCTCCTTCCAAGCGATACACTGCTAGGATGACTTTATCATGTTCAGAACATTGAAGAACTGAAAATATCTTTTCAGTAGTACTAATCCATTGTTCAGCAACTAATGGATCAGTAGACCCACTGAAAGAAGGTGGACGCTGCCTCATGAAGGATTCAACATAATGTTGCTCATTTCTTTGCTCGTTTGGAAGTCATGCATGATTCATATCTTGAGAAAGTTGTGTGAGAATGGCTACAAGATTTTTCATTCTAGCTCCCATATCGTTTGGTTTCTCAAGGGGACAATCATTGCATTTCCCATCGCATTTCGCATTAACACGGTTCCTTTGGGTTCCAGCCATTGACTAAAACCAAGAAGAATAGTGTGAGCAACACTAATTATAATAGGAAAACCACATAATCAAGGATAAAATTTCACACTTAAGGTCTTATCCTAGGGTATTCATGGAAATTTCTAAAACACTAAGATTGTGTTCTATGCTTAGACTTATCCTTAGGGTTCTTACTAAGGCTTTCACATCCTAGTTTCCAAAGGTTGATTATACCTTTCCTCTGATACCAACTATAATGACCCATACTTTACATACATTGTCAATACGTCAAAATTGAATCACACTTATTACAACATACGACAAAACCACAAAGGACCGTATAGGTATAGTGTCTTTAGAAACTGGGAAACATAAACAACTGGTTCATAAATCTTCTACAGTGTCTCCCATTTATTTAATCATATCTAGGGTCCCTTTTAGTATATTCTACTTAATATCCATCTTCCTGACCTGGGGAAAAGAATACACAAAAGGGTGAGCTCAAATGCTCAGCAAGGGCAAATAAAGGAAATAAAAATCATATCATATCTTTTTGAAAATCATAACCTTAAAAAGAGATCATAATATCTTAACATGGAACAAATCATAGAAGTGAAAATGAGATCCCCATAATCATAACATGAAACTTGAAACTTTGTGGCATGCACACATAATCACGGAAAATCATTTCTTGTTAGTCATGACTCATTGCCAAGACTATCTTAGTGGACAAAGTCCCTTTCTGAACTGAGTCACCCTCGTTCCAGTCCTATTTCACTGAACCGGTATAACCTACCGTTCCAGCCATGTCTATCTCATGAGATATAAAATCTTTACCCAATGCATTGGAGGGAGATATAGGTCCCACCCATCTCATAATGATACCATTCTTATGTGTACCACAAAATCATAAACCATACATCATAGCATAACCCATGTAATAAAAATGGGATTCTTAAACAACATGACATCATAAAACAATTCATATAAGATAAAGGAATTCATAAAAATATTTTCATCACAACATAATCAAATCCATGTAATAATAGGTATAGAAACAGAACCCTTTATTATCTTAGATGGAAAATAATTTTGATAAAACACTTGAACTCCATTCTTGAGGAAAATATCTTTTCTTCTTCAAAAACATTTATTCCTTTCTTAACATGTCATACAACTTTAAACTAAAAGAAGTTGATTTAAAATAAACTTGAAAACTTGTAAAGGAATCTTCTTGGAAATAATGTTTTAAAAATCCATTCATGTCGTATATGTTAAAAAACATTCTTCTCATAATTTTTTCGGAAAAGTTAAAAAGTACCTCGTATGAAAAACGACAAAAGATTCCTTTCATATCTTTTACTAAAAACTCACCAAAGGGTAAAATTGGATTTAAACAATTGTATAAGGATATAAATATTACATATTGAGGAAACATTGATTTGGAGGATAAAATACACCCCAGTAAATACCAAAGTATAAACAATCTCGGATAAAAATGAGATTGTGATATTTCCCTTACCTTAGGTCCGATTTGCTTAGTACGTGTCTGAAGCTCCTGTATAATGGTTTAAATAACGTTATTGACTTATTCCATAATCATACATATTGATATGATATCATATATGGTCATATTCTTAGCTTCTTGTTAGTAATATTTCATTGTTACTTGTCACTCGGGTCTTTATTGCCTTTTGTTCTTATGCGTGTTTTGCCTAATAAATTCTTATTCTTATTTTAAGGTTATAGATACCTTATATCCAGAATGGTATTAGTGTAACATATATCATATTTATTCATTCAATTCATTTATATAATTACTATTTAATGATGATCATGTAGAACGAGTCGCATCACATCGTGGAGACGGTATTCCGTACGTACGCACAAGTGATGATATCGTTCCTATGATCGTGGAATTGTATTGGAGTATATATATATTATTTCAGTATCAATATTAATTTATAATAATCATAAATAGTAACTCATTACACCATTATACACATCCTTGTATGGTGATGGTGGAAAATAGATTACACCACGGCGTGGAGAGGGTATTCCGTACGTACGCACGCGCGATGATTTCATTTTTCCGTAGGATGGATAGAAGGTGAATTAGGGTTGTTTCATATTTATAATAACATATCAGTATGTAAGTAATACTGATGTTATTACTTTATAATGAAACAACTAAAGAAGAAGAAGTTGAAGAGGAAAGAAATTGAAAAGATCGGTAATGGATATTACCTCTTCTTTGGAACGCCTCTTTGAATCCTCCACTTAGGGAACTAAGATTGTTCTTTGAAGAATACCAGGACCTCTAAGATTATTCTAGGGAAGTGGAGAGGAGAAAACGGTAGGGGTTGGCCGAGCTTGAGTGCTCAAATTGGTGTGAGGAGGAGGGGGAGGAGGTGCCCTTTTATAAGGGAGGAGAGGGGCACCTTAGGAATATCTCAAAATATTATTTTATATTAAAGTCAAAATTGGTTTATAATGGTTCCAAAGGGTCTTATTTCGAAGCTAAAGTGGGGATGGGTCGAACTCCTATCAACTAATAGGATTTAGACAAGTTTAGGGTATTATTTTAACCTTATCAATTAGATTTAACTCTATGTTAAATAATTTAACTTTTACAGTGTCTTTTTGTTTTCTTTCACTATATGGTTAATACACTTACTATAACATGCCAAACGAACCCCAAATTGTTTATTATTAATATATATATCTTTATCTAAGTCATTTGGCCGAACCATAGATTTTTAGGAATAATATAACAATTAATAATATAATATTTTATTTAAAAACTATTTTGTGTCAATTTTGAAACTATTTGATATATGATTTTTGTGAAAGTCATAACAGAATTATAAGTTAGAACCAAGTTGATTAAATCAACAATAATATATCATATTAACTTATAAAATTAGTGTAATTCATAAAAAGTCTCAAATTACATTTATTTTGGTGTTTATGACATCAATTATGTCAATATTTCATTAATAAGATAATTAATGCATCATCATTGTGTCATAAATAAATTAAATTATATAATTTCTAAAAATTACAAATAAAATACCATTATGTAGTAAATCCCTTTATCTTTCTAATGAATATTTATAGTCGAATTTATCTTATGTATAACCCCATATTAAAAATGATTTACTTATTAAACGTTGATTTTAACTATTTTAACCCTTCTTTAAATAAATTAATAATAAATGTCCT
Organism: Viscum album; assembly: GCA_963277665.1. Classification (NCBI taxonomy): domain Eukaryota; kingdom Viridiplantae; phylum Streptophyta; class Magnoliopsida; order Santalales; family Viscaceae; genus Viscum; species Viscum album. The sequence goes on along the minus strand of OY728141.1, from coordinate 1,246,529,033 downwards.
AATCTAAACCAAGTGGGCCTAAATGGTCATATTTTATTCATAAGGTTGTTTTTGGTCGAATTACATTTATCCAGTAGAATTAAGACATGTATTAGGGTAATAGTAACATCATATTTACCCCTATTTACTATTAACCGCGGTAAAAAAAGTAAAAAGTTACTTTTCACCAAAAAATTATTTTTATCTCATTGAAACACATTTTACTTACTGATATCAACCGTGTGTGTCAGATTTTCGAAATTCCATTCACAGAAGCGGTAAAATTAAGTTTTATGCAAAATTCAGTTTTTAACCTACCACTTAGTGGTTTCACTATTCATCAAAAATTGAATGTTTTTAGAAAAATACCAAAATTTTACCCTAGGCTAATTTCGGTATTCCGAATCCAAAAATGAAGTCCATTTTGAAAAATAAAATTTATAAAATTTAAAAAAGTGGTTATTACTATTTATAACGGCTAGTTTTAATAATATTTTAATAGCATATCGTTGTTTAGTGAAACTCGGTATTGCGTACGACGCAAGCTATCGAGGAAGGTCGCGATTGCGTGTAAAGTAAACCAAGCAAGTGAGTAGTGAAAGATTCCTTTGAACAAAATATTACTCATAAAAATCTCGGGTGTTACAATAATAATTCTACTTAATATATACATATATATGTATAATTATGTACTTACATATATCTTATTCACTTACTTCTGTTCAATACGATATGAACACTGAAACAACGTTTATGCCTACGTACAACCTACCATCTCCATAAACGGTGTTTTCGATTTCATATATCTATATATTATAAATATTTATATTTTATAATTATATATGATATAAAAATTATGTTTTATATTCAGTAATTATTTAAATCATGATCTATGTTATTCAATCAAGAATAAAAAGATAAACTCGTACGATAAAAAATGAAATTATTAACCAAAATGTTAATTTAACATGGAAACCCTTATTAAATGGCTAGTATAAAGTCATAAATGAATCATGTATGATATAATAAATATGAATATAGTTCTGGTATAATTTAACAACAAACTATGGTCATTATACAGTAGGTTAAATGTACCCTCCACCGAAGGCAAGTGAAAGGTAATAGTTAATTTCACAATCTCTTTATTATTTGAGGTTGTTTTTACGTAAGAGTCTACTGGGACATATGTATCATCCACATCCATGTTTCTTAAAAATTAATTTCGAAAAATTATTACTACTTACTAGACTATTGGTTAATTTAATTTATACCATTTATTGAAATTTTATAAATTTTTTTGAAATGAATCATTCTGTTGTTTTCTAAACATGTTACTTTTTGACCTTTTCGACCAAATTAAAGTAAGATTTTATTTTTTTTAACTGATACAGCAGTTGTGGCTATCATCCACCATTATATCATCATCAAATCATCCTATTGAAGATTATAAGAATATTTTCAGAAAAAATGTTTTCTTTTATAATTACATGAATTTTAAATGATTTCAAAATAGAAAGATATATTTCTCTAAAAAAATTTGATTTCATCTATGTCAACATCCGTTGATGGATTTTAAGCTTGTTTAATGTTGATTTATTATGATACAAAACATCCATATTGAGTTATCGGTTTTGTGATATGTTTTACTATGGATGTGTTGTTTTTACACCATTCATGGTTTATGGACAAAGTATTTTCATTTTGTTTGCTAGTTTGAATACGAATGTTTATGTTATGTTTAAAACATTTCAAAAGAGTAATTCATTGAACTTAGTAAGTAATGGGTGGATCCCACTATAGATCCATGATTAATTGGTAGGTCTAATGAGACAAACTACTGTCTTGGGACAAGGCCTTAATTAAATCGTATTTTTAGTCTTGGAACAAGGTCTTGAATATATTGTTATTAAGTATGGAATTATGCATTTCATCATTATGAAAGTGAATATTAATATTTAATTTCATTATTAGACTAGTAAAATATCAATGTGGATATGTAAATGGAATTATTTTATTTTATCTTTACAATTTTATTTTGATGTTTAAGTTTAAAATATTTCGTTTCAGTCGTATACATTTGCTTAAATGTTTATTCTTATTTATGAAAGTATCTGCTATATTGTTATTCTAACTGAGAATCTGATCTCACACCTATCAATGATTTATTTTTCCTAGGATTCCAATAAGTTTATTATGAATGATATGTAAGTATGATCTATAGGATTAATAACATTCTCAAATAATCATTTCATTTGGGTTTTATTTTTTAATGTGTAATATAACATTCATGTATGTAATCTATTTTCCAAGACTACTAAAATTATTAGTCATTCAGGACATTATTCTTCGTAATCAGGCCAATGTATTAAAATAATGCACCAAATCTAGGCTTCTGGATTCGGGGAGTTACCATTGGTATTAGAGGAATTTTAACAATAACCATGGAAATAGATTAATATAATCACTGATTAGATAACATTACCATAAGATAAAAGTTGATGATTTTTATAGAAAAACATCCAAAATATTTGTAATTTAGAGATTTTGTGTATTTTTTCAAGAAATACATCTATGTCTGGATACGAGCAGGTAAATGAAGCTCTGGCACATATGTACCTATAAGTGAAAACTCAAACAAGGTGTTTTGGGAATGACTTGGTGTATCCTCGTACACGACAACGGGCCTTGTTTCACTCTTAGTTATGACACTCCCAGGAGAAATTTTTGGGATAATTCACACTTTAAATACATTCTATTATAATGTATTTAGGAGTTATTCTTCCACAATGAAAACATTTTATGATTATATGTTATATGAATAATCTTTTCGATTTATGTTTTTTATTTTACATGTTTGGAATCTGGCAATATGATTCATAAAATAACCTAGTGGGTGCCAATGTTTAGAAATGTTGCCTAGTAGAAGGAATGATAATTCCAGAAATAAAAATGATCGAAATATTAAGAAGGATCATATCTTTCATGGTATTATGCGAACATTTAAAAAATAAATACTCTCCCATGTATTCTCATAATATGAATAAATATTATCATGGGTTAATAAAATATTTAAAAAAATTCTATAAGTCTTATGGATTTGAAGAGAATAAAGAGATTAATGTGATTGAAGAGAGAAATATGGATAAAGGGAAGAGGGGAAAAAAGGATTTTCACAAATGTGATAATGATTGTATGAATCACCTTGGTAAATGCTTGAAGAGAATGGGTGTTTTTTTATAATTGTGGGGAAAAAGGTCACCAAGTACGTGATTTCAAGGGAAAGAAAAAGGTTCGAAATTTAAAGTTATTCATTTGTATAGATATGGGTCATTACACGAATCAATTTCCAAATCATCAGAGTATACCCCCAATGCCACTATTGGATAATAATCATGTTATGATACTACGATAGATGAAGAGGAATTATTAGTGTTCTTATGTTGTTATTAATGTATTGTGTCATTTGAGTATTGTATTAATGACATATATGTTATAAGAATTATTGAGTATATAAGGATTGTGAAGCATTACTATTTCATGAATGACTTGAGATTGTGTGGGATGAAGAAAAGTGACTCAATATCAGGTTAATTTATTTTGGAAAATATATGGCCGATAGAAAGAGAAACCATAATATGGTTTTGTTGTTGAGGGAATGATTTGGTATTAATATATGATTATTTTGGATAATTTATATTGGATAATCATGACTACCTTGAAACTGATTAATGATTTGTATATTCTGCCATTATTGGAGTTTACATCATTTTCGGATATAAAGAGTATATACAGTACTCAATAAGAAATAAGGCAGCATGAATGTTATCAATATGGTTTTATGCTAATTCATGGAGTTACCGTGATTTATAATAATGCATGATAAATGTATTTACATGATATTATGTGGAAAAAAGAACCTTTATTGTGTTTACATTCCATATAAATTTATGTACTATAAATTTGGACAGATTTATTTTGGGTATGTCTAAAGGTTTCAATGGATTATTTTTGGCATTTCATACTATTATTATGGTTAAATAATTTCTTAAGATTATTTTTTGATTGTTATAAAGAGGACCACTCGAAGGTCGGGTGACAACCCGTCACGTCTGATAAGGTCGTGAAACTTGAACCCACAACCGAAGGGAAACAAGGGTGGATCACCTACCACTAGCATACGTGATATCCAGGTTTGTATAATGTAATTTTTTTAAATAGTTTGACAAGTTAATTATAAATTCATTATTTTTGGAACCCTATACGATTAGGATAAATAAAATATTTTTGAATTCTGTTATCTTTTAGAGTAAATGATGAGTTTTTGGTGAAAATTAGTTGAAGGATGAAACTCTACCTGTCATGTATATTTTTTCCTCTTACTATATGACTAAATTAATTCTTAAATGTTAGGGAAGGGTTCATAAAAACATAAATGTGTTTTGCTAATATCTTATGTTTTTTGAACCAATGATATTTTAAATCATCATAGTTTGATGGCTTTGAGGTCCTCAATTTTACACTTGTTTGTGATTGATGACCCCAATAAATCCCTATAAATATTTTCATTTTCCCTTCAATTATTTTTCTCTAATTTCTACCAATTTTCTCCTAATCGGGATCATAATTTGGTGGTGACATTTCATTTCCCTTTCCCTCATACTAAGACTATGTTTTATTAACCCAATTACCGATGTGGGTTTTACACAATAGTATTTTTCTATTTTAACAATTTATTTTCATGAAAAAATTTAAATTGTTATAAAGAAATTTATTGAAGGAGTGGAGAATGTAGCACCCCATGATTTCATAGAATTTTCTATCTACAAAGTATTTCAATAGATTGTGCTACATGAAACACCGAGTTTGAGTGCACCACAGCTCACAAAACTAGTCATTCAAAATAAATGTTTTGAAAAGTGTTGACAACATTTTAAATTTTATATATCCTATATAATTTTAGAATTAATATTTTTTTTCGTATACATAATATAAGAAATATTCAAATTTTATGTTAAAAGAGGCATTTTTCCAAAAAATGCAGTTTTATGGCTTATAATGGTGAACCATTTTTCAATCCAATATTTTACACTTTCATATATTCAATTTAGTGAATCTAAAATCATATTTTGGTTTTAATTTCATATTTAAATTGGAAATAGATAAGTTTCAATCTTTTTATAGTTATTATTTCATTAAAACACGCTTTTTGTTTTGATGAAAAAAATTAATTTTAAATGAATTCCTGCCACTTCAGGGATTTGAATTTGGAAAAATGGATTCAAAATTTTGAAGAAGGAGGAAAAAATTGGGTAAATAGGTATCTTATATTTTTAGACATTAGGAATAATTACTTTGAGATATATTTTATTTAACATGGTTAAGGGGTAAATTCAGTAAATATGGGTAAAGAAATTATATTAAAATATTATTAAATTATCCAAACACATTTCTTAAATTTATTTGATGATAAATTTCTGGCAATGGTCATCCTAGGGTCGATTTTAGGTCTCCATTGTGGCACATGGGAGTGATAATGACATTTTACATTAATTAATCTAAATTAAATACAAAAATAACAAAAGCATGTATATTTTTGTAATAATTTTTTATATGGGGTTATATAATTGATCTCTTTGACTATAAATATTCATTTAAAATCTAAAAATATTTCATAGATTATTATATATTATTTATAATTTTTGTACATAAAAAAATATATTTATTTATGACACAATAATGATGAAGTATTTTCCTTATTTATAAATGAAATAAATAATTGATATTGTAAATATTAAAATAAATTTAATTTGATTGTTTTAATGCCATGCAAAAATATTTTATGTGAATATGACATGTTTTTATTGATTAAATTTATCTTTTTCAATGTAATCAAGTTGTGAGGAATTTCACAAAAACCAAATAGTAAATAGTAAAAAAGTTACATAAGTTAGTTTTTTAAAACAAATACTGTATAATTGGTAGATATAATATTCCAAAAAATAAAAAGTTCATCTAGAGGGCTTACATAATATTATATATGTAATTATAAAAGCACCTTAAATTCTATAGAAATTTTATTGTATGTTTATTAACCATGTATTGTAACAATACAAGAAGACACAATAAAAGTTAAACTATTTAACTAAGAGTTAAATCTAAAATATAAAGATAAAATAGTAACCTAAACTTGTCTAAAACATATCTGTTGAGAGTATTTCGACCCATAACTACCAAAGTCTCAAAGTAAACTTATTTTGAAACATTATAAAGATAATTTTATTGTATAATAAATTAATATTTTAATCATTTCCTAAAGTGACCCTCACCCCCTAATAAAAGGGCACTTCTCCATCTCTTAATTTTACACATAAAAAGCCATTTGGACCATCCAAACCCTACCCAAATACCTTCTCAACTATATTAAATTAATCCTATATGCCTTAATTTGATTATAATGACAGCCTATGGAGCCCTTTTTATCAAATCAAAAAGATGATCCTGAAGAACAGGTAAATATTCCATCACCACTTTCAAGTTCATTTCTTCTTCCACCTTCGCTTTATTTGATGTTTCCATTATAAAATTATAACCCTAGTATTTTATATATACTATGATGTTATTATAAATATTGTACAATCATATTTGTTATTCTATCCATCCTATAAATGGAAAAGTCAACATACGTGCATACATACGGCTTACCATCTCCACGTCGTGGGGTAGTTTGATATTCAAACACTCTATTATTTGGATAAGTTTAATAATGAGTATAGCTGATGTAAATAATAAATATGAAATGTTTATTATTCTGTATATATGATATAAAATTCAATTACATATGCATTCACTGACAATATATCGATATTGCCGCTCGTGCCTACGTACGTATTACCATCTCCATGACGTGATGAGATTCATTTTCACGTTCACCATTCAAAGATGAAATATAAAAATACATATTATTTATAAGTATGCAATATATTACATAATAATTCTACTGGATATATATATATATACACAGATATAAATATATATAATTATTTACATACATATATTCTATTCACTTACTTCTGTTCAACACGATATGAAAACGGAAACAACGTTTATGTGTACGTACGGTCTACCGTCTCCATAAACAATGTTTTCAATTTCATTTATCTATATATTAAACATATTTATATTCTATATATATGTATATATTATATATAAATCATTTTTTATATTCTTGAAGTATTTAAATCAGGATCTATGTGATACAATCAAGAATAAGAATTTAAAACATGTACGTTAAAGAAAGCGATTATTATACAAAATGTAAATTTAACATGGATATAATTATTAAATGGATAGTATAAAGTCATAAACGAATCACTTATGACATAATAAATATGAATATGGTTTTATTATAATTTAATAATATACTATGGTCATTATACAAGAGGTTAAACGTACCCTCGACAAAAGGAACGAGCAAGATTACGGTTAATTTCACAATCTCTTTATTATGTGAGGTTGCTTTTACGTAAGTATCTACTGGGACCCCTTTTTCATCCACTTTTATGTTTCTTAAAAATGTATTTGAAAATATTTTTTCTATTTACTAGTCAATGGGTTAATGACATTTATACTCTTATTTGACATTATATAAAATGATTTGAAAATAATCTTTCCGTCGTTTTCCAAATAAGGTTCTTTACGACCTTTTCGACAAAAATAAGGTAATGAGGTCTTTTTTATAACTTATACGGCGGGTCTGTCTATTTTAAACCATTATATCATCATCAAAGAATCCCATAAAATCATATAAGAATATTTTCAAAATAAATGTTTTATTTTAAAATTATATGACTTTTAAATGATTTCTAAATAGAAAGAGATGTTTCTCTAAAATAAGTTCTGATTTAATCTATGTCAACATACTTTGATGGATTTTAATCTTGTTCGAATATGATTTATTATGATACAAAACTTCAATATTGTATTGAATGTTTTGAGATACGTTTTTCTGTCGAAGTGTTATTTTTTCACCATTCATGGTTTATGGATAAAGTATTGTCATTTTGTATTCTAGTTTTAATACGAATTTTTATGTTATGTTTAAAAAATTTCAAATGAGAAATGAATTGCACATAGTAAGTGATGGGTTGATCCCATTTTAGAACCTTGATACATCGGTAGGTCCCATTAGACAAACTAGTTTCTTGGCACAAGGCCTTGAAAAAAATCTTCTTTTTAGTCTTCGAATATGGCCTTGACTATGTGGTTCTGAAGTCTACAATTATGCATTCCGTCATTATGAAAGAGGATATTGATATTGAATGTGATTATTCGACTAGCAGAATATCCTTGTGAATAAGTAAATGGAATTATTTGATTTTATCTTTTCCATATTATGCTTATGTTTTAGTTTAAAAGTCTTTCATTTTAGTTTTATACATTTCCATAATTTTTTAATCTTATTTATGAAAGATTCCACTATAATGTTATCCTTACTAAGCATCTTAGCTCACCCATTTCTATGTTTTATTTTTCCTAGGATTCCTGGAAGTTTATTATTATTGATAAGAAGGCTTAAGATATGGTATTAATGGCGTTCTAAAAGCATCATTTATGTTGTGATTTATTTTCTAATGTGTAATGTATCATTTTTTGTGTAATCTATTTTCCAAGACTGCTAAACAGATTGGTCTTTCAGGACATTATTCCTTATCATCATGCCAATGTATTAAAATAATGAACTGACTCTGGGCTTCTGGGGTCATGGAGTTACACTAAATCTTGTTTTGTACATGGAAATCATCACACAAACCATCAATGGACTATTTCAAATTCTTAATTGGTGAGTTAAATATGTGTTAAGGTATACATTTTTAATCTTGTTTCCAGAAAACTAATGAGACATAATAAAAAAATATTTTACACTTTTCATAATCCCATGTGGATTATAATCATAAAATATCCTTTCAAAATCATTTTTATCCCAGTTACTTTTAGAACTTCCCATTGAAAATGTCTATAAAACATAATGTGATAAATTCTATTCATAATGGAATATTGCAAAGTCTAAAAAATAATTTATCAGTTTTAAATCAAGGTACATTATTTTTAATCAATGGATCCTTTGGTTTATCATAGTTCTTTCATATTAGTCATCTATTTAAATCTTATATAATGAGTTGTAATGATTTTTTGAATTTCTAAATTATATCCCATTGGGGTATCAATCCAGGTGTGCAACAAGGCCATTTTCATACACCAGTACATGGTTGAGTCCCTATAAATAATGTGTTCTTAGGGTTGTTACCCCTAGGTACATCTCATCCACAGCCACATCACTTATAGTATCCATACATGTATTTAATTTTATAGAGTCCACCCACTCGATCCTTTATCAAAACTACTAAAAGTTTTTCTATATTTTAAATAATACATTTAATTTTCCGAAGATATTTCTATATACATATCATTAGAAATATCCTTAGTGATCAGCCTAATGTTTTTCATCAATGTTTCCAATGGATAACTAAACCTTTCATTCTATACCAACTAAATAGATGTAGGCTTCTCATATATGGATATTAAAAAATTTTAGATGAATGTTCATGATATTATAGAAATACATCCCTAAATACCATAATAGATAATATTTTTTGTAATAATAGAACATAATATGCTAATATTGATAATGATATTCAATGATTCCCTCAAACAACTTCCCAATTATTACTTTTTATAGAATTATGCCTCATAAAAATATTCTTCAAAACAAGGTCATTGGAAACATAAGAAACGGTGACCTTGGATGATCGGTAAGGGTAAAAAAATAGATATTAAAAATTGATCATATGAAAGAATAAAATAAGCATAAGGATTTTTGATATTGGTAATAACATACAATAATCATACCCATATTTTCATATATCATACTTATGATTCCTAACATAATGATTAGAAATTCATATGACAAAATTTATAAGGGATTCAAAAAAATATGATCCATGAGAGAGTAAAATTGTAATATTGGATAAATATTTTTCATAAACATTATAATATTCAATTTTTGGAAAATTATGACAAAAAATAAATATATAACAAGTTAGGATTGGTATAACCATCCGTTTACCTGATTCAAGATTCATATAACCACATGTGTGCCCAATTTTAGGACAAATACACCTCCATGAAGGGTCACACCATCATCTCTTATAGAATCTTGTTTCTCATATTGTAATGGTATCACTCCCCAAACCATTATATTAGCCATGGTTCACACCCAAGATCATCATTCTATAAAAATCTGCATCCTAAATCAAGTCCACTCTCCATTAATGATACGTATATCTCAAGAGATATAAATCATTACCTGATGAATTGGATTTGAATTTTTTTCCCAACCATATTAACATAAAATTTTACGATATCCCTATGTTAATAAAGAACAACCATCCTTATTTATATCATTACTACTGGTACATAATGAAAAAAGTATATATGTGTACAATAAGATCATTACCATTCATATTATTAATGTCCATGATATAAATATATTTTTTATACCCTTAATCATAAAGTAAAAATTGTGAAATAATAATTTTTCTTAATCATTTCAACATTTCATCAAATCATTCCCCAGGGATAAAATATGTATGCTTCAATAAAATTTCACAACGTTATAATCTATATAAGAGAAAACAATTTCTTAAAAATATTTTCATCATAAACACAAAACATTTATTAAATAAATCATAATGATATCCATAGATCATATCCTTAATAAATTATATGCAACATCAAATAATTACATAAAAAGTTGGAAAAAATTAATGACAGCTTCAGACATTTCGTGAGGAAAATTGGTTTTAATTGAAAACAAATTTAAAATCATAATACAATATAATAATTATTTTAAGTGAAAATAATGTTGGAAATATAAAAATGAATATTTCATAAATTATATAAAAATTTTATTTACGGAAATATTTATTCCTCAATTAAAAATTCTATTTAAGACACAAAACACATTCAAAATACATTTCATGTTGAAATCGTTTTTTAATCAAAATATTCTATTATTACTAGGAAATGAATATTATTTGAAATTAATTTTGAAAAACATTATTGTAATATAGATATAATTTTTTTGATGATAATAATATATATTTTTTAGGTCATACGTGTAAGAAACAAATATTTTTTTCCCATTTTTTAAAATCCAAAAGGTAGTATTTTGAAAAACTATATAAAGATTTACAATCAAATACTGTAAAAAATAAAAAATGGAAAAACATTATTTTAAAAATCATGAGAGAATAAAAAATAAATTTTAATTTATTTTAGAAATATTTGTTTTAAAATAAAATATATTAATTACTAAAGGGTGAAATAATGATATATTATTTATAAAAATTTCATATTAGTTCATTTAGAGATAAATGACTGAAAAATGGTAATTATAATTTAAAATATCCTGAATAACCATAAGATAAAAAATAAATAGAATCTGGAGATATTGATCATACGGTATTATCATTTGATTCAAAATCATAACCAATCTTGATAAACATTAAAATTGTACCATGAAATATTCAAAAATTTGGTAACCTTGAATAATAATCCCCATAACAAACTAATGTAAAATTGAATGTAATATGTCAAAAAAATAAATAAATTCATGATTTTTTATTTAAATGTTGGTATGTATTCACCTAAATTAAAAAATATAGAATCATACCACAACATATGTCTCAAAGAAGGAAAATTGTGCAAAAATCATTTACCTATTAGGTAACATTTGAATAGAAAACACTTTGAAAGGTATATACTCAAATGGATATGTAAATTTTAATAATTTAATGTATAATAATCATATTACACATTCATGGGATTTATATGTAGTATATAAATGAAAAATTTCTTGAATATAGCTTGTGTATAACATAAGTAAATAATGACACAAAAATCCTTTACCTAACACATTTGTCTTCCATTGGGCATAATCAAACATCCTATATAATTAATATATGTTTATTATAAACAATTTAAAGTATAATATTTATATATATTATAGCATATATTATTTTCTTACAAACTTTTGTTACCCATTTAGGATCAATTCCATGTAGAAGTTATGTTTTGGGTAATAACCACATAGTTTTTCATATTTGTTTTAGTTTTTCAAATTTTTGGACAATTAAATTTTATCATGGTTCCATAATATATTGAATTTAAAAAATAGATTTAAATATCACATACAATCTGTATATTTTTATTTAGATTAATCTATAAATCTTATTTATTAGAAATTAAATACATTTTTTATGGAAACAATATGTAATATGTGCGCTTGAACAAGGATTCCAGTTTTTTGTTCGATTGATGGAAATGAACATAAATGATATAATTAAATTACCGAATCATTTATATATATATATATATATATATAATATACCACATATTTTCATTAAATCCATCATTAATATATTCCATGTAAAGGGTAAATGGATCACCTTGCTTCAAGGGGGAGGGAAGTCCGTCGTACAAATGAATGGTGATATAGTATTCACACAAAATGGAGAGGATAAATGTATGTTTGATATAAATAATTCCTAAATCCTAATAGAATTATAAATATCATAAATTTAACATATAGATAGTAAATCCACAATTATTTATCCTCATGATATGTGGAAATATAGTAATTAATGGCATTGATTCGCGAGGTGGATGTCTGTTGTACTCATGAATGTTGATTTCGTAACCCATTTGATAGAGGTGGATATGTGTTTAAGTAGTTACCATAAAATCAAACATATTAGTGATTTGATTATATATATTTTATTTAATAATTAAGAGACATTATTAATTGAATGATTTATATGAATATTTAAAATTGAAATGATCATTAAAAAACAGTACCTCAACTGTAGGTATACTCATTATTATTTCAGAAAAATCATTTCTTTGTTGGATTTTGGATAAAAGTAATTTTTCATGTATGAGGGGTGGGAATTTTTAATGTTATTTTGCTAGGTTTTTTCATAAAAAAATTATATTAATGGTGTGATGAATAGATGGGATTGTGTCCATTCATAAGTGGGGGAGAGGACAGACATAATATTTTGTAAAATAAGGAAGTTCGCTCCTCATTTACACTCTTAATAGGGATCCATATTAATTTATTATAGATCCTTTTAGTCATAATGGTTAAAATATATCCATAAAATTTTTTATGAATGTTTATATGTATGTTTTATAAATATCTTTTTATTTTAACCCCCACTGAACACATTTTTACTTTAATCGTGATAATTAATTTTTTTCATTAATCACTATTCATTTTCATAAAAAAATTTCTAAAAAAATTATAAATTATAAATTTTTATTGTTAAAATTATATAATCCATTTTAAAATTTTCTTCCATTGAATAATAAAATTTTTAATTTAAAATTAATCCCAATGACGAGATGAGAAAAAAGTTGTTTAATAAGAAAATGTTCAAAATTTGGAAATTTTTTACACTAACACTATATATGAAATTGTTCTCAATGAAAATAAAGATATTATTTTAAAAAATATTTATCAAATTTAATCTTAAAATAAAATCTATATATAATTTAATATTATAAAAAAATTAGTCAAAAAATCAGTTTTATTTAAAATTTCATATTTTATTTACTATTCATCAAAAAAGGAAATTTTCATAAATATTCTCAAAATTCTACATATGATAACTTTTACATAGTAATTTAATAAAATTAATTTATATAAATTATATTATTAATGAGTATAATTAAATTTTATTATATGTTTACAAAAATGGTGACAAAACTAATTTCTTTGAAATAATCAGTTTTTAGCACTGTAATTGAATTATTCTTATATATTTTCTTGAAAGAATATAGTATTAATTTTAAAAACATCATTTAAAATAATATATAAAATTTATTTTTCAATAAATATTCATAAGTTATTTTTTAAATTTATGGATTTGAAACAGAATTTTCATATAAAAATAGTTATTTTAAAATTGATTTTCGTTTATTTTTTCAAGGGATTTATTATAATTTAAATTAATTGGTCACCAAATAATTCATTTTAAAAACATGTATAAACCATATTATCATACATATTTAATCTTATTCACAACTTTAATTCCAATGTATATGTGAAAACTATAGAATTAAATAATTATATTTTAATAAAATGCCATGTTTAATTTAGACTCAATATTGTGTGTAATTCAAGAAGAGATCGATGTTTGATATAACACATGAAAAACACAGTATTGTATGAAATTAATGAAAAAATTAGTGTTTCATTTAACTCATAATATCATGAATATTGAATTATTTTTTTAAAAATATATTTCATAAAATAACAGGGTGATACAAAATATATCCCCAAGGAACAAAAAACCATTCACACATTGTAATAAATCTTCTAAAATACTATCAAGATAAAAGGTTACCTAGAAAATACTAATTTTTTTATAAGTTATAGAGAATGTATTGATACAGTAAATGTAAAATTATTTTACCCAATATTCTTACAAAACATGGAACACATTCCTCTAACACACATTAATTAAAAAATATATCTAGGTATTTTTTGGGGTAGTCACCTTCGAGTACAAAATATTTATTTATATGTTGTACTAGTAATTTTTTTAATAAATATTTCATTTATTATTTTCCTATAAATCTTATTCTTTATATAGTTTAAATATATTAATAATACTTCCTATAGATTTTTTATTACACTAAACCACGTATTATTCCAATACGTCACAATTTGAATCTATTTTAGATAAATCAAAAGAAGATAATTAAGAACAAGACACTAGTATGTTAAAAATTATTATCTCAAGGTTCTCATTTTCCTAAAAATTATATTTATTGACATTAAAAATTTGGTAATCAATTGGATTAAAACTAAAGAAGTGATTATAACCTAATATGTTTATGATAATAAATCATATAAAAGATTCACTTAATAAAGAAAGAAACCAAAATAATGTCCCCCCACAAAAAATTTTCCATGTTTCTGAGACAACTATCATTGTTTTGATACGAATGAAGTTAAAAACTTGAGAAAATATAGTGTTACTATATGACATGGGTTTTTTATTAAAGAACACAATATGGTAGCATTCCTCAGTTAATTAGGATTATGTTGTAATATAAAATACAAACTATCTAAGAAAAAGTGTTCATTTTTGAATTTTCAGAAATAATATAGAGATAAATCCATTGATAATTAGTGTCACATCTATAGAGATTCCTCGTTACTAACATATCATAACTCCTTAAAAAATTAGTCTCCCACGTTTTTGATTATTATGATGGTTTAAATCTATTAAAAGACACCCAAATATGATTAATTTGGTTTCGATAGAGATTTGATATAACCAATGAATTCATATCCCTCAGTGTCTAATTCTGATCAAGAAACATTTCTTATTTATCATTAATCACCACACTAATTTTCATTATGGAATAATTGGTAAATAAAAGGGGTTTATGAAACAATATTAATAGAAGTAAAATATATCAAACCTAATAAAACAATGATACAAACCCACTACATCATGTAAGGAAACTGATCCTCATGAGACAATTCATTAAATAATTTAATTTATAGAGTTTGATTATGGGGCGTTATATTCTTCTTAACCATAAGGGGATTATTTTTTCATCCTAGTAGATTAAAACTAGTACAATTATGAGTAAAAATTTATGAACCCGAAATAGTGGGATATATTTTCTTCAACACTGAAATAATGATTGAGTTTAAACACTCTTTGATGCTAAAATAATGTATTCATGATTTTTATTAGATTGAGATTCCAATAGGTAGATATATTTTTTAATCCTTTCATCAACACTAAACTCCAATTATCATTAACTAATTTTCCATATACACTATACCATGTTCCACCATGTAAGTTAATTGCTACATCGACTAATTTTGTTATAAAAAATATTAAATATTATTTTGGTCAAACATCCCTTACATACCATCCCAATATAATTTAGATAGTTTTAGTTTTATTTAGGCTTTATGATCTTGTTATCCTTGATTTTCAGATCATATAGTTTTCATTGGTTAACACTATATGCTTATAATGATAATTTTTCAATATATAAGAATGTAAAACTATGTTGTGAAATGGGGATATGCTAGTATGTAAAGAACACAAATACTATATTTAATGTTATTTATTTGCATGAAATGCTATCATAATATTCTTTTGGAATGGGATATAGAACTTGTGTTCATAATTATTAATATAGTGCATACATTACATAAAATTCATTATCATCTTGATTTTTTTGTAATGTTTTATGGTTGTAGTGAAGTACTCAAGAGGGGGATGAATTGAGTATTTGTTAAAAAATAATGATTAAAAATTTATCCTTAAAATGTTCCCAATAGTGAAATATTGTCATGTTAGTCATGGTTATATTATTATGAATGCTTGACTATTTAAATAACTTCTTCAAAGAATGATTAATTCTCAATAATCTTAATATTTATTTTGAACATTACTTATGAAGTTGTTCTAATAAGGCAATACAATTATAAAATATTTCCAAGATTAACTATCAAAGTAAAATTATTTAATTCTGAATTAAATATTAAAATAGAGAAAAATAAAATAAAAAACACAATAGATATACACCAAGTGGTTCAATCTCAATATGAGAAATAATACACTACGCATGGTGACCACCTACCTCCTAGAGGTATATTTAAATAATCTTGATACACAGTTTGTATTAGGCTTCACAATAGTAAACAAGATTTTCTAGGTCACACAACCTCTTCCGTAGGTCTTCATGGGTTTTAAAAATAGGTTACATTCAACCTCTAAAACAATTATCCCTGGGTATACATAAGTGTAAAAAGGTGTTTGAGAAATGATATCTTGTATCCTTCAGTTTAATGTAAGAGATAGTGTGTGTTGTTATTCTGAAACACACACAATACTTGAAAGATAAAAAATAGTACACAATGGAGCAGAAGTATATATATAAGGTTAGAATTGCTCTGATTGTTATTCTATAAAAATATGGACTTCTGAGATGAAAAGGATATATAAATTGAGTCCTCTCATGGAAAATAGATTATTGTAAGTCAGCTAGATCTGGCTCGTGTTCTTCATGGTATCAACAATGCAAAGATGTTCTCAAAAATTTTGATATATAGTGTCCAGCTTGTTGATTCAAGAATTTTTCATGTGTTCTGTATGAATGTTGAGTTTCATGTGTCATTTATTTTCCCAGAAAATCTTTTGTGTTCTTCATTGTTACACTCTTTGTGTATTATTCTATGCTGTTTCTAGGCATCACGTTTTCTTTTATTCTTGGAGTGCATGCGTTGGACTTGAAAAGTTGCATGTATTCTGCACCTCTTACCATGTATTGTTAAATTATATATCATCAATGAAACATTAATTATGTTAGTTCATTTAAAATTATCAAATATGAACGTCAGAAATTAAATGAAAAAAACGAAAAAAGAGATTTAGAAATGTTGTAATTGATTTTCTATAAACAACGTCTCCATGAAATGGTGTCTCTTTGAAATGGTGTCTGAATGGTCACAGTGTGAAGATGGTCACAATGTCAGGATGTTGTCAGTGTCTAGATGCTCACAGGTTTGGATTGTCATGTCCTTTGAATAGTCACGATTTCGGGATGGTCATGATGTCTTGATTATCCCGGTGTCTGGATAGTCTCAGGGTTTGGATGGTTACATTGCCTTGATAGTCACTGTGTGTGGTAACGGTTTATGGCCACGGTGTGTGGTCAGTGTCTAGTCATGATGTCTTGTCATGGTGT
This sequence comes from Viscum album, assembly GCA_963277665.1. Taxonomy (NCBI): domain Eukaryota; kingdom Viridiplantae; phylum Streptophyta; class Magnoliopsida; order Santalales; family Viscaceae; genus Viscum; species Viscum album. The sequence goes on along the minus strand of OY728141.1, from coordinate 1,246,511,210 downwards.
CTTGTCATGGTTTCTGGGTCCTTTTCCATAAAAACATAACCGGTGGTAGACTCCATATGTCATAGACTTAGCCAAATATATATTTTCAGACACAAGATGTGATATTCATTGAATGTATTAAACATAATAATTCATTAATGATATCATTATAAGGTAAATCAAATATAGTGTAAAATAATTATACATAAGGTATAGAGATTAAGATCTTGGATAACTTAACTTACGTCATAAGGATATTAATCATATGTACATGATTTCAGACGCATTACACATGATTACTTGGCTTTACAGAATATATATGATTTTTGATCAATAAAACATGATTAATACATGAGGAGTCCAAAAATATCTACCTTTTTTATGATCACAAATCATGTGATTTAGAGAATACATCTGTCTCTAGATTAAATATAAAATACATATCCCTTTATTCATTCATTATTGAGAATATTTTCTCCCCTGCATATAAAATACTTATTTCTCTATTCTTTCATTAATGGGAATATTTTCTCCCCTACATATAAAATACATATTTCACTATTCATTCTTTAATGGGCATATTTTCTCCCACTTTTGGGATTATCAAAAATGGTGAATATGAAATGGTCAAGAAAATATCACAATGGATTAGATAAAAAGAGTGTTATTACAAATAGTAGACATCAAAAAAAATTCTACAAAAAATCTATAAAAATATATTAGTCAATGTTCTGTACCAATGGCTGGTCTTATATTCTCTATTGGCAGCAGCATCAAATGAATAAGCCATTGGATCAGAGATTGAATTAGAAAAAGAGATTGACCAAATTGACAGAGAAGCTAAAGGAAGACCTTCAATGATAGATGGGGACAATGTAGGGGTTGTAGAAGACAGAGGAAGATGTTGATCAAGCATTACAGGCCTGATTTGACATAGGGCCTGACTAACAGACATAGATGAGGAGGATTTGGAGGTGTTGTAGGTTGGAAAACCAGATCCCATAGGTACATCTGTTGGAGAAACAATTGAAGTACTCTTAATATAAAGATAAGGCCTTTAACGTCTGTTAAAATAATAAATGTTCCCTCCACCGTACTACATTTTTTTTTCAAATTCATCCTTTTTCTCCATAAACTTGTACAAAAATTGAGTGAATTCTGTGAGATTTTGGACATGAGTTTTGAAACAATGGGTAATAGGAAGAATCACTATATTTTACACTAGATATTTGATGTGAATTGTCATGTCATTCTTAGATATGATCTGATTGAAGTAAAAGTCCACATTCTTGGAAATTTCTTTTCGAGAATCATTATCTATCACGGAATGGGTTACCACCAAATCCAGAACTCTATCATTGTTCTTAATAACATCAAACAATGATTCATTATTAAAACCACTAAGCACAGCTTAAAGATCCTCTTTTCCAACTTTTCTGAGCCGATCACTGTCCAATGTAGGTTGAGATGATTTTCTAGAGGTATAAAAGCAATAATAGACATGGTAAGTGATTTGAGTTGATTTAGAAATTTCTGAATGCGCCCCTTATACTCATCAGTAATCTTATTATGTACAATAACAAGATCACACTTCTCTTGAACAATCTACATGTTTCATTCCTCTACATTTTCAGCTAAAGAGGTTAGATGAGGTTTAATCAGTGAGGCTACTCATTATGGGGTCTGAGTAACAATATAATCACAGGATGAGAAGCATGTTCTGGTCTCGAGTTTACCACTCCCAACATATCTTATACCATACTTCTTATTGTATTCACTTAATCACTAAGATGTTTATTCTCAATTATTACATCTAGAATCTCAGGAAGCATTTTGGATTGAATCTACCATAGGAAATTTTCCAAAAATAGTGAATACTCTCTCTCACATAGATTGGTTATAGGAGAAAGTTGATTATTCATAATATTTTCAACCACATCCAATAGGGTATCTCCAAATTCATTCATATCATCTTTATTCACAAAGTGTGAAGGTTCTTGTGAAGGATCAGATATAGAAGCTAAAACAGGATCATGTTCTTTGGAAGAGATATCTTCCATAGTAGATGTATTTTTCAATTGAAACATTGTATACAGATCAAGAATATTGAATATGACTTCCTATGAATCATAAACATCATAATAAATGTGAAATTTATACCATGTATCCAGTGGACTAGGATCAAGTAGATTTTGAACTCCAAAAGATTCCAGACAGGGGGGTTGCTCCCCCTCAACTGTTGCATCCTTCTCAGGACTGAGTCATTTAGATCTTTCATCTATTTATACTATTTCATCCCTTATTTCCTCATCAATTTCTTATCTATCCAACTAAAATTATAGATCAATTCTCTATTCAATAGAAACAATAAAATCAAAAGTAGTTTGTTCCTCTACATGTTATTCACTAGCATCTTATTGCAAAAGAGACAGATCTGCCCTTATATGCTCTTTTACAACATCCTTATCTCTTTAACCAGCAACAAAATATTTTTTTGAGGAAGGTTGTTTCTTAAAATAAACAACCTTTTCAGTAACACGAACATCTTCTTCTACTATGTATAGAAGAACATGTTCACTATCCTCCTCATTCATGATAGTTTTTGTTGCAGGTGAGACAACCTCTTCTTCTTCTTCTTCTGGATTCACAGAAAATTTATCTGGTTATAAGCATGGATCAGAAACTTCTTTAGGTCATTACGGGTGTTCCAATGTATTAATATTTTCATAGATCCAATCATTGTCTTCCACCCATATATTTCTCCAATGATTCCAATTCATTTTCATCATCTTGAATATAACCATTGAAAGAAAAAACTCATAATCGTTCATAACTTCTTCATTTTGTCCAACAGATTCTTTGGCATGATGCATGGCTAAGATAATCCTAAAATAAAAAATAGAGGATTACTTTGATGTTGTTTTGTTCAACTCAAACATATGGTGTACAATGTATTTTCAAAAGATGATCTTATGTCCATTTTTCAGTAGATGTATCTAAAATACATCATGATACAGGAGTACAATGGAATCAAATTTAATGGGACCAATAAAATTCTGAATAAATTTAAACAGGAGTTTGGATTCTCTATCCAACTCTGTAGTTATGGATCTCCTCTTGGGTCTATTTCGAGTATATATTCATAAAGATTCTTCAAAGACAAAAATAATTATTGGAGGTGGTTGACCTCAATATTAGTCCTCAAAAATACCTTCATGAGGTATTTTATTTCCTCTTATCCATATCCTTGAAGAAAACATTCATCTCTGTCAAATTATCCAGCTTCTCACTATATATCCATCTTCTTATTCAAAAGAAAACTGAACATACTGGTAAAATCGTCCAACTAACTTAAGGTAAATAGGCCTCTCTTCTTTTTCAAACCAATCTAACCATATTTTCTTTTTCAAAACTTTCAAAACTATATATTTACATGACAGAAGCCACTTGGGGAAAATCTCATTTTCACGTATCGTTATTCTGTTCAATAGGTTCGGATTTAGAGGGCACTCAGGTTTTATCTTCGGGTTGATTTTCCTCTTCTTTTTTGGACTGGGTTTTTCTGGAGGAGACGAAGGGGGGTGTTTCATCCTAGGAATTCAGAGAAGGTTCGAGAGATTGAAGGTTTGAATAAGGGTTATAGTTTGATATAAGAGAAGTGAGATGGAGTGAAAATACGAGTGAAACTTATTTTATTTTATCATTTAGGAATACCAATCATCGAAAAAACAAATGCATGGGAAAGTCAAAGTGTAAAATAATAAATTAAAGAGATACAAGAGATAATGTATATATAATACAATAATGTATCTTTATGGTTAGACAGTAACTGACTATCACTGTGAGATAGTAACATGCATTCACGGTGAGATCATAACATGGATTCACGATTAGACTGTAACTCTGTGATTTCTATAATGTGCAACTGTATTGTTTGAGACAGCAAGTTTCATACAATAAGAAAGAAATATTATCTACGAGACTATAAACATGTTATAGTATGTCTTAAGATAGTAAAACTACAACACTATTTGAGTTAAACAAAAATATCAAGATAGATATTTGTGAAACTTTAAAGCGTGAAACAGTATGATATGAAATAGTAATATATGAAACAGTAATATAACTACTTAATATTTATCATAACCAATTCATGTATAATGTAATCAATTATTTCATAATTTAGTGGCTTCATTTTATATATCCACAAGCTAATATTCAATTCTAATGAATTCCAAATTGATGTCACATTTTTGGTAATGATCTGTCAAAATGTGATGTATTACATCAATATGTTTTTTCCAAGAGTGGGAAATAGGAATTTTCGAGATGTTAATTGCACTTGTATATTCAAAATTTAAAGTTACATGCATGAATTGTTTTCTATTATCTAATAATGTTTGTTTCATCCACAAAATCTGTGCACAACAACTACCAGCGTCAATTTATTCCACTTCTGTAGTAGATAATACAAGAGAATTTTTTTCTTACTACACCATTATACTAGTGATTTACCAAAAAATTGACATATTCCAGAGGTGATTTCCTATTTTACATACAACCACGAAAGTCAGAATTAGAATAAATAACTAATTCAAATTATTGTCCTCTAGGATAGAACAGTCTTAGATTGGGTGTATTCTTGAGGTATTTGAAAATTGTCTTTAAATAATTTAAATGAGATTACTTAAAATCTTCTTGAAAACGAGAAAACACACACACACTAAACATAATGTCAGGTCGACTAGCAGTTAAGTTGAGTAAACTTCCAATAATTTCTATGTAAGTGGTTTGATCTATAGATTTTCCATATTCATCCAGATCTAACATACATGTGGTATTCATTAGAGTGTCACTACATTTAGTGTTATACAATAAAAGATGTTAAACTAGGTCTCTAGTATATTTACATTGATTTAAAATAATACCATAATTATTTTAAAAGATTTGAAATCCAAGAAATAATTGTAGTTCTCCGAATATACTCATTCCAAATTTTTTTTGCATCACTATAGAAAAATCAATACATAAATAAATTTTTTAAGATAAAAATATAATATCATCTACATAGATTTGAAAAAATAACACATCCTTAGAAATTTGTTTTATAAAAAGTTTTGGATCCGATTTTTATTTGATAAAATCATTGTAAATAAGAAATGCAATTAATCTACCATACCAAGCTCTGGGAGATTTTTTTAAACAATACAAGTCTTTTGATAACATAAAAATACGATTTGGAAAATAAGCTTTTGTAATACCAGGGGGTTTCTCAACAAAAAATCTCTCTATTATATACCCATTTATAAATTCACATTTGATATCTATTAGAAGTAGTTTGATATTTAGATGTGCAGAATAAGCAAGTAGAATTCTGATGGCTTCATGTCTGTCTGCAGGTGCAAAGGTATCATCATAGTCATTTCCTTTTTCTTGACTGTATCCTTGTGCAACTAATCTTTCCTTGTTTCTAACTATATTACCAACTTCATCAACTGTATTTCTAAACACCAACTTAGTGCCTATGGTTAATGTGTCATTGGGTCTTTCAACAAGTTGCCAAACATTGTTCCTTTGAAACAAATTATGTTCTTCTTGCATCGCCATCACCCAAAATTCACAATTAATAGCATGAATAAGGTTTTTAGGATCATGTGGTTACATGAAAGCTTTATATTCAACATGATTCATATGGGAAGATATATTTTGAGTTCCCTAATCAAATTCTACAATAACATCAAATAAAAGACGGGTTTTAAGAGTTATAACAACTCTAGATAAAGAAGAACTTGTGATTCTAGGTTCATTATCAATTTCAAGCTCATTGTGACATGACTCTATGGAATTTTCAGAATTGAAATTTTTCACAGATTCTTTCACAGGATACTGATAGAATTTTGAATTAATTTCTAGATTTGATACATCATCCTCATGGTTCTCTATAGTGGTCTTATGATCTTGTGGACCTGTTACATCAAATTTGAAATATACATATTCTTCTATATATTTAGTTATTTTATTAGACACTCTATAGGCTTTACTTGAAATTGAATATCCTAAAAATATTCCATCATTACTCTTGGATGTAAATTTTTCAAGATTTTCCTTAGTGTAAATGATATTGGCTTCATAAATAAAAAAATTGATGTAGTTAACTTTTGGTTTTATATTGTTCTATAACCCATACAAAGTCCTTTTAATAGTAGATCTATTCAACACTCTATTGATTAGATAACATTCTGCATTTATTGCTTCATACCATAAATAAATAGGTTTTTTATTCATTAATCATGGTTCTAGTAATATCTTGCAGGGTCTTATTTCTTCTTTCTACAATTCCATTTTGTTGAGGTGTTCTAGGGGTAGATAAATTACTACTAAAGAAACATTTTGAGCAAAATGATTCACACTCTAGATTTTTAAACTGATAGCCATGATCAATTCGTAAGGAATTAATTTTATGTTCACAAATATTTTATAAATTTTGGGAATATTTGAAAAAATGAGAGACGGTTTCACTTTTGTGATTCAGAAAGAATGTCCAAGTATATCTAGAAAAGTCATCTACAAGAACATAAACATAGTGTTTCTCGATTAATCTAGGAACTCTAGATTTTCCAAACTAATCCACGTAATCCAATTCGAGAGGTTTGGGAAGATGACACTTTTTTCTCTAGTTTGAAAGAAACTTTTTGTTGTTTTCACTTTTAACAAGCATTATACACTTTTCCAATTGGAATCTCTAGAATGGGTATGACTTTGTGTTTGGTTTTTCTAGTTAAATTTCTATTGGCGTGAGAGTTATAGTGTCCTAGTTTCTTATGATAAACATATGACTATTTGTGAAACAAACATAAAAATGAATTATTTTGAGATACAAAATAATCTATGTTAATAGAATAAGAATTTTCATTTCCTAATGCAGAAAATAGTAATTATTCTTTTGAAATAAAAACATTGCATGCTTAATTTTTGAATAGAACATGAAATCCATCATCACAAAACTGTGAGATACTAAGAATATTATACTTCAATCCATCAATAAAAAATACCTCAGCTATCAAAACTGCGTTAGAGTTGCTGAATCTTCCAAGGCCAAGAATCATTCATTTACCATTATAACCAAAGATGACATGTCCTCCAACAATTTATATTAAATTCTTGATGCATGAGTAGTCTTCTTTAATGTGTCTTGAAGACCCATTGTCCATGTACCATGGGATCTTATAGGAACTCTTTAAGTAGCTTTCATACATAATAGTCAAATAAATAATATATTTTGGTACCCAAACTTGTTTAAGTCCAGTAATATTTGTGATAAGTTCTTTAGAAACACATATCTTCCTCATAGGTTTTGAATATGAATTATGTAAAGTATTTAAAAAATAATCACTATTTGGTCCAGAAAATAATGAAACAATAGAAAATGTATCATACATTAAACTAGTTGAATATTTTATAGAACTAGGTGTAATGTAGTGTGTCTAATATTTGGAAACAAAATTAGTTCTTCCAAAATTTCTTTTACCAGGTTGATATCCAATGCCAATAGTATATTTAAGATTATTTATTTTACCTAGAATTTGAGTAAGGGTATTTTTTCCATTGGTAATATTTTCTAAGACTTTATCCAGTTTCTTGTTAGATAGTTTTAGTTCAATTCTCTGTTTGATTAGTTGCGAATTTTTCTCCCTTTCTATAGCGAGTTCACTTTTAACAGTTGAGGTAAGAGAACATTGTTTCTTAAAAAATTTGTATTTTTTTTAGTTCACTACATGTCTCTTCAAGAATATTACAGTACTCAAAAATTTCTTCATTAGACATATTTATAGAGTCACTCTCATCTCCATAATATTAATAATTTTGTAGAGGTGATTCGGGTGTTACCTCATACGTGTTTTTCATTAAACACAAATTGTCTTTTATATCCTATTCAGTAGTGATGATTCCATGTCACTTGAAATGCCCACAGAAGCACTCCACATTGCATTCATTACCTTTTTATAGTTTCTATATTTTCCCTCATATTTTTGGGTGTTTTAGATTTAGAATGTTTTCCATGATATAATGTTTTCTCTTGTATTCATAGAAAACAATATCAGCAGAATTGTCACTTCTTTTACCATCATTCTTCCAACTTCCATTGTGATCATATTTTCCCATGAAGTATGGATTTATAAAAAGGAACTTCTTCTTGTAAAATATCTTGAACCTTCTAGATAATTGATCCATCTCCTCAGCATTTTCAGGTGATGATTGTTCACTACTGAAACATTCTACAGAAACATCTAATTTTCCTTTGTCTTTGTGTTTAGAGGTTGTGGTATTGAACACAATAGATTTTATATTTGGTTAATCCTCCTCTTCCTTGTTTACTTTCAACGCTTATTCATACATCATCAGTATACCAATGAGTTATTTTACAAGTATCTTGCTGGTATCACATAATTATCTACTAATGATAGATGTTCCTCTCCATATGTCAGGTATGCATCTGAGAATTCTCGTGATCTGTTCCATAGTAGTGACTTCTCTTCCAAGAGAAATCATTGTGCTGAAAATTTTGTCAAACCTGGGATACATGTCCGAAATAGGATCATCACGTTTCATTTTAATGTTATAAAATTTAATAGTATTAGTGTTATGTCTCATTTCGTTCACACTAGATGTTTCTTCATGTGAAATAGACAAGGAATCCCAAATTTCATGGGTAGGTTTACAAGCATAGATTATAATAAATTCCTCATCTCTTAAACTGTGGTATAAACAATTCATAGCATTTCAATTGTTATTGTAGGTAGTTTTTTAGGATAGTCCCATGTGATTTTATCAGTAGAAAGAATCTTATATTCATCTATAATTAAAGACCATCATTCAAAGATCATTCTTTGTAAATTTATTTTCATTTAAATTTTCCACTGAGAACAATTGGTTCCATTAAATATTGGTGGACTTTTTGTTGCAGAACCTTCTAATCTATTATCCGTGATAATGAAATAACATAAAAGTGATAGAAATTTAGAATTGATAGAAATTTAAAGATCTACAATGTAAAACTACAATCACAGTTGAATAAGGTAAAAAATATTGTCTTAATATGATTGGAAAACACTCCATTGATACCAAATGTTGTTTAGAATTGAGTACTCAAGAGGGGGTGAATTGAGAATATATTATAAATTTATAATTAAAAAGGTATTCTTAAAATGTTCCCCATTAGTCAAATAATGCCCAGTTATTCAAAGTTATTCTGTTATGAAAGATTGACCATTTAAATAACTTCTTAGAAGATTGATTATTTCTCAGTAATCTTAATATTGTTTATTATCATTACCTTAAAAGCTAATATAATATGGAAATGAAATTATAACTTTTATCCAAGAATAACTATCAATGTAAATTTATTGAATTATGAATTAAATAGTAAAATAGTGAAACCAAAAATAGACCAAACAGTGGATATAAAACAAGTGGTTTAGTATCAAGATGAGACCTAATAAACATCACTTAGTGATCACCTTCCACCAAGTAGTTTATATAAATAAACATGATACAAATCCTTTATCAAAAATTACAATAGAACACAAGACTTTCCAGGTCACACGATCACTTCCACAGTTCTTCTTGGGTATAAAAAATATGTTACATACATCCACTTCCACACATATCTATGGGTATACAAAAGTGTAAAATAGTGTTTGAGAATGGATATCTTGTATCCTTCAGTGTAATACAGGAGAAAGTGTGTGTTTTTATATAGAAAAACACACACTGATCAAAAGTATTTAAACAGTACTCAATAGAAAATAAGTCTAGAGATAAGGTTTGAAGTGATCTAATGGTTAGTATAGGCACCTTTGGACATCTGAGATGAAACATATTACAAAATCGAGTCCTCTTGTATTGAACAAAGTGTCTAAGTCAGCTAGACTTGGATCCTGTTTTTCATGGCATTGAAAAAGTGAATATGTTCTCAAAAACATTAATCTATGGTGTCCAGCTTGTTGAATCAAGAACACATAATGTGTTCTTCATGAAATTTGAGTGGCATGTGTCAGTTATTTTCTCAGGAAATCTCATGTGTTCTTAGTTGTTACACTCTCTTTGTATCATGTGATATTGTTGTTGGGCCACATTTTTTCTTTTGTTCCTGGAGTTCATGTGTTGGAGATGACAGGTTGCACATATTCTGCACCTCATACGTCTTACTATCAAATGATATGTCCATAAGGAAACATTAATTTTTTCATCGGTTTTAAAAGAATAAAATATGAGTATTTGAAATTAAATAAAAAAACATCAATACAGATTTAGAAATAGTTTCACAATTTTTCTGTAAATGGTGTCTCCATGAAACTCTAACTTCTTGAAATGGTGTCTGATTTGTCATGCTGTCTAGTTGGTCACGATGTATTGATGGTCACAGTGTATGGATATTCACGGTGTCTGGATGCTCACAGTGTCAGGGTGGTAATGGTTTCTGGATAGTCATGTTGCCTGGATGGTCACGATGTCTGCATAGTCAGGGTGTTTGGATGGTCATAGTGTTTGGATAGTCACGATGTCTGGATAGTCACAGTGTCTGGACATGGTTTCTGGGTCCTTTCCCAAAAAAAACATAACCGATGGAAGACTCACGGTGTCTCAGACATATCCAAACATTTTTATTCAGACATAAGTAGGGACATTCAATCAATGTATTAGACTTAATCATTAATCAATGAAATTGTTATAATAAAAATAAAATATAGTTTACCCTAATCATACAAAATGTATAGTAGTTAATATCATGGATAACATTACATAATGCTTAAGGACACTAATCATATTTACATGATATAAGACAGATTACATATGATTATTAGGCTTTATAGCAGATATATGATTTGTCATAACTAAAACATGATTAATAAAGAAGGATTCCAACAATGATTCATTATAAAGTGGATTCAATTCCTTTTAAAATTTGAAAAAGACTGAGATACAATAAATGATTCTGGAATAGTGCATACATAGTCCAAAAATGTTTATATAATATATATCATCTATATAAGACATCGAGTGATTTATTCAAGGATGAATTTTGAGTTTTTTGAATGATTTTTTACATATATTTTAATTTTATAAAAATACATAGATTCATATATAATGTTATGTACTCTCGTTAATGTAGTCTTCAGTCTCATAACTGTAAAATGTTCGTGTGTGTAAATATTATTTTATTGTAGTAAATGAAACACTCCGATATTTTTTGATATATTTCAATCTAAAAAATATAATATCATTGATATCATCTATTACATGAAATATTAATTTTAAATTTAATTACAAACAACACATTGTTTTAACAAAAATGGGCATAATATTAAAAAATTATTATTTAAAATGATAGTTATTGACTAGTCATTAGAAGGGTAGGTATAAATATGATTAAATAAACTACAGAAATATTATTTTTTACACATGTATATATATTTAATTATTTACTGACAAATTAATTAGAAATTTAATTGAAAAAAATTAAAATAAAGGGAATGTTTTTTGAAAATCCATTTTAATTCCTAAAAATGTGTTGTACCTCAATAAATTAAATAAATAAATTATTTTGAATAAATTTAACTAAATTTATATATATAATAAATTCAATACAAATGATAAATCTCATCTTATTTGATTTATAGTCTTAAGATAAGAATAAATTCATTTTTACCCATTAAGACTATAATTTTTTGGAAAACAGTTTTGCCTCCTTTTGTACACTAATATTAATAGTAATTATTGACAAATTTAGAAATTGTTATTGAATAAATTAAGAGAAATTTTAAAAAAAGTATAGATAAATTATTTTATAGTGAATAAATTGTAATTTTCTAAATAGATTATTTTTATAAAAAATGTGAATATACCGGTTTTTATTGTAAATTGAATTTTCATATAATGAATTTATAAGGATATATTTTTTATAAAATTATTTAAAATGATACATTAGTACAATTATAGATTAATTAAACAAATTTATTTAATTTTAATTAATTCCATGTCTAATTTTTATATAATAAGTATTTAAACTTTTGAATGTCTACTCTTTGGAAAACTACATTCTTATTTCATTCGTAACATTAATATTAAATTAAAATTTCCCACTAATATGAATTAAATTTGAAAAAATGAGTAATATATTATGAATCTAAATAATTTATATAATATATTAATTTATAATTATTTTTTCAATTTTAATTGAAAAATTAGTAAAAAATAATTATCACACTAAAGGATAAAATGGGTTTATCAGCAGTGAAACTAATGAGATATGTTCTAAAATGACCTGGAAACAATTAAAAAACTTATTTGTTGGAAATATTTCAACCTTTTAACCTATAATAATCAATAATGGTCCATTTTTATCATTATGTCATGTGATAAATGTGGGAACACTTTATTCCTTTCCAAAATTCCATGTGTGCCCTCTCAACCACTAAAAAAGGCCTCCAGCTCTCCATCCCTCTACACACATCCAAAATAATGTTCCTCAAAAAATACCTAAAAAATGTGTTAATTAATTCCATCAACACATCTTAGATTCATTTATGACATCATAATGTATTTATATGATGGCATTAGGATAAAACTAATTTTAATTTTGAGGAAGAGGTAATATTTTTTATAATGTGTTTTTGTTATACATATTATTATTAAACCATAAAATAATCTTCAATTCTACTAAATGAATTTAAAAAATATATAAAATATACATAGATGTAATAATTTTAATTTCATGCCTTATATCACTTTCCACGTACATGATATGGGAAACAACAATTCTTGATCATTTGTTTGGTGGATTACCACCTCACGAACTGATGTTGTTCATCTTCCATCACAACCTCTCATCAATGGAAATAATGATGGATTTATTGTTTATGTTTGATATATATGGAATTATTAAAAATATTTACAGATAATACTAATTATTTATTATTACAATAAAACCCTTTCGAAAACAGAAAAATCACTCATGTGTACAATGGACTGTAACATCAAAAATTGGTGTGATGTGTTTTTCAAATAAATTTTACATTTATTGTATAAGGATTTTTTAAATTAATATTGTTTTATATTTTTTGAAACATTATAATAATATTGTAATTATATCTCATATTCCCTTTCACCGTCAATTCTTTGGGGGATACAATGACATCATTCTTGTGTACGGCAGACAACCACCTCAGGAAGGAATCTGTTTCATTTTTTTGTAACAAATTTTAGGGAAGTTAATAAGGGTAAATTATATTAATATATTTGATTTATATATTATATAAAAATTATAATTATGTTAATTTATTTTTTACCTTCTTATTTTTCCATCCTTTGTTGAATTGGAGATGAAATTCATTCGTATGTATGTCCTACGATCTACCTTAATAGTGTATTTCATTTTATATAAATAAATAGTATGGATTAATCTAAATACATTTGTATTTACTGTATATGATATTTATATATTTTTTATCACTCAATAATTTAAGGAACCATTTTATACATAAGGGGATCAAAAATAAAAGTTCATAAAATATATGAAAAACATTGTAGTTATTACAAGAAATGTTATTTTTACAATAAATTTTTTATAAGAGGGTAATAAAGGTCATATTTAAACCACATATAGTAAGATGAATATTATTATTATTTTTTAATATATTTATATTCAACATATGTTTATTATATATGAGTATCTAATGTGGTCGATGGAATTCATGACTGGTGGTATATAATTTTTTAATTTATATTTCGTCTATGGGAGAATTTTTTGTTATTATAATAACTTATATGATGAGGATTATATACTTAACTTTTGATAGGAAATATCATGAATTTATTTTTTATCCTTACATTTTATGTTTCATTTAATGATATTATTTCATGGGGGTTTTTATTCACGGTTACCAAAGTGGTAATATTTTTTTTCATATTTTGTCTCCTTTGGGACATATGTTATGTTATGTATCTACTATATTTTATTAGTTGTATATACATAATCCTTAAAAATTAATATCTTAAATTTATTTATTATCTTGATTTTCTATTCTTCAATTAATGTTATAATATCCTAGGTTTTACAATTCGAATTTACCGATGTGGGATAGCATTTTTGCTTGGATTTGTCTTGTTTGGGTCATTTTTTTGTTTTTCACCAACATTCATTTATGAGGTGTATATACATACACATTTACTTGAAATATAATGAATTTATTTATTTTTCTAATATTTATTTTTAATTTATTGTTATTCTATCATGGGGTTTACGATTCAATGTTACCAAAGTGATATGGTATTCCCACCACAAATTGCCATTTTTTAGAAATGGAATATGATATGAACCAATTTTATTTTATGAGGTGTTTATACTTACCATTAAAATGTTATATCATTAATGTACATATTTCTGGACATTTTATTTTTTATTTTTTTAATCATTATTTTTTCTTATGATTATAATGTTACCAATGTGTTAAATGGTTTATGCTAAAATGTAATATTTTATCAGGATTATTTATGACTATGTTTAAAAAGATATAAAATTATTATATATTTATCATTATATTTATTATATATAAATTATACTATGTTTCCTTATTGAGATTTCATTTTTACTATAGTTTTTCTATGTGTAATTACTCATACGACCACAAATAATGGTTTTCAAATGATTTTCTTTCTCTAATCAGTCGAAACTGGTTTTTATTCCATATAAATGTTTTAAAAAATTTAATTGATTTTTTAGTAATATCCAATTTTATTATAAAGTCATTTTTATCATTTTAATACATTTTAAAAATGGAATTAAAAACTAATGATCATTTTATTTTCCAAACAATGCATTCTTGGATTTTATAGATAATATTAATGAAATATTTGTTATTGCGTGTATGTCAGGAGCATAATATACTAATATCATGAATATTTTTGTAATATTCAATTATAGTTTTTATATTTTATTTTTGAAAGAAAATTATATTAAAATTTATTATGAATTTTGTGAAATAAATTTATTTTCAAACTAAAATGTATTTTTTCTTCAATATAAAATTTAACTCATCTGAAGGGATTCCATTATATGTTACAATCGTTATTTTCATTGGAAATGGTTTCTAAAAAAATTTAATCTTTAAAGCCTATTTTTATAGAATGGAGTGGTTATTTTAATTAATATATATTGTAAATGATAATTTATTACTCCTTTATAATCTTCCTTTTTAATTTTCAAATAAAATGTCATAATATTTTTTTATTCTAAAATGTTTTTTTAAATTAGAAGGTTATTTCCCTAAAAATTGTTCTAATGGATATTTGGAACTCATTTTCCATAAAATATGACATTATTTTTTGTAACACATTATATATTAGGGATATGATCCATGGATAAAATTATTATAATTTCTATGAGTGGTTTTTATTTATGATGAATATAATTTAATTGAACAGATATCTTTTCAATTTCTAAACCATGATAAAATGATTATGAAACATGATTATTTTTCAATAGGTTATGAAATAAAGAAATAATTAAATTATTAGGAAACCTTTTCCTTTTCCATAGGTTGTGCTATGATTAAATGTTTGTGAACCCCATTTGTTTTCATGGATTCTCATGAAATATTTTTTTTTGATCTTGTGGAGCACATAAATATGATTTTCATTATGTTATGGGTGGGAGCTATATATCCCTAAAATTTATTGGGTAATGACTGATATCTCATGTGATAAACAAGACTGGAATGGGGAGTGGACAGAGTTCAGTAAGAGAAATTGTAAAATAAGATAGTCTTGGGAGTGACCCATGACTACTATGATGGATTGTAGTGTGATTCCAGTTCACAATGATAGTTTTGAAAATTATCCTTGACTACTAATGAAATTATTCACTACGATTATCTATATTTTATTAATATTTTTTTATAATAACTTTATTCTCTAGTGGATCATGTCATTTGTTACCATTGAGAATCATGTACTATGAACTGCATCAATTTATTCCATGACTCACAATTATGCACTATGAAAAGCATGCAATGGTTTTGAAATGTTATTATCCTGTTATCATACTAATATGCACAAGTAATATTTATATCTCCTATTTTATCAATACTAATCTTATATGATAAAATTTTATTATGTTTCCTTTCCCCATTATATGTATAACGGTATTGCATAGGATAATGATTAAATGGAATCTAGTTATGATGTACTTCATAAGGGATGTTATACCTTAGATATGGACCATTTATTTATTTCTCCATGTTTCCAAAAACACTAATACAATTTTGATTTTTAGGCGTGCATTTGGGAAATGTAATTAATGTTAATACAATATTATTAACAATTTTATATGATAAACATAAGTTATTATATTAGTTATCATAGGAATGTTTATTTTTGGTGACTGGATGAAATATGGTTAATGATAATTGTGACATGAAATGTGTTTTTTTAAATAAAATTGTTTGGTGAAGTGATTGGTTATATCTTTTATGACTAATCAACTATCACGATATATAATTATGAACATGAACCTCAGCCAAAACATAGACTGAACAAATAAGATAAGGATGAATTTCATTGATGGTTCAAGTGGTGCTAAACATGGAGGAAGGAATATATAGTTCAATATATGTAGATAATGATGGATGAATCACTCATGTAAATATCTCAAAGTTATTATAAAATGTTTAATTTTTTATGAATAATGGCTCAAATTACATAATTTCTAAGTAAAATTGAAATGTTCAGTTACCATGATGGATTCAAATAATGATTTATCAATTGAATCATCAATGGTTTAATTTTATAAATACGGAATATATGGACATTATATAATTAAAAATTTTAGGGGGAAATTTAAAGATGAGGATCTTCAAGGTTTTTTTATTAATGGTTTTCCCATTTATGATGTGGAGACTACAAATAACAAGTTAAATAAAGTAGTAATCGAGGAATCTGATGATGAAGTTCGATTAATGGTATAAGAATAATGTCGAATTATTTACATTTATATATATTGGAATTAATGAATTTAATAATTTATAATAATTTTTGGAATAAATTATTCCTTATTGATTTTCATAAATATGATTAATGTTATTGATGAATTGTAAACGTGATTTAATGGAAATGTGATGTTTTATAAAAAACACATGATTACGGAAAGGGAACCCTTATTATGTTCATATTTTGGAAAAATTTGTTTATATATAGGGTAAATAGATGACTGATATGGATAATGTAAAGTTTATTGCATTGAATGATATAGAATTGATTAGTTATTTGATGTTTAAGTGGTAAAAATTATAATTGATGGAGGTTCAACATTTTTGGTTTCAATGAATATATTCAATATTCTATTATTTTATTAATGTTTCAAAAATTGAGATATTTTTTTATCCCAGTATGTTTTCATTATAGTATTAGGCTAATTAATAATATTACCATGTTTTAAGATAATATTTGACAAATTTATTAACATATTTTTCATGTGACCATTAAAATATACTTATTTATATTTTTCGGATTGATGTTAAGTTTATTTTTTGAAATTTATTAAACATCCATATAATGTTTGAATTCTGGCAGGGCATTATGATTAAAAATTTAGGAATGTTTTTTAATTGGACATTGTATTAGGATTAGTTATTAGTTTATTACATCACTATGTAATGATTTATGCATATTTAATATATTAGTCTAAAAAAATTTTATGGTTATATCTCACGATTTAGGGAATGAATTATCATTATATTATGGGTATAGTGATTTTTTATTTTTTCAGTCATACAAAATTCATCATTATTCCTTAGTGTAACTATTGAAAAGGAAAATGACTTAAGAACATCAAAATAATAAAATATGGATTATTATAAAAAGAGATGATATTCCCTATATGTATCAGTCCCCCCGAAATTCTTGACTGTATGAATATGAAATCCTATTGATTATAACTTCCACTAAAACCACATGATATCTATGTTGTGTTAAATGTATACCACCTAAGTAAGTACATACATGATACTTCATATTTACTTAACTCAGAAGCTATACAACTAGAGTGTGATCCTTCTTCAAATGTAACAATCATTTAAAATTCTCTATCATACATATAATGTTATATTAAACAATAAATTTATTATTGTAATTGATTTTTAATGAGACCACCATCTTGATGATGCTATATGTGAACATAAGAATTTAATTAGGTAGAATAATAGTAATTATTTTTTTTTTAAGGAAATTTTTGAAATGAAAAACTAAATTTCTGTGGTATAGAATTTAGAAAACGTAGATAAAATTAAATATATATATCAAATAAATTTTGTTTCGTTGATATCGTGTGGTATATCCAAAACAATGTTTATCATGAAATACAATAAAACAAAATGTTTTTACCAAATGAGAAGTACTATTAAAATATTAGTATTTAATATGATAATTATCCTCGGGGAATCCTAATGATGGTTATTAATATTATTTACTAAATTATAAAAATATATGATTTTTAGAATTAGATAAAATTAATTCATTACTGTAAAATTAATTATATATGAAAATTAAAAAATTAAAAATAAATTAAATATTTTTCTGAAAAACAATTATTTGGAACACAAACAGGATTTACCTAAATTAAAAAATAATAACATTGGATTAATTATTTTAAGTAATTGATATATTTTATTTAAATTTAAAAAATTTGGATCCATCAATTAAGATTTATAATAATAAAATATGAATAAATGAAATTTTATGATTAAAAATTATATTTATGTAAAAATATGATTTACTGACTTTTGAACACATATCAAAAAACAAATATTTAACATTTTAGAAAACCTATTTTTATAATTAAAAAATCAATTTTAAAATCATTATTTTAAAATTATCTTACTGTGATATTTTGGGAATTTAAAATAATGATTTCTTTTTCAATAGATGGTGAAAATAGTGGTTTTTAATGATAATCAAAATTTTGTTTAATAAATTAAAAGGATATATTATAAAAAAAATGTTTTTAGAATTGAAATTAATAACAAAAATATATTTATTAATCCAGTTCTATGTAATAAATTTCATATTAAATATTCATATTAAATGATTTTAATGTTTTGAACAATTTCTCTTTGGAAAACCACTTTCTCATCAAGACTAATGGTTTAGTATAGAATTAATTTTTTTCACTTCGATGAATAAAATTTGATAAAATGAATTTAATATTTAGAATATTTATAATTTATATTATATAATATGTTAAACGTAATTTTATTTCTAAATGGGTTTTAAAAATATTAATACTTTATGACATCGATTATTGATAGATCATATTTATCAAAGGTTTAACTAGAAATATATGGGTTTAAATGACCTAAAAACATTTAAAATTCGCACTTAATGTCTATTTTTATGTCTTATAACCTATAAGGATTGTTTATGGTCAATATTTGATACTTTTGGCATGTGAAAAACTTAGATACACTGTATTCATTTCAAAATTCTCATATATGTCCTCTACCACACTTATAAATAGACACTACATACCCTTATCAATTAAAAAATCATAAATATTTTGTTTAATACAAAAACTAAAAAAATATCATACATAATTACATACCCACATCAAACATTTTATTTTGAGATCGTAATGGAAATCCAGTAAGGGATTATGTTAAACCAAAAGAGGTTGTTCAGTGAGGTGGTAATGTTTTTAACTAATTGTTTTTGGTATACATCTTTTTATGACTCTATACAATATAATTCAATTTTGATAATATAAAAACCCTTTATCTCATGTATAATCTATTTTTATTATATTATTAATGAATAATATCTATCTCTTTTCCACCTAAATGGTAAAATAAACAAAGTACTATCTGTATATAGAAATATAACCTCGCAAACTACTGATATTAATTTTCTATCCCCACCTATCTCAAATGGATATATTATTTTATTTAATATATATATATATATATATATATGATATATATGATATTTAAATTAATATTTAAATATAATACCATGCATTTGTTTTTATCTCCAATATTGTTTGAAAATTATAACACATCTTATGTTTACAGCAGTCTACCACCTCTCGAACCGATGTGAGATATTTTACATTTCATTTTTACATGGATTATAATAAGGTTAGATTAAATAAATATATATGAGATTTGTAAAATATTTATACATATGGAATTATGATATTATATATTCATTTTTACTTTTCATTTCATCCTTTGAGATGATGGAATCAGTGTCCATATGTACGTATGACCAACACTCCCTTTTAATGGTGTATTATATTTATTTATCTAAATTATATGGTTTACTATAAATACATTTAAGAATAATAGATATTATATTTTTCTTAATTTTTTTTAATTTTATATATTATATTCTATGATCAAATTAATAGAACCAAACAAATGAATACATACTTGAAAAACCAAGAAGTTATTAACCACAATATTTTTTTAACAAGGAATTATTGAAAAACAGTTAGTAAAAGGTAATAGTTAATTATTATATGGTATGATAAATATTATTATGGTTATTTAATAGACTTATAATGAATATATTAGCATTATAAAAGTGGTTTAAGTGTCTATGAAAGAATTTTTTATATATTGTAAGGAATTTATTTCACAGTTTTTTTTCTTTGGGACATATGTTATATTATGAATCTAACTTCATTCATGAGGTGTATATACAACCAATAAACATGTAATATACTTAATTTTTGATATTATCAACATATATTATAATTCATTTAATGATAATAATTCATGGGTCCTATGATTCTATGTTATAAAAGTGGAAAGATATTATTTTCTCAATTTTTCTTATTTTGGTCATACGTTATGTCACACGCCTACCTTATGAGTTTTTTATATGGAATAATTGAAAAGATATTTCACTATTTCATTTACTCTCATGATATTTTATGTTTTAGTTATTTTTATTATTTCATAGTGCATTTGTGTCAATGTTACCAAAGGGATCCATTATTTCTGTCTCAATTTGTCTTCTTTTAGCCGTACATTTGGTTATTCACCTACCGTAATTTATTAGATTTATATTCCTCCCCAATGACTTGTAAGGTCATTAATTTATTTATTCTAATTATATTTTTTCTTTTGAATATCTTTTTCATGGGGATTATGATTCAATGTTTTCACTGTGGTATGGGATTTTAGTCTCAAATGTCCTTTTTTAATGATATAAGATATGTTCTGATGCAATATTTTTTAATGAGGTGTATATAGTACATATATAAATGTTATATTATGAATATAAATATTATAAATATATGTAATGGTTCATTTTAGTTTTATATTTAATGATTTATTTGATTCAAAAGTTACCAATGTGGTAACTAATTAATTTTGCATTCTCATTTTTTACCATGATTGATAATGATTATGTTTCCAAAGATGAAACAATATCATATATATCACAATAATATCATATGATTTATTCTACTTTTTTTAATTCTTGATAATTAATGTTTTCCATTTCTTTATATCATGTTGGGTACTGAAGGAATTGAAAATATTTTTTCAAAGATATATTTATTTATATCATCATTCATACATGATTTTTATTCAATATATATGTTTTTACAAAAAGTGTTTAAGTGTATGTTTTCACAACTATAAAATTAAATTTTAGATAAATTTTTACCGTAGTTTTACTTTTGAAACATTCTTTTAAATGGAATATTCATTTCATTTTCCAAATAAGTAAGGTTTTGCTTTTCCCAAAAAATGGGAATGGAATATTTGTTTTAATGTGTACAGCATGAACAATATATTCTACCATCATGACTACATAATTTTCATTTTCTTGAATCATATGAATAAAATATTATGATCATATATATGGTTTAATTTAATTAATAGTTCTGGTAGAACATATTTTTTACATTGAGAATCATATATTCCTATGAAATATTTTGATTGATCATTAAAGCATCATTTATATGTTTATATGGGTTTTTAAGAAAAGGGACTTCATATTTTTGTTGAAAGTGTTTTTGTCAAATTAGAAAGTATATTTTCCTATATAATTGTATTAAATGAATTTGAAATCCTCAATTATAATTATGCAATATCATTTTACTAAAAATGATTTTGAAAATGTTTTGTGTTTTAAATATTATTCTTTTAATGGGATATGATGTTTTACCAATGAAATGATTCACATTGTATTTCAAACTAATTTTCTATTTAAGATTAAATCATTTGATGTAGCATATTCATATCTTGGGATAATATGTAATGATTATATTATTATTCCTTATATGAATGGTTTGTAATTATGATATAAATATTTATATGAAATTAGTTTCTCTTCCAATGGTTATACAATGACAACTGGCTTAAAATTTATTATTCATTTTACAAGGTTTATTCTATGAAGTCATGATGATATGATTATGCAACAATTTTATATTCAAGAGGTCATGTTATGATGAAATTTTTTTGAAACCCAGTTTTTTTCATGTGATTCGATATGATGAATGTTTTATATTCTCAGGGAACCTATAATTGTTATTTTTATTATGTGATTAGTGGGACCTATATATATCATATATTTATTAGGTAAAGATTGATCTTCCTTTAGTTAAATTTGTCTAGAATGGGTTGTGAACCATGTTTAGTAATAAGATATTTCCACTATTATAGTTATGGTAGTGAAAATTGACTACTAAATTTATTTTCAAACTAAACCCATTCCATTGTGATTGTTTCGTTAATGATATCAAGGAAATGATTCTCTCATATTCGTTCTGTTCCAAAAATATATGTCTTCAACAAATTTTATTCTCACATAAGACATGTTCTTTGTTTCCATTAGGATTCATGTCACATAAAAAACCCATGTTAATACAATGACTTACATTTATGATCTATTGTATGATTCATATCGTTTTCAAATTTTATTGTCATGTTTAAATACACATATTCTAATGTTATATTGAAATCTCAGATTTTACCCATATTAAGAATCTCATATCACCGTTTATAATTTTTACTTTTCCTATTGTATGAATTAATTTATTATGCATGATAGTTCTAAAAAGGTTATGGTAATTAAGAACATAGTGATTGATGACAAAACATACTTATGGAAAATTGTCAATGTCTTCATGTTTCCAAATATATAACAAATTTACGATACTCAAGCGTGTGTTTTTGTAATGAAATGAATTTAAATAAAAAGGAAGGTAATGTATAAGTATTAGAGAAGTGAGATATTATATTATAATGTTATGCTATAATTGGATATGATTTGTTTAGATTCTTCATTTAAAAATATGTGTGTAATTGGTACCCAATGTATATTAATGTTCATATTCCAAATTACAAAGGCATTTATAGAGACTTCATTATCGGTAACATATATTATCATGTAGTTATAAAAGATATAATTGTTGAATATTATAGTCTCAAGAGTACATGTGGTAACATATATTGGCACCTTAATGTATTCTCTGGCCACGAGCCATCCAACATTAGCCTAATAGTGTAGCATGGTATTCTCAACATGGATTAATTTCAATTTTACATATAAACGACATCATTTTACCCAAATTCATTTCCATGATCATTTTTATTTATATAAATTTTCATTTCAAGGGATTATGTTGAATCACACATTCCAATTATTCTTAAATCATGGATGATTGTTACTATTGAAAAATAGTGAAAATTATCTATTATTTAATAAATATAATTAATTGATGTGTTACTCCAATTCCATTAATGAATTATTTTCAAAATATTATTTATCAAAATAAAGTGAATATATTACAAACAAAGAACAAATATATTATTTAAAATAATGACATCTATATTTTTTAAATAAAAATGTTACATTTATAAAATGATTATTATTTATATAAAATTCTACATAGGAATTAATTTCATTATATATAATTAAAAATGTTTATAGTTTACATCTTATACTTGAAAAAAGAAAATATAATTCTAAAAAAACATTAACACATTTGAAAAATTTAATAAATTAATCGTATTTACTTTCATCTTGTTATATAACATTATGAACATAATAGGAATTATGGATGATCAAGGAAACTAATGAACCCCAAACATAAGAAAACAAGTCATTATAATATGAATATTCCATTTAAATTAACTAAATACATGTTTATCATTCATAATATATTTTTCTAAATATTATTATTAAAAATGTTACTATTTAAATAAATTTAATGTAGAACCAAAACATTATTTTGTTCAATATATATGATAATGTGAGGAATAATTGGTATACTACCAAAATCTCAGATGAATGATCCATTAAGATCATGAGGAATATAATACATCACCACTATAATGATTAAGTCAATATACTATAAGATATTATTTGTCTTCAATTACATCAAACAATGGATACATAACCCATTATTTTAAATTTATTCAATTCATTTTCATCGCCTATGAGTAATTGTCCAAATATCTAGATAGAAAGAATTTGAGTAGAAAAAATTTATTTAAAAATGCAAATATTAGGCAAATATTTTATTGAAATTTTATTACGATAAAATAAAAAATGAATGGTTAAATGAGTTAATCATTGATATATATTTTTCATGTTATTTTCTTAACATATAGAATAAATTTAGTCAAATTTAATGGTTTGTTTGACTTGATGTAGAAAGGAAGAATGATAACCCCTTCAGATTTCCAAATAATTTAAAAAAGTGTGAAATTATTAGAGAATGGTGTTTGAGGGATTGATATTAAAGTTGAATTTTATTTTGTTAAATAATTAAAGAAACTAGTGTTTGACTGGATTCCTAGTATACTTCCACAATGTTGTGGGATGAGTGGAATGATGTATTGAATCCCTCAATATACCATCAGATACATGGTAAAAGATATATCTATTATTGGTGATACTCAAAGAATCATTCCGTATTTTTTCCTCAGAATATCATTTATATTATTTTAACACTCTTAAGTTATAAAATTATATAAAAATATAATTGAATTACTAAAATTAATTTGTTAAACACTATTATAATCTTGTATTTCATTACCTAAGTGACATATTTGAACAATATTTCTTGGTTTTTATGCATAAATTTTTTTCCCTATTTTAGTTTCTCAGTAATCCAATAAAAGTGATATATCATTAGAAATGTCCGTAATAATAATATTTATATTAAAAATAGTAAAATTTGATGTATTTTTTTAAAATAATATAAAATTTTTTTATCAAATATTAAAAACAATAACAATTTAATTTTGTTTTTTATAGAATTTGAAAGTAAATTGAATCATAAGATTGTTATTTATATATAATATGTTGTAATTCATTATTAAGTGTATTGAAGATTAAAATTGGATGTTAATTTTATGAATATGTTATATTTTTTGAATCCTAAAGAGTTTATTTTAGAATATCATTGTTTGGTTTACATTGTTACAAGTATTATTATCTTTATGTGTAATATTTTTATAAATATGTTATTTTTTTAATGTGTACAATTATGAAAAATTTATATGATCAGATTTAAGAAAGTACCTTTTATTACTTATATTTGTTTGGGGTTCTTATGATATCATCATGTAGTGAATGTATGATACATTATTCTTGATTTTTTTTGTATTTGAATAGATGGGGTGTGTTATAACAATATATTTATTTGAATTATATTTTTGTGCACTTCTAGTAGGAAATTAGGGTTTAGAAGTGTACTTTTTTACACAATAAATAATTCTATATGAAATATTTCACATTCATTAAAATGATTTATTTTTAACATATGGTATTATATATATATATATATATATATATTTTACTAATGTATTTATAATGTATTTTATGGATATCTTATAATTATTAATTTAATAATATGGTTAGATGACGTATTTTTACACATATTTTAACAAACATCATAAATATTTTTTAAAATGGAAAAAATATTTTAAAATGGTGGAGTTTAATCGAGTTTAAAAATTAACTTACCACACACATTTATTATAATAGGTCATATAATGTAAATTTGTTTATAGGGTGGCATTGTGACTTATCTAACTATATTAATTTAGTTCAATGAGTGTCAAAATTCTCATGTAACATAAAACTGACAAAATATCTTACAAACTACCCACAATATCATGTCACATAACTATGATTCATTCTTTTATTCCATGTTTTATAAATGGTATGAATTTATAACACAAAAAACATAATAATTATATAGGATTTTTAAAATAATAAGATTAACATGATATTTACTATATAATCCCACATTAGTTGACTACATATTTTACATATATTAAAAACTAAATATATTTTTATTAATGTTGATAAAATAAAATGTAACATATGATGGATGAAAAAACATTCAAGATAAATATATCATATACAATCAATGAATAATATTTTGTATAAATGAACAACACAATGATAATTCCTAAAATTCCAATCCATAAAATAAAACACTAATAAATAAAATATAATGTTTTTATAATTTGATATAAGGATACTTTAATATACCACCACCACTATAGATTCATGCTATAGAGAATGGATCATCAATGACCTTTGATGTTATCACCTTTATGAACATATATACTTGATATAAGTAATATATATATTTTTATATTCATGAAAATTTTGATCATGTGGGGAATGGGAAGTTAACCATATAGAATGACTCTAATGATTCTATAACAAAACAATACAATGTGAAAGTAACATGATAGTTTCAAAATAAAACTATAAAACATTTTATTAACAAATAAAATTTTTGATAATATTGAAATTCCCTATTAATTTTATTTTCATGAATCATTTATATATATAATGTAAATTTATAAAATTTATATAAACTAATTTAATACAGAAATATACTCAACATATCTGTTCGATGAAACCACAAAAATATTTTTTATCATCATTAGATAGTCCCACTTGTATCAACATGGGTAGTTAATAAGAAATTACTCAAAAACCCCATCGTACTAGTAATGATGTGATCTTACCCACACACAAAAATATTATAATTTTGGAATGATAATAGTAATTGTAATAAATTGACCGAGCATAGATATATATCATGGGGTGGACCACTAAATAGTCTAATGTGAATTCATCAATCTAAAAAAGCATGAAAAAATCATTCAAGGATTAGACATACTACTTGGGTAGTAATTTACACGTTAATGAATCATTCTATAAAATTAGAAAAATAATAATGAAATAAAAAAATCAGAAACCAATATAAAAATACTATCAATTTTTTTAATGGGAGGGCATCTATTAGACTCTTCTAAGACTACTCTAGATCTTGCACCTATTTTATATACAGCTCAAGAGGATCACATCAATGAGCCATGTGGCTCAGTTGAGGATGATTGCATTTAGGATGATATTCAGACTCATCAGAATGAGGAAGAGTACCTGAGGTCAATGGCTAAGAAGGGTAAGAAGCCCATGGTTGATATAGATGGATTTATCATGCCAAAACCTAAGAAAACTAGAAAAAATAAGGGACTATTCATAGATACAGAGAACTATAGAGACACGCTCATTTAGTGTCTCTAAAGATAATGTTGAACCTGTTCAAAACCTAGTAGATGACAACTCAAATGATGAATCCCTAAAATTCTTAGAAGACAAGCAGGTTGAACCATTACTATCTGAACTAGAGAAATATAACATGGAAACATTTACTGCATATAAGGATGCTTATCAGCTTTCTAATAATGATGAAATTAGTGACGAAGTTTCAACATGGATGGAGGATCAGGATGAAATTCTACATAAGAAATATCATCTTCATCAGATTTCTGCTGACACATATCTTGATATTAGAAAATGGATGTTCATTAGAATGGTTGATGAATACAAAAAGAATCCCAACTTTATATTTAGGGATATTCCTTGGGCATAATCCTTATGAATTTTCTTGCTTCTACAATGCTCTTCATTCTAGGATACGTTAATATTGGATTTATTGACTGGATAAGCATGTCACAGGCCTGTGTGGTCGACCTCTTTGCATCAGTGAAATAGTATAGGATTTCTACTAGTTGTTGGAGATTTCTATCTTCTGTAATTGTGATGCTTCTACATGTATGGTTATCCTGACTCCCTGACATGAGATATCTGTTAATATTTATTTGATGGTAGCTTGCTTGGAGTGCCGTTAGCTCAATGACATGCTGTCATACTACCTCTTGATGTTGTTTTTGTGATCAGGACTCTTCTATCACCTGATTGAAGCATGTATGGACTTGATTTGACTGGTTATGGATTTTTATTGATCTGTTCTTATACATTGTATACTGTACTCTTTCCAGTATACTGGCTGGAAATTGATTGAATGGATTTCTGTTTGTACCGTAATGAATGTTGTTGTCCAGTCCTGAAGAATGCTGCTTGGACAAATCCTTGATGGATTATTCCCACCTCATGGCTAGCCATACTGTACACCACCTTTAATGCTATTTGAGGATGTTTTTCAGGCTATAGGTTCACAGTGGCGATATCTGACTGGAGCTTCATTTTCAGCAAGCCAATGCTAGAATGAAGGATCCTTGATTGAAGGTTCTGCACTCTGGGAATCTCTTGTTGGTTGTTTGCTTTGGTAGCTTGGAAACTCATGGGTCCATTTCTTTGTATCCTGGATACTTCCCTGCTGGTGCAAGTTCATTGCACCTCGTACTTGTATTGTAACTCTTTGGATTTTAATAAATTAATCTTGGGGCATGAACTGGGAAACTAGTTCATGTCATCACTTTTCTAAAAAAACTATCAATTTTGTTAAAGTATCCTAAAAGAAATAAATATTCCATAAATCCAATAAATAGAATAAAATAAAACTCATTTACATGGGGATGTTAAATTATACATAAATTATAAATAAATAAATACTTGTGTAGGAAAACCTCCGTGAAACCCAAACTATGAATATATAACTTCACAAGATATTACCTTTCATTATCCAAAATTACAATTTTATATATTTCCATTGAAAAAATAGTCATTCGTATAATATGTATGCACATGAGGTGTGGATGTATAGGGACCGAGGATAAATCAATGTTAGAAATAATTAAAACCCATATAACTCTTACTGTAGAAATTTCAGAATATATAAATAGTAACAACCAATTAATAAGAAATATATTTTGTTAAAGCATATATAAGTCAATTTAGTTCCCTATATGTAACATGGATCTAAAAAGTTCCCATATGATATGTTTATAAATATTTAAACATTATTTTTAGAAAAATATCATGATCATATAATTTTTCATATCCTTTTTATTTTATGATATGTTTTTTCTATTTTTCTAAAAAGATATATTTTTAGGTGAATAGTGGAAAATAAATTAAGAAACCTTACTTTTTAACAATATTTGTAAAAAAGAAAGAATTAAAAATTCATGGAATCCTTTTAAAATATGATATTTGTAATTTATGAGTGACTTTATTATTTTTGAAATGATTTTTTTTATTTATAGACACCTATTTTATATTTTTGAACGTAATTATTTTTTCATAAAAATTATACATTACACTTTTAGTATTGTAAAACTATATAATATCCAAGCTAGATAATTACTATATTAAAAAAGATTGAAAATTTTCACCATTTATTTAGAATTATATATTAATGAACAATTTTCATTTAAATATAGATGATAAAATATATTTAATGAAACTATTTATCTCTCTAAAAATCAAAATAGTTTAAAAGGGTTTGATCAAGAGGGATGGATCAAAAAAAATTAATTATTATTTTGGAAAACGATTTTGAGGCCCTGATTAACCTTATCCCTTCCCATCTCCATTATATCCCAAATTTTGGATCGACTTCTCTTGAGAGTGACTTCACCTAATAGAAATGTTTTGTGTATTTAACAAATTTCAATCAATTTTCACACATTGAACGGGAACTCCTCCCCTCACTAACCATTAATAAAAATTGGATGAAATTTAGCAAAAAATTTACCAGATAAACACCTCAAAATCCCCAGGCACCTTCATGACGTTTTATTATTTTCATAAGTCCTTACCTCATAGGTTTAAACATATTTGTAAAGGATACAATCCATGAAGTGATTTAATATTTTATAACCAGTAATTTCTTATTTCAATGTATTTAGGAGAACATATTATGCCTCAAAATACATTAAATGATATTTCAGTGATAAAATAAGTATCATTAGTATACTTTTATGTATTTTTATTTATTGTAAAACCATTTACCACCATTCAATTTTCTATAAGGAAAAATGAACCAATTATTTTGTTGTTGTGAGGACTACCAATTCCATGATAAAACATGGTGTGGCCTAATATAACCATTTATACATAATACATTACTACCATGGTTTAATTATTAAAAATTAAAAATATCCACAGAACCTAAAAAAATAATTTTTTTGTTCCACCGATACTACAGAAATTAAATTCTAATTTTAAATTTTTATCATCATTAAATAATATAATTCAACTCTTATATAATACATGACATATAATCATCATAAATTATTTGGGATGGGAATGCATAATAAGGGGTGAGATCAAATTCTCCTTAAATGATAACATACCAATTCGAATAATGGTAAGATGTTAATCATGTAGTAAGACATGAATAAAGGAAAATATTTTCATCGAGGGAACATAATTCAATGATAGTAAAATATAAACATAGAAAAATATCCCTCGCTATTGATAGAAATTTTATAACAGTTTATGAAATGAAAAATATGAAACATAAAACCTAATACATGGATTATTGGAAAAAAAGTGGCCCAATCATAAACATAGGACGTTGTATCATTTTGAACCTTTCAACCAACCAACCCATTCACATGTAATATTTTGAACAAAGATAAACTCCATCACATTCAACATTTATTGAACTTAGCTACTAATATAACATGAATCATGAAATTTTGAGTATAAAATATGATCACCCTCTCCATTTTTGAATCTTAATATTCACTAACCAATATATATATAAAATTATATGATGTGGTATAAGAAATTAACCAATACATTTGATAGAGACATATGCTATACCAATCTTATAATCCATAAATATATGTGGCACATGAAAAAGAATCATCATATCTATAACATCCCGACCCAGGTGCCACACACTGGTGCCTTGAGCTGGTAGGTTACATGACCTCAAATGTGCCTCCTCACATGCCAAAGATTTATAACTATCTGTGAGGGTCTAATATCAATCATTAGGAGACTATACTGACTTCATCAATGTATAAAAACTATAAAAAAGGAATATCCAAAGAATATATCCATGACCCAAATAATACCAATATAACATGATGACCAAAATAAAAATATTCATTACATAAATCTAAAATTGTAGATATGACATTCCATGTATGTGTCATGGGTTAATATACAAACCCCAAAATAAATAGAGACACATACCACTCCCTTTAGGGTCCCAAATCGCATCTCCTTCAATTTTACATGTTCAATCAAAAATCAACCATCTAATATAGAACTACTTCTCTATTAATTTTCTACAAACACGATGTCTATTTGAGTACCAAATAGGCATCCCATGTATTGTGTTATTAAAACACTTAATGCCACCACCAATGGAATCTAAAAAAATATCTATTAAAATAATAGGGTATTTATTTATATAAAGAATAATATACCAAAAATAATGTCAATATATAAAATTTATTCATTTAATCTATCATTTACCACCTACATCATGGGTTCTAGAAGAATCATGATCAATAATTACTACTTTTTCCCATGCTGGGTTCTGTTCTATCACTAGAGAATATCATATATCACTATAAATTAGTAATCAAATATCATATAATTTTATTCATACATTGAAAACTAAAACTATTACTTAATTTCAACTCATGTTTATAGATCATCATGTCTAAAACCCCAGGTGTATTTGATATATAATTATACAACCGACAACTCACTAATCTAAAAATCTAACAATAGTGATTTTAAATTATTAGATTTTTTCCTAAACTCATTTATAACTATGGGATTTTGATAGAGCATTTTGTGTTCCTTTAACATTTCAATCATTATAGTCATTTGATGTAGTAAACCAAGTCCCACACATGAATATCAGAAAAGGTCATATATCACATCTCTCACGACATTCAACGTTAATCAATAATATCCCTCCCATCACATTTCCCAACATGAAAATCCATTTAAAATATCAACAAAATATTGATCAATACTTCTATCACAAGTAATAATAAGGTAAATTCATCCTTAAATCATTTTACTATATTTCAATCATAAATCCATTTAGTGAATGAAGGTCAAATCAACCATATCATAATCCCCTATGGTAAATTGTTTCAAATCATATTAATGGACTAATTTCACAATCCATTAATTAATTTACTAAATAATTAATTAAATTACACCATCAAAAAAAACCATTAATTACATAAAAATGGAATAAACACAATTCATCAATCAAAATATCCCATTAATTAGATCCTTGATAATTTAATTCTATTCTCTCATCACAACAATCCATTAATTATTTCACTAATTAATTAATATAATTCAAATATTTAGTTATTAATTAATTAACCAAATTAATTAATTATATTTCTGAAGTTCATCTTCTAAAAATTTCAAAATAATTATAAAGTTACATAATAAAAATTTAAATTAAGACACTGTGATTTGAATAAAAGACCACCTATCTCGAGTTTGATGATCAATGGTCACCAATGGATATAACCGATTTTAAGCTGAACAACTAAAATCACAAAGATGAACAAGATATAGTTTTTAAGTTTACATCCAATATTCAGTGGGTGATATATATCTAAAGATTGATCATGATCCACAAAAAATATAAGAAAATGTAATTTCATTGAATGAAAGGATAAGAGATTTGGAGAAACCACAAAAGATGATATTATCTTATGGGGAGAGGAGAGAATCTTCAATGTGGGATTTGATTCATCAATTAAAGTAGATAGAATGTATTAGAATATATTTGAGGGAATTGAAAAATGATCGAAAATGATTAGGGTTAATCTGAGTTAGACTTGGGTTTAATACCATTAGCTTATGTATTTTCCATATAATATTTAGGGTAATTAAAACAGCATGGATATTTTCTTTAGAAGGGGTTCATGGTTTTCCAAACTATTTGCCTCTTTAAGGGGTGGGGGTGTACAGTTACTCATATCATGGTTGATGAATCGAGAAACCATTATCGTTCCATGTGAATACCCTATGTTTGGGTTTTCATTGTTTTCTAGGTTGGGCACATGATTTTGGGAAACCATTCACCAACCATGTATAGCCTCTCATCCACCCTATTTTCTCCAATTTCATCAAAAAAACTACACAAAGAAAAAACCCGACAATAGAGAGTAAGAAATATTCAATATAATACCTACAAAGAAGCTCAAAACACCTCAAGAAATGGTCATGTTCTTAAAATATACTCACTATATAACAAATCGTCCTTGAGATGTAATCCCTAGCATCTCTGTGATACCCATTAAAAAAGATCAGGCCACCAATCTTGCATAGCCTCTTCTCATTCCCACAATTCCTCTTAAAAAAGAGATTATTCCCAAATGTATGTACTATATTTACATTATTCACCTATAATACTGTCAAACTATGATCCCCCATAAGTATTAGATGCTCCTAAATGAAAGCATGTGTATCTAGCCCAAAATCATCTACATCGATCACTTGAAAATGGAATGGTTGATAAAATTGAAGCAATGAGAGTTAATGAACTCATGAATATAATTATACATATATGGATGATCCCATTAGTACACCTCCAATATGGTTCTCTTTACCACCTCAAACAGTCGAAAAAACCTTGGTAATGACATTCTCAGTCTCCATAACCGACAATATACCAATCTAGAAAACAGCTAAAGGGATAAATGATCCCCATCTGAAAAATATAATGGTCATCAATGTCTATCAGAATACAAATTCTATCTATTATGAGTTATATCCATAAGTATTCAAATAAACTAATCCTACCTTAATGTCTATGGCATGAGGCTCGGTCCAAATAAATCTGACTCACTAGCCTCCATCCAATATAGAGGATAACTTCATGGACAACCATAAAAAGTATCATATAGTGCAATATGTATAGTTTATATATAAACGTTGTTATAGGGAAAATACATCAGAAATAGTACACCTCATAAGAAATCCCAATGTCAATAACACATGATCATAGTATATGAATAATCACACGAATCATACACTCTAATTTCTCATATATTTATATGTTATTGAAATTTCATACTAAGAATACACTATGTACCAAGATACTTTTGTAATCCCTACCAGAATCTATAATTAAATCATCATTTATAGTCTCAAACACTACTCCACGAAACCCCATGAAAATGGGATTTCTCCCAAATTTAAAAGTATCCCAAATGCACCAATGATAAGGTCTTCCATATTGGTAGAAAATGAGATACCATTTTCATACATAACAAATTAACCAAAAATGTGTCAATAGTTTGATGAATCCTAAGATGATTTTCTAAAAAACCCATCATCACGTCATCCCCCTTCCATTCCAGAAAGTGCAATGGTAGGGGTAAATGACACGATCATTGTTTTACTTACTTTCCATATAGAAAGGTGTATCATTATGTCATGAGCCTTGGTCTCTCCTTTTTTATTCCAAGACACCTATACCAACGTCATATGGAATGGTATATTTTTTTCACACCCCGATGAACCACCCACATCAAGGATTGGAATTCTTGAATCCTCTCCTCCTTCGTACTCAAAGGAAAAACAACAAGATTTCAGACATTGATGATCTCATCCTAATCCATTATATAGTCATAATATTTCACCCCTACATTAGTTTTTTACCTCCACTCCATACATTCTATATCATTATGCGTAACGCCTTAAATATTTCACAAATTTGTTCTCTAGGATAAAAAATAGTTGAGGTCATGTACTCCATGATTTCCAAAACTAGCACATTAATCTCAACATGTAAATGAATCATATTACACTGAATAATTGACTCATACTCTATATAAGTCTTTGTTTTCATGATAATATCGTCAGAAAAACTATTTCCCTTTCTAGGAAAATATTCTAGCTCAAAATAAAATGACAGCATATACTCAACCCACCTCTAGTTTAGAATATTCAAATCTCACTATGAAAATATATACATTAAACCCTGATGATCTGTATGAAGAATAATATTTTCCCCAATATATAATTTCACTATCATAATAGGGAATAAACTATTTTATCTAATACAATATCATGTATATAGTTTCTTAATTCATGTGGCATAAAATACAGAGACTCATACACCAAAAATAAATCTTCTTAAGTCATCATCTCTCTGAGTCCAAACCCATAAGTGTAAATGAACATTGTATAATCCCTATCTTGAAAAGCTATGATAATGATTGGTTCTGATTTCATTCGGTTCTTCATAACATATATGGAATTATCAAGTGACTCTGTCATTTAAAACAATACCCCTTTCATGGTCAATCCTAAAAGAGTTCCTTTCGACTAGGAAATTTCTAGTATGAACCTTCAATAATATACAGATAATCCCATAAAACTATAGATATCCAAAAAATTATTGGTTTATACCAAAGAAACATAAACCTAAACCTTCTCTAGGTCAACCAACACACCTACCTCGTACTTGATGTCACATAATATTTCTTCTTTATCATTCCAAAAAATAAACAAAGATAGCATGGTTTTTTATATGTTATCATACAGTACATTTTATAATTACAATATATTGAGAATGATCGTCATTAATCTCGAATTACACACAGAAATCATAAAAAACACTACCACAAACTGATCCAGGTAAGGGTGTAGGATTCTATTTAAAAGGTCATAAACACTAATGGTGTATTGTTGTACCCAAATTGAATCATATGAACTCATAAATTTTGTTCAACATCTGAATTTATATCTCAATACATCATAATGTAAGTCTCTAAACTTTTGAATCCTTTATATTAGGACAATATTTGAGAAATTATGTGCTCCTATCAACTAGGAAAATAGGACATCAATGTGTGGAAGAGGATACTAGTTCGTTCTAGTAATCTGGAAAAACTTTTTATTGTAAACATGCAAGCATATAGTCTCATCATTAATTATTATAAACCAATCTTACGAATCCCAAGGTGATGTACTCGGGTATATAAAACCATAATCCATCAACTATTACAACTAAATATCTAGCTCTTGAATCATTGTAGGATCCATAGTTATTGATGGAATAGAAACCTTCTCAACCCCATGCATGAGATTAGTTGTCAATTACACATCTCTCTTGGGTGGCTTCATTAATAATTCTCAGAAAACCAATAATGGGACTTGTCTACTAAGGGTGGAAATAATTACTATTTTACAACCAGCCCCCCAATTATCTTGAAGTTGACTTGAATCATGGTTTTTCTTTTCTCCTAGTTTTAGGTGCACTAATATTACACTTCCCTCCTTGTTGTCACACTATTAATAGTGAATATAATTTTTACCCTCTAGAGTTGTAAATGTAATGATCCTATAGTAAAAATTAATGTTGGCTTCATTGGAAACTAACCAGTCCATACACAAAATAATGTTAAATAATTGCATATCTAAAATTTTAATATCCAAAAGTAATAGATAATCCATAACATGAGAGGACAACTTTTTCATTAGAAGACGTCTCTCATATGTACTCCTAATGGATTATTGATCATCATCACCCATGTCATGCACTAAACTACTAGGATCAATCCATTTACAATTTTTTGAGATATAAAAGTATGAGAGGCACTAGTATCAAATAAAGTACTAGAAAGTGTAGATACTACATGAATAATACCTATTATTTTTGATGGTCTAGCATTGCTATACACAATTGTTGGATGAATGTTATTTAATTGTCATTACCCTATTCTCTATGATGTATTCTGGGTCACTAGAATTCTAATAGACTTCTGATACGGGGGATGATTCCTAGAAGCACTACATCCATTACCTCGACCTAGAAGGAGGTAAAACTGAAACTTCTACAATAATAAGATTTATAACATCCCCTACTTACATTAGGGTTTTTTCTAGCTACTATATAGCTACCCATTATTCATAAGTTCATATAGAATCTATGTAGACATCACATCTTTTTGCAAGAATGGAACTCTACTATTAGTTGAGGGCACTGCCTAGGAATGTGACTCGATGTACAACATTGGGAGAAAATCCCATGGGTATGATCCTAAGTAACTAACCTTTCCAGCTAGATACTATTATTTATATCACCCTAGAAAAAATAATCATAGTAAGTGTTCCTTCTCCTAGAAGATATAACTAATGACCATCCAGAAGAAAACATTTATCCACTACTGGAAGACTCCATCACATTTACCTTCCTAATTTACCACATCTAAAACCATCTTCAAAATAATATTATTAACATATGAAAAATCTCACATTTATTCGCATAATTTAATCATTTTTCCATTGTAGTATCATCTCCTATAAATTCTAGATAATTTCACTACTAATCATGAATGTGTCAAACATAGTACTTCTTCCAAATACTACCATTAGTCAACCTCATATACTTGGATTCTGTCTCCTTCATGTGTAACTCAGGGTGAAAGTGTTCCAAAGACATATATTAATTTAACATCCACTCCATATTATCTATATTTCTATCCAGTGACTATATGCCTCACCATTTCTACACTTGACCACATAACATGAAAGAATCTAATTTGACTCTCCTCTTAGGAGGAGCACCCATGTTGTCAAGTATAGTCCGGATAAACTCAACCAAAACCCACCTCCCTTGGGTTACCTTATTTGGTATACATAAAATGGGGTTGTAACTATAACTACCATGTAAAATAAGAAATGATTTTCACAACCTCCCTGGGTCACTTTCTATGAACTTCATGAAGAATGAAATTTCTCACAAAACTCCTCTCTGACATCCTCAACTGATTCAATATGAGCCTTATCTTCTAAATTTGGTTGATCACCTCCATCCATAAAAATAAGTCTTTCTCTCAACAAGATTAATCAGGGATTCATAACTTCAAATTTAGAAACACATGTTTGAGGATACATAACACCACAATGACATAGTTTACATGAAGGATCTATAA
Organism: Viscum album; assembly: GCA_963277665.1. Classification (NCBI taxonomy): domain Eukaryota; kingdom Viridiplantae; phylum Streptophyta; class Magnoliopsida; order Santalales; family Viscaceae; genus Viscum; species Viscum album. Next base: position 1,246,472,997 of record OY728141.1, on the reverse strand, counting down.
AACATCATACTAATTCATTCCCCTTATTACAGTCCTGCGATCACTACCCATTATTATCATATATCTAGGTCATGGTTAAAAAAGTTAAAATTATCACATTATTCATATAATTCACTATATTCCCATGTATTCTCTTTTTGAATCATTTTTGAACATTGAAATTATATTAAGCTCCATTTTCATTTTAATTACATTAGAATGGAAAAACATTTTGATTTATGAAGCATACACAAAACCCATTTTACAGTGTGCACCTACTATTATGCATGTCTAAAATTAATCATGAGTCCCTAGAATGATACATGTATAATAAACTCTAACAACATATCAGAGTATGATGAAAATCATAGAAAACCATATAAATAGTAATAAATTCACACAACAAGTAGTCACTCGAGGTAAAATAACATTAACTATAACATAAATCAATAATAACAAAAATACCAACTAGGTTGCTTGTCTTTTACACTCATAAAAGTTGTATAAAATCCAATTAATGAGGTCTTAAAAAATTAATAACTCATCCAATTCTTTTTTTTCCTTTTTCACAATGTATTAAAAAAATAAATAATAAATGAAATCATCTATAATACCACTTTCTAATGTCCCAACATTGTTTCCACACACCAGTTAAACATGTTCATTGGTAACATAACCTCATGATTGCCTCCCCATATTCTAGAGTATTATAACTAGAATATAGTGTTTAATATAAGTCATGGGGTGATTATAAATTATTTTTCAAAGTATAACATCATAACCAATAAATAAAAATAGCCAACTGATGTATCCATAAATAGAATAATACTGATATAATAAGATGAAAGAAACATCAAATATATTATCCAAAACTAAGAAAGTTGATATTTCATTCCTACTTTGTGTTATGATTCAAAATGAAGAACCTAAATTTAAAAAACACTACATGATGCCATGTGGGTCTTTAATTAGATCTGGATCCTTCGTCCATGCTATGTCCCATAATTTCCATCTAATATGAGACTGTTTCCCTTATCATTTCATATAATCATGTTGTTTATTCAGGTACAAATTATGTATCTTCATTAAGGTTTGAGTATAACTCATAAGGCCACCACCAATGTAATCAATAACAATACCCAGTCAAAAAATAGTTTTTATAGTTGTATAAATATTAAAATATAGGAAATAATATAAATAGTTCATATTTATTGAATTAATCATTATGTAACCACATAACTAAAAGGATCTTGAAAACCCCAGATCTACAATACCTACTTCGGGTCATGTTAGAGTCTATACTATCCCCATGGGATAACATACATCACGATACAATTGGTATTTACTATTATTTCTTTTAAATCATATATTCGCTAATTAGAATCGTTGTCCAATTCAAACTCATGATTTTAGATTAACATGTATGACACAACATGGTTTTTTGACGTCATATTCAATGTCCCACACCTGAATTATAAAAGAATTACATAATAGGGATTTTGAAGTTGTAGTTTTTGTCCCACACTCATTCATCAAAATGTGATTTTGATGGATCATATCAGGTCCCACACATGTTTTTTTCACGATGGTAATTTGATGTGGTAGACAATATCCCCATAAAAATATCACAATGACAAATATATCAAACCATTCGAGTTTAATCAATGTTAATCCTATCATCACTTTTCACATCATGGCATTAGAATTCAATTATCAAAAAAACATATTGGTCAATATTTTACTAACGTGGAATAATAGGAAAAAATAATCAATAAACCATTATAATACATTTAAATAATATATACTATTTAACCATAAAGTCTAATTTAATTATATTAAAATCCAAAATTTTACCATAATTCACATCACATTTTATGACCAGTTAGAAAATCCATTAATTTATTAACTAAAAATTTAATACAGATCCTCAGTCAAAACAATCAATTAATTACTTCCCAAATAAATTAACCCAATTCTTCAATCACAATATACAATTAATTAATTAACTAATTAATTAATTCAATTCAACCTTCACAATAATTCCACAATTAATTATCCAATTAATTAATCCCTTTCCACAGTTTCTTATAAAATTTAATTACCAAATTAATTAATCCAATTTGAAAAAATTAAATTGTATATAATTAATTTTAAATTATATAATTAGAAAACAATATTATAAATCAAGAAATTACTATTTGAATAATATACTACATTCCTCATGTTTTTTCAAGAACATTTGCTAGTAGATATTGCAAATTTGAAGCAGAACAATCGAAATCACAACGAAGAACATGATATAGATTTGAAAACTAGATCTATGCTTGAATATATTATATATATTACGTGGAATTATGATCCAAAACAATAAAGTAAATTTACACTTTTATTTATGAATAAAGGATGAGAGATTGGGAGGAAACCATATGGTATGAAAGTAACTTAATGGGTTTGGTGTGGATTTTAAATCTCGGAAACAATTCCCTAATAACTGAGGTTGTAATGGCTTAGAATATATTAATGATCCTAAAATTAGAAAATTTAAAATTTGGTTAAATCTATTATGGATTTGGGGATAATATTAGTTGATCAGGTATTTTTAATCAATGTTTTAGGCTAATTAAAATAATGTGTTGGGTTTCCTATGCAGGGGTCCATGGTTATACAAACCATTCTCCTTAATCAGGTTCCTCTTCAAGGGGGTGGGGGTGGGGGTGAATATTTACACCTAATAGGGAACACTATTTGAAAAACTATGCATTATACATGATAATTCACTTTATTTTGTTTTTCATTTTTTAGTTCGTAGAGAGCACTGTTTCTGAATACCGTCAGACAACCATGCACTGCCTCTCTACCGCCAAATTTTTTTTCTAATTCCCGTAAAAAAACTCTCATATGATAGACCAAAAAATATACTCAAAAAAAGAGAAAACATTACCTAAAATTCTATAGCCACCTATACTTTTTTTAGTTATTGAATAATCATAAAATTTCCCATAAAAATGGATTTCATGAACATATCAAATAATTTCTGATCAAATTATGTCAAAAAGGAAATAAAATTACACTAAAACATATTCACCGAATTGAAATATATAATAAGATAAAAAATTGGGAATCCTGAAACTGAACTCCAATAGAAGATATTATTTTAATAATAATTTAAAAATTTATGAATAAAAACATTTACAATGTATTTCATTAAAACCCTTGTATTATCTTTAAAATATAAGATTTTAAAATCATCTCCAAAATACATTTTATAATGTTTCAAATATACATACAAAAATAATTTTTTTGAAATAAATATTCATAGATAAATATTTTTTTAAACGAGAATATGAGTTAAATGGAAATATATAATATATTGATAATTATAAATCTTTTATATAAAAACTGCTTTTGTTTAAACCCACACTATTTTAATATAGTTCATAAATAAATAATAAAGTAGTTCTAAATAAATATTTAATGGTACCAATTCATAGAATAGAATATACTTCAATATAATAGGTAAAACATTTATGGAATGGTAAAATATGGACTTCGAGATAAATGATTCATTAGAATAGATATGAATTATTTTTCAAAGTCACACACTTTATTAATCATATCATAATGAAGGAAAATATGGATAGAAAAAAAATAAGAAAATGAAAATTACATATAAAATATTAACATCAAATGGTTGACTAAAAAAATCCATTGATAAAATTTAATTTATAATAGTCTATCATAATAAATGGTGGTCTATTTATCAAAACCATTACCTTATATTTTTATCATATAAAAAATATATAACCTACAATATTAAATACATAACAATCATTGATTCCTTTTTAAAATACATTTCATATATTTTTTTATAAAATTCATTTATATGGATACTATTGATTGATAATAGAGTTATGTATTTGTAGGTTAAAGAAAAAAAATCAAATAATGATTTTAGAAAAATTACAACTATAGAAATGAAATTATGAAATGGATTAATGAGACATATATTTTCTATACAAAAATGGATTTATTACGATAGTAAAAATTTTTTTATGAACATGTGGAAGAATATTCACATTGAAATAAAAATCCTTTCTATCAATGGATGTTCATGAATAAAAATGAACATGGGAAAATTAATGAGTAAATTTTGATGTACAACAACAAAAAAAATATTTTAATAAAATGGTTTTATTCATAGGGATGTTTAATATCATATTAATGGGGAATAATTTTAATAGTTTATAGTTTAGTAAGAAAATATGTAATAACAATAAATTAAAACACATTGGTCATTTCAATGATAAGTACATGAATCTATAATAGGAGGAAGCTAATCCTTGAATTTCTAATTATATATTAAAATATTGGTAAGAATTTTTGAAAACATAGACACTATATAAGAGGAATTTTGAGATTCATATGAAAGAAAATATTAAAATCATGTCCTTTATAATAATGTTAAATGGCTTAAATGTTTTGAGTTAGGTCATTTTATAGTTGGAAATTTAGTACACTTCATGGAAAACGAGAGAATGTAAGGTTTAGGAATGGAATCACAATTGTATTATGTTTTTTAGTTGAGTTAATTAAATATTAAAGATAAATTTTATTTGAGAAATTCATATATGAATTTATTTAAAGAGTGGTGATAAATCTATGTATTTATCTAGGGGGTTCTAGGTTCAAGACCTATTGGTCGTACGTACTATTATAGTACTATACAGTCAGTTATATAAATGATTACATGGGTAAGCCATGGCATTGGAATGATGCATGTCGTTTGAATTCTTTAGGTTAATTCATCCATGATTTTGCTTTAGGGATTTTGGGATATGATATGTGCTTCATTCCAACTAGGCCTACTGACTATGTAATAAATAAATAAGGTTTGATGGGTGCAATACCCCTTATGGGGTGGTATTATGCCCAGCTAATCAAGCATTTTTATGTGGTGTGTGTGTATGATTGAATGAAATTATTCCCTCAAGCATCTTATATATATATATATATATTATATAACACTAATTAAAAATTATATTTTTGATGAATCTTAGTAGGGGTACAATTCAAAATTATTTAATTTACAAATTTAATAAAATCTTTTTCATTAAAAAACATATAATTTATTGAAAAGACTTACTTTTACCTAAATTTCATTTTCATCATTAACATTCCTTAATCGTATTGAACAATTATTACATATTAAATGTATATAAATTAATTTTTACTGTTTTATTATCATCTTTGTTGGGTATTAATTTAGTAAAGATTAATTTAATTTATAAAATAGATAATAATAAAAAATATTATAATTTGAAAAAATAACTATTTTACCATGTTACCTAATATTTATAGAAGAAAATTTAATCATTATAATTAATAATTATTCGAGATTATAATATAATTTATAACTAAATATTCTAGATATTAAATCAAGTTAGTGTTATTAAATTGCTAAAATTTTAATTTCCAAATGTATAGTGTATTAGAAACAAAATTAGGGAAAATATTACGTATGTCCTAAAATATAAAATATAAGACTATATTTCAAAAAAAATATTTAAAATAATATAATTATATTTGAAAGACATGTATATTTATTGAAAAAATATTCTTTTTATTTTAATATTTTTTATATATAATGGATTTTATAAAAGTGGCTACATTTTCAAAAACATAATTTTTCACTATATTCTTATAAAAGATTTTTTTTTAGAAAAAATCCAAAAAACAATCCAGAGAATATATGGAAATGATTTATTTAAAAAAATTAGTATTTTTTTTATTTAAATTCATAAATTATATAAAAAAACTTGATATATTCTCAGATAAAATATTAAAAAAATAAATTTTTCTATGATTATATTAACCATTTTATATTGTTTTTGTTATGTGTTTACTTTGGGTTATAAAAAAATAATGGCTATATCGACAATATAGTTATTTATTTTAGTTCATTGATGCATTCTATACAATCTACTTACTCTATAAATAATAAATTATTATTATTTACTAAATTTATAGGTTGTAACATTCCACCCATTAAAATAGCTTATTTCTTAGAATTATATTACACTGAGAAAAACTAGTGCAGGTACTTATATCTTTTCAGATCCTCTAGTTCTGATATATTAGCATCCAAAATCTTGCTTCTACCATATAAGCTTGACTATATGGTGGTTTTATTCTATTGAACATTTTATCCTTGGTCCAATACCTCTATTATTTATTATCCATTGCTAATTTCTTGTTCCAATATCATAGCTATTGAGTTCAGTTCATGTGATGAATCTGGTATGTATTTCCTTATTAAAGGCATATTGAATACATAATGAACTTCAGATAGGTGAATAGGGAGTGCTAATTTATATGTTACAACCTTGACATGATCATGAATCTATAGGGTATTAATATATATAGGGCTCATCTACTATTTCTATACAAATCATAATACCCATTTTAATAGAAATATTTAGTAATAAATTTAAAGACATCTAAATATATATCTCATTAATAATTGTCTATATAACTCTTCTATCAACATTTTGACTCATTCACATTCCATTAAATGGTTTAAACATTCCCCATTATTAATTAGATATTCTCTAGTCCTACTAAATTCCACTCTTGAACATCATCATATGATATTATAGTACAAAATATTTTCATATTTACTGCCTCATGTAGTTTCATCTAAATATTGTAATGGAAACATTTGTTATATGAGAACACTAACATGCGGAGGTGTTGAACCCGATATTCATTGAAATCCATCCAACAATATGTCAATATAATATCTATAGTTTAAATGGTCCCCTAAAACTATTAATCAATGATTGGATGATATGCAGGGATAAAGCTCAAAAATATATAAATTTATTTCTAAAGTCTTCTTTAGAGACTCAAGGTAAAACTCATATTGTAATCAGAAAAAATTTATAGTGGTACTCAATATAGACATACCATTTTCATTATATATATAGGAGAGTTTTTTAGTGGTGAAATATTTGTTATTGCAAATAAAATGCACTCACATAGTATATCAATCGACTTCAGCCATAAGACATTGTGACCATTAAATTTTTTTGGGAGTCCAATGATGATGTCCAAAGTGATGTTTTCCAATTTCTATATAGGTATGTGTATTGGTTTCATCATACCATTAATATTCTACCATTATTCAATTATTTTATTACATAACAAATAACAATATTTATAGTCCAGGATTTTCCCCATTATGGTGTCCAACACAGAATTATGCTTCAGATATCTATACATCAATATGCCTATTGTATAGATATGTAATGTTGATTTTCGTGAATCATTTAAAATATTCTTATTTAGTTCTAGTATATATGGGACATATATATTAGTTCCATACCATATAACTCAATATTCATTGAATATGATCTCTAGTATATTACCCTATATTTTCTGAATCTTTATGTCATCTTCCTAGGATTCACCGATATTAACATTAATGGACCATTGAAAAACTCACTTGAGACTGACAATATTTATCTCATACAAATATGACATCATGATTTTCCCCAAAAATTTTTAGAGTACTAGGCCATGATAAATCCTCATCCAAGATAACGTGGTATGGGATTTTCAACAAATAAATTCATTCACCAAGTTTTACTTTCTTCGGTATAAATGTATTGAGTAGTCATATATATTTATTAAATCAAACTATATCCTTTAAAATTTGTTAAAATTATTTTTTGTAAAGATAAATTTCATGATCTAGTGATCAGATTATATATCACAGTTCATAGCATAACCATAATTCCACCAAATTCCTTTATTAAAGATCACTAGAAAAAATTCCACATCCTATATCGATTAATGATTCTCTTTTTTTTCAAAATATTTGGAGAAATAAGATATATCCATTTAATTTTTCCAGTAGGATTCATCCTGTAACTTTAAATGATTTGTCACTAAAAATTACACATCATTTTCAATTATAGTGCATTTTTTTTAAAATTTATACTGACATACCATTCCTTAAGAACTTTTAATCATTCCAAATTTTCTTTTTTCTATTTGAAATTTACCCCATTGAATATTAACTTGGTATGTGGGTGTGATAATTGATGGAAATTTCATACTAAGAATCATTAATATATAATTTTCCCATAAAAACAATGAATTTTATTAACATATTTTGGAATGTTATTTTTCTAGGAAACGTTAGACATAGAGTGATGTACATATATTCTATATTTTGGGAGGATAATACCCATGTATGATAATTTTTATACCCATAATTTTCATTTTTTAGAATATCGTATTGTCTCCCCTTCCATAGGGTCTTCAATGTAGTCCTTAAAATGGGATCCATTCTCTAAAAAACATTGGGAATATATAAGTTCCAACTCTAAAGAGACTAAAAAACATGATCTAGGTAATCTCTAATGAATCTATTATTAAGATTCATGAAGATTTTTGGGGAATCATTGAGTCCAAAAAACATCACTAAAAGCATATATCATTCAAATCATGTAACAATCATGATTTTCGAATATCCTCCCATTTTTACCAAATATTATGAAATAATGACAGAAGTTCAAATTTTTTCAATATTTTATCTCTTATAATTTAATCAAATATGTCATCAATCCGAGGAAAATAATAGTAATTGTTTATCATGATTTTTTTGATCTCACAATAATGAATGAATAGGTTAATTGATACATTCTTATTATGTATAAAGTAGGTTAGTGAACCCTATATTCATGAAATATTCATAATAAAACCCTTATAAATATTATATTATATTTTATACATCATTCCTAAAATTCAATAGATGCCATTTTATTGGGTTTATTTCAGAAATAAAATGATTCTGGGAAATGATTGGTTTAAAACCCAACCACACATTCCAGGGGAAAACATTGAAATTAATTGGGAAGTAAATTACAATATTATCATTGAATAATTATGTTCTTAATATTAAATTCCTCCCTAATTATATTTTCTATGAAGCCATTTTTGATGGGTAAAAATACCCATATTATATAATTTTCTTCAATATAAGGTGCAGAATCATTTTTACATTGATACATGATAACATGATGATTGAAAATAAGAAACAATGTTACACTTTCTTGGAAATAAATATGGGTTTTATATATTGAAATCCTACCCATAACTATAAGAAATTGAAATTAAACTATAGAAAGAAGAACCGTATTTTGGGGAAGTATCTCCCCAAAAATCATGATTTCCGAATAATTGTAAACCTTATTTGTTATTAGTGCGCCACCATGATTAATCATGGATTTAGGGATATTCAGTGTTTTGGGTGGTAAATCCATATTATTAAATATATATAAAAGTATTTTAAAATTTTAGTAATAATGGTCTATCATGGTTGTAGTGTAGATATTATATTTGTTATTAACCCCTTAATTATTCTCGTCCACCACTTTAGTAGTGAATACATATTCACTCGATTAATCCATTGATTTAGGAGGCTTCTACTACCTATTACCATTATTAACTATAGGTTTAGGGAATTCATTTTCATAATTCCTAAACATCTGGAATTTTATGCATTGAAGAGTGGGTGTAGCATCATCGTTGGACTTATTTTCTCTAGTGGTGTTATTATACGTCATCCCATTACATAGACAGTCACCAACAAGGTGTCCTTATTTTCCATACATATAATTGTTTTATGATCTTTGTGGGAAATTAACTATGTCGTTTCTAGTACATTTTGAAAATGTGGATAATTAAACTTTCATTCCCATATGATATTGTTGTTTATGGCTTCCATGAAACCCTATCATTTTTTCCATTATCTAGATTCACATGGATATATATCTCTCATTTAAAAATTAATTACAAATTGGAAAACTTTCATAGAGTTATACATTATCTTATATATAATAAATTATGATGAATTGGTTTTATGCTAATAAAGAAATGATCATTCTCCTTTTTTAGGTGAAGATATATAAAACCAGTAGTTTATTTGAGAGTCATGTGAAGTTCTCCATATAAGATACAATATATTCATCTTCCCTTTTCAAATTCCATTAATCCTCATTTAATCATTATATTTAATGGCTCAGGTAATGTTTTAATGTAGAATATTCCATTAAATTCCATAAACACAAAGAATCTATTTACCCCTTTTATTTTTTATTCGTAAAGAGTTTCTATCCTTAGTTAGCCACATATTTCATATGATAAACAAACAAAACAATATTCTTTTTCTCGAATCATTGAGGGATTCAAAATATAATATTCTTCAAATTAATTAATTGCATAGAAATTAATGGGTTTGAAGTCCCGTTAATTGATAGAGGATGTTGAAAAATAAAATATTCAACTGAAATATAATCCATTCTTAGTTTATTTTGGTGATTAGCATTAATTATATAATTATTCCTATCATAAAAGTGTTCATTAATCATTTCCATGATATTTTTAACCCCAATTCATATATCATTTGTAAAATCCTTCATTTTTCCATTGCATTTTATATTACCATTATTCCTTCTTAATCAATAAATATCCTTGAAAGAGATGTGTCCAAGTTGATGATACTTAAATACATTAATTTATGATGTATAAAAATTTAATCATACTGCAAATAAGTCAAAAATAATTCTTTTTCCTTCCATAAAAACTTCATAAGATTCAATCATTGATATCCATGATTATTTCCCCACTTCCACTACTTTAACCATTCTATTTAAAATTATAAAAAAGTATTTCATAATGGTTCATTAAACTGAATTTGATTTAAACAATGAATATCCATACGAGTGTTATACTTGGTGTGATGTAAGGGCATATTCACCATACACAAATATGGTGTTCGATATACAATTAAACTACAATTTTAGGGTTATTTACAGTAGTATCTTCTTTGGAATAACAATATCCAATTATAGTATCTATAATGGGATTTGTTCTTGGAAATACTCACTATTATATTTACCGTAATGTAGAATGTTATTTTAAACATAGTCAAATCCTAAGGGATCTCACTAATGTTTTCTCATTTTTGACTCAAAATTTAATAAATATTGCATTGATTCCAACTGAATCGACCCAATTAAAATTTACCGAAATAATACCTTGATAAAATTGTTTAATTATTACATCCCAAAAATAATTTAAAACCATAAATAACTAATGGTGTGGTGTTTGGGCTCAAGATACATAAAAACATATTTTATATACTATGTAAATAACTAAGTAATATAATTCCAATAATACTTATTCCATGGGATATAATCATCTGCAATTCATAGGGTATGGTGAACATAATAAGGGGTGATATAAAACACTTAGTAAGTGATAACATATCAAATTCCACAATGGTCAGAACATAATCATATCGACACCCATAAATAAGGGAAAATATCTGATTTAAATTTTTATAAATCAATATGTTAGGAAAATTAACGATAATGAAAAACATGTCATTTCAAATGATTACACATTCACCATGTCATGAGAAAATAAAACATGACCCCTAAAACATGACCGATTTATTTTAGGAAGAAAATGGGAACTATCATAAATATCAGATTTCCTTTCACTGTGAATGAACATAATTTCTAACCCTTTAACACATAAAATTTTTAGTATAGAAAAACACAATAACACCCACCCTTTATGAAATAAACTACTTATAATGCCTATATAAAAACCAGTATATCTGATTTGGAGGGTCTCAAGACCACATGCATTCCACCCCATATGGAATAGGATTCTGACTAGTAATGAGAGTCAAAATTATGTCATTTGGGATACTATAGACATAATATCATATCCCTAAAAAAATTACATAGAAATATAAAACAACTCCTAGTAATCCAGAGGATTAAAATAACATCAGAAAAAATATTTTATACAAAAAATAAAAAACTCCCATTGTAGGGATTCAATAAAATTTTATTAGTGAAGGTATGAAAAAAATTATTAGCATTATTCTGCGTGTGTCCGTCAAAATCCTCTGACTCTCTACCTTTATTTCCATGACCCACTTTAACATGACCTTTTCATTTCCCCAGATCCGTAGAAGAGAAATCATCATGGGAAATAGAATTACTATGGAGTATGTGATTAATAATCAAGTATGACTTCACCAATATTTCTATGACATATGGTCAAAATATATATAAAATTTTATGTCATGCCATAGAAAATAATAAAATAAAAACACCTTCACACATATGTTGAATCATCGAACATAGTCCAGGCCCCTAAAAAACTTGTCCAAACTATATGATTAAGAAGCCAATAAAGATTCCAATGTATGTATTTCAATGTTCCACCTTAAATAAAAATTTCAATCCCCATACCTGATGGTTCTCATTATCAATAACAACATATGAAACACCCAAATAGTTGTTTCTATACATAAATTATTCTAAATACTATATATAGTGATTGACATAATTGGATAACACGTCCCCACTATAATATTCTCTCATCTCATCTTATAAATGATTAATTCTCAGTTCCCATGCATGGTTTACCACCATGTTATTAGGAATATATGTGATCCATCCCATACCCCTAAAAAATCCATGGTTCATAGCCATTTTGGTCTTATCATTACCCCCTTCCAAAGGTTAATCTAACAAGAAATAATCAACATTTTAGTCATAATGTGTGATGCATGTTCAAAATGATTTAGAATACCACATGAAATACATATCATATAATAAAACAATAATGAATATAAAGGGTAGTTATCAAGTGGCTACACACAAATCTTGTAGTCATATATCATGAATAGGTCTGATGGTAAACTCACATACATGCATGTAAAATACATCCAGAAAGTGTAATAATAACTAATCAATAAATCCTGAAAAACATCATATACATGTCCTTATATAGTAAATAACTTCTTACCTCTTTCTCCACATCAACATCAAGGTTAATCAAGAGCGTTTCATCCAAAAAATTGTTCACTTACTATATAAAATAATCCATCTCTCCATAAAACCACAAGAATTAGATTCACATAAACTAATATTGTTTATAAATTAATTAGTAATGAAGAATAAAATATGGGGTGTATAAAAATACATTGTCATTATTTTTATCAAAATTGTTACAATCTAGTATCAGTTAATGGAAAAAAATATCTCCATTTGATATGAACAACGTGATAATTCACCATGGGAATGTGGTTGAGGTATTATAGAACACCTTGAACACATGAATATTTTTGATACACCAATTTAAATAACCTCTTTAGTTAGTAAAATATCTTTATCTAGGATATGTAAACATCAATCCATGATTTAAAATTATATAATAGTGGAAAACTATCCAAACAAGATGACTCATTAATGACCTACTATAATCCAACCAAAATTAGAATCCGTATTTGAGAAGGATGATCCACGACCATAGATTAATCATGGAGAAGACATGTTCTTACTAATTGAGGTTGAAACAAAAGATACTCGATCAGAAAAAAATTCAAAAGTTTATTCCCTGATTCATTCAAAATAATATGTGGATACAGAAATTGTTTAATAACTGTGTTGCTTTGATTAATAATGATTTTGAATAAATTAATAACCACCATAAAATCCCCAAAATTGATCCCTATGAATTTCACTTTTGGGTTTTTAATGATATATGAAGTATTAAGGTAATGAATTCAACTATTTCAAAAATCCAAGCACCAAAATAGCTTGCACCATGCCTGATATTTTTCCATAATGGTATTTTTTTCACGAAATATTTTATACCCACTATGTTGTTTTTTTAATACTATGCCATTTTACACTATCTCTATATTCCTCTATACCTTGGTGAGGCTTCCCAAACAATTGATGGAAAGGCCATTCACCAAACACCATGTCCTTGACACATAATTTCCATGGTGTTTTCATTATGATGATTTTCACTAATACCAAAAGAGGGACCACTACGGATTATAAAACATAATGTTGTTTCCAATTTTTTTCCAAAAAAAATTAACAAACACAAAATTAAGATTTTATAATGTTTTATAATCGTACAAGACATTTCATAAATACTGATAAACTCAAAAACACATAGTAGAATATGGGGGAAATCTTATTTTCACATGAAACAAATTTTCTTATAAATTTACTTTCCCCCTAAAAAATAAATTCTCATCATCAAGATGCTTCTCTAGTAGTTTGAGTTTCCAAAACTCAGACCACAAATCTCAAGAATATATTAACCTATATGATTTTTCCGTTTATATCCATCGATAATTCCATAGGATAAAGAAAAGTGGTATTTTATTTTATCATACGACTTTGTCACTCCATTCCACAATTTAAATTTGGTATTCCATTTAGGATGCATATTTTGGCAACTCAACATCCCCATAGACATTTACATGAATGGAATTGTCTATGTACACCCTGAGTTGAGAAATATTAAACATATAATGGAATCCTCAATAATAAGAAGGATGATCTATATTGCATGTCCTAGACATAACACTATCTGTGTCTCAGATGGACCAAAAAATACCTTTATTTCTTTCCTTTCTTCCTCAAATGCTAGTGGCCAAATCATGGAGTCACTCTTAAATAACCCCATTCTCATATATTAAAATACATAGGTATCATCTTATGTTCTACATCAGAACTCAACCTATAATGAGTTATGATTAACATCTTTTTATCAATTTCACTCTCTCATAAGAATCATATACCAAAAATATTCCTACCACTACTACCTCATATCCTCATATCAAGAAAGTTGTTAATGATATGTACTTCAATAGATATATTCAAATTGGTATGGCCTGAATTTTTTGGTTTTAACTATTTTAATATGAGAACTCAACCAAGGTTAAGTGATCATCCACCACTTCATTAAATTATATGATTAATACTTATATAAGTTCTTCAATTGTATGAATCATTCATTAAAATTGTATAAAAGTATGTGGATGTTACAAGATGAATTGTCTTTGTTGTGTCCTTATGGCCGTCTACAATACATTATACACTATGATATGAAGAATTCATATTTATTAGAAACATCATTAATGGAAATACTATGAAAGAGTATAGTCACACAGTAATATTACATTATTACAACAACTACTAAGTGTGTCTCATATATTAGTTAGTAATATGATTCATTTAATATCCAATCAAAAATCACCTAAACAACTTAATTTGTCATTGAGGGCCAAGGTTCCCCCACAACAAATTCTGTCAGTAAATCCTCTAATATACACATGTGCATAAAATATTACTAGGGTAATCCTCCTAGACACTGGTGCATGACCATTATCCTCTTGTAGGTAAGGAATTAGGAAATACAGCCAACAATTCCCCACTATATAGAAGACCACAAAAACTACAACCTAATCATGGAAATATCTTTATTTATTGATGATAAACCACACACGTAGTGGTGTGAATATTTCTTATCAGCTCTTCCCTAATGTATACATGATTAAAATCTATATAATACACCAATATAACAACATCTCTTACCATTGAATACCTTAGTTTCTGGCCACTACCTTTTATATGTTCCCGTATCACATTTCACTATGTTCTAGTATATGTTCCATATATTACTCAGTTTATCGAAAACAATGTTACCACCAATGTATAAAACACCTTCAATTGATGGTGATTTTATGAATTAAAGCCAAAATATTCCAAAAATCATATCAGGTTCTACTAATCATCTCAAGGTTTATCACAGGATTTTGATCTACATATGTCTTATGGATAAGAGAATCTGTAGTGATATTATACATACCCTATGTAAACCAATATTAATTTCACATATCTCTACGTACTCTAATTAGAGCCTCCTCCATATATTATGTTACCTATTAGAGAATATATGTTATAATATATTTAGTTTTGATTATATTCCAATCATATAATTGATTGGATAGTGTTTCCCGCCTTTCAGAGCGTGGGCCAAACCAAATATACCAAAGTAATTCATGGTATTTATTTTCATTTTGGATCACAGATGATGTGACCAATAATATAATATCAACTCTAGATGGAACAAAATATCCAATATGCCAACTCGTGATGCATCTTATTCCATTGTATATCCAATATCATGCTAAATAATATCAACCCCACAGATTTTGTTAACATTATATCATCTCAAGAAAATTATCTTCACACTGGAGAGAACATAGGAACTTCACCCCAATCATCATTTTCACAATCATAGATATTGATAAATAGGATAAAACTGGGATACAACATTGGTATTATTCCCCTAAAAGAAAACATATGTTGATCATTTACACATTTTGGGCTAATTTCCTTTTCATAACTACCTCACCTTTCTCCTGGTCCGCCAATATACCAATCTCAATGTCTACATTCCCAAAAATAATTTCATCACATATATCCAAAAGATAAAATTATAAAACCAAGTGTAATGATGATGTGATATAAGTGAACTCAGGAATTTCTCAATATGAAGTAAATATTAAAATTGGTTTGTTGAGAAGATAATTTTACCATCATCAAACAACATGTCATGTGAGTTAATATATTAGTGGACGATCATTTTCATGAGATCCATGTATATAGTCGACACACTCAAATATCCAAATAGAATCACCGTGCACTTGTATGTCCCATACCTACTCCAAAAACCATCTTTTTGATTTCCTCATCTCTAACTCACAACTATTCATAGCTCGATCATATATCGATTAAGGAGAACAACTAGGCTCTCTATGAAAAATCAAAGTGAGTATAGATCCAAAAAAAACATGGTTGTTATTTAATATAAAATGATTTGTGTTAAATGAATATATGAATAGTTAAATAATTCCATATTCAATTCATGGTGAATAGAATAGGTTCTCCCTATAGAGACATACTCAGACTAATAAAACCCTTCTACGCTATGTCCATGAATTGTACATTGAATTCTTTCAACTCATCATTTGACTTATGATTAGGTGGTAAAAATATCAGCCACAAAGTAGAAATGAGTATTATTATCATCAAGATTACTATATTAACAGTATTTTCATTTAATTCTTCAATAATGAGGTCCTAAAAAGGATCCACAACTGATGGATATGATGATGGGGGTGCCACGAATCTTGCCAGAATTTCAAATCCTATAATATATGATATGATCATCCCATGATAACTCATGTTAGGAAAACATAACCTGCTCCCATATTCCATTATCTCAAAATCCCAATAACCTCTCCCTTTGGTTATGTAAATGATACACATCCCCAATAAAAGTTATGGTTATATCAAAATATTTTCACAGAGTTCATTCCAATAATCACATTTATAGTCTTAAAATTCAAAATCATGAATTTTATCAGATGTCACTAACCATGAATGTCTACATAAATATACAGGAATCACAAAATTGGGTCAAATGTTTTGACCAATGGTGTATTGAGATAAGGTAATTCTAAATAAAACATGACCACAATGTAAATTCCAAAAGCAAATATATCATATATAATGGGTTGGGAAAAAGATATATCTATAAAATCTATATATAATGTTTAAGTGAACATATATGTACCGTGAATAGTAGATGATCCAACAATACTATTTTTGGCATATGATCCAATGCATAAACTCGGCATACATCATATCCATGACCCAACAATTAGGTGACAGTAATCTAGGAAGTATGCATCATTTTCTAAGGCCCATTACTCCTATAATGCAATAATCTCCCTACACTCCACTAATAATTCCCCAATAAAAACTAAAAAGGAAAATTCATTGATTATTAATGAAACACCACATATAGATTATTGAATACAATGTATATGGCCCCCTATGACCATATTTAATGAAATTTCTATATTTTTCTCCAATAGAGTATATTGAGAAACTACGTTTTAGAATTCACTACCTGGTACCCTACAAATCCCAATCATTCTTCCGTTTCCTATTACAAGAAGGGGCTCCCATAGTAATAAGATGAACAATAGTAACCAATATAATATGTGTTGGAATTGGACATGTATCATTGAACTATGAAGAACCTTTTCTGGAGTTTTGGCCTGGAAAACCACATATTAGTATGAAATTAGGTAAATTCCCTTAAATTCCAATTTGATCTTTAGAAGAAGACGTATCTCATTATTTTTTTCCCTTTAAACAATATTCCAAGCAAAAATAAGTGAAAAAAATGAAACACTATGAATCATGTATATTATATAGAAATTGTCATCAAAACATAATATAAATTCATGAATTACAACTCATGGAATACCTATATCATTTTAAAAATATATTTCAAATGGAAAAAATTATTGAAGGTCAACCAAGTGATACCATCATTTCCATTATCTTGATTCATGATAGTACACCATCTCTTATTGTGATCCTGGAACATTATGGTCCAATGAGTCAATCACCTATCCTTAGATGTTTAGAAAACACTAAAATTATCTCAATAATATCAAGTAATTATTTTTAATAGTTTAGGCCATCAACAACATATAAATTTTGAGAGTATAATAGATATAAATAAAAATCTTGATAAATTTTATTCATGAGGATGTTTCAATAATGAAGGGGCATAATATGAAGGATTCACAACTAAACTCACTCGGAAGCATGAATCATTGATTTCATTTTTGAAACATACTTGGTTGCATTCTATTTTACTAATAGGGGTGGTATAGGTACTCCCACCATAAAAACCCATACCAGCCCACCACAGTTCATCCTAAAATGTTATGTCTCTACAACATCCTCTCTATATAGATTGAATAACATCTAATAATTTTTAAACTGATTTATCAATATAGTTCTTAACTAGCCAATGGGATCACACTAAGGTTTTCGAATGTGGCTACTAGTAAGCCCATGTTGTAACTTAAATATCTCTAACCATGGTTATCCATCCTAATAAAATAGTCACATTCATATATATATATATATATATCTCTCTCTCACATATCAACATGGTTAGGGACATCTAATTAATTACAAAATATATATTACAACACCCTAAAAAATAGATATATCACATATTAAATAATAAAATTATTTTCGTAAAAGACATCACAAAGGAAGGTCGTAAATTAAGGACCTCATATTCCTTATAAAATAACTATATAATTGGTATGTGATCGAAAATTTAAATTCATGATGTATGGACAATTGATATCATGTAGGGACAATCATAAGTCAGATAAGTATCCCTTATGGGTAATAGATTATGGTTTAGTATGAATTAAACCAACAAATTATTGTGTACTTGAGTGTTTAGATTTGTTATTTCAGGGCATAAGAAATTTCATATGAATAAACTACTCGTTAACGTAAATGCATGTAAAACTGTGAGGGGAATAAAACACCCTCACATTCACTTTGTGGGAACAATTTTGTTAAGAAAACAATTCACAAACCATTTGCTTTTCATAAGTAATGAGCCTCTATGATATTAATAGGATGTGGAGATAATTCCCATCCTCCTTATAATCCATACATTTTTTCCAGTTGAAACAAAATTATAAATCATAACATAACTCAAAGAAAGAAAAATATGTTTCAAAATATTATAAAGTCGTATCTCAATTAATATACATTAGAACTAAATTAAATGACACATATATATGTTCAAACAAATTAATGAAATTATATGAGGCATATATGGTTAATCTACAAACACTTCTTCATTATTGGTCAATATTTTTAATGTCATGAATTAATTGGAAAGATGCACATTTATAAAAGTATTTATTTTAATCCATTGTTATTTTTTTGTAAACTGGTGTTTAAAACAAATTTCAAAATTTGATTCAGAAGGATTGAAATATTTTTTATTTTTTTAAATAATCAATGTAGAATGAATAATTTTATTTTTTATGAAAATGTGGATTAGAAGATAATATATAGAAGAATGAAAATTAAATACTTTTATATCAATTAAATAACAATTTTATCTAAACCCAAAAAATTTAAATTGTGTTGATGAAACATAATTTATATTAATATTAATAACAAATGTAAGTCTAAAAATATAGAAATCATAACATATCTAACAAGAATTATGATAACTCTTGTGGGATGGAAAAATAAGGACTTTAAAATATATACATTAGAAAATTGCTGAAATATTATTTGTAACTATACACTTTATTAATGTAATCATCATAGTGGACGAAATGCATATAAACCATAATTTTTTATTAAAAGGGTTAAAAATAATATCATTATAAGTATTATATTTACAAAATGTTAAATTTTTCTTATTAATATTGAGTATAACAAAATGAATTGTAATTGATTTATCAAAACCCTTCCTTTGAATTTATAATAACCTATACATTGTCAAACTTCATGTATAAATAACATAAAAATGTATATAATTATGTTTTAGTATATATATCTAGTTTTATAAACATCATTTAAATTGATACACTATAAATACTATATAAAAGATTATTCACAACATGAAAACTAAAACCAATGAATGATTTTGGAAAGAAGATGACTATTGAAAATGGATTATCAAATGGATTAACAAGAGAGATAAATAGAGAAAAACTATATAAAAATATGAAATCACTAGGATATTAAAGGTTTCATTATGAAAATTTATCAAAATAATTAGTTGGAAAAAATGTTTTATAATAATGGAAGTTAATGAATATAAAAGAGGATGGATAGAATCAAGATGCAGTTTTAACAACATGAAAATTATTATATGTGTTTTATAGATATAATTTAATGTTTTGTATGGTAATTATCTCATTAATTTAAAATAAATATGAAATTTAAGGGTTTATTATGAAAATATAATGAAAAATAGATTAAAACTCAATGTTCTTATCACAAAAAAGCCTATGAAACAACAATTTTTGGAGGAGAACCATTACCTTCCAACATAGATTATTAAAATATTTTAGGACATAATAGAACCATATAAACTCATGGGAGGAATTTATAGAGGTAAATGGATGGTAAATTATTGATAAATGGATTTTGGGTGGTGAGGATTGAGAGAATGGGTGGGAGTGAGATCATTTCATAGATGAAGACCTGAGTATCTATCATTGAAAATTAGGGTTATTTAGGGGTTTGAATATATTCCTATGAGTGTTATGTTGGTTAAGTGAGGAATTTGAGTTGGCAGTATAAATGGTATCCATGAAATTTGGGAATTTCATTAATACCTATAAATTATTTGTATAATATGTAGGTGAGCATTTATTTTTTAAAAATTAAAGATTCATTAATTACACACTTTATATTTATTATTCTCGATTTTAAAATTAATCAGACAAATTAATTTCCAACCAAATATATAAGATGAAAATTATTAAAAAATTTGGACACATTGATTTTAAAATTGAGGTCTTTCTATCATTATTAAATTTCTTAATATCAGAAAATCATCATTTAAATAAAATTATAAAATGTGTTTAAAATATGTTTTAGTAGAAATGTTTATTTAATAATTAAGTGTTAGTAAGATTATTTACCATTACATACCAATTAAATGAGTGTTATATAGATTATATAATTATATAAATATCATATTTTATCCATAATTCAATACATATAAATAAAATTCTAAAAATACACAATATTTGTAAATGTATTTTATTTAAAAAAATATTAGTTTTAAAGGTGTAAAAACTATTTAATCATGAATGATTTATAATTATGAATAGAAAACGTTTTCTTTGTTAAATAATATATATACACTTAATTCAAATTTATTATCCATTTTCTTTAATCAAAATTACAAATAATAACTTTCAAATAAAAATTTATAAGGAATTTACAATATTTTTTGAAAAAATATTTATTCTATTATAAAATATTAATATGTGTTTATTATTCAATAAAATATTTTAAAATATATAGTGGTGAATATGATATGTAAATTTAGTCATGAAAATTGTTTTCATATGTTTTAGGATATTCTTATATCCATGAAATATAATAAAATCCTTGAAACATGAATCATAAAACAAGTTCCCTGGAACATAGGAAAGAATGTGGAACAATCATAAACATACGATTTATTATCATTTTGAACATAGAAAAAATTCAACCCATTAACATGTAAATTTTTATTCCTATATAAATTCTAACACACCAACCCTTTTCAAACATATTTACTCAATAACTTGTTCTCATGTAATATTGTGAGATATGAAAATTGTCATCACAATCACCCTTTGGGAACACAACCACTTGCTCACTTGTACACATAAAATATCTAAATCATTTGATTTAATCTTTTAACTAATATACTTCTGGAATATATATATCCCATCATTTTCATTTTCCATAAAAAAATATTGCACATAAAAAAATTCAGCACATCATAAAATTACCCAAGTAATGAAAAATGAGTTTCTTAATATTACATAATAGTATATAATAAAATAGATTAAAAATAACATCAAATGATGAAAAATATTTTTGACCAAAATAAATTACATTATAAGATAACATTTATAGTGAATCAGTAAACACAACTCCACATTATGAAAATATTTCAGAGACGTTAATGAAAATTTGAAATAAAAAGTTTCCAAATTATTACTTTAAAACAATTATGAATTGTATCAGACTAAGTGTTAAATAATTTCTAAAATAATTTTTATAATGTTTCAAAAATTAATTTAAATAGATTTAGATTGAAATTTATTGAATAAATAATTAACTTCTATATGAAAATTCCTATTAAAATTTAACATATAACACTTTTTTAAAATAAAAACCATATATATGTAAAAATATTTTTTAGGACACCCCAATTTTATAAAGAGTTGATAAAACATTATTTAAAAAAGTGGTAACAAATATTATATTGGTAAAAAGAGATAAAACATTATATATTTCAATATAACATGTAATCATTTGATGGAAATGGAAAATATTATCTTGGAAAAAAATGCTTCATTAGAAAAAATGAAAAATATTTTTTCAAATCTATCAACATATAAAGAAATAATCATCATGAATGAAATGTATAAATAATATAATTTCATAGAAATTAAATAATTTTAATAATTATATCATCATTTTTATGATTAGAATCATATTTCAATAATAACATTTAATACATAGTATTTTTACTCAACAAATAGAAATTTAATTAACCAAACCCATACCTAGAAATTGTGTTAACATGGAATCGAACTAACATCATGTAAACCAAAAATAACTACCTAGAATTTCCATATTAGTCCCTTAAAAATTAAAGAAAACATTTATAAACCTGATTTATATTAATACTCATGAATGATATAAGAGTTTAGTATTCCCAACATGAAGATGGAAAATTAGTGATTGAATTTTGGTGCATTATGTCTATAGAAAAGTGATTATGAAATCTGTTAATTAGATGGAAGTATAATCTCGAATAAATATGTATTAATTAATAGAGTAATAAATTTATTATTAATAGGTTTAAAAATAATAAAATTTAAATAAAAGGATTTTCTGGAAGGAAATTCTTGAATTCAACAAAATTAGAAGAGAATCAAAAAGTTTTTCCATCAACATAATATCTATATAAATAGTTTTATAGAATTATTTTTTATCTTAGGTAAGGGAAATATCTCATTAATAGGGAATAATTTTGATGTTAAATGGGTTGTTATTGAAATATGAAATCATAATCTTTTAAAACTAAATGGGATTATTAAAATTGACGTACATCAATCAAAAAGTTGAATAGAACTGTCACCCAGATAAGTATCTTATTAAATCATGGTATTATTTATTATAACATAAGCCACTCCATCTAAAGATGTTATATAAGTATAAGGATGGTTACTATCATATCATGACCATTGGGTGGATTGTAATGAGTGTATGGGGGGAGTGAGCGCTGTCTATTGGTGAAAAGAAGTTCTTTTACATAGAAAAGTAGAGTTAGGTAAGTTGTATAAATAGATTCATTAATGTGTAAGGTGGGTTAGCTATATTTGTATTACCACCTAGAGAAATTTTACTAGTGAAATTTTGGTATTATTTTATTACCTAAAAACTTTTTCAATAAGGTGTGTGTGTCCTTTAAATTATTAGAATGTCATGATTCTCCAATTAGTAATTTTTTACATTGATAATTCCTGATTAAAAAATTAGAAATGATAATAATTTAATTTTCCAAAATATTATATAACCCTTTTTAAAATATTTGTATCTGGTGAATCATTGTTCTCCCTCTATTTATTCTAAATTGATTCAAAAATAGGCAAAAACATTCTTTTAAATCAAAACACATAATATATTGAAATAGTATTTTCCTAAAAAATAATTTTATTCATTAAATGTTTGTATTCATATATTTTATTAATTAAAAATTAAGTTATTTTAATATTATTTTTATAATTGTTTAAACTCAAAATTAGTGACTTATTTGAAATTAAATTTATTTATTTTTAAAAATAACAAAATATTTTAAATAGAATCACTGTTTGAAGGATAAACATTTTTACGAGGTTAAAAAAACATACCAAAAATAAATTCATTTATTTTCTTATAGATTAAGTTTTCCATATTATTTAATTTAAAAAAAATTAATTAAAAATTTAAATCCATTTTTTAATCAATTTATAGAAAATAATATTAAAATACTAATTTATAATGTATTAAAAACTATTTTTGAGAAAATATTACTTATGTTAAAAAATGTAAAATAAAGTTTTGTAATTACATTTGATTATTTTAAAATATTTTATCTTCCCTAAAATATTTATATTTAGTATTTAAAAATAAATCAAATGTTTTAACGTATTCATATATCCATGTGGAATTTTAAAATCCAGAATATCTTATAGAACAATTTTAGGGATTATATTCCATAAAATAAAATATTTTATATAAATAT
Organism: Viscum album; assembly: GCA_963277665.1. Taxonomy (NCBI): domain Eukaryota; kingdom Viridiplantae; phylum Streptophyta; class Magnoliopsida; order Santalales; family Viscaceae; genus Viscum; species Viscum album. The sequence continues at coordinate 1,246,448,187 of OY728141.1, read as the reverse complement.
AAATATTCATATTAAGATTATAATATTAATATTAATACAAAAAAAGAAGTTTATTTGGAAAAATGGAATTTTTAAAAGTGATTAAATTAATTTGGATACAAGAAAATAAACTATAAATTTAAGAAATATATTTTTAACCATAAAATGAAAATACTATATTATTTTAACAATGTTACTTATTTTCGAGTGAATAGAAAATAATAAATATATAATTGTAAATCTATTACTCACCTCACATTGGTTTTTTGTTCTATACAAGACACTCAAAGAATTTTTTATATAAAGGAAAGTTAACACATAAATCATTGGTCATTGTATAGCATCGTTGGTTTTCCAAAACTAAAATAAAAGGATGACAACAAAAGGGAATTTAATTTATATGTATGATATTTATTAAAAATATTTTATTCCTAAATGATAAATCATATTATTATATTTCCCTTTTCTGTGGAAAATTAAATCTGTATACATGCATAACTGTGCACTATCGACTCTAAAGAATGGTTTTTTTATTTTCATCAACTCTATACATAAATGGTAATGGGAATTTTTGAAATGGATAAATATGATTTTTATGATATTTGTAATGGGTATATACAAAAATTTGGAATCCAATTAATAATATTATCAATAAACTGTTGTGAATTATACCATAAAATAGTGCATTAAAAGTGAATAAAAATGATTTATTTGTATTATGTTAAAACATAATATAGGATATATTATACTTATAAATCATTCTATATCGGATATATCACACTAATAAGAACACAATATGACCATTATAATTATATTATAATGAAAATAATTCAAAATCAATTCATAATCATACATTAGTTTAATTTTTTTATTGTTTTTCCTAGATGAACCACAATCATAAACTGTGTTATAAATTTAAAATTTGAATACTTATGAGAATATATATTCTTTTAATATAATATAAAAATAATTTAATTTTATATTTTTATCATCTACAATGGTAATATTATTATTAAATTCACAATTTAATAAAATACACTCTTGATCACTATGAATCCTTCAAACATTCTCATTAGAAAATTCAAATTTAAGGATTATAACCAAAACATGCGTAAAATAAAATTATGATATTATGAATAATTATAAATCATCAATTATAGTACCATATATTTTGATGTAATGATGAAATTCAATAAAATAAAGAATTATAACCCCGTAATTACGATGATAGTTAAGATCTATCAAGATTACTCACACACGAAATTGATAACAGCTAAAAATAAACTAATATACATATGGAGAATAAATGTAAATGAAGTTAATAAAGTGTTATAGGAATGTATATGGTTCCTAAATAGGTTTAAAAAATTTTGATGTTTCTTATAGAGGATGTTTGATTGGGATTAACTAAGATCCACATCAATGTAAGGGCACCTTATCATATTTGAATTCCACGACCCTATATTATGTTATACAAGATGTTTTACTTTTTAGGGTAAAAATATACCCATTATCATTTTGTATCATCATTTCATTATATTTTAGGATTTTAAATATTCCAATTCATGTTTATTCTCTCTTGGTGTATTGACTCAAAAATAAAAAATCTAAAATGGACTTCGTAACACAAATTCCTTTTTTGGTTATAAATTTTATTATTGAAATTTTATCATCAAAATATTTTCAATATTAATGATGTTATATACATTATTACATGGGTGGAATATTAATTATCCAAATAAATTTTAAAGAAATATTATCATTTCACTTGTATTTCAAAAGGATACTTTTTGAATAAAGACTTGTAATAATGAATTTTATAGTGTTGAATAACAAATATTTTCAAAATAAATATATTTAATCCATTTCCATTACATTATAATAAAATTATATAACTCCAATGGATTTATATTTAATGTTTCAACCTATATTCTTCATGCAATATGTATTTATTTTCGGGGATCACCTTTTCAATATCAATAAACTTATATTATAATTTCATTTTATAGAATATGGATGTTTAAAGAAACTCATTGTATGTTCATGGAATTTTTATTAAAGTAAATGATGTCAATTTATATGTTTAATATAACCCATTATTTTTCAATCGGTTCAGTATTAAATATTAAATATTTTATTTTTTTCATTTTTATGTTATCTGTTTTATTTCTCTGGCTTTATTATGAGTTAAAAATTGATAGATTTTTAACAGTCACGTATTTTTTTGATAAATACAGGTTGGTTCACATATTCACCCCATTTAATATCTTTTTGTTTATGAATCTGAAGCAAAAAACGATATATTGTAGTATTTTCAAAATATAATGGGAAGAATACACAAAATTTCCTAATCTAAATTATACACAATAGTATTCATCCTCAGAAAAATAGTACAGTTGTGGATCTATCCCTTGACCAATGGGTATAGAAAAAGTTTTATCACAACTATAATGGTAAAATATTGGATTATCTCAATCCTAATATGGTACATTTGTGGATTGCCTATTCCTATGATATGATAAATTTCATAGTAGTAATCCTTAAAATCATTTTTATATTTTGTTTCTACACTCATATTTCATAGTATTGTGTATCTGATTACACTCCTAGAATCATTTTTAATTTCTCATGATTTGTCAAAAAAATTACACTATAAAAATATTTTTATTTTAGATTTAATTTCTATTTATATTATCATATTTTAAAAAACATATTTATCTATGTTATCATTAAAAATATATTTATCCCCTTCCCATGTTTTCTCATGCGGACAAAATATAATCCTTGATGACAAATTGATATGTTTTCCCATACTATTCCATAGAATTTTCCCCTTTATTAGGATTTTTTACCCTAGGTTAGGAAAATAATTTTAACTTTTATCATGTCTATAATTGACTCTTTAAGATTTTGATAACAAATAAATGATTATAGATTAAGTTTATTATATTTTTAATCCCATAGACACTAAACCTTTTAATACGTAGGATGTTCAAATTTTTATGAGATATAATATATCAGTGTTGTTATTAATTTATTATTTAATTTGTGTAAAAATTGTGTCATTATAGTAAGTATTACAGTAATATTTACTTAATTTATAAATTAGATTTGTTTTATTTGAAGATAAGTTTTGTTATTATATAGATAACATTGGTTAAAATTATTGAAAACCCTATGGATAATTCAGTTGTATATGTCTATATATATGATAACATATCTTTGTTTTGACAATGTATAGATTATATGGTTCCCCAAGAAATTATCGCATCGTATGGATACAAGAACTATATATAGGCTCTAGTTCAGTTATACATGGGGGTAATTACCTTCAAAATGGAATGTTATGTATTAACTCAATCATAACATAGAGCATGAAAAAGTGTCCTAAAATCACACATGGTATGAAACTTTTGAGGAATATGATTTATTTAACCCCAATTAAATTTATTAACCATTATAGATGATTCAATTTTTGACAAGTTTAGTCAGTGAAAAATTTAGGCTTATCTCCATGGATAACATGTATAGAAACCCTTATTTTCATTTTATTTTGTTCAAGTGTATTTTATGAGTGAATTTTTAATGGATTATAACATTAATTAAATGATTTAATTAATATATCCTTTCCAAAATTCCCATTTAATGATATTGTTGGAAAAATGGAACTGAGTCAACAATTGGTCTAATGGAAAATGTTTTGACATTCCCAATTCTAAATATAATCGTTTTGAAATGTATTTAATATAACTTTTAAAATTATATCCATATTTATGAATAACAAAAAAATAATGCGGTTAACTTAAACATACAGATATAGGAAGATCATTCAATCATGTTGTTCATCTTCTAAGGACTATTGAGCTTTATTGGGTCACCTGATCAACTAATTTCTATGAAATGGATCAATACAATAGAAATGATCATTTATATTCCATATATCATAATGATTGAAACGTTTTATTTATTATTATAACATTTTTCTTGTGAATCCAATAAACGATGGACCCTAATCAAGATCATATGGCCATAATCAACCATCGATTCCATTAAGAAGGGTAGAGTTTTTCATGTATGATTCAATAAATAAATCCCATAAAATATTGATAAAAATTAGTTACAGTATTAATTGTGTTGATGAAAATGAATATGAATCTATTAGTACCTTATAATAAAACATCACAAGAATTAGAAGCAATACCTTTTTTTATTGGCCATGATATTAAGGATGACCATTTTTAATGGTTTAATATACAATACCTAAAAATAATTATCAAAAATACATTTCATAATACATGAATATATTTTTAAATATTTACATAAGGTTGAATTGTAAATTAGATACTCTAATTATTCTTATATATTAGTGTTGTTATAGGATAATGTGGATTTTCATAGAAATTCAATAGTTAAAACCCATTTAGGAATGAAAATTTATCTCTTTTCATGAATAAAAAGCAGGAGGATGCATCGGGAGACTATATACATATAATAATTTCCAACATTGTGCAAGATAAGACTATCAAGAACATGAATACTGATGAGATATAGAGATAACAACGGTTGAAAAAGATTTATGTAATGACATATCAAATGAAAAATACTCTAGCTGATGATTTAATTTTATTAGGTTTGGTCATTATTCCTACATGTACATTGAAACTATTGTTGATGGAAATAATCATCGTCAACATCTAGCTATGAAAATAGAACAAGAAAAAACTATTGAAATCACCAATTAAAAGTTGATTTAAATAATTTAGTGGATCAATATGATTAATGAATACATTTCATATGATCTATATTATAGAATGTCTTATTTGATTCCTAATATAGCTACACTGGTACTACCCGGATATTTTATAAACTAATAAAATAAATAACATAATGATTTGATGTTATCAATGAAAAACAAATCTTACTATTGAATTTAATTGGTAGGTATATTGAATCTTCATTATGAATGGATTAATATCACAAATTTAGATATTTCTGATGTGATTTTAGAAATCAACTCGTTATCTCCATAGTGATTCAATAATATAGAATAAAATCAGGGAAAAAATCAAATTTCAAAAAAAATGTACCGTCTTTTTGTTCATGTATGAATAAGTGATCTATAAAATAAATAATTCTATTATAATTGATATAATAACAAACAATGAGGGTTGTTTATCTCAAATTATTAGAGAAAACCACAAAATTTGGATAGTCAAATTATTTGAAAATGAGATATATTTCTGATATTTTTTTATAACACTCTAGAAATTATATTTCCAGACACATATATCTCTTAAATACCTTTATAATGGTTAACTAGTAATTGAAAATTATAATTTCAAAGACATCATTTCATTAAGGTGGAGAATGTAACCCCTCAATATTTTGGATATTATTAATTTAAATAAATATATTATTCAATACCTTGAACAAAATGTAAAATTGATCTAAAAAATCCATGATTTATTTATCATTATATAATTTGTATATATAACATGATTAGGAGTGATAAAATTTAATAGATATATAATTTCTATTATTTAATTTATAAAACGATTATTAATTATGAAATAACTATTTCATGTAATAAAAAAATAAAATAGATCACTTTAAAAATATTATTATTATAATATATAATATTTCAATATATTATTTAACATGATGACATCATTAATATTTAAATTTTTATTGTTTGAAGTAATGTTTTTTTCTTTATATATTATTTGTAATGACCCGAAAATTTCGGGGAAATTTCTTTTATTAAATACTTTGGAATTTTAAGAGTCTGTGGCTTCTGACGGCACTTGATTCCGCTGCCCGGTGTGTCCGATATCAATTTTCGATGTTTTGTTTGGGTACTTTCAGTAAAAGAACGTGTGGGTTTATCTATCTTTTGAACCAGTGCTCTGAATTGAAATCTGAGGACACTGATTAACTCGCAACGCTGGTATTTGCTTAAAGGGAGCTTTACCGCAGTTGCGTTTTATTCGGGTTGAGAGTTAATTTTTTCGGGGAAATCAGAATTTGTTAAATAAAATTGTTGGAATAATTTTATATATCTATGGAAGTTATTTCCTCCCATGGGAGGTTTTTGGTGGGGCCCACATCCACCCAACTTCCCATTGTGGATATTTGAGAGGTGGGGCCCACACTAGCCCCAACATTTTACCTCCCATAACACTATTCAACCCCCCTTATTAATGGGAACTCTTCACTTCCCTCTCCCCCTCTTAAATGCATGTGAAAACATTTTAATTAATGAGTTCAACAACTTAAATTAATTATTTTTTTAAGAATTTTTAATGGAATGTGTGAATAAAAAATATTGGATTTTCTATTAATTTATTTATGGGGATTTCATTGTGTTGAGATGTTTGGGTGAGAGAGATTTGGAGAAATAGTGTAGGGTGTTCTTCTCTCAACGAATAACACCAACCTTCCATCAAAGAACCATCGAGGAACTTCACTCAACGTCGTTGATCATTGGCCAAACCAAAGGAGAAGGAGCCAATCGCAAGGAATGCCAAAAACGTGCCATCTTCAGCCTTTCTTCCTCGACGTCAACGAGTTGACACCGTCTCTCCACGACATCATTCTCTGACACCCTCTATCGCGACGCTAGCCTCTTTTGGTGACTCCAGGACGTGAAACGTCCTAATCGAGGTAGGGTGGATTGCTTCAATTTTATTTGAATAAAATTGTTATTCTATCTACGTGATACTATGTTTATCTTTGGCCAATTGATAACACCTAACGCGGAGGGCGCGTGCCGAACTAACATGGCCCGACAACCCCCTCCAGGTTGTTTGTCTATGCGCAGATTGATGGCTGATGAAGAAACAGGGACGCAACAATGATTTAAAGCTGTCGCAGTGAAGAGCGGGTCTCAGGAGATCCACTGGCACAAACGGTGGGAAAAATGGATCACCAGAGCGCGTTCGGGGGTCCGCGGAAGGCAGTTGTGCGCCTCCGCAACAGACTGTCGCGGCTGAGCCGCGGTGGCAGAGGAAGACCGGAACACCTTTTCTATTCCGGAGATAGAGGGTTGTGACTTAATTCCACACCAGCTGGGTTGGCCACGACCTCCACTCGGCCAGGCTGGCCGAGCCACGCCAGCCGGGCCGGGCCATGCCCTACCGTGCCGACCCAGGGTGGGTTGGGCTAGGTCGGACCGGGCCCAGACCCCCTTTTTTGGACAAGAATCGTTTAAATTCCCATAACATGAGATACATGCCTCTTATCGATGAAGCATCAGTTGAGTAGGATTCCTTGGATTGAAATGGTCGTTTTGGTATATTACACTAAAGTTTTCGGCGATGTTTGAGTACGACCGGGTTGGTTCGAACCCGAAACCAACTGGGCCCTCAGAGCGGAAATACTTATAACTTAAGGATCAGACGTCCGATTGATGTTACGTAAACTAATTTGGTTTCCTTTTAATGAGACATTTTTTTTGGCATACACCAATTGATGTTTGGACATAGTTGGAGTACATTCGAGTTGGTTTTAGCTTAAAAACAAACCGGGCCCTTGGAACGGAAAAACCAATAACTCTAAGACCGGTCATCTGTTTGACGAACCGTCAACGACATTGGTAATCTCATTGAGAAACGTTTCCTTTGAGTATACCCATGGGAGTTAGGGGTATAGTTGAGATACGGTCGGGTTGGTTTGTATACGAAACCAACTGGGTCCCCGGGACAAGAAGGCTAATAACTCACAAACTGGGCATCTGATTGACATTCCGTTTGTTGAATTGAGACCCCTTTGATGAGGAAAACCTTATTGATACTTATAAGTGAGACTTTGGGACACTTGGAGAATTGGTCTGAGGCTCCTGGAGCGAACCCTCCCGGTGGAGAGTGATCAGATTATAGAGACCTAAAAGCTATCTCAGACGTGACGATTGCTGATTGATCGACTCGGAGTGATTCGGATGGCCCAGTGGGGTGCTCTTGGTTCTAGCAGTAGACCCACATCAAAGAAGTGCTTGGTTGTAGAGGCAGACCAATAGTACTCGATAGAAGGTGTACCTCTGTAGTTTATGAGGGTGTGCACTTGGTTGTAGCGGAAGACCCATGGTGGGAAACGCTTGGTTGTAGCAGCTGGCCAACAGTACTCGATTGGTGGAGTACTTCAGTAGTCCAAGGTTAGTGGGAAGTGCTTGTTTATAGTGACATGCCCACTATACTCGACATAGGAGGAGTTCTCTAGCAGCCGTGGTTCGACATCGTGAATAGAAATCTTAATTTGAGCTGAGTCAATAAACTTTGTGTTTTCCTCATGATTGAGATAGGTTACTGGATAAATTTGGTATATGTATGGTCATATACCTATGTAAAGGTTATCTATTGGGATATTTCATTGTGGTTTATCCTTGTTGGATTTAGGGAGACCTTGAGGCTCTCGGGCTCCCTACTGAGTATCGTTATACTCACCCCTGCACGGGCAATGCCCGCACCTCGTTGTGTTGCATGTAGACGATGGACAACGCTGACCGAGGTAGAGTGTATTCGGACTGGACGGTACCCGGAGGTGGACCCTCGGCATGACGACACACGGAGTGGACTGATTGACGTGGACTGCTCGGGAGGACATCGGTGGACACTCGGAGTGACAGCACACGCAGCGGACCGATTGACACGGAGTTCTGAGGAGGACATTTGCACCTACCCTTCAGGTAAGACATCGAAGGATGATCCAGGAGCTTATTCCAACTTCAAGATATTTGTCTTCCAGTTGTAGCAGTACATTTCTATTGGGCTTGTATTTCTGGCCCCATTATACTTTCAGCACACTTTTTATTCTGCTTATAGAGTGTTTTCTTCTGCATGTACACTGGTTGTATGTGTTTACATTTCATAAAGGAAATTCCATTACTTTTTATTTGGATTTACGCCTTTGGTTCTAGTCGCCTGCCCCTGGCCTATGGAAGGCGGGCTTTGGGTAGTCACGGAATGGGCCCTGAGGAAGTGTCGTGATAGATTGGTATCAGAGGAGTTGGTTCTACCGCAGAACATAGAACTCTGATATTTTCTTTCTGTGTAGAAATAGTGTTAAGGGTACTAAGTGTGGTTTTCAGTTCAGGGAGTCCAGTGTTGTTGTGGGCGGCTGACGTATCCATACACCAAGACCTTGACTTCTGATTTCCGACTCAGTGCACGAAAACACTGATTGCCTGTGTGTTTTCAAAAGTTTTCCTTTATGTCATCTCAAACCAGGTCAGCTCACTAGCTATAGTATTTTGACCATGTCACATCTATTTCATTCAGGATGCCTCCCCGCAGATGACCTCCTAGAGCCCCGCGTTTTATAAATACTGACAGCCCACCGGGCGATGAGGCCTATGTACATGGCCATCATCTAGTTGAGGCACCAGTGGAGGCACCAGCGGTACAACCACCCGTTGGACCACCCATGCCACCAACTCCAGCAGCAAGCGATGCACGATGCTTGAGCACGCTTCACATGTTTTAGCGCCAGAAGCCACCTATGTTCCGGGGAGAGATGGACCCATAGGTGTCTAAGGATTGGATGGAGGCTATGGTGAGTGTCTTCAGGTTTGTAAGGACACTAGAAGACTTTATGGTCATCCTTGCTGCCAACCTCCTTCAGGCAGCAGCAGGCAGATGGTAGAGCCTGATTCTTCAGATGCATGACGAGGCGACACTTCTAGGGGCAGACTTTGAGAGCTTGTTCCGAGCGGAGTTTGTACCATCCACCATTTGAGAGGTACATATACATGATCTACTACATCTTCAGCAGGGTAGAAAGATAGTGGCATAGTACTCATCAAGGATCACCGAACTCTTATGCTACTCCACTGATATGGTACATGACCCATTCTTCAGGGCTAGAACCTTCAAGAAGGGGCTCAGGCGAGAGATTAGAGCATCAGTTGTTTATCAAAACATCTCGACATAGACAAGTGTATTGGTGCGAGCCCTCCTAGTTGAGAGTTTCCTTAATGAGAAAGCTCTAGTAGCGGGACCTACCACTAGTCGACATACAGTGGAGTCTTTTGCAGCTGGCAGTAGACAGATGACGCAGAGTTCTAAGAGGACCAGACCTACAGGTGGTTGACCGCATGACTCGGGATCGTTTGTGCGAGGCACCCGGGGTGGAGAACGACTAACCAGGAGCGGATAGTGTTACTCCTTTGGAGGACTTGGTCACATGGAATGTGACTATCCAACCTTCCATACAGAATATCAGCAGATAGATGAAGGACCTCCCAGGCAGAGGTAGAGGTTTGATTGAGGTGGACGTCAAGGAGCAGGAGACTGAGGCAGAGAATTTGTTCGTGCCGCTGGAGGTGGACGACGCTTCGTGGTGTTGTCACCACCACCACCAGGAGGTCCACCCCAATCGTTGGGAATAGGTGGACATGAGAGAGAATAGCTTCAGGCAGCTGAGGCAGATGACTATGGAAATCAAGAAGTAGGTGGACAGGAGCTGGACTAGTTCCAGGAATGGATGCCTCTATTCTTGCTGCTTCTAGTTTCCTTGAAGTTGTTTTAGTTTGTGTATTTTATGCTTCTTTGTACTTTGAGCTGCAGTAATAAAACACACTTATCTTTGTGACGTTTACTTTTCTATTTTTTGTATGGTTGATACTGAGAAGTTCCGGTTAAAACTTTTGACTTGACCCTCACTTTTGAATTTTTTACTGGATGAGACCCAATAACCACACACTGATGCCGACAGTGTGACTCAACCCTTAGAGGCAAGAGTAATGTTTGGATCTCTTGGTAGTAGCATCGAGGCCTTATGACATCATCCATGACATGAATTAGTACCGTTCATGTTAGGATTGATTGTCTTAGGCAAATATTGTGGTTCATCTAGAGGATGAGAAAAGACTTCCCTTTTCAGAAAAGGGGAAATCTTATCAACTCTTGTGGGACCAGAGATGGTGCAGAATACGTCAGACAAGGTGCAGATCATCCATGAGAAGATTAAGACAGCACAGAGCAGACAGAAGTCCTCTGCTGATATGAGATAGAGACCACTAGAGTTTTAGGATGGAAAACACGTCTTTATACGGGTCTCACCTCGACAAGATCTATGGAGATGTGGCCGAGTGGCAAGTTATCTCCAAGGATCATTGGACCAATCCAGGTTCTCATCAGAGTAGGTGAGGTGGCTAACAGCCTGTTCTTTCCACCTCAGTTGCTCCGGGTGCATGTCATCTTCCACATATCTTAGTTGAGGAGATGCATTCATGACAAGTCCCACATCATCGACCACGGGGAGCTGGACATTGATGACGGGGCGACAACCACGGGGGTTCCAGTATTGATTGAGGATTGATAGGAGCGGGTCCTATGATGACAGTCGATTCCTCTGGTGTGTTTTCACTAGCAGCACGAGAACCTCCAGCAGAGCGTATGGGATCGGGAGGCTCAGATGCGTGCTTAGTACCTATTTTGTTTTCCCTGGTATGTTTTGTTGCTTTAAGGGGACATAAATCCCTGAGGTGGGAGTAATTTATATACCCAAAAATTTCAAAGGAATATTTTTATTAAATACCATTGAATTTTATGAGTCTGCGACTTCTAACGGCACTAGATTCCGAGGCCCAGTGTGCCCGAAATCAATTTCTGATGTTTTGTTCGGGTACGTTCAGTAAATGAACGTTTGGGTTTATCTATATTTTGAACCTATGCTCGTAATTAAAATATGAGGACAATGATAAACTCGAAGCACTGATATTCGCTTAATGGGACCTTTACCGTAGTTTTATGCGGGTTGAGAGTAAATTTTTATGGAGAAATTCGAAATTGCTGAATAGAATTGTTGGAACAATTTTATATATCTATGGAAGTTATTTCATCCCATGGGAAGTTGTTGGTGGGGCCCACATAAACCCAACTTTCCATGTGTGGATATTTTAGAGGAGGGGCCCAGACGAGCCACAACCTTTCACCTCCCATAACTCTCTTCAAAACCCTCCCCCCTTATTAATTAGAAGTCTTCACCTCCCTCTCCCCCACTTAAATGAATACCAACACATTTTAATTAATTAGTTCAACCTCTTAAATTAATTAATTTGTTTGAATTTTGTATGGAATGTGTGAATAAATCATAATAAATTTGCTATTATTTTTTTATGGGGATTTCGTTGTGTTGAGTGGTTTGGGTGAGAGAGCTTTGGAGAAATAGTGTTGGGTGTTCTTCTCTCAAAGAAGAACACCAACCTTCCAATGAAGAACCGCCAAGTAACGTCACTCAATGTCATCGCTCTTCAGCCAAACCAATAGAGAAGGAGCCACTCGCGAGGAACACTGCCGACGTGCCATCTTCGGAATTTCTTCCTCGATGTCAATGAGTTGACACAGTCTCTCCATGACATCGTTCTCTGACGCCATCTATCGCGATGCTTGCCTCTTTCCTTGGCTCGACGACGTGCAACGCCATAATCAAGGTAGGGTGGATGGATTCAATTTTATTGGAATAAAATTGTTATTTTATCTACATGAAACCATTTTTATCTTTCGGAAATTGATAACACCTAACACAGAGGGCACTGGCTGAAAAAACATAGCCTGATGACCCTCCGCAGGTTGTTTTTCTCTGCCCGGATTGACGGGCGACGACGAAATGGGGCTGGAATGGAGATTTGATGTCGTTTAAGTGAAGATCATGTTTTGGGAGAGCCGCTGGTACAGACGATGGGCAAAACAGATCACCGGAGCACATCCGGTGGTCCACAGAAGGCGACGGTGGGGGCGCGCCGCCGGAGCAGACCGCTGCAGCTGAGTCGCGACGAAGGAGGATGACCAGAACGACTTTGCTGTTCTGGAGATGGAGGGGTGCAGCTTAATGTCACGCCAGCTGGGGACATTGTGCCCTCCACTCATCCCGGCAGGACGCGCCGCGGCCAGACGGGGCCGGACCACGCCCTGCCGGGCCGGGCCGCGCCTGCCGGGCCGGGCCTAGACCCCCCTTTTTCGGACCAGATTTGTTTAAACACCCATAACATGAGCTACGGACCTCGGATCAAGGCACCATCAGTTGCGTTGGATACCTTGTATCGATAATATCTTTTCGGTATATTACAATCAAGGTTTTGGAAAAGTTTGAATATGGCCGAGTTGGTTTGAACCCAAAACCAACAGGGCCCCCGAGCGAAAACACTTATAATGTAAGGATCGGACGTCCGATTGACGCGTCGTCAACTATGTTGGTTTCCTTTTGATGAGACAGTAATTTTGGCATAATTATTTGAGGCTTGGATGCAGTTGGAGTATAGTCGGGTTTCTTCTAGCTTAAAAACCAATCGGTCCCCTGGAACGGAAAAGCCAATAACTCTCAGACCATACATCCATTTGATAAACCGTCTGTGGCATTGGTAGTCTCATTGAGAAACAGTTCCTTTGAGTATACCCCATGGGTGATCGGGTTACAGTTGAGATACAGTTCGGCTGGTTTGTACATGAAACCAACTGGGCCCCTGAACAAAAAGGCTAATAACTCATAGACCGGGCTTCCGATTGATGTGACTTCTGTTGCATTTAGACCTCTTTGACGAGGCGGACCTTAGTGATACCTCTATGTGAGACTTCATGACACTTGGAGTATCGTCTTGAGGCGTGTCGAGCAGACCCCCCTGGAGGCGAGTGAGCGGATTATAGAGACCTAGTAGCTGTCTGAGACTTGAAGACTACGGATTAATCGACTCAGAGTGATTAGGAAGGCCCAGTGGGGTGCACTTGGTTGTAGTAGTAGACACACAGCAGAGAAGCGCTTGGTGGTTGCAGCAGACCCGTGGTACTTGAAAGAAAAAGTATCTCTGTAGGCTACGAGGTGATGCACTTGGTGTAGCGGCAGACCCATGGTGGAAAGAAATTGGTTGTTGCAGTAGGCCCACAATACTTGACAGGTGGAGTACTTCAGCAGTCCAAGGCTATTGGGAAGAACTTAGTTGTAGCAGCAGGCCCACTTTACTCGATAGAGGAGAAGTTCTCCAGTAGCTGTGGTTTCGACATCGTGAATAAAAAACCTTGTTTGATCTGATTCAATGACATTTTTGTTTTCCTCATGATTGATAAGGGTTACATGATAACTTAGGTATATATATTGAAATATACTTATGTAATTTTTATCTATTGAGATCTTTCTTTTTGGTTTATCCTTTTTGGAATTAGTGAGACCGTGAGGGTCTCCGGGTCCCTAATGAGTGTCGTTACACTCACCCCTGCATGGGCTATGCCCGCACCTCATTGTGTGGGATGAAGGTGACAGACAGCACATACCGAGGCAGAGTGGACGAGGACTGGACGGTACCCAAAGGAGGACACTTGGCGTGATGGCACACAGAGTGGACCGATTGGAGTGGAGTACTGAGGAGGACATCAGTGGACACTCGGTGTGACGACACACTGAGCGGACCGATTGACACAGAGTTCTGAGGAAGACATCAATACCTTCCTTTCAGGTAGGAACCCGGAGGACGATCCAAGAGTTGCTTCCAACTTCCAGATGTTTTTCTTTCAGTTGAATATTCTTTCAGTTGTAGCAGTACCTTTCTTTTAGGCTTGTATTTCCAACCCCTTTGTACTTTTAGCACACTTTTTATTCTGGTTACTTAGTGTTTGCTTCCGCATGTACTATGGTGGTGTGTGTTTACATTTCATAAAGGCAATGCCTTACCTTTTTATCGGGAGTTACGCCTTTGGAGCTAGTCACCAGCCCCTGGAATATGGAAGGCGAGCTTGGGGTAGTCACGGCACGGGCCCCGAGGACGGGTCGTGACATTATTTTATATGGTAAAATTTAATAGTTTACAACATTATAATTATAAAAAGAAATATATTTTTGAATTACACATTTCATTCGAAAATTAATATTATTTGCATGTTTCTGAAAATATTAATTGAAGTGAATAATAAATAAATACATTTCTATAAAATAACATGTATTTTATTACATTGTAAATTTATTCCTCTCAACATTAAATTCATGAATCCTTTCTATTAGACCACTTATTTATTTTATTATAGACATTTGAGTTCTAAATTTTTTATTTTTTATTTACCAACTCATATTTTACTTATTCAAACACAAGTATATTTTAATAAAATATTAAATCCTCTAGTCATATAGTACTTTAAATATATTCATTATGACTATAAGAAAATTTAAATGAAAAAATGATTTCAAATTTAAAATAATTAGATCCAAATAATATGATCAGGTCTAATTTTTTTAAATCATTGTATATAAATAATTTTGGAAATAACTAGTTACCTCAGTAAAAATTAAAATGGGTAAAAAGGGTTTATGTAAGAGTGAATGAAAAAAATTCAATAAATATATAGGAATGGGTGGTTGAGACCATGATTAATCCCATCCATTACCCTCTACATTATTTTAAATTGTTATAACCAATTTTTTTAATAGTAAATTCCCATTATAGATACATTTTGGGTATTTAATAAAATTTCATCCCATTTCACATAATAATGTGGAAATCATAACCTCACTTTTCATCACACCCAAAACCAAATGTTTAGCACAAACATTGCTCAATCCTCTATTAAACACCCCTACCAAAAAATAAGTGGTTCTTTTCTTCTTAGAATATAATCTTTTAAATGTGTAAGACCACATATTTTCTCAAATATATGAACCCATTTAATTTAATTTTTTTAACATTTTTTTGTTATAGAAAATTTATTATGGTTAATGAAAGGCACTATCAGGGGTGCTCTCAAATGATGTTCAGTTTGCAATTATTTACATACAGCAAGGTGGTTGGCCTAGGTCATCTCTCAAAGAGCTTCTAATTAAAACAACTTAATAAAGGTATTTCTTAAATAAAATAAAATAAAATAAACACACTACATAAAAGTACAAGGCTTTTTTAGTCAACTATAAAACAATAAGAAGTTTCCTCGATGAATATTTCCTTTATTTTATTTCATTATGGAAATGAAGTTTGATTAAACATACATAACAAGAAGATGTTTTTCAGAAAATATTTTAATATCCGTAATCAATATAACTCTACCTATTAAAACAATAATTTATCACCATCATTTAAATTAAAACCACTTAATTACAATCCCCTAATATGTTAACTGTTGATCCCTACAAGAGTTAACAAAATGACAAAGATAAAATTACTTAATCCCTAGGCTAGATTCGGAACGCGCAATCACATCAACCTTCATTGATTGATGTCCATAGTTCAGCTTATGGTCTGGTTTTAATTAGAGCAAATATCCACCATATAAATGAGGATTAATTTAGTTTATAGATTATATTTTATTTCTAAAAATTTATCAGGTGTGGTCCTGTATTACTGATTAAGATCACACTCTCATAATTTTTTCAAATCCAAATGTCATTTGTTTTTATGTCAATTGTTTAATTTCATTCATAGTTTCATTCATATTAAAAAACACAATTAATAGACCATATTATTTTAGTTACATTAGCTCAATTATTCATAATAAATTAATTAAAAAAATATGTAGAATGATTACTAAAAAACTACTCTTCTATTGGTCATTGTAGAAACTTTTCTCATTTGAAGCTGTTCAGAAATGGTATAACCCAATTTAGTTTCTACTATTGATTCTAGCCCAAATAGGATGACTATAGAAAAATATTAATTGAAAAAAAAGAATAAAAGATAATAAATAGAAGCGGAACTAAGAATTTTATTATGAAAATGAAAACATTACAACATGAAGAAGAAGAAGAAGGCTTCGATGAGGGGATGTTGACTTTAATAGAAACCCCTCTTGCAATGGTTCGATAATTTGTGTGAAACCAATTATCCTATGCCCCAAATATCCTAATTCACGTCCCAAACCCTCCAAATAATAAAAACCTAAATTTATATTGTGAAGGAGAGGCTAGTTTTAGTTAGGTTTCATGTGTGAATGACGAAATCTGGGAAAATAAATTAGTCTAAATTAAACTGCCTATTTGACCTCCAAAAAGCATGAATCGTATGTCCTTCTAGAAGGATTGTTTGTGAGAAAATGAGTCCTAGAGATACTCTCAATATTTGGTTGTAATCGAATCACGGATGAAGACTTTATGGCACAAATACAGAACCAATGTTCGATATGGTGAGTCCAGCCCAACATTGATTTCTTGTCCCAATTTCACAAACCAAATACTTGATTTGACTAAAATGTTCAAAATAAAAGTTGTATAAAATTAAATCATCAATACACATAAAATTATTATGGTTAAATAATTCAAGTAAAATTATATATGTTAAATATAATATAGTTATTTTAAAGGGTAAGGATGGAATTTTCATCATATTTTAAAATGAATGATTTAATACAAAATATATTACAAATAAACATATTGAACACAATGTGAGGAAATTTTGACATTTATGATAAAAAAATATTCAGAAAAATTGTGTTTTATCAACTCCCCCACACTTACCCTTTAACACTCCTGGTCTAAACATAATATCATGTCTTCAAAAAAGTTGTGATTAGATATGAATATTCATATTTCTCAATCCACAGTGCAAATATAGGAATAATAATAATCCCATCAAGAGTCAATATCAATAGATTTTAAATTCATTATGACATAAATTTTTTCAAAACAAAATCCAGTGAGATTCATAACAATAATCAATGAAAAATTAGTCATGAGTCTACCATGCCACTAATTCTCCACGTGTGTGTGTGCCAAAAATTCGAAGATCATAAATCCACCCATTATTTAGTATTATCTGGTCAAGTGAAAAAATACTTCTTACTGGGTTCAATTAACTAAACTTGTTCCGCGTTCCTTTTTAATCAAATTTCAAGACCCTCTCACTTAATCATTCCCAAAAGTAAAACCATATACTACAAATATAGATATACCCATTTGTTATAAATTTCATTACTCCCCTCATTTATTATTTTTTTGTATGTTGAGCTTATAATAAATCTCACACTCAACTCTCAACCTATGTTAGATCTTCTCACGACGCTAATTGTAATAACTATAATATGATTAATAGTGGCTGAATAGTGGATTTTGACTAGTCCAAGACACAACCCATATTTTTTTGGCTATAGAGCCTCCAAATAATAACTACAAACACACTTGTCAAATTCGGTATTGTAATGAAATCGATTTGAAGAGAAATGAACCCTTGGATCATCTAATGAATTCATTTTCCTAACATGACTATACCTTCAATTGAGTAAGAGAAATTTCAAAAGTCATGGTTGAGTGAAAATTTGTGTGGAAAAATAAATGACACAATTTACCATGAAAAAATATCACAAATAATGATGTCAACATATTAAAGGTTTTATAATGACAAAACCATTCATATCATCAAATACATTAATTTTTATAAAAAGTTTACCTTGATGATGAAATCTTAACCAATATTATAATTATACAAATTAATTTTGAACACATTAATTTTCTATATGTATTACATGAGAATTTTTCATGATAAATTTTTATTTCTTTAATTTTTATGAAAATTTTACTGGAAAACAAAAAAAAAATACACACAAAACACACAAATGAAAATCCTAAATATCTATTCCAAAATATTGTCCCCTACCCCACACTTAAAATATTTCTTTTCCCAAAATGTGAAACTACGAGATGATATATGCACATAAAATGTATAGTTTTAAATAAAACAATGAATATTAATGTAAAAGGGTTAGGAACTGCCTAATATGATCAAGTGATGATGGGGTCATACAGTGTGATGAAATCCACTGCAACCGTTGGATGTCCCTCAAATTATTTCTGCAAATTTTTTTTGTTTATAGTAAATCTCATTCGAGTTCCATCTATTTCTATCTCCACATCACCATAATGAAAAACATTAGACAAAATATAAGTATGTAACCATTTATAACAAAACATACCAGGAATCAGCTTCAGTCGTTAACTGTAGAGAAGTACTTTCTCTCCAACATGAAATTTACATTTTCAGATTATTCTATCGTGAGATACTTTTGATCATTCCATGTAGATCATTTATTTCTCATATAAAGTAAAATGAATCTCCTAAATCTCTTGATTATGCACCATTCATTGAATTACAACTTGTTCCAAATCTAAGTTGCATTTCCCTATATCCCAACAAGCATAATGCTCAACATACATAGGGATATGACACGCTTTCACAAAAGAAATCCTAAATTGGGACATACATATTCATGTATGGTATGATGTTCTATTTTCTCATAGTGTATCATCTAAGAGATTTCTCCAATCCATCTTATTCGGATGTATAATTTTATCTAATATTTGCTTCAACTAACGATTTGAAACCTAGGCCTTGACATTTTTTGGGGGTGGTATGGTGTTGAAGTTTTGTGTGTCCCCCATACTTTTAATGGAGGGAAGACAAATTATTATTTCACAAGTGTGTCCCTTGGTCACTGATGATGGACTTTGGAACTCCAAGCCTACAAAAATTCTATGTCTCGACAAAGTCCACTACAACCTGAGAATCATCAATCATGGTGGCCTTATCCTCTACCCATTTACTCACATAATAAAAAACAAACGAAATATACAAAAAATCAATGGAACTTGGAAAAAGACCCATAAAATTTATTTCCCATACATCAAAAATATTACATAATAGTATGTGTTGTTGGGGAATCTCATGTCTTATAGAAATGTTCTCATTGTGTTGGCAACAAGAGAATGACTTACAAAACATGTCGGAATATTGTAATAACATATATTAATATTATTTAGAATCTAAGACATTCCTATCTATTTGTTGGGGTCCAAAGTGTCCATCAAAAGGAACTACAGAATGAAAATGTAAAAGAGAATCAAACTCATGATTAGAAACACACCTTTTAGTAGCATGATCAATACCCATGCACCGGAGTTATGGATCATACCAAACCTTAAATCTTGACCCACAAATTAATTATTGTTCTTGATCTTGGTTTAAATTTTCAATTATTTAAAATGTAACATGGTAGATAACTACATATGAATACTAATGATGCGTTCCCAAGATGGCATAAAGATGAACATCGGGGAAGTGTCATGAATTTGTACCTAGTCCAAGGTTTCATCCTCTAGTTTCTGAGTAAGCCTACTCATGTGGTCCACCAAAAAGTTTTATATCCCATTCTTATCTATTATCTCAATATCAAATTATTAAAGAAGGAGAATCCATCTTATAAATTTGGGCTTTTAATCTAGCTTTTTTAATAGGTACCTAAGAGCTTTATGGTCAGAAAAAACAACTACATTATATCCCATTATATATGAATGGAATTTATCTAAAGAAAATATTATGGAAATAATATCATTTTAGGTGGTTTTTTAGTTTGATTGGGATGAATCTAATGTCCTCTATGCATAGGAAATCACATGTGAGTGTCCCTCCACCCACAGAGATAAGACATCTCTGACCGCGATGTTAGAGGTGTTACATATAAGCTCAAAAGGAAGATCCCACAATTGGGGTTGTATTATTGGTGGCTGGGTGAGACACTTATTTATCTCATCCAAGGAAGTCTTGTAAGAATCATCAAATGCAAAATCAGTATCCATTTGATGTAATCATGACATTTGAATAAAAATCTTACTAAAATCATTGATGAAGAAACGATAAAATCATACATTCCCTTGGAGTGATCTAACATCATTCACACATGAAGGATATGGTATGGTAGAAATAACATCTAATTTATATCTATCAACCTACATCCAATGTTTTAACACTAAATTCCCTATGAAAATGCAATGATCTACCTTGAAATGACACTTTTCATTGTTCAAGAACAAATTCATCTCAATTAAACAATTAAAAACCATTCCAAAACTAGAGATTCAATCATAAAATGAATACACATACACTGTAAAATCATCCATGAATAAATCCATTCAGGTCTAAATAAAATCATAAAAAATAATCTCCATGTATCTTTGTAAGGTAACAAGGTAATTGAAAAGTCCAAATGGAATCCTTCAGAAGTAAAATGTACCGAAAGGACAAGTGAATGTTTTCTTCTTCTGATCCTATGGAGAAATAGTAACATATAAATAGACAAATAAATCCATAAAATTAACTATAATGTGTCTTCCCATCTATTCCCTCAGACATTTGATCAATAAGTGGGATATGGAAATAGTCATTCTGAGTGGACTGATTTAGTTTCCTATAATCAATAGACACATGCCGATTTTTTTCACCCTCATTGGAAGTAATTCAATATTCTCATTTTTAATAACAGTAACTCCTCTTTTATTAGGGAAAACCTAAATAGGGCTCACCCACTAGGAATTTTAAATGGGGTAAATTATTCCTACCTTGAGCTATTTTTCATCAGGTTTTTTTACAACTTCTAGAAGAGTTGGATTCAGTCTCCTTTGTGGTTGCCTAATCAGTTTTTCCCTATACTCCAAAAGTATCTTATGTTTGAAAATGGAGGTTCTATTTCCTGATATGTCAACCATGGTCCACCATATTTCCCTAATGTTCTCCCTCAAAAGATTCACATTTTTTCATCATGTTAAAAAGGAAGATTATTAGCAATTATAACTGGTAATCTCTCACCACACAACTATGAGTATTTATGATTTTGTGGAAATGGATTGATTTCTAGTGTTGGTGGTGGTGTATGGATGGACACATAGAAGGGACTAAAATATGTTAAGAGAGGGCATCAATATCAGAATATATATCATAATAATCTGTGAATATAAAATCAAATCCATCAGTAGATTCAATAGCCAAGTCATAATCAGAGTGAACATAGTCAAAATAAGTATATGAATTCACATCAAAATAAAATCCAAGAGAGGATTGTGTTTTAGAATAATTTTTGGAAGTGATATTAGACATCAATCTGGAACCAATACTCATAATATTTCTAAGCATAAGACAATCAAAATCCATATGTTTTTTACATTTTGATTCTAAATTGGAGATAAAAAAAGTAGAAATGTCTTCTGAAGGGCACATCATGGATTCTTTGACATTAAATTTCACAACATCATCTCCAAACTCCATGGAATGTGCTCCCTCCTTGATATTTATGATAGATTTTGTTTTTTTTAAGAAGGGTCTACCTATGTTAATTGGATAATGAGAACATTCCAGGTCAACCTCCATGTTAAGCACATAGAAATATATTGGAAATATCATTTCTCTTACCCTGACAAGTACATTTTAAAGGGCTCCTGCTGGATATGTTGAAGCTCTATTTTATAACTCCACCACTAATCTTGTCAAAATCAACAGAACAACCTATAAAATTGAAAATAAATAGTTATTAATTACATTTATTTATCCTCTTAAATCAAAATGATCTTCAGAAATGTGAAACTCCCTTATGGTTCAAGGTGTGGTGAATGTCCTTGGATCCTTTCACTTCATTGGAATTGATAGAGTTAGTATAATGAGTGCTGAAACATTATTTCCAAAATTGATCCTCCCATCTCCATTGATCCATCATCAACTGACACAATGTTCTCTTATTAATTTATCATACCTTGGAATTTTCTTAATGGATTCAAGTAGAGTTATGTTGATCTCCACAGACTTTAATGGGTCTAAAACATCTTTTTTGAATCCCCTTATTAGCCATATTCTTGGTTTGTACAACTCTGTTTGGAAATTGATGGGGATTTTGAAGAACATCACCAATATATTTGTAAAATTTATATTTTTCCTTGGATTTCTCATCTGTTGGTATGGAATGGGGCTTCTCTGGAGTTGAGTTGAATCACAGTGGAATGATATGTGCAGATGTATTAGTTTTTTCTTCCATATTTTCAATGTGATGTCACTAACATTATCTTTTTTTTGGGATTAGGTTTGGAAGGATGATATATAGAGTTCAGAAAACCCAATTCACGGAGGGCAGTGGAAATCTGGATCATCAATGTCTTCAACACCCTCAACTCTGAACCTTGACTCTTCACCTAATCCAGTTCATTATGAACACTTTTTTTCAAATTGGCATCATTGTTAGAATCTACCTTGGTTTGGGGATTCCCTTGATGTTGAAATGTTCATGATTGAGCATAAAATATCTTTTGGGGATGTTGGAAACCCTATTGGTAAGGTGGAGGCTAATATATGTTTTCTTGAAAGGGGTTCCTTGGTTGTTTTCCAGAGGAAAATCTTATGTCTAATTGATCCTTCCACCCTAGGTTGTATGCTGGTGAAAAGAAATAAAAATTAATTTGGGATGTGGATATTGTGGTTGCTGATATGGTCTCATAAGGAATACAACTGCACAATCCTATAACTCTTATAACATGGTGAAACAATCAGTTGGGTGGTCAGTTTTAGTAAAAATGCCACATGGATTCATAAGAGAAAGTTGGGATGATTTTTGAACCCAAGAAATCAGCCCCACCATAATGGTTCATTCATCGAACTTGTAATCAATCAAATTAATCACAAAAGAATAATAAATTACCTAATGTACTCCCCTGACATGTGGTGTACCTCAATTTCCAAATTTTTGGGAGTTTTTGGTCATCCATTCAATCAATACTTGTTCATCTACTACAGTCTTGTCCACATATTCTCCTCCAGTTGTGTCATCCACCATTCTCCTCTTCATAGGTGTTAGTCCTTCATATATGTATTTTATGAGGAGATTCTCACTAATTTGATGTTGCGGTAAGCATGCACCCACTTTATGGAATCACTCCCAATACTCATACATTCAATCCCCATGGGAATGCTTGATCCTTGAGATATCATTACGAATGGATGTGGTCCTTGATGCTGGAAAAAATCTCTCCAATAAGAGATTTTTCTAATAATTCCAACATGTTACATCATTAAGTTATAAATAATACATACAATCTCTTGCATATCCATCTTGTGAAAATGGGAATGATCATAGTTTTATTTGATCTTCAGATACATTTCATTTATTTGGGATTGAGAAGACCATATTAAATTATTTAATTTTTTTTCATCCTCACAAGATAATCCATTATATTTTGTAAGAAGGATAATTAATCTAAATTTCAGTTCAATGATCGATTCGAGATTTGGGTATGCAATACAACATGGATTATGGTTAATATCAGGAACAACTCATTCATGAATAGTTATATTAAGTTCCTTATTATTGTTTTTTGCAATTTTTTCTTGTTTTAATTTTTACTTAGGCGTGTTTAAAATTTCTGTGTTCCTTGAGTGGATGAATTCTCTAGTTGGTGGAATGTTGAAAGGTCACATAGATTTAGAGTTTCTGATTCCATCCTGAAGGATGTGTTCAATCTCAGGGTCAATATATACAATATATTCAAAATTATTTTGTTGTGTAAATAATATAAAAAATTAATGAATTTGAAGAATAATAAAAATGATAAGGTTCAGTTGATGGTCTAAAGAGAAGAAGAGGAAACTAAAAGAAGAAAATTTCAGATTTTGTAAATGAGGAAGAAAGAAGAGAAGAATATAATAAAAAAATACCTCTAATTGGTTTAAATTATAACTATCATCCCCAAAATAAATGTCAATTTTATTGTCACAATCGTGGGCACTCTCAAATAATGTTCAGTTTGGGGTTATTTAGGAGCAGTATGGTGGCTAACCTAGGTCGTCTATGAAAGAGGATGTAATTAAAACAACTTAATAAATGTATTTTGAAAATAAAATAAAATATAATAACCACACTACATTAAAGGCAGAGGTTTTTTTGTATATAAAACCAAAATATGTTTTCTTGAACAATATTTCATTTTTTGTTTTAGTTTTTAAAATTATGATTTATTAAAATACACAAAAAGAAAATGTTTTTTATACAATACATTAAAAGTCATAATCATTATAATTCTTCCTATTCACTCAATTATTTATCATTGTCATTGAAATTAAAATACACTTAATTCTAATCCCATAATTTTTTAACCCTCAAACCCTACAGTAGTTAACATAACCACAGTAATGAAATTACTTAAACCCTAGGCCAGCTTCAGAACATGAAATTGTTATACCCTGATTTTATTTATATACCTAGGTTAGCGTATTATCATTGGTTAAATATATAACATGTCCACTCTATAAATGAGGATTAATTGAGTATAGATATTATATTTGAACTCAACAAATATAACATGTGTGGTATGGTATTATCGATTAAGATCGCACTCTCATAATTTACACAAAATCTAGACCTCATGTGTTTTAGTGTCAATTATTCAGTTGTTTTCATAGTTTAATATATATTAAAAAAATAAATTAATATATCATATTACGTGAATTAATGTAACTCATTAATTTAGAATAATTGAAGGAAGTAGGACACAGTTAGATCAATTAAAATAAATAACCACTCTTCCATGGGTGGTGTAGTCATCGTAGAAACATTTTTCATGCGAAACTTTTTAGAAATGGTACATCCCAATTTCTTTTAAACTCATGATTCCAAAACAAATAGGATGGGTTTAGAAAAACATAATTGAAAAAGTATAATAGAATAGATGAAATATAAAAGGAAAAAATAATTTTATTATGAAAATGCAAGCATTTAAACATGAAGAAGAAGAAAACGTCTTTGATGAGGGGATCCTTGCTTCAAGAGGTACCCCACATAAAATGGTTTGAGAGTTTGATTAAAATCAATTTTCTTATGCCTTAAATATTTTAATTCATGTCCCAACATCTCCAAATGAGAAAAATACCAATTTATAGAGATGAGGGGATGATAGGTTTATAGAGCTATCAAGTGTGAATGGGGAAATTCGGAAAAATAAATTAATCCAAATTTAACCGCCTGTTTGACCACCAAAATGAATGAATAATATATCCTATAGGGAGAATGATTTTTTTTAAAATTAGTATGGTAGATTCTCTTAAAATTGGGTTCTAATCCGATCATGGTTGATGAATTTTTAGCCCAAATACAGAACCAATATCCAATCTGAAGAGTCATGCACAACATTGACTTCATGGCCCATTTTCACCAACAAATTCCATGATTTTACTCAAATGTATTGAATACAAGCTATAGAAATTTATATCAGGATCACATTTAAATAATATTATGTTAAATAAATTAAAAAAAAATTAATGATTGAAATACGAGCGTTACTTTTTAATGGGTAAAACTATAATTTTCATTAATTTTTCATATGAATGGTCTAATCCAAATTTTTTTATAAATATAAATATTTAAGATAGTGTTAGATAATTTCTTCATATATTATAAAAAAACGATAAAAAATAATTTTAAATTTATGGTGTTTTAAATAGTGTTTGGGGCATGCTTGGAGCTCCTATCTTCGATTTTTTATAAAGTATTTGAGTCGTAATTTTGTATCACATTTAGTGGTTACCTTAAGGCCCTATATTGAGAGGTTTATAGTTTGATTAACTGTGAAAATGAATCTTTACAACCATAGAAAAAAGTACAAATGAATTTCTAATTGGAACCACAAAGGTTGCATGGTGTTTTCTAAACTATGAACCCCTTGATATTTTGGTAAAATGAATTTTTTACCTTCCATCGTTAAAAATATTTTAAATTTCATCTCCCATACCCTCTCATGCATAATAAGATATCAATTTTGAGATTTCATTCATCCCTAATAAAGGAATTGAGGCTTTTACATCAATCAGAATTTTATTGTAACATCGCTCACATATTTTTCAGACGATGTTATGTGATTCAATCAATTATATTCCTTTCCTCGCTTATCCATCCATAGTTTAATTTATTTCTATGCATATTAATATCCCCTATTTTTTGTTAATTTTATTTTTCTCCATATTATTCTATTCTATACCAAATCAGATGATGGTACTATAAATGTATTCATCAATCAGCATATGTTTGGTGATTTGTAGATATTCTGAAAATGTCTTCTCGCTTATACATTGCATGGTTCTGAAACACTATTGGATTTCTATAAATCTCTTAATAAAATATTTTTTTATTATAACAAATCAATTGGAAATTAAAATAGTTACCATGAAGAATGGTTAGTACCATGGGTGGTTTAAAACCACATTTAGGACTACCCCATGGGTGTGTTTTCAAATCTAATAAATGATTTAATGCAACTTGTGTAATCAAATCACCATCAGAGTTTCTATTAAACAACATAGTATACATGATTCATAATTATAAGAAATAAGCATGTATTGAACTAAAATAACGAGGGAATAAAGATTCCACATCCCTAGGGATTCTATTATATCACGTGTTCTATAGTTAGATCATTCAAGTAAAATACCAATTAAGTTTAAAATGTTGTTAAATGGAATGAGTATATCCTGGAACACCACCATTAATTATTCGATAATGTGGTTGATTCATAGGTAATGACAAATAAATTCATGTATGGGAACGATGGGATTATAGATTAATTTTTATAATGAATATATATATAATTTTACTATTCCACTTGTGAAACTTGTTTTTACTATATTAAATTCCATTGATGAAATTATAGGAATGTGATTATAATGTTTCTTTAGTAATGAAACAATGGTTACCTATGTTGAACCCAAAATATGGACTTTGAGGGTAATGACTCTATACCATGACTAGGGAAATACCTGTATTCTTATGAGTGATTCCATATATGGGATAGTAGGTTGATGATTTCATAGTAAACCAAAAGTGACACCTATGTACCTCATAGAAACATCCTTTAATGAGCATAGGATTCTAGTAAATAAATTTTTAAATAGATCAATGTGTCATTTCTAACATCTAAGAGAACACACATGGATTCGTATAGAGATATACCCATATAATGAACTATATTTTTCTTATTTTCAATATCTAAATGATATGGTACAAGTGTATCCCTTATTATTCTATGATCCATGTGAGATTCCTTAGAGGTGAGTCAATTTTTGAGCCTCTACTTTAAATTAATTAATAATTTTTAATATTGTGAAGATATTATTTCTTTGGATGATGAATGTGTTTTTAATGCCCCGAACCCAGTTACCCAGAGCCAGTGCATTATTACATAACATTAGCATGATTACAATGAAACAAGTCATGAAGGACTGATCAGTTTAGTATTCATGAAAAATATATTACATACATAAACATTACATTACAATTTCTAACTTAAAATATAGTATATATTACACTTTGATAATGCCATTATTACATTATCTTAAACCTAAATATGAATCATAATATAAATCTTGGCCTCCTGGGAAAAGAAGACATAAAAAAGGGGTGACCTCAGATCTTAGTAAGGATAAACAATGTAGCAGAAGCTATCATAATGTTTTATAAACATTTATCACATGGTATAAAATTGAATCCCAATCCCTTTAAGCATAAACTTTGGCATAATATGGAAATGAAAAATAATATACTACCTTTAACTTATTCTAATGTATATTATACTAGTTGAATAATCACATGTAATATCTAATTTTATAATGAAGAAATGCATAATGTCGGACATCATAACCACATAGTCAAGGCCACATGCCAACAATGTGAATAATAATATTGTCAAGGCCATATTTCAAGACTCTAATTTTCCACATGATACCTATGGAGGCATCTAGGAGCAATATATGTTTCCACCCATCACTTACTAGGTCCAATGCATTCCACATATGAAAATGTACAATCATAACATAAATATTAGTATAAAATAACATACAAAATCTTAATAATTTAACCATAACCAATGAATGGTACAAAATTAAAACATCCCCAGTCAAAAATATCATATCTCATTCAATACAATATGGGATATTGTATTATAATAAATCAACCTCAATCAAAAATAATATCAATTAAAGGATGTTTACATAGTTGAAAATGATTTGTAAAAACCTATGAGAGAAGTATCCCTCTCGTGAAATCATTTAAATGTCACTCATTTGTAAATGAATTCATTAAGAAGTGATTTCTTAATCCAAGTTTCCCATACCACATTGATTCTTTTGGATGGAATCAACATTTTAAAACAATTATGTCCATATAAATAAATCCTTAAATTTTTTTAAATCATTGTATTTAATTAAAAAATAGAAAAATAAATCATTAAATAATTTAAAATGATGATATTTCATTAGATTCACATTAAAAGCAACATAAATTATTCATTTTAAAAAAATTATTATACATGGACATGGATGAAAAAATTTCCCAGAAAATACTTACACATAAACAATCACAGATAATAATGAGATTTAGGAATTAACTGTTACTTTATAATTTCCTTTAGTCAAGGGTATGTTTAACAACCAATATAATGTCTATTTTATGTTATTAAATTATAATATAACCACATTAATATTTATGATATAATATATGATTCATTTATGACTTTATACTGCCCATTTAATAATAGTTTCCATGTTAAAATAACATTTCGGTTAATAATCGGTTTCTTTATCATATGTGGTTTAACATTTTATTCTTTATAGTATCACATAGATCATGATTTATATATATAAAGAATATATATATGTATAAAATATAGATATATGAAGTAGAAACATCTTTCATGGAGCTGATAGTCTATAAGTACGCATAAATGTTGTTTCTGTTTTCTTATCATATAATATGGAAGTAAGTAAAAGTCATATTTATCTACATAAATATATATTATTAAAGTAGAAATATTATTACGTATATCTCATACTTAATCAATATAAACATATTTTTAAAAATTCTTGAATGGTGATCATTGATGATGAATCTTATTGTGTCATGGAGACAGTATGTTGTACGTACACCTGAGTGACAATATCTTTTTATTGATGGTGAAATAGTATGTAATTTGAAGGTATATTTTATATACAGATCATTATCATGTTATATTTGTTATTTAAATCAATAATAATAATTATTATACCAATATAAATAATGATGGGTTGAATAACAAACTTCACCGTGACGCAGATACAGTAAGTTGTACGTACACACATATAGTGGCACTATCACTCATATAATCGATATAATAATGAATATTGTTGTACAATATTTATTATAAAATCACAGTATTTAGAAGGTATTGGAGTTATTATTTTGGTATGGAGATAGTAAATAAAGATGAATTGGAAGAAAAAAATAACTTTGAAAGAGGTGATGAAATAATTAACTTTTCTTCGTGTGATACCTATTGATTTGATCAAAAGGTCTCCATAGGAAGGCTTTATAATGAAGGAAATACCTCAATTATTATGTGAGGGTAGTTGGGAGGAAATATTTTTTGGGTATGTCCAAGCCAAATGGATTTGGATATGTGATTTTGAGAGAAGGGGCAGTATCGTATTATAAGAGAGGTGAGGGTCACTTTAAGAAAACCTAGAAATATTATTTTATTATAATACCATTTTCTATTTATAATTGGTCAAAATGAATTAATTAGTATTATTATTTCGATATTGGTCTAAATTATTTCATACAATAGGTTTTAGACAAGTTTTGGTCTCCATATTAACCTTATCATTTAGATTTATCTCTTAGTTAAATAGTTTATCTTCTACATTTTCTTCATTTATTTTTATATTAAATGGTTAAAAAACATTCTATAAAATGACAAAAGTACTCTAATTGGATCATTAAGGACTTATTTATCATTACATATGTATTGTTTCCAACCCTTATATTTTTAAAAAACATATAAAATTTAATAATTGATTATTTAAAAAACTCCTTTATGTCATTTTTGACACTATTAGGTATTTGATTTTTTGTGAAAATCATCAAAACCTGATTAATTTTAAAAAATTTAAATAAATCCTATCATGTTAACGTATAAAATTAGACTAATGAATTAAAAGTTTCAATTTACATTTATTTGGATATTTATAATATCAATTATATTAATCTTTCATTAATAATGTAATTACAACTTCATCATTGTATCATAAATAAACTTAATTATTTAATATCTAAAAATTATAAATAAAATACAATGATGTAGGAAATATTTTTATCATTATAATTAATATTTATAGTCTAAATTATCTCACATATATACCTATATTATAAATTTTTCAGTTATTAAAATTTGAATTTAACACTTTTAACTCTTCTTTAAATAAAACAATAATAAATTTCCTAATCTCACCCATGTAAATAAAAAAGAATCAATTTTTATAAGGTTTATTTTGGTCAAAAACAGTTATTCAATAGAATAAGGACACTTATTGGGGAAATTTTATATTATTATCATATAATTTTTACCTTTAATTACACAATTTACTTTTAACCGTGGTAAATAAAATTCAAAAGACACTATTCACAAAAATTTACGTCCCTCCTATTGAACTATATATTACATAATTATGTCAACAGTGTCTCTTAAATTCTTGAAATTTAATTCACAGAAGCGGTAAAATTACTTTTTATGATTATTTGTAAATGTACCTACAAGGTGGGTAAAAGATGATAAAAAGTTCAAAAAAATATTATTTATCAATTCATATTATAAAATTACTCTAATAAAATAAATTGTACTAATATAGGTGATATATATCTATTTTTAATTTAAAATAAATTTAAATAAAAATAATAGTTATTTAAATAAAAGTTGGATCTAAACTATAATGTAGTGTTTTTTCACTATTCATCCAAAATTTATTGTTTTTAGACAAATAAAAAATAATATATGTTCCATTAATAAGAATAAAATTAATTTCTGTTGTCAATACCAAAAAGCGTGTTTATAAAAAGAAAAAACCATTAAAGTGTTTTCAAGTTTTTATGTCCAAATTATATGTGAAATTACATATAATGACATAAATTATATTAAATTATTCAAATATTATATAATTTTATTTTATAACCACTCAGATGAATAATTTAACAGTAAAAATAATTTCCATTAAAAAAAGATGGTTTCATTTAAAATGTATTATTTTTTACTATACATCCACATATGAAAGTTATTAGAAAAATACCAAAAATTTATCAAAACTATATTTTTATGTATTTATTATAAATAACAAGTTTATTTTTTCAAATAAAAAATATAGAAGTGTAAAATATTGGATTTATAAAGACATATCTATTAAAAATTATAAAATTGGATTTTTTTAAATAATTATTTTATCTAAAAAAAGAGTTATTTCTTATATTATGTTTATAAAACACATAATATAGTTGTTAAAATTATTTGGATTATATAAAATTCAACATTACGTTAATACTATTTTTTATTGCTTTTGGAATTGCTTGTTTGGTAAGTTGTGGTGCGCTCGAACTCGGTGTTTCGAGTAGTGCAAGCAATTGAATTAAATTAAAGAGATAACATACTATAAAATCATGAGGTGTCACATTTTCTCCTCCATCAATGAATTTCATCTTTACAATTTTAAATTTTTCTTCAAAAATAAATGATTGAAAATACCTCTGTGAAAAACCCACATCAGAAATAGGGTTAATAAATTTTAGTCTTAATAAGAGGGAAAGAGAAATGTAAAAGTCACCACAAAATTATGATATCAAATATGAGAACATAAGAGAAAATTATACACAGATAATTGTAGAAAAAATGTAAATATTTATATCGTGTTTTGAGGTCATCAATCACAAAATAATGTTATATTGAGGGCCTCATAACCATCAATCAATGATGATTTAAAATAACATTGGTTCAACAATAACATAAGGTATTGGGATAATACATTGGTCGTTTTAAGATCTCTCCCCTAAAGTATAATAATTTATTTTATTCATATAATGAATGGGGAAAAATATACTTCACAAGTATAGTTTCATCCTTTAACTAATTTCTACCACAAACTCTTCTTTCACTCCAATAGATAATAGAATTAAAAAGTATTCTATTTATCCTAATCTTATAGGGTTCCAAAAATAATGATTTTATATTTTGATTTTCAGACTATTTAAAAAACTACATAATACAAAGAAGTACACCAATTAGGATAATTATAGGTGATTCATACTTTTCGCCCTTTAGTTGCGGGTTCATGTCTCACAGCATTCCCAAACATGTTGGGTTGTCTTCTAACATTCAAGATGTCCTTTTTATAACAATCCAAAAATAATCTTAATAAATGTTTTATCCTTAGAAAATTGTATCCAATGTCCAACATAATATATTCCAACCTTTAGGGTTATCCAAAATAATTCCATCCCAACTCAGAGTCCAAAATTTATAATGGAAGCCAACGTAACATAATGAAAATATATTTATTCAACATAATAATATTTGAGTACCTTAATCATGTATGGTTACACGCTGAATTACCATAAAATCTAATTGATTACATTTATCCTCCCTTATTACTTATACAATACTTGATATATTCTTTATATCTAATAATTTTTAATACTAAAATAATGATGGAATAAAGAAACCACTAAAAAATTACATGGTATTCAAGAATATATAATATATTTTTTCCAAATCAACCAGCTCATATTCACAAGTCACTACCTCTGTATCAAGACAATATTAAGGTTTATCAATCATTCAACCATGTATTTTCATAAAATATTAACTTGTTTTTGAGTAACTTTTTTTAATAACATATTATCTCAAATCCACAGTGAAATTGTACTAGAGTACAATAATAAATTATTTCCAAAATTAATATAACAATTAAATCATTGATACAACACCCAAATGACATTAAGCATTAATAAAAATAATAATAACACTAATTATTCTTCTTCATCTATGGTAGTATCATAACTAAATTATTATCAAATAGAATCATTTGAGGTATACTCTGAGGATTTGTAAATTGATTCACATAGTTTCCCAACTCATTTTAGATGAAGCATTGTACATTTGAAAACTTTTTCATACCCTTGAAATATAGTACATGATGTCCTTTTTCTCTACCCTTATAACAAACTCACATTCCCTTCAGACAAATACCAAAGTGATTATTCCCACAGTTATAATATATTGGAAAAATCCTTCTTTCCCTTATTTACTTTATCCATCATTCTCTCTACCAACATCTTCTTCACTGGATTCCCTTCAAAGCCATATGATTCAGATAATTTTTTACTTATATTATTAACACATGATATTATTTCTTTAAATGATAAGAATATGTGGGAGAATGTTTCCCTTCTAAATTTTGTCTTAATTCCATGAAATATATGATCCTTCTAACTCTGTTGATCATTCATATTGATGGAGGTAGCATTCCTTATACTAGGTGTCCTTTCTAAAAAATTATATACACCAGGTTAGTTTATTAATTTCAATGCATAATTCCAAACTTGTAAAATACCTAATGAAAATATTTTATGCATATAATCTATAATCTGAAAAAAACAATTTGAAGATGTATTTACTCATAAATTAAATATAATTTTTTTTAATGAAAATGTGAATTATCATAGGCATATCCCTAATGAGGGTCATAACCAAGAGGGAATCACGTCCCGTTGTCATGTACCCGGATACCCCGGGTCAAGCCCGAATCTCCTTGTCCATGTTTTCACTCCTAGGTGCATCTGTGAAAGAGCCACCTATACCTTCTCCTATCCATATTGGGATTATTTATTGAAAAAATACTCAAAATATATACATTACACATATTCTTGAATGTTCTTATATACTAATCATCAAAGTCTATAATAGGGTAGTGCCTCAAAATCAGAGTTTATCTAAATCAATTTCCAGGGTTATTGCAAAAATCCCTCTGATACCAACTGTAACACCATAACCCCAGTTACCCAGAATTGGTGCATTGTTACATAACATTAGAATAATTACAAGGAATCATGTCCCAAAACACCAATCAGTTTAGCACTCTTGGAAAATAGATTACATACATGAACTTTAGATTAAAATTTATAACATAAAACACATCATAAATAACCCTTTAAAAATGCCATTTTTTATTTAGCATACATATGAATCATAATACACTTCTTCGCATACTGGGAAAATTAAAAATATGAAATAGGTGATCTCAGACGCTCGGTAAGGATAAACAATATAGCGGAATCTATCTTAATTAGTCATAAAGGTTTCTGGAAAGGTATAAAATACACACAAATCCTTTTTAAACCAAAAATTCAGCCTAATATTGCAATGAAAAAAATAATATAATTCCATTTAATTATTCACATGGATATTCTACTTGTTGAATAATCACATGTAATAACTAAATTCATAACGAGGAAATTCATAATTCAAGATATCATAACCATATAGTCAAGACCTCATGCTAAGACTACAGATAATAATTTTTACAAGGCTCTGTGCCAAGACACAAATTTGTCTCATGAGTCCTACCAATGCATCAAGGAGATATAATGGGCTCCACATATCACCTAATAAGTCTAATTCATTCCTCATATGAAAACATTGAAACATAACATAAACATTTGTATTAAAACTAACATACAAAATGTTAATAATTTTACCATAAACCATGAATGGTATAAAAATATCACCTCCATAGTCAAACATATCATAACTCATTCAATACAATATTTAAGATTCTATTATAATAAATTAACCCCAATCTTGAATAATATATTGTAAAGGATATTGACATAGTTTCAAATGATCAGTGAAACTCTTTGAGGGAAATATCCTTTTTTTGAATTCATTTATATGTCACAAATTTATAAAGGAATACATTTAAAAGAGATTTTTGAATCAAAGTGTTCCATACCACATATAATATTTTGGATAGAAATAACATTTTAAAACTATCATGTATCTATTAATAAATACTTAAAATCATTTTTAAATCACCGAAATTAATTTAAAATATTTATGAAAATAATTCGTTAAAACATATAAAATGCTGATGTTGGAAAAGTGTCCCATACACAAATCCTTAAAATATTATTTTGAAAATGTTTTTATGAAACAATAACTTTGATGATATAAGGTTCCCTGTAAATACTTATACATAAACATTCTAAAATAATAACGAGATTATGAAATTAACCCCTTCCATTTACTTTCCTTTAGTCGAGGGTTTGTTTAACATCCTGTAAAATGAACAAAATATGTTATTAAATTATACCAGGACCATATTAATATTTATGATTTTATATATATGATTCATTTATGACTTTATACTACCCATTTAATAAAAGTTTCACATTTAATGTAACATTTTGGGTAATAATGGCATTCTTTATTGTGTGTGTCTTAACATGTTAATTTTTATCATATCAATTAGAACATGATTTATATACATACAGATTATAAATATGTATAATAGCTAGATATATGAAATGGAAACACAATTCATGGAGAAAGTAGTATGTACGTATGCATGAACATTGTGTCTGTTTCTTTATCATATAGTATGGAAGTAAGTAAAGAGATATATTTTTCTACACAAATATATAATTTTACTATAAAAATATTACATTATATATCTCATAAATAATCAAAACATATATATTTATAAAAATTCCTGAATGCTGATCATGGAAGATGATTCTCATCATTTCGTGGAGACGGTAATTCGTACATATGCACGAGAAAGAATATCATTTTTTTGATTTTTATATAATATGTAATTTGATGGTATATTGTATATAAATAATAATTAACATTTTTTATTATTTACATCAATTATACTCATTATTATAAATATCCAAATAATGAAGTGTTTAATAATAAAATTCACCACGACGTGGAGACGGTAATTCATTCGTATGCACGTGTGGTGACTTATTCATTCATAAAATGGATAGAATAATGAAAATGGTTGTACCATATTTATAATAACTTCATAGTATCTATATGGTACAGGATTAATTATTTTGGTACGGGAGAAAATTTGAATGTTGATGTGTAAAAAGAAAACATATTTGAAAGAGGTGACGAAATAATTACCTCTTCTTCATGTGCTTCCTTTGGATTTGATCAAAAGGGCTCCATAGGGTGGATTTCTGATCAAAGTATAGCCTATAGGTTGAATTTATGGTATTTGGTATAATATTTTATCAAGGGGTGGCTGAGCCAAATGTCTTTGTAGGTTGATTGTGGGAGAAGTGGGTGTACCCTTTAATAAGATAGGTGAGGGTCACTTTAGTAAAAGATTGAAATATTAGCTTATTATAAAATTATTTTCATTATATAATGGCTCCAAATGGATTAATTAAAAGGATAGGGTTCCGATGGGTCTAAATTATCTCAACCAATAGGTTTTATCCAAGTTTAGGTCACCATATTAACATTATCTTTTATATTTAACTCTTAGTTAAATAGTCTAACTTTTACAATGTCATTTTGTATTTTTATATTACATGGATAATAAATATAAACTAAAATTCCAAGTGAACCCAAATAGGTTCATTAATGACATATTTATCATTATATAATTCATTTTTCTAAACTGTAGATATTTGGGAATATTATATCATTTAATAATATATTATTGGTTTTAAAAACACATTTATGTCAATTTTGACACTATTTAGTATTTGGTTTTCTTGAAAGTCAACAAAACTAGATTAATTCAACCCAAACAAATTAGATCAATAATAACATTTCATAATAACCTATAAATGTATTGGAAGGCATCAAATGTATCAATTTATATTTATTTGGATATTTATAATATCAATTATTTAAATCATTCATTAATAAGGTAATTACCACATCATCATTGTTTCAGAAATAAGTTTAATTATTTAACGTCCCAAAATTATAAATAAAATACCATAATGCTGGAAATAGTTTTTGATTTATATTGAATATTTATAGTAGAAATTAGCTTATTTATAACCCTATATTAAAAATGTTTTAGTTATTAAAATTTAAATATAATTCTTTTAAATCTTTTTAAAATTAAATAATAATAAATGCCTTAATCAATTCCATGTGTATCAAAAATTATCATATTTTTGCCCTGTGGTTGACATTAGAGGAAAAAACATATAAAATATATTTATCTTATGTGTTGGGGTATTTTTACAATATTATAATATTAGTTTTATCTTTAATTACACTATTTACATTTAATTATGAAAAATACAATTCAAACAATATTATTCAACAAAATATATTTTTATTTTATTGAACAAAATTTTAATTACTGATGTAAACCATGTCTCTATTATTTTTGAAAATAAATTAACCAATTATGTAAAATTACATTCTATGCAAATTTGGAAATGTGCCTAGTAGGTGGGTAAAAGATGTAAAAAAGTTCAATATATTTTTATATATCTAATAATATAATAAAATGACTCCAAGAAATTAAATTGGAAATATATAGGTATTAAGTATCTATTTTTAATTTAAAATAAATTAAAATAAAAATAATATTTCTTTAAATAAATGTCGTTTTTAAACAAAAACGTATTGTTTTCACTATTCATAAAAAATTGAATGTTTTCAAAAAAATACCAAAAATTAACCCTATGAAAATTTTGATATTCTTAATTTAAAATTTAAGTATAATTTACAAAATTCGAAATATATAAGTTTCATTAATAAATTCAAAATTAAATTCTGTTTTCAAAACTAAAAAATTGGTTTTAAAAAAGTAAAAACCATCAAAAGATTGACATGGGTTTATATCCAATTTTAATGTGAGATTACTTATGATAAACTATATAATAATTAATTATAAAAATATAGTCTATTAATACATGTAAACTACTCAAATTAATAATTTAACACTAATAATTATTTTGATTAAAAATGTTGATTTCAAATAAAATTTAACATTTTTAACTATTAATCTAAATATGAAAGTTGTCAGAAAAATAATAAAAAATTTTCAAAACTAAACTTTTATGTCCTGAATCTAATAAAGAAATTATTTTGACAAATTTAATATATAATTGTTTCAAATATTGGATTTAAAAAGAGGTCACCATTAAAATGCTGTAAAATTTCATTTTGTTGAAAAATACTTCCTTTATCTAAGATATTTAATTTGTTCTTAAATTATGTCTACAAAATGCATAATATAAATTTTAAATTTATATGAATTATATAAAATTCAAAATTCAGTTAACACTATTCATAACCGCTTTTTGAATAACTAGTTTGATAATTTATGGTGTGCTCGAGCTCGATGTTGCGTGTAGGGCGTGCTATGGAATAACATTAAAGAAACAATGTATTATGAGATCCTGAGGATTTACAGTGGTATCAAATGGTTGGTTTTATTGGAATATAAAATGAAATACAGGTTATGTATTTAATTTATAGTTTATTATATTACATATGCATTTCTTCTCTATATACTTGTGAACTAGATAAAATTAAAAACTATATGTGTTGTTTAACTGATTATTTCACATGATCTGCTTGAACCATCAATTAGTAACATATAAAGATAAGGGATTCCAGTTTAAAAAATGAATATTAGCTTAGTATAGACTTTGAATATCATTTCACTAGGATTGAGTATGGGACTATAGGTATGAGATTACACTCAATATGATATATTAGGTAGTATGTGATTTTCTATTAATTTATTGTAATGTTTGTTGAATATGCATGCTCCAATGTACCCCATGTAATCCCTTTTTTATATCATACAGACACGAAATAATTTCTGATTATTATATTGGTTGTTCTTCTTTCACTTTTTATATGTGGATGGAATATTCTTATGAAATTCATTTATAACACTATTTACACTACATACTATTATTTCCTACCAGTATCAAATATTTTGATTTTAAGGGTATATTTTCTCCACAATACTATCATAGACACTCACTTCTAGTTGGCAGCCTCTAGCATATAGGGGTGAGCATGAGACTATGTAGATTACTAGGATTAGTTGCATAAGGGTGAATCATATTTGGGATATAAAAAACTGGTATTAGTAGTATTTTTCTAGGACTTACTATTTGTGATGGTAGACAATAGATTAGGACTGTTTTTGGATTTTGTAATTGAAATTTTTGGCGGAGTTTATAACCCATGTACAAGGAAAATCTAAAATACCTAGGAGGGGAATTATTGTTCTAGATTATGCTTACTAAATTTGAATTGATTTTAATGTTGGGTTTCACACAATAATTATGTCTCAATTATTATAATGATTATGAATCATTTTATTTTATTCATGTCTGATAAGGATGGGATATATCATTTCATGAATCATTATAAGTGTTGAGGATTGACAATCCATGAATATTTCCTAAAAAAATATTTTAAAACATGCATTGTCTCCAAAATGTTTTATTGCCTTAACTACATGATTATGTTCCATGTTTGATTCAATACCATGTTTGGGAAACTATTTTTCATGTATTGTATTAGTTATGATATATAACATCGGTTATTAATGTGTATAAATTTACCAAAATGTTGTTTTCGGAAATATATTTGTGGTAGAACATTAATTAACTAATTACGACATGATAGATTCGTGGAAAATTTATTTGATGGGGTGAAATAATTATGTTTTAGATTATTTTAATGCTATTAAAAATTTATAAAGTCTATGGGCCATTATATATTTGGTAGTGTGACCTATATAATCAAACCATCATATATAAAGTCATTATATTTTGTGCCTATGTAAAAAACCTTGTTCCTGTCACATGGAATGAAATTAGACCTTATAAATCATAGTACATTATAACCTAGGAATGGTGACTCATATAATTATATCAATATATACACAAAAGGGCAGGATCAAGAGAATATTATAATTTTTAAATGATTTGATTCCCACAAAATTGTGATTCTAATTTCAACAGAAAAGGTTCTTTTTTCTATAGAAAGAAATTATCATAATATATACAGGAAGACATGATATAAATTAGGGAAATTTACTATATGTTGAACTTATTAGTGGGTAGTATCCTTTATCACTTATGATTATTCATGGTCTTATTTTTCACCTGTTCCTAGATTATGGAGCTAGAGGATGGGTTTGATTCTTATATTGGAAGGAATTTAAATTTCATATTCTTATATATCTGACATATATCAGTATAAAATAATTTCATAGGATTTTTCTTCATGATTTTAGATATATTGCACTAGTACGTCCTTGAGTTGTGCCCAAAGATGGATACGATGACCATGCTCTGAAGGTGTTGAGACCTACGAAACTGGTATAAACTAATTTGTTGCCACATTTGTAACATCCTATTATACCTAATTAGGAATTTAATTACGTATTTCATGATGGTTTTATATGGATCATGATGACTTTGAAGGGATCCTCATGTCCTACCCCTATTGGTGAATAGTTGACATGTTAATTTTAGTTTATTAATCTACTTAGGTTTTGAGTGATGGTATTCCATGGGATGAGAATTCATGGACGGAGGCCAAAATATCTATTATTGTGAATCATGATACACCACCTAATAAGAGAGTGAATATATTCATTTAAATGTTATGATATTATCATATGAAAAGGTGGAATATTATTATATTGGAAGATCAACAATGGTATATGGTTTGATGAAATTTCTAAAAGGCCTTATACTATTATTTCTATCTTTATATGTTGAGTGATGAGAAAATAGTAGAATTTATACCTCTATCAGGTGGTGATTTAAATATTTTGTAATAATAATTACATTTTATAGATCTCATGTACTTTACACCAATCCTTTTAGGTAATGAGTTATCAAAGGTAATATGATTTTAGGTTGATCTCAGTTTTCTCTTCTAATCATAGATATATATTTCTTTATTGACCAACATATTAGATAAAGTGATTGATTAACTCTTTAATTATTGTAATCTAATAGATGATGAAGATGTGATCTATGGTGGTTTGGGTCCTTATTCTAGAACAACTTTGACTAATGATAGGTGTCCCATTTTGAGACATGTAATGGTAAATACAATTTCCCAAGTGTGCGACCAGGCATGTATGTGTTATTTCATCATTTTGGAAGGTTAGTAAATATAATGACTCATTCTATTAATAATAAAATCATGTTTTGTGGTTTCAACAAGTTGGGTAATCATCATAACATTTTTAGATCATTAAATATAGTTCCTAGTGGGAAATGATCTATAATGAATCCATGTTTAAGAGTTCGGTTAATAGCCCCCATTTGGCTTGAGTTTGGAGTACAATTGAACAAAAAATCTAATGAGGATGTCATGGAAAAAAGAACTAGAAAAATAACATATGGTTCCAGTATTGAAGACCATCAAATGTTACCAAGGATCAAACATAGGGTCACAGAGATATGAGGATCTAAGTGTCAGTCAATCCATGGTTAGTGGTAAAATATTATTATCCACTACTATAGTTTCATATTTTTTTGATAAACATAATTCTTACTACTTTATATATGTTTCTTTAGTGGATGTCCATGGACTATAGAGTATGTTTTTCATAGAGTATTGATAGTTGATACTTAGTTGGGAATACAATCATAAATTTTAGGACAATGCATGGAATTTACCATTAAGGTAGACTATTATTGGTTATTTTGGGATATGTTGGTCATCTATATGATTGGTTTTACATCACTCTTATGGTGGATTGGTTGGTCCCATATAATTCATATGTATAATTTTATCATAAAAGAGCATCATTTATATATCCACATGGGGAGATATTTCTTCACAAGGGTGGATAAGATATTTAGGTATGCCATGTTAGACATGAGAAACATGGGATTAGTTGTGTGATAGCCCATATTTTGAGCCTTTATATGGATGCATAGGAAATCTTTCATGTTGATTTCCCTCCTATAGTAGATTCGTTTATGGATGACATCCCTA
The DNA here is from genome assembly GCA_963277665.1 of Viscum album. Classification (NCBI taxonomy): domain Eukaryota; kingdom Viridiplantae; phylum Streptophyta; class Magnoliopsida; order Santalales; family Viscaceae; genus Viscum; species Viscum album. Next base: position 1,246,405,629 of record OY728141.1, on the reverse strand, counting down.
CTAGATTTTCTGGAATACCTCATGAGAGAGAAGTTGAGTTTATAATAGGACATTTACCAAGAGAATCACCAGTATCTATCCATTCATATGGATTTGACCTTAAGAACTTCAATTTATCAATAATATATTAGCAGACATTGATTCCAAGGGATTTAGGTGACCCAATACTTCCCCATGGGGTTATCCCATGTTTTTTCAAGAAAAAGGATGAGCCCCTCAAGAATTTTATAGATTAAAATCAGGTAAACTAACTTACAGTTAATAGTCTATATCCACTATCATGTATATCTGGCCACATCAACTAGCACAAAATATAGTTGGTTTTCTCTATTATAAATTTTATTTTGGGATAACATTAGGTGTGTATTTGAAATTAAAATAAACCATATATAATATTATATTGTATACATGGATTGTACATGTGTTTGGTCTTTTCATTTGGTCTTATTAAGGAATCGTTAGTATTTCTTGATTTCAAGAATCATTTTTCCCATTCGTATCCTGATTCACCTGTTATACTCTTCATGGATGATAGATTTTTGTACAGATAATCTCGACATGAACCTGACCAACACCTTGATATAATTTAATATACACTGATTTGTCTCCATTTGTATATTAATCTCACCAAATTCAAAATTCAAATATATAATGTTCACTTATTTTTCCTCAAATCATGGAATAAGAAATATCTGCTGACTTATTGAAGATGGGGGGCCTTAGTTTTTTGGGTGTAGAAAAATATCATTTTTTGATGTATGCATTCTATTATAGTTAACTATCTATTACAGCCATTTTTAGTTATTTTAAATTATATAGGTGCAACCTACATAATTGACTAAAAATGGAATATAATTTTTATGGTCATATGCTTTTGAGAGGTCCCTTCTGAAGTTAAAATCATTTTTTATTTCATCATGATTCAAGATTTTCCCCTAGTTGTGAGGAATAAATATTCTCTATTGAGATGTTTTAAATATAGATAAAGGTTTAGTTTAGATATATGGGGATCAATTTGTGGGGTAAGGGTCTCATTAATTGAGTCTACATTAGAAGAGTTACGTTCATGAAGAGTATTTTTTTGGTTTTTACATACAATGCAATCTAGAAATACATATTTATATAGAATTCCTAAAATCATGGATAGTGAATATGGGGATAATACGTATAGTTGGATGACATTAAGATTTCATATAATCCTGGTAATACAATTTTTTTTATTTACTCTCTGAATCATATTACATATACATGGGTTGATCATGATGCTAATAGTTATTGGAATCTATTGAACCTCTTATCAAAAATTTATTTGGAGTTTTAGGAATATAATGATCATCTTGTACAAGCTTCATTTTATATGAGTGATTCAATCCTGGATATAGTGATGTTGAATAAGTCTTATGGTATTGAGGCCATTGTACTATGGGATAGTATATAAATCAAGAAACCACAAACTATTTTCATCATTAACATGGATGAGTTATTCATATTTCATGTTTGTTTCTTGGATCCTATATAAATTTGAATGAAGTTCATGAAAAAATCATATTCCTCTAGTTAGTAATTTCATGAAGGATTTAAAGATATATAATGTGGAGACCCATAAATTTCAAGGAATTTTTTTTCTTACATTCTTTGGGATTTTATGAGTATGCAGTTTCTAACGGCACCTGATTCTGAGGCCTGGTGTGCCCGGAATCAATTTTCGAAGTTTAGCTTGGGTACGTTCAGTGAACGAATTGGTGGGTTTTTCTATCTTTTGAACTGGTGCTCAGAATTGACATCTGAGGGCACCTATGAAACTCCAACGATGGTAATTTCTTTAGAGGACCTTTACCAAAGATGCGTTTTCTTTGGAGGAGTCGTTAAAAAATGTGGATTAAATAAAAAGTGAATATAATTGTGTACAATTTTATTTATAATTCTAAGGTGTCTTTATCCTACATGGGGGTATTAGGGTGGGACCCACTAACATTCTAAATACCCATGTGAGGATAAATGTGAGGTGGCGCCCGCACGAGCCCCAACCCTTCTCATTCCCTAAAACCCCTTAACCCCCCCCCCCCATTAAACCCCTTGTATTTAATTCTGTAACTCCCCACTTTCCCACATTAATTCATGCCAACAAACACATAATCAATTAATTGAATTAAGTGTTTAAATTTTTTAATTTGAATGCATGTCATGTTTTAATAAAATAAGGGGAGCTTATTTTATTTGAGGGTTGGCTTGTTGTGTTGAGAATTAGAGGAGAGAGCTCTGGTTCCTTTTGAAGAATTTCTTCTTCAATGAAGAACGCCAACTTTCTGACAAAGAACGTCGACTAGGTGGCTCGGTTTCTCCATCCTCTTCTTCCTCCATGACAAGGTATGAGACACCAACGACGACGATAATGGCTCCATCATCCACGTCGCTTGAGAAACACGGACTTCCTTCTAGTTAGGGGTTATCTTTGTTCAAGTTTTATTTATCGACCTTCGTTGATTAAAATATCACTGCTTTTTATCGTCATAACGGGAGAAGATCGGACCGCACAAACACGGTCGATCCTCCTCCCCTTTTCTTTTTGATCTACACTGGTCATTGTGGGTTAGGCGGCACTGTGTCGTTTCCACGTGTGGGAATGAAGAGGACCATGGCCGGATGGGGTCACAGCAGTGGTGCGTGGCGCTGTCACGCCGCGCCAGTGAAGCCGAAAGAAACCCGCGACCAGGAGCGGGCTGCGGCAGAGGGGAGTGGCGTCGTCGTGCCACGTCGGAGCTTCAAGGGGAGACAACCAGGGCCAGCCGTGGCGGTGGGGCGCGGTGCCGTCGCGCCGCATCGGTCAATCAAGAGCCGTGGCCAAAGGCCGCAGCGGTCATCCAAGGGCGGCCTGCTGAGCCGGTCGCCTACGCCACCTGGAGGCGAGACCCAAGGGGGGCCCATGGTTACACCAAGGATAGCCATTACGGCAAGACGTTTTGGATAACCGGGAGGGTGTAACCCCCCACCCCCAGATAGATTCTTAGGGTGGACCCCATGGGTCCCACGTTTTCAGAAACAATGTGGTGGCGCCCCCCTTCGCACCCCGCTCGGCCGACAGCCGAGCCGCGGCCGGCTTCCGAGCTAGACCCCAGGCCGCACGGGCTGGTCCGACCGCGCCCGGCCATGCCGGGCCGTGCCTAGTCGGGCCAGACCCAGACCCGGGTCGGGTCGACCCTGTTCGGGCCGACCCAGGGGGTATTGGGCTGGGTCAGACCGGGCCCATACCCCCTATTTTCGGACCAGGTTCGTTCAAATGCCCATATCGTGGGCTACAGACCTCAGATCGATGCACTGTCAATTGTGTATGGATCCTCGGATAGAGATGATCGTTTTAGTATATTACACTCGAGGTTTCGGAATGTTTGGGAACGGTCGGGTTGGTTTGAAACTGAAACCAACCTGGCCCTTGGAGCGGAAACACTTATAACTTAACGACCCGACGTCCGAATAACGTGCCTTCAATTATGTTGAATTTCTCTTAGTGAGACATTAAATTTGGCTTACCCCACTTGAGGTTTGGACGTATCTAGAGCACGGTCGAGTTGTTTTAGCTTAAAAACCAACCGGGCCCCTAGGACGAAAAGGCCAATATCTCTCAGACCGGGAGTCTGATTGACACACCGTCTATCGTGTAGAGTTCCTAATGGAGAGATGGAACTTTGTGACACATCAACTCAAAACTTCGTGACAGTTGATGTATCAACCCCTTGGCTCGTGGTGCGGACCCTTCCGGAATCGAGCGTGCTGTGTTCTGGAACCCTAGAGCTGGCTGTGATTGTGACGATGACGACGACTGTACTTGGATCCTACGTGGGTTCGGCAGCGAGGATGACAGTACATGGATCATCCGTGGGTTTGGCAGCGATGACGACTGTACTTGGATCCTACGTGGGTTCGGTAGTGATGGTTACTGTACTAGGATCCTACATGGGTTCGGTAGTGACGACTTCTGTACTTGGATCCTATGTGGGTTCGGCAGGGGAGATGACCAGAGGCTATATCTATCATCTCTACCACTCTTCATGAGTAGTATACCTATGTGAGCTGAGTCCTGACTTTCAATCATTATCTTCGATATGATTGTCTTGCCTTCCTGTATGGACTGGGTTGTGCTTTCATGTGTGGACGGGGTTGTACTTGGGCTCGTGAGTTGGATCCAAACTGGAATTGATGACTTAGGTATATGTATGGGCATATAACTTAGTAGAGATGGTAGATACTTACTATTTGTATCTTTCCTTTAGTTTATCCGTTGTGGAGTTCAGGAGACCTTCGAGGGTCTCGGGGTCCCTTCTGAGTATCGTATACTCAAAACTGCATGGGATATGCCCACACTACGTTGTGTTAGATGCAGATGACGGACATCACTGATCATGGTTGAGGCTTGTGGAGCGGGACGATATCCGGAGGTGTACAATCTGGCGGGACGTACTCAGAAGAGACGGCTGGACCCGAGGATCCGATGAAAATATCTGTACCCACCCTTCAGGTGGGAATTCCGGAGGATAACTTGGTGGTTGCTACTTACATTTCAGTTGTTGTACATTCTTATATCAGTTATACTGTACTTTCAGTTGGGTTTGTATACTGGCGCATTTACTTTCCAGCACTTACTTTTCTACTCAGTTTTCATAGTGTTTACTTTAGCTTGTGTACTCTGTGGTGTTTATTTTCTTATATAATGGAAATTCCTTCCCATATATCATGATTTACACCTTTGGTTCTAGTCTCCAGCCCCTGGCCTATGAAAGGCGGGCATGTGGTAGTCACGGCAAGGGCCTCGATGATGGGTCATGACAAATTGGTATCAGATGGAGGTTTCGATCCTCCGACCTATGGTTTATGGGCCCACCACGCTTCCACTACGCAACTCTGATCATTATTTTTGTGAAGAAATAATGTTTAGAGTATTCTATGTGGTTATCAGTCGAGGGAGTCCAATGTTGGTGTGGCGGCCGACCATTCCATACACCAGGACCCTAACTTCTGATTTCCGACTCAGTGCACGAAAACATTGATTGCATGTGTGCTCCAAGAGTTTCCTTTGTGGTCTCTTTGTGTCAGCTCACCAGGTATATAGTTTGACATTGGCACACATGTTCATATCAAGGATGGCCCCACGAAGGCAGCCAACTAGGTTTCTAAGTTACGTGTGAGATGGTAGCACACCGATCGACAAGGCCTCGGTGCAGGGCCCCATCACAGTTGAGACACCAGTGGTTACACTACCCACTGGGCCACTAATACCACCATCCCTGGGAGCAGAGAGTGCACACCGACTATACGCGTTGTACGAGTTCCAGTGGCAGAGGCCTCTGAGGTTTTGAGGTGATACAGATTCCCAGGAAGTAGAGTACTGGATGGAGGCAAATGCTAGAGTTTACCGCCTAGTTGAGACACTAGTAGAGCATATGGTGATCTTAGTTACTAATCATTCTCAGCGAGTGACCATGAGGATGGTCCACATAGTGATGAGGCTACGGTATGTGGACCGAAGCCCGAGTTAGTACCTCCGGGTAGTGTGCCAGCTATATCACTGCCCGTTGGTCAATAGTTACAACCGAAATTACTGGTTGAGGACACTTGTAGGCTTATTTCCTTACATGTGTTTCATCACCAGACATTCCTCAAGTTCTGAGGCAAGCCTGACCCACAGGCAGCTGAGGACTGGCTTGAGGAGGTGGTTGAGAGTTTTTCTAGAGCTGATACAGTTTCAGAAGGGTGGCATGTTAGTAGTTCAGTATTCATCAAGGCGTACCGACCACTCTTGGTACTCGATGAATATGAATCGATCAGTGATTTAGATCTCGGATATCTGAATGAGGTGTGTTTGAGGAAATCTGAGCCGCACTTTTCATTTCTAATCAATTTATTAAAAATGAATTTATTTTATACATATTTAGAAATATATAATTTTTTAAATTTTTTCCCTACTCATACACTCAATTATAATATCTATGTTTTAATTTTATACAAAATTATAGTTCATCAAAATGTGATGGTGAATTTAATCAATGTTATAAAAAAATTAAATACAATAAAAAAATATTTCATAAAATATCAGGGTGTTACGGTCTCTATCAATATTCAGAAATGCATTAAATAATTTAACAATTTCATTATCATCATTGAAATAATATATTATTTGTTAATTAAGACCCAAATTTATTTTCATTATTAGATCTAAAGTAAAAATATTTCACGTGTTTGTTGAATAAAATATTAACCAAATAGAAGTATATTGTTATCTATTATTCATTCTACAAAGAATACCATGTAGTTCCCATCCAAATAGAAGTATTTTAAATTAAAATTGATCAAATCATAAAATTAATAATTTATTATCTCGTCTAGATCTTCCACATATATTTCCAACTCTTTCACAATTTTTAAAATATAGAAATTTTAGAGATTTAGAAAAACAAGTCTACACATTAATAAATATTTATTTCAAATTCAACATAAAGTTATCTAACACAAACATTTCATTTGTCTTAAAAAATTCATTTTCTTGTTTCTTTATCATATGTTCATTATTTTTACATAATTTTATTACTTCCATTAGATATTTTTCTCAAAATATAAAATATCAATGCATGATAAGAAGAATATAATATCAAATAATTAATAGGAATGAATTTTATTTATCTACTAAAACATTACTAAAACACCATAAACAACATAAACCTAAAAAATTAAAAAAACCTCCCAAATAATAGAATAACTATTAAATATTATTTTATAAATTTATCACTTCAAAATTTAGTTTCTCTAATGAAAATAATCTATTTACAGATCAAATTATAATTTAACGTACTCACGCCATCAACAAATCTCTCCCAAAAACATAATAAAATTCTTTTATTTATTACGTGAATTTATATAGAATAAAAAACTACATTTTCATTTCAAGATTATCTTAAACAAAAAATTTCATTCCCTCTTTACATAACACAAAATTATGTATTTTTGTTCACATTTATTTCACTATTTATTCAATCACTTCCTTCTTTAATATATCCCTTCCCATGTCAAATTTTATAATATTAGCACTAATAATATTTTGATAGTATTCATAAAATAAAAAACTGTAAAAAAATTCTATAATATAAATTATATTTTTTAAATTATAAAAAACACTCCATGATTTTTGAATGGGAAAAAACATTTCATAATTCGTTTTAAATAACTTCTCGAAATCACAAATAGAAAAAGTATTCTCCCCGTCACTCGACTCCACTGAAAATATAATAAAATATTAACAAATTTATAGTAGAAAAGTGTATAAAATTAGAATGGCATATTTAATAAAATCTATCATCTTCTAATACAATGAAAATTTTCTTGTATCTCATAATGAGATAAATCCAATTCTGTTAACTATTCATGTATTAAAATTCAAACAAATTGGAAATATTCATATGAAGATGATGGAAGAAAGGGAGGGTTTGGAGAATGAATTTTCATCTAAATTTTATTTATAATGATTTAAAAATATAAAATGTACTCAAATAATATGTAACATAATGATGGAAATTACCAATTTAAATAAAAGACTTCAACACTCAATAAGGAACTTAGCCTACGGAAATGAGACAATTGTTGGCCAAAAAAAATTTCCATCTCTGGTGCCACCTCCACCGGGAGACTGCTACACTTAACAGAATACTAAATGGATCCATTTAGGTTAATTATAGATCAATATATTTATCATATATTCCCCAAAAACCACCCCCACCCAGTAAACCGAAATATAATATGAAAATCTATTAAAATAATTCAAATATTATTATCCATAAATTCCAAAACATTCATCAAATACCCAATATAATATAAACTCTAAACCATATGGATTATCAACCATTAGTAATATCATCAATAATCCCTGATGAATAACCATAACCATTAGAAACATCCATTGACATCTTATTCCAAGGCCTTCACTTGGTAATATCAATGCTTCCATAGAACCTACATAACAAGTTTTCATTTACATCCTTTATATTCTCACTAGTATCAACACCACATACCAATCTCTAAAAAGGATGCTTCCAATATATATATATAATAACATTAAATTAAAATTTAGTGATATTGTTTTTACTTATTTAGTTTTAATACATAAAATATATCATTCAAAAAACTATACTTTGAAAGAAATGTTATGTGGTTTTTGATTTCCATGATATGTGATATAATTTTAGATAGTCTAATAATCTATAGATAAAAAATAAATTCATAAAAATGTATATAATGTCAAAATAACATACATATTATTTTAATGTCCCAATTGAGGTGGTATAGAAAGGCTGAAATTATCTTTATCATTATACATCATTAGTAAAATTCAATTATGGGAATTATAACACTAAATACATTGAGTCATATTCGGAATCCTAAAAATATTTTAATCATAATTTTAATACTATTTTTTATATATATGCCATTAGAAATATTCCTCACAATCTAACTTCCTTCCCAATGATTATTGAAAAACCCCATCAATACAATGATTTTAATAGATCCACTTGAATAGATTATTGATATATATCATTATTTAAAAATCAAACATGTGCACATGATCTTCCCACACACCAAAAAATCATTAATATATAGAAACATTGTATAATCAATAATCTATATTGAATACCTATATTGTATATATATATATCTCTGTGTGTGTGTGTGAATAATAAAGGATAATTATCTTCACTTTAAAACCCAATTATTCTTAAAAAAAATCTATAATTTAGATATAAAAAAATAATTATGGTAATAGGAAATGTAATTATATATCCAAAAATGTATCGTAATTTTTCTAACATAAATCTCTCTAACATACTCAATGTCCTCAGCCTCTACGATCAAAAAATTATGGGCAACATTTTTCAATTGATAAACAATGAACCAAACTATAACTTTCCTATTTTTTATAAAATTTAAAATATCACCAAATCAATTTTTACCTCATCTGATATCTATTTCATAATATGTAAATGCTGAATATCACCCACTGGTCTTTGATTTTCAGATTTCACCCACTAACAGAAGATATATCTCGAGATGATACCAACCATGTTATTTTTAATCTTAGATACGACATTTTTTCCAAGTTTTAAAAAATCAATTTTTTAAAATAATTATTTTCAAATCATTATAAAAATGAAAATATCTCATTCAATATACTGAATTTGTTAATGAACCCTAAATCATACAATTTAAATACAAAAAAATACTCTCATTTAGAATCAAACTATATATTAACACTACAATATATAATCATTCATGATAAATCCATCACCAAGAATCTAAAATCTATCCTAATTTCAATTTTTCAATCATTAATAATTTGGTGGATGAAGGTGTTAAAACAATATTCCCTCCCTCTATAGATATATAATGATGAAAGTATGAAAAACATAACATATATTTCCACTCCACCTATTACTCACAAACATCTCCTACCTAAGACTTCTTTATAAATGAAATGGTAATAGGATTCCATTTTAAATGATAATATATTTTCTCTATTTTTTTGACACAATATTTTCAACCAAAATATTTTTTAAAACATTAATATCATTGATATTATATACATCATGTAATTTTGGTTAGTTAACATTAAACAATTATAACTGAAAATATAATTTTACCAACATTTTATCATGTTTACATCAACACCCTGCTCAAGATCATAGGTTTAAAATGTGACTAAACATACCACTATTTGTTTGGAGACACTCATCCTTACTAAATCAATTGGTACTGAAACTCTCACTCCAGAGTTAGGATCATATACCTTATAAGTAATTCTAGTTAACAAATAAATTGGAATAGAAATTTATGTCAACCATTTGGTCAACACATGAAATAATACCTCACATTATTCATCGAACATAAACATTACACATTTTCATGGAAATTCTATCCCCAGGTTTTTAGGTGAGAGATGTCTTAGCTAAATTGATGTCGATAACTAGAAGGGATCAGGATACTCAGGATACCAAATTCATTCATGGGAATTTTCAAATACCTCCTAGCCACCACTCGCTCAAGATCCACTAATGTCCAATGTTGGAGATTAAATTATAATGAAAAATTTGATCTATTGTTGATATCTAACATTGTAACAAAATATTTTACACATGATGATATCATAATGTATCCAATATTGTAAGAACAAGTTCATGCACTCTATATATTTTTTTGGTATATCAATATGTCATCAATAAACTCAATAAAAATTGAAATCCAAATAATAATGAAAAAGATGGTTCATAATGGATATAAAAACAGTTTTTGATCCATTAATATGAAATAAAATAAAAAAACAAATTTTTCTATATAGTGTTCCAAAATATATCATAGGAGAATCTTCCACATTATGTCTCAACTATTGATGAATTTCATTTTTATATTGCATTGAAAACCATTTTACTTTAACTAATTACTCAAATAAATAAACAATTCGTAATAATGTATATTAAATATTAATGGTATATTGATTCTACAAATGTATGCAATACATAATCATAATATCTCAATATACTGTCATAGAAAATAATATAGGATTATCCCATGGAGGTACAAATTTTTAATTGAATTATTTATATTAATGATATCAAAAATGGGACTTTAACATTATAATCTCAACTACAACCACTTCATAAGAATATATATTCATAGTTTCAACACCATGTACTATATCAATATGATATACCACCCCCATATATGGTGAAATAAATTAGAATATTGTAGAAACTCAACATGAAATTGAATAACTAAAAGAATAAGATCATCACTACTAACAGCCTCTTATGATATAAAAAACCCTAATACCTTAGATGCTTCATCAGATTCCAATTATCATATCTGGACTCATAGAAATGATTGTCTTATTCTATTATAAAATAAGATGATTTATTCAAATATTGAACAAAAATAGATTACCTTATATAGAATATATATTTTCCTACAAATTTGAAACCAATCCTTCAAAATAAACAGATAAAATCGTTTCATCTATAAAATTATGAAATACAAAATATTTTCATATCAATATATATCAACATGAAAAATTTTAAAATAATATTATTGCTCCTTAATTATTCCCAAAATGTGATTTAATGTACTATAGACAAGGTCTCAATAGCCAAATCCATTATAGTGACAAAATAATAAGATATAAAATAATTACTATCATAGGAGATGAAAATAAAGACCATCGTTATTATTGAAAAAATTATACCTCTACCCATGGAGTAACCCTCACCATTATATAATGAAACCATCCAGAAAAATTTTACTAAACACACCATTGTTCTTGGGTTCACCGAAATGTCTTCTTAATATCATCCCAATAAACATATTCTTAGAAGCCTATAAAAATTTAGTGACCAAACCTCCCAATCCACATATAAAAAGATTTCAACATTAACTCACTATCCCACGAAATATATTTCTAAATAAATATATAATCAGGTACTACAATCCTTTAGTGTAATTTCAAATAAAACTGATAACTATATCTCATTTTAAAACACCACAAAAATTAATTTTTCTTTGTAGGATATTCAAATAGTGTACCCCACATAAAATAGATTAATAACACTAAAATAGAATAGTACCTCTATATTTATTAGATGAATATTTATCCAATAGATATATTGATCTCTCCCCATCACTATAATAATATTTTCCCTTATATTTCTTTTCAATACTATAACCACCCACACAAAAAAAATCCCTCTTTTCTACATCCAGATATTTCTCATTCATTAGATACATACTTCACCTGCTCAATGAAAGTGTGAATAAATTGGTGAACCATTTATAAGATCTCCAAAATTATCCTATACTAAAATCAGTTATCCTTATAAGTCTCACTTTCTTACAAATTTTGAAAAATGGAGATTTTGTTATGTTTAAAAGAATAATTTTAATTATTATTATTTCTATGATTTTTTTTTCAATTAACCAAGGGGAGATATCAATCATTACTATTTCTTGGTAGGAATGTTTTAATAAAATATCCCTGATATTAATATAATTTAGCACCTTTTAATTGTATTCCTACATATAAATATACCCCATGTATCAATATGATCCCTAATTCTTAAATATATCAAGAATCTCTTTCATCATTTGTAAAAAAACATATCAATGACCCTATAAATACAAAGTATACACTATTTAACTATTTGAGGCCCATTATATACTATAATAATAAGAGGATTATTTGCTTAGAAAACATGATCTACATTTGATATCTCTATGAACCCATGTTGTGGTCCCCATTTTAAATTCTACATCACTTTTGATGGCCCTGAGTGATATTACATTCCATTAGTGTCTTAGGATCTCCCACAAAGTGAATATTTCTATTATCCCGTTCAATATTCACATAATTATTATTATTATTATTATCAACATATTTCTCGCAAATCTTTTATAATAGAATATTACATTCTAAAATTTAATAAAATCAACAAACTATTTGAAAATCACCAGCATAACTATCCATATAAGTAAAAATTATGAAAAACCACCTACACAAAATCACTAGGTTATAATTTAATAAATATAATCACTTCCCATTAGACTCCTGATATCATCCCTCGTAGATCTATTGCTCATAAAAACATACAATACATACTATAATTGATATGAATAGTAAATTTCTGGATATAACTATCCTTACATACTAAATCGTCAATTATTTCTAAATATAATACATTGGTAGTGTTTTTTTGGTTTTGAAGTCTAGGAACTTATGATATGGTGAAAATTGAATAATCTAAAAATTAATTATATCAGTTTATAATAATCCCATCTTATAATAAACTACATGATTCATTACAAATGTTCAATGCCTCATACAAATTCATTCACACATGTCATCCGTATAAAAATTTCAAATTTATGACGTTGCACCATAACTTATGGATACAAAAAGGTATGATTGGGTCATATAAAATTTCTATTAAGGATTTATATTACTAAAACAATAAATACTTAAATAGGGAATAAATATTAAGGAAAAACTGGTAAACGACATGAATCCATAATTAAATTATACTTCAGACCATTTTGTATCCATGATAGTAAATTAACATATGTATATGAATAAAACATAAATTATAAGGATGGTGTGTATTATGATTCTTATCAAAACCCTAAATTGAAGTCCTTTTAATCAGACCCATTACATATCGTTAAGTTTATAGTTAAGACATTATGATTTCAAAAAAAAAATAACCAAGAAAACTATATTAGGAAGTGGTATACATTGATACTTAACTTATTTTGTCTCACAAGACATGTTTGATAGATCAAGGGGATATAAAATTTCTGGCCCAACCCAAAATAATTTTATGTGCAATGAATCTCTATAATATAAAATGAATAATAAATACATATCCAATCATGAAAATAATAATCTGTATTTAATTATAAAATTATAGAATAAAAATATTTTTCTTAATTTCAATAAATGGGATAAACTGATCATAAACCATATAGAGGATGAAGATGGATGGGTAAAAAATACATTTTCTACATGACAATAGTAATATTTACTTTAATTCTAATACTCTTCCCCATTGCAATAGATTATCAAAAAATTTAGGTTAAAATATTCCAATATATGTTTTGTAGACTATGATTTTCATAACATAAAAGACAATGAGAATACAACTAGAAAAATAATACAATTACACGATCATAATCCATCTAGGGAAATAATGTTGATGGTTTTAATATAATTAATTCTAATAAGTCTAATTATTGATTAAAAGTTTTATATGGAAGCAATATTTATCCATAAGAACCAATGATAGAATAAAAAATAACACAATCAAAAGGTGTAATTTAACCAACTTATTTGATATACCCTCAAAAAATTATCCAAACTCAATGAATTAAAATTTTGTTGTAAAAATTCTCCACTACAAAAAAAAATAACTAAATTAGTAGTCAATTGATTAAGGGAACAAAAATTAGTTTATAAAATATATAAACACCATGAAAAAAATATTACATGGATTATAAATAAAAATAACACCAAAAAATGGAATTTGGTTCATCATAATGTATTATGTCTAAATGAATGAAAAATAAGAATAAAATATACATATAATGTTGAAACATTCAAATCAAAACCCCTTAAAATAGTGTTCCTTCAATTGATCAACAAATACCTTGATCCAATTAAGTAATTAATTGAACATATAATCTACTATATTAAATGTGCTGGGATAATTTATAAAGTTCTTATTTCATTTCATGTTAGTTTTCATTACATACCATGATGAATAAATCAATTATGGTCTTGTTTTGATGATTCTTAATAAACAAATATTGTTTTATTAAACAATGAGTTAAATATTTATATAATATCTCTAAAAACTAGATTTAAAATTTTATATTTTAAAACAATATTAAATATCATCGTAGATTCATCAATGACTTAAATTTAGATAATTCATTTATTGGTGGTTAAATCGGCTGAAACATGGTCATAACATGATTTAATGAATGATTATGAAGGGTTTTACATATAATATCCTTATAAAATATCCATAATGATTTTTTATGGTTATTATTACTGTTATTTATCTTAATTATATGTTTTTAGTGTAACTAATGTGTATGAAAACATTAAATAATTTGAATAAATTATTATTCTATTAGAACAATTATATTAAATAATTAAATTAAAAATTATCATGATTTAATAATATCATTAATATGATCCCTAATTTTAAATAATTACCCAAAATTATAAGATAAAATTCATATTTATCCTTTAATACATTCCTTATATTCATCCTCTTATGCTGGTGATGGAAAATAAAATGTGTTATGTCATGGAGAATGTAGTTCACACAATGCATGAATAAAATTATTGTTTTTATTAATAGATGTTATATATGAAGAAACAATTACCCCACCATTAATATAATAGAATTTAATTTTATGAATTATACTAATATAATTTTATTGGTGTGTTTAGAATAAAATTTAAATAAGAACATTTAGAATAAAATCTATGTAGTTGGTAGAACTCACATTAGGAAATATGTTTTTTGAGGGATGTATCCTTGAATTTGATGAGAATTTGATAAAAATGTGTGAATATGTGATTATTTTTTAGGGAGATTGCAATATGGGAAGTCATATATGATAGATTAAATGATTACTTATATGTTTTGGTAATTAGTGAAGTGATGAAGATGTAACCCTTTTATATGTGAAATAAACAGTTTTTTTGGGAACACCTTTATTTTTTTTAATAATACAATGATCCAATTAAGGGTTTATTATCTCATGAGTGGAAAATTAATAGGGGAAAATATATCATTCAGTCCAAATATAAATAATCTCTATATAGGGATTTTTTTAAAATGGATTAGATCTCGTAAAAATGTTTAAACTCAATTTATCCTTTTTTACTTTTACCTTGTAATTTAATTTATATATATAGTAATAAATATTAATGAAAAAGATTAATACTTGACCATTTATTTATTTTCATCATTATGATTTCAAATTTTTAAATCATGTTATAAATAATATTTCCTGAAAGAATGAAATTTTTTTTTAAATACACACTTAATGGGGAAAATATTTTTTTAACAAATATATCATTTTTAATCTCTAAAATTATATATAAGGAAAAATAAAAATGGGTTTTGATTTTAAAGAAATAAATTAATTTATAATTAATTGAATAAAATTTATGAGGCTTCCATAAAAAAATATGTACCTCATATTAAAAATACATGATATACTGAAATTTGGAAAATATGGGTTATATTAACATAAAATTATAACTAGTTATAACAAATTCTATAGGTTTTCTAAGTTAAAATAATATTCTAAAATTAATGACGTTATTTCTTTTTTTAGATAAAATTATTTAAAACCATTTAGGTCATGATTACACTGTGATAAAAAAAAATAAATAGTAATTTTTATAAATCCTACATTATTTTACTACACGCAACATTTTTTAAAAATAATAAAAATTTCATACATATAAAATTTTATTTTATGTTAATAAAAAAATATTTTATTTTTATAAATTACAAATTTACAAATTTTTAATTTCAATATATGAATCAAATTAAAATCTAAAATGAAAAAATATAATAACTAATGAAAATTTTAAATATATGATACTTTTTTCTTATTTTTTATCTTTTTCCAAATAAAAGGGTGTTATAAAATTATAAATATCAATAATAATTTATCATTAATCATTTTCTTCATGAAATAGAAATGTTTTTCACAAAGATAAAATCATTTTTATAAAAATAAGTTTCTTTATAATAAAGTATATTATTATTAAATTTAGTTTAACTAATTGATTTATAATCATATTAAAAGTACTCTATACATTAAATATATATACATAATTCATAAAGTGTTTAATCATATTCATTTCCACTAACTAAATGGATTATTTTTTTGGATTATACATTAATATATACATTTTATCAGTATATATTGTAGTTTTTTTAAGTTCGGTGTTTCATGTGGAGAATTATATCAAAATAATTAAATTATTTAAAGGTGATAATATATTTTAATTTAATGATGTTACATTTTAAGCCCATATTGAAATTAAATATTTTCCATTTGATTAATCATTTTGGAGTAAATTCTTTAGTTATTTCATAATTATCCATATACAGCTATATGATCATGGAATTATTTGGGATGCTGAAAGAGATTTTTTATACGAAAAAATTAATATATAGGGTTTGTAAAGGGATGAAACCGATTAATTTTCTCATATAATATTAAACAAAGGTATGTTGATCTAGATCCCTAACAAATTATTTCTAAAACCCCATGGAAATTATTTATACAGTAATTATACAATTATCGGTTTTTATAATTCGATATATATTAGATATTGATGACTTTCCTGGAGCTTTATACTAATAAATATTTACTAAAAACTCAATATATTATACATTGATATTAGTTTTACCTTATTTTTATTTTTTACAGGTTTTTTGGTGACTGCATTCCTTATTTGACAATGGATTGTAACATTGAGTCACATTATTCCCAACCCCCTTACAATTGAAGTAACATATTTTTGTATCTTCTCTATTTCACATACCTTAGGGAGAATTATGTCCTTCGCTACATGAACATTCATTGGACTCCATATTTCTCTTTATTTAGGTATTTAAGACTTTTACTATATTCACATTCATAATAATGTTGTTTGGTTTCACATCCTTATTTCTACATTATATGGATTTAGAATATATTATTTAATATATTGAGGGTTATGTGCTGAGATGGCATGAGATTATGAGGCCCATTGAACCCCGGTGTAGATATAACAAAAATATTAAATACATTTCATATCATTTTTAATAATTTTCTAAAAAATATCGAGCAAAAATAGAACAGATACTTATATCATAATTATAAAATTTCTAATAAATTAAAAATGGTGAGTTTTTTCTGACACAGAACATACTAATTTTTTCCATCTGATGTTTTGGAATATTTTTTTCTCATTTAGTGATTATAAAATTATTAAATAAATTAATTTTTTTAGATCAAATAATTGACCTAATTATAACTCTGAAAATTACCTCTAATGGAATGAACATATGGTTAGCTTTATAACAATACGGATCGAGAGATGGTTATTGGAGGTGTATTATTGGATGATTAATGGTGGATCATGTATTGGAAATTAGTATTCAAACTTTATTTTTAGATATTTCCATGAAAAAAATAGAACTTTTATTCATTAATGTTTGATCCAAACTCAATTTTGGATGTTGTTTTTTGGATTTTATCTTGTTTTCAACTATCCAATGTTTCTTTCAAATATATTCATTTGAAAACTCAATTTTTAGGTTGATAAATGATTTATAGTTTGGGTTTTTTACTAGAAATAGGATTTTGATAATCATTGATATTTGGTAATTCATTCATTGTTATAACATAAATTTATATAAGAAGAAATAAATAAATTCTAGGCATTTAACTTCATGTTATTAATTGTTTACTCCAATAATTCATCATGAAACCATAATTTATAACCCATTTGGTCGATGGTTTGACAAATACCCTATAGATGATAAATGGGAAATTGAACTTTGATGTAATTGATCACCACCATTGGTTCAAGATTATGATTTATGGAATGATCATTGATTGTTATGATTAAAATGATAATGTATTGTTTTTGGATCAATATATCTCATTTTTCAGTGTATTCTATTACTGTGATGTGACATGATGATAGAAATTCATTCATTGGATTGGGTGTCTAAAATCCATCCATCAGTAATAGGGGTAGTTATTTCATGACCATAACATCAATAAATGTGAACTATTTGTGGCTATATTGAATATGGAAGGTATGGGATGAAACATGTAATAGTTGTGGGTTTTTTAAAAATTCCATAATATAAAGAATGTAGATCAGAAAAAAACTATGCAATACCCTAGTGGTTGATGCAAGGGTTTTAGGGTAAAAAAATTTTGTAAATAGTGTGGGAACTACATCAAACCATGATACCCAATTCCATAGACGCATCTTGTTGTGTAATATCATATAGGAATAGACAATACCACAAAATAAGAAAATCCATAGTACATAAGAATGTCCTAAATCTCAAAAAAACCAATTTTACCATACATAGCTTGATACACCAGAATGAATAAAATACATGATCAGGGGAAAAGTATAGTGTAATGATATAGAGAATATGGGAAGAACAACATAAGGTAAGAACATAATATATTCTATTAGTACATGATTTTTTTATTTCTATTTAAAATAATGATAAATTGATTCTCTTCAGTGAGGACAAATTTCCTTAGGGTATGTTACCTCAATACATCCCTAAGAAATTAGAGTGGAGAATCATGCCATTATTAAAGTATGTGATCCCATCTATGGGATTCATCCAAGAAAGAGTTTCAAATATTCATATGTGCATCTGAAGGTGGGATCCTCAACCATATGTTCAACATTTTGTTGGATTTATGAATTTTCATGACCAACATACATGGTTATTGATCCCATACATAACAAGTTAATCAATGTTGGGTTCTCAGTTTCTCCCATGTCCCTTGTTGATATCTCATATTATTGTATCATCTTATTATGATTTCATTCTAATACTTATTCATGGAGAGGCCTAATGATCATGTCCTCTCAGATGAGTGACATTTGTTTTATATAGATCATTGTGTGATTTCTCATAAATGAGGGGTCCATGAAACCTTGAGCATATATCCTATGATGTTTTTAATATTTTTACCTTCATGAATGAGTTTCAATCATTAGTATGCTTCAGTTATTATTTATATTAATCATATTATAATAGGTATTCCTTTGTTTTGATGATCTCACTACTCTCTTGACTCGTTGTGTCTATTTATTTCATGGTATCCTATAAGGTTCTAATATACTCACCCCTGAATGGGATTAACCCAAACATGTCTTGTCTTATGTATATTATAGGATATATGACACAGTTCTAGGTGGACCAATAGAAGATAGATCATAATTATCTATATTAAATGTGGTTCATACCATGTGTTAAATTTTTCTATAATCACCTACTTCTAGTATGTTGGACTATATTTATAGTTTCAATTATCTTGTATTTAGAACATTTTTCTTTCTGTAATATGTACTATTTTGATGGTGGGTTTTTATTTATACCATTGATATATTTTCAGTTCTATTGTCTTAAAATTGTGAATTTTATAATAATTTGGATATTTTTGTGAGTTCATATGTGCCTTGGGTTATGAACTCATGTATGTGTGATATGCCAACATGGTCTTTTTTACAAACCCCTGGCCTATTGGAGGTGGGAATGGGGGGGTCACACATTGGTAACTTCCAACCATCTGTCTGGCAGGGGGTTTAGGTTATGAAATAGTGATATTTCTATGGTTTTCATCATTGGTTCGGTGTATAGATATTTTCTAGCTATGCGTATTGTTTGGAAACAAGGGTAATAGTTTTAACGTGTTTCTTCTTCATCTTTTATAATAGTTAATCGTGGGTTGGAGTGGCCTTATCTGTATCATTTTACTAGGAATCTAATTACCTACTTTTTGACATAAAATATATTGGCACGGGTTACCTGTAAAAAATCCGTACACACAACAAGTAGTAATGGGTTGCAATTTCCATGTCATTCATAAATCATATCCCCCGATGTTTCTGATTGGATTTGTTATGTCTTTTTTTGTAGAATGATTCCATAATGATAGTCTATGTGGTTTCCACAACAATGTCGAGAATATATCCTAATTGTTGATGTTGTCTTGATAAAGGGGCTTGGATATGAGGATGATTATATTATGGGTGGACAAAAAGAGATCCTTCTTCTAAATGGTATTTACGTAGACCCAACTTTAGTTATTCATGCACATGAATCTTGTCATCCTAATTCATTTATGAATATGATGGTTCTATGTGATGATGATATATGGATAAAAATTATTCATTGGATTTTTATTTTGGGTTGACTAAGGTCTGAGAATAGTTAGACCCACTGAAAGTAGGTTTTCAACACATTTTGTGGCATAAGAGGCTGTGCTAATCATAAATACCTTGGGTATACCTAAAACAGTAATAAAAGAGGTGTCATTATGTTTGGGTTGTACATGGATATCTCACATTGAAGTTTCACACACATTATATTGTAGACTAATACATGGTCAATGAACTACCAATTCATTTGAAGGGGATGGGTTTGGGTGGTCTGAAGTGAAATAGATATACGGGATGAGATGATAGATAAGTATATAGTGGTTGGAACTTTTATTTGTTTCCACAACCACCACAATCATATGGTTAACCCTTGGCATATGGAGGTGGTAATATGGTCAATGGGATGATTTGGGTGCTTTTGGATTATGACCCATAGGCTCTAAGAGTAATTCAAGTTATGATATATGACTTTTATACTTTAGATATACTATTAATAGAAATTTTTGTGGGACAAACTTTTCATGAGGCATCCCTAGTCTTATAAAAAAATATTTTTGTTCAGAGTTTGGCTCAACCCATTCATTTAGAGACTTTTACATTAGTAGAATCAATAGTAAAAACTTCTTTAATAGAGTGTCATGTCACGTGGAGAAAAGAGATTCTTTTGGGGTCTCTTGGTAGTAGTGATGTGGCCTAATGACCGTATACTATATATGAAGTATATATACGCAGTTTATGCCCAATCATAATGTTTCTCTTGGATAATGATGTTTTTCTGCCTAAATAAAATTAGTTTTTACATTATTAATTAAATTTAATCCTAGGTAAGTAATGATGAATAAAATCTATGAAGATACACCGATTATTCACTAGTCGGATAGTATTACCCTCGGAATTGAGGATGTAATTAGGTATGGATTTTCAACAGTGGTGGTAGTGTTGAATGAAATTTTTGATGACAAAAATCTGGGATGACCTCCAAGCTATGAGGTCAAACTATTTATAAACATGTACCAAGGGCCTTATTAGATATTTTTACCCATATATCGCATTGATCCCACAGAGATTCCTGAGCAATCTGTGAAATAGAATGAGTTACAATTGAATGGAGTTGTTTGAACCAATGTTTCTTTCTTTTAATCCACTTTTCTCTTATTAATGAATGAGGATATAATAATTAAGAAATATTCATATTATTTTCACCATATCCAGTGGATGATAAAAAATTTTGATTCACTAATGAGGTTCCATAACCTTATCTTCTAGTTGATAGGGGCAAGATGGTTATCGAAGATTGAACATGGTTTATGTTTTCATTATATCTAGGAATTAGATGATGATATAAGGTACATGAAATTATATTGTTTCTATGAACACTCAAATAACATTGTTATTACATTCGAAATGATTGAAACCCTTGGGGGTTTCAGAGGAATCATGATTTAGATTCTCCATCCTTTCTTATATTGGTTGATGATGGTCTTCAATAATTAAATATTACTGTACAAAGTTCCTAAGGAGGTGGATGGAATACACTTGAGTATAGTTTTAGATTTATTTATAGATATCTTGTTATATGATAGGCTCTCTAAGTGTCAATTCTGGATTTGATAGGCCCACTGTTTGGAAAATGTAATCTCAGAAGAGGGAGTAGTAGTGGACCCAAAGATGGTTCTCCACTACAGGCATGAGAGTCACAATATCATATTATATGTAAACTATTTCATGGGCTGAAAGGCTACTCTAAAATATTAAAATTTTATTTATATTTTATAGTGGAAATCATGATTTTCCCCAATAGAAGAAATATTTAATGTAGATATAGAGGTTCAAACTAGTTTTTGAGGAGTTATAGTGGAGGTTAAAGAGCACCCCACCTTTAATCATTCAGATTAGTGTGGTGAGTGTGTAGTTTAATGAAATGCCTTTGGAACTAGGATTAATTATGTTCTAATGTAGATGTATGAAATGATACATATGGGTCCCAATATTTAATAAATAATGAAAAAAACTACATGACCAGCTTTTAGGAGCTATCTCTAGTTGTCTTCTACATAAACATGAGGTGAATCTATTTATGGGTTGAGTGGTTTATCATCTTTTCTAACTGCAAAATACACAACTGTATCTTCTATTATAATTATCTCACCTTCAAACAAAGTGATGGATAGAAATCCTCCTTTTCTATAACTTCGAGATAGTCTATACACCTGGGAAGCCGAATGCAGTGGTATATTATCTTGAAATGAGATATTTTTTAAAACAATTGGGAGAGGAATTAGATAAGTTGGGCTATTTGAAAATCTCGTCAGGGGATGAGGATAGTTCCTCCTACAAGTCATCAATGGTTATTTCCCCTTCTCTTGTTTAGTGGGTTAGGGAGTCTCGATAGGGAGATACCGACACTAAGACCCATTATATTTATATTTCCTCTAGACATTCTCATAATGGATTTTTATAATGTTTGGATAATGTTATACATTTTTAAGGGAGGATAACGGAACTAGTTACATTTCAAGATGAGGTTTTCATGATGTTTTATACATCCCCCATGGATGTATATTTGGTTTATTGATGATGTAATTGGACATTGAACATCAGTTAGGGTGGTAAGGAATGAAAATGATACTGATAAGTTTTTTCTCATGATGTCTAACTTGTCAATAGCTGAAGTGTGAGAACTATACTACATCAGATTTAACTCATCCCCATGAGGTGATATATTTTAAGTGGTATAGTATTTTTATAGACAATATTTTGGGGTTCTCATTATCATTTTGAATAAATAATTCAATTTAGATGATCATAGACTGAATCCAAAATTCATCCCACATCCATTCTATCCGAGAATTTAGTGTAGATTTGAAATTGGGGTATAGTTTTATACAAGAGACTATTTGACATTATGGAGTTCCCATGATGGTCATTAAAATCCATAACTCTCTCTTCACATCCCAATTACAAAAATGATTTCTGGAGGCCTCTGAGAATCAATTTTATTTTAGCATGATATTTCTCCCACAAGAAAGATGGATGACATGGGTAGACCATACAAGATATGGAGGATATGTATCAGGATTTCAAGTTTAATTTTTTATATCATTGGGAGGATATATTACCCTTTGTTTCGTACCTGTATAAGAAAATTTTCATTCCCCCATTTTATGCTACAATTAAAGGCCCCGTATAGGAGACCCTAATGGTCACCACTATGATGCATTGATCAAGGAAATTACGAATTCATTGGAAGAGAGTTAGTGCTCTTGGCAATAATGAAGGTGAGGATAAAAAAGAACAAATGAATATGTTCTAGATATGGATGTATTCTTATTCAAATGGATGTAGGGTTATTTCGGATTTCTATGATGGTGACCATTTAATCCTGAAGTTCCAATATCACTAAAGATTGTAGATTTTTTTTATGGTGGAATTTTCTTTCCAAAATTCTTTGGTTGTTTCCAAAATACTATGTTAGTATAGAAATGAAGTGAATTTTGTAGACCCTCTAGTGTAGTTTGACATGGTATGGAATGTCTTGTATGTGTTGTAGGTGAGGAGGTATGTGTATGACCCATCACATGTCATCGACCCGAGTGTGTTGGACATTGAGTGTAATACTAGCTTTGTAGAGTGCCTAATAGTGATAGAGGGTTGGTATGTGAAGATTATTTGTGGACAATTGTTTACTATGGGGAGTATCTGATGGAATAAATAGAATCATTGGGATAGTACATGCTATAGGTAGACCCATATGTGAGCTCAAAAACTAATCTTTTTATATAGGATTTTTACATTTCAGAATGAAAACCAAGAGGTGGGAGAATTTAATATCCATAGTTTTTCATTTGATGTAGTTTTAATATATTATGCGATATTTTTGGAGTTAGTAACTGAGGAAATGAGATATTTGAGGCCTATTAAACATAATTGTTAATATAATAACAATATAAAATATATTATATCAGGCATGTGTAGTTTTTTAAAATAATAAAATAACTTCATAATGTAGTCTCTGATGGAAAATTTTATACATCCGTTTAATATTGAATACATTATTCACCTTAGGTAATTTAAATATTTTTCGGGGTTTGGATTTTTGTTAAAGTCAGGTAGTGGGAAAAAAAATAAATTTTATTTATGTATTTATTTATTTATTAAAATTATTGAAAAAATATTAGATCTATAAAATCCGCATATTAAAAATTCCTTAAATTTAGTTTCATGAAACATTGAATCTAGAAATTTCCATTAGAGGAGGATTCGTGTATTATAGATGGTTTATCATGCATTTTCAATCGATGTGACAACAGAGTTTCTGGATCCCTCTAATGAAATTTAATGATAATCATTCATCATTACCAATCGATAAAAACTCAATGTAGTATATTTATAACGAATTTAATCCAATGGGTGATTATATCTCATCAATTAAAATTATATAATCTAATCATTATCTATTTATAGGTTGATCAATGATTTTTAATTGATATTTTATCTTCATATAAATAATAATTTTATACAGTTAAATTTTCTTAATGATTAACAACATAGAGACAATAAATAGAGGTCAACCCAAACAACATATGAAGATTATTATTCATGATTGTTTTAGGATTTTACTCCAACATTCATCATTTTACAATAATTATTATCCCATTTTCCAAATATTTTGACAAATACCAGGTAGATGATCACTGTGAAATCAACATTTCATGAAAGAGATCATCATCATTGGTTCGATAGTGGTATTGATGAAACAAACATTATGTGGGAAGAAGATGATGATAATGGATCATTATTTATTTGTGAGATCCTTTTATTTTTCATTTTTGTTTTACGGTGTAGTGACATGATTAAAAAAAATTGAAAATATTTTTTTTGTTGGAATTTGCACACAAATGATGGCATGTTGGAAAAATCATATATGTGAAATCCATAGGAAATATTTTTAGCTTTCTATAAGGAAGATGGTGTGGGTGGATATGTGTGATAGTTTGGGGATTCATGAAAATTTATGACTACAAAAAATGTAATTAAATAAAATTATATTGTCTAATACCATTGTTGTGGATTCTTGGTTTTGGTGAAAATAAAATATCATACTCCATGGGAGACATACCACACATAGTGAGAGCCATTAATGATGACTCAAAATGTTCATTCTGAGTACACTCGAACATACATGACTTGGAGAACATACATTGCCAACGTACTAGGCTTGACTAGGTACTCTTACATGGCTAGAGTACTGAGACATGTCCTTGTACACAGACATTACCAATGTAGATGGTCCAAGACTAAAGTTCATGAGCATAAGTCGGTGCACTTGTGTAGAGTTGAGGTAGGTAATACACATCATGTTCTGCCAGTACATTATTTGTACTTTCTATAGAGTGGTATATGCCCATTTTAATCTTTAATGTGGACTAGTATTATTTGGGAAAATTCCCTCGATCCATACCCATTGGTGTAATGAAAGGACGCGATAGAGTTTTAAGAATCCATATATGTGGCTTTCGTGTAATTTTATATGTATAATTATCACTTGGTGGGTTGTTAAGAATTTACATGACCAACAAATATAGGTGTTAATCCCCTATATGGTGTATTAATCCAGCTAAGTTTTTCGGTTC
Organism: Viscum album; assembly: GCA_963277665.1. Classification (NCBI taxonomy): domain Eukaryota; kingdom Viridiplantae; phylum Streptophyta; class Magnoliopsida; order Santalales; family Viscaceae; genus Viscum; species Viscum album. The sequence continues at coordinate 1,246,379,475 of OY728141.1, read as the reverse complement.
CACCATTAGACATGCATGTGATCCCATATATTATTATTGTTATCTTCTAAGTTTCATAATATGATTATTAATGGGGAGAAATAAATTCATGACCTCTTTCATAAGTTCCATCAATGTCATCAGGTGTAGGGAGTGATTTCTCGAGGATGGGAGTTTCCATGAATCCTTGAGAATGAATCCTAAGTTGGATGTGTGGTTGTTACCTTTGAGACTAAGTGCCTATCTTTATTATATATGTGTTATTATTTATATTACTCATATTATCATTAACATTAATTTTTTATGATGAGATTAATAATCTCATTATTATTTCTATTTGGTGATTTTATAGGGACATATTCAGTATTGTTATATTCATCCTTTAATTGGCTCTACATGAACATGTCACATCATATAAAGAAGATATGGTATTTAATTTGGACCAAGGTGGGCCAAGATAAGATATAAATTTTTTATCCAGATATATCATAGATCGTACCAGTCATTAATTTTACTATATTTCCCTAAATCATAAATTTTGTACTTATTTTATTGTTTTGGATGTCCTGTATTTGGCTCTTTTTGTTTCATGTACTATGTGTTAGTTAGATGGTGGTATTTAGATATATGATTTAATTATTAAATTACTATAATTGGTTTAATTTTAGCATTTCTAGTGTATTTGGATATTCATATCCACCTACATTTGCTTTATGTTATGTCCTCTCATGTGAGTTTATGCCTAATCATAACTTTTCACCACTACCTATAATATTGGATGCAGTCATGGTGTGTCTCACCAAAATTATTTCTAACGAGGAAGTCCCTACGGGGTTGGATCAATCCACTGTGACAGCTGGTTTGGAATAATGTCAAAACATCTCACACTGGCTTACATTCTGACGAGTTGTTCATTGAGTTAATATCTCTATTGTCTATCACAGTGATGGTTAATTCTAGTTCCAAAAAGTACAATAAAAAAGATTTGTAATTAGTAGTGATCATTAGAATTGAATTATCATAATTAAATTTATAAAATTTTAACCACTTGATGTCACACTTTATAAGACATTCATTTTTTCATATAGATATTATAAATCAACATCTATCATACTTGAATCAACTTGTATCAATCTGATATATCATTATTGGTTTAACCAATGATATGTTGTGTTGGATTCTCTCATAATTATTATCCTTATCCTTAAAATAGAGATCCAAAATTACAATGGAATATTTTTGAAATATAATAAACACAACAATTATTGAAATCAATTCCCATAAATTCCTCTGTATATTTCCTTAAATGATATTAATCATACATGAATTTATATATATAAATTAATTTTATACTCTAAATAATATTCCTTCCTCAAAAAATATTATCTATGATACATTAAACCAAATTGATATTTTATGTTCTTCCAAAAATTAACTCTATCATTAACCCTTTAATGGAATTAACCACTATTTTATAAGGTCACACACTACTCTCTATATGTCCTCATTTTAAATATGAGATGAAATTCCGTAGAAATGTCATGATTAAATTAAATATCACATGTATACAAATTATTATTCCACTTATATAAATATAATTAAACCACCATTTATTATTTCAACATCAAGCATATATTAATATTGAAAATTATCCATACTTCAATCTAGTGTTCTCAAATAGATATTTCAAAAAATATTACCTTGGAATTAAAAAAAAATTCAGTGTTATTGATAGAGCTTAATGTTTTTCCAAAAAACGCTGAATTGAAACCACCATAGAAGAATACATATTTGTCTTACATAATCTAGGTAACTTTTATTATCTATGAGAATGTCCTTAATAAATATCCCCCACTAATAAAAATTAGTGTTTGTTCATGAATATATCAATAAAACTAACGAAGATAATATGGTAAAATCTAATTATCCATCATAAAAGTCATATACAAATAATTCATAATCATTAATGTATGTTCCCATATTTCATTATAATATATTTTGGTTTCTATGTGAAAACTTTTCTCAACATAATTTTTCTGATCTGGTTTCAATGAAATACTACAACAAAATATATTTATGATAACATCTGGAATAGGAATATGAAAACATTAATCTATATATGTATTATATTATGAATCATTTTTTACCATATGACTCTTTTATATGAAACTATAACTCTATTTTCGAAATCATTGGTCATCCATGGTAATTTTTTTATTAACTTCTCAATTAGAATTTGATATCATCATTCATAAATCTTTCTTAATGATTTATTAATTCAAAGGTTATATCCAAAATATATCTACTAAGAGTGACTCTATTGATGTGCTGTATTCGACCCACTCATCATACATCATAGTGATGATTGATTTTATGCACAACCAGAAATTTTCAGGGTGATTTCCCATTCTCTATAGTAAATTAACAATATACCAATTATTTTAATTCTCTGTTATGGGGAATAATTCCCTAGGTATATGATATACTAGAAATTTCTTAAAATCCTGGTATAAAATCTGTGGGGATATATTTATAAAAATGGATTCATTGAAATCATTTTAACAGGTCCACTAGATTTCCCTTTTCCCAAAGGTTTTGTTGTACCATATATGTACATGCTCTACCGGTGGTTTTAAAAACCACTGGTACAACCATCCTTCTCCCAAGAAGTCTGATGTGCCTCCTATATTCTCTAAGAACAATAATCCACCCAAAAAAAATTTAATACAAACCTCGAAAATCTTTCATCCTATATAGAAAAATATATAAACAAATTAATGTAGTGGACCACTCATAATGCATATTTAAATATAAAATATATTATATATTTTTACATTTGATATTTTGATAAAAGTAATGACCAAGAATAAAAAATATATTAAATAACATTATATGGTTAAGCATGACGTTTCATAAATTTTAGTAGTAAATGATGTACATCAATATCTCTCTTATGACCACCATTATATTCACCATCATCACCAACACACTAATAACCACAATAATCACCATCACCATCATCATCACTATCTTTATCACTGTATTACCTATCATCATAACCATCACCACCAAAATCATTACCATAATTGTCCCCATCAATAGTAAATTCATTATATTAACCTCCATTAAATTCATCATCACCATTACACGAAGAACCATCCATTAAATGCATCATCAACATGTATGTATCAAAACATGAAGCCATATAAAGTTGAATTGAAAGAAATAATTTTTTCATAACATTCATAATATTTTTTATTTTCATTTGATATTTTCCCTACATAATCATGGCTATTTTTTCCTTTTCAGTCTATGAACATGGATTTTATAATTCTATATGTGTCATGTCCAACTAGATACATGCAAAAATGTTAGATGTTCTTATTGTATTTAACATACCAATAAATTTTATAATAATAAATTTTCAATTTCCTATAAAAATTTATTAATTAGATTATATAGATATATATTCATTTTAATAATTTTAAAAAATGTATTTGGTGAAAAGGAAAACCCATAATATTTTACAAAATTTGGGTTTCCGGCTCTATATAGTTTTTTTCCAAAAACAGGATTTCCCAATATTTGAATTTTATTTTGAAAAATGAATATAATTTTAGAAATATGTATCTTATAATTTTCTTTCATTTAATTTTTTAAAATTTTTTGATATGTAGGATTTTTGAATGAATATTCAAAAATACATATTTTTATTGAATAATCCCTTTTCTTTTAATGTATTTACAATGTACTATCATTTTTTTTATTTTTTAAACTTTTTGTTTAGAAGATATTGATTATATATACTGTAATAAAGTTTATTATGATCAAAATTGTTATTAAAGATTATATAAAAATATTTTTAATCATTAAACGTCATTATTTGGAAAATTGTTTTCCCTTATTTGCAGGTTTTATTTTAAATTATATTGTTCCAATTCATTATTTTTAATGTGATAAAATATATTCTCTAATTTTAATTCAATTAATTAATGTAATTTAATATGTTCTGATTTTTTACATTATTTTTTTAGTAACAAAAATAATCTATTAAGATAGATTAGGTTAAAACCATATTCATGGAGGTTAATCTAAAGAGATAAGTGTTAAAATTATCTAAGCACATACCATTATCCTATTAGATGAGTGGTGTTTGACCAAATGTATATTTAAGAACATAAATAATATAATTTAAGACATCAAAAATATATATTAAATATATGTTACCCCATGGACTCATGTCATCCCCTCTTTTCTTCTCTCTCTACATTTTTACACGATTCTAATGCTCCTACCATTACAGCATTTTCTAACTCATCTCATTCCTCCCATCTTTTATACTAGGGTTAAATAGCTATCAAACTATATTTATTTCATCCAAAATTTATTCCCTTATCTATCCTATCCTTCCTCAAAAATTCCCTTTTATATTTTCCTCCCCCTTTCATTTGTGTTCCACATTGGGTGCTTTCATTTACCCATAACATCTTTTATTCCCTAATACCACATTATTCAATGCATAAAATGTTCTATCAAGATATTTTACCTATAAGTAAAATATTAAATCAAATAATTATGTGTTATATTATTCCATTCTCATTTATCATATTTTTTTTGATTTCTATTATCAATTTTCTTTCCTTATTTTCATGAAATGGTTTGACTATCCTTGATTTATACAATTTTTAGCATAGTTTTTAAATTGTGGAAACATAGATTAGAAGTATGAAAGATAAATTTACTCTATTTTTTCTTCTAAATAATATAGGTAAGAAGGTTTTACATGAGTTATAATCCTTACTATTCACCTATTTTTTTCTTAGATAGGGAATGTTTTTTATTGATTTGGTATATAATTGAATCCCAATTTTTATTAGTTAGGGATTAATTACATTTACGTGTTTTTCTTAGGTATTTTACTATTTCAAATTTTATATTCATTATTTGTTATTCACTAATTAATATTATTATTTAAAAATACATTTTATTAGTATTGTTATATTAATGTTAAATTAATTGAGGAAGAAGATGTTTTAAGTTGAAGTAAATGCTAAATTTATTCAAACATAATAACTATTACAATACTGCTTTTTGTTTGAGTTTGATTTTGTTTTAAAAATTCAACTAATATCACATGTTACATGAGAAATATTTATTATATAACATATGATTTTTTGACTGCTAATACCAATATAAAAATTCATATTTCCACATTATCATCTTTAATTATTTGTATATTATAATTACATATAATTTCATAACTACTACTACATTACTATAACATCATTACCCAATTTATCTTTATTATTAAATTATAAGTATCCATTTATTTAATTAATTAATTGGTAACTGATATATATCATCTAAATTTATTACATTTTCTAGATATTTTCATCATAACCATTATTATTTATCAATGTTATACTTTATATACTATCCAATTATGAAAAATGTTCCAAGAAAAAACTATTTTAGTTGATAATAATAATGTTACTATAAGGAGACATAATTAAACCTAAAATAATCATGCTTTTAATTAAAGAAATAATTCTCCTAATTTTTAGGATCCATTAAATATTATATTTTTAGAGAATTTTCCTTATATCATTCAAAACATAACCTTATAATACAAAGTGTAAATGTCTGATTAGTATATATCTTTCACCAAAATAATATTTTATTAAAATACATGATATTTTTCTTTTAGAGTATTCACAACATTCAACATGACTCATTCCTTTCGGTTATCTATACTAATACCAAATGAAAAATATTTTGAAACCATGGGATGAGAAAAAATTCTAATTAATTGACTTAATGGAAATAAAACATCTAGATTAGTGAGAAAAAGAAAACCCATAAAATTTTTACCTTTATATTAATTCTATTTAATAATAAAAAATATAATATTTTCAATTATAAACACATAGAATCATTGCCTAAATAAAATTATAAAAAAAATATAATGAAGAATTAAATTATTTTGGTATCTTATCACATGATTGTTGATAGCACTCTTACATATAAAATAATGATAAGTTTGGATTTCATAACCAATTCATTATAGGGATATCAAGGACCCCTCAATTAATAGTTTATAACCTTACCACGCATCCATGGATTATAACATATGCACCCATCCTTTGTTTAAATGGTAAAACCCCTTCTATATTTTATAACATAACCAATTTCAACCATAAATACTTTCCACTAGCCATAAAAAAATCATAACACATAAAATCTTTAAATTTCACCATCATACTCACAATATATACTCTTCACCCATAAGAAAACATTTTCTGGAATAAAAATGCACATTTCATTTTAAATGCCCATTTTTCAAAACAAAAATACACAGAATGATATTTATTATATTTATTTTCATGAAATAGAAAATATTATAAATGAATGCAATCATAAAATAATATTTATTTTTTTATAAATGTTTTCTTCTCCATATAAATTAAATACAACCTTAATATTTCATTTGTAATGAAATCTTAAAATATCATTTAAAATTTTCCTTTTTGAAACATATTGAAATAAATATGAAAAATTTATTTCTAAAACTATAGTCTCCATATTAAAATCAATTTAAAATTTAGGGCATGGGGTAAAAATATATTTTATAATGAAATCATAATAAGTGATTATATTTAAAAAAATCCTCATTAGTTAGAGATATTTGAATACTAATTCCCATGAAAGAGTAAAATTTAAATTTTTTTAAATAAAATTATATTCACAATATTTGGGATATTACATGTCAGAGTGGATGTATATACACATAATTAAAAAATATAGGTGAATAAGTTTGAAATATTCATCAAAGAAGGGGGATTAGGATGAAGTCCCCCACGTTGAGTCTGAATCATCACATGCGTACTTTATCCTCATGAAATATTTATATATATATATATATAGTAATTTTATAATTAATTAAGAATATTTTTCATGTTTATTGTTACTTTTTTTTACTTATTTTTATGATATACAAGTTTATATAATCAATTAGGTTTAAATATGTTTTTTGACTATATTTTTATTATTGTTCAAAAATGACTTTGGATGGTATATTATGCTGAACGTATTCAATAATGAAACATATACATAATAATGGTACTGAAATAATGGTAATATTTATAGATAAATTAATTTTTTAAGACAAATTATGTTTGTTTCATTTTATAAATGAAGTTTTATTGATCATTCATATTATTTGTCATACGTCAGTATGAGTATTTATTCCATTTTTTAACAATCATTATTGATAGAAGGTAAATAATATTTTAACATTACATAATGTAAATAATAATATATATACCATATAATTTTTAAAATTTAAATTATATATATTATCTATTTAGTGTGGTGGTTAATGTAGTGGTGCATTGAATTAGGAAGGTAGTAGTCCACACGAACATGAATGAAGTTATCCTCTTTAGTGAGTGAAAGGATAATAATGAAAATGATAAATTATTTATTCAAAATGATTTAAATGATATATGTATAATAATTATTAAATTAATATCATATATATTAATTTAAATTAACTTTATTACCTTCCATGTTACGTTTTAGTGAAAAATGAATCACATCACTTCACGAAGTGGTAGTCTTCCATACACATTAGGGACATTATCATATAAGATATGGAATATAATATAAAAAAGATATATATGAAATAATTAATATAGAGGGATCATTATTTTTTTAATATAATATATATATATATATATATATATATATATATATATATATAACCCATCATCATACCCACTATGGTCTGTGTTGATGGAAAACAAGTCACATCGTTTCACAAGGCGATTGTCCGGTTCACAAACTAATGACTTTATTATTTCCAATTTGTGGGAAGAGGAGATAGATATTGGTGATTTTCATAACATGATATAATATCAATATATTTTAGATTATTTTTTATCATAGATGAATTAATTAATAATATTTTAAATTTCTGTATACAGAAATAAAAAATGTAAATTATGATTTTTACTTCTTCCCAAACAACCATTTTAAGATTATATCCTAATTAATTAAACAATTACTCTATCAAAAAAATGATGGATTCTATCAAGAATGGATATATGGTAGGATTTATTATTTTTTGGTATTTTCAAAAAAAAGAATGTGTTAACACAATGGGTAAGGGGTGGATTTTTATTAGTGAGGAGGACGGATCACTTGTAATTTTTTAAAAGAAAATTATATACCCACAATGTTTTCATGAGAATGGGATCAAAATAGATTATTATTGAGTTGTATAAATAAAAAGGTAAGAATATGGAAATATAATATCTTTTAGACTATTTAATTAGCCATTTTAATCTTTATATTTTTTGATTAAACCATATGTAAAAAAATTTACAATATCCAAGGTAATTAATTTTTCCTCTTTACAAAATTCATTTTTCTTAAAAATTTTGTGGGAGATAATAGAAATTAAAAATTATTGAACTTAAAAATATGGAATCCATTTAAACAAATTAAATTCATATATATGGAAATATTATAACTAAAACCCCCCATATAAATGACAAAAAAAGGGTTTCAAAAAATTATATTTTCCAAGAAAAAAGGAATATATATTAAATATATGATTAATAATTATAGATTTATGAATACTATTTTATATATATTGATGTATAATATATAAATTTCAATTAATTATTTGCAAATTATTTATTTTTTTAACTAATTACAATTGATAAATGTTGTGCATTTTAAAATAGTATTATAAAAAATCGCATTTTTAAACCCAAATAAACATATTCTAAATTGAAATATAAATTTAATTAAAAAGTTTTTATGTTAATTAAATATAAATGAAAATAATATTTTACATGAAATTATTTAAAAAAAATATGACCTCTAAATAATATATCTATTTGAAAAAGAAATGACTTTTTACCAAAGATGTAATTTTAACAATTGACTATGAAATCATTATTTTCTAAAAACTCCAAAAATATCACAAAAAGTAAATATTTTCTAGAATTTTCTAAAATTTTAATTCATTCTTCGAATTAAAATTTTAAATTTTTTAAATTTTATTTTTTAAATAAATAATTATATGAGAAAATTTTATCTAAACTATTTCCTTCATTAAAAATATATTATAATATTTTTATAATGAATATAAAAATATATTTAAACATGAAAATGATTTATTTTATCAATACCTGCATTGTTATATTCCTCCCTATTTTTGGAAAATGTTTTCTAATGATATTATTTTCTTTTAAAACCAATGTGGGTGTCATTCAATCATTTAATTTTTAGATACCCATGTTTCACATTCAACCATATAGAGTTTTCATAAATCCTCATCCTAAATAATCATATTTTTTAAAAGAAAATTCCTTATATGTTAGATAATATGAACTTGATATTCTTATTATGGAATTTCCTTTTCAAATTGATCAACTTTAGTTCTCAAAACATGAGATAAATATGGTACATGTTACCTTGACATTAAAACATTAAATATATGGTGTACTAGGGATAGAATTAGTGGAAAAGCTACTAGGTAGAAAACTATACTAACATTATCGAGGATTTCATATTGTCTAATGATCCATGTACATATATTTCTATTTCTAACAAAAAACATAACACCTTTCCAAGGATATACTTTCGGGAAAACATGATGAACTACCTTGAATGAAATATATTTTATTCTATGATCCGCATAAAATTTTTTCTAATCATATTTTGTACTCATATGTAGCTAAATCATTTAAAAATTATTAGAAATTTATTATAAATACTTGAGTCAAATAAACTTTTTCACTTTTATTTCATCACAGAAAGATATATTTCAATACCGCTTTCCATATAATTCTTTAAATACTTACATCAATAAACTAGAATGAAATATATTTTTATAATAAAACTCATCCAATGAAAGGCATTGATACCAGAATCCTTATAAATCCACTAAAAATAAATGAAGAATATATCCCATGGCTTTTATCATCCACCTAAACTAACCACACATTTAAGGATGAAAAGTTATCCAGAAATTTAATTCATTACCCAATGACTTCTAAAGCGTATTCCAAAAATTAAATATGAACATGGTATCACAGTTTGATATAAATTAGAGAGTAATTCCTTGTATCCTAACAATATCATTTAGATATATTCTAGAAAATTCATCCAAATATATTTTAACTAAAATTGAAATGAAATTTACAGATTTAGTTAATCAATTAATAATAAACCAAATTAAATTGTTGCAGCCATAATTCATTGGTAATCCAACCCTTAAATCCATTTATATATTTTCCCATTTCTAATACATGAAATAAAAATGTCAAATAATTTCCCTTGGAAATTTCTTTTCAACGTCAACATGTTTACAAATGAAACACTTCATTGTGAAGTCATCAATATTTCTTTTCATTCCATCCCTCTAGTACTATATATGAAGGCCATTGTACATCTTTATGATGACAATATTAATGGGAAACAAAGAACTATGAGATTCAAACTATATCTTTTTAATTACTATTTATTAAAAGGAAAACATAATATTCTTCAAAATTTTAATAAACCTTCTTCACCAATATTAATATTAGGTAACACTCCCTTCTTAAATGAGTATACATATTTCTGCAAAGCATTATCCTTCTACAGAGCTTTCGTGGTTCTTACAATAAATTTAAAATGCACTCAAACCTAAAACAAAATAAAGGATTTCCTTTAATCTATTACATTAAGGCCCAAATTTATCAAATCATCAACCAAATGACCATGTTCCAAAAGCAATATGGCTAATGTAGCATTATTATTTCAACATAAATCGTCAGCCTCATTATTTTATTTCCCAAAATAGTGTTGAATCATGTAATAATAATTATTTATTAGTTCTATCTATATTATATGTCAAAATTTAAATTAGTTCTCTATGAATATAGATGTCAATATTTTTTATGAGTATATATTACACAATTCACTCTAAAAAATGATTCATATAAATTTATAATTTTATAACAAAAAAATCTCATTCTACGAAATGTATAGGGTAATTTATCATTTGCTATTTTAACTTGTGTAAACACAAAAAAATTACATGATAATTCAGTAGTAGGACACAAAAAAGTCCAACAATGAATTTTATCTTTAGTTGATAAATTCACTATTTCTCGAAGGCTGGTCCAAAACTAGATAATTTACAATTATTCATTTTATTTCATGCAAACAATCCTCACATTATTTTATATAGTCAAATTTAACACCATTTTGAGTATAGATATGTAGTGTTTTGTAAAAACAATAAATTTTCTCAGTAAACACCCTATAGAAACCTACTTATTGAATAAATCTAAGGTACTCTTTTATTTTTTTCTTATCTAGTCTTCAAAAAAATTGATAGGTTAATTGTAATTCCAAAATTATGAACAAATATATCCAAACAATGAAATTATTTTCCACAAAAGTTCACTCATTAAATTTCCCATATAGTTACTTTTATTTTTTTATATAAAAAAATACTTTGGTGACTTAATTTTACCCCTGAAAATTATAATACACCAAAATTTCATCAATAAAAACAACCAAAAGCATGTCCATGAAATAATGAAAAACACTATTCAAAAGTTTCATAAATATATCAGCTGAATTGTACAATCCAATGTTAAAAACTAAAAACTCATAATTCCCAAATCATATTGGAAATGATGTATTTAAAATTTCTTCCTCCTTCACCTTTATCTAATGGTACATAAACCTTAACTCAACATTCGATAATTGTTGTTATCCCTATACCTGATCCAATAAATCATCAAAAACTATAAAAGGATATTATCTCTAAAAATTGATATTATTTAATTTTCTATAATCATTTCAAAGATTCATTTAACCATCTATATTGAGAAAAAACCAAATAAGGGCACCCCATGGAGTATTGATAGGTTAAATGGTACCTTTGTCTTATAAATCATTTATTTTATTTTTCAATTCAAATAGTTCCACTTCAGCTATTTGATATGGTGGTTTTGAAATATTTGTATAATCAAACACTAATTCTATAATGAATAGAACCTCCCAATCATGAATAGTACCATGAATGTCATAAGTAAATAAATCTATGATTTCATTTACATTTGGCAATTCACTCATTTGAAGAGTTGCATTGTTCTCAACACTATTTTCTATGTAAGTTACATTTTCCTCTATAATAAATTTATATATTTAGAGTTTTTTTATCAAATTAATGGAATCATTTAACATAACATTATTTTATATTCAATCGATGAATGTTTGAAAAATTGAAATCCAATCAATACAAAGATGTATATCAAACTTCATTATGAAAAGTTCAACATGATTTATAGTAATGATGATTGTTTTGGTAACAACATGAACATTCATATAATTTATAGTCTCTTTAATACATATAAATAGATTTTTTTTTTAAAAAATATACCCTATGTTTATTATGTGATATTCTAAATTTACATAGAAACTTATTTAAAAATGAGTTATGTAAATATCTAGAGTCAAACATTGTATTGGCATAATTCAAATAAACCAGTATCATACTCATATCCACATCATTATATGGCCAAACATCTACTATAAAATAATTAAATAAATTCCACATCATATTATTTTATATCATTCATATTTTCACCTTTAGTAATCAAATTTGGACACACAGTGTCAAAATTCATAAACACATAGCATTTAAAACATCTTACCATCAAGGTTTATTTTTCTGATCATTTTTCTTACATTAATGATCCATATGACCAAACATACCAAATCACAAGAAATTTACAAAAAAATAATATACTTCAATATGATTTTTTTGTTCATTTCCCACTACATGAGATATTGGTTTTCATTCCTCTACATTTATTTGATGAATTATTCATAATTTCCTACCAAATAGACCCCTTAGTCTATTAATTTTCATTTAATACATGGTCATTGAAAAACTCATTTTCCTCTTTCTCATCAAACAAAAAATATTTATCATATATTTTTAATTCATTTGAATAGAATAACCTTTGATATAATTTGATTAATCTTAATTAAAAAATATTTATCTTATAATCACGATATAGTATAAAATTTTTGATGTAACCTTCCAAATGGATCTTTTTTTCCTCATATAAAACTATATAATTTCCCTCATATTTTCTCAATTCTAGGAAAATTATTTGTATCCAAATATAATAATTTGTAAAAAAAATATTTCATAATGTAAACCTTATTATATTCATCTCATTATATGGAATCAATCAATTCCATTTAACTAATATTCTTAATCATTAACAATCACCAGTTGGATTCACCTTCAATATGGTAAATAGAAAGCCATAGGTTTTGATGATCTAAACATCCCATGAAATTTAATATATTTTCCTTATATTTACTCAATCCTTCTATTATAACGGGGTCTGACGATCTAATTAATAATGGGAGATGTTAGCTCATATAATCCTATAATATTTACATGCTCCACTATAATAGATAAAACTTCCCCTATCATTAATACCACCACACTTAATAGATTATTTGGACTCATCCATAACTACCAAAATTTGTTCTATTATAATTCCAAACATATTAGAATGCTTATTTGGAAGGATATTCTCCCCGTATGGAATTCCCAATATAATATGTTTATTTCACCTATTGAAAACCATCTTCAGTAGAAAATTTTATATTTAGAAATATGGTAATATTTGAATGATATAGTATTTCAATGTATCCATAAAGTAAAATTTTTCAATGGTGTGTTATTGTCATTGTCCTAAACTCTATAGTTATCTAAACATACCCCTAATACCAAATATAAATAAAATACTCGAAATATTACATATTCTATATTATTAATGAAATAATTTATCCTCTTTACTTGTGGATCATTTTAGGGATTTAATTTAATTGAAATAAGAAATAATTGATAAATAACATAACCATATATTATAACATGTAAATATCTTATCAGTGTCAAATTCTTAAAAAAAATGAACCATTTGAGATAAAACGATATTTAATTTCAGGAAAGATCATCAATACATTTAATTTAACAACTTCATATCCCTTACACATCCTTAAGACCTATATATTTTTTTTAAAAACATAAGACGAGCTTAATAAGATTAATAAACGATATAAAAATAATTATCACAATTATTCTAGTCAAAATTTGAATACCCATTCAATTCTTACAATTATAGTAATGTTTATTCAGATAAAAAAATAAAGCGTTTTCACATGAAAAACAAGAAAAAAAATTATTCAAAATAGTCATTAGATACAATATAAATCATAGGAAAATAATATAGGTATATTGGGATAAAATTATCCATATAAATATTAAAAATTTAATAACCATATTGTGGAATTACATACCCAATGCAATATAGGGTAATCACAGACCCATATGTCCATGGTTTTTAATGTAACCACCATTCCTTGGTTTATAACCTACCCCCATTGTTTATAACACTACAATCCTTCCTCGGTATATAATTTAAACACAAGTTATTATATTATAACATAACATAAATTCAATATAAATAATTTTCAAGAACCATAACATAATCATTAAATGTACAAGCATGCAGTTTTCATATCACTCAAAAAAATATTAGCTTCACCCATAAGAAAAAAAATTCATATTTTAAAATATCCAACCCTTTTTAAAAACCCATTTTTTAATACCAAAATAACCAAAAAAAGGTAAATAATGGTTTTTCTTGAATAAAACATAAAATAATTTAATTAGAGAAAACATTAAATAATGGTTATGGTGGAAGAAAAGTGTCTGTCATCATAAACAATAAAATAGAATGGTCGTTTTCATGTTTGAAATAAATGTCACATGTTCCATAAAACGATTTAATTTATAAATAATTGAAATAAATATCAAATTACATGTATAAAACTCTCATATTAATAGTAAAATTATTTTAAAATCTTTGATATGGAATAAAAATATATATTTTCTAGGAATCCATTAAAAGAGATTTATTTCGATAAATAGTCCCTAAACAATTTGGAAATATTTGAATCATAATAACCATAAAATAATAACTATAAAAACCATAAAACCCCATTTTTATTGATAAATTAATGATATAAAATGTCAAAGGATCTATATATACTCCTTCTAAAAGAATACAACTGAAAAACAATGAAATTTTCCTCAAGGAGTGGGGACTGAGAAGAAGTCCCATATAATGAGTTTGAATTGTCATGTATAGTATTTTTCATCATGAATAATAAAGTATTATTAATTATTTCATGTATTAATATCATTTTTCATGTTTATTATTCCTTTTATTTAACTTTTTACTATACTATAAATGAATTTTTATTAAATTGGGGATTAGACAAATGGTTTGACAAAATTTTTCATATTTGTCAAAATGGAATTTTGAAGCTTGGCTATGGTTAAAAAAGACATTATTAAAACATTTAGATTTCAATAATAATCACATAATTAGAATATTTATATATAATTTATACTTGCATGTAAAATCCTGAAATAATATTTTGTGAAAAAAAATTTGTTACTCTCTTGGAACTGGTAAGTCGTTCGTGTGAATAGGTAAAATATCCATTTTTATGTTTTCATTATGAAAATTATTAATGTAATAATATATAATTTAATAAATATTATAGTCTAATATATACCATATTATTATTTTTAATATATGTATATATTACATCTATGGGTCATGGTGATGAAAATATAATTACATTTCTAATTGAAAGTGGTTATCGACATGTACATAAACGAAATTACAATTTTTTTGTGAGAGAAAATATAAGAAATAAAATAATATATTTTATTTTAATAATGATAATTATTTCATTAATATCATAAATATTTTAATTATACCACAAGTTTTAAATAATTATATCCACATTTCCTTCCATGTAATGAGTTAGTGAAAAATCAATCACATCACTTTGTGAGGTGGTAGTCCTCTGTACACAAAAGCGACATTATTATATCTCATACTGAATGGAGTATAAAATTTGTAATATAATATAATGACTTAAAATGTCTAATTATTTTATTAATATCATATATATTTAATATATCCATTATCATACCCAACAGTGGGAGGTTTTGATGGAAAACGTGCCACATCAGTTCCTTAGACAACACTCTATCGTGCACGCAAATGACATTATCATATCCCATTTGAGGGAATAAGATACTTATTTATATAAATGACATTAAAAAATAAAATATTAATAAAATATAGATAATATATTTTTTATATAATCATAAATTAATAGTGTATAAATAAAACCATGTATGATAAGAGTTTATTTGAAACTATTTCTGTTTTGATTAACTAATTACCTAAATTTTTTTACAGTTAATATAAATATATTGATAAACACAAAATTTATTTATTATATCATTTCATGGGTTTTTAATGTAACCCAAAAATATTTTTCATTTAACAATGTAAAAATAATTTTTTCTCTAAATACTCATTTATTTACAATGAATTACATAACTTTTCTAAAAAATTACTTTTTAAAATTATATGTTTCTACCGATTTTTTCTATTTTATTTAAAATTTAGATTACTTTTAATGAATTTATCTTAGATATTTAAAATATAAACATTTTATATATTATTTTTTATATTTTCCTCTCACCCATTTCATTAAACATAAATATATCAAATATATTTTATATTTAAAAACTATTTTCCAAGGAATAATCAATATCATGGATACAAAAAATGCCACCTAATAATTATTCTTCAGTTATAAATTTGTAAAAAATATTTACTAAAATATCTTGTATGCATGTAAATTATTAAATATCATTTAATTTAAATATTAATACACATTAGTATTGAATATATATAATTCATGTGTATGCATTTCTTTCACTAAAAATAATAGTGCACCAAACATTTTTTCAATCGATACAATATCATATACATAAATGTTCATCGATAGTAAAATTTAGTTTCCATACTAAAATTTACCAATACATAAATTTTTACTTCATTTTAATTTCTTGAACATTATTTTAATTTACTAAATCTTCTTTTAACAATACTTTTCTATTCAACGGAACATCAAATGACATCTTCTATCAATACAAATTTAATAAAACATTTACATTAAAATCTAATTCACTGTTTTCAATATCATATTATATTCATTATATACATTGATTATGGAAATTTAATGTAGTTTTTAAGGGAATTTTCTCTTAATCTATTACATATCAAGATCATCTATATGTTTATAAGTATGATTTTTTTTTGAAAGACTAGATTATGAGAACATGGGAGTGGTTTTCATCTCAATCACCCATCCATACCATTACTGTTATATTTCTCTTTTTTTCTATTAGTTATAACATCCTATTATTTAAAAAATTAATTCTTATCGAATTGTATTTCATAAAATTCATTTAGGATCTGAATTCTCCAAGTTTCATCCCTCAAATAGATTGATATCATGATAATATGGTACTATATTTTTAATTATTTATTCACTTTAATATTTATTGAAAATTCATCTATTTCATTATTTTATTTAAAAAAAATAAATTTTTATTATGTATTGTGGTTCAATGATGATTCATTGTTATATATTTTTTTCTTTCATGGCAGAAAAATATGTTTTCATGTAAAATACATTATCAAATATTAATTTCTTTTGTGTATGTCATTACCTCATGATTTAACCTCTCCAAGAATACATGAACATATTTTATCCTTTTTCGGTGGGGTTAATATTATTTATTGTCCACTAATGCACTTCCACTCTTAGTTGTATCATGATTTCCACTAAAATTAAACTACGTATTCTATTTTGGATTCATGTTGCAATAATTATGAAAAAATTTGTATTATATTATTTACTATAATATTTTAATATATAACAAAAAAAATCTATCACATTATCATTTCATACATCATTCAATACTAATATAACATTCTTAAAAATTTATATGTATATCAATTATGTTAATTTAGGAAGACCTAAAATATAAATTTTTTACATCTATAAATTGCTATATAAATAAATGGGTTCAATCTACCCTATATTGTGTTGTTTTCTTCGATAAAATGTTTGTTATAGTCAAAACACAGGATTTCATTATATTCAATTAAAAAAAATCATTATTAAAAATCTAAATTCTAGACTAAATTCTATATATTTAATTACTATGTTTGAGATGTGTTCATCTTACATGGTAATCATTGAATTTATATCCTCATTATTTCCTTTTAATTGATAATTTTTTGACCCTTTCCATCTTATGGATGCAGTATCAAATTTCTAGGGAGGTGATATTGATTCTTTATTACTAGATAAAATAAAATTGATGTGATGATGATTTATAAACATCTAATTATCTTTATTCATTTGAAGAATGTTTGAAAACAACATATAGATAGTTAATATGTAAATATCTCAATGTGATAATTGGGTTATTTAGGATTATGGATAAATTTTTTAAGCATTTTTTTGTTCTCGTTCCATGAGGAAAAATTATCCCTACCTAGTTGAATTTATTCATTATAATAATTCCATTATTTAAAATTTAACATTTTATTGCATTAAAGCTATAATTATCCCACTTGATTATAATTTTTATTATTACTAGTTTTATAAATTTTACTAAATAAAATTATGAAATAAAAAATAACATTATTTTATTCCAACAGAATTTTATTCCCTGTGTTATTAAGGATCTTCATATTTTATGAGAATTAGTCTTAATAATTGAGTAGTGGGTTCCACTAACATAAATTATTATTTACACTATTATAATTGATAATAGTTCACTATTAAATCCATTATTGATATATCCCTTTAAATTTTGTGTGATATTTACAAATTTCACATTAAAATATAGTTGCATTACAATGATAGCTATTATTACACTGCAGTATACTATATTTAATTATAAAACATGATTGGATATATATTCAAAATTATATGTCAATAAACAAATATATAAGTATTACACTATGATATGAAAAAGAAATTAAATATTTGAGTTTTCATGAATGTAGAATTAAATTTGAATATAAAAATTCTTATTATTTAAATAAAATTATATCATAAATTACAATTTCATTTACTATTTTTATTCCTATTATATAAATATTAGATTCATGATTTTAATTGGGAATATTTCTCTAGAAATGAAAAATAATGTCATAGATTTAAATTTTGGTATCTTACAAAGAAATGATATTCAAGATCAATTTTCATATAATATCATTATAGATTCTCAGAAAACAAAATACTTTCTATCTACCAAATATGTTTTCATTAATATATATTAATTATGTCCCATTAATTTCTCAGCATGTATTCCATTATTAAAAAACATATTTTTATTGAAATATTTTCTATATAAATATGGATTATTATGTTTACAAAAAAAGAATATTGTTTGAAAAAAAATTGATTTAATTTTCTATGTGTGCCCATGGGGGAAGTACTAATTACCTTGAATTTTTTAACAGAAGCATGAATTTTGAAATGATAAGTAATATTTTATTTAATTGTAAAATTATTATTTTCTATTTTCATTTAATGGTATGGTTGGAATATTAATTTTAGTTTTCGATATCCAAAGAATTTAAAAAACAATCCATTATTTATTATTTAATCAAAAAAACATGAAAACCGAATTATTTCTTGACTACAAGGTAATGTAATTCTTATACATAATTAATTCCCTATAGACTAGTAACATGAGTTTATTGATCTGATATTGAATTTAGTTTCTTTCACCTATAAAATATGAACATGATAAAAATGATTCCAAAATTGGAATTGTCAGGTAATATATCAATCAAAATTACCCTTTTATGTTTTTGTCACATATTTATTTCATGGTAATATTTTAATTCATAATATCTAATGTGTAAATATGTTTAAAGAGGATTAACTATGAGATAATTATTAAAATCTATTCATAACTTTTCTAAATGTGTCTGGTTGAGTTTATTTCATCTCAATAAAACCATATATTCAAATTTTTTGTTTTTTAGTTCCACATAAAATCATATATATATATATATATATATTATTTTAGATTCATAGAAATTAAAATAATTCCCATCCCCTCAATTATAAAAGGGAACATCCTATCCTCTATTACTAAAAAAATTTCAGTGATCCATTTCATCCATGACATTATTGAATCACTTAGACACGTCGATCTCTATTCCCTGGAAGTGTCGGTTCAACCAATAATATATTCAAGACATGCTTTATTTATAAACAAAAATAGTTTTTCAAAATGATTTATTGTCCAATACTGATCATTTTAAGTTATTTTTCTTCTTTAAAATCTTTTAAATATTATTATAACACAATGAAATAATATTGTCAATATCCTCTATATACAAAAATTTTATAATTTTAATTTCTCCACCGATATCCATCTCTGCTTCTTTGATAAGGGAAACATAACTGTAATGCATGTGTACATCGAACTAATTTCTGTGATAGTTTATGTATTTATATTTACATCATTTACACTCATGGATAGTAATAATAATTGATTTAAATTACGTATAAACTATTAATTACTTAAAAAATATTTTTTAAATATAATGTGCCATCTATTTTGTTAAAATACCATCCATTGAAAAATCATAATATCATTTGTAATTACATATAGACTACAATATTCATAAATTATTGTGATTTTTATTCATTTTCATATCTTATGAATTGTATATAAAAACGAATTTAAATAATGAATTCTGTTATTTTTTATATAATCATGATTTTTCAAATATTAAAAGATATTCACTTTATCTCCCTCATGGATTTTGAAAAATAAAAATTTTACTCACGTGTACGTGTGACCTACAATCTCAATGATTGTAACACAATTATTTTTTGATAACCATATTTATAGGTTGCTAAAAAATTTATATTTAATGTATTAAAATGTTAATTGTGCAATTATTTTTTTGGAGATTATAAAATAATTAAAACATTGGAGGTAGTAAAACTACAAATGTGATTATGGACATATGGGCAGAACATCTTCAAAAAATATCATATGAACATATTTAATTAATTAATATTTTTTATGTGAAACATAATGAACTATAAAAATGAATATTTTATTGTGGAACTAAATATTTAGCTTCTTTTAGTAAAATTTGAAATGAACATGACAAGTTAAACTCCATGTAATGGAAACTTCAATTTTAAAAAATGTCTTTTTAAATGTTTTAAGGAATTACTTATTGAATATGTATATTTAATATCTATATTCGAAAACTTATTTTATTGTTTTATATATATGGAAATATGCAACACCTCATGTTTTTAAAGACCAATATTTTTGAATAAATGTAAATTTATATTTATATATTACAATGCACTTAGTCAAAGATTCATTTCCCACACAACTCTAACTTGGTGTACATTACCCACAACACTATCATTGTGTATGCTATAGGTAACAATGACGTGGAGTATGATGCACACAACACTGAGTAGGCATACGATGCATGGAACACTGAGTTGGCGTATGATACACACAACACAATGTTTCAATTAAACATCTACATTTATGGTTTTAATTATATAAGAAAGATATTTATAATATATTCAATAAAAATATTGATACTAATTTTAATAAATATATTTCAATATTGGTTTATAAATTTTCTATCAAATTAAATCTTATTGATAATAAAATATATGATTTAGTAAAAAGACCATTTTATGCTTAAAAACATCATTTTCTTGAATAAACAACTTATAATAGAAAAGAAATTTTATAAAAATTTATATGTTTATTTTCATTAAATAGAAAACATTTTTTTAATTCATTATTTCAATATTAGAATAGGTTGAATATTTGGTTTTTCTCGGGGAAATATCTTTTTTTTATAAGTAGTGAAAGATGCTTCTTTTTAGTTAAATACAACTTCTGTCTTAGTAATTATTAATAATAAATAATATTAGAAATTTGTTTTAAGGTCACAATAGATAAATATTTCCTCTATTAATACAATTTATTTCACTATAATATGTTTCACTTACTATCTGAATATAAAATCATAACAAACTATTAAACATTTTCTTACTTTGAAACCTCGTTATTTCACCTCTTTAGCGGGATTAACACTCATATTAATTTTTCCACTTATGTGAAGTGAATTTAAATCCCAAAAAAATACACTATTTTATAAATTCAAATATTTATATACTATTAACATTGTGTTAATTTTGTTTACAAAAATGATTAGTAAAAGTGATTAAAATTAATCAGAGTGTTTAACGGAAAATAATGCTTATTTGGGGACTGCACCTAAAAATTTAAGAACCAAAATTACCTCAAAACGTGTTCAAAACAAATTATATTTCTTTAGATCATCCATAAAACTTATATTATTGAGTTTTCAAGGTTTTTTATGAAATTTATTAGGTAATAACATGTTCACACCTTACTTTTTTCAAGAAATTTTAAATAAACCCTTTTTCTTCTATATAAAAGGACACCACCTCTACACACATTCTTCACACCTTTCAAAAATTGAATATTTATAAAATACCATAAAAATAAACAACCTAATAATCCTCCCTTATACCTTTAATCCTACCATTTGTTATAAAACCTCTCGATGAATCTTTTTGGCACAAACCAAAAGGAGATACCTGATTAAGAGGTAACGCCTTCTCTCGAGCTCTTTTCAATTATTTTCATTATCTAACCCATCAACTCTCTTTATTACCTTATTTTAAGACAAAAATAAATAAATAGTCTTTAATTTTTAAGGCAATAGATTAGACAAAAACTTTCACACACCACCATCAAATGGATGTTGAAAATATTATTTCTCTCTAAGATGAACTACTGCCTCACAAAATGATGGTTGGTCATTTCACCTTTTACAACAATCATGGTGTCCATTATGATAGATATTATTTTAATATATTCAATATATTATATTTTTTACATATTTAATCATATCTATTCCTTTTAAAACTCACATACTTATACCTTTAATTTTATGTTAATAGTAAAATCTAGTTTGAGAAGTTATGGACTACCGCCCCATAAAGTGATATGATTCAAACACACAACAAATGGAAAGTATTAAGGTAGGGTTTAATAAAACTATATGATTTATATAATATAATAATTATACTTTAATTATTATATATATATATATAATTTACATACATTATTTCAATATGTAAAAATAATGTAATCCAATGTTCATGTGCTGGTACAGATTACCATCTACATGAACGGTGTTTTCAATTATTTACTATATTATGCTATTTATTATTATGAAAAACATATACTGGATATATTGGATATTTAAATCATTTTGAATATTATGGAATAATGATATATGTATAAGGATCAACTATATAACAAATTAAAACATATGTGAAGAAAAATAGAATATTACACAAAGTGAAAACATAACATAAGATCGTTGAAAAGTGGGTAATATAATTTCATAATAAAAATATATATGGTAATTTATATAAGAATATTATTCAT
The DNA here is from genome assembly GCA_963277665.1 of Viscum album. NCBI lineage: Eukaryota > Viridiplantae > Streptophyta > Magnoliopsida > Santalales > Viscaceae > Viscum > Viscum album. Next base: position 1,246,355,960 of record OY728141.1, on the reverse strand, counting down.
TTAAATATTAATAATAAACCTATATTTGTTATAAAATAATCTTGAATGAGCGAGAGAGAGTCAAGATACAAGGCAAGGGGATTTAATCTCAGTTTTAATTTTGGTATAGATACATGCTATGTTTGTTACACATTCCTTTTGAGTGGTGTACATACATCCCATAATTGAATTCTATTTATGTTTTACGTAAATTTATGGGTATTATAATTCCCATTTTATGACCCTCCTTTCATGGGGATTAAGTTTAATATGATACTGAATCAATAAAAATGTTTTTTTTTGAATTTGTCATCTTTGATAATGATGTTTTTATGCATCTAAACTCTTTTTTGAGGTCCATATAATGGAATTTTACCGGAAATAACGTGAATATAAATAATTTCATGACATTATATAATTCTTTTAATTTCATTTCCTTTCATGGGGAGAATTATCCAACAAAAACAATTTAGAAGAGTTTATTAAGACTATCACATTGTTTTTCGAGGATATTTATGTTTATGCTTCCTTATATGAAATCTTATGATACCTCAATAATATTAATGAATCTCAATATACACTATGATTTCTTTATATAATCAAGTATTTTTACCAATTTAATCACTTTGTTAGTTAACATAGTTAATAATTTGTTCTTAGGAAAGCCTAACTTTACCCTCTCTTCAGTCAGAAATCTATGTTATCTAAATTGCGGTTCCTATAATATTATACAATTAACATTTAAAATTTAAAATTAATTTTTAAACTTTTTTTCTTTTAACAATATCATCATAGGAATATGCTTGTATATTTATGAATAACCCACTTTTATATCCTTTTTACCATGAAAATGGTGTGTTATTTTGACCTCGTATGACATGTACGGATTTACCCGCCTTCATTTCATTGAAGCTTCATATGATTATTTAAAAGGATTGTCTTTAAGAAAGAGTTTTTAAAATTAATTTTCAAAAAAAATTATATTTAAAATGGTTATAAACTTTTTTTATATGTTTTCCTGGGAAATTTTTTAAAAAATATATTCAATTATTATATAAATGGTTTCAATGCGTTCTCAACGAAATAATTTTCAGAATGTTTTCAAGCTCCATTATAAGTTTTCAAGAAAAATGATTTTCAAATAATTTTCATGATTTATTTATAATTTATCATATTATTTTCAATGAATTATTTTTCAAAACACATTAAATCATTCTTTTATATTTTTTATATTTTTTTCAATGAATAATATTTTTAAAAAAATTTGAAGCATGTTTTAATAGTTAAAAATGAAAAAAAATTTCAAAAAAATTTCATGTATTCCTTGTACATTTTAAATGAATTTTGTTTGAATTTTATTTTCATATAGTTATATGTATTCAAAATCCAATTGAAAAAAAAAGATTATATTTGCCTCATGAAACGTTTTTAGACTACATTCCAAAATTATTTTCCATGTAAGATGACATCTGTTGATGTTACACATACCTTTAATAGAAATGACCTAATGGTTCCATTCATATCCATTCAATGAATGATTTTTTATTAATTCAATTGTCTTTATGAAACATATTTATCTTTAATGGGTAATAGTCTTATAAAACACATTTCTCATTCATGTGCTACATGCTTTTGAAACCCACATCATTTCACAGGTTATTTTTATGATGAAATAATTATGAAACATGCATCTCTAACAATTTTATTATATATTTATATTCTTATGATTCTTATTTCATTTCATCGGTTATTTTTTTTATATATGATCATATTGAACTTGCATGTATGATTTCATTATGTGATGGGTGGGACCTATAACTACCTCTAATGCATTGGGTAAAGTTTCATATCTTTTTAAATATACTATGATGGTAGGAAGAGTGAACTAATGTATCTAAGATTGTCTTGGGGGTGATCCTTGATTACTAAGACAGTCATGGGAGTGAACCATGACTACTATGATGGTATGAAGAGTGAGATCATGCTACTATGATGGCTAGAGATATAAACCATGAATGTTAAGATGGTATTTACAACAATTCCACAGTTACTATGGATATCATTATATGATTATGTGTTTTCCACAATTCTATGTCAACTTTATATGTTATGCTTTCATGTATTTGGATCAATATTTTATTATGATTAGTGGTATATAAACAACCAATATTTATTCCCTAATCTATGTGATGATCTTTGATATGAGGGGTATGAAATTCTATCATCGTGATTGGGTTCTGATACATTCTCTAGATTATGCTTACATGTGTCCTTTTTTTACACTTACTAATCATTTGATCTCTCACCTTTTTTTTCATTCCCCATTTTTTGATGATTTGTTTTATTATTGAGGTCTTTTTTGTGGGTTCTAGTCAAGATTAACCTTTTGCGAGAAAATATATCTCGCTTCTTTATCATTGTTTATGTATTTCATGTTTCCAAAGGCACTAAACGGATATAGTCTTCTTGCATATTCTTATATAATGATTAAGTATTCCACAAAATTTATGTAATGTTTCAATTTGTAAATTGTGGGTCTCTATAGTTGGTATCCAAGGAATGTATTAGTTAAAATTTGGAAACTAGGATGGAAAAACCTTGGTGAGAACCATAAGGACATGTTTAATGAAATTTCTAGTGAAGAGTCAAAGTATTGTAAAAAGTCAAGGAATTTTGGACAAGGATATAGTGAGTGGTTTCATATGAAGACATCCATATTTAGGTACTACAAGTGGATTTTTCCCTTTAATAGATATATATATGGGTAATAACTATGACAAGATGGTCTCAGCATGACTTGGGGTAATCTAGTACACAACAATGGGTCATGTTTCATGCCTGTTTTGACACTCTTGGGGTATATTCTTATTAATTCAAAAACTCTAAATGAACCATTATGAGTGATTTAAATATATGTTGTATATTAATAACCATTGATAAAAATAAGGTGTCACAGATTAAGGAATTTTCTAGATGTTATACATCATATATGCTATTTTTCAGGATTTTGTGGTTACTCATTAAGATATTTTTTTCTTACTCTATGAATTTGGCTTTAGTCAACTACATTACATGAAGGAACAACATTAATGGAAATTTAAATGGAAAATGAAATGATTTTTATCCTAATAAATATAATTCTATGATAACTAGAGTTTATATTCTTATTTTTATGCCCACCTAGATTTATTAGGCTATGAATGATGGTTAGATTTCAAATGAGCAATGGAGTGAACAAAATTTTGTTGAGACTTTCTTGATATAACATTGGCCATCATTTAGAGGTTCTCCTGATCCAAATTTTTTTATCAATCAATTAGTACCATAAAAAATATTTTTTATGTTCTTTAGATTATGGTTTATGAGAATTGTATTCATTCTCTTTATCAGTTTGAAGGCAAAGAATCTTAGTGGTTGACTCGAATTTAGATAAAGAGGAAACGTGGTGAGACTGAATCCATGGTATGGGATGAGTTCAAGAACTTATTTTTGAATAATTACTTTCATAAAATTATTCAAACTATGATAAATAATGTGTTACCTAATTTTATGAAAATGGATGATGAATCTATTGGTACATTTGAGGAAAATTTCATGATACTTACATGGTACGCTTCAAGAATTATCATCTAACGTCAATGTAATAATGATATCTTCTTTGGTGGATTAATGACAAATATCATAATGGAATTGTCCATTAGATACATTAGTAGCTACGAAGTGTTTTCCTTTTGTTAAATCAATGATGAAATAGAGGTTTCAGTCATGTATAAATCACATGGATTTGACAATAAGTGGAAGATGGAGTTTAAATGAAACTCTAAGAACCACAAAGAATAGAAGATGAACACTCATAAATGAACTATGTGTGAGAAAAAGCATGGAAGAAATTTCCTTAATTGGTTTAATAAATTTTTTAATTATATAAATGATGGTCATCTGGAAATTGGTTGTCGATGTGATGGGATGAAGTTAGCTCAAATTCTAATGGTGAAAATCGACACTGATTGAAACTCCCACTATTCAGTGCCACAAGTTTTAGGATAATGGGAATTATGATCACTACTAACTGAACCCAAGGGCAGGTGACGATGATAGATGTTATCAACCCCTTATGTTGAGTTTCAAGTGTAAATCTCATGTAATCACCATTTCTGATGAGGGTTGTGATAATGATGTGATGAAATGTACACCTTACATCCACTCTAGGGCTGTTATTTCATTTCATATTTTATATCTACCCACACTTTCATTTCTAAATAATTTTATAAGGTTGTTAATATTACTCCAAAACCAATAGAGGTGGAATTGGCAATTTAAAAACCTAATTTTACGATGATTACAACTCATGTATATGATTATTCTCCAGTTTAATTTTGTTATAATTTTATTCTTGAAAATATTTCATTTTATATTTGGTCATAATGTATGCTATTCTAGGCATGTAATGTATTTCTCTGCATAATTCACACACCAATTATCAAGTAATGTACGTTATGTTTGATATTTAAAACCCTCTTATGATCATCTGTAAATTTAATGAAATGTATGAACATCCTATGGATATTTCATCCAATGTATGGGTCATAATTATCATTCGAAAGGGTTTTTTATCTCAAGTGGTTTGGGAGAAGATCAACATCAATGATATACATATTTTTCAGGATTTTTTGGTTTTCTTTCTGATATGGTTTCCTAGTCATCCACAAAAACATGAAGTTCTGTTCTCAATAGAACATTTACATGGAACCACACCTATTTCAATGAATCCATTTAGAATGGGCCTAATTTAGTTTCATGAATTAAATAAGAAACCCCTAGAAAAACATGATAAGGGACTCTTTTAGCAAGGTGTGTCACCATGGGGTGAACCAATTCTTTTTGTGAAAAATAATGATGGTTTAATGCGACTCTGCCTTGATTAATGGGAGTTGAACAAGCTCACAATAGTGAACAAGTATCTTATTCCCTATATTGATTACATTTTTGAACAACTGCATGGAACTCAATACCTTTCCAAGACAGAAATACATTCTCAATATAAAAAATTGACTGCCAACAAAGATCATATACAAAAGATGGAATTTCATAGAAGGTATGGCTGCTATGAATATATAGTGATTATTTTTGGACTAACTAATTCCCTAACTATTTACTTGTTTGTAATGAATAGATTCTTTAAATATTACCTCAACCATTTTGTGCATGAATTTCTAGGTGATATTATTATCTCCTAATAGAGAATGTAATGTCATGAAGATCATTTAAAAATTGTATAGAATTCCTTCAGGAATGATATTTTTTATGAAAAATTTAAAAATTGTGAATTTTGGCTGCTAAAGGTTTCATTTTTTGGTCACATAATCTCATGAGATTATATAGTTGTAGAACTGTCAAAGGAAAAGGCAATTTAATGCTATCCTAGATCAAACATAGGGAATGAGATTCATAATATTCATGGTTTAACTAGATATTATTGACTATTTGTGTTGAATTTTTCATGTATAAATATTTCTATGACCAAGTTAACATGGATGGGTGTTAAGATCCTATAGACAGACGAATGTGAGGAAATTAAAGGATCTAAAAATAAGGATAGTCATTTCACCAATGATTACCTTAACCTGTAGTGGATAAGGTTTTGTTACATATAGTGAAGTGTCCATGATGATATTGGGATGTGTTCTTATATTGAATTACATGGTTATTACCTATGTATCAAGATAGTTGAAGATTCAAGATAAAAACTACCTGACTCGTGATTTGGAGTTAGTAGTGGAAATCATGGCATTAAATATGTTGAGGCATTATATTTTTGGGGAAATTTTTGATATATATACTGATCATAAATATCTAAAATATATATTCAAAGAGATGTATTTGAACATTCACTATAGAATATGGTTATATTTTATAAAGGATCAAGATTGCTCAATACAATACAACCCTTGGAAGGTGAACTAGGTGGCTAATTCATTTAGTTGAAAAGATCATGCAAGCTTATCTATGATAAAGATCACTAATGAACCAATATTTTTTCAATATGAAAGTATTAATCTAATAATACTTATGGAAGGAGTAATATATTATCTATTTATAATTAATTTGCATCCCCCTATCCGATTGTAGATTAAGGATGTGAATAAGAAAGATGAAGAGCTACAAATATTGTTCAGAAATATTCATGAGATTAACCCTGCTTAGGATGGAATTATAAGGTTTGGTACCTATGTATGTGTTCCTTCCATGCCAGATTTAAATAATAAAAAGTTGGTAGTAACCCATAGATGATCATTCTTTATTCATCAAGGAATTATGAACATGTATAGGGACTTGAAATAATACTTCTAGTGGGATTGAAAGACTAGAGATATCACTAAGTTTGTATCTCAGTGTTTCATATTCTAGCATGTTGTGGATAAATTAAAAATGTATAATAAGATGTAGCATCCATTAACCATACCAAATTTAAATGGTAGAACATCACTACGAATTTTTTTCGTTGGACTACCCAAAACATCTAAAGGGATTAATGCTCTATGGGCAGAAGTTGATTTCCTAACTAAGTCAGTACACATCATTGATATCAGAGAAAATTTATCTCTTGATCAGTTTTCCAGAATATACATTGATGAAGTGTTAAGGTTGCATGTAGTGCAACGTTATATTATATTATATCATAATCGAATGATTAACTCAATGTTCTGGTGATGTATATCGAATCCTATTGATATAAAATTGAGTTTCAGCATGGCTTATCATCCCCAAAAAGATGTTCAGCATGAAATAACAATTCAAACACAAGAGGATATGTTGAAATCTTGTTCTGTGAATGTCAAAAGGTGTTGGAATCAAGTCCTTCCACTATTAGAGTTTTCATACAGTAATAGATTTCACCCACGAATTTAGATGAATCCTTATGAATCCCTCTACAAGATGAATGTAGAGATCCAACATGTTGGGATGATGCTGGAGAAAGAATTCTATTATGAGTTTATATCACAAAATAAATGGTTGAGAAGGTTAGAACCATTCATTAGCATATCAAGGTAGCATAAAGTCATCATAATAATTTATGTTGTTAACCTTTAACATTCTCTAGAGGTAAAATTTGGTAAAATAGTGTTTGTATTAATCTGAACCTAGAATATTTTTATGAGATTTTGGATAAAATTGAAACTAAAACCTAGGTATGTCAGCCCTATTGAAATTATTTATCATATCAGGACAGTATCACATAACATGGAACTTCCTCCAAATCTATATCTTGTCCATGATGTGTTCTATGTATCAATCTTGAGGAAGTACAATCTTGACCCTTGACATGTACTGAACTCAGAGGTCATACAACTGAAGCATGATATTTTTTAATAGGAGGAACCCGTTAAAATTCTAGAATGATTAGAGAAAGTTTTACAAAACAATGCGGCTTGCATGGTCATAGGTTTTGGGAGAAATCACCATTTAGAGGATGCTATGTAGGAACATGAGGATATGATGAAGCATAAGTGTCCTCATTTTTTTGTTCTAAGTAATGAATTTATAGTGAGAAATTCATTTTAAGGGGGGTATAATGTATCACCTGAGTTTTTACTAACCTGTTTTTTTAATAAATTTAAATTCTCATTTATATCTTGCAATGAACTATGTCAAAGATTCCATTCAAACACAACACCGACATAATGTTTGTTAAATGAAACAATGACTTGGTTTGAGTTACATAAAAACCAACATGGACTAAATTTCATGCAACTCGTAGTAGGAAAATGATACATATAACACTAATTTTCTATATGATACATCGAACGCTAAGCTGGCGTTCGATAAACTCAACACGGAGTTTCTATGAACATCACTTTTTACTGGATTAATTATTTAAATAAGATAACTATAGCATTGTAATTTAACATAGTAATATTAATTTAAATAACAACATTTAAAATGTTTTTTATAATTTTTTTATATACATATAAAATATTGATAATAAAATAATAGATTTTTGATAAAGTCTTTTTGGTTTTTAAAAACATAATTTTCTCGAATGAATTGCTTTTAATTAACAAAACTAAATTTGTAAACATTTAGATATTTAATTTGATTATATAGACATATTTTTTAAAATCATAACATCAAAATTAGCTTAGGGTAATTTTTTGGGATTTTTCTGAGAAACTTCATTTTTTGATGAATACTGAAAAAAAAATTATAACTTCATTTTTTCTAATTAATTATTAATGATAAATGATATTATAAATATTTTTAAGGGAAAAAAGATAAATATTACATATATTAACAAAATTTCATTCATTACACCAAATTTCACTTTATATATAAATATAAAATCATTACAAACATTTAAACATTTTCCTAATTTTAAATCTCGTTATTTCATCATGTCTAATGGAATAGCACAAATCTTATTTTTTTCGCTATAGTAAATTTAATTTAAAAAATCATACATTTACCATTTTATTATGTATAATATTTAGTTTCTAATAAGACCTTGTTTATTTTATACCAAAATAATTAATAAATGTGATTAAATTAAACTGAGCAATTAAGGCCAAATTATGCTTAATTAGGTGATAAACATCAACATTAAGGGACCAAATGTCCTTGAAACTTGTACAACACCAATTTACATTCCATATTTTGTCCATAAACATTACATTATTTAGTTTGGTTGATTTATTTATAACTTTCTTTATGTTATAACATTGTCACACCTAACTTCATTCAATAAATTGCCAATGAGTCCTTTTCCATCTCTGTAAAAGGGATCCACCCCTACACATTACTCACACATATAAAACCTTTTATGTTCATCCAAGACTCTCCCAATCCACTTCCCATAAATCCTACCATATACCTTGATTCCTCCCATTATGAATAATACCTCTCAATGAATCCATTTAGCACAATCCAAAAGAAGTTACTAGATTAAGAGTTAATGTCTTTTCTCAAGCTCTTTTCCTTTATTTTTCTTCTCCACCACCTCCACACTCTTCATTACAACCTGTATTGAAAAAAAAGTATCAACCTTATAATTTGGAGTTTTTATAGAAATTCTATGACCTACACTTACACACACCTCCATCTAATGGATGTTGAACATATGGTTTTGGTGTACGGCGATCTACTGCATCATGAAACGATGATTGTTCATTTCTCCTTTACAACCAATCATGGTTGCCTTTATGATAGACACTATATTTATATATTTAATATATTATATTAATTATTTATTTAGTCTATTTATTACTTTTAAAACACACATATTTTTACATTCCATTTTCTGTAAATAGGATGATCTAGTTAGAGAAATGGTGAACTACCACCCCTCCAAGCGATGTGATTCGTTCACACGGAACAATTTATGTGTTAATGTTGAATTTAGTAAAATTATATGATATATATAATAAATTAATTCTAATGGAATAATGATATATATATATATACATTCATACATATATATGCATATATATATCATTTACATAAGTTATTTCAATACGACAAAATAAACTAAAAACAGTGGTTTATTCAGAAAATGAAAAAAAAAGGACTTGAGATGGGATAATAAAAACTAAAAACAGTGTTTATGCGTTCATATGGCTTACCGTATCAATGAACAGTGTATTCCATTATGTAAATAATTATTATTTATATTAGTATAATCTTATTATAAAAGATATACCTGATATTTATATTATTTTTTACATTCTGGAATCATGATATCCATATAAGGATCAACGATATTACAAATTATGACACATGTGAAGAACAAAAAGAATATTACCCGAAGTGAAACCATAGAATAAGATCATTAATAAGAGGAAAATACATATTCATAATAAAAACAAATATGGTAATAGATATAAGAATGATATTCTGTACAATTATGATAAAATTATATTTAATATACAGGAGGCTTATATGAGTACGAAGAGAGTCAAGACCCAACGTTAGTGGATTTCATCTCACTTTAAATTTATGTGATAACAAGCTATGTTCGCCACTTTTTCCTTTTGTGTGGGGTATGTACAGCCTGTGATTGTGTTATATATATACTTTACTATAATTTATGGGTATTCAAATTCCTATTTTATTAGCCTTCTTCCATGGGGTTTATATTTCAAAAGTTATCAAATCCGAAAAAATGTTTCATCTCAATTTTCCTTTTTTGTGAATCATGTTTCATTATACACATTAACACCTTTTTGAGGTGAATATATATTAATTTTATATACCATATCATGATTATCAATATTTTATGATATCATATGCTTCATGTAATTTACTTTTATTACAAGGAGAGCATGATCCAGAGATACCAATTAATATGAGTTTTTTGTGACAATCTCATGGCTTGTTGAGATAGTTTTTGTTTATGCTTTTATTGATGAAATATAATTATCCACCTCTCAATAATATTAATGAGTATCCTTTTATAATTTTATATCATGATAAAATCAAGAATTTATACCATCTTTTACTCTGGTAAATAATATAATTAAGATTGTGTTTTTAAGAATTATTAGTTATGCCCTCTCTTCCGCCGTAAATCTACATTTTCCCAAAAGGTTTTCCAAGATATAATTCCCTTATAAAATTTAAAATAAATATTTTCCAATTTCTCCTTCTATAAATATCTTCAAGGGAATCATCTTTTCTATTTTCTTATAGGAAACTTTTCTCTCCTTTTTACCATACATAATGATTGTTCTTTTTACCACATACAACATGTACGGATTTAACTTATGTCCTTTCTTGAGAGGTAAATTTTAATTTTTAAAAAGGTTGTTCTTCGTGAAAAAAATTATAAAATTATCTTTCAATGAAAATTGATTTCAAAATGGTTTCAGTCTTATTTTATATTTTTTCATGGAAATATATGTTTTTAAAAAATCATGTCCTATTTATAATATTTCAATGTGTTTTCAAAGAAATATTTTTCGAAAAGTTCTCTTGATTCTTTTCAAATTGTAATAAAAAATTATTTTAAAAGAGTTTTCACACATTCATTATATTTTTCCAATGAATTTTCAATTAAATTGTATTCAAAACATTTTCAATATTTCATTAAAATTACAAGTGTTTTTAAAGAAATAAGTATTTATATTTATTGAAATGTATTTTAATATATATCAAGGAAAATTATTTTCAAGATAAATTCATGTCTTATGTATATGTTTTCATTGTATTTTCTAATAAAATGTATTTCAAATGGGTATAGGTATTAAAAATACTTTTTCAAAAAAAATGAATATTTTCCTTATGATACATTTTTGAGTACATTTCAAATTTATTTTCTAGGTAAGATGAGATCTATTGATATTACTCATTCATTTAGAGGAAACCATTTAAAGGATTCATTCATAATTTTTCTATGAATGATTTATTCTTAATTCCATGTAAATTCAAAAACCCTTTCCTCTATCACGGGTAATAAGTTTAATAAACATGTTTCTCTTTCACAGGTTATATATTTTTTAAAACTATTTCTTTTCATGGGTTATGTTTATGATGAAATAATTTTGAAACCTATATCATTATAAAGGTAATGATATGTTTAAATTATTATGTAACCCATTTCGTTTCATGGGTTATCATATGTTTATTTATGACCATGTGGAACCTGTATGTTTGATTTCATTATAAGATTTGTGGGGCCTTTATTACCATTCAATGCATTCTGTAAATTATTATATATCATGAGATAAACTATGATGGTATGAACTGTTAACTGATGCTCTTAAGATGGTGGTGGGAGTTAACAATGACTAGTATGATATCTATGGGAGTGAAGTCATGCTACTATGAAATCCAAGGAAATGAACCATGACTACTAAGATGGACATGGATGTAAAGCCTCACCCACTATGGAAATTATTATATGCTTATTTGTTTTCCATATTTTCAGGTCTTATTCAAGTGTTTTGATTTGATAGATTATTCCCTTTTTTTCATTAGGATTCATTCCTTATGAAATTTTGGTCTTTATGCCATAATCAATTTCATTATCTTTGATGTGTTGGGTATGATCTTCAATATTCCTAATCATTTTCTCATACCCTTATACTCATAATTATGCTTCCATGTCTCCCTTGTTTACCGTTACTGAGAATTTTATCTCACCACTTCATATGTTTCTTTCCCCATGTTTGGAATACACGTATTATGTTTGATGTTTCTAAAAAGATTACTAGTTAAGAAGAACCTTGTGGGAGATAATATAGCCCACTTATGTATCAGTGTTTATGTATTCCATATTTCCAAATGCAATAAACTAGTACGGTATTCTTACGTCTATTTGTATAATGATTGTGTATTCCACAAAAGTTGTGTAATGTTACTGTTTGTAATGAGGGGGTCTCTATTAAAAAAATATTATAATGGAAATCTTCTTTCAATATTATCTTTTTTAGAGGTTTTTCAAAGGATCATTTTTACATATTTTATGAGGAATGTTTTGAAAAAATATGAAATGATATATTTTATTTTATGATATATTGAATCAAACATATTTCCTGTTATCATAACCAATTTTTTATTTTTGGACTCCCATATAACATTTCATGTTTTATCAAAACAAAAAAATTAATTCCATTTATTCGAGTTATTTTAATTATGGATTTTAGATAAAACAAATATTTCAATATTCATAAATCAATTCTTATGGGAGAAAAAATATATTAATTAGTATTATGATGAAAAATGATCTTTTCTATGGGGGGAAAATATTCTCGCTTGTTTATGAAATAAAAAAAATTGCGATGATGAAATTTTCATAAGGGGGTAATAATCTAAAAAAAAATTTAATGCTAGAATGATATATTTTATTAATTAATAACATTCATTATTTATATTTTCTACATTTATATTAATTTGAATAATATTATGTAATTTTTAGTGAAAAGGGAAAACCTTTCTTTTTATCCAAATTTTGCATTTATTTATTTTATTTTTTAATTTAAAAGAATTATTTCAAATTATTTAATTTAAATTATTAAAATTTAATTTAATTTTAGAAATAATGATATAAAAATTATCTTCAACTGATGCATTTAAAGTGTTCTGAAATGTTTTATTTTTCAATGTTTTTTAATTTTTTTTTAAAAACCATACATTCCATTATAGAATTTACAAAGTCAAATAATATTTTGCATTATATTTATAATTTAAATACTTCATTTTTATATATATATTCTAATAAATTTTATTTTAATCAAAATTATATATTAATTTTGTATAAAAAATTAAACATAAAATTCATTTTATTGGAAAACCGCATTTCCTTTTTGTGTGTTTATTATAATTTATATTACAAAACAAATGAATATTGTATTTTATAAAATGGATTAAATATTATTAATTAAAATAACTATTATTATACAATATTACCAACAGTTTTTTTATTTAACATTATTAATAGAATGTGAAAACATTTACTACAACAATTATAGTTAAAACATGTTTGTTATGGGTTAAACAAAATAAATATGTTATAAAAATATTATAAAACATTCCTTTTACATATGTTTAGTTATAATAAATTAAATTTATATTTAAGGAGTTAAATATTGTATTTTAGAGTATTAAATATAGTGTTAGAGCCCAATCCGTACTTTGGAGAACAGAAGATATATTTTATTTAAAATAAAATAATTTTTGGATATTTTCATATAATGGAATAGTAGGATGAATATATTTAGTTTTTGTAAACTAAAAAACTACACCCTTACATTTTTTATTATATAACAAAAAAATTAAAGAAAAAAATTTATTACTTTATTTCATGGTAAAATGATTTTAAAGAATAAATAGGGTATTTCCATAAATACTCTTTTGATGTATAATTTGTTCAGATATTAAATTTAAATTCATCTATATATTTAATTTTGACTCATCAAAATTGATTCAGTATTTTGAGATATCATTCTAATTTTATTCTTAAGCTATCAATATTTTTTTCTATAAAATTATGTTATCTTCATAAAAAGTTATGAGATGATTGTTAAAGATAAAATATGATCCTAATGGAATAACTAGGAGATAAGGTATCGAATGTTACAAGAACATTAATACATGTTCATGGATGTGTTTATTTTTACCCCTTAACAACTTATATTCTAATTTATGGTGTCATGGATCCTCTTTAAATGTTTATGATATATATATATTATAATGTATTGAGAAGTTCCATTGGTGTCCCTCTCACCATTTATCAAATGTTACCCCACTATTTATATTACTCATACCATTTGGGTACTATATCTCAACCAATACCAACATAAAACAATTCCATAAATCTATAAAATTTATTATAGTCCCTTTATTATCATTAATCAAAAATAAGAATTCATCAGGTATAATCTTATTGAGGTTGTAAAAAGAAGAGTTATAATTATTAACGAGTGATTTTCGTTTTATTTCATCTTGTAACTCCTTGAAATATTTTTATTACATTTTGAACTTATAAAATAAGTATATTAAATATATTTATATGTTACTTTTTAAATATAGACACGTATATCTATATCATATTCTATTAAATAGGTTATTAAATTGTAATTCATGTGTACAGTGGACCATAGCCACATGAATCGATGTAATTAGGTCTCCATTACCACCTCTCATGGACAGTTGTAATGATAGATTTATTGTATATATAAATATATATACTTTTTTTTTAAATTATTAATTTTATGAAATGATATTAGATCATCTATTTTATTACCTATACATCCATTGAAAAATGATATCATTGTTTGTGCACACACATGGAATACAACTTCCAAGAAGTGATATGTTTCACTTTTAATAGACACATCATATGGATTCTATATATAAGTTCATTTTGATAAAAATTTGAAATTTATGATACAATAATAATTTTGAAAAATTAAAATGATACATACCTTCTTTCCCTTATTCTGTTGTAAAAATGAAGTTGTTTCTCTTGAGTACATACGGACTACCATCTCTATTATTATAATAAAGTTCATTTTTTCCAGACCACCATTCTTAAAAGCCTTTAAAAGTTTAATTAATTTAAAAAAATGATGACTATTTCATATTTTTTTTATTCAATATATGGTGTAAGAATGAACTCTCTATCTATATTCAATGTACAAAAGTCATTTTGGACATATGAGCGGAATATCATAAAAACATCTGATGTGAACATATTAGATTTTTCAATTGTAATAAATAAAATAAATTGAATCAGAAACCATAATAAAGTTATTAATAAAGTAAATAATTAATGTAAATTTATTATATAATATTATATGGACTTAATTTGATGATATATACTTGATAGAAGGGGAATATTACTTTTAAAAACCATGTTTTTAATGATTGAAGCATTTATTTTTGACACATTTTCATCAATGTACATATTATACAAATTATATTATTGATTTATTAGTATGTGAGTAAATAAAATAAATGGTATATTTTGTTCCTATTTTAATATTTTTCAATGTTTTTTAAATGGAATCTTTTTATGTATTTTATATAGACAATTTTAATCAATGGAAAAATGAATTTATTATTTTAACAGATATAGGATCAACATTTTTTCCTTCCATTATAAATACAATTTAGTATTTGGATTATTTTACAACAAATAATTTTTTTCAAATAAACGACCTTTATCATTTTATCATGTTTTTTCTAAAAGGGGGTTTTAAATAGAATGGGTATTTAAAAATATTAAAATGTTTTCCATTGGTAAAATTAATATTTTTATGAGTATAATGCTGAAAAACATTGGATTTCATGTTTTAGGAATATTATATATACATATTAAATTGTTTATAATTATTTTTTGTTACATTATATACATAGGATGATTGATTCTATTATAAAATTAGTATTAGTGAGCCTGATATAGGTACATAATTCATTGGTTAATGGGATAGAGATAAATATTAGGTTTCACCTAAGTTGTTATTATAATTTACTATAGTTTTTATTATATTGGAAGAGTAATTTTATGGGTGGTGTGAAAATTATTTAACACATTACCTAAATGATTTATTTATGATTTTCTGTTAATTTTAGGAAACTTTTATGATTCCACATGGTATGCTACATATCTTATGTTCAAAGGGAAGTTCATGGTACTTCATAATTAGGAAATTTTTAACATCTTGAAAAAAATATTGAGTTTGACATGAATTTATATAAACTATTCTGAATTTGATTTTCCTTTAGTGGTTTGTATTTAAATATTTTATGAAATATTTTTGTGGAGATGTTTTTTATTGGAAAAAATTATCTTGATCATAATGTTAATTCTGAAATAAGATAATTTTTATGAGTATTCAATGATTAATTTGTTTCTTTTTTTATCCCATGGTGAGATTTTTTTTCGTCACAAACATAAAAAACATGTCATTGGATTTTATGTCTGGTTTGGGAAATGATGATACTGGGAAGAAAATTAGGATGATATGTCATGAAATAAAAAATAATTATATCTTAAAATATTTTTATTATTAAAAAAATTGATACTGAGTGGATGTTTCCACTTTATAATGTGTTATTTATTTATTTATTGATGATAAAATAATTCTATAAATCAATAAACTAATATTATCATTGGGAATAAAAGAAAAAAAAAATTTCCTAATTAATTTTTTTATAGTTTGGAATTGGTTTCTTGAAAAGTTAGCCAATATCTACTCGGGTCAATAAGCTTCCATGGTCAACAATGTAGTATCCCATAGTACTAATCCCCTAATATATACTTTAAATAATCTACTAGACAAAATATTCCATTTACTTTCCCATAAAGGTCCTCCAAATAAATAAAATATAATTTAAATGAACTATTTAGTTACAAAATTATATTTTAAATTTAAATAAGTAATGAAAAGCTTCCAATATATTACTATAACTAAATTTTTACATTACATCCATAATTATTCATTCCACAAATGTTGGAAATTTTTTTGTGGGTCATGAACAACAATATTCAATACCACCCATTGTAACTAGATTTAAAATAGAAACACATTATCCAGTAACATAATTTTTTTATCAAAATTAATTCATTATAAAAAAATTTTAATTAACAGTAATTAAACAATTTTAACTAAATCTTAAAAAAAATTATTTTTTTATCCCCAAATATGCAAAAAAATTAATCCATAAAATTTAAATGAACAATTTTTTTGGTTTGGTGAAGTTGTATTCATTTTTTTCTATTGGGTTAACATGGTTAGTTATTGGTTCTATTAATTTTCAACGAATTTAGTTTCAGTAATAATTATTTAGAATGGTTTGGAACTTATAGATAATATTTATATTGTTCTTATATATTTATAAATAAAAAATATAAATTAATCTTATTTAGGGCCAATATGGGTCGGAGGAACCCATACGCATCACATGAAAATTGATTGCTACCCTTATACATCACATATAAAATATGCAGTACCATTAAAAAGAATCATATATACCTTTATGAAATATTTTTATACCATTAAACATATCTGAAATACCTTTTTATATTATATTCAAATTAATCATTCAATCATAATTTTTTTATAATTGTGTTCTACCCTTATGTAACTGATAACTACCACAATGCAAGGTATAAAAAATCATTCTACCTTTATGTATCCTATTACAAATAAACTATATAAAAGTAGACATACCTTTAATAAACACATGTATTTTGGGTGATACCCATATGTGAAAAATATAAAATATTAATATACCATTATGTATAATTGCATTTATGGTTAGGCTTGTTTCTTTTATCATTACGCATATCCTAGCTACCGTTATGCAGTATATGTAAAATTCAAGATACCCATACACAACATGTTTAAATTAAGTTATTACATAAATCAGTAAATGTTTACCCTTAGAAAAATAATTAAATATTCATTATAACATTACTTATATCATTATACATACACGGTACCGTTACACAACATGGAGCACACCTTTATGTATATCTGGTTTTCAAGTTTATAGTGTTTTAAATGTGTATTGATACATTACAAGAATATATTCATTTTTTTATTATTATATATTATTTGAAAATATGTTTATGATAATATTTAGTACTTTTTATATGTTTATATAGTTTATATTTATGATTATTTAAATATAAATATTATTCAAATCACATTTCGTGTTTATATTGTAATATTAAGTTACACTATTTATGATATAAAAAGTGAAACACATAATGATTATTTGAAACTATATACACCTTGTTAATTTTATTTGGAACATAATTAAATGAAGTCAATAATTAATAAAACTACATTCCTCTTGGTTTTTAACATCATTTTCCACCCAAATGTGTGGAGATACATCATATCATCCTTCTTTAATAATTAAATTTTTTTAATTTCCAAAAAATATTTTTAAATAATGAAAAATATCCTATTAAAACAAAACATCATGATTTTCAATCAAACCCCACAAATTTTATTAATTCTTTAAACTCGTCACTATTATAATGAGAAATCATTTCTTAGTCCAATGTTGTTGGACACTCATTTAGGATTGTTATAGCTTCTAAATAAATTAAAACTATATAGTGTCGTATGTTATAAAACTATTTTATATATTCTTTCTATAGCTCCTCTATTCTTATTAGTTGCAAAGCCTTGACATTAAAACCATCTGTAAAATTATAAAAGTATATCTTGAAGAAGATTAATTATATAAATATAGTAATTATATAAAATTGAATCTAATTAATTTTATTACCCATATTTGAGAACAATAATTATACATTATTTTATTTTAAATAGGTTTTCGTGAGAGAGTATTGATGGGAATGATGTCACGATATCTTGTAAGTGTCTATATAAAACATTTCCAATATCTCCCTATTCTACATATCATTTTATTGTCTTCTTTGTAATTATTCATCACCTGTGTGTGGTGGTTCCAACATTCTTACATTCATATACTCACATGCCTCCTTATAGTGGTATATCAAATTTTGAAAGAATAAAATACCTATATTCAATTAATAAATCTTATAATGAAAATAAATTATTTTTAAAAACATTGTGCATTTTATAAATATACATGATATAGGATGATCACTAGGTATCATTGTCTCCCTATGTTTTGATGGATCATCGACCTGTGTAATACTAGTGGTGTCCAATGTATACTCATGGTTATCATTATTCTCAGGAGGATAAAAATGTCATTGAGTAGAAGTAAATGGAATATAAACATAAAATCCCAAATCAAATAACATAGTGTGAAATTGGGGTTCTATTAAACATATTTGGAAATAGATAATATATAAAGGGATTGTAATCCATCACCAGATAAGGAAAAGATACATTATGAGGATCAGAAGTAAATTTTGGTTATTGTATAAGGATTATAAGAATCACTTGTTCCACTTAACGAATTCTGGGATAATAAATTATTATACAAGGTATATCATAAAATGTATTTGGTGTGATAGGTATGAAGTGTTATTTGAGAAGATACCATACCACCCACCCCCGAATTGACAGGCTAAGCACCATTGACATTAGTTTGGGTAGAAAATAGAAATCAACTAGGTGATGGTTCCTGGATAAATATTTTTTCAGGAAATTTAATGAAATGAAATTATATGTTATTGAAATATATAAATTTGAAAATATATACTCTCAATCAGCACTAGAATATAAATTCCCATCACAACCCAATAAAAATTATTTTCACACATTCTCTTCATTCATATGTCTTAAATTTGTTTAAATTCCTACATTTCCTTTGAAATAATAATTGAATTAGAAATTTGTAACTACTTTGTATGAAAATAAATAAATAATAGGTGACATGACATAATTAGGGCATAAAAATAATAAGGAAAAATAATGTATATTATGTTACATAGGATAATAATTTTATAATTTTTTATCTTTAACATTATATTAATATGATAAATATGGTTATAATAATTTTCTATTCCTTAAAATATGAAACAGTTTATATTTATCATTATATACAATTTCCATTTAACAAATATGATATTTTATAACCTATTATTAATTAATAATTTACTTTCTATAAAGAAATTATTTTTCATAATCTAATATCACATATTTAATCATCATTTAAACCGTGATCAAGTCAATCATCAATACACATTTTTGACATGGATGAAATTATATTTAAATATCCCCCCACTCCTATAATTTGAACAATTATAATTAATTTATTAAGAATAATTCATATTTTGAAAATAAAAATTTTATATTTTTTAATTATTTCATAATTTAGACCACCATATAAATTATCAATATTGATATAAAAAACGCATCTATTTAAAGATCATAATGAATTCCATATATTTTTTTATATGTATTTTAAGTATTATAATTTCATATTTGGAAAAAATTTATTTATAAACTTTCTATAAATTATGAAAAAATTATTAATAAATAATTATAATGATTTAATTAATTAAAATATCACAATGTACCATTTAAAATGATTTATAAACATTTTTAACTCTCTTATGTCATTTTAAGTACAATGAATTTTTTTATAAAATTTTAAAACAATTCAGATTAATTATTCATAGGACATTTGGAATCCTTTGAGTAATGGTACTTCACTAGGTTCCATGACACTGTTATAGATGTTATTACGTTTATGTGAATTCTTCACATACGGCTAAGTATTCAAATACCATTACGTGGCCTTTTTTTATCATTGTGTAAGAGTTGTACCATCACAAGAACCATTTCAATAATTGTAAATTGTGTGTTACCTTTTCCTAGACCGTTGAGAAAAAATTCCTTTATGCAGCCCTTATTTTTTGGTAAGGTGACCTTTACATAAACAACTAAGTTTTAGGGTAATTCCTCGGTAACCCTCACACATAACATTTAGGTAGAACACTCTGTGTAAAAGAAATGGATTGGTTTCTCTTATGCAAGACCCTTTGTGTAGAACACTATACATAATGGTACTACCTTTGTTTCCCTTACGCATGACCATTACATAGACTAATCATCATAAGGGAAATGACTTGACTACCTATACACATATCAACTTGTTAAGGTCTTCATTACCATAATCTATCCCCACTACATGTTGATAATCAAATTTTCCAAATTTTCAAAAAACCAATTAAACACACACATATTATTTTCTATTCAACTAAAATAGTTCTATTAAATATTATGTAATGAAACTCAAATAAAACATGAACTACTGTATATTGAAAATTTCCATGAGGGTTTTGTTAGATAAAAAATATTTGAAACCCAAAAAAATGTAATTTGAATAGTACAAACCTGAAAATAAAAAGTTAAGATAAGCCATAATATCTGAGAACACATATGTATGATTCAATATTTTACCCCCCACAAATTCAGGTTAAGCTAAATTTATCTGAATTTAATTAATTAAGAAGGCATAAGTAATAAACTGATCGAGGCCAATTAGGGTATTGATAGTGTCAATATCATCCCCATAGTCATCAAAAATACTTATTGTGATTACATTATAATTAAACTAATTTCATTTCCAAAAAGTTCATTCCCCTAAAAAATTATTTAATAACTAATGTCAATATTTATGGCTCATTAATTGATATAATTTGAGTCGCGGAAATAAATATTAATTGAAAATAATCATTAAATGTTTCTTGTCACCCCATTGAATTATATGTCTTGTATATCATCATTTAAAATAAACCATGGTATTAATAATCTAATATTATAATTTTATCAACCAATATAAAATAAGATACATCTTTATATCAATGATGACTATATGATGAAATTGAATAATGTTACTTCTTAAGTTACCATTACATCAACATATGATGTTCTAATTTCAATAATTGGTTTAAAAAACCCATACCATAGGGGCCCATGCCATATATACCCAAGGCATGCCTCTAAAAAATTATTGGATGTTTACTAGGAATGAGTAGTCATATCCCAAAAATGGGAGGCATTTTCTTGTGTACTTGTAAAAACACACACATATCCATGCCCAAAAGTGATGTAATGTGAAAACACTAAGTAAAAAATCCCACATAACACTAAGATACCAACAATAAAGTATGATATTAGAAAACTATATTGTAAAATGTGCTGGAGTATAAGCCATCCAAGGGTAAGAGTCTGTAAAAGTGAACAAACATGTTCCTCAAACTCATCCATGGAAAGACCTACTTGAAATATAAGTATAGGGATAACTAGCTAAATCAACAAGATCACACCTAGACAGTTTGATATCACTATGAACCACCAGGTCCTAGTCCACAAAGTAATTCATCAATGGGTCAATCTTCTAAAATAGACATGACACGTGTGGGTAAATCCTTTATATGGGTGAGTAATAAAATAGTTAGTAATAACCCCCTTTACTACAAAGGAATACTACTAAGAAATACATGAAATACACCGCATTGAAAAAAATGATATATAACATAATGAAATACATGAGGTATAGTCTTATATATTCAGATATATATCTATTGAACTTATATAATAAATATCTAGATATACTCATATCAAACACTATATAACATAGGGTTCCAACCATAATCCACCAACAAGATTCTCATCATATGCTGAAATCGTAAAACAAAAAACATGGATGACACACTCCACGATCGAATACATCTCCAATGGAACCCATCTGAGAGAGGAACAATAAGGACCCGTCCTTAAAACATTACAAAGTCTTGAATTAAATGAATAATTCTCATTGAGAATATTTTCAGGTTCAGAGTTTTACAGAATTATGACATAACTATTAGATTTCAAAATATTATAAAGTAAACACTTCTACTCAGTTTCCATTTTTTCATAATATAAGAACTCTTAAAAAAGAAACACGACTAGTTCCATGTTTTACACATCATGTCTTTCCTTGATCCAATCCTTGACCCTATTCATCTTTAAGTCATGTGGAAAACATTTAAAAAACTTGGGATGAGCATAAAAATCTCATTAAAGGATATAAAAATACTGAAAGAAAACATCAGTCCATGTATACATAAGAATCAATGAAATCATACATTACTCATAAAACATAATCACATTAACATAACTCATGAAATCATAAGATTTATGAATAACTCATAGAAATTATAAAACATAAAGGTTACATGAGGCATTCATAACATTCTTACGTAGAGAATAACCCTCATGGTTACGTTTGGAATACCCTTCGCATTATATTCCCTAAATATCATCGGAGAAACCTTAGCGTTTAACTAATTCATGTTACCCAATGCATTGGAGATCTATCTCGAGCTCACCTACCATTAGTTTATCATGTAACCACCCGACTTCATAAAAAATTACCAAGAACCATAACATAATCGTAGCACATAAAACATGCATAAAGGAAACATAACATTTCCACTTTTCAATCACAAGATATCAATACAACACATTGATATAATCAAAAAATTATAAAAGCCATTTTAAATAACAAAATTAAATAAAAGTAAAACAAGGTATTTATTTTTCATTTAAAAAATGTTATGGCTTGTTGAGGAAGCTGAAACTCAAATAATGGTCAAGGTGGAGAAATAGTCATTGTTGCCGCATACATAAGACAAAATAACATTTTTTTGTCGTTTCGTAAAATGCTTCCTAGATTAAATATTCCCTTTGAATGAAATTAATATTCAAAATGGTTTTATACACCATATAAAATAAATTCATGTAGAAATCAAAAGATGACTTAATGATAGGAGATTGAGACAATGTCCCATACAATGACGGTATCCTTAGATTAAGGATAAATCAATTACATAATTATGTGAGACAAATATAAATACACCAAATATAAGTGGATATTAAGTGTAAAACAATCATAGGTCATCCACACATATTCATAGTATGACATAATCATAAAGTATAGGTTTAACCCAATGAATTAAAATTGGGTTAAGTAGTTCCCTTACAAAATTTCGACAGCCTAACAGCGTCACTTTAATATTCAAAAAATGATTTGATGAGAGATAAAAAGGGTATATCATCACTTGGAAATAAAATTTAAAGCAACAAGGATATATAAGAACATATCCCAACATAATAATATGTATGTTAAAATACCTAACAAAAATAAGTCTTATAAGAAGAGGAGGGTGAAAGGTTCCCCTACTGATTTGGGAATCTTCCGAAACGTACACCCCGTGAAAGAAAGACTATACCATGTTGATGTAAATACCCATGACTGAAAGTATATTACACAAAGAGTAGAATAATGCGCATTACATACACCACTCAATAGAGATAGTGACAAATATATCATGAATCTCACGGGTATAAATAGTGAGATAAAAACCCCTTACCTTGTTGTAATAAATCGAGTCATATGACCAAAAGATAATAAGAACCAAATGAATCACAAAATACCATAAATATAAATTGAATCATGATAATATATATATCAAATGAACGTACATAATACACCACACGCAATAAATAATTGCTGAACAATAGAAATCTCTTGGAATTAAAAGTGAGATAAGAAATCCCCTTACCGCATGTCAGACTTCTCTTGTTCATATCATACGTTTTGTCGATGTTCGGTACATGAGTCAACAATCACCTTGTTTGAAGAGAATTGTCCATGTAGTTATAAGTACATCATCTCTGGAATGGTATTCCTGATTTAAATATCATATATAACTAGTATATATGTGTTTAATAATATTCCATAATGTATTGAGATAAGAAATGAAATGTAGCCATCATGGAGATGGTAAATCGTACGTACACATTAACACTACATTCATTTTTTGTCATATTAATGGACATTTAAAATAAATTAGAAATATATATGACATAATTACATTATAATATATATTTTATATGTGTTACACAAGTTCATAAATTATATCATTTATACATTCCATGTATGGCATGAACGAGTCATATCACTTTGAGTGGGTGGTAGTCCGCACTTTATAAAATGAAATTATCGCGTTTACCCATTATGGAAACCATAAAGTTATGACATAAATGAAAAATACAGAAGCATGAGGAAAACAAAAACATAATATATATCATACATAAATATTGAGACATCTTAATGGACACCATGAAAAGAGTTAAAAGAATATTGAATAATCATTATTTCGTGAGGCAGTAATTTTCCACCCATAGAAACATTATTTTCTTTGACCATTAGACGGAGGTGTGTGTGAGTGTAGGTATAATCCTTGTCATAACAACATCCTCGTATATTTAGGATATTGTTTTTATTATGGAATCAAATAATTAGAATATAGTTGTGAGTTAGGAAGGAAAATAAAAGAAAGAAACTCGAGAAAAGACATTACCTCTAAATCGGGTAACTCTTTTTTATTTGAGCCAAAGGCTTCCTTGGAAAGACTTCTACCCAAAGTGAGGATTCTAGGTGTAAGAGAGGGATGTGGAGAGATAATATGTGCCGTGGTTAGATGAGACAAGGTCTTGATTCGTGTGGGTAAGGGGGTAGAGGTGGGGGCCTTTTATAAGCGGGAGAAGGGTCTCTTTTGGAAAGTCTTGAAATGTTACTTTATTATAAAAAGGTTTTCAGATTTTAAAGGTCCCACAATGATATATTTTGACGATAAGGTGATAAGGGATCGAAATCCACCCATCCAATAGGTTTTATACAAGTTTATGTCTTAGAGGTTACCTTATCTTTTCATTTTATTTAAATAATTAATTAATGGGGTAATCACTGAATCATCATGGTGTCATAAATAAATTTATTTATATAATGTCTAAAATTTTTAAAAAAATACCGTGATGTAGGAAATCTTTTTAGCTTTAAAATCACTATTACACCCATGTGACTCCATTGGCCCTCAAGTTTGGTAAAAATCTTACCATGGTCGGACATGACTCAAAAGAGAGGATTTAGACACATGTTGGGGTCATTTTATATTATTATGATATAATTTTATTACCCTTAACTACCAGATTACTAATTAATCCTGATAAATAAAGATAATTACCATATTTACTATTCATAATGTCCAAAAACAAGAGTCTGAATTATATAATTTGGACCTTCTGATTCCAAATATGGAATCCATTTTACCAAATTCCAAACATAGAAATTTCAGTAATTAATTTAAAAATAATTCATGTTGTCACAACCAAAGACAGGTTTTTAAGAAGTAAAATTTATCCAAAGATTGACTTGTTTTTACATCCAATTGAAAAGTGATATTACATCCAATGAACAAAATTGTATGAAGTGATAAATAAATAATTCAATTAAAAATTTAAAAAAATTAAAAGGAAAATTTAACTATATAATTAAATTAGACCAAAAAGTAGTTTTGAAGTAAAATGTTGTATTTTTCACTATTATTTAGAAATGAACATTTTCAAGAAAAATACCAAAAATTTATCCAATGTAAATTGGATATTCCAAATTCAGAAATGTTTTCCATTTTAACAAATTTAAAACATATAAGTTGCATTAACTAATTTTATAATTAATTACCCCTGTCAAAAAAAATAGCGTGTTTTTGAGAAACAATATTTATCAAAAGATTGACACTTGTTTATGTCCAATTTCAGAGTGAACACAATTCCTATGACAACCATTGGCTTAAATGGTAAAAATAAATTGTAACTACACATTAAACCCAATTATAAAGATAATCTAACCATATAAATAAATTTTAATAAATGGATGTTTTGAATTAAAATACAGCATTTTTCACTATTCATTAAAAATGATCTTTATTGGAAAAATAGCAAAAATTTACACAAAGTACATTTTGACATCTTGATTCTAAAGAAGTATTTTATTATTTCAAATATAACATATAAAATTGACAAAAAGTAGTTTTAAAAAGGGTTCTACATCAAAAGGCGGTTAATCGACCTTTTAAAGAATATTAGAATATTTATGCGTAAAATTGGATTCATTCACATTTTAAGCCACTATCATTTATTGGGTAATGTAAAAATATTTAAAAAACATATATAATCATTTTTTATTTAGTTCTCTTCATTCCCGCCATTACAACGGCTAGGTGTTAACTACCATTTAACATAATATTATTATATTATTAGTGTGCAACGTATGATTTCAAAGAAGCTCGTTGTTGCGTATGGGGTATACCATCAAACATAGAATTCCCTTTAAAGTAATATTAATATTTTATTCACAAATATTAATAAATATGAATATTTTGTATTCTCTATTTACCTGGGATGTTATATCCTTTCCCCCTTTTGGGAATTGCGTCCTCGCAATTTTAAAATTGGGCATGGAAACATCATTGAAATCCCCGCGTCGGAAAAAGAGTAAATTAATCTATCACTTTAAAAGAGGGAAAGAAAAGTACAAAGGTCATATGAGACAACATATACTATGATTCCATGAAAACATGGACATATAAGTGAAAAAAAGGGTCAAGTTCTAATGGAGAGTGATAGAAAACACGATTAGGAGAAAAGTTAACCACCAGAAAATCCCAAACATGTGATGGGTTAAATAGTATTTGATTTTACCCATAGGAAAAGTTAACAGACAACATTTTTGTTTTAAGATACTTTTCATTGAGGAATTTATTTATGTGATTAACTAAATCATAAGGAAGCATACATACTTGTCATGTAGACTTTCATCTCTTACTATATTTCTTACACAAACTCATATTTTCTCCAAAATATGAGTATTTAGGATGACTTGTTCACATTAAGAGCACTATAATCAACTTCTTGAGAAACACCTAATCCATAAAAGATGAACTATATATTTACCATATCTTTAGACCTTAAGCAAGACCAAAAGTTTTAGTCCAAGATCCGATAATCTCCAAAAGGATAATCCTTTATATAAAAATTAGTACTCTTAATCTCCAAAATTCAACAAATAGAACCCAAGGTTAAAGAAAGATCATTAAATAAACATCTATTAAAAAAATTCTTCAAATTAATCCAAACTAATATTGAAACACAAATCTCTGAAAGATTTAATCACATAGTATTACAAGGTAAATCATAACATGTATCTCTAAATAACCTCAGTTAATATTAAAGTCTCATATTGAAAATTAGTTAACCTGATCACATATGCTCTGTGATAGGTTTATCATTTCCATAGATAACCCAAAAATCAACTTATACTTGATTCATGAAATCATCTAACTAAAAATAATTAGTCATACTATCCAGGGAATTCACATAGTCCAGTGGTAGGTGATAAATATCAGTCACACTTTGGTTGTGGGTTCGATTCCCACGGCTTCGTCCGACGAGACGGGTAGTCACACGGTCTATGTGTTGTACCATTTCAAATACTATATAATTTTATAACATTCCCAAAAGGAGATAAATTCATCAAAAATAACCATATAATATTTTAACCACAAAAGTTATCTAATAACAGTCGCTTTGCATCCCAAAATCTATTAACCGGTAATTACCTCAAATTCATGTATCATATAAAACAAAATTATTCTTTATCACTATATCCGCAAAAGAAAATATAGTTATTCCTGGAATAAAATTTTCATATATCAAACATCAGGGTTACACATACTATAAAAATTATTCTAATTTAATATCATCATTAAAAGATCCTTAATACTTTTATGAATTTCACCATCCTAAAATATACCATAACTCTTGAATCCCTTATATGTTGAATTCTTACTCATTCAACATTCTTCATGATCCATTAACCATTCCATTCCAACTTATTATGAGATACATCTTTACTACAAAAAATATCATGAATCATATCCTAATATTTCAATAATAGGAAAATATATGTTAAGAAATAGTCCATACCATTTATTGGTCTCTGTCAGTTTCTTCATCCTCAATCGGATTGGCATTAGGTATTGGTAAATGAATATTTGTACGATCTTGGTGATCCCATTCCCAAAAAATCTTCTTAGGACATGTGTTTGCATAATGACCATACACACCACATTTAATACCTTCAATTGATCCTTTAGAAAGAACTTCTTTCCCTTTCCTAGAGTCAACTAGATGCTTCCTTTTTCCATGGTAGTTTCTTACTTTATGACATTAATTTCCACATCTATAACAACTTTTTGTCCCTTTGAAACATTTTATAATGTGTTTCTTTCCACATCTTTCACACATAGGTTTTTGAACAATCTTACCTTTATGATTATTACTAGATCTTCAGTAGGGAT
The DNA here is from genome assembly GCA_963277665.1 of Viscum album. NCBI lineage: Eukaryota > Viridiplantae > Streptophyta > Magnoliopsida > Santalales > Viscaceae > Viscum > Viscum album. The sequence goes on along the minus strand of OY728141.1, from coordinate 1,246,326,835 downwards.
TTGTTTCTCACATATATGAAACCTTATAAAAATTACTAAGGTTCATGTGGTCAATCATGACTCCAAAGAGTTGGTTGAGAATAACCACAAGAGTTCTCATGGCAGCTCCCATATCATTCGATTGCTTATTCAGAAAACTGTCACAGTTTTCTTCACATCCACTTTTACTTTGGTGCATGCTAGATCCAACCATTTACTAAAACCAAAAAGTTCCATGTGAGTATATCAGTAAAATCAGCATATACTACTGAGATATAATTATTCATGTTATCTTGAACTCATTCACTTTATAAAAATAATTATAACTATTTCAAAATTCCTAACCATTACGGTAATGTCACTTGTGCTAAAAAAATACACTAACCTCTAATGTTATCTAATCCATAATTTGATACCAACTATAAGGACTTGTCCTTAAAACATTACATAGTCATGAATTAAATGAAAAATTATAATTGGGGATCTTTTCAGGTTTAGAGTTTTAGAGAATTAGGACATAACAATTACATCTCAATTGATTATAAAGTAGACACTTCTACTAAGATTCCATTTTTTCATAAAATAAAATCTCTTAAAAAAGAAACATGAATAGTTCTAGGATTTAGACAACATGTCTTTCCTTTATCCTATACTTGACCCTATTCATCTTTATGTCCTGTGGAAAACATTTGAAAAACAAGGGATGATCATAAAAATCTCAGTAAGGGATATAAAAATACGGAAAGAAAACATTACTCCATGTATACATAAGAATCAATGAAATCATACATTACTCATAAAACATAAACACTTTAACATACCTCATGAAATCATATGATTTATGAATAACTCATAGAAATCATAAAACAAAAAGGTAACTGGAGTCATTCATAGCATTCTTATGTAGGGAGAAACCCTAATGGTTACGTTTAGATTACCCATCAGAGTATATTCCCTATATATCATCTAAGAAACCATAGAATTTAACTCCTTCACATTACCCAATGCATTGTAGAGATATCTCGGGCTCACCCTCCCTTATTATGTCACAGAACCACCCGACTTCATAAACAATTCCCAAGAACCATAACATAATCGTATCACATAAAACATGCATAATGGATACATAGAATTTCTATATTTCAATCACATGATATCAGTAAAACACATAGATATAATCAAAACATTATCAAAACAATTTTCAATACCAAAATGAATGAAAATTATAACATGGTATTAATTTTTTATTTAAAAAATGGTTATGGCATTTAGAGGAAACCAAAACTCAAATAATGGACACAACAGTGGAGAAGTCATAGTCGCTGCATACGTTTGACAAAAAAATATTCCTTTTTGTCATTTAGTAAAACGCTTCTTAGAGAAAATATTACCTTTTCAATGTAATGAAAAGTCAAAAGGGTTTTATACAATGTATAAAATAATTTCATGTATAAATAAATAGACGCCTTAATGAAAGGAGATTGAGACGAAGTCCCATACAAAGATGATATCCTTACATTAAAGATAAATCAATTTTATAATTATGAGTCAAAAATATAAATACACCCAATATAGGTGGATATTATGTGTAAAATAGTCAGATTTCATCCACACATATTCATAGTACGACATAATCAATAAGTAGAGGTTTAACCCAAAGAATTGAAATTGGCTTAATAAGTTCCCATACAGAATTTCGATAGCCTAACGATGTCACTTTAAAATTCAGAAAATGAGTGGATGAGATATTAAAAGGGTATCTCATTAGATGGACATAAAATTTACAGCAATAACATTATATAAGAACATATCCCAATAATATGAGATATATGTTAAAAGACCGAACAAAATGAATTCTTTTAAAAAGAGGAGGGTGAAAGGTTCCCTTAATGATTTGGGTAACTTCAAAAACATACACCCCATGAAAGAAGGACTATACCATGTTGATATAAATACCCAGGACCAAAATTATATTACAAAGAGAGTAGAATAATGGCCAGTACATTCACAACTCAAAGGATATAGTGACAAATATAGAATGAATCCCATGGGAATAAATAGTGAGATAAAAACCCCTTACCACATTGTAATAAATCAAGTCATATGACCAAAAGATAATAAAAACCAAATGAATCACATAATACCATGAATATAAATATAATCATGATAATATATATATCAAATGGAATTACATAAAACACCACATGAAATAAATAATTGGCGATGAGTGGAAATCTCACGGAATTAAAAGTGAGATAAAAAATCCCCTTTCCTCAAGTCCGACTTATCTTGTTCATTTCTTTATATTCATGAATAATAAACATTGGTAAATTTATAATTTCTTAAGGACATACATTAATTTTTATTATTAAATTCATAACACATAATATCATGTTATATCAATTAGTTAATTATGTGAGTTCATATCATACATTTTGTCGATGTTCGGTACATGAGTCAACAATGAACTTGTTTGAAGAGAATTGTCCATGTAGTTATAAGTACATCATCTCTAGAATGGTGTTAATTATTTAAATATAATATATATCTAGTAAATATGTATTTAATAATATTCCATAATGTTTGTAGATAATAAATGAAATGTAGCATTCATGGAGATGGTAAGTCGTACATACGCATGAATGCTACTTTCATTTATTTTCATATTAATGGACTTTAAAACTAAATTAGACATAGATATATTATAATTACTATATAATATATGTTTTATATATGTTACATAAGTTCATAAATTCTATCCTTTATATGTTCCACATATGGCATGAGCGAGTCATAGCACTTTGAGGGGAAGGTAGTCTGCACTTCCTAAAATAAAATTTTTGCGTTTACCCTTTATGGAAAACATAAAGGTACGACATCAATGAAAAATACAGAATCATGAAGAAAAAATAAACATAATGTATAGTATATATAAATACATTGATATCTTAATGTCCACTATGAAAGGTTTTAAAATAATATTGAACAATCATCGTTTCGTGAGGCATTAATTCGCAACCCACAAAAATAGTATGTTCTTTAACCATTAGATGGATGTGTGTGTGAGTGTAGGTATAAACCTTATCATAACAAAATCCTAGTATATTGATGATTATTTTTCTTGTTTTATAAAATAATAAGAATATAGTGGGCAGTTAAGAAGGAAAATAAAAGAAAGAAACTCAAGAGGTGACATTACCTCTATATCGGGTAAGTCTTTTTGAATTGAGCCAAAGGATTCCTTGAAAAAGACTTCTGCCAAAAGTGTTGCTTATAGGTGTAATACAGGTATGTGGAGAGATTATATGATCTGAGGTAAGACGAGCCAAGGGATTTAGAGGTGTAGTTAAGGGGGGTAGAGGTGGGGGCCTTTTATAAGGGAGAGGAGGGACACTTTTGGAAAGTCTTGAAATGTAACTTTATTATAAAAATGGTTTCCGGATTTTAAAGGTAACAAATTGATATATTTATGGGATAAGATGATAAGGGTTAGAAATACACCCATAAAATAGGTTTTCAACAAGAGTATGTCTTAGATTCTACCTTATCTTTTAATTTTATTTAAATCGTTCATTAATTAGGTAATCAATGCATCATCATGGTGTCATAAATAAATTTATTTATTTAAAGACTAAAAATTATAAAAAATTACCATGATGTAGGAAATATTTGTATCTTTCTATTGAAAATTTATAGTCTAAGTGTTAATTTATGTAAACAAAATTAAAAAAATTTTACATAGGATATACAAACCAATGTTATATTTCTTTTATTTTTAAAAAGAATGTTATAAATGTCACTATAACACCCATGTGACTCCATGGGCCCTCAAGTTCAGTAAAAAGCTTTCCATGGTCTCCCATGACTAAAAGAAGAGAATTTGGACACATTTTGGGGCCATTTAATTTTATTACGATATTATTTTATTACCCCTAACTACCTGATTACTAATTAATCACGATAATTAAAGATAATTACTGTCATTACTATTCATAATGTCCAAAAAGAGTCTTTATTACATAATTTGGACATCATTATTCCAAATATGGAATCCATTTTACAACATTACAAACTCAGAAATTTTAGTAATTAAATTAAAAATAATTCCCATTGTCACAACCAAAGACGGGTTTTTAAGAATTAAACTTTATCAAAAGATTGACTTGTTTTTACATCCAACTGAAAAGTGAAATTTATTCCAATGAACAACATTGTATTAAGTGATAAAAACATAATTAATTTACACTTTAAAGAGATTAAAAGGACAATCTAACTATATAATTAAATTAGATGAAAAATAAGTTTTGAAGTAAAATGCAGTATTTTTCACTATTCATTAAAAATGAACATTTGTCAGAAAAATAGAAAAAATTTATCCAAAGTAAATTTGATATTCCAAATTCAAAAATGATGTCCATTATACCAAATTCAAAACATAGATGTTTCATTAATTTATTTTATAATAAATTCCCGCTGTCAAAACAAATAGGGTGTTTTTAATAAACAATATCTATCAAAAGATTGACAGTACTTTATGTCCAATTTTAAAGTGAAATTAATTACAATGACCACCATTGGATTAAATGGTAAAAATATATTTGAAAAAAACTTTAAATCCAATTAAAAATATAATAAAACCATATAAATAAATTTGATTAAAAGGAGGTTTTGAATTAAAATACATCATTTTTTACTATTCATTAAAAATGAACTTTATCGAAAAAATAACAAAAATTTACACAAATTACATTTTGACATCACAATTCTAAAGAAGGATTTTATTGTGTCCAATATAACATATAAAATTGACAAAAAGTTGTTTTAAAAAAGTTCACCATCAAAAGGTGGTTAATCGACCTTTTAAAAAATATTAGAATATTTATGCTTAAATTTGGATTCATTCGCATTTTAAGCCTCTATCATTTATTGGATAATGTAAAAATATTTAAAAAACCTATATAATCATTTTGTAATTAGTTCTGTTCATTCCGGCTATTACAATGGCTAGGCGTTAACTACTATTTAAAATATTATTATTATATTATTAGTGTGCAATTTATGATTTCAAAGAAACTTGTTGTTGTGTATTGGGTACGCCATCGAACATAGCATTCTATTTAAAGTAATATTAACATTTTTTAAAATATTAATCAAGATGAAAATATTATATTCTATATTTACATGGGTGTTACAGGCACTCTATCAAGTACATTTTTCTAGTTCCATGTCTAGTGCCTAGCACTAGGGGTCCAGTCATCACCACATTGCGCCCAATGCAAGATATAAAACCAAAGTGAAGTGTCACAACCCTCACCACTACACACTATTTTGGGAGAATTTCTCCAAACTGTGAACTACATGAATCCTCACTTGTAATGGAGATATAAGGGACTCACACATTCCCACTACCTTACAGTCGAGGGATTGATATCCCTAACTATCCCATGAAACTAATGTCTCACCTGAATGGAGTAGTCCACTCCTCAGTCTGTATTGGGTGCTCTAACACCTATCTAAGTTGTTTCCCCAATTGAATGGGTCTCATCATCATAATTTATTCAAATAGCCAAGGGATATCAATATCCAATGGAGGAACTACTCCCCTATGAAAATAAACACGGTCTTAGTAAGACATCCATTCCTGATAAGACACTGAGTCTTGAAAAGACTTCCAATCCCAGTATGTTACTCATTATTGGGGTCTTGAACCCTATCTCAGTAGGGGGTACCACTTATTGAATTGAGGAACCAACCCTATTTTGTATAGGACAGTACTAACTCCATCTAGATAATACACTTGGTCTTAATAAGACACTCAGTCATTACAACTCACATATTCTCCATATCGTAGCCAACCAGATGAATCCACTCATATCCTAATTATTCTAAGAGAACCTACACCTCAATCCATTTGAAAATATGTGAAATTTAAGAAAAACTCACCTAGAGTATTTCAAATTGAACATCTCATTTTGAGGGTCCCATAAATGCAAACTACTCATCCAATAGACCCACAGTTTGAATGTTATGGTTGTTTTTTTAAAAAAAGATTGAATCAGGTCCGGTCCAGGTTAGACCTGAATATTTGAACCTGATCCAATTCATTGGTCCAACCTAAACACACCCAATCTATTCTGGATGGAGCCAGATCAGACCATTGGTCACTAGAGAATCCAAGGTCCCCTCTTTTCTGGCATGCATGTGTGTTATCTAGCCTGGTGTGCCACAAACGGTCCACCCAGAATTTGTGCCTCCTAGCTCCATGAGGTGTTGCACCACATCTCATGTGTTCATCCTTCCATACACCTACATTGCAGATTCTCTAACTCTGCGGGATCCATGCAACCACTATGCAACATACCCGGCCACCTCACCACATCCCCCTAAGAGCCTTTTCATAGCTGTCACATATACCCATGGCTACCACTATGGTTTCTTGAAACTATCCTATTGTTGGCCTAAACTGGAACATTTTACCCATGCTTCGAATTTCTTAGACCAAACAGATTAACCATCTCTTTCCACTAATAATTCTCTCTATCATACATCGTCATACTAATGCTATCATGTATCATCAAACCATCATTCCAAACCCACAACTGTGGTCCATTCAGTGGGCCACTGGGCCACCTCCATTATTTGGATTTGGAAAAGGTTTTAAATTCTAGCTCTACCTATCTTGATCTACACATATCTAGCCTTTGGTGTAAAATAACCTCAATTATGAGGGTATGATCATACTAAAAACCATAAGAAAACATTGTTTCATTTCCCCAGAGGTCCAATACTGATGAAAGATAAGAATGGATAGAGAAAGAATGAAATTACAGGGTTTAATATCATTTTCCATGCATTCATTGCTAATGATTATGATTAAGAAGTTCCTGTTAGATAACCAAGACAAAACTCCTGATAACCAATAATATAATACCTCTAACAATATTTTGCTAATCTGATTGATAATATATTCATGTATTATAATATATTCATCATAGAATGTACGAATCGTTAAATGAAATTAAAAAAAATCAAATACCCAACCTTGTTGGGTTCAAACACAGATGAAGAACAATGTTTTTCTATGATTGTTGGTGGGACACATTGATTTCTTAGTGTACCCATGGTAGAACTAGGATCAAGTCATCATTCACCATGATAAAATCCACAAAGATCTCCCGAAAAATTCTATGTTGTTCCCAATGTTATAAAGTTAACCCATTGATTTCTACAAATTTTTTCCTGTAAAGGAAATCCCCTCTATTTCAAAAAATAATTTATCATTAAATTATTCTATGATGATTTCATCCTTTTCATGTATTCTATAGAACACCTACACCAGATAAGGTAAATTTACACATAGGAAAAAATCCCCATTAAAAATAAATGGTGGTATTGTATTCCCAATCTGAGTAACAAATCCTGAGTTATTAGAATTTTCAAAATAAATAATTCATAATTATTTTTTTGGTTTTGATTACGTCTAAAAACACTCTTTCATAATAGACCAATACTGGTCGATGGTAATCCTCTCATAAGGAAAAGGTGTTTCTCTGAACATGAGGATGCTCTAAAATTTATGATTTTTACACATATTTAATAGATATTCTGTATTTTCTAAAAAACCATGGGCCTGAGCTATTAAAATCCTAATTTTTTTCATAAAAACCATTCTGGGAACACTGGGATTCCGAATCATACATCGTCTTTGTTATTAGCCGAAATTTTCTACCAAATAATATATAAAATTGATTTGAGGAAAATACGATTCATTAAATTATTTCCACCTTAAGCCTTTACTTCCCATAATTTCAAACCAAAGGTTACCTAAAAAGATGATGGTACTGAGAATAAACCTGAGCCTCAGGCTTCATTGTTCTCTCATAGAGATATAGGTTCTTCTCCTGAACATGCATTTGAGGAATTGACAAACCAAAAAGGATCCTCTCCTATCGATCCTTGATATCCATGACTAGGATGTAAAATGATTTTTAGAATTAAAAACTATCATTGAAGTAATTCAATGGAGTCGAAATATCTCATTCATATAGAAGAATATCACACTCTCAATTGTACTCTTCTCTCAATGAGTAAGGCGATGGGATAACTTGGTGAGTCCATAAATGATCATCCATATAGTATCATGTCCCTTGGAAGTTTGAGGTAAACCAATCACAATGTCCTTAAATATCACATCACACATCTATCTTTGTACCCCAGGAAATAAAATGAGAAACCCCTACCATGTAATGGGGAATAACACGATGAGTTGATGATATAAGAAGCTGATTCAAATAAGCACCCACCTTCAACTATTTCATTTTCCCTAGTGTCCTCCCACACACCCACATGCATATACTAATACATATCGTCATACTAGGAATTCACTTCTGCCACAATAATAGGGTCTCCCTGCCCCACAAATCATAGTATCCCTCCAGGATCAAACACCCCTAGCTCACTTTGCATCGCATGCCTCGGAAAAAAAACATATAAACTAGGATATCTTCCCTAAAATAAGATATTAGGACTTTATACACAATTATTTGTCATTGATAAATAGGTAAAGTATTCCCCCAAGATGAATATATGGAATTTCCTAATAAACTCCTCCCTCATCATCAATGATACTGAAGTGAATCCCCAAAAAAAGAATGACGTGCTCACCACCATTCAAATACGATTCAGGGGAATGCCTTATAGAAATATTAGCACATAAAGTCTCATATTCGGTATTCCAATGTTGTTATTCTCTGAATCTCATTAAAAATGGATAGGTGATAGACATCAACTAGAGGCATGTTGTTCCTTCACTATCCACAAAAGATATTTGTAATGAGGCGAACTTCTATGACGCATCATTCAGTAACTGTGAAATATATCTTATGCTATGACCGTTAGGTACCCTGTTCTTCTTCCCATGAGTATAACCCATTTTTAATTCATAGACCTAGAAAATCTATATCCATTGCCTTTATCTCAAATTTTGATGGATCCCCTGCAACTCCTCCACTACTGCAAGAAAATGAGGACTGATGACATCCATTACATCGAGGCTAGGGATAGCCAAAAGATATGTAATCGATTGATCCCTTTATTTCGTATGTTCATTTTGAACTGCCTAGGATTCCTTTTCACCACCAAGTATAACCTCATTCCACTATAGTGGAAAAACCATATTCATCACCTAAAATAGTCAATCTATGAATGAAATTTACGTAACTATTCTATACCATGATTGTCTTCGTATTTCCTTGAATCTTGTACTAAGAGATCCTAATCAAAACACTCACCTCTAAGAGTTGTATCACACTATTAGTAAAATCTTGTGACCACAAGGGATCCTCTAGTACGAGTGTTCAAACTTAAGGGTTGAGTTAATAGTTCAATATAAATCACTGATTCTCAAAAATATTCATGGAAATGAAACAATTATTAGAACCTATTTTTATCTATACGGTAGCCAAGTTGTAATAGAAATATCATTTAACTAAAATCATAACTAGATCCTTTGTATTATACACATCGATAGTATACAGATGTCCCCTTCCCTATCCTCTGGCTCCATGAGCCTCATGAGGATCTCCTGGGGGAGGTTTTGTTAATGTGAAGAAATTTATACCACCATTGGCTGCTTTCCCAAGTCCTCTACCACATCCACATTCCTAGAGATCTATCTTTTCCTATCAGTATATCTAGCTCAGTGGTCCATCAACCATTTCCCAATCAGTAATACAATGGGCTGGAAAATCATTATTGAGATGTCCCCTAACATCACAAGAAAATAATTTCATCTCTATAGGCAGACTGGACACACTCTCTGAGACATGAGCTATAGATACCCATTCTAGGAACTCATATCGAAATGTTTCACATGACCATCTCTCTATTACAGATGTAAACTTCTTGGTTCCAAGATCTCTGCTCCTGTTTTCCCACTGCAGACTACCATCTGTTGCATCTTCCATACTACAGAACTCTTAACCAAAATGGTTCTCTCTATCACCCTATCGTAGGAATGAAGACACTTAGGGATAACTCCGGCTCGGATGTTTCTACATAGACCTCTCTCCAATGTTTGATCCCTAAAGAACTTGTGGTGCATCATATCCATCGAGTGCCTGTAAATGTCATTTTTCCACCATGAGTACTCATTATTGACATGTCATCCTACAAGAGATGCAGAATATCTTGAACAAATATAGCCATAGATTATAAGGTGAGAACTCCTCTATGTGAAGGATCTCATTATTTTTCCCTGGAAAAGTCACCTCGTCATAAGATCGGATATTCAAACCCTATAATCACCCTACTAAGACATGTAGAAGGATCAAAATCTTGACCACCGTCAGACAAGTTGGTTTCCTGACTAGATGTAAACATTATATCACCGCCTCAAGCCAATCCTTACCCACCTGTTTTTTGGAATCACCTTGGATCCAAAGGGGTATCTACAAAGATACTCGGGAGGTGCGTGCAGCCTGGGATCCTCATCTACTAGTACTATAGGTACCATGTGATGCTATAAAGGTGGTGGAATAGCTGGCGCACCACCTATATATTATATCACTATTAAAAATCCGTTTACTTATATATCATCACCTGGTGGATCATCCTCATGATCAAGAGGTGGATTCATATTTGTTTTTCTACATGTAGGATTCTTGAAATATAACCAGATGTAACATGATTAATGGTTTATACCAAGTGAACTGACTCAATAAGTACATTATAACACACCCAAATTCTATGTTATGCATGTACCATTGTTTTCCATGCAACAAATTTTTTCATGCACTGAGTCGAAATGGATAATATAGAGTCTCGATGTGTGGATATGTCTGTCACCACACCCACACTAGATTCCCTGGCATGAAAGCCAACCTAAAACACTTAACACTATTCCTCTAAACAAATCTCATTGAATCTTTGTCCTTTTGAAAGAACCAACCTTCTCTAATACCTCTATATCAAGTCATTTCCTATATGGGATCATTTCATCACTACCCCAAGCCCGCCTCCAATTGGGCAGGGGCTTGTGGCTAGCACCGATTAGCCATATCGCACAAATGGGAGGGATTTTTCAATGTACTTGTACACGTGAACACATCATAAATCCCAAAATGCTAAAATGTAAAAACACTAAGTGAACATGCATGAATACCACTACGATACCAAAATGAAAGTATAATAGTATAAATCATTAAAATAAACATGTCTATAATAAAATCCCACCAATAGTAAGAGTCTATAAAAGTGAACACACATCCACCAAAAATCCTACATAAAGGGTAGGTACGGACCAGTTTTCTGAAGCCAAAGTAGAACACCTCGACTATATGATTTCTCTATGAACCTCCTGGTTATGGTCCACCTAGTTCTCCGTCAGCACATTGAACTTATTCACTATACACGACACATGTGTGAAAAAGCCATGCATGTGTGAGCAAAACAATACTTAGTAGGACACTCTGAAAACAAAAAAGAAATAAAAATAAGAAATACATGATGTGAACCACAAATAAGTACAAGATAACCAGCATAATAATATACAAAAGGAATAGTCTTTTAGACACAGATATATGTATACAACACATATATGAAGAACATCCAGATGTACCCATCTTGGACACTACGTATCCTAAGGTTCCATCCTTATAGCCAGCAGTAGGATTCTTGTCATATACTCAAATCATAACCTAAAATCCAAGAGGACACACACCATGATATGATCTATATCTAATGGAAACTTTTTGAAAGATGCACTCCATTGGGAACATTTTACTAGGTCTAGCTCCACTACCTAGTGTCGAGTGTCTATTCATTACCACATTGCTCCCAACACAACCATAGAAATCCAATTAAATTGGTCCCCCTAAACAATTTACATAAATTAGGGAGAACTACTCAAAATTATACACCATGTGAATCCTTTCTAGAAAGAGGGGGTGAAGGGACCCACCCATCACCACTTCCCTGAAGTCAAGGGGGGTGCATCCCATAACTAAAACATGAATATTGTATTTCTCCTGAATAAATTATCCCACTGATCAATTAGTTGATGGATCTTTAACTATTATATTGGAATCGTTCACATTATGTAAATGGGTTTGATCCTTGTAACTATGTCCAGTAGCTGAGGGAACTCCATCTACAATGGAAGACCTTATCTCACGTGATAATACAAACAGTCTCAGTAAGACACCAAGTCTCAGTAAGAAAATCAATCAATATAAGACACTCGTTGTCAGTAATACACACAACCTCATGGACCCACACCCTAAATCAGTAGGGGATTACCACTCTGTGAAAATAGGACCCTCACCCTAGTAGAACATGGGAGTACCGACACATTCATGAAAAGAAAACCTATATTGATAAAACACAGAGTCTCTATAATCCATGTAGTCTCGAGGTTGTTTTCAACCATAGGATTTCTAATTATAGTTAACTCGTTCTGGGAGAAAATTACTTCTAAATCCCTAAGGTCATATATGAACATCAAAAAAACTCAGATAGAGTATTTAAAAATGTTCTTGTTATTGTAAGAGTACCAAAACTACAAACGGATCATCAAACAGACACACACCTTGAATGTTGTTGTTGTTTCCTACAAAAAGTCTAACATGGGCCCAACCAGGCTTGCCAAACCCAGACCAACATACCATCTATACCCAAACAAGTCTGGTAGACCCAAACTAACCCAGTATTGTCTTTCATGAACTATCTGTACCCACTGTTCCACTGAAGTGGCTTGGGTCTCCTCTGATACGGCCAGAATGCTTGTGGGATAACCTGCTACGCCACACAAAATCTGCCTCAAACGGTGTTCCGCCCCTCTTTTTGACATGTCACACCAGATATCATTTGATCATATTAATTTCCACTTACCCCATGGCCTCTCATCAACCTAGGGATCCATGTAACCACTCATCCTCATACGTGCCCATTTGATGTGTACCCATCGCATAGTTGCGGCCACGCCACCTCTATCACCTACTACTACGGTCGTTGTCACATCTATCACCTGCCCGTCTACTTATGGACTGAACTAGCTCCCCAGAGCCAATCTACTACTCAAATGGACTGAATGTAGACACCATTTCTAGCCGCTTCTAATTTCCTATTTTGTACACCGCGGCACCCCCACTGTGGTGGCTCACTGAACATGTTCTACTTTCCCCTTTATTGGACCATCGGGCCACCTAAAGTGCCCAGATTTCAAAACATTTGTCGATCTAGGCTCTACGAGTCCCAATAATCACAAACCAATCCTTTTGTGTAAAATCACAACGATTCAGGTGGCATGGTCATACTTACAACAACATGGAAACATCAGGTCATTGCCAAGGGGGTCCAATGGTGTTGAACATGAAAAACAGAGTTGAGAACACCCATACATTAAACGATTTATCATTTTTTTCCATGTGTTCTTGGAAATATATAATGATTGGGATGTTCTTGTTCGATCACCAAGACAAAACTCTTTATTATCCACAATATAATCCCTCCCAGAATATACGTCCAATCTTCATGTTAATCAGTCCGTGGAGTAGACCTCATTCCTCGAAGAATCAATGAACGGGGAAATTAAATAACTTAGAAGAAAAAAGTCCTACCTCATTGTATTCAAAAACTGATAAATAACGAAGTTGCGATGCAATCATTGGTGAGATACTTTTTTTTCATCGTGTTCTGATCACTAATCCAAGTTCTGATCACCGTTCTCCAAGGGAAAACCCTACATGCTCTCCCTTACAATTCTCCATAATTCCAAGGGTTATGTTTCTAACACCATGATTTCTGTGTAATTTTTCATTTCAAGTAAATTATTACTCAATTCCAAAAATAATTTATCATTAAATTATTTAATGATGATTATGTTCTTCTTCAGATTTTAAATAGATGACTAGCACCAACTAAAGTTAAGTTCCACCTAAAAATAACACCACATTAAAAAATCAGTGTTGGTCTAATATTTCTTATTTGAGACTCAATTAATGAGTTATTATAATTTAATAATAAAATAAATTTTACTTAATTATCTTACAAACTATAATGTCTAAAAAAACCCTTTCAAAATAGACCTACATTAGCCGATGATACGCCTCACCTAAGGTAAATCCACGGCTTTGAAAACAATGATTCCCTCAGATTTCTGATTTGGGGACCCGTTAAAGAGTTATTCCACTTTTTTAGGGAAATAGCATGAACATTCTATTTAAAAAAATAACATTTTCAATGAACTTTTCTGGGAACATCGATCCATATAATCCCACGTCACCTCAACTCGAAATTTTCCAAAATAATTTATAAAAATAGTGACAAAAACTCAAAGTCATTACATTAGTGAATGATAATAAATTTATACCCATTGACCTAAATTTATTTATATTCATAAATAATAAATTTATTAACATAAACCAAATCTATTATTTCATTAGAGAAAAATTCTACCAATAAACTCAACACCTAAATTATAAATAAATAATAAAAATAAATAAATACCATTTTTAAATTTTTTCTATAGTAATACTTATCTTATCAATTTTGACCAAGAATGATACTTTTTTTTGAATATTCTCTCAAATTAACAATGGAAACTAATAATTATTTCTAATTTTATTTTTTATGTTCTTTGTATGAAAATATTGAAATAATATAACTCATTTATACAATTACATTGTATGAATGAAGATATACGTGTTCAATTTAATTACATCACATAGTCATTAAAAGAATATAATTTTAATAGGGATGAGATATGTGGAATATCCTTAACATAAATGATTAATTTAGTTAATTTATATGATCTATGTGAAATCCCTATCAATGTAAAGATAACCATAGGGAAACCCATTATACATAGTGTAACGCCCCGACCCTAATTATCTAGAGTCGGTGCATTATTACATAACATTGGCATGATCATGAGAAAGATCAAGTCTCGAAAGACCGATTAGTTTAGTAGCCTTGGAATAACTAGATACATCCATAAATTTTTACATTACGTCATAAAAAAAAACATCTTGTCTTCATATCCCCTCATACTATCCCTGCAGGTCATTCATAAATTACTTCTTCATAATCCTGGGAAAAATAAAACATTGAAAGGGGTGAGCTCGGATGCTCAGTAAGGATAACATTATAGCAGAAGCTTTCATAAATAAGCATAAACACTTAAGGCAATTTATAACTAAAACAAAAGCCTTTTAAAATTGAACTTCAACATAGTATGGAAAAAGTAAAATGAAATAATGCCATTTACTTACTCACATGGATATTCTACTAGTCGAATGATCACATGCAATATCAATAACCACTTTCATAATGATGGAATGCATAATGCCAGACTATCATAACCACATAGCCAAGGCCTCGTGCCAAGACTACAAATAAGATTTTGCCAAGGCCTTGTGCCAAGACACTAGTTTGTCTCATGAGACCTACCGATGCATCGAGGAGCTATAGCGGGCTCCACCCGTCACTTATTAAGTCCAATGCATTCCTCATATGAATAGGTTTAAGCATAAAATAAACATTCGTATTGAAACTAGCATACGAAATGTCAATACTTTTACCACAAACCTTGAATGGTATAAAAATAGCACATCCACAGTCAAACATAACTCATTCGATACAATATGGAAGATTTTATTGTATCACATTAACCTCAATCATGAATAATGAAGGATGTTGACATAGATGAAAATAATCATCAAAACTATTTGAGAGAAAAATCCCCCTTTTCTTGAAATCATTTAAAAGTCACACTATTTGTCAAAAAGCCATTTAAAAATAGATATTTGAATCAAAGTGTCCCATACCACTTTGAAACTTTTTAAAAGGATTTTTAATTTTAAAACTTTAATGCCCATATAAATAAATCCTTAAAACCATTTTTAAAATATGGACATTAATGAGCATGATTTAGAAGAATAATTCTTTAAAACATTTTAAAATGGTATTTTGGTTAGAGTTTCTAACCAAAAGAGAGACACTTGAATACAAATAATTGAGGTAATCAAAACATTGTAATATCATGAGAATAAAGGAATTCATGATATACTATGTCAAAGTACATTATATACACCACATAAAAGTGATTTGGTGTATATCATCAAATAAGTCTCAATGGAATGTAAATTGAGATGAAATCTCTCATAAAGGTTGTATCCTTAGGTTAAGGATAAATCAATGACATAATTATGTGTGACAAATATAAATACACTAAATATGATTGAATATTCAGTGTAAAACAATCAAAGGACATTCACACATATTCTTGTAAAAACAATACCAACGAATTGGATGTTTAACTCAACAAATGGAGAATGAGTTAAAATGACTCTTATCAAATTCATATCAATGACTTGAGAATTACCAATGGAGTGATTATGTGTATCAAACTTATATCCACAGGAAGGGGAGTGGAAATTATGACATAATCAAATGAATAGTGATTCCACACATAATCTTGGGGTAATATAATCAATGAAATATGCGTAAAGCCAAATGAGTGGGAATTGAAATCTCAAATTCCCTTATCGATTAGGTAACATACGAAACATACACCCATGAAAGAAGTATCATACCATGATGACGTAAATACCCATAAATTAAAGTATATTACACAATGAATACAATCATGGTCAGTACACATACACCACATGCAATAATTAAGTGGTGATCAATGGAAATCTCACGAAATTAAAAGTGAGATAAGAAACCCCTTACCACGTTAATCAACTGAGTCGTATGGCCAAAAGTTAATAACCACCAAATGATTTACAGAATAACATGAATATAAATAGAATCATGAATATATATCAAATGGCAATACACAATACACCACTTTCAATAATTTAGTGGCGAAAAATGGAAATCTCACGGAATTGAAAGTGAGATAAGAAAATCCCTTACTTTGTACTTTTTCCTTGGTCGATGGTAGGTTTACCTCCTCTATAATGGTGAAATAATTGTTATTGAATAATACAAGAATCATTTACTTTAATATGATATCATATATGATCTTTTAACATTGATTTGTTAATAATATCTTAGTATTAACGCCGTTTCGGGTGTTAACTTACTCATTTTCTTTTATATGTTTTGTTACATAAGTCATGTTTGTTGTATCTTATTAATATCCAGAATGATATCAAGTCCTTAAAAATCATTTTCAAATCATTAAATGATAATTATACTTTAATGGATACGATGGATAATGAATCTCATCGCGTTCGTGGAGACGGTAGTCCGTACGTACGCACGAACGCTACTTCCATTTAATTTTTTAATTTTTTATTTTAAAAGAATCGAATCCAAATGATACATAGGTATATTACTATTCCAGTATAATATAATATTTTATATATGTTACTTAAGTTCATTAACACCATCCTTTATACGTTCCATGTGTGGTATGAACGAGTCATATCATTTTAAGGGGGCGGTAGTCCGCACTTCCTC
Organism: Viscum album; assembly: GCA_963277665.1. Classification (NCBI taxonomy): domain Eukaryota; kingdom Viridiplantae; phylum Streptophyta; class Magnoliopsida; order Santalales; family Viscaceae; genus Viscum; species Viscum album. The sequence continues at coordinate 1,246,309,387 of OY728141.1, read as the reverse complement.
AAATGAAATTATCGTATGTATATACGACATGAAACGCATAATGGTATGAAATAAAATGGAATTACAGAAGCTTATATATAAAATATATATCATTAATATCATATTTAATTACAGTGCCATCATAATGGCCACCATGAGAGGCGGTAAGATGTTTTTGAACAATCATCGTTTCGTGAGGCGTTAGTTTGCCATCCACAGAAACATTATGTTCATCATCCATTAGATGGAGTTGTGTGTATGTGTAGTTTGAATACTTCTTATAACAACATCCTAGTATATTGAGGATACTGGTGTTGTTACAAAAGAAGGGAAATAAAAAGAGTTTGGGGGTTGAAGAAGCAAAATAAATGAAAATAATTTAAGAGAAATCGTTACCTTTAATTTAGGTAACTCACTTTGGTTGGAACCAAAGGACTTGTTGAAATGCTTTCTGCCTAAGGGGAAGCATCAAGGAGGAGGAGAGGGATGTGGGGAGCTTAGTTGGGCAGAGTTTGGACGAGCCAAGTGGCTTGATAGGTGTGAGGAAATGAGAAGGAGGAGTGCCCTTTTATAAGAGGGGTGAGGGGCACCTTTGGAAAAGCTAGAAATATTAATTTATAATAAATTCATATTCGGTTTCCAATGGCTCCAAAGTTGACTATTAAAAGGTTGAGGTGGGGATAGGTCGAAAACAACTCATCCAATAGAATTTAGACAGGTTTGGGTACTTATAGTAACCTTATCTTTAAGTATTAACTCTAAGTTAATTAGTTTCACTTTTACAATGTCTCTTTGTAATTTTGTATAATATGGTTAATAAACTTACTATATACATCCAAAAGACCCCCAAGTGGTCCATTAATGATTAAACTATCATAATATAAGTCTCTTGGCCGAACCTTAGATTTTTAGGAATTTAATATCAATTAATAATATAATATTTGTTTTAAGAACTCTTTTATGTCAATTTTGACACTATTCACTAGTTGATTTTTGTGAAACTCATAACAGATTGATTACTTCGAAAAAAGTCAAATAAATCAATCCTAATATATCATATTATCCTAGAAAATTTGTTTAATTCATTAAAAGTTTCATATTAAAATTATTTGGGTATTTATAATATCAATTATGTTAATTTTTTACTATTTTAGTAATTACTACATCATCATTGTGTCATAAATAAAATAACTTATTTAATGTAACAAAATTATAAATAAAATATAATTATGTAGGAAATCTTTTTAGCTTTCTAATGAATATTTATAATCTAAAATCCAGCATATATAACCCTATGTAACAATTGTTTTGCTAAAAGATATATGCTTGTGTCATTTTGTATTCATTTTAACTTAATTAATATAAAGTGTCATTATCACTTACAAGTGGATCCATGGGGTCCCAAAATTGACCCAAAGATGCCCATGGTCGACCATGTATCAACCAATAGGGTTAAGACACATTTTAGGGTAATTTATTATTATTATAATATTATTTTTTTTAACCCTTATTTACCGGATTTACCCTTAACCATGGTAAATAAAATATTTACCGCAGTAATTATTCAAAATGTCTAAAAATAAAAGTTACCTATTTACACAATTTGGACATCCTGATTCCAAATATGGAATCCATTTTTCTAAATTCAAAACACAGAAGTGGCAGAAATTAATTTAAAATTAATTCCCGCTGTCAAAACAAAAAGCGTGTTTTTAGGAGATAATAACTATCAAAAGATTGACACTTGTTTATGTTCTGTTTAATTGTAAAATTATGTCCAATGACCAACATTATATTAAATGGTAAAAATATATTCTAAATATACTTTAAAACCACTCAAATTCACAATTTATCACTATTAATTATTTTGATTAAAAAAGTTGTTTTTAATTAAAATTTAGTAATTTTCACTATTCATCAAAATATGAAAGTTATCCGAAAAGTACCAAAATTTCACCTTAGGCTAAATTCAATATTCCGAATCCAAAAATGAAGTCCATTTTGAAATATATAATATATATAATTTCAAAAAGTAGGTATTACTATTCATAACGGCTAGTTTGATTGGTTGTGGTGTGTTAAAATCTCGAAGTTGCGTATAATGCACGTCATTGCATTATTCGAAAGGAAACATACCGAGGAAGCTTGGGGTGTTACATTCTCCCCTCCTTCAATAAATTGCGTCCTCGCAATTTTTAAAATTTTGCTTGGGAATATAATGGAAAGTCCCATATCGGAAAAAGAGTCAATAAAACTGTCACTTTAAAAGAAAGAAAGAGAGGTATAAGGGTCATCCAAGATAACCCATACTAGGATTCCATGTAAGAAAACATGGATATGGATGATAAACTAAGTGTCAAGTTCTGATGGAGAGGGATAGAAATCATGATCAGGAGAAAGTTAACAATGAGAAAACCACAAACTTGTGTTGGGACGAACGACCATTAGTCTCCTAGTAGGAAAGTAAACGGACACCATTTTTTTTTAAGTTACATTACATAAGGAAGAGGAATTCATTTATGATATTGACTAAGAACATTATGAGATATACTTACATTTTAAGTGGATTTTCATTCTTTAATAAATTTCCACCACTAACTCATTTTTTTTTAAACGATGAGTATTCAAGAAGACTTGGTCACACTGGAAGAGATAGAATAAACTTCTATAGAATCACATGATCCATGAAGGATAAACCATATATTTACATTGTCTTTGAAGATTAATCAAAACCAAAATGGTCAGTGAATGATCTAATGATCCCCCAAAAGGATATTCATTGAGATAAATATGCACTAATCTTAATTTCTAAAATTAAACCAACAATACCCCAAAGTTAAATAGATACCATTCAATAACCAATTGTCCTTAAAATCCTTTAATATAATCCAAACTAATATTGAAACCCAAAACATAGAAGAATTTGATTATGTAGTCTCCCATGTTAAATTGTATCTCCAAATGACATCAGATACTCTTAAAGTCACATACTCAAAAGTAATTAACCTAATCACATATTCTCTATTATAGGTTAATCATTTCCATAAATAACCCAAATCACTATAAATCCACAATAAAAACGTAGATAAAAATCTATCATTACTCCACAAATGAAACCCCATAGTATTCTATTTTCCTTGGACATATAGTGTTTCCAACAAAGCGAACATCTTCCAAAATAACATTTATCACTTAATCACCAAATCATTTTCCTATACCAAGGGTATTCTTTTGATATGAAATAAGAACCCAAATCAACTTATTATTGATCAATAAAATCATTTAACTAAAAAAATAGTCACACTAACCAGGGACTTCACGTAGTCCAGTGGTAGGCGATAAATCCCAATCGCACTTTGGTTGTGGGTTCGATTCCCATAGCTTTGTCCGACGCGACGGGTTGTCACACGGTCTACGTGTTGTCCTTTTTCAAAAACTATATTTTATAATATTGCCAAAATGAGATAAATTCCTCAAAATACTATATCATAAATTTAACCACAAATGTTATATCATACCTTGAATCTTCATCCGAAATTAGAATAACTTATAATTCTCTCAAACCCCAATGATCATATAAATCCAAATGGTTATTTATACCCAAATCCACAAGAGAAGAGACAATTCTTCCTCAAATATCATTCTCACATGGCAAACTGCGGGGTTACAAATACAAGAGAAAATTATTCCATAGTAAACCCATCAACAAGGAGTGCTAATACTTTTTAAACATTTCTCCAACCATTTATTCCCACATAGCGTCTTCTTTGACCAAGAAAATATCCTATAGAATAGGACATTCACTCAGGTAATGGCCAGGTCCCCTACATTTACGGCAAATGACTGTAAATGGACTCTTGGGACCATTTTTATCTTCTTCCATAGTACTCTTCATTTTTCTTCGGCAATTCTTTACTTTATGTCCTTCCTTCCCGCACGTAAAACATTTCATTGTCCCATTGAGACATTTTCCTGGGTGTCTCTTTCCACATTTCCTGCATGATGAAAATTGAGGGTTCTTTTCTCCATGGTCTCCATTGCTGGAGCTCTTATCATTTATCACCTTTCTCTTCCTTGTTGAGTCTGGGAGTTGGTTAATATATATGTTGTTGATCATATTTTTGGAAAACTGATTTGGCATAAAGACGATATCTTTTACGCCTATCAACATTCCATTTTGTTGCTCATTGCCACCACCATTCCCATCTTGTACATCATTCTCAAAGTAACTATGACTTCCTTGGAATCCAGCCATTGACTAAAACCATAAAGCATTGTGTGAGTAATAGTAGTCGTAAAATCATTTAGAGATTAAAATGTCACCATATTCTCAATTTGAAACATATTAGGATTAACCAAGGTCATTTACTCTCATCTTATATATATATTACTTAAATTGGTTTGTAAAGAAAATGTAAATTATCCTAAGCATATCCCCCGGGAGTGTCGTAACCAAGAGTGCAGCAAGGCCCGTTGTCGTGCACCAGTTCCCGTTCGAGTCTAGCTCAAAGCGGTGTTTTCGGGTTTTACCCCTAGGTACATCTGTGCCAGAGCCGCCTCTACCTGCTCGTATCCAGACAGGGATGTATTGCTCGGAAAACTCACAAAATCTCTACAATACCAAAATTCTAGGAAGTTCTTTTATACTAATCCTCAAAGTTCATCTTAGGTCTACGTGCTCTAATCAGAGTTTATCTAAATCTAGCTACCAAGGTTTGTACTAAACTTCCTCTGATACCAACTGTAACGCCCCGACCCTAATTATCTAGAGTCGGTGCATTATTACATAACATTGGCATGATCATGAGAAAGATCAAGTCTCGAAAGACCGATTAGTTTAGTAGCCTTGGAATAACTAGATACATCCATAAATTTTTACATTACGTCATAAAAAAACATCTTGTCTTCATATCCCCTCATACTATCCCTGCAGGTCATTCATAAATTACTTCTTCATAATCCTGGGAAAAATAAAACATTGAAAGGGGTGAGCTCGGATGCTCAGTAAGGATAACATTATAGCAGAAGCTTTCATAAATAAGCATAAACACTTAAGGCAATTTATAACTAAAACAAAAGCCTTTTAAAATTGAACTTCAACATAGTATGGCAAAAGTAAAATGAAATAATGCCATTTACTTACTCACATGGATATTCTACTAGTCGAATGATCACATGCAATATCAATAACCACTTTCATAATGATGGAATGCATAATGCCAGACTATCATAACCACATAGCCAAGGCCTCGTGCCAAGACTACAAATAAGATTTTGCCAAGGCCTTGTGCCAAGACACTAGTTTGTCTCATGAGACCTACCGATGCATCGAGGAGCTATAGCGGGCTCCACCCGTCACTTATTAAGTCCAATGCATTCCTCATATGAATAGGTTTAAGCATAAAATAAACATTCGTATTGAAACTACCATACGAAATGTCAATACTTTTACCACAAACCTTGAATGGTATAAAAATAGCACATCCACAGTCAAACATAACTCATTCGATACAATATGGAAGATTGTATTGTATCACATTAACCTCAATCATGAATAATGAAGGATGTTGACATAGATGAAAATAATCATCAAAACTATTTGAGAGAAAAATCCCCCTTTTCTTGAAATCATTTAAAAGTCACACTATTTGTCAAAAAGCCATTTAAAAATAGATATTTGAATCAAAGTGTCCCATACCACTTTGAAACTTTTTAAAAGGATTTTTAATTTTAAAACTTTAATGTCCATATAAATAAATCCTTAAAACCATTTTTAAAATATGGACATTAATGAGCATGATTTAGAAGAATAATTCTTTAAAACATTTTAAAATGGTATTTTGGTTAGAGTTTCTAACCAAAAGAGAGACACTTGAATACAAATAATTGAGGTAATCAAAACATTGTAATATCATGAGAATAAAGGAATTCATGATATACTATTTCAAAGTACATTATATACACCACATAAAAGTGATTTGGTGTATATCATCAAATAAGTCTCAATGGAATGTAAATTGAGATGAAATCTCTCATAAAGGTTGTATCCTTAGGTTAAGGATAAATCAATGACATAATTATGTGTGACAAATATAAATACACTAAATATGATTGAATATTCAGTGTAAAACAATCAAAGGACATTCACACATATTCTTGTAAAAACAATACCAACGAATTGGATGTTTAACTCAACAAATGGAGAATGAGTTAAAATGACTCTTATCAAATTCATATCAATGACTTGAGAATTACCAATGGAGTGATTATGTGTATCAAACTTATATCCACAGGAAGGGGAGTGGAAATTATGACATAATCAAATGAATAGTGATTCCACACATAATCTTGGGGTAATATAATCAATGAAATATGCGTAAAGCCAAATGAGTGGGAATTGAAATCTCAAATTCCCTTATCGATTAGGTAACATACGAAACATACACCCATGAAAGAAGTATCATACCATGATGATGTAAATACCCATAAATTAAAGTATATTACACAATGAATACAATCATGGTCAGTACACATACACCACATGCAATAATTAAGTGGTGATCAATGGAAATCTCACGAAATTAAAAGTGAGATAAGAAACCCCTTACCACGTTAATCAACTGAGTCGTATGGCCAAAAGTTAATAACCACCAAATGATTTACAGAATAACATGAATATAAATAGAATCATGAATATATATCAAATGGCAATACACAATACACCACTTTCAATAATTTATTGGCGAAAAATGGAAATCTCACGGAATTGAAAGTGAGATAAGAAAATCCCTTACTTTGTACTTTTTCCTTGGTCGATGGTAGGTTTACCTCCTGTATAATGGTGAAATAATTGTTATTGAATAATACAAGAATCATTTACTTTAATATGATATCATATATGATCTTTTAACATTGATTTGTTAATAATATCTTAGTATTAACGTCGTTTCGGGTGTTAACTTACTCATTTTCTTTTATATGTTTTGTTACATAAGTCATGTTTGTTGTATCTTATTAATATCCAGAATGATATCAAGTCCTTAAACATCATTTTCAAATCATTAAATGATAATTATACTTTAATGGATACGATGGATAATGAATCTCATCGCGTTCGTGGAGACGGTAGTCCATACGTACGCACGAACGCTACTTCCATTTAATTTTTTAATTTTTTATTTTAAAAGAATCGAATCCAAATGATACATAGGTATATTACTATTCCAGTATAATATAATATTTTATATATGTTACTTAAGTTCATTAACACCATCCTTTATACGTTCCATGTGTGGTATGAACGAGTCATATCATTTTAAGGGGGCGGTAGTCCGCACTTCCTCAAATGAAATTATCGTATGTATATACGACATGAAACGCATAATGGTATGAAATAAAATGGAATTACAGAAGCTTATATATAAAATATATATCATTAATATCATATTTAATTATAGTGCCATCATAATGGCCACCATGAGAGGCGGTAAGATGTTTTTGAACAATCATCGTTTCGTGAGGCGTTAGTTTGCCATCCACAGAAACATTATGTTCATCATCCATTAGATGGAGTTGTGTGTATGTGTAGTTTGAATACTTCTTATAACAACATCCTAGTATATTGAGGATACTGGTGTTGTTACAAAAGAAGGGAAATAAAAAGAGTTTGGGGGTTGAAGAAGCAAAATAAATGAAAATAATTTAAGAGAAATCGTTACCTTTAATTTAGGTAACTCACTTTGGTTGGAACCAAAGGACTTGTTGAAATGCTTTCTGACTAAGGGGAAGCTTCAAGGAGGAGGAGAGGGATGTGGGGAGCTTATTTGGGCAGAGTTTGGACGAGCCAAGTGGCTTGATAGGTGTGAGGAAATGAGAAGGAGGAGTGCCCTTTTATAAGAGGGGTGAGGGGCACCTTTGGAAAAGCTAGAAATATTAATTTATAATAAATTCATATTCGGTTTCCAATGGCTCCAAAGTTGAATATTAAAAGGTTGAGGTGGGGATAGGTCGAAAACAACTCATCCAATAGAATTTAGACAGGTTTGGGTACTTATAGTAACCTTATCTTTAAGTATTAACTCTAAGTTAATTAGTTTCACTTTTACAATGTCTCTTTGTATTTTTATATAATATGGTTAATAAACTTACTATATACATCCAAAAGAACCCCAAGTGGTCCATTAATGATTAACCTATCATAATATAAGTCTCTTGGCCGAACATGAGATTTTTAGGAATTTAATATCAATTAATAATATAATATTTGTTTTAAGAACTCTTTTATGTCAATTTTGACACTATTCACTAGTTGATTTTTGTGAAACTCATAACAGATTGATTACTTCGAAAAAAGTCAAATAAATCAATCCTAATATATCATATTATCCTATAAAATTTGTTTAATTCATTAAAAGTTTCATATTAAAATTATTTGGGTATTTATAATATCAATTATGTTAATTTTTTACTATTTTAGTAATTACTACATCATCATTGTGTCATAAATAAAATAACTTATTTAATGTAAAAAAATTATAAATAAAATATAATTGTGTAGGAAATCTTTTTAGCTTTCTAATGAATATTTATAATCTAAAATCCAGCATATATAACCCTATTTAACAATTGTTTTGCTAAAAGATATATGCTTGTGTCATTTTGTATTCATTTTAACTTAATTAATATAAAGTGTCATTATCACTTACAAGTGGATCCATGGGGTCCCAAAATTGACCCAAAGATGCCCATGGTCGACCATGTATCAACCAATAGGGTTAAGACACATTTTAGGGTAATTTAGTATTATTATAATATTATTTTTTTTAACCCTTATTTACCGGATTTACCCTTAACCATGGTAAATAAAATATTTACCGCAGTAATTATTCAAAATGTCTAAAAATAAAAGTTACCTATTTACACAATTTGGACATCCTGATTCCAAATATGGAATCCATTTTTCTAAATTCAAAACACAGAAGTGGCAGAAATTAATTTAAAATTAATTCCCGCTGTCAAAACAAAAAGCGTGTTTGTAGGAGATAATAACTATCAAAAGATTGACACTTGTTTATGTTCGGTTTAATTGTAAAATTATGTCCAATGACCAACATTATATTAAATGGTAAAAATATATTCTAAATATACTTTAAAACCACTCAAATTCACAATTTATCTCTATTAATTATTTTGATTAAAAAAGTTGTTTTTAATTAAAATTTAGTAATTTTCACTATTCATCAAAATATGAAAGTTATCCGAAAAGTACCAAAATTTCACCTTAGGCTAAATTCGATATTCCGAATCCAAAAATGAAGTCCATTTTGAAATATAAAATATATATAATTTCAAAAAGTAGGTATTACTATTCATAACGGCTAGTTTGATTGGTTGTGGTGTGTTAAAATCTCGAAGTTGCGTATAATGCACGTCATTGCATTATTCGAAAGGAAACATACCGAGGAAGCTTGGGGTGTTACACATAGAACCTTTAAAAATTCCCTGCTAGATGACATGTCATGTAAATATAAAACCAGATTTCCTAAAAATCACAATGTATCAACTAGTCCATAACATTTATAAATATATACCTTTTATTGAGAAAATTACACTCTTCTAAAATTCATTACAAAAAATTAGGTGAAAAGTAATTCAATCTCATGTGGTTCCAAACATTCATTTAAATTAATGGGTTTAAAATCATGTTTCTACAAAATAAAAAATTTATTTGATATCACATTTAGAAATAAAAATTAGTGTAATTAGGAAACCAAGAATCCATTTAGAATAGTTTATAATTTTAAGAAAACCATATGGGCGATGGAGTGAAAGAGATAACATAAAATTGGAAAACAGTGTTTTAAAAACCAATTTATCGAGCATTAAATTTATTTTAAATTTCTATTTATATTTGTGTTCATATACATATGTTCACCTATTTCACAAATCAATTTTATCAAAAACAGCAGAATATATTTGGGAAACCGTAAAAATTCTATATAATCAATCAAGAAATAATAATGGACATTACACCAAGGCACAATGGTTCACACACAAAAACAAAATTACATGGAAACACTAAAATCTCACACGGTCCTCATATTAACATTGAAACCAAATTACCAAAACACAAAAAAGTATAAAAATCCCACTATACTCAATTTCATTTTAAATAGATAATAAATATTTTATCAATCACTTTACATAAATATATATACATGCATAAATAAGGAAATCCATTCAAAAATTCATTTTCATAAAGGAACAACATGGAATAACTTTAGTAAATAAAAATAGAACACATAATACATAAATGACACAATTATAAATTATTAAAAAAATCCCATGAATGAAATGGAATGTTTTGAAAATTTAGGGGATGGAAACACCTACTGCAATGGTGTGTGGATATGTTGAAACTCCATGATAATACGGAAGACTTTCCAATAGAGGAAAAAACACCATAACAAAAAAAATCAACTTTTATTTGTCAAACCACACACTATGGCTATCTAATGAGATAACCCAGCCATGAAAAACCAAGAAACCAAGATAGGAATAGAACACGAGGAGTAAAATGACCAAAATTCCAATTAAACTCACCTCAAAACCTTGTAGGAAAATCAATAGATGATGGAAATCCATGAAAAGTGGGATTAGGGAGATTCATCATGCGCTAAGATAGAGAATGGGGGGAGGATCCTAAATTGGTTCAAAATAAGAGTGAAAAAATAGAGTTTCAGGTTTCTAATAATCATAGTAAGTCACCTAATTTTTCTAAATGGCTAGAAGAATAGTACACCAAACCTATTCACCCTACTAGAAGTAAGAAAAACCCAAAATCATAGGTCACATATTTTAGTAAACTACATTCCAACATTGAAAGTCATCTCTATAAAAATGATTGGATCCCTCATGCTCTTGTTGCACAATCTCTACTAATTGTGTGTATGATGTGAACCTTGTCCAGGATACCACCGACATGCCAAAATATTACACCTTTTCCTCTCAAGGTTTTTTCAATACATTGAATATTCCATTAAATATAATACTTTAATGAAAAAATGGAATGGAAGATACTTTCTAGACCACCTTCAACATAATTTCCCTCCAAACCATGCACACAAACCATGAAAAATACCAAAATACAATTTGAAAGTTACATAAGTAAAAAATGCCATTAGGAAGTCAAAACATAGGTCCAATAAAATATAAAACCTTATAAAATAAATACAAATAAAATAAATAAATGAAAACTATTCAGGGATTGAAAATTATTCACACCAAAAAAATTCAGCACCCAAAAAGTTACCCAACCAAATGAGGAAAAAAATCAAACTTGAAACTAAATAAAGTCAAACGAAACTAAAATCCATTGTGTGATCATTAAAATATATAGTACACACATGAACTATAACAGAGATATCCTTAATAAGATCTATCGTGGGTATCACCGCTATTTAAAATTCTACACACAAAGCTCAACAGCCTACACAAAGTGACCAAACAGAAAATAAAAATAATGACACATCTTGCCACACCAAGATTAATAATCTCCAAAAGAGAAAAACATCTCCAAAATGATCAAAACCAAAAATTGATCCTTACAAGGATAACAACTCAATTTTAGTAATTTAAAGGACAACAACAAAAATATAATAAAATATGACCACACTGATTTTTACTATATAGACCCAAAGCATTATGAACATAGACATTACATTACATTGGTGTAATACTTAATACATAAAAAACAGATGCCCAAAGACCATATTAGTTTAGTGTTTTTGGAAACTCGAAACAAAATCTTATTATCATGGTGAAAGATCTTCAACTTCTCTAATAAAAATCTTCCCCATTGGTTTTCTTACCTAAAACATATCTTTATATTATGGGGAAAATAAAACACAAAAAGGGTGATCTCAAATGATTAGTAAGGGTAAATATGGAGAACATTAAACAATATATAAACATTTTAATGTAAAAACATGAACATAAAACATCAAAATCATGAGTAATGCCATAAATATTGGAAATACATAAGGAATAGATCATAAATGAACATGAATCATGTTAAAATAACAAGGAAATAAAACATGTAATAGTGGAAAACCATTAATAATGTCATATTATTTCCATATTATACGAGGCATTGCTACCATGACCATCATAGTGGACAAAGTCCATTACTGAACTAGGTTTATTTGTCGTTCCAGCCCTGTAATACTGGACTGTATTTAATTTCTGTTCCAGCCATGTCTATATCATGAAATATAAATATTTTCCCAATGAATTAGAGGGAGATATTGGTCCCACCCATGTCATAATGAAATCATTCTTTCATGTGCAACAAAATAATAAAATTTCATTCATCATAACCCATTGAATAAAATGGGTTTCATATGCATCTTCCCATGATAAAATAATCTATATAAAATAATGGATACAATTTCATTATAAACTAAATAAAACCATTTAAATAATAGGGACATTATATATGAAATGTATCCATATTAAAGAATTTCATCAAGAATGGAAAATATTTTTGATAAAACACTTGAAATGAATTATTGAGTAAAATATCCTTTCTTCTTGAAAATCATTTTCTTTTCCCAAAATGTGGTGAAATATTAAAATAAGATAACTTATTTGAAAATAATAATGAAATACTGTAGAGGAATCTTCCTGGAAATAAGGCATTATGAAACTGTTAAAATATGTTCTTTCCTTATAAGTTAAAAAAATGTTCTCCTCAAACATTTGTTGGAAAAGTCAAAAACTACCTCGTATGGTAAAAAAATAAATATTTCTTCCATACCATGTGGTAAAAGTAAACAAAGGGTAAAAACGAATTTAAACATAAATGGTAGAATAGAAAAAATGTTATGAAAACATTTCTTATAAAACATGGACATGGATGATAAATATATCCCTAGTAAATACTTACGAATAAACAATCTCGGATAAGAATGAGATTGGGATAATTATCCCTTACCTTTAGTCCAATTTCTTTGTACATATCTGAACATCCTGTATAATAATTTAAATAATTTCATTGACTTACTCCATAATCATATTCATTTTAATGATATCATATATGGTCATGTTCTTATTGGTTTATTAGTAATATTTCATTGTAACTCGTTATTCGGGTGATAACTACTTTATGTTATTATGAATGTTTTGTCAAATAAATTCTTATTACTATTTTTAAGTTATATTTATATCATTTTAATAATTGTATTAATATATTATATATCATATTAATTCATTCAATTCATTTATATAATAATTATTCAATGAATATCATGAAGAAAAATTCATGTCACATCTTGGATTTGGTAGACCGTACGTACACATGAGCGAGGATATCATTATCATGATTCTGGAATTGTATTGAAGTGTATGGCGTATAAAATTTTCATAATAAGTATAATTTTAAAAAAATCATTTATAGTTATTTCTTCAATCATTATACACATCCAATTATGTTGTTGAATAAAAACAGATTACATCACGGCATGGAGAAAATAAGTCGTATGTACGCACGCGTGGTGATTTCTTTTTTCTTCATATGGATAGAAGATGAAATGTGGTTTCTTAATATTTATAATATAATATCAGTATAAAATTGATACTAGATTTATTACCTAATAATGAAACAACTCATATAGAAAAAGTAGAATAAGATAGAAGTTTGTAGGAATCGGTAAAGGATATTACCTCTTCTTCGACATGCCTCTACTAAAAATCCTCTTATGGCACTAAGCATGGTATTTTAAGTAATAAATGACCACTATTATGTCTATAGGGAAGTTTATAAGAGAAATTTTCATGGTTTGGACAAGATTGAATTCTCAAAATGATGTGATGAGGAGAGGGAGGAGGTGCCCTTTTATAAGAGAGGAGAGGGGCACTTTTAGAGACTCAGAAATATTAATTTATAATAAAATAAAAACCCACATAAAAACTCAAAAACCACACAAAATAGTATATGAGAAGATATAGTGTGGAAATATCATCAACCAATAAAATATAGACATTGATTGAATTTATTTTATACCTTATCATTGTGATTTATCCTTATTTTATCAATTTGATTTCATTTGTGGTAATGATATTCTAAATTTAAAATTGTTATAATTACTTAACTATTTGTTTTGAATTTTCTATAATTAGATAAATTATGACATTTTAGACCATATAATTTTCAATTTTCAATTTTTATAATTTTTTGTGATTTTTAATCAATTTAATAATATGTCATTTTTATAAAATACAGATAGTGTCAATTTTGACACTATTCAAATATTTTAATATAAATAAAAGCCACACAAGATGATATGTTCAAACCAAAATATCTAATAGATTCATAACATGTCATATGTATATATAAATTTTGTGGAACCCATTAATTAGTTCATATAATATTTATTTAGATATTTTTAATACCATTTATTTGATATTTGTCTAACTAAAATAATTACTACAACATTTTTGTATAATTATTTAATGTACATATTTTTCCCCTAAATATTAAAAAATTACATACTATGATGAAGATAAATCTAATATATTTTATATGAACCCTTTTAGTAGAATTTATCTTCTAAAACATCCAAATTTTAAAATGTTATCTTTATTCAATCATGAGGGTGACAACTTTGACATCATTTAAAAGAAAATAATATAAATGTCATAATCACTTTTATAAGGCTCCAAATAGACTAAAAGCTGACACTTGGACTCTAATGGGATATATATACTCGTCCAATAAGGTTTTGTCAAGGTTTTTGGTCTTTTTGATGTGTTATTATTTTAATAAAAACTATATTATTGATTTTTCACTAAAAAAATAATTTCATCATCATTAATGTATAAGATATTAAAGTAATTATATATTTCTGAAAAATTAAAAATAAATTTCCATAATAAATAAAAACATTTTATATTTCAAATTATTATTTATAATCGATTTTATATTATGTGTAACTTTATATTAAAAACATATTAATTATTTAATGTTTGAGTGAGACATTTTTCACTTTCCTTTAAATAAAATAAATTAAATGTCTCAATCTCATATATGTGGGTTAAAATAGATACCATATCGACCCAAGTATATTTTAGGAAGAAATAAAATCTTCCTATTATATTATTACAAGTGTTATAGTAATTTTATAATAAAACTTTTTACCCTTAATTACCAGATTTACCTTTAACTATGGTAAATAAAATTTACCGTAGTTACTATTAAAAATATCTAAAAATAAAAGATATATATATATATATATATAATTTTAAACTCTTGATTCCAAATATTTAATCCATATTTAAAAATTCAAAACCCAGAAGATGTAGCAATTTATTTAATACTAATCCCGTTGTCAAAAAACGGGTTTTTATATAAAAAATTGAAAAATATTGAACTTTTTTTACATATGAATTCAATGTGAAATTAATGATAATGAAATAAATTATATTAAATATTAAGAATATATTCCATTTATACTTTAAACCCATTATATATTATAATTTAACCATATTTATTATCTTCCTGATAAAATTTGTTTTTAATTAAAATTTAGCATATTTTTACTATTAATCCAAATTTGAATGTTAACTGAAAAATATTAAAAAATTCCCAAATTAAATCCTTATATCCTTATTGAAATGAATAAGTTTATGTTTTCAAATTTAACTTATAAACATGTAAAAATTAGATAAAAAATTGGTGACCCATCGAATGGTGGAAAAACTGCATTTTTTAAAAAATACTAATTTTACCCAAAAAAATTATTTTCTTCTCAAAACATGTTCTATAATATGTATCAGTTGAATGATAATGTTAAAATTAAAAATATGGTTATTAATATTGGTAATATCCAGTTCATAATTATATTATAACAATATATTATTGTTTAGTGATACTCGGTATTGCGTACAACCAACGTTATTGAGGATGGTCCCTCTTGTGTGCACCACAAGCCAAGAATAGTGTTGCATCTACTACATGCTAATATGGTGTTACAGATAGAGAAATATATTCTTGGGGTATTTTACAACATAATACATTAAAAAATTTAAAAGATTAATTTTCATAAAATCTCAAGGTGTTACATTCTACCCCCCTTAAAATGAATTTCACCCTCAAAATTCATTGGGGTTACTAATCATTTACTACATGAAAGTTTCTTTAATAAAAACCCACACCGTAAAAAACAATTTTATAACTTAATTTTAAAAACTAAGGTTAGAATCATAACGGTCACTATATGTAACTCAGCATTGGGATTCCACATAGTAGAATGTAGGTGAAAATATGGATATATAAGAGAAATCTAACCATCATGTTCTGATGGATAATGGTAGAGAACATGGCTATGAAAAAGACAACAATCACAAATATATAAATTTATGATGGTCTAAGGTACCATCTGATTCATCAAATATGATGGTACTAGGACATCATTTTTTTGTTTTCAAGATCATTTCCCTAAAGTTGATTAATGTTTACATAAGGACAAATACTTACTTGATTTCATTGTAATATCATCATTTGTCATTCCATGAAAAATTTCCACTTCATCTCTTATTTAATGAAATGACATTGAATTTTTCATTGTTGAATTATTAGCAGATCATGAAATATAATGATAGGTCATTCTATCAGCCTCTATCACAAAATGGTTAGCGCATGATATTTAATATACATATGTCAATCTATGGTGCGGTTAATCGTATATGATTCAAAAAATGGACTTATACTTCATTTATCATACTGAATAATAAAATAAAACTAATTTCTATAAACGAGGGACTTCTTGTAGGCCAGTGGTAGGTGATAAAGGTATGTCGCACTTCGGATGTGGGTTCGATTCCCGCTGCTTTGTCCGACACGACAGGTTGTCGCCCGTCCTGTGGGTTGTCCTTTCTCTGAAACTATACAATTATATCAATCTAGAAATAATATCAAATATTTCTATCTATAATCAATAATATCTGATTTCCAACTTAATCCATTCTAATATTTATGATTATCCAAAATACATCTACCCAATCTCATAGTATAAAGAAAAATATTACAAGGGTGGTCATCTACCAAGCATGTGAACACCATCATTTATCCCCCATATATTATAAGATATATCTTGTTGGTCACATTCTAAAAATGTTAATACATTAATTATGTATTCTCCTAAAACATGATTTACCATATAACCTTAGTGAAAACATGAATAATGTCAATAGTTAACTCTTTCCACATACCAGAATCAAAAAATTTCTATATACTAAAACCATGATACAACATTTTCCTTATATCAGTCGTGAGCGTATTAATACTATAAAACAAATTATTTTCTCCTTATCCCTTCACTATGCCCATATCATCTGGTTTTGGAATATATTTCAATCACTTTTCAAGGTAATAGGTTCCATAAAATTATAAAAAAACAATACATTGATATTCCAATATTCCATGATACTATAAATGAGATTCCATAAAACTCTTTCGGAATCTCGTTACATAAACACTTAATCATTCCACCACTTCATTTCCATATTAAACATCACCAATAATGATCGAATGTGACTTCCCACTATCCATTTCATTAAGAGGTTGTTGATTTCAATCATCATTAAGTCTTGGATTAGGGCATTGGTTAGTATAATGCCCCATTTCCTTGCACTTGTAGCATTGAAGGGTTGATTGTGTGTTCTCTATAGTCTTTTCTCAATTCAAATCATTTTCAAATTTTTCTCATTACATCGAAACATAGTTTCTCGATGAACTTATTTTCCACATATATAAAATTTTCTAATCCCTTTAATAAAATCTCCACAATTCTTCTTTCCACAGTTTTAGTATAACAAAACATTCGTCTTCTTTTCACCATTATTTTGAGATTTTTCTTTGGACTCCATCTTTCATTTCTTTTCAAAACCATGAGATGGATATGTATACCCATCATCCAGTTCTACCATGATAACACAACACACAATTTCTTCATAGCTATTGAAGTCTCTTTTAGCTAATTCCCTTCGATGACTTGGTTTTACGCCACTGTAGAATTGATCAACTTTGCGTTCAGTTAGGTTGATAAAGACAGATGCATACCTTGAAAGCATTGTAAAATTCACCTCATATATACCAACAGATTCATCATCCTTTTTCTTAAGCTCAAGGAACTCCTTTTATATCTTTGTTTGAAGAATATGAGGGAAGTACTTATTGAAAAACAATTTCTTGAACTCGTCCCATTCCCTGGATTCAATTTCATCTTGGGGACTTGTTTTCATAATTAGAGTCCACCACTCGTCTGATTCACCTTATAAATGGTAAACAGCCAAAATAATTGTTTCATGTTCTGAATAGAGATGTATGGTAAATATCTTTTCAATGGTATTGATCAATTGTTCAACAATAAGTCGACCATAAGACCCAGTGAAAGATGGTGAATGGTGCCTCATTAAGGACTCAATAGAATATTTTTTGCATATCTGCTCATTTAGAAGTCTAGAATGATTCATAGCTTGTGTAAGTATATCAATATGATTTTTCCCTCCATCTCCCTTAACATTGGTTTTTTCATGAGGACAATCATTGCATTTTTAATTACATTGATCAACAGGGTTCATGCGGGTTCCAGCCATGGTATAAAACCCAAAAAGAATAGTGTGAGAGGAAAAAATGATGCTATGAAAAACCACATAATAATGGGGGAGTACCTTCAATATCTAACATATTAGGTTTAATAATAAGAATGTTACTGTAATTCTATGACTATAACCTATACTTATATTTTAACTTAGAGACATCTCTAGACATAAGTTAGAAATATCTCAAGGGATCTCACTAATGTTTTCGCATCCTAGTTTACCAAGGTTAAAAAAATATTTGCTCTGATACCAACTGTAGTTACCCAATTATTTTCATATATAGAAAATACATTAAATTTTTATAATACTTAATACACAACAAAAACAGAGACCCAAAGGTCGTATTAGTTTAGTGTCTTTAGAAACTCAGAACAAAATCTTCTAATCATGGCGAAGGATATTCAACATCTCCCATAAAGTCTTTCCCCTTTGGTTTTCTTACCTAAAATTATTATTTATATCCCGGGGAATAGAAAACATAATAAGGGTGAGATCAAATGCTCAGTAAGGGTAAACTTGGAGAACGTAAAACAACCCATAATCATTTGAATTTAAAAACATGAACATAAAACATCAAAATCACGAGTAATGACATAATTCATGGAAGTACATAAGGCATTGATCATAAAGGAACATTAATCATGATAGAATAGCATGGGAATAAAACATGTAATTATTGAAACCATTATTAACATGATTGTATTTCCATATTATCCAATGAATTTTCTTAAATACTATCATAGTGGACAATGTCCATTACTGAACGAGGATTACATGCCATTTCAGCCCTGTAATACTGAAACAGATTTACTTTCCCTTCCATTCATGTCTATCTCATGAGATATAAATATTTACCCAATGAATTGGAGAGAGATATAAGTCCCACCCACCTCATAATAAAATCATTATTTCATGTTCCACAAAATAATCATAAATCATTCATCATAACCCAATGAGTAAAAAGGGTTTCATAAACATCATCCCATCATAAAAGAATCATTATAAAACAATGGATATAATTTCATCATAAAAAAATAAAACCATGTAAATAATAGGGACATTATACATGAAACATATACATATTAAATAATTTCACCTTATATGGAAAATAGTTTTTATAAAACATTTGAAATGAATTCTTGAGGAAAATATCCTTTCTTCTTTAAAATCATTTTATTTTCTCAAAATGTCATTCGATTTTAAAAGATAATAATTTTGTTGAAAATAATATTGATATATTGAAGAGTAAGCTTCATGGAAATAAGGTGTTATGAAATGTTATAAATATGTTCATGCCGTACATGTTAAAAAACATTATCCTTGTATTGTTGCTGGAAAAGTAAAAAAGTACCTCGTATGGTAAACAAAAGAAAGATTCCTTCCATACCATGTGTTAAAAGTCATCAATGGGAAAAAAAGACTTTAAAAATACATAGAAGAATAGTAAAAACATTATTAAAACATATTTTATAAAACATGTACATGGATGAAAAATATAACTCTAGTAAATACTTAATAATAAACAATCTCAGATAAGAAAGAGATTGGAATAATTATCCCTTACCTTAGGTCTGATTGCTTTGTACATATCTAAAACATCTATATAATGATTTAAATAATGTCATTGACTTATTCCAAAGTCATAATCATTTCCATGATATCATATATGGTCATATTATTATGGGTTTATTAGTAACATTTCATTGTTACTAGCTATTCGGGTGCTACCTACTTTATGTTATTATGAATGTTTTGTCGAATAAATTCTTATTCCTCTTTTAATGTTATAATTATATCATTTAAATAATGTTATTAGTATAACATATATCATATTAAAACACTCACTACAATTATATAATCATTATTCAGTGAATATCATGTAGAACGAATAACATCACATCGTGGAGACTGTAGACCGTACGTACGCCTGAGCAATGATATCATTCCCATGATTGTGTAATTGTATTGAATTATATGGTGTATAATATTTTTAGAATAAGTATTATTTTAAAATAACTACATATAGTTATTTCTTATATCATTATACCCATCCATGTATATTGGGGTTGAAAAGCAGATTACACCACGACGTGGAGACGGTAAACCATACGTACACACGCATAGTGATTTCATTTTTCATAGGATCGATAGAAGATGGAATATGGTTGTTTAATATTCATAATAACTTATATGTATACAACTTATACTGGAGTTATTACCTAACAATGAAAAAACTAATATAGAGAAAGTTGAAGAAGAATAAAGTTTGAATGAATCGGTAAAGGATATTAACTCTTTTTCGAGGTGCCTCTTCTAACCCTCCACTTAAGGCACTAAGGATGGTATTAGAAGAAGTCCAGGACCTATAGTATTCTCTATATAAGTTGATAAGGGTAATAGGCTTGGTTTGGTAGAGTTAGAACGATCAAAATGGTGTGAAGAGGAGAGGGAGGAGGTTCTCTTTTATAAGAGAAGAGAGGGGAACTTTAGAAAACTCTCAAAAATATTAATTTATAATAAAATCAAACCCCTCATA
The DNA here is from genome assembly GCA_963277665.1 of Viscum album. Taxonomy (NCBI): domain Eukaryota; kingdom Viridiplantae; phylum Streptophyta; class Magnoliopsida; order Santalales; family Viscaceae; genus Viscum; species Viscum album. Next base: position 1,246,288,212 of record OY728141.1, on the reverse strand, counting down.
AAAACCTCCAAAATGACTCAAATTCAAATATGATATGAGAGATGATTGTAATATCATCAACCAATATAATTTAGACATTTTGGGAATTTATTTTTAACAGTATCATTTTGATTTATCCTAATTTAATAGATTTGATTTTATTTGTGGTTATAATATTCTAAATTTAAAATTGTAATAAATACTTCATTCTGTGTTATTAATTGTCCATAATTAGATAAATAATGATAATTTAGATAAAATATTTTTTATTTTTTAATTTTTAAATATTTTTGTGATTTTTAAACAATTTAATAATATGTTATCTCTATTAAATGTAGACAATGTCAATTTTGAAACTATTCAATTATTTTAATTTAAATAAAATCCAGACGGAAGATATGTTTGAACCAAAAAATTTACTAAATTCCTAACAAGTCATATTTATCTATAAAATAAGAGTAGAAGATTATTAAGTTCATATAATATTTATTTTAATTTTTTTAAAACCATTTATTTAATATTTTTCTAAATAAAACAATTAGTAAAACATTTTTGTATAATTATTTAATATACTTATTTTTTAAATAAAAATTAAAAATAAAATAAATATATTAATATAGATCTAATATATTTCATAAGAACACTTTCAGATGAATTTATCTTCTAAAACAAACAACTTTTAAAATGTTATCTTTATTAAATTATGAAGGTGACAACTTTGACAACATTTAAAATAATATAATATAAACGACATAATCTATTTTATAAGAATCCAAATGGTCCAAAAGTTGAAAAATGTATTATTATTTGTAATATATATTCGACCAATAAGGATTGGTCCGGTGTTTGTTCTTTTTTATTTGAATTATTATTTTTAGAAAAACTATATTACTGATTTTTCCCTGAATAAATACTTTTGCATCATTAATGTATAATATATTAAGGTTCTTATATATTTCTTAAAAATTAGAAATAAATTACCATGATAAAAATATTTTTATTTAAAATGAGTATTTTTAATCTAATTTATATTCTGTATAAACTTATATTAAAAATACTTTATTTATTTTATGTTTTAGTGAGATATATTTCACTTTCCTTTAAATAAAATAAATTAAATGTCTCAATCTCATCCAAGTTGGCTATATTAGATACCATTTAATCCCAAGTATATTTTATGATCATATATAATCATCCAACTATATTATGACAAGTGTTTGGATAATTTTAAAATATTATTTTTTACCCTTAATTACCATATTTAACATTAACTATGGTGAATAAAATTTTCCATAGTTACTATTCATAATGTCTAAAAATAAAAGATATCTACTTACACAATTTGAAACTCTTGATTCAAAAAATGGAATACATTTTTAAAAATTCAAAGCTTATAAGATGCATTAATTAATTTAAAATTAATCACATTGTCTAAAAAACTAGTTTTTATTTAAAACATTGAAAAAGATTGAAATTATTTTATTAATGAATTCAATGTAAAATTATTGATAATCACATTCATTATATTAAATGGTAAAAATATATTATATTTATACTTTAAAACCATTCAATATTATAATTTAACCATATAAATTATATTGATGATAAAAGTTGTTTTTAATTTAAATTTAGCATATTTTTCTGTTCATCATAATATGAAAGTTAACAGAAAAATATTTAAAAAATATCCCAAGAAAATTTTAATATCCATATTTGAATGAATAAGATTATTTTTTCAAATTTTATTTATAAACTTGTCAAAAATTATATTTAAAATTGGTGCCCCTTCAAAAGGCAGAAAAACTGCATTTTTTTAAATACTTATTTTACGTAAAAATTTTATTTTTTTCTCATAATCTGTTGTATAATAAGTGTAAAATGAATTATAATGTCATAAAATTCAAAATTTGGTTAATACTATTGATAAAGGCTTGTTAATAATAATATTATATCAATATATCATTATTTAGTGAAACTCGTTATTGCGTACAACACACGCTGTTGAGGTTGGTCTCTCTTGCGTGCAACACAAACCAAGAATAGTGTTGCTTATCCGACAACCTAATATGATGGTGCGTATAGAGAAAGATAATCTTGGTGTAGCATATAACACAAGACATTAATGAAATAAAAAAATATTTCACATAAAATCTTGGGATGTCACATTCACAACAAAAATTGAAATTCAATAGCAATGAATCCATTACTAAGAAATACTAAAACATCCCAAATAAAACATTAACAATAATAAAACCGCCCTTTTCCGTGGTTATTATTTTCGTTTTGTGGCGGTTTAAACCGCCAGTACATGGGTTAGCGACGGTTTACCGAAACCGCTACTAAATTTGGCGTTTGAAAACTATTAGCGGATGTTTTTTCCATTTAGCAGCAGTTTAAGAAAAGCATCGTAGTTGCCTCATTTAGTGGAGGTTCTCATCACTTTTGATGCATTTTTAAGATCCTAAGATTTTATTTTATTATCGGCAGTCATAACCGCTGCTAATAAAATAAAATCAATGGGCCGTGAAACCACCGCTAATGTCACGAGATCCGCTGCGAATGCATGCAAGTGATGTGACTCTGTAGCAGCGGTTTAAACCTCTGCTAAACTTGAAAATATTTATGTTTCGCCACAGTTTTAACCACTACTAATGTCTTTCCTATATAATATTTGCGGCGGTTAAAACTGCAGTGAAAATCAAACCCGAAAAAAAATTGATGCTTCCACTGCACCACTGCCCTAAAAAAATCAAACTAGACACAATCTCATAAAATAACATCAACTCAGAGATGTGTTACACCATTCAAGGATTTTTTTGGATATATTGCTGAAGAGTGGACTGGGTTTATGTCCACCCATGGGGTGTGCCAATCCCTTGAACATGTGAATTTAGTTAATAATTTATAAATTGAATGGTTTATGTGATTAAAAAAATTATAGATATTTTTATCCTGTCAAAATGGAATAAGTGGTTGTTTATCATAACTTTTATTGTTAAATTGGTTGTGAGATAACTAAGTGGATAAATAATGAATGAAAAATGTGGGAATATCCATGTTATAAGATGGAATTGAAAATAAGTACAATGGTTTTTGTTATGAATGAATAGAAAAATAGAATAGTTATGGAATTACGTTAAGTGTAGTGAAAGTGATAAACTGTGTGAATATTGGTGAAATGAGATAGGTCCACCCTTGATATTGTAATTTTTTAAAAAGTTCAAGGGTGTTTGACCTTATGTAATGTGTATTGACGTATTAGTAAATGATGAGGGACATAGTAAATCCCACCCATGGGTAAGAATTTATTTATAAGGAATTCCTTATCATTGTTGTGGGATGGCTAGACATGAAATTTTACATAATGGAATTGATATGATGTATATAGAGTTTCCTATGTTTGGATAGTGTATTGAAATGGTCGTCCAGGCACTAAGGCCTATGTGTATGATATGAGTGAATTGATTAGTGCACCACAATATATGAATTTGAAATGATTAATGAATTACCATTGTTTTGAATAAAAATTTGAATCCCATTTATATTAATGGAATATAATTATGACATGGCTGAAGAAGGTTTGGTGGGATTTGATGTCATCATAAAATAGAAGGATATACATGGTTAAATGCTTGATATTTAATTAGGGAACTTGTTTACATTTTCTTCCTTGTTCATTATTTAATTGTACTTATTTATACTGTATTATTCATATTATAATTTTTATTTTTTTAGACACTATAGGTGGTGTCCTATTAACCTATACTCACACCATTTTAGGATTCCATTGATACGTGAGTAGATCTCATGGTTGAAGGGAAGTATAAGGTAAAATACTTTGGATAGATGGTTGGTTTGGGATATGGTATAGATCATGTATGAGGGAAATGGATGGATATCGAGAACATGTCATTTTATACAAGTGTCTTGTCATAAGGAAACATTAGAAATCAATAAAATGCATAAAAGAAAACATGAGAAATAAATGAAATGTTAGGACATGAATATTTTTTGTGGAAACTATGCGCCACACATGGTACATATACAAACCAACTGTTCCCATATTTGTTCAACACATCAACAATACAACTACTCAGGGTTCGATGATGCATCGTCACCCACTCCACTTCCATCTCCACTTTCTACTATCACTTGTAAGAATATTATATTTAAAATTAAATATTGCTTAATATTTATATTAAAATATAAAACCAATGAAAGTTTTCAAAATAAATGATTTTTATTTTTTTATGATTTACCTTCTGACCACCAGTCGATGAACTACCACCGGGGGCATATCTGCTCATCTGTTGAAGTATATCTATCATCTCCTTCAGTAAAGCGGATATCTGAGCCCCCTGATCTTGAAATCTGGTTCGTAGAGAAGCAATCTCCCTCTGAGCATCTTTGGGTATAAAATGACTATAACCAAGAGTGGATGAAGCTAGAATCCCTTGGGGCATGACAAAGACCTCAGATGGTATGGGTCTGAAACCCATCCCATGCACTCTACCAGGATACTCCTTCCCAAATACTTTAGCAATTAGGTCATTCTTGGAGACTGAGTAGGACTGCCCATGATTTCCATCCCATAGTTCTTTAATTTTTACCTATAAATAAAATATCAATATATATTAACATAGTAAAAACTGATAATAAGTTATTATAATAAAAAATTGACTTCATACCCCAAATTCTATGGCAGGATCATTTACAAAACATCCATTTGCTTTTTGTGAACATCCAAACACAGTTTAGTTTGGGATGCTTCATGCCCTAAACATTGTGACTGCATTAAGCAAAAAAAAATCAACAATTCAATATACTAAACAGATAATATTGTCTTATAAATATTTAAAATAATTTAATGATTTTCAATGTCGTCTGTCTTCTGGAAAAGCTTTGGGAGCCCGTAGCGTGAGGAATGACTTGCTTAGCCCGGTTTGATGCATTCTGTCTTGAGAGATCCTGAAATAAATAAAATTCAATTTAACAGTAATGTATTCAATGTCATCTCCTCTTCATATACAAGTACAAATGTAAAATTAGGATCATATAATAATATATATTTCAATACTATCCTCTTCTCAACACGATGTCTATCAACAAAAACATTCCATTGTTATTTCGGTACCAAACTGGGTATCTTCTCATACATTTTTTACATGGTCAACGAAGTATCATTGACATCACACCAAATTCTCCATTTTAAATATTTCCATTTCTTACCAAGATTTTTCAACGCCCACATCTATGCTATCACATCAGCAACTGTAATGTGGAAGAACATCTGTATACCTAAATTCATTTTGATCATATTAGTAACATGACATTGAATTAAACCATAACGTGATAAAATTACCATTATTTCAGAATTAAAATCATCATTCTTCCATCTTGGAGGCATATTTCTCCAATCATCATAATAAATAGGATGGGAAATGGGCTCTGCTACCAGTTGGCCGAGAATCTGGCCATGTAACCCCGCGACGTCATCCATAGGGACCCCATAAAAATAAAATGGCATGACTATCTTCTTACCATTCTTATTCCAAAAATGTGAACTTTTTATGTTTTTCTCAACGATTCTATTTTTTTCATCTTCAATGAGAAAAAAATTAGTATAGTCAAAATTCAAAAAATTTATTTAATTAAAATTTGTTCCTATGACAGTGACACTCTAGTATATCCGTGAGGAACTGGAAGGGGCATGTCGCTGCCCCAATACTGAGGCTTCTGAAGGGGGAGTTGACCACTCAACCTCTAATGGGACACCCATAGATGGTGTGAGAGATGGTGCATGGGGAGATGGTGTAGGGGTGTAGGCAGCTGTTGCCTCAGATGTTGTGGGGAGTGAGCCAGATGGATCGTCATGTGTCGCTGAACTAGAAGAAATAGTGTACCACTTTTTCCTTGGCATTCCTATAATTTAATCAAATATAATTTAGTTTAGAATATATATTTCAAAAAAATTATATAGATAAAAAATTAAAAATGATAATAGATTCCCAATAGTAAAAGAAAAAATATATACAACAATGATAATGAATGACTGCATAAATGAAACAAGTGATTTCTGAATGAATAAAAAATTATACATGCAATCATTTCCCCCTTCAATCATGTCGTTTTCCTACTTCATTGCTTTATCCACTTCATTCATCCTTGGAAGAAAAATATTTTTAATATCATGATGGACAAATAATTCTTCTTCCTATTATTGATGAAATCAAATTTCAGAGGTCCAATATTCCACTTCATCACCCGTATCATACAAATATCTTTGTATTATGTAAAAAACTACACTCCACCCTTCATCCAAAACATAATTAACATAATATACCATTTTTTTCTAGTGATTATAAGATATATGGATCATGAAGTTCATGATCACCAACATCCATCTTGCGAGAGAAGTTTACATAAGTAAATTGGATGGAATCTCTTTTAAAACCTCAGATAATATCGACCCATTTGTATTTGAATAAAAGAATCAAAAAATCTCATTTCTAGTTTAATTCAGTAATATTGTGTAGCTTTCCATAGTATCCCACTTCAGCAAATGTAAATATACCACTACTCTATCTTTTCAAACCCACTTTTGTATCGACTGTACGAAATCTAAATCCATTCACATTGAAAGCATCGAACTTTCTTACTATTTTTATAGGACCTCTAGCAAGAAACATCAAGTATTCTGAAATGTCTGCTCGAGTATTAGTATTCATGATCTGAAAAAATAAATATAATTTAATAGATTTACAAAATTTCTGTGTCAAACTAATATTCGTATTTATTTCAATATTTATGAACTTACAGGTCGTGCAATCCAATTTAAAAGCTCTTTATTCACAGCTTTCGTTATATCTTTCTCATTTTGTGTTTAGCCTCTCATTCGTCTCTTTGTTTAAATCCTCAACTCTTCAATAAATGGATCTGCAATTTCACTATTCAGAAGCACATATTTATGTGATTGTAATAATTCCAATTCTGTTTGTGTCACATTTGAGGTCTTTCCAACTAATCGGCCAATATAAGGAAATATTTTTTATTTCTGATGCATTTGAGATTGAGTTGATGTGTCGTCAACAAATCCAACTCAATTAAATATTGTCTCAATATCATTCAAAATATCTTGACCAAAAGGTAAGACACTCCTTAGCCAAATAGCCTTCAGCAATAGAGCCTTCTGGTTGAGCTTTATTTCTCATGTATGCTTTCAAATGCCCATGATATCTGTGAAATAAAATAATCATATTATGCATTTATTTAAATGCAAAAAATTGTTTACATAAATTATAAACATGTAAATAAAATTACACTCAATTGGAAACATCCATTGATAATGAATGTGGCCTCCTAATTTAGCTTCCTCAAACAAATGCACAGTTAAATGGATCATGATAGTAAAAAATGATGGAGGAAAGATCATATCCATTTCACAAAGGATCAATACAAACCTCTATTAGAGGTGGTCAAGATGAAATGGATGTAGAGCCTTCTCACATAATTGCCTGAAAAATGTGCAGAATTAGAGTACAACAGCAGTAACTTTTTCAGGTAATAATGTATACAATGTCAATGGTAGTAACTGTTGTATCAAAATATGTGAAACGTGACTTTTCAATCCATGTAAATTACAATTCTTCATGTCAACACACCTCGAGATGTTACTCGAATACCCATAATATACCTTCATATTCTTTAAAATTTGAAGGAATATATCTCTATCCCTATTTTTCATTGCAAAAATGGCCGAAGAAAACTTTTCATTCTCATTTGGCCAGAGTTCACATTTTATGTTCATTACTTGTAAGTATTTCCAAGCATTGAGAAGATACTTCGACTTTCCATGCTCATTAACTAATGTGAAAATAAAATTATCACAGAAATTCTTCTCAATATGCATCACATCAAGATTGTGCGCAACATATTACATTCCAAATATGAGAGTTTGAATAATATTCTTTTTTCTTCCATTGTTGCGTTCTGATTTCACCTAATGATGCACTAGGGACCCGTTTTCTGCTATCATTCACATAGTGAACCTTCCCAAATTCCATTTCAACATTTTCAAGCTGCGTCAATATTTCAAAACCAGTTAAAAACTTTGTAGGTGGTCTACGATCAATGTAACCATTAAATTTTGATCCGTTCAACCGAAATCTATGAGATGCATCGAGAAATCATCGATGGCACAAGAAGAACCATTTTCTACTGTGAGGTAGCTGTTAGGGATCAAAATCAAAGTTACAAATGGTACAATTCAAACCCATGTAAGTGTTCCAACCAAATAAATTCCCATTCTCTGGTAATTCACAAATGGTCCACATTAAAACAGCATGCATTCTGAACATTGTTTTAGAAGAAGCATAAAATGTCTCAACACCGTTGCTCCATAACTCCTACAATTCCTCAATCAAAGGCTGCAAGTATACATCAATATCATTTATAGGTATTTTTTTCAAGTAATAATCATGGAAATGATAAAAGATGTTTTTTTAATACACATCCACGGAGGAAAATTATAAGGGATCAAAACAACTGGCCAAATCCTATAACTGGTACTCAAAGTCCCAAATGGGTTGAATCCATCGGTAGGCAATCCTAATCGAACATTCCTAGGATCTGCTGAGAAATCTAGATGTAACTAATCAAATTTTATCCATGATTGGAAATCTCATGGATGTCTCATTAACCCATCATTGTTCTTATCTACAGAATTCCACTTCATGTGTTCGGCGGTTTTCGATGACATTAATAATCTTTGCAATTGAGGCTTCAAGGGAAAGTAACGCAAAACCTTTGTAGGTGTGTTCCTTTTCTTCTTCCCCATGAAATTATTTTCATTCATACTTCCAACATCACCCTTTGACTGCCATCTAGAAGATGAACATTTCATGTTATTCTGTCTACTTGAATCTTCTCCACAATAAATCATACAATCATTGGGACATACATGTATTATTGTATAATTCAGACCAAGCTTGTTAACAAAATTTTCCATATCATAAAAATATTCGGGGATTTTTTTTAGTAAATTCATCATTAATCATTTCCAATATAATGGACAATGCATTATTTATAATTCCACATAGACATTTGATATGGTACAACTTCAGCAGTAATGAAAGCTTTGAATATTCCAAACAACGACTATACAACTATTTATTTCTATGGTAAACTAAATCACGAAAATTATTTTTCTCAATGAAGGTTTCTCTAACATTTGGCTCCACAGAATGGAGAGTTGGATCCAATTATATGTTACAATCTTGATCTGCTTTTGTTACAGTCTCAAAAACATCACTTGTCATGTTGAAATTTATACCACCATCTTCTGTTTGTTGTGATATGTTTTTATGGGGATAGTGGTGTCTTGCAGTGCCGAATGCATCATTTATGAGGTTTTTCATTTCATTTTCCATTGTCGAAAAACATGGGACCTCATTCTATGGATTAACATTTGTTCTCAATATTTCTATAACGTTCGATTCTCCAAGCCAAACCCAACACAAATATTGACCTAGGAATTTATTCATTATTAATTGTTCATAAAATTCATCTCTCTTCAACCGTGTTCTAAATTTACATTCAGGACATGGAAATATTATTCTCCCTTCAACAGATCGATTAGAAATTGAAAAATCTAAAAACTCATTCAAACCCTTAACATACTGAGGTGTGTTCCTTAGTAATGTGATCTAGCTTTTATCCATGTATATCACAATGTTCCGAAACAATAATAAAAAAATTAAAACACATAGTTACTACTAAATAGAGAAAGAGATTCATATATATGATAGTGTAAGATTACAGAAACAGAATATAATAAAGATGATCTCCTGAGTTAGATATGAAACCTCTATTTTTTGGGATAGGGGAAGATTCTTTGGTAAAGAGAAACAATGTGCTAACAATACCATATTACTCAATTACCACATGGTCAATAATAAAAGTTATGCTAGACAGTATTCCTATCATGTTTCTCCCAAATTTCAAAATTTTCAACCCTTGACTTTTTAAATCCTTTATAGCATCAAAATATAATATTAGATAACCAAAAGTAACATAAGCATAACTTGGTTGGAATCACAGTTCATGAGAAGTCTATATTCTTGGACTACATATTCCCCTCAGGAAGTGAGAAAATGATGCATTAGAGTATATAAGTTCCATAAATTGAACCCAATTGTGCCCAAGACATAAAAGAGTTGGAGAAGAAACTCCACTTTATCAATATTCTCCTCTATCCCCATTATGATAGAAAAAATTGACACCTAACCCATTTTACCACAGCATAGTTCTTTACAGTGATGTTGGGATCCAAATACTATTTAAGTGATTCTATAAGTAGGAAGCTGACGATAATATAGAGGCCTCCGTGTTTTATCCCCCGTGAAGCCATTATAAAAAAAGATAGATAATCTAAGAATGTAGATGCTCTACGATATGTTGTATCAATACCTCACTTGGAAAGAATTTGTATACTTGTAATGTAAAATAATTATTCTTAAAGACCATTGGGGTAATAAATGTTGAATAATTTGTTAAATATGAACATGTATGTGTATAAGAGATTAAATATTCTTCAAAATTTACTCACCTTGATCACTGTTCATGAGAGGCAACACATAGAAATGGAATAAATGAATATATCATTATTTAAGGTATCCATACTAAGGATCTATCAAAAATTTTAATGTTCTATATTACATGCTTCCTAGAAATAGAAAATAATGAGTTGGTTTCAGGAAGAGACTTGGGATTTTATATTAGTGTAGGAGACACCATTTTTTATCTATGTGAAACTAAGAGCATCAACATGGGATTTAAACACAATATGTTGAGTCAGTCCTATGATAGTAATGTAAGAGAAAATAAATCAATTGTATGAGTTTCTTATAATCCATATCACATCAATTTACCAGTTTTTTTATAGTGCATATTGGATTTACACATGAATAATTAATTCATATCACCACTATAAAATTTACCCCATTTTTCCATGAATGGGCATCTTAAAAAATATTTTTATAAAATTATATGATCAGTTGGTGCAACAAGATCAATTCAACCTCTGGTTTTGTATGCTCAGATGGAATAGTCCTGTTAGACTAGTTCATAACAAAAGACTTAGGAAAACTGAAAGGCATCTAGTAACAATTAATTTTCATTGGATGGGCCCCATTACAGAAGAAATAACTATCTTGTGACATTTGAGAAGTAGTTTTATACATTAGTGAAAGATATCATGAACATGAAACATAATTCCTATATGGTTTGGGGTACCATTTTTCTAAATATTGAAATTATGGATATCATATATGATATTTTTATATTGTATACATCCAACATTCATATATTGTTAATCAACATGTGGAAACTATTCCTCATACCATCAGTGTCAACACACCTCATAGGTAGTGGAAGTGAGGATGATTGAAATGGATAGAATTCTACATTATTATTATTGCAGTATAATTTATCTAGTTTATTTAGATCATATACATGTATTTCTTTGATTTAATGTTTTTTATAAACTACATGGTGGTATTTAAATCTGGTATAGTCCACCAATATTATTAGGTAGTGTTAACATCTCTATACAAGGATCTTCATGAATTCACTTGGGATTTAGTTCTAAATACAGATAGAATTAAAGATATAATAATTGAGGTTGGAAAAATCTAGGACTAGTAAGCGTTAAAAAATTTGATTGTAGCTAAAGAAACATGAAATGTAACTCTTCCAATCACTGTGGATTGACACACCAACATCTTTCCAAATGATTTCTCTAGGTTACCATCCAAGAATGAAATAATATATTATATCAATATACTCCAATGATTATTCCCATAACTGACTATTTATATCCCATTTATTATGAATAACCCATTAATATATATTCCATTTATAATCACAACTCATTTATCACATATATCAATTCCATACCTTATCATATTTAACACAATCACATTAGACCAAATTCTCCCTTATGTTATGTCATCAACAAAACACATTAATCACTTATTTCGTTTAATAAAACAAGTTAACATGCCAACCTAAATGTCAGGGGTTCTATCTAACTATCCCATATATAATTTAAATGACTATGTTCTCAACATATCTTTAAAATCAAATCATGGAATGAAGCACAATTCCAGACAATTAATTGAAATAATCTTGAATCCAGCCTTCAAAAAACAAGTCTTCCACTTTTAAAAACTCAACATGTCCCATGAATTTCATTTCTATTTACAACCATAAAAGGGGATTTTAAATCATTTTCCAAAAAGGGGAACCACACCCTCATTTCTAATCACCATTTTAAATATATTAAGATAACCCCTTTTTTCTTGTAATATTGATGTAAACACCTCCTTTTCAAAAAAATACCCACTTTGATAACATTGTTGTCCTATATGGAAAACCATAACCAAATCAAAGTGAAAAATGATTATTTTAATCCATTTCAGAATCCAACTAGGCATTTCAAAAAAATACCAATTCCATATTTCAAATATCCCATTAACCTTGACTACATACCAACTTAAAATTCTCTACCCATTCACATTCATAATTATATTATTGAAACATTTTAAAAAATATTTCACCAATCTTAATGGTATGATCTCAAACATCAACGGTCCCAATAGAGTCTATTGAGGGTTTCATACATCAATCTGAGTCCTAATCTCACTTTTCTTACTAATGAACACAAAACATAGTAAAGAATTAAATTGGAACAACCACATACGCATATAACAAATAAAATTTATGAGAAAAATCTATAACACAACCTGTGGTCGCAGTGTCGTCGTGGTCACGGGGGGGCGAGGTCGTCGCGGTTGTGGGGTTGCGAGGTAGCCGGAGTCGCAATGTTGTCAGGTTCGTGTGGGGATGAGGTCCCCGGGGTCACGGGGTCGCCGATGTCGCTGGGTCTAGGTGGGGGGGAGAAGGGCCGACGACATCAAAAAAATGTTTTCTGGGCGGTTTTTAATAAACCACCGTGAAACCATTTCAAAAAAAGTTCAGCAGCAGTTACTGAAACCGCTGCTCAAACCAACTTCTCTTGTAGTGATTGGAGGAATTAGATGGGAAAAACCCCCACAATTATCAATTATTAACTGCATTAAGAGCTTCACTATAAATAATATAGTTAATTCTATGATGTCTCGATGCATATGATTCCCAGTAGTCCTGAGATGTGTGTCTCAGATGGATACATCCTTTTATGGAAACACTACATGAAAAACTTCTCCAAGTGACGAAAATACCCCCATTATCAGAAACCCCTCATTAGATGATCGTAATAGGTCTTCCAGTGAAAGTACCAACCACATTGAAAACACTTTAAAAAGAGATATGAATAACGATAATTAGGAACAGATAGGGGATACACCATAGAAATGGGTGCCACTGATTTACAATTCTCTCTAGAATGGGAACATTTAGGAGAACCAAGAGAAACTATATTGTAAACTGTGATATATTTCTTTAAGGGAACCAACTCAGATAGGATCTCCTCATCTACTACCTTCCCAAACCAAATTATCTGATAAGATATAAATCAATCCCTAATATCTATGTTAAACCCTCAAATTAATACTGAAAAATTAATTATTTCAATTGATGTTATCAAAAAATTAAAATAAACCATCTCATTAAAATGATGCTCAATTTCCTTCATAATTTGCTGACCTTATTAAACAACTAGGTGTTCTTAAACTTTATTCACCTTCAACTCATCAAGTATAAACAATTTGATGAAATTGGCCATAAATACATCTTAAAAAATCCTGACTTGCAATGATTATGGAAGGTTCACCTTCTTTTGATCAAGTCGTAGTCACCCAAAAAAACATAAAATAGTATTCATCCTTACGGAATTTGGAGTTCCCAAAAACCTACAAACTCATTTAACTTCTTCATTCCACTTCGCTACCACCCTCAAACATTGATCACCATGAAAACTGGGAAAAACCAAGAATACCCTAACTCTATCACCCTAATAGGAGTCTAGTCTTGTCCAATAAATAAGAGATACTTGCTAGAATCTTTTGGGATCATCACGAGTGAAATACTGCACATAATACAAAAAAACAAACTAAAATCAACATCAATATAAAATTCATATAAGAGAACATTTGACTATAAAAATATCACCCATAAACTAAAAATCATGGAAAAAACCAATAATCCTTTTTCAAAAACCACCATCTTGATTAAAAATTTGAAAATCACATTATTCCATGTCCGATTTTTTAAATACCGCAAAATTATTCGAAATAAAATCTAAACACACCCGACCTAATTTAAAAGTAAATAATTTTACACAATAAATATCCATTTGAAAACCCATTTTCCAATAATCTATTTTCATTAAAATTCAACTCACATTGTCAAATATTTAGTCAAACAAATTCTCACACCAAAAAATATGTAATAAGAATCTATTGTCCATTCATTCCCTAGAAATATGGTTTAACAGACCCTGTTCAAATAATGTTTGGACCAATTGAAGTATCTTAAATCATGAACATGGGATCCACATGGTTAGATTCCACATTAATTCTGACTATGTTTCACTGGTTCACTTCCATTATCATTACCCAAATCACATACCCAATAAGACCAACAAAGATACAATAATATAGCCTCTAAAATCCAAATCATAATAATCAAATCCTTAAAACCCATGGTATCTAGAGGCTCAGAAAGATCAATAGTTTTTTATTCTCTTCCTTCCCCTACCTATGGAGTTTCTCCAGCCCTATATCTAATCTAATTGACTCCCCAAATCAAAAGTACTTCAAGAAAACAATTTTTCCATGAACCATCATGGTTTTACCCCAAACTGGTCACCATTGTCAGCATGTGACAAGTTCCAAGAGATATTTATCATCCCCCACGAAGGAATGTATTTACAAGAATCCAATATCATACCATTGCGAGAAATATGACCCATAAAAAATAACATGAATAATCAATACAACAAAGGGAGCATAAACATGAATATCCAAAAATCAATTAACCCAAATAAGTAAAAACACCTTTGTAAATAGACTAGATATATAAAAAATCGAAAAATATATATAACTCAAACAAACAAGAACCCAAACAGTCTCCAACTCACATATTAGTAACCACCACCCATAAAACTATCATTGTCTACAAGAAAAAAAACAATAATAAGACCTTTCAAAGTATGTTGGTTATACTAATGTCGAGTGACATAAGAAGGGACTGAGAATAAAAAAACATAGTATGTAATCACCACTAAATCCACATTTACTTTCCTAAAAAATTTCATAAATTCAATTTACAAATAATTTTTAGAAATAAACAAATTATTAGGTAATGAAATGTTCGAATATTATGTAATATTATTCATATATTATATCATTTAAAAACTAATATTGAGTTAACAAATTATTAATACAAATAATTTTTTATCATTACTCATATGTATCTTGAAATTGAAATGTTTATCAGATTAACTGAACCTCTTTTTGAAATATGTTTTACCCAACCATAAAATATCATATTAGTCATTTAGGGTAAACTAATTCATTTTCATCCCTATTAAAATTAATGCTTGTTTTCAATACTTATTGATTTCAAAAATTGGTAACTCATATTCGTTTGTTCTAATTCAATGAGAATGTTATAATGTTCATACATTAATGTTTCATTTTATCTAAATATATCATGGTTTTCTTACTATATCTCTATTAAATGTAATCACATGTTATAATTTCTGGGACTTACATCCCATAAGAAAATACATTCAATAAATTTCAAGAAAATAATTCATTTTTTATATGTTTACCATATAAATATTGTATAGTTTATTAATAATTCAATTATATAATTGATATTAAGATAACTAATCCATTATAAACATACTGAATAACATCTATTCCATGTCCCTATTTTACAAAATTATGGTCAAATGCATAACAATCACTAATACACACCTTTCGCGGTGTGTGCAGAAAATAATTATATTTTTTCTTGGGAAACACAATAGATGACTAGGGGTGTCTCTCTTGAAGAGACATTTAGTTTAGTTCACTTTATCCTTTTATATCACCTAAAATATCCATTTTTTCTTTTTATTATTTAGTGAAATTGAGGATAGTATTTTTTTATGAAAAATATACACTCTCATACAATGAAAACAGAATGAGTTGATGAACAATGAGCATGGTTTTAGGGTTTCGTCTTAGTTTTAATCATTATTATCCTTTATATGATTAACACTAGTTTGATAACTCAAATATGAAATCTCATGTATTAATCACTATTCTTTTCCAGAATAAAAATAGATTTTGTTCCGTGTCATTGGGGATCGTAACACAATCTAGGAAATTTCCCTCTCACAAGCATACTACTCAAATATGTCCCAAATGTATAATAAATTTTAAAGGAAATTCAAGAATTTATTAACCTCCACCAAGTCCAAGCCTTGGGGTTGGAATCCCATTTCGGAGGGTCGAAGATCATAATGGAGGATAGATGAGGAGAGAGAGAGAGTGTAAGGATAGATAGAGAATAGTATAAATTATTTATAATGATTGTTAAAAATTATTATTAATATTAATTATTATTATTATTATTATTATTTATAAAAATGTATTTGAAAAATGAATGTATGGGGAAATAAAATAGTTTTAAATTAATAATGTGGTATTATAAATACTATTTATAATTATAATAATTATAAATTTTAATTACTAATTTAATAATTATAATTAAATAATAAGAAGTTACATTTTGGAAACCAAATAAAAAATGAATGAAATAAATTTATGAAAAATAAATTTAAAATAAAAATAATATAAAAACTAAAACCACACTAAAATAAAAATAAATTAAATAGGAGAAGAATTATGTGTGTAAAATAAAGTATCAGTGCAGCATGTTCCCCTGTGGGATCCCTCTATGGTTGTGAGCTCCAAGATGATGATTTCGGAAGGAGGTAAGGACCTCCTTTTACATGCATAATTCATCCACGTGAATTTTCATGTTTCAGACCCATTAAATAGATGATTTATGAATAGAACACATTAATAAAGTTGTTCCTCATTGTATTTCACATCTCCTCCAAAATGTTCAGCTCATTTTACCAACTGATATATGGGTTATGAATTTTTAATTCACCATTTCTTTTTACAGATGAGGGTTCATGGAATATTATATTAAATGTATAACATTCAATGGAATCTATAGTGACTTAAAAACTCCCAGAATGTTATTTTAGAGACTCTTCTAGGTGTCCTCATTCTATTCATGGTGGAATCATCTATATTTGTGGTGTGTAGGCAAAAAATTTCTTTCGTTATGGTTGTGGGGTCCATTTTTTCCACCTAAAAACTTCTCCAACTTCATTAATTTTTAAAGCCTCTAGATGCTCTAGTCAGTCAATTTGGAGTCTTATATTAAAATAAATGAACATAATACCCTTGACGTAAAATTATATCTAAAATCAAGAATTTACAACTTTTTAAAATTTAGACCATTTTCATTCTATAATTCAAATTACTCCTTATTTTTATAAATCAATTAATTACCTGGGTTTTATCATTGAAAAAAATTTAAAAAAATTCATTATTTTATTAAAAATCGTCAAATGATTTATCTCTGTCAAATAACCCCACACTAAAACCATGATCTTCCTTAAGAATAAAATCTCAACAAGGATATCAGAGGACACCAATGTTACCAATATTCAAATTCAAAAGCAATAAACTCAAACAATTTTCACTGTGAAATCCAACTATCAAAAATACACATAAATTAAAATTTTAATTTCCCTTTTTTCATAGAAATAATTAAATCATATATTTTTCTTTTTTCCTTTTATAAATGATAGAATTTATCCTTTCATTGATTCCAACTCCTTTGTTAATTATTTTTAAACATGCAAAATCATGATCTACCTCACATTTTCATAATTTCTCTAACAACTCATGATACTAATCAAGTAGATTTACACACATATCATGATAAAATTTTATTAATCCATAAACTTGTAAATGAACTACTTTCTCTACTTTGTAATGAAAAATGGATCATAAAATAATGAGGACTTGAAATAAAGGTTCAAATGACACTAAGGTTTATGGTTGGTATGATTTAATGATTTAAAATTTATGTATCTAGGAGGAGGTTTATCTCCTATTTAAAATTTATGATATCAAAAAGTGTAATGAAATTATCTCTGTTAAAGTAGAAACCCCCATTTCTTAAAAACACAATGTATGGTCATCACAAAATTATGTATAATTAATGATTTGTGAACCCTATTGAAAACTTTTTTTACTTTTGTATTTTTATTATTATTTTGAATGTTATGATTAGATAAATCATCACCTCCATCACATAATCGTACACAATCAAAATATCATCAATATGGAAAATGGTTTTTTTTTGTCCCAAATCACAACCCATTTTTCTCTTTTTTCGGTTCTTTTTTTCTTTTTTTAATCTTTATTTCAAGAGGCTCAAACCAGGGAGTACAATGATTGATTCCACAACCATTTTCAATCCACACAATAGAACCCCCACACTTCATCCTTGAAATATATATTCTCATGCCTACCATGATTTCCTTTACCAACATACTTCAACATAATAATATTATGAAAAAAATAGAGGATGGTGTGAATGGAAAAAATGGATTGAAACAGAGCACATCTCTAACACTGTCATTCACGGTCTCTATAGTATAAAAGAAGGATTGATATAATGGATGTTTTTTAAGGAAATGTGGCTTCTCAAAAGATGCCTCAATCATTTTACATGTTTTCTCACAGTAATATCATTGAAAAGTTTCAATGCCTTTTATGGTCAGGTACATGTCCCACGATCACTCGAGAAATATGCCCATGAAAAATAAGAAGTACCAATTCTAGAAATCATCTTTGGGAATGAGATAATCGATACTTTACAATCACTCGTGTAATCATTAATAATAACAAATAAATTTATATCAATTCTATAAATTCAAATCATGAAAAATGGATGGGAAATATCATTTATATGAATCAATTGTTTTCATAATATCATGAGTCATCATTTATATGTCTATGATTCACTTTATAGGTTCAATTTTCCATTTCAATAAATCAATCATATCAACATTGAATTATAATACAAGGAATCACAATATTCATAGTAAATTTATGTCTCTTAGATAAGCCGAGTAAACCATGAATTTAAGTGTGGGCATACAATTTTAACTTAATGTTAAAATCATTTTTTGGTAAAAAATGTATAGATATTAAAAACTAAAATTGAGCATCCTTTTTCTATGAAACATGGTTCTTCCCCTCCCACTATTATAGGATATTTTATACCATTATAAACCTAAAAAAGATAAAAACTCAATTAAGCATAAGGATCATGTCATTAATTCTCAAAAAAAGATAGATGGAGTGGGCTTCATGTAGCACTACTCTTAAGAAATGAATTTTACATCTAAATTAAAATAAATCATGTAAAAAATCATGGTACAGTCCCCCAAGTGGGCCTTAAATTTTTACCACCTATAAATGGAAGTACCATTTATTCACCAATGTCAGATGATGGATAGAGATTATTTGATTTGAATCACAGAATATGGCTTTTCCCATATTTTTCTTCATCCTTCGGGGTGAGGCATGATCCATGAAAAGAGTACACCAAATCATTCCCCTTACAAATTAGGTATATTGTAACACCAGAGACTTTTATGAGAAATATTTTGTTTTTACGTTATATAAATCATCAAAGGAATCTTTCGCTGCATGCAATCGCGACCTTCCTCGATAGTGTGTGTAGTACGCAATACCGAGTTCCACTAAACAACGATATATTATTATAATATTATAAACTAGCCGTTCTGAATAGTATTAACTGAATTTAAAATTTTACAACATTATAATTCATTCTACACATTTTCTATAACATAGTAAGAGAACAAAATAATTTTTTTTTTGGGTAAAATAAGTATTTATAAAAAAAAGCAGTTTTGCCACCTTTTGATGGCGCACCCACATTAAATCTGGTTTTTGACACATTTATAAGTTCAATTTGACAAAATAAAATTATTCATTTGAATAAGGATATAAAAATTTACTTTGGATAAATTTTTGATATTTTTCTGATAACTTTCATATTTTGATGAATAGTAAAAATACGCTAATTTTTAATTAAAAACAAATTTTTTCATTGAGATAATTTATATGGATAAATTATAATATTGAATGGTTTTAAAGTATAAATAGAATATATTTTACCATTTAATATAATTTATGTCATTATCATTAATTTCACATTGAATTCATAGGTAAAAACATTTCAATCTTTGGCAATGTTTTAACTTCTAAAACCAGTTTTCTTAACAACGGGATTTATTTTAAATTAATTACTGCAGCTTATATGTTTTGAATTTAGAAAAATGGATTCCATATTCAGAATCAGTGGGTCCAAATTATGTTAATAGGATACTTTTTATTTTTGGGCATTATGAATAGTAACTATGGTAAATTTTATTTACTATAGTAAAAGGTAAATCTGGTAATTAAGGGTAAATATAAGATTATAAAATTAACCTAACACCTTACAAAATCCTATTGGATGACTTAATGTCGACCCATATCACCTAAGGGTTGTATTAGATTCATTTAATGGACTTTGTTCCATGACAATAATTTAATTATTATTAAAATCAAGGAATGTGACAACATGTCACTTTCTTAAATCTTATAAGTATAATAATTTTAATTTGGTGATAAACATAATGAAACTTAGAACATGAATAGCCTCCAGAAATCTAATACAATTATCTAAATCATAGGAATTTATTTATAATTTTTAGGGATTAAATAATTATCATTATTTATGACACAATAGTGATGTTGAAATTATTTTATTAATTAAAATGTATAATAAATTGTTTTAAAAATATTAAAATAAATATTATATGAACTATTTAATGTTCCCCACTAATTTTCTAGATACATATGACATTTTATTAATCTATTGAAGCTTTTAGTTCGAACATATCCTCTGTATATATTTTATTTAAATTCAAATAAATGAATAGTGTCAAAATTGACACTATTGTTATTTTACAAAAATAACATATTATAAAATTGATTAAAAATCACAAAAATATTTAAAAATTATAAATTAAATTTTATATGGTAGAAAAAATCATAAAAGTGTCAAATTATGGAAAATTCACAACACATATGTAATTATTAATAATAATTTAAAATTTAGAATATTATTACCAAAAATAAAATTAAATTGATAAATAAGGATAAATCAAGTTGGTAATGTTTAAAATAAATTCCTAACATGTCTAAATTTTATTGGTTGATGAGATTAAAACCCTATATCATCTAATCCTCATATATGAGTCATTTTGGAAGTTTTTAAGTGGGGTTGGGATTTAATATAATCTAATATTTCTTATATTTCCAAAGGTGCCCCTCTCCTCCCTTATAAAAGGGCACCTCCTCCCTCTCATCCTCATACCAATTTGAGCCTTCAATATCGGCCAAACCCAACTCATTTCACTTCCCCACTTCCCCAGAATCATCCTAGAGGTTTTTATCTTCTTCAAAGACTAACCCTAGTGCCCTAAGAGGAGGTTAAGAAGAGGCGCGTCAAAAAGAGGTAATATCCATTACGGATCCTTTCCAAATTATTTCTTCTTCAACATATTCTTCTTTAGTTGTTTCATTATGAAGTAATAACATCAGTATCACTCATATACTGATATGTTATTATAAGTATGAAATAAACCTATTCAACATCTATATATCCTATGGAAAACGAAATCACCACGCGTGCGTACGTACGGAATACCGTCTCCACGCCGTGGTGTAATCTATTTTCCCCCACCACCTTTCTTGGATGGGTATAATGATGTAAATAATTACTATATATGATTATTGTAAATTGATATTTATTCTGAAATAGTATACATACACTACAATACAATTCCACGATCATGGGAACGATATCATCGCTCGTGCGTACGTACGGAATACTGTCTCCACGATGTGATGTGATTTGTTCTACATGATCTTCATTGAATAATGATTATATAAATGAATTTAATTAATAAATATGATATATAGTACATTAATACCATTCTGGAAAAGATTTATCTATAACCTAAAGAGAAGAATAAGAATTTATTCGACAAAACACGCATAAGAACAAAAAGTTATAAACACCCGAATAACAAGTAGCAATGAATTATTTCTACTAAGAAGCTGCAAATATGACCATATATGATATCATAACAATAATTATGATTCTATAATAAGTCAATAACATTATTTAAATCATTATACAGGATGTTCGGACACTTACGAGGCAAATCAGACCTAAGGTAAGGGAAAATATCACAATCTCATTTTTATCTAAGATTGTTTATACTTTGGTATTTACTAGGGTGTATTTTTTCATCCACATCCATGTTTCCTCAATATGTAATATTATTTCCATCCACCTACAATTGTGTAAATCCAATTTTACCCTTCGGTGAGTTTTTAGTAAAAGATATGAAAGGAATCTTTTGATGTTTTTCGTACAAGGTACTTTTTGACTTTTCCGACAAAAGTACGAGAAGATTGTTTTTTTAACTTATATGGAATGAATGGATTTTTAAAACATTATTTCCTAGAAGCTTCCTTTAAAATTTTTCAAGTTTATTTTTAATCAACTTCTTTTAGTTTAAAATTGTATGACATGTTGAGAAAGGAAAATGTTTTTGAAGTATAAAGGATATTTTCCTCAAGAATGGAGATCAAGAGTTTTATCAAAATTATTTTCCATCTAAGATAATATTGGGTTCTATTTCAATCCCTATTATTACATGGATTTGATTATGTTGTGATGGAAATATTTTTATGTATTCCTTTATCTTATATGAATTTTTTTATGATGTCACGATGTTTAAGATTCCCATTTTTATTACATGGGTTATTCTATGATGTATGTTTTATGATTTTGTGGCACATATAATAATGGTATCATTATGAGATGGGTGGTACCTATATCTCCATCCAATGCATTGGGTAAAGATTTTATATCTCATGAGATAGACATGGCTGGAACGGCAGGTTAAACCGGTTCAGTGAAACAGGACTGAAACGAGGAGTGAACTCGGTTCAGAAATGGACTTTGTCCACTAAGATAGTCTTGGAAATGAGTCTTGACTAACAGGAAATGATTCTCTATGATTATGTGTGTATGACACAAAGTTCAATGTTTTAAGTTATGATTATTGGGATTACATTTCACTACTATGATTTATCCCATGTTATGATATTATGATTTCTTTTTCAGGTTAATATTTACAAAAGTTATGTTCTTATGTATATGATGTGATTGATATTTCATTTGTTTACCCTTACTGAGCATTTGAGCTCACCCTTTTCTATGTTTTATTTCCCCAGGTCAGGAAGAAGGTTATTAAGTAGGATATGCCAAAAAGGGACTCTAGATATGATGAAATAAATGGGAGGCAAAGTAGATGCTTTTTGAAATAGTTGTTTATTTTTCCTAGTTTCTAAAGACTCTATACCTATACGGTCCTTTCCTGGTTTTGTTATATGTTGTAATAAGTGTGCTTCAATTCTGAAGTAATGAAAATGTATGTAAATGATGGTTCATTATAGTTGGTATCAGAGGAAAGGTATAGTCAACCTTTGGAAACTAGGATGTGAAAGCCTTAGTATGAATCCTAAGGATAAGTCTAAGCATAGAACACAATCCTAGTGTTTTATAAATGACCATGAACAATCTATGATATGACCTTAAGTGTGAAATTTTATTCTTGATTATGTGGTTTTTCCTATTATAATTATTGTTTCTCACACTATTCTTCTTGGTTTTAGTCAATGGCTGGAACCCAAAGGAACCATGTTAATGCGGAATGCGACGGGCAATGTAATTATTGTCCCCCTGAGCAACCAAACGTTATGGGAGATGGA
Source organism: Viscum album (assembly GCA_963277665.1). Lineage (NCBI taxonomy): Eukaryota > Viridiplantae > Streptophyta > Magnoliopsida > Santalales > Viscaceae > Viscum > Viscum album. Next base: position 1,246,264,228 of record OY728141.1, on the reverse strand, counting down.
GTGAAAAATCTTTTAGCCATGCTCACACAACTTTCTCAAGCTATGAATCATGCAGGACTTCCAAAAGAGCAAAGGAAGGAGCAACATTCTGTTGAATCCTTCATGAGGTAGTGTCCAACTTCTTTCAGTAGGTCTACTGATCCATTAGTTTCTGAACAATGGATTCATACTATTGAAAAGATATTTTCAGTTCATCAATGTTCTGAACATGATAAAGTCATCCTAGCAGTGTATTGTTTAGAAGGAGATGCTGATCAATGGTGGAATATTATTAAGAATACGAGGCAAAGGGATGAAATTGAGTCCATGGAATGGTACGAGTTCAAGAACTTATTTTTCAATAAGTACTACCCTCGTATTATCCGAACAAAGATGGAGAAAGAGTTTCTTGAACTGAAGTAAAAGGACGATGAATCTGTTGGTACTTATAAAACAAATTTTACAAGACATGCAAGGTACGCTTCTTGTATTATTATCCAACCTGAGAGTAAGATCGATCGATTCTTTAGTGGCTTAAAACCAAGTCTTCGAAGGGCGTTAGCCATAAGGGTCTTCAATAGATACGAGTAAATCGTTCTATGTGCTCTCAAAGTTGATATGGAGATTGGAGTAACCCATCAGTCATATGGGTTTGATAAGAAGAGGAAAATGTAATTCAAAGGAAAATCTAAAGAGCACACTGGAAATAAGATGATCTTTCCCTTATGCTCAAAGTGTGGAATGAAACATGGAGGGAGTTTTCTTAAAGGGACAAGTAAATTTTTCAAATGTGGAAAGGAAGGTCATCGGGCATTTGAATGCCGCAATGATGGGAAGAAGATGTCTAATGATGCAAAAAAAGGAAGGGACACACAGAATGAACCTACTACACTTCAATGTTTCAACTGCAAGGAGATGGGGCATTATGCCAATAAATGTCCTAATCCAAGGGTTGATGATGATGATCGACATCAACAAAATCTTAAGGCTAAAGACAAAGGAATGTCACATCCAATTTCTATCAGCGATGTGGAGTACAATAACAATGTGGTGAAAGGTACACTTACCATCCACTCTAAAGTAGAAAATGTTTTATTTGATTCTAGATCCACCCACTCCTTTATTTCTGAAGATTTTTCTAAGGGTATCACTGTATTACCTCAACAATTAGATGTTGAGTTAGCTGTGACAACCCCTAATGGCACAACAGTCGCATCAAAAGTTTATAAATCTTCTCCGATTGAAGTTTGTGGGAAAGTGCTTCCTGCAAATCTTGTGATCCTTCCTATAGTGGAATTTGATGTGATTCTTAGCATGGATTAGATTTCTCTACATGGAGCTCATATCAATTTTCAAAGAAGGGAAGTCACATTTCATATTCCAGATCAATCTATGATTGTCTATCGATGCAAGGATGACCATAACCTTCCAGTCGAAATTTCTTCGATTTTATGGGTATTGATTCCACTAAATAAAGGTTATTTATCTCAAATGGTTGGTGAGAAACTCACGATTAAGAATATTCCCATTGTACGAGAGTTTGATGATGTCTTTTCAGAGGAATTACAGGGTCTCCCACCAAATCGGGAAGTTGAGTTTTCAAAAGAACTTGTACTGGGTGCTTTGCCTATTTCAAAGATACCTTATAGAATGGCCCCAATTGAGTTGCAGGAATTGAAGAAGCAACTCCATGAGAATCTTGATAAGGGATTCATACGCCCTAGTGCATCAACTTAGGGAGCAGCTGTTTTGTTTGTTAAGAAGAAATATGGATCAATGAGACTCTGCATTGATTATCGAGAACATAACAAGCTCACTATCAAGAACAAATATCCTCTCCCACGCATTGATGACCTATTTGACCAACTACGCGGAGCTCAATACTTTTCCAAGATTAATCTTCGTTTAGGTAATCATCAATTAAGGGTCAAAAGGGAGGATGTACCAAAGACGGCTTTCCGTATAGGGTATGGACACTATGAATTTATAGTGATGCCATTTGGTCTTACTAATGCCCCTTCTATCTTCATGGATCTGATGAATAGTGTCTTTAGAGACTATCTTGATCAGTTTGTGGTAGTCTTTATAGACGATATTCTTGTATATTCAAAGAGCAAGGAAGAACATGAAGATCACTTGAGAATTATATTGAAGACCCTTATAAATGAGAAGCTTTATGAAAAATTTACCAAGTGTGAATTTTGGCTTCAAAGAGTTTCATTTTTGGGTCATATAATCTCAAAAGAGGGGATTTCTGTGGATCCAGAAAAAACAGAGGTTATTGAAAGATGGTTGAGACCAACAACAGTGACTGAGATCCGAAGTTTTCTTGGTTTGGCTGGATATTATCGAAGTTTTGTGAATGATTTTTCACGATTATCTAATCCACTAACCAAGTTGACTCGGAAAGGAGTTATGTTTGTTTGGATGGAGGAATGTGAAGAGAATTTCAAGGAGTTGAAAAGAAGGTTATCCAGTGCACCTGTTCTCACACTGCCTTGTAGTGCAGAAAGGTTTGTGATCTATAGTGATGCATCCAAGAAGGGTTTGGGGTGTGTTCTTATGCAAAATGATAAGGTGATAGCTTATTCCTCACGACAGTTGAAAATACATGAGCAAAATTACCCAACTCATGATTTGGAGTTAGCTGCGGTAATCTTTGCATTAAAGATTTGGAGGCATCACCTTTATGGTGAAGGTCTGATATTTATACTGATCATAAATGTTTAAAGTATATTTTCACACAAAAGGAGCTGAATATGCGCCAAAGAAGACGGTTGGAGCTGATTAAGGATTACGACTGCTCAATCCATTACCACCCTGGGAAAGCAAACAAGGTGGTAGATGCATTAAGTAGACAAAACCATGCCAGTTTATCCATGATGAGGATCACAAAAGATACAATATTTATTGATTTACAAAGGATGGATCTTGGAATTATAATGAAAGGGAAAAAATTGTATCTTTCTCAAATGAATGTTCAATCATCTATACATGTGATGACTAAAGAGGAACAAAAAGAAGATGTCGAGTTACAAAAGAAGGTGAGAAATGTTCCTGAATTCAACCTTGATTGTGACTGGGATAATAAAGTTTAGGAATCGGGTTTGTGATCCTCCCATCCCCGAATTAAAGAAGGAGCTTCTGGATGAGGCTCATAGTTCTTCATTCTCTATTCATCCTGGAAGAACGAAGATGTATAGGGACCTGAAAGAGTAATTCTGGTGGGATGGAATGAAAAGAGATGTTGCTGAATATGTCACTCGATGCTTGGTTTGTCATCAAGTTAAAGCTGAGAGACAGAAGTCTAAGGGGATGTTACAACCATTACCCATACCCAAATGGAATGGGAAACCATCACTATGGACTTTGTCACAGGACTTCCTAAAACATCCAAAGGCAATAATGCTATCTGGGCCATAATTGATCGTCTTACAAAGTCTGTACACTTCATCACTATTAGAGAGGATTTCTCTCTAGATCATCTTGCCAGGATATATGTGAAGGAAGTGGTAAGATTGCATGGAGTACCACTTTCTATTATATCTTATCGGGATCCGAGGTTTACTTCAATGTTCTGGCGAAGTCTTCAACATACTCTGGATATAGAGTTGAGTTTCAGCACTGCTTATCATCCTCAGACAGATGGTCAGTTTGAGAGAACAATTCAAACTCTAGAAGATATGTTGATAGCTTGCTCTATGGATTTCAAAGGTGGTTGGGATCAACACCTACCTTTGGTGGAATTTTCTTATAATAATAGCTTTCACTCCAGTATTCAGATGGCTCCTTATGAAGCTCTCTATGGAAAGAAATGTAGGAATCCAACTTGTTGGGATGGAGTTGGGGAAAGAAAGCTATTAGGACCTGATATTGTTGATGAGATGGTAGAAAAGATCCGATCTATTCAAAAAAACATAAGAGAAGCTCAGAGTCGACAGAAAAGTTATGCCAACAACCGAAGAAAATACCTAGAGTTTGAAGTGGGTGATAAAGTGTTCTTACGAATATCTCCCTGGAAGAGGGTCATGAGATTTGGAAAGAAGGGGAAGTTGAGCCCTAGATATATCGGTCCTTTCGAAATACTGGATCGTGTTGGGAAGGTAGCTTACCGATTGACGCTTCCACCGAATCTCTCTCAAGTTCACGATGTGTTCCATGTATCTCTTCTGAGAAAATACATACCTGATCCTTCACATGTACTCAGCTCAGAAGTTGTACCGCTGGAGTAAGATCTTTCTTATGAAGAACAATCGATAGAGATTCTATATCGTAGTGAAAAATTCTTACGAAACAAGACCACTCGCTTGGTGAAAGTTTTTTGGAGGAACCACCAATTAGAAGAAGCTACATGGGAGCTTTAGGATATGACGAGGGAGAGGTATCCTCATCTGTTTGTTACAAAGTAACGAATTTCGAGGGCGAAATTCATTTTAAGGGGGGTAGAATGTTACACCCGAGACTGTTATGAGAAATATTTTGTTTTTATGTTATATAAATCATCAAAGGAATCTTTCGCTGCACGCAATCTCGACCTTCCTCGATAGCGTGTGTAGTACACAATACCAAGTTCCACTAAAAAACGATATATTATTATGATGTATGTTTTAAGATTTTGTGGCACATATAATAATGGTATCATTATGAGATGGGTGGTACCTATATCTCCATCCAGTGCATTGGGTAAAGATTTTATATCTCATGAGATAGACATGGCTGGAACGGCAGGTTAAACCGGTTCAGTGAAACAGGACTGAAACGAGGAGTGAACTCGGTTCAGAAATGGACTTTGTCCACTAAGATAGTCTTGGCAATTAGTCTTGACTAATAGGAAATGATTCTCTATGATTATGTGTGTATGACACAAAGTTTAATGTTTTAAGTTATGATTATTGGGATTACATTTCACTACTATGATTTATCCCATGTTATGAAATTATCATTTCTTTTTCAGGTTAAGATTTACAAAAGTTATGTTCTTATGTATATGATGTGATTGATATTTCATTTGTTTACCCTTACTGAGCATTTGAGCTCACCCTTTTGTATGTTTTATTTCCCCAGGTCAGGAAGAAGGTTATTAAGTAGGATATTCCAAAAAGGGACTCTAGATATGATGAAATAAATGGGAGGCAAAGTAGATGCTTTATGAAATAGTTGTTTATTTTTCCTTGTTTCTAAAGACTCTATACCTATACGGTCCTTTCCTGGTTTTGTTATATGTTGTAATAAGTGTGTTTAAATTCTGAAGTAATGAAAATGTATGTAAATTATGGGTCATTATAGTTGGTATCAGAGGAAAGGTATAGTCAACCTTTGGAAACTAGGATGTGAAAGCCTTAGTAAGAATCCTAAGGATAAGTCTAAGCATAGAACACAATCCTAGTGTTTTATAAATGACCATGAACAACCTATGATAAGACCTTAAGTGTGAAATTTTATTCTTGATTATGTGGTTTTTCCTATTATAATTATTGTTTCTCACACTATTCTTCTTGGTTTTAGTCAATGGCTGGAACCCAAAGGAACCATGTTAATGCGGAATGCGACGGGCAATGTAATTATTGTCCCCCTGAGCAACCAAACGTTATGGGAGATGGAGTGAAAAATCTTTTAGCCATGCTCACACAACTTTCTCAAGCTATGAATCATGCAGGACTTCTAAAAGAGCAAAGGAAGGAGCAACATTCTGTTGAATCCTTCATGAGGTAGTGTCCAACTTCTTTCAGTAGGTCTACTGATCCATTAGTTTCTGAACAATGGATTCATACTATTGAAAAGATATTTTCAGTTCTTCAATGTTCTGAACATGATAAAGTCATCCTAGCAGTGTATTGTTTAGAAGGAGATGCTGATCAATGGTGGAATATTATTAACAATACGAGGAAAAGGGATGAAATTGAGTCCATGGAATGGTACGAGTTCAAGAACTTATTTTTCAATAAGTACTTCCCTCGTATTATCCGAACAAAGATGGAGAAAGAGTTTCTTCAACTGAAGTAAAAGGACGATGAATCTGTTCGTACTTATAAAACAAATTTTACAAGACATGCAAGGTACGCTTCTTGTATTATTATCCAACCTGAGAGTAAGATCGATCGATTCTTTAGTGGCTTAAAACCAAGTCTTCGAAGGGCGTTAGCCATAAGGGTCTTCAATAGATACGAGTAAATCGTTCTATGTGCTCTCAAAGTTGATATGGAGATTGGAGTAACCCATCAGTCATATGGGTTTGATAAGAAGAGGAAAATGTAATTCAAAGGAAAATCTAAAGAGCACACTGGAAATAAGATGATCTTTACCTTATGCTCAAAGTGTGGAATGAAACATGGAGGGAGTTTTCTTAAAGGGACAAGTAAATGTTTCAAATGTGGAAAGGAAGGTCATCGGGCATTTGAATGCCGCAATGATGGGAAGAAGATGTCTAATGATGCAAAAAAAAGGAAGGGACACACAGAATGAACCTACTACACTTCAATGTTTCAACTGCAAGGAGATGGGGCATTATGCCAATAAATGTCCTAATCCAAGGGTTGATGATGATGATCGACATCAACAAAATCTTAAGGCTAAAGACAAAGGAATGTCACATGCAATTTCTATCAGCGATGTGGAGTACAATAACAATGTGGTGAAAGGTACACTTACCATCCACTCTAAAGTAGAAAATGTTTTATTTGATTCTAGATCCACCCACTCCTTTATTTCTGAAGATTTTTCGAAGGGTATCACTGTATTACCTCAACAATTAGATGTTGAGTTAGCTGTGACAACCCCTAATGGCACAACAGTCGCATCAAAAGTTTATAAATCTTCTCCGATTGAAGTTTGTGGGAAAGTGCTTCCTGCAAATCTTGTGATCCTTCCTATAGTGGAATTTGATGTGATTCTTAGCATGGATTGGATTTCTCTACATGGAGCTCATATCAATTTTCAAAGAAGGGAAGTCACATTTCATATTCCAGATCAATCTATGATTGTCTATCGATGCAAGGATGACCATAACCTTCCAGTCGAAATTTCTTCGATTTTATGGGTATTGATTCCACTAAATAAAGGTTATTTATCTCAAATGGTTGGTGAGAAATTCACGATTAAGAATATTCCCATTGGACGAGAGTTTGATGATGTCTTTTCAGAGGAATTACAGGGTCTCCCACCAAATCGGGAAGTTGAGTTTTCAAAAGAACTTGTACCGGGTGCTTTGCCTATTTCAAAGATACCTTATAGAATGGCCCCAATTGAGTTGTAGGAATTGAAGAAGCAACTCCATGAGAATCTTGATAAGGGATTCATACGCCCTAGTGCATCAACTTAGGGAGCACCTGTTCTGTTTGTTAGGAAGAAATATGGATCAATGAGACTCTGCATTGATTATCGAGAACATAACAAGCTCACTATCAAGAACAAATATCCTCTCCCACGCATTGATGACCTATTTGACCAACTACGCGGAGCTCAATACTTTTCCAAGATTGATCTTCGTTTAGGTTATCATCAATTAAGGTTTAAAAGGGAGGATGTACCAAATACGGCTTTCCGTATAGGGTATGGACACTATGAATTTATAGTGATGCCATTTGGTCTTACTAATGCCCCTTCTATCTTCATGGATCTGATGAATAGTGTCTTTAGAGACTATCTTGATCAGTTTGTGGTAGTCTTTATAGACGATATTCTTGTATATTCAAAGAGCAAGGAAGAACATGAAGATCACTTGAGAATTATATTGAAGACCCTTATAAATGAGAAGCTTTATGAAAAATTTACCATGTGTGAATTTTGGCTTCAAAGAGTTTCATTTTTGGGTCATATAATCTCAAAAGAGGGGATTTCTGTGGATCCAGAAAAAACAGAGGTTATTGAAAGATGGTTGAGACCAACAACAGTGACTGAGATCCGAAGTTTTCTTGGTTTGGCTGGATATTATCGATGTTTTGTGAATGATTTTTCACGATTATCTAATCCACTCACCAAGTTGACTCGGAAAGGAGTTAAGTTTGTTTGGATGGAGGAATGTGAAGAGAATTTCAAGGAGTTGAAAAGAAGGTTATCCAGTGCACCTGTTCTCACACTGCCTTGTAGTGCAGAAAGGTTTGTGATCTATAGTGATGCATCCAAGAAGGGTTTGGGGTGTGTTCTTATGCAAAACGATAAGGTGATAGCTTATTCCTCACGACAGTTGAAAATACATGAGCAAAATTACCCAACTCATGATTTGGAGTTAGCTGCGGTAATCTTTGCATTAAAGATTTGGAGGCATTACCTTTATGGTGAAGGTCTGATATTTATACTGATCATAAATGTTTAAAGTATATTTTCACACAAAAGGAGCTGAATATGCGCCAAAGAAGACGGTTGGAGCTGATTAAGGATTACGACTGCTCAATCCATTACCACCCTGGGAAAGCAAACAAGGTGGTAGATGCATTAAGTAGACAAAACCATGCCAGTTTATCCATGATGAGGATCACAAAAGATACAATATTTATTGATTTACAAAGGATGGATCTTGGAATTATAATGAAAGGAAAAAATTGTATCTTTCTCAAATGAATGTTCAATCATCTATACATGTGATGACTAAAGAGGAACAAAAAGAAGATGTCGAGTTACAAAAGAAGGTGAGAAATGTTCCGGAATTCAACCTTGATTGTGACTGGGATAATAAAGTTTAGGAATCGGGTTTGTGTTCCTCCCATACCCGAATTAAAGAAGGAGCTTCTGGATGAGGCTCATAGTTCTTCATTCTCTATTCATCCTGGAAGAACGAAGATGTATAGGGACCTGAAAGAGTAATTCTGGTGGGATGGAATGAAAAGAGATGTTGCTGAATATGTCACTCGATGCTTGGTTTGTCATCATGTTAAAGCTGAGAGACAGAAGTCTAAGGGGATGTTACAACCATTACCCATACCCAAATGGAATGGGAAAACATCACTATGGACTTTGTCACAGGACTTCCTAAAACATCCAAAGGCAATAATGCTATCTGGGCCATAATTGATCGTCTTACAAAGTCTGCACACTTCATCACTATTAGAGAGGATTTCTCTCTAGATCATCTTGCCAGGATATATGTGAAGGAAGTGGTAAGATTGCATGGAGTAACACTTTCTATTATATCTGATCGGGATCCGAGGTTTACTTCAATGTTCTGGCGAAGTCTTCAACATACTCTGGATACAGAGTTGAGTTTCAGCACTGCTTATCATCCTCAGACAGATGGTTAGTTTGAGAGAACAATTCAAACTCTAGAAGATATGTAGATAGCTTGCTCTATGGATTTCAAAGGTGGTTGGTATCAACACCTACCTTTGGTGGAATTTTCTTATAATAATAGATTTCACTCCAGTATTCAGATGGCTCCTTATGAAGCTCTCTATGGAAAGAAATGTAGGAATCCAACTTGTTGGGATGGAGTTGGGGAAAGAAAGCTATTAGGACCTGATATTGTTGATGAGATGGTAGAAAAGATCCGATCTATTCAACAACACATAAGAGAAGCTCAGAGTCGACAGAAAAGTTATGCCAACAACCGAAGAAAATACCTAGAGTTTGAAGTGGGTGATAAAGTGTTCTTACGAATATCTCCCTGGAAGAGGGTCATGAGATTTGGAAAGAAGGGGAAGTTGAGCCCTAGATATATCGGTCCTTTCGAAATACTGGATCGTGTTGGGAAGGTAGGTTACCGATTGACGCTTCCACCGAATCTCTCTCAAGTTCACGATGTGTTCCATGTATCTCTTCTGAGAAAATACATACATGATCCTTCACATGTACTCAGCTCAGAAGGTATACCGCTGGAGTAAGATCTTTCTTATCAAGAACAATCGATAGAGATTCTATATCGTAGTGAAAAATTCTTACGAAACAAGACCACTCGCTTGGTGAAAGTTTTTTGGAGGAACCACCAATTAGAAGAAGCTACATGGGAGCTTGAGGATATGACGAGGGAGAGGTATCCTCATCTGTTTGTTACAAAGTAACGAATTTCGAGGGCGAAATTAATTTTAAGGGGGGTAGAATGTTACACCCGAGACTGTTATGAGAAATATTTTGTTTTTATGTTATATAAATCATCAAAGGAATCTTTCGCTGCACGCAATCGCGACCTTCCTCGATAGCGTGTGTAGTACGCAATACCAAGTTCCACTAAAAAACGATATATTATTATAATATTATAAACTAGCCATTATGAATAGTATTAACTGATTTTTAAATTTTACAACAATATTATTCATCTTACACATTTTCTAGAACATGGTAAGAGAACAAAATAATTTTTTTGGGTAAAATAATTATTTATAAAAAAATGCAGTTTTACCGCCTTTTGATGGCGCACCCACATTAAATATGGTTTTTGACACATTTATAATTTCAATTTGACAAAATAAAATTATTCTTTTGAATCAGAATATAAAAATTTACTTTGGATAATTTTTTTTTATTTTTCTGATAACTTTCATATTTTGATGAATAGTAAAAATACGCTAATTTTTAAATAAAAACAACTTTTTCATTGAGATAATTTATATGGATAAATTATAATATTGAACGGTTTTAAAGTATAAATAGAATATATTTTTACCATTTAATATAATTTATGTCGTTAGCATTAATTTCACATTGAATTCATAGGTAAAAACATTTTAATCTTTGGCAATGTTTTAACTTCTAAAACCTGTTTTCTTAACAACGGGATTTATTTTAAATTAATTACTGAAACTTATATTTTTTTAATTTTGAAAAATTTATTCCATATTCAGAATCAGTGGGTCTAAATTATGTTAATAGGCTACTTTTTATTTTTGGGCATTATGAATAGTAACTACGGTAAATTTTATTTACTATAGTTAAAGGTAAATTGGGTAATTAATGGTAAATATAAGATTATAAAATTAACCTAACACCTGCCAAAATCCTATTGGATGACTAAAATTAGACCCATATAACCTAAGGGTCGGATTATATTCATTTAATGGACTTTTTTCCATGAAAACAATTTAATTATTATTAAAACCAAGGAATTTGACAACATGTCACTTTCTTAAATCTTATAAGTATAATAATTTTATTTTGGTGATAAACATAATGAAACTTCGAACATTAATAGTCACCAGAAAGATAATATAATTATCTACATCATAGAAATTAATTTATAATTTTTAGGGATTAAATAATTATCATTAAATATGACACAATGGTGATGTTGAAATTATTTTATTAATTAAAATGTCAAATAAATTGTTTTAAAAATATTATAATAAATATTATATGAACTATTTAATGTGCTCCAATAATTCTCTAGATACATATGACATTTTATTAATCTATTAATTCTTTTATTTCAAACTTATCCTCTGTATATATTTTATTTAAATTCAAATAAATGAATAGTGTCAAAATTGACACTATTGTTATTTTATAAAAATAACATATTATAAAATTGTTTAAAAATCACAAAAAAATTTAAAAATTATAAATTAAAATTTATATGGTCTACAATGTCATAAAGTATCAAATTATTTAAAATTCACAACACATATGTAATTATTAATAATAATTTAAAATTTAGAATATTATTACCACAAATAAAATTAAATTGATAAATAAGGATAAATCAAGATGTTAATGTTTAAAATAAATTCCTAAAATGTATAAATTTTATTGGTTGACGAGATTACAACTCTATCTCATCTAATATTTGTATGTGAGTCATTTTGGATGTTTTTAAGTGGGGGTGGGATTTAATATAAACTAATATTTCTTATATTTCCAAAGGTGTCCCTCTCCTCCCTTATAAAAGGGCACCTCCTCCCTCTCATCCTCACACCAATTTGAGCCTTCAAGCTCGGCCAAACCCTGCCCATTTCACTTCCCCACTTCCCTAGAATTATCCTTGAGGTTCTGGTCTTCTTCAAAGACCAACCCTAGTCTCCTAAGAGGAGGTTAAGAAGAGGCGCGTCAAAAAGAGGTAATATCCATTACCGATCCTTTCCAAATTATTTCTTCTTCAACATCTTCTTTTTTAGTTGTTTCATTATGAAGTAATAACATCAGTATCAATTTTATACTGATATGTTATTATAAGTATTAAACAACCCTATTTCAACATCTATTCATCTTATGGAAAACGAAATCACCGCGCGTGCGTACGTACGGAATACCGTCTCCACGCCGTGGTGTAATCAATTTTCCCCCACCACCTTACTTGGATGGGTATAATGATTTAAATAATTACTATATATGATTATTGTAAAGTGATATTGATTCTGAAATATTATACATAAACTCCAATACAATTCCACGATCATGGGAACGATATCATTGCTCGTGCGTACGTACGGAATACCGTCTCCACGATGTGATACGATTCATTCTACATGATCTTCATTGCATAATGATTATATAAATGAATTGAATGAATAAATATGATATATAGTACATCAATACCATTCTGGAAATGATGTATCTATAACTTAAAGAGGAGAGTAAGAATTTATTCGACAAAACACGCATAAGAACAAAAAGTTATAAATACCCGAACAACAAGTAGCAATGAAATATTACTACTAAGAAGCTAAGAATATGACCATATATGATATCATAACAATAATTATGATTTTTTAATAAGTCAATAACATTATTTAAATCATTATACAGGAGTTTTGGACACTTACGAGGCAAATCGGACCTAAGGTAAGGGAAAATATCACAATCTCATTTTTATCCGAGATTGTTTATACTTTGGTATTTACTGGGGTTTATTTTATCATCCACATCCATGTTTCCTCAATATGTAATATTATTTCCATCCACCTACAATTGTGTAAATCCAATTTTACCCTTCGGTGAGTTTTTAGTAAAAGATATGAATGAAATCTTTTGACGTTTTTTGTATGAGGTACTTTTTGACTTTTCCGACAAAAGTACGAGAAGAATGTTTTTTTAACTTATACGGAATGAATGGATTTTTAAAACATTATTTCCAAGAAGCTTTATTTATATGTTTTAATGTTTATTTTTAATCAACTTGTTTTAGTTTAAAATTATATGACATGTTGAGAAAGGAAAATGTTTTTGAAGTAGAAAGGATATTTTCCTCAAGAATGGAGATCAAGACTTTTATAAAAATTATTTTCCATCTAAAATAATATAGGGTTCTATTTCTATCCCTATTATTACATGGATTTGATTATGTTGTGATGGAAATATTTTTATGTATTCCTTTATCTTATATGAATTGTTTTACGATGTCACGATGTTTAAGATTTGTAACACCTCGAGATTTTATGAAAAATATTCTTTTTAATTTCATTAATGTCTTGTGTTGTACGCTACACCAAATAGAGCTTTCACAACACGCATCCTTGACTTGCCTTTCATTACACTCAATCGCGACCTTCCTCGATAGCGTGTGTAGTACGAAATACCGAGTTTCACTAAACAACGATATGCTATTAAAATATTATTAAAACTAACCGATATGAATATTAATAACCACCTTTTAAAATTTTATAAAATTTATTTTACAAAATGGACTTCATTTTTGAATTCGGAGTATCGAATTTAGTCTAAGGTGAAATTTTGGTACTTTTCGAATAATTTTCATATTCTGATGAATAGTGAAAATTACTAAATTTTAATTAAAAACAACTTTTTTAATCGAAGTAAGTAATAGTTGTAAATTATTAATTTTAGTGGTTTTAAAGTATATTTAGAATATATTTTTACAATTTAATACAGTGTTGGTCATTGGATGCAATTTCACATTTAAACCAGTTATAAACAAGTGTCAATCTTTTGATAGTTATTATCACTTAAAAACACGTCATTTGTATTGACGATGGGAATTAATTTTTAAATTATTTAATGTAACTAGTATGTTTTGAATTTGGTAAAGTAGACATCATTTTTGATTTCATAATTTCAAATATATCTTATGCCGATTTTTTTGTATTTTTCTGAAAACTTTCAATTTTTGATGAATAGTGAAACCACTAAGTGGTAGTTATAAAAACTGAATTTTTCATAAAACATAATTTTACCCCTTCTGTGAGTGGGATTTCGAAAATCTGAGACACACGGTTGATTTCAGTAAGTAAAATGTGGTTCAATGAGATGAAAATAATTTTTTGGTGAATAGTAAATTTTTACATTTTTTTACCACGGTTAAAAGTAAATAGGGTAATTAAGGGTAAAAATGATATTATTATTACCCTAAAACATGTCCTAATTCTATTGGAAAAGTTTAATTTGACCAAAAACAACCTTAGGAATAAAATATGACAATTTAGGCCCACTTGGATTAGATTAGGACATTTATTATTAATTTATTTAATAAAGGGTAAAAATAGTTAAAATAAAAGTTTAATAAGTAAATCATTTTTAATATGGGGTTATACATAAGATAAATTAGACTATAAAAATTAATTAGAAATCTAAAAATATTTCCTACATAATGGTATTTTATTTGTAATTTTTAGACATTAAATAATTTAATTTATTTATAACACAACGATGATGCAGTAATTATCTTATTAATGAAATATTGACATAATTGATGTTATAAATGCCCAAATAAATATAATTTTAGACTTTTTATGAATTAAACTAATTTTTTAGGTTTATATGACATGTTAGTATTGATTTAATTAATATTTTTCGAACTAATAATTCTGGTATGATTTTAACAAAAATCAATTGCTTAATAGTGTCAAAATTGACATAAAATAGTTTATAAAACAAATATTATATTACTAATTGTTATTTTATTATTAAAAATCTAAGGTTAGGAGAAATAACTTAGATAAGGTTATATATATTAATAATAAACAACTTGGGGTTCGTTTTCCTTGTTATAGTATGTTTATTAACCTTTTAGTATAAGAACACAAGAAGACACGGTAAAAGTAAAATTATTTAACTTAATGTTAAATCTAAATGATAAGGTTAAAATAGGAACCTAAACTTTTCTATATTCTATTGGATGAGAGTATTTCGACCCATCCCCACCTTATCCTCGAAATAAATCAATTTGGAGCTATTTAAAACCGAACTTGACTTTATAATAAAATAATATTTTTAGTTATTCCAAAGGTGCCCCTCTCCTCCCATATAAAAGGGCACCTCCTCCCTCTCTTCCTCACACAGCTTTGTGCCTTCAATCTCAGCCAAACCCTACCAAATTCTCTTATCCACTTCCCTAGAAACATACTAGAGGTTCTGGTCTTCTTCAAAGACCCATTTTAGTGCCCTAAAAGGAGTTCTCAAAGAAGCACTTCAAAGAAGAGGTAATGTCCGTTACCGATTGTTTCATCTTTATTTCTTCTTCCACTTCTTCTTCTTAGGTTGTTTCATTATGAAGTAATAACATCAGTATAAATAATATAATGATATGTTATTATAATTATGAAACAACCCTATTTCACAATCTATCTGTCCTACGGAAAACGAAATCACTGTGCGTGCGTACGTACGGAATACCGTCTCCACGTCATGGTGAAATCTATTTTCCACCACCACCTTACTTGGATGGGTATAATGGTGTAAATAAAAACTATATATGATTATTTTAAAATGATATTGATTCTGAAATAGTATACATACACTCCAATATATTCCCACGATCATGAGAACTATATCATCGCTCGTGCGTACGTACGGACTACCGTCTCCACGACGCGATGAGATTCATTCTCCACTTTAACCATTCATGAATGATTATAATGTATATATAATAAGTAATCATGAAAAATATATGACATAATAATGATACTGGATTTTTGTGTACATATATGTATGTCATCTACTTAATTCCATTCAACTCAATAAGGAAACGAAAACAGCGTTCATGCGTACATACGGTCTACCGTCTCCATGAACGGTGTATTTCATTCCATTTAATGATCTATTAAATATATGTATATTCTGAGTATATATTATATATAAATCATTTTTTATATTCTGGAATTAAGTAATCATGATCTAAGTAATCATATGAATAATTACAAGTTAAAACACGAACAACAAATGAGACGATTTTACCCAAAACGATACTTTAACATGAATTTACAAAAGAACGGGTAATATAAAGTCATAAGTGAACCATATATGATATAATAATAGTGAATATGATTCTGTAATAAGTCAATGACATTATTTAAATCATTATACAGGAGGTTCTGACACTTATGAAGCAAATCAGACCTAAGGTAAGGGAAATATCACAATCTCATTTTTCTCCGAGATTGTTTATACTTTGGTATTTACTGGGGTTTATTTTATCATCCACATCCATGTTTCCTCAATATGTAATATTTATATCCTTCTACAATAGTTTATATTCAATTTTACCCTTCGGTGATTTTTTATTAAAAGATATGAAATGAATCTTTTGTCGTTTTTCATACGAGGTACTTTTTGACTTTTCCGACAAAAGTACGAGAAGAATGTTTTTTTAACTTATACAGCATGAATGGATTTTTAAAACATTATTTCCAAGAAGCTTCCATTACAAGTTTTCATGTTAATTTTTAATCAAATTCTTTTATTCTAAAATTTTATGACATGTTAAGAAAGGAAAATGTTTTTGAATTTGAAAGGATATTTTCCTCAAGAATGGAGTTCAAGTGTTTTATCAAAATTATTTTCCATCTAAGATAATATAGGGTTCTGTTTATATCCCTATTATTACATTGATTTGATTATGTTGTGATGGAATTATTTTTATGAATTCCTTTATCTTATATGAATTGTTTGATGATGTCACGTTGTTTAAGATTCCCATTTTTATTACATGGGTTATACAATGATGTATGATTTATGATTTTGTGGCACACATAAGAATGGTATCATTATGAGATGGGTGGGACCTATATCTCCCTCCAATGCATTGGGTAAAGATTTTATATCTCATGAGATAGACATGGCTGGAATGGTAGGTTATACCGGTTCAGTGAAACAGGATTGAAATGAGGGTGACTCGGTTCAGAAATGGACTTTGTCCACTAAGATAGTCTTGGTAATGAGTCTTGACTAATAAGATATGATTCTCTATCATTATGTGTGTATGCCACAATGTTTCATGTTTTATGTTATGATTATTGGGATTTCATTTCACTACTATGATTTATCCCATGTTATGAAATTATGCTCTCTTTTGTAGGTTAAGATTTCCAAAATGTTATGTTCTTATGAATATGATGTGATTGATATTTCTTTTGTTTACCCTTACTGAGAATTTGAGCTCACCCTTTTATGTTTTCCTTTCCCCAGGATATAAAGAATGGTTTTAGGTAAAAAAAGGAAGATCTTTATTGGAGATGTTGAAGATCTTTCACCACGATTAGAAGATTATATTCTGTGTTTCCAAAGACACTAAACTATTACCATCCTTGTGTGTGTGTTTTTGTTATGTACTATGTATTCCGCAAAAGTAATGTAATTTCCATGTATGTCAAGCTTCGGCTCTTTACAGTTGGTATCAGAGGAAAGGTTTAGTCAACCTTTGGAAACTAGGATGCGAGAACTTTAGTGAGATCCCTAGAGATATTTCTAAGGTATGTATAGGGATGTCTCTAAGGTTAAGTTAACGTATAGGATATAGTCCTAGAACTATGGTAACGATATTAGATTAAACCAAAGATGTTAGATATTGAATTTACTCCCCCTTTATTATGATTTTTTCCTCTCACACTATTCTTTTTGGGTTTTAAAAAATGGCTGGAAACAAAAAGATTCATGATAATGGAGGATATGATGGAGACTGGAATGATATTCTTCATTAGCAACCAAATGAAATGGGATTTGGAAGTCCAAACATCATTATTATGCCGAATCAGCAATATCATAATATGATCAATAAAGTAAAATTTGGTAAGTTTCCTGAGTCGGATAATAAGAGAAAGATGGAGTTTCATGATGATCCTAGAGGAAAGAAAGTTCAATTTCTTCTATGTAAATCATGTGGGGAGAGGCATCAAGGAGAATGTTTCAAAGGAACAGGAAGATGCTTTGGGTGTGGAAAAGAAGGAAACAAAGCTAGTAAGTGCAAAGGAAAAGGTTCAGTTAACACTAGGGATGAGGATAATGGTACTGCTACGACATCAACAATGGTTAAATGTTTTAAATGTGGAATGTACAGGCATTATGCAAACTATTTCCCTAAGGGAAAGTATCATGAAGAGAATCAGTATGGTCGTATGGGTAGTATTTATTTTGATGATGATGAAGAGACTACAAATGATATGTGAGATGAAATAATTGTTGAAGCTCGGTCAATGTTTTAAGAATTTAGTGGAATGATTACATGTTTCTCATGTGTAATGTTGTATAAGTAATCTCATGGTACTATGGAATAAAGAGACATCTAAGGATTGTTACAATGTTTTCTTTCCTTGAGTTTTGAAAGTGTATGATTAATGGTACCAGTATCCATGAAATGTTATTCAGATATTTTTGAAATGTAGATGATATGCGCATAATGAAGGGATAAGGTGAAAATTAAATGTTTGATAGTATTCATGAGCTCATGACTTATATAAGGAAATAGTTATATCATGGTTTGAGTATATAGAATTTTGGGTTTTTTGTATGTGGAATGAGTTAGCTTTTGACAGCACTCATGTTTTTACTAAGATTCAATGGGTATTCAAGAGAATACATGATTAAGGCCTTTGAATGTTTGGAATGTGACCAACAAGACATATCTTATGATATATGGGGATCAACGATGGTATTAAATCTCTGGTAATCATTTTCACTATATTATGAGAATGGACTACAGTATTATGGATAAGCCTAAAGATTGGAATGGATTATGTTGGACATACGTTAGTATTGTTTAAGGATAGAAGTTTTTTTCGTTATTATTGATGGGATGTTATAGTAATATAGTTTTAGAAAAAGGACAACTTGCAGGACGGGCGACAGCCCATCGCGTCGGACAAGGTCGTAGGAATCGAACCCACAACCGAAGTGCGACTGACCTTTATCGCCTACCACTGGCCTACAAGAAGTCCCTGGTTAGTAGAAACTAGTTTTATTTTATTAAGCAGTATGATATATGAAGTATAAGTTCATTTTAGGAACCATATATGATTAATCTCACTATAGATGGACTTATGTATTTTTTGATAACTTTTCTAACCTTTTGTTTGAGACAGATGGAATGACCCATCATTCTATCACATGATCTTCTAACACATCACGAATGAAAAATTCAACTTCATTTATTTAAGAGATGAAGTGGAAATTGTCCAAAGAACTACAAACGGTGAGACTATACCAAAATCATGAAAGTATTTCTTCTAATTCCAATTTCATCAACATTAGGGAAATGATCTTGAAAACCAAAAATGTTGTCATAGTGCTCTTATATCTGATAAATCAGATGGTACCTTAGATCATCACAAATCTATGGCTTTGTGATCGATGGCTTTTTCATAGCCATGTTCTCTACCACTCTCCATCGTAACTTGATGGTTACATTTTTCTTCCATATCAATATTTTCCCCTATATGGAAACCCAGTGATGAGTTACATTGGGTAATCATTATGTTTCATACTTTAGTTTTTAAAATTAAGTTTCAGTATTCCTTTTTACGATGTGGGTTTCTATGAATAGTAAATGATTTATAACCCCGACGAATTTCGAGGGCGAAATTCATTTTAAGGGGGTAGAATGTAACACCCCGAGATTTTATGAAAAATATTCTTTTTAATTTCATTAATTTCTTTGTTGTACTCTACACCAAATGGAGCTTGAACAACATGCATCCTTGACTTGCCTTGCATTACACGCAATCACGACCTTCCTCGATAGCGTGTGCAGTACGCAATACCGAGTTTCACTAAACAACGATATGCTATTAAAATATTATTAAAACTAGCCGATATGAATAGTAATAACAACCTTTTAAAATTTTAGAAATTTTATCTTACAAAATGGACTTCATTTTTGGATTTGGAGTATCGAATTTAGTCTAAGGTGAAATTTTTGTACTTTTCGGATAACTTTTATATTCTGATGAATAGTGAAAATTACTAAATTTTAATTAAAAACAACTTTTTTAATTGAAATAAGTAATAGTGGTAAATTATTAATTTGAGTGGTTTTAAAGTATATTTAGAATATATTTTTAAAATTTAATACAATATTGGTCATTGGATTTAATTTCACATTTAAACCAGTTATAAACAAGTGTCAATCTTTTGATAGTTATTATCTCTTCAAAACACGCCATTTGTTTTGACGACGGGAATTAATTTTTAAATTAGTTAATGTAACTGATATGTTTTGAATTTGGTAAAATAGAAATCATTTTTTAGTTCATAATATCAAATATAGCTTAATGCATAATTTTTGGTATTTTTCTGAAAACTTTCAATTTTTGATGAATAGTGAAACCACTAAGTAGTAGTTAAAAAAACTGAATTTTTCATAAATCCTAATTTTACCGCTTCTGTGAGTGTAATTTCGGAAATCCGAGAGAAACAGTTGATGTCAGTAAGTAAAATGTTGTTCAATGAGATGAAAATAATTTTTTTGTGAATAGTAACTTTTTACTTTTTTTTCCACGGTTAAAAGTAAAATAGGGTAATTAAGGGTAAAAATGATATTATTATTACCCTAACACATGTCCTAATTCTATTGGACAAGTGTAATTTGATCAAAAACAAACTCAGGAATAAAATATGACCATTTAGTCCCACTTGTATTAGATTAGGACATTAATTATTAATTTATTTAAAGAAGGGTTAAAATAGTTAAAATCAAAGTTTAATAAGTAAATCATTTTTAATATGGGGTTATACAAAAGATAAATTCGACTATAAATATTCATTAGAAATCTAAAGAGATTTACTACATAATGGTATTTTATTTGTAATTTTTATACATTAAATAATTTAATGTATTTATGACACAACGATGATAAAGTAATTATCTTATTAATGAAATATTGACATAATTGATGTTATAAATGCCCAAATAAATATAATTTGAGACTTTTTATGAATTCCACTATTTTTATAGGTTAATATGAAATGTTATTATTAATTTAATTAACTTTTTTCGAACTAATCATTCTGTTATGAGTTTCACAAAAATCAATTACTAAATAGTGTCAAAATTGACATAAAATAGCTTTTAAAACAAATATTATATTATTAATTCTTATTTTATTCCTAAAAATCTAAGGTTCGGTGAAATGACTTAGATAAGGTTATATATATTAATAATAAACAACTTGGTGTTCGTTTGTCTTGTTATAGTATGTTTATTAACCTTATAGTATAAGAACACAAGAAGACAAGGTAAAAGTAAAATTATTTAACTTAATGTTAAATCTAAATGATAAGGTTAAAATAGGAACCTAAACTTTTCAAGATTCTATTGGATGAGAGGCTTTGGACCCATCCCCACCTTATCCTCGAAATAAATCAATTTGGAGCTATTTAATACCGAACTTGACCATATAATAAAATAATATTTGTTGTAATTCCAAAGGTGCCCCTCTCCTCCCTTATAAAAGGGCACCTCCTCCCTCTCTTCGTCACACAACTTTGAGCCTTCAAGCTCGGCCAACCCCTGCCAAATTCTCTTCTTAACTTCCCTAGAAACATCCTAGAGGTTCTGGTCTTCTTCAAAGACCCATTTTATTGCCCTAAAAGGAGGTCTCAAAGAAGCACTTCAAAGAAGAGGTAAAGTCCATTACCAATTCTTTCATCTTTATTTCTTCTTCCACTTCTTCTTATTATGTTGTTTCATTATGAAGTAATAACATCAGTATCACTCGTATACTAATATTTTATTATAAGTATGAAACATATCTATTTCACCATCTATCCATCTTATGGAAAACGAAATCACCGCGCGTGCGTACGTACGGAATACCGTCTCTACGCCGTGGTGAAATCTATTTTCCACCACCACCTTACTTGGATGGGTATAATGGTGTACATAATAACTATATATGATTATTTTAAAGTGATATTGATTTTGAAATAGTATACATACACTCCAATATAGTCCCATGATCATGAGAATGATATCATTGCTCGTGTGTTCGTAAGGACTACCGTCTCCACGACGCGATGAGATTCATTCTCCTCTTTAACCATTCATGAATGATTATAAGTATATATAATAAGTAATCATGAAATATATGACATAATAATGATACTGGATTTATGTGTACATATATTTATGTCATCTACTTAATTCCATTCAACTCAATAAGGAAATGAAAACATCGTTCATGCGTACGTACGGTCTACCGTCTCTATGAACGGTGTATTTCATTACATTTACAGATCTATTAAATATATGTCTATTCTGAATATATATTATATATAAATCATGTTTTATATTCTAGACTTTAGTAATCATGATCTAAGTAATCATATGAATAATTACAAGTTAAAACATGAATGACAAATGAGACGATTTTACCCAAAACGCTACTTTAACATGAATTTACAAAAGAACAGGTAATATAAAGTCATAAGTGAACCATATATGATATAATAACAATGAATATGATTCTATAATAATTCAATGACATTATTTAAATCATTATACAGGAGGTTCGGACAGTTACGAAGCAAATCGGACCTAAGGTAAGGGAAATATCACAATCTCATTTTTATCCGAGATTGTTTATACTTTGGTATTTACTGGGGTGTATTTTATCATCCACATCCATGTTTCCTCAATATGTAATATTTATATCCTTCTACAATATTTTTTATTCAATTTACCCTTCTGTGATTTTTTATTAAAAGATATGAAATGAATCTTTTGTCGTTTTTCATATGAGGTACTTTTTGACTTTTCCGACAAAAGTATGAGAAGAATGTTTTTTTAACTTATACGGCATGAATGGATTTTTAAAACATTATTTCCAAGAATCATCCTTTACAAGTTTTCATGTTTAATTTTAATAAACTTCTTTTAGTTTAAAATAGTATGACATGTTAATAAAGGAAAATGTTTTGAATTTGAAAGGATATTTTCCTCAAGAATGGAGTTCAAGTGTTTTATCAAAATTATTTTCCATATAAGATAATAGAGGGTTCTGGTTATATCCCTATTATTACATTGATTTGATTATGTTGTGATGGAATTATTTTTATGAATTCCTTTATCTTATATGAATTTTTTGATGATGTCATGATGTTTAAGATTCCCATTTTTATTACATGGGTTATGCAATGATGTATGATTTATGATTTTGTGGCACACATAAGAATGGTATCATTATGAGATGGGTGGGACCTATATCTCCCTCCAATGCATTGGGTAAAGATTTTATATCTCATGAGATAGACATGGCTAGAATGGTATGTTATACCGGTTCAGTGAAACAGGACTGAAACGAGGGTGACTCGGTTCAAAAATGGACTTTGTCCACTAAGATAGTCTTGGAAATGAGTCTTGACTAATAAGATATGATTCTCTATGATTATGTGTGTATTACACAAAGCTTCATGTTTTATTTTATGATTATTGGGATTTCATTTCACTACTTTGATTTATCCCATGTTATGAAATTATGCTCTCTTTTGCAGGTTATGATTTCCAAAATGATATGTTCTTATGAATATGATGTGATTGATATTTCTTTTGATTACCCTTACTAAGAATTTGAGCTCACCCTTTTATGTTTTCCTTTCCCCAGGATTTAAAGAAAGGTTTTAGGTAAAAAAAAGGAAGATCTTTATGGGAGATGTTGAAGATATTTCACCACGATTAGAAGATTATATTCTGAGTTTCCAAAGACACTAAACTATTACGATCCTTGTGTGTGGGTTTTTGTTATGTACTAAGTATTCCGAAAAAGTAATGTAATGTCCATGTATGTCAAGTTTCGGGTCTCTACAAGATTCCCATTTTTATTACATGGGTTATTCTATGATGTATGTTTTATGGTTTTTTGGAACACATAAGAATGGTATCATTATGAGATGGGTGGGACCTATATCTCCCTCTATTGCATTGGGTAAAGATTTTATATCTCATGAGATAGACATGGCTGGAACGGCATGTTAAACCGGTTCAGTGAAACAGGACTGAAACGAGGAGTGAACTCAGTTCAGAAATGGACTTTGTCTACTAAGATAGTCTTGGCAATGAGTCTTGACTAACAAGAAATTATTCTCTATAATTATGTGTGTATGCCACAAAGTTTCATGTTTTATGTTATGATTATTGGGATTACATTTCACTACTATGATTTATCCCATGTTATGAAATTATGATTTCTTTTGCAGGTTAAGATTTACAAAAGTTATGTTCTTATGTATATGATGTGATTGATATTTCTTTTGTTTACCCTTACTGAGCATTTGAGCTCACCCTTTTGTATGTTTTATTTCCCCAGGTCAGGAAGAAGGTTATTAAGTAGGATATGCCAAAAAGGGACTCTAGATATAATGAAATAAATGGGAGGCAATGTAGATTCTTTATGAACCAGTTGATTATGTTTCCAAGTTTCTAAAGACTCTATACCTATACGGTCCTTTCCTGGTTTTGTTATATGTTGTAATAAGTGTTCTTAAATTATGAAGTAATGACAATGTTTGTAAAGTATGGGTCGTTATATATATCATGCATGGAAATGGTAGGATGAAGTATGAATCATATTATATCATAGTTTCTACATGGGAAGCCTCTTATTCTCTATCCAAGGGTTTATTAATGTATGTTTCCCCAAGGTAATAGTAAAATGGAAAGGTAAATTGTAATTGGATTTGAATAAAACTAAAACATGATATATCAAGATCAAATTATTCCCTATCAGTGTAAAAAATAGTTTTTCATGGTTTCCTTATAAAAACACAATGGAATATCATCATGAACATCCTTAAATAAATGTTAAATATGTCTAGAGAAGTCCAGATGTTCATCGGCAGGTGCAAATAGAGGTACTTAATCATCCCCCAAGGCATTGCAAAAATTTTCAGATTCATTATAATAAAAACAATAAGAAGTGATAAAAAATTCAGATTCAATAAAATCATAAGAGATAGTGTCAAAAAAGAGTCCACACCCTGATATAGTTTAGAATCAATATCTACCCTTAGTGGTATGTGCCTCTTAGAGTATACTCTTATTAGATAGAGGAAGGTAGTCCGGATCATCCATTTTCACTTCAAATTCCACCACTTAGATGGTGACATCCTTCTGTGGTGCTGGCTCTTCTTCTTTTCATGGAATTTGTAGATCAGGTAGTTTCTCACAGTTAATAAATAATTCAACCAATACATCATGATCTCTCACTTGTAGATTATCAGGTAACTATTTTTCCCTTGCCACCTTAGGATCTTCAATTTGAAATATAAGTGGTGAATTTTCTTACACCAAATTATTAGGTTCCTGCTCCAGCTTATGGTTGTGTTTCTCCATTAATGACTGAACATTAAAAATTCTCTATTAGCCTTTCTCGTTATATTTTTAATGCATTATGTATGTTTTTTTACCCAATCTCTTCTATAATTTTCATATCTTTCTTGTTCTTGTTGAACCTATGAGTAATTTATCTATGCATGATATTGAAAATTTGAATACATTGTAGAAGTTTTTTGTTTTTTAATATGAAATTAAATCTTCCAAATATGTGAATATATAAAAATAAAATATACTATTTATTAGATCCCTTGAGACTTCACTATTTTTTACTCACACCAGTCGTGGTGGTGGACCAAAAATTATATTTTTTCCAGTGCATCACAGTTTCTTAACATGGTTGTCTCTCTAGAGGATCCTTTTAGTTTTGTTCACTAACTTCTTCTATATCATCTATACTATCACTTTTTTTATTATCTAATGAAAGAGATTAAAATATTTTTTTGTTTTTCATAGGAAAAATCTAAACTGTCATGCAATGCAAACAAAATTAGTTTTTGAAAAAAGAACATGGTTTTGGGGTTTCAGCTAAGGTTGAATCATTATTATCCTTTAATGTCTGATTCTAGTTTGATAACACAAACATGAAATATAATGTTCAAATCACTCATATTTTTCAGAATAGAAAGATCTTGAGTTTTATTTCAATAGGTACCTGCACCCAATCAGGGACCTTTACCTCTACCAATAATACTATCAACATCTATCACAAATTTAGAATATATTTTAAGGGAAATTCAAGAACATCTTGACCTCCCCCCGAGCCATGTCTTGGGGTTAGCCTCTCATTTATGATAGTAGGAGATCAAAATAGTAGATGGATTAGAAGAGTGAGTAAAAGGATAGAAAGTGGAGGCTAAAAAATTTATAATGATTATTAAAAAAATACTATTAATTAATAAAAATAATATTTTTATTATTAAGAAAATAGTTTCTGAAAAAACAAGAGAGGGAGAAAATAAAATAGATTAAAATTAAGAATGTGGTGTTAAAAATAATATTTATAATAATAATAGTAATAATAATAATTTATTATTATTATTTATATTAAAGAAGAAGAAGTTACATTTCCAATAAAAAATAAAAATATGAATACATTGAATTTTTTTAAAAGAAATTAAAATTAAAATTAAAATAAAAAATAATAAAATACTATAATTAAGTTTAAATTAAAAAGAATATAAATGGAGGGGGTAAAGATAGGATGAAACATAGCCCGGGCCCCAGGGGGATCCCTCCATGGTTGTGATCTCTATGCTAATGATTTGGGAAGGAGACGCGGCCTCGTTTTATAGGCAGCATTCTTCCTCCAAACTTTTTTCATCTTGGACCCATTAAATAGAACACTAATGAATGGACCCTATAATAAAATGTTTTCCCCATTGTCATTCTCATCTCCTCTAAAATTTCCAACTCATTTTTCCAATGGATGAATGTGTTATTATTTTTTAATTAATTTTTAATTTTTATGGATTAAGGTTCCATGAAGATTTCATTAAAAATTATAACAATCAATGGAAACCTTAATGACTTAAACACTCACTAAATGTTTATTTAGATACATGCTTATGTTTCCTCATTCTATTCTAAGTGGAATCATCTCATTTGGAGGTGTCTATGGCATGATGTTATTTCGTTATAGAGGTGGGGTCTACACTCTCTGACTAGAAAATTTTCAAATTCATTGAAATTTTATGTCCCCTAGATGCTCATATCATCCCCTAGTCTATGGTATAAGGTTGAACGGAATACAATTAGGATTCTTACCAAATAATAATCACTCGATTTGGAGTTATATTTTTAATCAAATGGCTATAATATCATTGACCTAAAAATATATAAAAATCTACAATTAAGTACATTTTACAATTTAGATAATTTTCATTATATAATTCTAATTACCCACTATTATTATATAATAAATAAATAAATTGTTTTTATCATTGAAAAAATATTAAAAAATATTCATTATTTGATTAAATATATGCATTTAATTTTTCTCTATCAATCTCCCTAAACTAGATTGGCATTATATGTAAATGTTTTATTTATAGGCTACACTAGAGAAATAAATTTATTTCCCATGTAACATGTATTTTTGTTATGTTTTGATTCCTATGATTATACACACATAGATTCCCTACAAAATTTAAACTGCTAGTCTACAATATTCTGAGACAAAGAAACAAAACCTCACTGATAAAATTTTATAACATCCTACCCTAACAAGAAAATGATTCCAAGGGGAAAATCACATGGCCTGGAGGATTATATCTGGTAACTAGAGGCTATAAACTGGCCTAAGAGATTAATTATTTCACATTGGGAGTAGTTTACTCTAACTTAGTCCCTCAAATAAAATTTCTATGATACTGAAAACATATTCAAAATAGTTGAAAACCAATACAAACAATATACAAATTCCATTATAATAACCCAACAATTACCATATATTTCATATTACAAATCAGTACATTGGATTAAAAAACATATTACATATTATAAAAAATAAAAATAAGATGAAAAATAAATTAATGTGGTTATATCCCTCCCAAAAAATCCCAATACAACCTTACATTTCTCTAAGATGTCTCGTCGTATCTTTTCCTATAGAACAATGAATTCTATCATTTTTAAATAAAATAATTCTTATAATTTAAATTCATAATATCATTATTAAAATAATGAGTGATTATAAAACCTCTGTAGAAACAAATGTAACCCTAATCATTACTTGGGGTTAAATTGTAATAATATATAAATATTAAAAGTTATTAAATTGTCTAAAAATTCCATTTTTGGTATGATAATAATATACTCGGTTTCAACCAGTAAAAGAAAATAATATCAAACCAACATTAAAAATTTTCAATATACTTCTTATGATAATTAAATAATTTTCCCAATTTAACTGATCATTCTGTCACTTATGGGGAAAATGTGGTATCCCATTTAGTTTTCATCCAAACTCATGGATTATCCTTCTATAGGGTAAAAATTAAAAACTCCCCATCTATTTTTATAAAAAAGGATCTATTCATGATTTTAAATTTATATCCATTTTAATAGAATCAAGTATATATAGATAACACCATGATATTTTTTAACGAACCAATTATTTGAGATAAGCTGATATTATGTGTTAATTTGAATTTTTGTATTTATTATATTGGTTTTTTTAAACTAATCTTGAGATTCTAATTCTGAGAGTTTGAACACTTTAAACAATTATTATCATAATTTTTTGAAGGCATAAGAGGTTCATGAGGATATTAGTTGTGTTTTTGGAGTGTCATGTTCCATAAAAAGATGATTTTTTTTCTGATGGAGGATTACATTTTTTCTGAACTGTGCAACCCTCAACAGCAAATCATACAACATGTTTTAGAGGGGAAGACGTGCCCTGCATTGGTTGTTCATGGTTATCCATAACTGTTAACATATCCTTCATGATTTTTTTACTTAGTATGTAACTAAGAAATATTCATCACATGGTTGGTACAAGGTTTGGGTAATAGTGTTGGAAAAACCGTATGAGGATGTTTCTTATATAGGAGGGGTCATATGGCTGGGGTGTGGTTTGGCCAAACGGGGTGGCAAAACTGTGTGGCATGGTTTTTGTGGATAAAATGACTATTTTATATTTATTTATGTTTTAGTCCTTATTTATTTATTCTTTCTTCCTCCACCAGTGGGTGATCTCCCATCCCTAGGTGTGTTTGGCCTATACGCCAAGCCTACCCTAGGCTTTTTCTAGAACTCCTCTATCCAAAGATGAATTCAACCACTATAAATATCTATAGATCCACATCATTAATCTCGTATGTTGTTTTTTCCATTCCTATTTAATTTCGGTATTAGATGTTTCAGTTTTGTCTGAGTTCATTTTCCCTTTTTTCATGGTGAATCACTATTTCTTATATTTCTTCCAAATTGTACCGATTCAAAGCTCATTATTTGACGAGTGGAATTTCATAATCACATAGTACGTGGCCAATATATTTATCCCAATTGTTTCATCAATTTATGATATTGTCATTTTTTAGGCACCATCATTTTCTATGTTTCACCTTTTAATTGGGATCTTTATATAAAATTGATCCATATTGCAAAATAGACTCCTTAGGATCCTTGTTGTGTTCATTGGGGATGATGAACATAATTATTGAATTATCTATGATGTGTCAAATTATATTTTCCTATGATAATTAAATGATTAAAATACAATATATCTTTATATAAATTCAACACAGACTATAAATATAATTTATCTATGACTGTAATTTTCTAAATGATAATATAATATTCTAAATTCCATTTGAACCACTATGTATTTAATGACCATGTTGGGTATTTTTTGTTAAATGATTCATTAATAATAATTGATTTATGACTCATGATATTGAAAATTAAACTATGATAAATTATTTTTTTTATAAACATTTTAATTTTAATAACGAAACAACTTGAATGAGGTGTGTTTTCTTCAAAATTATAATATGATGGTTATTGATTTATAACATGATAGGACATTTTAATTTGGTTTTTCTTCTATGCATGAATGTTATTTTTTGTATATGTAATGTTCGGACAAGGCCCACAATGAAAATATTATATGAAGTTTACCTTAGTTCATAAAGGGTTAATTGAAAGTTATCACTCCCAATGTGTATAGGCCCTTCTATACTTGGAATTTCTCTCGTAGCCCATTTCCAGCTAGGATCTTGTCATATCCTATATGGCCCTTAGAGCATTAATAATTTAATTTCCTTATTTTGAGGAATTTAATAGATGAAATAAAATATATCAAATTATTCATGATGGTTCTCTCCCATTATAAATATATGTAAAATTTAATTGAGGGAATAATCATGATAGTTTTCCATCATTAAAATGGATTAAATGAAAGACTTACGAGTATAGTAAGTCTATGCCCATTATTTATTATTTAATTAATCTTATTATGAACTGTAATGAGTTGAATGGAAATTAATATAACTAATGGACATATGATATATATTTCCTCATTTATTTTATATTGATAATTATGAATTTCTTATATAAACAGGATTAACAAATATGTTTCATGATAGGTTTTTCATTATTCCTTATATTTTGAATAATACGCTTTGATATAGATTGTGTATGATTTTAAGGGATCTATTAATCATGGTAGGTAATCAAACGGCCTTACATAGGGTGTTCAGTATGGAATCTCAAACTAGTGATACAATATGGATGATGACAGTTATGTTCCTTGTTCAATGATTATAGTGTTTCCATGGTGGAATATTCACTAACACGAGGGTTAAAGCATGACACATCTCACCCTAGAGGGATATAGGGAATGTAAACTATTTCACGAGCTTATAGTCTCATTTAGACTTGTTATGGATGACTGAGTTATACCCCCGTCAAGCCAACAACTAGTATTCCATTTATATAGCCACACATGTTAGCATGTATGTGGTTTATATATGTTGATAAAATATTTATCTAAAATATGTATATACCCAATTATATATATATATATATTTACTAGTTAGACATCTTCTTTAGGATGTGATCCACATATGGTAGAGTCGCTAAGTTTCCTATAAGATCATTTGCGGTTTTTTGTTAATTTATTCATTTTTTTGTTATTAATTATTACCCACACTGATTTACATTATACACATATTAGATTTAGTTGTATAATCATTTGGTTTTATCCTACATAGAACTATGTATCACACCCTAGTCAGGACAAGATTTTTACTGGGGTACCCAAGTAGACATTGTGTTCTTTGGACCATGAATATTTCTTGTGATGTATTTCTAGTACCTGAGATTTAGGAGAAAATTATTGAGATAGATCTTAGGATGCTCATGGAGTTCTCCCTATGGGATTTTGATTCATTATTTATTTATTCATTTCACTGTATCATGCTTCATGTTGTGCGTATAATTTTTTAGTTTATGTATTATCATCATTACATAAAGTAATTTTTTTTATATTGAAGTTTTCCATCATTTATATTCATTTATTATTATTATTCTTCTACTATATCAATAATATATTACTGTTTCCATATTCTATTACTATTTATTATTTTTTAAACACATAGCTAATATGATATAAGGGTATAGTTTCCCTATTATAATCTTCTAAGACCTTTGTTGCTAGTTAGAATCCTCTGATGTATGGGGAGGCGTACCTGAGGCCATCTGACCCACTGATCCACCTACCGTTTTAGTGGTCAGTCATACATGGATTTTATAAAGATGAATTTTATTTATTGATATTTATTTTTTCAATTTTGGGTATGTAGAAAGTATATTAGGAATGTTTATGCACTTGGTAAATAGTTTTGTGTGGTACTAATCACCCCACCCATAGGGAAATGTCCTAGGGGCCAGGGATGGGACTGGTTGTTCATATTGTCTTCTATTACAGTTAACTATGATTATACCATGACGAATTGGTTTAAATTCATCTTCCTATTGATTTATGAATTTTATAATAAATAACCATGTCTCGGAATGGAAACGAAGAATCATTATAATTATCATTATAGTAGACATCATTTTTTTATATAGTATACATTCTTCTATAACATGTTTGGGTGATTTATTTAGCATGATTTTTTTTCCATTATTAGGTTAATATATCCCACACTACCTAATTAATTAGAATGTCATTTCTTGTGTTATGTTTATGGTCTTATTAGCCTAATTCTATATGTTTACTGATTGTAATAACATGATATTTTTTTTTTGAAAAATAAATTGTTTCACATTTTAAATTTATTTGTTATTATCAAATGAGAATAGGTTTTTAGTGTTATAGTGTATTTGTGCGTTAAAATTAAGAAAATGTTACAGGTATAATCATACCATTTTTAAGGTTTATGCATGTATGAAAACAATTGTTGAAGTTTAAATGATGTTATAGTTTAAATAGTAAAGTGAAATTTGTTTCAATTAATTAGAGGAAAAATCCAACATATAAAGTGTATATCCACTTTATGGATTAGTAGATGGACACCCATGTAACAAGAAAATTATAAATTTATTCATTGAATACTATAAAATAATTATAAATGTAAAATCTATTTAATTTTGAATAATAAATTTGGTTGCCTCATTAATGGTTTCAAACTCTTTCACACGGGCATGGAGATCATGTGATTGACTTATTAATTGACTAACTAAACCATTGTATCTCATTTGGGGAATATTTTTTTAGAGGACATGATACATGTGTTATTAAACCTTAATCATTAAAAAAATCTATCAGGATAAATTTTTGTGAGCATAGGATTCATAAATGGCACCCTCATAGGTCTCTATATATGTTATGACCTAAAAGGATTATTTTTGGTAAATCACCTAATTTATGATGGTAATATATTAAAATAGATAGTTATTAAAAAATACATTTGATAATAAATTATTAAAATTATTTGATTTTTTATTTTAAATACATTAAATGTATAATGTCTATTTTTAAATCAACATATTAACATGAAATGGAATCTAGAAAGGTGTCCATTGTTTAAATCCTCGTGTAAAGGTAGTTTAAACTTCTTCTTGATTTAAAATAGAATGTAGCATGTTTGTTTTCCATATTCCTTTTTATTTTTCTCAAAATGTCTCAAGTAATAGGAATTAGACCACGTGAAATCTACTGTTGTGACCTAGTAATGGGGTTGATGCTTGTAATTCTATAATGGGATGGCCTAAGGATAATAGAACACTTAGGGATTAAATTCCTTAATTTTTCAGTGGGATTTTTATTCTTGGTGTCTTTCATGTGCCATTTTCCCTTTTCGATGTCCTAACATCAAAATGACACCCTTGATCAGATAGGTGTTCATGTTTTCCATGGCCCTTATTAAATATGTGAGAATCATGTAGTCCTCAATTTTAGAAATTTAGACATACCTAGGTATAAGAGGTCACTCAGTTGGTCTCGTGATCATTTTATATTTCCTTGGGTTATTTGAGAGTTTGATTGTATATTTTATACTCATATGATATATAATGAATTTAAGAATGTTTTCTATGAAGAACTTATGATGCTTGGATGCATAGGTAATATAGCCTACGGTTTGTATCATGGATGTCTCATCATTCTTCTAAAATCTCATGGTAGTATGCAATGATATACATGGTACCTATTGAGTTGTTAACTTTGGTAACAAACCAGTTTTGTTTGAGGAAATTGTTGAGAATTGAGTTGCTCAGTACGTTCTTGGGTCATATTCATAGTATATTTACCAGGGAGTTAAAGGATTAATGATCTTATTAATGCTAAGTATCACATTCCAAGTGGATTGATTGTTTTGACACATTAATCGGGTTGGTTTTGGGGCTTAAGGAAAATGTGATGACATACGTTATTGTTGATCAGAGGAGCGTCACATATGCATCTAAAGTAATTATGGCCTACCATTATTTTGATTTCCTAGTATACATATTCATAAATGGATATGATTCTCCTAAGGTGGGAAGCATCATTTCTGTTCTGGTGAGAATTACCTTCCAAGTGGATGGAACACAACTAGAGAGTACTATTGGGAAATGTTCAGTCTAGGTCGAATTCCCTTTAGGCTTGTATGATTTACATGAATCTAGTGATCTCGTGATAGCATGATTATAATGTGGTTAACTCTATAGGAATCATTTTTTAATAAGGTTGGTCATGGATGTACATCGATGGTTAAGTGTGAACGATTATGGAATACATCCTTTGGTGAAGGAATCTTTGTTTGGTTTGTATAGGTGCATTCGTATGTGATGTCGAACATCATTTATCAGATGTTTACCGATAGTCGTTTGACTGAACATCTTGGTAATCTTCAAACCCCTCTAAATGTAATATTTCTTTGTGATGAGCATGTCCTCTATTATTACATTATCCATGATTCACTAAGATAATATTTGTCTTACTGTGTGCTAATGTTTTAAAAGATGTTAAGGTTGATGAGTAATCTCAATATGTGCTTCATGATAAATCATAGTTTTCTTAACATTTTATGATTAGTCTTGAGTGATATCATTATTCTCGAGTATGAATTCCTCAGTTAGACTCTTGGATGACATCCATTTTCTATTTAATTTACCATGAGGAGGATGCCACTCTAGGCATAGGCAATTATATAAAGAGGATGTGTTGGATTTGTACTAACATTTCTCTTTGGAGAATAGTGTATGGACTCCTCCATGTTATTTCATTGGACTATAGTGCAGAAATATGAGGATTCCCAAGAAATATTATTACACATGGATGTGTTGTATAAAAATGGGTGATGATTCCCATGGGATGGATCTAAATTACCCTATTTTTCATGTTGAGGATGGAAATTTTAAATGGTAGGTGGTGGTTTGGACAAGGAACATAATCAGAAGTAGAGTATGAGATTCGATGAACATGTATGTGCTAAAAAATCCATTTTTTTAGAGGAAGTAATTTATTTTAGCCTTGTATTATGAATTTCTTCTAAGAGGATCTTCTTTAGAATGGTCATCTAGAGTGTCTCAACCTGTTTCCCTCTTGATTGATTAATATATATGAATGGAACCATTTTAAATCATACCTTCGTGTCATGGAAGGTGTGGTTATTGGGCTGATTGTGTCTTCTATGAAATTATTTTGTGATAGATTTGGTTTTGATTCATCAATATTTGATTGTCTCTGGTATTGAGGTACCTGATATGAATTTATATGTAATCAAGTTCATCATGTTAATAAATCACACTACATGAATCACTATAACTCATAGAGACATACATTATAAGGAAATTCTATCAGTGGATGTCTCATGGTTCGGAATTGGCCATTTTTGATGTTTAAATACCCATATTGGGGAGCACCATTATCCATATAAATAAATAGATGATTAAGTGATCGTGTGTTTAGTTGAATGGGATCTAGAATGCTATTTTTTAGTGTATCATTCATAAAATTGGTGTTGACTAGAGTCCTTTTTTTTATGTGGTGTAATCTTAGGTGAATTCATTGAGGTTTGTTAAGTGTTTGTAAACAACATGTGGTAGTTTGGATGGAAATTCATGACCCTTATATGTTGGGTGATGTTTCTGTTATTCTTGAAGGCTTCTCAGGGATGACAATTTCATTGGTGGGGAGGTTGTGGTAACTTTTTTCCGAATCCATGGTGAAATTCTATGGGAATTGGAATTTGGGTGTTTATTTGACATGTCGTTTTTATAACATACCATTTGAAGGTAATTTCAATAAATGAAACTTTTTAATGAGATAATTTTAGTCTTGAGTGAAGGCACAAGAGGTTCTTTAGGTGCTCCATTATGTTTTAGGACTATTGGGTACAAGAAATTGATGGTTTTGTGGAATAAAATAGGTGCACTGTTTGTTTGAAACCTGGTTTCCCTTAGTAGAAAAACATATAGCAAATTTTAGTAGAGAAAGTGTTCCCCTCATAGGATGTTATTGGTTTACCCAAGATATGGGACTATGCAAATAAATTAGCACAACATAGTTATTACCTACGAACTATTCATCACACGCTTTCATATTGATAGGGAGACCATGTGGGACAAACTATGTGAGGTGGTTTCTTATACCAGGGGGTGTTGCATGTTTGGCACACTATTTGGCCTATCCATGTGACCAAACCAAGAGAGTTGTTTTTTGGGGGTAAAATGACACTTTTAACCTTATTTATTTTTTAATCATTATTTCAATTTTCTTTATTCCTCCTACAATGAGTGATCTCCATCCATCAGACCCCTTTTACATATCCTCCTATAATACCCAAGGATTTAAAATAACTTATCCATTTGATGCCAGATTGAAGTGTCTCCAGTCTATATCATTGCACATTGGTTTGTTCTTTATAGGTTTTTTTCCATTAATCATTTCATTTGGTTGTGGTTGTTCTATTTTGTTATAAGATCATTTACCATATTTTCTGTGAATATTTATAATTCTTATTTTATGTGATAGGATAAATAGCACAGTGTTTTTATGATATAATGGATCATGGGTTTGGTAGTTTATTACCATAGGTTCATTAATAAATTTTCAAACATGAAATTTCTGATTACTAATCTCACTCAAGAGCAAGTGATATTCTTTTGGAATGTAAAATTTTAGAATACTTTTTTCAATCTGAATTGTCTTTTCACATCAACACCAGTGTTGACTCTTCTAAAGTATGGATAGGGAAAATGTTTTTTAAAAAATCAGGTTTGGTTCTAGGTGTCATATTTATTTCGGGTCATTATTTGGTATCCTATTGTTCAAATATAATTAGTCCACCGAAGAAGAATTATAATACCTGTTACATTGAAAATAAATTCATGATTCGTAATATTAACAGTTTATGACATTAAATTATCAAATAAACATTTAACATTTATTTATATTACAAAATAAACAGTTATATATTCTCTGAAATATATCTGAATCCCAAATAGAGGATTTGGTTAGAGTACCTATAGACTTTTGATTTTGTAATTTCCTAAACACATAGTAAGGGGAATGTGATCAATAATGTGTTCAGAACAAAACTTATGATTTAGGCCTTGAAGGGATCCTACAAAGTGTCCAATATGACGACACTATTTTCTCAGTTTTCATTTGGGTTTTTGGGATGATGACACCAAAATTTTTCAGACTAATGTTTAGATGACATCTTCTCTTCTCCATATGATACATTGTAAGTCACATATTGATGATAAATTCTATTTTATTAGGGACTCCATTTATAGTAGGGAGACTATTGTTGAGTTTTTATTATCCTTTACGGGTATAATGTGCATCTTAAAACCTCAATATTGTTCATTTACCAGTGAGAAAATCCATTTTGGATGATTTTAATAATTCACAGTGGGTAGTGCATCATGTTACTGTTAATATTATATATGATATACAGTAGGTAATTTTGTGGAAATGTATGTGATGTGACATCACTAACATTGTTTACCATTTTAATAATTTCCTATAGGTCAATTATGATAACTAGATACCTTCATGCTTTCTTCAACCACATCTAATGATGACGTAGCTACAAACCTAAATATTAACTACACTTGTATTTATCAGCACTATAGAAAAATACTGATAAATGACATATTTATCAGTGCTAAAGAATGAAATGATAAAATCATCCTTTTATCAGTGCTTGTTTATTTTATGCTGATAAAGGGAACCTTTATCATAAATTTATTTTTGTACTGATAATGGGTACCCTATTTCAAACATTTATTTAACACACTGATAAATGGTACCCTTTAGCTGCGCTTTATTTTTACCATTGAGAAGTATTTATTTCATTAACTCATTTTAGTATGGGTAAAGGTCCCAATAAGTAAAATTAAATAATAAAATAAATAAAGAATAAAAATGATTTTATTAAAAACTATTAAAAATTATATTAATTAAATAATTATATATAAAAATTAATAAATTTATTATTCATTATTCAATAGTAAACATTTTATTAATTAGACAATTATGTCAATAATTGTTATAAAATTGTATATATTAAATATAGAGATATATATTAATTTATATAAATATTATTTATATATTACATAATATTTATGCACTTGAAACTAAATAATTATTTGTTTATTGACTAATGATTTATATTTAAAAATTTGTATGAATTAAAAATATGGACTAATTTCATTGTAGTCGACATAAAATTGAATGTAGTTTGTTTTTCTAATTTAACATGGATCAAATGTGTTCTATATTGTTTTTACAAATATAATATTAAATAATTTTTATATACAGTGCACATTAAAAAATTATCCAATTTTTCATTTTTGTTAATGTGTACTTATTCTTAATTTATTCAATTTCACTCATTTTGAACATATATACATGCTTACAAAATTAGTAATTCATTAATAATGATAAAAATACATTTGTGAAAAAATATATATGTAGTAAATATATTTATATATTTAAATTTACAATAATTATAATTATAAATAAATAAACATTTTTTTAATACATTATATCTAATTACTAATAAATAATTATATAAATTTAAATAATTTTTAAATTTATAATAAATTTACAAAAAAAACGAATATATTTACTATAATTATATTTATATATATTTACTAAATATAAATATGAATAATTATAAATAAGTATATTGTATTGTAAATATTGTTATTTTAAAATATTGTTATATTTATAAATAAATAATATTTATAATATTTAAAAAAAGAATATAGTTTCTGTATATATTTATATTTATTTATTAAGAATACATAAATATTTTTTAAATTTTTATTTATATTATAATTATAAATCTGTTATCAGTGCTTACGTAATAAGCATAGATAAAATTAACTATATCATCTATTGTTTCATATAGATATAGATGAATATTTATCGGCGCTCTAATATTTGCATGGATAAATATTAATTTTATCAGAAATTTTATTTGCACTAGTAAATACCTACCATTATTAATGCGAAAAGGTGATAAAAAGTCATTTAATCAACACTTATTACTTATGTCGGAGTAAAAAGACTATTTATCAGTGCTTATTTGTAATCACTGATTAAAGGACTCTATCAATTCTTATTTTTATGCACTGACATAAGTGTCTCGATATATTTAAAAACCCAAAACTATTTGCGAAAACATTTTGATATCAAAAGATTTCTACCGAAGCAACCTACTACAGGCGATCCTCCTAGGTGAATCAATAGTCGAATCACTCCACTCAACAACCTCCAGTTGCTCGTAAATCTCATCCCACATTTTTTTATGGAAATTATGGATTCTTTAGAGGGTCATTAATTTTCCTCAACCATGAGAGGTCATGCTTCCAATTTTCTTTTTGTACTCTTGGTTTCATTTTTTATATCTTCTTCAATGGTGTCATTATTTGTGATCGGGTGATTGTATATTTTTTTTAGATTATGAACCAAATGATTTTATTATGATATGTTTTTTGATTGAATACTAATGTATGGACCCTCTCACTCTATGTAGTTATTTTTTAAATCTAGCACTAAACCTTATATTTATTCAATGTTGTTTTACTCATAATTTTTATAATTTTTTATTAAATAATTCTCTCATATGTGTATATGAATGTGTAGAAATTTTCGTCTATATTCCTGGTTATTGAAAACTAATTTGAGGCACATTGTTGGTTCTCTAATGATTATATATATATTATTTCACCTTTCATAGACACCTCGGTTGACATGAAACTTTAAATGATATTGTTAAGAACTATATTAGTGGAGTGATTTTTGTTCCTAAATTTTTTATATGTATCATAGGATCTATCTCCTCTTATAATACCCTATGGTCCTTAGTTATCTTATGGATCAAATTCAATGGGGCCATCCCCGATTATGAACATGAGGTTTTATCACATCAAGCCTTCACGTTTTGAATCATTATGGCTCCTTCAATTAATTTTTTTTTGAATATCAGGTTTTTCTATGTTCTATATTTATTATAGACTATAATTATGTTTTTATACTGGTGTGAAATGTATGTTAGTCTATTTTTATATTGTTTCACTTATTTTCATTGATTTATTCCTTACAAGTATTCCAATATCAGATAAGGATTATATTTGGTATGAATTTCTATTTACACCAAGGTTCATTCTATAATTTTGTTTAACCACTTTTACTAATTATTTCATCTATGGGGGACCACATCTAAATTATTTTTATTACACAAAAAGTTTAAACAATCATTTAGTGAATTTGATGTGTGTTATAGTTCATACAATAATCTGAACATGTTTTTTATGGGTAATTCTACCTAGGATCAAAACATCATCCATCTTTCGGTTTAAAACTATAATATTTAGTGATAATATCATTTATTATCTACATTTATCCCACAATCATTATCGTTTTCTTTGAGATGACTCAATATTGTGTATCCATCCACGACCTTATCCAATATCCATAGATCATATACATATCTAATTACATGATTCATCTGAAATATGATACATCCACTATATGAAAATTATAGGAATCCTTCTCACTATCACTCTCCCTGTGTGGTTGAGAATATGATATAAGTGATTACAACTAATTTATTATCTATTTTCAGTATAATATAATGTTCTAGTGTTGGTATATATTATGGAATATTTCACTAGATATGATTATTTATCTCTCCACTTTTGATCATAAACAATTTGGGGTAGTTATGTAACATTCCATTATTTTAAAAAATCAAATAATATTTATTAATTTTACTAATTACTAATTGTGATGTTATTAATGATTAAATTATATCACCAGCAATTTTTTAAAATCCCAAATCCATTTTTAATTGATTTGTAATATCTATGTGCTTACAAATTCTAGTATAAACGATACATCTTTCCCTTCTCATGACCCAAATTAAGGCATTATCAAATTAAATGAATGTTTTTAATGCATGATTTTTTCATTATAAGTACATTATCTGAAATCCCCATGAAATATTTATTAGAGTCACCAATCATGAAATAATATAAATTTATTATTTCAACACTTGAATCTATGTTGAACAAACGATTGAATGGATTCCTACATAAAAAAGAGAAAAAATGCATCTTAAGGAGCCCTAGATACAAGATAGATAGACTCTTTGTTTCCCTTGCAACCTGTTTGAGTAATTTCAATTCTATTGGGGGTAAGGCTTAATCAATTTTGAACATGGTAAGTGATGTTACATGGTATGGAGTTATGACAATTCATAGAATTATAAGGGGAATGGGATTCAGTTACTAACTTAAAATAAAGATATGATTTGTTCTACATATCTACAACCTATTAACATGGTATTGGATTCTATCTAAAGAGTTTCACCATTCCCATAGGTAGATAAGAAATAAATGATAACTGGTACTTTATTATCTCAATTAATACAGACTCCCTAAATTTATCCCATGCTACATGATGCATCAATATTAATCTTGAAGGAATAATTGGGAGGGAGACCTCAAATCTAGTGGCTAACTGATGTGTTGAAGAAAGCAGTGGGGGATCTCCTACAGATCGTGGGGAATACAAGATATGGAGTATAATCCAAATCCTTAAGATACTAAACAAAATTTAGAAACAATAAAAATGTTTTCAAAATCATGGCCTTCATTTAAGTATTAACCCCCTCAATCCTATAATAATTTTTTTCATTCCCAATGCACCAAAATTCTATACAAGGAACATAGTTCTCTATATTTTTTCATTAGTGTAATTCCTCGATGTAACGGACTGGGTATTTATAGAATAATACCTTATCTTGTCTATTAATATTTTTTAATAGAATATTACTTTTACATTAAAGGGGGTTCTTTTTTTGGTAGTATACTCAACACGAGACAATAGATTTCTCCAAAATCTTACGTTGCACACAACATTGAGATATATGGAAAAATAATATAATGATAATATAATTATTTTAATTGTTAGTTAACTCCATGTCATTGTATTGGGGAGAATGAATAGAAATAACAAAAGTGTGATTACAAGAGTTTGTTAAATGGTTTTACATTTATCCAAAAAACATTAGAGGCCTAAATTTCGAAGGAGCCCAATTTTAAACGAAAATAATAATTTAATATATTCAAAGGGTTTTTTTGCCACCATTTGATGATGAAACCATTTAAAATTATGTTTTCCCCACATTTTTTTGTTCTATTTGACAAAAATAAATTTCCCCTATAGAATTAGGACATAAAAACATATATTTAATAATTTTTTTGTAATTTTATGATAATGTTCATTTTCTAATGAATATTAAATTATATAACATTTTAATTCAAAACTATATTTTAATCTATTCTATTTATACAGTTAAAATGAAATTTTAATCCGTTTTATTGTGTAATTGTATTTTTTTTATCAATTAATCAAATTTTATATATTTTATGTAATTTCACTTTTTTATTAAACATAAGCACATGTCAATCATTTGATAGTCTTTACTTCTGAAGACCCTTCTTTCTGGTTTTAACAACAATAATAAATTTTAAATTAATTTCTATTAATTAATTTTTTTTTATTTGATTAATGGATTCCATATTTTTAATTAGAAGGTATAAATAGTGTTAATATATTTCTTTTGTTTTTTGACATTATGAACAGTATTTTCAGTAATTATTTGTACATAACATGGTTAAAATATAAATCTAGTAAATAAGGGTAAAAAATAATATTATAATAATATTAAAATACCCTAACCCATTTCCTAAACCTATGATATTCCCTACCCTGGACATCCTTAGGTCGGTTTTAGGACCCCATGGAGCTACATGGTTGTGATAGTGACATGTTATAAGAATTAATTTAATGTAAAGAGAAACACAACCTAAAATTTTACCTTATACTAAAAAAATATCAATTAGTTTTATATAAATGATTACATAGACTATAAATAGTATTTATAAAGGTAAAAATATTTCCTTTAACAATGTATTTTATTTATACTTTTTAGATTATAATTAAATTTATTTATTTATAACACAATGATGTTGTAGTGATTACCTTATTAAAGATATATTTGAATAAATGATATTATAAATAATAAAATAAGTAATATTTTAAAATATTGATTCCATTCACGAATTATATGGATTTTTTTGAAATATTATTTTTGAGTAAATTTCATTGGTTAGAATTAATCATGTTTTTATGACTTTAAAAAAGCCAATTACAAAAATAGTTCCAAAATTTACATAATTGAGTTTTAAAAAAACTATTTGATTAAGTGATATAACAGTCCTAAAGATATAATATTCTTCCAACTAACTTATATAATGTAAAATATTTCATTAGTTAACCATTTTTTTTCTCTAGGAATTTTATATTAAATATAATAACCATATATTATGAAAATATAAGAATACATGGTAAGAGTTATTGATATTAACTAAGGTTTAAATATAAAACATAAGGTTAATTTTTTGACATAAATATAACTAAAACATATTAATTTAAAGTATTTAAATCCATTAACATATTATCCATGAAATATATCACTTTAGAACTATTTTAATTGGAAAATAAGTTTCTAATAAAATAATATTCCAAAACATTCCGAAATTTCCCCTCCCCCTCTTATAAAAAGCCGCCACCTCTACCCACTTACTCACACCTCTCAAGACACCTATATTATCCAAATTATACTCAAATAATTTCCAAACATCCCCCCCCCCCTCCTTCAAGTATTCTTACCTTGGGAAGATCGAAATCCAAGAAAGCCTTTTGGCTCAAATCAAAGAAGTTACCTGGTTTAGAGGTAATGTATTCGGTCAAGTTACATTCCTTTATTTTCCATCTCCACTCCCTATGGTCTTCTTATTATTTGATTAAAAAATAAAAAAAAATATCATAATTACACAATAATGTTTATACAATATTTATTAGAACTAAACATAAACACGCCTTCATCTATTTGATACCAACATACTGTTTCTGTTTACAGTGAACTATTGCATCACGAAACTATAATTGTTCAATTT
Organism: Viscum album; assembly: GCA_963277665.1. Lineage (NCBI taxonomy): Eukaryota > Viridiplantae > Streptophyta > Magnoliopsida > Santalales > Viscaceae > Viscum > Viscum album. The sequence goes on along the minus strand of OY728141.1, from coordinate 1,246,220,355 downwards.
TCCCATAAAACCTCCCATGGAAGTCATTATGATGGAAATGTATTAATAATTGATATATATTATATTTATATTGTCTCTATCCTTCATCAATTTCTATTTAGAAAACACCTTTATGCTTTACATGATGTGTAAATATGATAATTTCATTTGAGGAAGTGTGGACGGTCGCCCCCTAAACGTGATATGACTCCTTCATGCGATACATGGAACACATAAAAGATGTTTTTGTTTATCCTGTGAGATAGAAATATAATAAATATATTATTTTTATTATAATATATATATATATATCATTTTATTAATATTATTTTATTATGGTAATAAAAAAAGAAAGTAGCATTCATGTGTACCTACAACCTACCGTCTCTGTAAATGGTAAATTTAATTTGTTATCTCCAAATATTTTTGATATTATAAGTACATATATAGAAAATATATTTTATATTTAAATAAATTATAATATTCTTGAAATGATGGAAATTTTATTTTTGGGCAATTTACATCAAAATACTTTCATTTTCGACTTAAGTACTGAATGTCGACAAAACGACCGATATGAACATAAAAAATAATCATGTGAATTTTATAACATGGTAATAAGTAATAAAAATGGTGTAATAATCCTGAAAAAGGGTTTTAGGGAAATGGAAATTAAACAATGTTTAATATTCATTAACATAACAATTTTACACGATGAGTTGGACTCAAGGTAAGGGACTTCATCTCAATTACCTTTCATTGAGTAATATTTTAATTTATATATGGTTTTCATTCATATGTTATATAATCAACACCTATGAAATTTAATTTCATTATATTGTTTTCAAATGGAATATTTTTCAGTTAATCGTTTGACTAAATGATAAAAAGAATGTCTTTTTTTAACTTATACAGTTACAATGACATTTCCCCCACCATGAGAATTATTAAATATTTGGATTCCCTTACAAGTCGTAATGTTTAGAAAAATGAAAAAAAATACCATATTCTTTTTTTGTTGTTTTGGTTTTGAAAAATTATTTTTGAAATGGATTGAATATTACAAGATCATGACATTATTTCTTGTGGTGGAAAAAAATATTATTAGTTAAATTATGATCTTTGAAATATTTTATGTGTTATGATTAGATAATGGTTCTTGGACATTTGATGGGTGGTTAGTTCATAATCAATTTACTAGTGGTTATGTGATAAACCAATGAAAATTGCTTCCAGGATAAACCAAGGACATGTGGTTACGTTGTAATCTTATATGCATTGGGTACGGAAGTCGGCTGTATAAATATTCCAATTGGTGATATGTGTGGTAGTCGATCATATGGTTATTCCATTATAGTATTTTATTTTTCTCTTTACCTTTATATGTTATATGTTTATTTTAATGGCTTAATGGTAATCATTTCATTAAAAAATGGGTATGTAATGAGAAAATATTTAGTGGTGTATATTTAATACTTATTAAACATGAAATGAATTAATTTATGATAAAGTTTTAATGGTTTTCTTATTTTTCGAAGACTCAAATTTTTTCTTCTTTTTGTATCCCTTAATGAAATTTTTATCCTCATCCCATGTTTTGAAATATTTTTCATAGGACATAACAATGAATATATTCAAGTATGGGATCAAAGAAATGTTTGGCTATTAAAATAAGAAACAATTCCATCTTTTTTTAAAGTGTTTTTATTTTATGAAAAATAGATATTGATTAGAAGTGTATACATGTAGTATTTAAGTTGGAATGTTTGAGTTATTGCCTAATTAACTAATGTATAAACATGAAAAGATACATGTATTGAGTTTAAGTAATATTAGTGACTTATCTCAAGATTATGTAATGTATACGGCTAGAGAATTGTAGTTGGTATCATAGGAAAGGATTAGAAAACATTAGGTATTGGGAGTTCTGGATAAATACATGGTAAGTATCTATGTTTATTATTTGTGTTAAATCCATGTTCTAAAACTTTAATAGATCAAGGAAAGTCAGTTTGAAAATGAAGGAGGGGTATCTCAGACCACATTTTTATCTCTTAATCATGTCATACTTGAAATATTTATTTCAATGTCATGTTTGGATGATTTTGAATATTTTTTTTGTATAAAATTCACTTGCAGAAAGTTATTTGAGATAACATACAACTCCACTATACCTCGATACCATCCTTGATGATGTGTTGTATTTAATCAAATCCTATTTTATCAACATTACCATATTTTAATTAAATGTAAATATTATAATGGCATTTTAAAATATTTTACCTAACCACATGATTATAAAGCATATTAAGATGCTGAAAAAGGTATGGAAGATGGAGACCCAAGCGCAACCTATTTATATTTGAATTTAAAATATATTCTTTCATCACATGCTTATGTTACATTAAAAGGAACATTGATTGAATGTTTAAATTCAAACATGATCTTAATGTTTTCTAAAAATCATGTTTTATCAGATGTTTTGAAAATATATGCCCGACATGATTATTTTCTGCAACTATTTTTCGTTGAAGAGCCATATGAACCTATTTGTACAAGGTCTATTTGGATAACGGATGAAAATGATTATGATGGATCTATAAATCATGGTTTCATTTCATGTGCATTCTATCTACATGAACAAGATGACGATTACTCTATGTGTAATCCATGATCAAGGTACAATTTTATTTCTTTGCGAATAGTTTTATTTTTTCATTTTGAGGTGAAATAGAAAAACATTCAATATATAAATATAAGACTTCATGAATTAAGATGTTGCCGTCATTATGTGTTGTTATGAAAATGAGAAGTTTCAGGAAACCGTTGAGTATTAAACATGGTATGATTATTTTTGAGTTTTATAATAGGGTCAACACACAAGATAGTTGAAATCCCATCGCGTTTGGGAAGGCTATGGGAATCGAACCCACATCCAAAGGGAAATAAGGGCCCATCGCCTACAGCTTCCCTATGTGAAGTACCTGGATAGTATGAATTGTTATTTTTATTTAAATTATTTTATGCATTATGAATAAGTTGATTTTGGGAAAATATGTTTTCTCAAAAGTATATCCTTAGTATAGGAAAATAATTTGTTGAGAAAGTGATAAATGTTATTTTGTAAGATGTTAGCTCTTTTGGGAACACTATATGCCTAAAGAAAATATAATACTACAAATATTCCATTTGAGGAGAAATTTTTTAATTTTATTTGTGAATAATATATGTTTTTGGGGAACATAAGATGATTTGGGTTATTTTTCGAAATGATTAACCTTTCATGGAGAAAAATTTATTAGGTTAATTTGATTTCTGAATGACATTTTAATAGTAGTTGATGTTATTTGAAGATAAATGTTATGATTTCTCATATAATACTATGTTATCAAATCCTTTTAAATATTGGGATTTAATCATAGTTTGGATTATTTTTAAAAAATTTATGAAAAATGGTTTATTGACATATATTTATTAAAATTTTGGGTATTGTTTATTGAATTTTAGAGATTAATAGTATTCTTTCTTTTAATAAATGATTATTATTTTGGGGGATTATATGATCTTGGACTAACCATTTTTGTTTTTTTAATGTACAAAGACTAGGGAAATATACGGTTCATCTTTTGTGGATTATGGGATTCTCTAGAGTAATACATTTACATATCTTTTAATATTTATGAAAAAGATATTAATTTTATTCAAATTGGATGTTTTTTCCATTATTTTACACTACATGCTATAATGGGTTTCTCCAAAATCTTATGTTTCAAATTACATTGAGTTATACAGAAAATAATAAAATATTATTATTATTATTTTAAATGTTATTTAACACCTAGAATTTGTATTGATAGGAATGAACATAACCATCAACAATATGATTACACACATGTTTAAAAGGTATTAAAATTTATCCAATAAATATTAGTGGATTAAAATGGGAATGAATACAATTTCGAGCATAAAAACACTAATATTATTAAAAAGGTTGTTTTACTACCTTTTGATGGATATCTCTATTAAAAAATGATTTTTTACGTTTATATGTTCTATTTGACAAAAATAGGCATCTTCTAAAGGCAATGGACATAAAAATATAATTTGGATAATTTTATGGAAATTTTATGCTAAAGATACTTTTTAATGAATACTGAAAAATATGGAATTTTATTTCAAAACTATCTTCTCATCTACTTTATTTATAAAAATATATTTTCATTTTGATTGTTTTCAAAGTGTAATTCTATTATGTATTTATCATTAAATTCAATTTATTTCATTGGAAGTAATTTCAAATTTAAATTGGACATAAACACATGTTAATATTTTAATAGTTTTTACTTTTCAAAAATTTGCTTTCATGTTTGGAAAAGAGAATTTGATTTTATATAAATGTCTACCAATTTTGGATTTTGAATTTGGAAAAATTTATTTGGAATTTTTAATTATAATTTCCAATTTATTTAAATATATCACTTTTATTTATTGACATTATGAATAGTAACTTTAGTAATTATTTTTATTTTGCGTGGATAAAGGGTAAATCCACTAAATAATGGTAAAAATAATATTATAATAATATCAAACTACCCTAAGACATGTCCTAATCATATTTTATATCATATGTCTGACCATAATAATTTGCGGATCGATTTTTGGGACCTTATGAAGCCACTTGGGTGGGAAAATGACATGTTATAAAAATTACTTTAATGTATTGAGACATATAACATCAACATGTCTCTTTTAATAAAACAGTTTTAATTTGGTTGATATAAGTGATATATTAGACTATAAATTGTAATTATAAAGCTTAAAATATTTTCTATACCATGGAATGTTTTATATAATTATTTCAATAAAAATAAATTTATTTATTTATGACATAATGATGAAGTAATGATTACCAGGTTACTGAAATATTAAAATAAATGATATTATAAATATTAAAATAAATTAAATTTAAACTTTTTAATGTCATCCACGAATTTTATGGATGATATTGACATATTATATTTGATTTAATTCCTTGGGTTTTATGTAATCATGTTTTTATGAAAAAAAATAAATTACTAAATAGTGTCCAAATTGACATAAACGTGATTTCAAAACAAAAATGATTTTATTAAATGATATAATAGTAATAAATGTAAAATATTATCAAAAATGACTTATGTAATATTAAAAATTTAATTAATTATCCACTTGGGGTTCTCTTGTCATTTTATAGTAAATATAGTGACCATATATAATGAAAATACAAGAAGGCATAGTTAGAGTTACTATTTTTAACTAGGGGATAAAGTAGAAAGATAAGGATAATTTTTTGACCAAATCATATATAAAAACTATTTTTTAAGGGTATTTAGACCCAATAACATATTATATTCTAAATATAAGACATTGGAACTATTAAAATTATAATATTCTTATATAATAAAATAATATCTCAAGACATTCCTAAAGTAAACATCCTCCTTCTTATTAAAGGTCACCACCTATACCCACTAACAGACACATCTAAATCCCATTGGCTCATCCAATATCTTCTTAAATAAGCTCCAAAAATTCATAAATTACTCCTAAAATCCTTTTATTTTGAATAAGCTAATTCAAGAAATCCTTTTTTGACAAATAAAAAAAGGTTTCCTGATTAAGAGGTAACTTCTTCTCTCATATTTCTTTCCTTTATTTCCTTCCTCTAGTTCATAATATATTCTTATTATTTTATTAAACAACAACACTAGTATCCTTAATATACTATGATGATTTTATGAGAATTAATATAACAAAACTTACACACACCTCCATTTAATGGATACAAACATATATGTTCTGTGTGTGTTGAAATATTGTCTCACAAAATGATGATTGTTCAATTATCCCCTACCACCACTCATCATATCCATTATGATGGACAGTATTTATATTTAATATGTATTATATTAATATTATCTATATTATTATGTAATTTCTATTTACGATATACCTTTATTATTTCAATGATTTTTAAATATGATAATTTTATTTGGGTAAGTGTGGACTTCCACCCCCTAAAAGTGAGATGACTCATTCATGTTATACATGGAATGTATAAGGGATGGTTTTATTAAGATTATGATACATACGTGGCATAAATAGAATATTTTTATTTGAATATACATCTATATCATTTGATTATTATTCTTTTAATATGACAATGAAATGAATGTAGCATTTATGTGTATGTACTGCCTACCATATCCGTGAACAGTACATTTCATTTCTTATCCCCAAATATTATGGAAATTATAAATACATTTACACTATATTTTATTATAAACAATAATAATATAGAGTTTATGGACTTTTACCACATGAATAATTTACAACCAAATAAGTTCATTTTCGACTTATGTACCAAATGTCGACAAAACAACAGAAACAAAATTCAATAATTAGGTAATTTTTATAGCGTAGTAATAAGTAATATAAAAAGAATAATAAACATGAAAACAGGTCTCAATAAATTATTAATTTACCTATATTTTTTATTTAGGAAGATAACGATTGTACTTGATGATTCAGACTCATGGTAAAGGACTAGGTCTCAGTATCCTATCATTGAAGAATATTTTGATTTATACATGACCTTTTTTATACAGTATATAATCAATCCATTTTAATTTTAATTTCATTAAATGTTTTTCAAGAAAAATTATTTTCCTATGAATCTTTTTAATAAATGAAAAAATGAATATTTCTTTTTAATGCAATTTGAGAAAAACACCTTTCTTATACTATGAGAATTATTTGATATTTGGATTCCTCTAAAAGCGATAATGTTTTGTAAAAAAATGTAAATACCATATTCCTTTTTGGGTGTCTTGGAATTTAATTTTTTTAAATGTATTAAATATTTCAATATCATTAAATGATTTCTCATGATGTAATTGAAATGTTATTAGTGAAATATTTGTATTTGAAATATTTTATGTGTTATTATTTGATAATGGTGCTTAGAAATTTGATGGGTGGTTACGTGATAAACCAATGACGGGTGGTTACATGATAAACCAAATATGGGTGGTTCCATGATAAACCATGGATGGTAGGTTAAGTTATACCCTCCACTGCATTGGTAATTGAAGTCGGCGACATGGCTATTCCATTTAGTAATATGTTTAGAAGTCAACCATTTGGTCATTCTATTTATTTATGTTATGTCCCAATATATATTTATATGTTATATGTTTATTTCAATGGGTTTATGGTAATCTACTGGTTACAAAAAATTGTAATCAATGATCATATATTTGGTGAAGAATATTTACTAATTATTAAAGGAGAAAGGTTTTACATTATGATAAATTATTCATAAATTTTATGTTTTCCCAAGACTAATATTTTTCCTTCTTTGGGTATCCCTTACTAAGCTTTTTATGCTCATCCCATGTTTTGAAATGATTTTCACATGACTTAATGAAGAATAAAGTCATGTATGTGATCAAGTAAAAGTTATAATTTTAAAACATGAAATGATACCACGTTTTTTGATGATATTTTTTTATGATAAAAAAGTATACTGAGTATAAGTTTGTACTTCTAATAATTAAGTTTCTATGTATGAGTTATGGCCAAATTCTCTAAAACACTAAACCTAAAAAGATCCTCAAATATAATTGATGTCTTATTAAATAATTATCGCAGTATTATATAACATTTAATTTTGGGGCCTTATACTTTATCCATGAAACAACTGATCTACTTGATTGAATGACAGTTTATTATTATTTTTTATCATATATGAGTTTATTATTACTCAGTAATCTCTTATATTATATATTCATTTGTAGAGGGTATTTAAGAAATATTTTATGTGGAGTAATTAATATCAAAAATTCAATTACCCAATTTCTTCATCATATTAAAATTAGTTGAAATAATCGATTATTGAGAATCAATATTTGAGTCATCTATAACATTCTCTTTATATAATGAATACCTTATGTGTATTTATTTATAAATTTTATAATATTAATATCTTATGAACACAAAAAGAAGGATATGGACCACAAATTTATTCACACATATTATTTGAAAAATGAATATGATGATAGAGTTAAAGAGTTCATCATGTTTGCAGGAGGGAATACATAAAACCCTTCAAAAATCCACATTTCATGGTTACATTATTATTAAGAAATAAATATTTTTGTGGAAGCAGTGGAAGAAGATTTAATTTGTTATAAATTAGATAAAATCTATAAATGTTGGAATAAACCCGAGGAAAAATAAATGTGGACATTGATTTGGAAGATACTATGGTTTATAAATCATTTTAGGTGAATAAATTTAAAAATATGATAGAGATATTAGGGAATATATTTCAATGGAAATTGAATATGACCTTCATTGTTTCCCAAAGTAGTTTGAGAAGATATATAGTGGGTCTAATAAATCGTTGTATATCGGTTTTACTAAATACACAACATTTTTAGCCGTATTGAATTTATACAATTTAAAGATGGAAACGGATGGTGTGACACCAGCTTTACAGAGCTACTTTGTCTACTAAAATATAGGATAGTAGAAAAAAAATAAACAACAATGTAAAACATATGATGATAAAAGAATTTTACCTTCAATGGGGATTCTATATAAAAAATTACACGCTTTCCAAATGATTCCATATTGTTTCACAAATACCAAGAACCACTCATAATATTCCCTATTTTTGGTACATATCGATATAAGAAAAAATAAATAATTTACTTCGAAATATATATGGTGCATTATTATCATTCCATGGTTTAAAAGTCTATATTGATTTCAGGAAACAACTACATAAATAAAATTCCATGAAGATAAAATAATTAAATATGGGAACCTACGTAATCCATAAGATTATCCTTAGTGGAAAAAAATTTATTTTGAGTTTCATGATTTTGGTGTTGATTTCAGAAACTTCCATCTTACAATATCTACATATGGAAATAATCATTTTGGTGTATATAGTAGTACTCAAAATACATATATGGTCATGTTGGTAAATTTTAACTTTCCAGAATGGATATGCATGAAGCGAAAATACATTTTCTAGTCCCTGATTATATCTGGACCAAAGAAAACTGTTAATGATATTGGGTTATATTTCTCTCCCTTGATCGAAGATCTGAAATTGATGTGGGATTCAATTTTTTCATTGTAGGATGCTCATTAAAATTAATAATTCACATTGTGGGCCATGTTGTTCAAAATGATAAATGACTTCCCTGCTTATGGAAATTTAAAAGGATATAGAATTAAACAAATATTAGGGTGCCCCATTTATGTTAAATTCACATTCTCAATTAGGTTTAATCATTCCTCAATGATTGTGATTTTAGAACATCACAATTTGTTTAATCGTTTACATAAATATTTATCCTTAAAGATAGAACTTCAATGGAATATCATACAAGTTACAACCCCATATCTAGAAATTGGAGATCAAACATAAAAAAAAGATAAAAAATTTGTCACATTTTTTCAGTAAACAATTTTCAGAAAACCTTTCAAAATCTAGTTGGAAAAAGAGTTAAATTTTCATTGAATTATTGTATTAAAATTATTTATATTTCATACATATTATTGAAGTAATTTTTTTAGAAAAAAATGAATTTAATAGTGTTATTGGCACATAACTAAATGTACTTTGAAAAAGGAATGACAGCTTCAAGGAAAGGTTGGACATGATAGAAATGTGGATAAGGGAAGATTTGGCATTAGGGAAGTGTAAAAAGTAAACTTTTCTTCATCTACCATTTACACACTATCTAGATTGGATAAATCGAAAATTTTCAATTTCATTACATGTGTAAAATTCCATATGGGTATTAATCAAAAATAAATAATGGTGTGTTAATGACAAATTTTATGTAAAAAGGACTGAAATCATGTGACAGTCATGTATTTATTCATGATATAATGCATATTTCTTTCCACTACATTCTACCTCAAAATTTACGACATATATTAACAAGACTCTTATTATTTTTCAATGATGTATATAGTATATTTGTATCCCCATCAATATTTTCCATCATGATGAAAGTGATTTTAGTCATATTATGTGAATTTAAAGATGTTATTTGCAAAATCATTCTTTCATATAATGGTCCACCGGATGGTTCACATGGTTAGAGAGGCTCAACTGTTTGGGAATTTCTATTATAGATGGATCTACCACATTGAACATTAAATTGTGATTTTGAATGGTTAGGTCATGAATCAAAGCCTTCCAAAAGGTTTTATTGCATAATGATTTAGTTTTGAAAAAGATATTGAATTTTTTACTGACTACCTATCATAAGTTGAAATCATCAGTCTCTTGATGTCTCATCACAACAAATGCCTTATGGATAAAAAGATTTATAAGAGTGATGTTTTGAAAATTACCCTGTCATAGCAGGAGCTAGAACATCATTACATATTACATATTATTGATTATATTCATCAATAAATTGATTCTTACAAATGTATTTATAGATATTTGAATCCATCAAGGGATGAAGGATGGATATAAACTAAACATAATCAATAGTTTATATGGTGGTTCCGAGATCAAATTTATAAGGAGTTGTCTACAAATTAAAATTCAATTGTCAAACTACTTAAACGACCATCCATATGATAAAAAGAAAATGTAATGTCATACTGTAGTTTGGTAATAAATGGTTATACTTTATATACAAACGAACATGATGACTTCCGTAAGATGAAAAATAGTGGTGTTACCCTTTTTGATGAAGCGATGCACATATTTGGTTTAAATGATAGAAATACAATTTATGAAAATATTTCATATCTAGGAATTATCAAATAGATATATGATCTTGATTATAAAACATTTCAACTTCCCATTTTCTATTTCAAATTGGATGAACAAATCAATGATGTGATAGTTGATGAAATGATATTTGTGAAGGAGAATTTTAGTGTGGAAGGAGAAAAAAAATCTTTTCACAATCACATCAAAACAATTGCATGTATTTTATGTCTCGGATCTAAAAACAATAATTGGCTAATTTTCCAACTGGAAACTACAGAAATTGATTAGTCACATGATAATTCACTCGAGGATGATCTTTTCGTTGGGACACCACAATCAGTTCAAGTTGATCTCAATGTAGAAGATTCCTTCTAAGTTATAGGGTACCACAAATAGAGGATTTGGATTCATTATAGAGGAACCAAATCCATGAAACATTTAAAATAATGATATCTTTTTCAATGAGATGGTAAAAGTGTTTTTTAATATATTAGGTAAAATTATATATTTTCTTCTGCATTAACGTAATATAAATTAAATGATTGAATTATCTTGGTGAAAATGACTTATACGGGTGATGATGTTACCAGTCCTTTGAATGAACAAATTATAATGATAGAATCCTATTGGAAATATGTAAAGGTAATGTTACTATAAAAGTTCACTATTTTACCAAAAATAATTATATAATGGTGTGTTGATTTGATTTTTATTATTCCATTAATGTTTTGTTTATTTTAGATGATTTTTTCCTTATTTAGTTCCTTTTCCTGAAGATCATTTACATTTTCTCTGCTCCACCTAACACATAATGTGACAATAATGACTCCAAGTGAGTCTTTTTATTTAAAATTTGCATCAATTTTAGTAAAATTAACTCTTCCTATTAATTTATTTATTTAAAATATTACTAATATAAAAATAGTTTTGTTTTCTGCGTGTGGTATTTTCCAAGAGTAGTGGTGGTTTGTTTGATAATAGCATGATTGAATTCCGGATTAAAAGACAAAAGATGTTTTATGGTTTCAAATGTATGTAATAAATTATATTTATGTCAATTTATTAACCAATATTTGAATTTAATATAATATTTTTTTTTTCTCAAATTTGAGTCTTAAATTTTATTTCATTTAAATTATGTGTTGAGATATGTTTTTTTTGACATCTCGTGTGTTTATAGTGATTCCAGAGTTGCAGTGTGCAGTTATATCACATTTTAGTGGTCCTGAAATTTGATGTTACATTTCAATGTATTATGTCTCTTTATTAGTGTTTTTATTAGTGCTAATAAATGACTCCTTTCTGAGAACATTCTCAACAATTATAATGAAAAATCTATTTTAACCACTTTTATGTATTTAGCAATTTTCTAGCACTAATAGAGTCTATTTCTAGTTCTTTTAAATGAATATTTTGTAGTAGTGTGACTTGGAAGTGTGATGAGATTTATATGGGCTTTATGGTTGGGAATCCAGTCCACCTTATGGGTTGAATGTTATATGGGTTTTGATCAATATGATGTTCTAATATGTTAACGTTATACCCATTCAATATATTTCCAAGATTAAGGATTTTTAAGGACTATAGGTGATTGATATTGAATGTTTTCATGGAGTTACTCCTGGTATATTCTTTCATAGATATCAGTGTTTTACCTCTCATTTTTTGAGAGGCCTCCAAGAAGTGATGGTATCCTATATTATATTGATCATGACGTAGTATTTGAAGTTGTATTTATAGATAGAATGGGATACATATATCTTTATGTACCTCCTATGTTCTCCAATTATCATCCTTACTGTAGATGAGACCTTCATTTTAGTGTGTTTTAATATTATTATTACAATATATTCCATTATTCTATCAGAATGACTCCTTTTGAGTATTTTTATTCCAATACTTATAGATATCTTATTTCTTGGTTAGATATTAGTGAAGCTTCCTTGGTTAGACCATGTCTAGTCTGAGAGATGATAGAAAAGATACAATTTTCTCATCAGATAACGGTGATGGAACATAGCTAGTTAAAATCATATTCTAATGGTCACCAAGGATAATTGGATTTTTTATTCAGTGGAAATGTGTTCATGATATTCTCACCATGTCTTGTGGGAATTTTTTATGATTAATTTTAGTTACTTTTGAAAAAATTTGATGCTTTCTAGATTTTCCCATGGTTTGTGCATAGTTAGTAAAATCATACATTTTGGATTAGAAAATAGTGTGTCCATTGTTGACCACCTCAATTGGCTGCATGGTTTGTCGAAACCAAGAATCTACCCCTCCAAACCATGCTCCCATGGAAAATTGTTGTTTTCATTTTTTCACAAGGTTATTTAATCATTTATTTAAACCATGGAACCATCAATAACTCTTATAGGGGCACATAGTTATGGTACATGGGAACTACTAATCATGTGTCTCAAAACTAAAATATTGTCGATTGTTTTGAACTCCCGTAATTTTTTTATTTAAAATATTGGACCCATTTATTTAAGGCATAAAACCCTCCAATTTAATCTAATATTATTAAATGTTTTTTGAGGTCCTCAAGCGAGGATTTTGACTCCTCTAACTCCTTCCCATGGTAGATAAGATCACCCATGATTATGTTTGATCTCCTTCTCATTTTTATATCACCTATCATATGGTTTTTTATGATCTACTCTTATTCCCTTCTTACAGAGTGATATACCATTATGATTTTGAAGGATCTAATATTTATTTCTATTGGGTCATGATTTGTGGTTTGATTTAAATACCATATTCCCCAATGTTATCAATGATGTTCTTGTTATTGGTGTTGATTTAGTCACAAAATTAAATCTACGTAGAGGATATACATTATATGTGTGACCAATAGTTAATTTGGTGGCCATTTGAGATATGATCTACTTGATACATGATATTTTTATGTTTTTATTTTTAGATATTGGGTCATTGAAGAAGTCTTATTTGGAAACATTTCAACAAATTTTTCTGGTACTATAGTCATACAGAGTGTTGGTATACTGTCTCGTATCATTTATATTATTCTATATTATGGAAAAACTTATGCCTATTGAAAATGAAATTATTCAATGTAATCGTTTCCATCATAGGGGGATTGGGAATTTATTTCTTGTTTTGTTACGTCGAGTTTTAATATCTATGTAACATGGTATTTTGGTTGGTACACTCTATTTAAACATCAGTAATATTATTTAGTGAGATAGTGAAATGAGACATTTCATGATATAATAATTTTATAGTGAGTTTTCTACAGTCCAATGAATATTCATATGGATAATGAGTCCTTATGGATATGGGATATTGATAGTCATAAAATAAATAGTTAATGGGCGATCATAAAAGAACTCAATTTAGAATTTCTGAATTGGTAATGACTGTTACATCATGGGTTCAACATCTTACAATAATAATATTATTTTTAATAGAGTGATGTTTACATATCTATCACATTGGAGGATTTTTAATAAATGCTTCCAGATAAAATTCATTTACAAGAACTGATAACGGTTCTATATTCAATGTATATATGACATGATCAAGAATGAGTTAAGGGATTAATGGGGTTGAGTTCGATGCACTGAAATAATGGTTTCTTAATGATGTAAAATTAAAGTCATTACACGGTGTCTATTATATCATAAGAATCTAATGGGGGAAATATTTTTACACTTTTTTATGTGTCACAGTAAAATATATATTCATTTATATATGATGAATTCATGGTAAATTATAGTTTTTATCTTATATAGGTATCTCTTCACATTAATATATCATGGTTTATATAAGGAAGTTTTGCTAAAAATTGAATATCACTATACATTATTGGAATATTTTTACCCCAGAATTTTGATAGCTACGCCACCATTGTTTATTCAAAACCAATGAATTTCGAACCATAGTATATATGCAAGCTACTGAAATTAATGGATAGAAATTCGTGATGACTTTTTCTATGATAAAAGATTTTTCAATAATATATAAAAATAATATTGGCTTAGAAATTTTTTTAACCATTATCTATTTGCTGAATATTTCTTTCTTGATTACGAATTATATCAACAAAAAAATTGTTCCCATGATTAATGGGAAATATTTTATCTATTGAAAAGGTTATTTGTTTTATATATTCCACCACATGTATTAGATATTGATGATATCACTGATAAATGTTTTGATTTTCCCAATTTTGGGACAATCAATACAATTCGTAAAAAAAATTAATACCAATGGGAGACATTGAAATTGATTATGTTAATCACTTTTATAGAATGTTTTTACAAGATTTATGACTAATAAAATAACAAAATTTAATTTTGGAGAAGATTCATTACGTGATTAAAGGTGATAGAAAATTCAAGGATATAAGTTTTCAATAATTTCAATCCCTATTTGAAAGTATTAAAATTGGAAAAACAATTTAGTGGATGAGATCGTTATTCTGGTAAATAAAATTCATAACTCCTTTTGAATTTATGGCAAAGTTCTTCATGATTCTACTACAGTTATGAGAATGATGAGAACTATTACTCTTAAATTTAAACAAAATTATATGCTTTTGGATAATTATATAGATGGTTTTACGATTGATAAGCTAAAAATATAATAATATACAATAATATACAAAGGGGTCATCAGTGAAGATGAAAAGTAGTATAAATAGTTATAGATTTCCATGATTTGGAAGGTAAAATAATAATAGAATCCAAAAGATCTCATTATGTTGATTCTAATATAGAATATGATTCACCAAACACAAATGAATATAATATAATATTTATAAAATAAAAAGAAACAATTAAACATTATGAATAGTGGAAAATAACATATTAAATGTTCCCATTATGGTCTAATTGAATACTTTTCAACTAGTTTCCTTCAACATAAATAAGGATATGGGGACGATGCTCAACTTAAAACATCATATTACAGGGATAATTTGGTGTATTCTTAAAGTAGGAGAATGATTATTTTAGTCAAGGTAAATGAGGAATTATCAAAGACATGATTAGTTTTGTAATGTATGATATTTTATTATGTGATGAGAACATTTAAAAAGAATATGGGGAAAAAAAGATAAAAGAACCTAAATAAATTATGGATAATCAAATATCGCACAATTATTAAATCCCACCACTCACCCATTAGCATAGGATGAGGAATAGGTTTAAATAATATCATTTTACATCTCTAGTTCACCAAAGGAAAGAAATAACTTCTAATTGATTTAAATTGAGTTAGGTGATGATTTTCTATGAATATAAAAAAAATTATATGAATAAATAAAATCAACTAACCATCACTATGATGGAAAAGAAATTATAATACAAAAAAAATAGCATCAAAAAATATATTATAAAAGTAGAAGAGAAATGTAATAAAATAAGTTACATGAAAACAAAGGATATCCAGAAGCATTAAAAACTATGTTGAATTAATCCTACAACTATAATAGAAAACTAAAAGCTCAGAAAACCATTTATGGAAGAAACATCAAGATGATTTCATGGAGAGATTTGACACCTTTGTTTTACCAATTTCTTAGAATATAATATATATATGTTTGTGATTAAAATTTCCCATGATGGTGGTTACTATAAACACAGTAGGAATTCCCCAATTATTTCCCATCACATGCCACTAGAAAAATAACATATCCAGACATTTAACATATTTCATAAGAGAAGTAAATATAAAGTGTACAATAAAACCATAACTAAGCCCCATATAAACAATTTAACCAAAATATTAATCCAATTATCCGCACATGGAATAACCAAAAAATGCTCATACACACCCACAATCATGCTTATCTGCCATGGAACTCCATATACACATGAGTGGTGTGTTAAATTTTAACCAAGTCATCACTGGGTGAACCATTTTGATGGTGGAAAATTATTACATTATTATGTGCTACATTGATGGTGGAAATTCATTGCATTGAAATGTCCTTAAAGAACATAAACAGAAACTACCATAAAATCCATGTTCCCATAACAACATATTCTAATCAATGATTAGTTTTTTATAACCATTTCCTTTCAATAATTTTATCAAATACCTTATGTCCATCATTCATAAAATATGGACATATGTGCTAAGACAAAGATACTTTTCCTAGAAAATCACATAAAATGTAATTCAAACATTAAACCATTATTTTCATGAAGAAGTAAAATAGGAGATAAGAAAGCCACTTCTCAAGTGATGTTGAAAATAAATAACACTATTGTGAACATTAGGATATAAGAGCACAACACCTTACATACAATATATACAAAGGAATATCATAAATATTCACATAATAAAAAATTGTTATCTCTATAACACATTAGATTTATGGATCAGAGTGAGGATATGAGTATATATTAAAATATCAAGGAGGAACTAAACTTAATATTGATTTTGTTTTTCCAACACACATTTAATATTAAATTTTTTCCTCCAGCTCATTGGGAATTACAACGGAATCATGGTGGGAAAATAATTTTGTTACCCTAGAAGAATTATCGAAAAATAGGGGATCTTGGGCCTTAATCTGAAGTAGAACATACTTTTTTGATAATTGACTAGATTTTTCAAGGATAATATGAACAGTATGTCAATATATGTTCCAACCATTTCTATGCTACTATATATCACCTAGGTATCCACACGGTTTATGCCACATGGTTCAGAAAATAGTGAAGTGATACTATCCCATGGCCATCATTTCACCTGGTTGGATCATGTAGTTTAAAAAACCATGTTCCAACAATTATTATCCCACTATATTCACCCACGAGTTTTTCCCAATAATGCATACAGTTCGAAAAAACCATGTGCTAACTATGTTCATACCCAGTGACTCGTATTACTTTTCATGGTTTTTTAGAGAAATCAAATGGTTTTTACTAACCATGCTCAAATCATGAACCTCTACAAAAACATAATTAACTAAAAAACCATCCAAATGGTCATTAAATAATAAATAATTATTATATAATATCAAATAACATAATAAAAGTAAAAAGTACCTAATACAGGGGGTGTTACTATCTCCCCACTATTGTTAATTTTATCCTATGAAAGTGTCATAATGGCGTTTCTTTTGAGGATATTGGTCCATTATTCATGTTATTATTTTTTTACTACCCATATATCTTCTTGTATCTAACCTTTCTACCATAAAACTATTACCTAACTAATGATTTTTTCAATGGAACAGATTCTCTATCTTATTGAAAATATATAACTACACGTGAATCAGTGTAGCATCCCACTCGAGATCAACATGGCCTTATAATATCACATGGTCTAAATAATGTTATCATGTCTATAATTGTGAATAATGAAACACTTTCTAAAAAAAATTAATATTCATAGTAAATAAAATAGATAATCCTAAATCACCAAATATTTTATGTATCCCTACCAAGAACATGTACCAGGAAAAAAACTACCCACTCATACCAAAATTTCAATTCTTAAACCCTGGATTGATTCACCATAATAAATAATATCTCACATAAAATGATAAAAAATGATGAATATGATTTGAATATTATTTATGAATACTCTGAGTTATCACCATTATCTTCTTATCTTTGTTATCTTCATTTTCATCTCTTACAGAAGATCAGATTTTATAAGTTACGTATAACATATTTCCACCTAAAAATTAGTGAATGAAATATTATACTCTATAAAACCTTATAAGGATCGATATGTTTTGAGGTGTATTAAATTTTATTGTATTAAAACTCCCCAAACATTTTTGAATTGGACATTCTTTTGAGGATAATAAGATTTTCCCTTGGAAAACTATGTTCCAATGGATTTTTTGTAAGGATTTTCACATATGAGATGTACACCTTGGGTCATAGTTAGACACAATTTGAACTATTATTCCATGATATGTTAAAATTTATCATATATATATTTTTTATTGGCCGTCGGCCATATTGTGTTAATGAATACGAACGATGTGAGCCAAATTTAGGGATCGATCCATAAGCACACATATGAAATCATGTTTCCTAACCATCATTGGTAGAACCTTGAAAAAACCCATATTTATTTATACCATTTCATATTGGAATATGAAAATATTATTCCATATTAGCTAGCCGATGGTTCTCTTCGATGACATGCTGACAGTTGTGCAATATTGAGATAAACACTATGAATTTACTCTTCATTAAATTGTACAAAAACCATAAACATATATCCTTATGAATAATTTCAATAAAAAATTTAATAACTCATACCGAATAGTTCTATAAAGAAGGAGTATGTTCCTGGAATGTTTGTGGAAAAAAATTAGTCTCTAAAGCACAACACCGCTCCCCCATCAAGAATTCATCCATGAATAGTAGCCCCACTTTTGAGATTATACTTGCTTGTTTGATATTCAGGATCTGATGTTTAACATTCTTTTAAATTCTCTACCATATCAAAAATAATAGAGTCTAAAAGTAATATCATATCATTTCCATGAAAAGAACAACTCATATGATTATCTTCTATGATGAGAAATATCTACCATTGATCTGAAGCCTCCTTAGACAAATGACTATAAAACCATTTAAATTAATTAATTATCTATATAATTCCATTTACAAGATTCATAAAAAATTTCAAATTAATAAATATATAGATATTCCATCCATATTCATTACCTTTTATTAAGATATCATTGATCTTAAATGGGTTTCAAGCGCATATGATCCATATACACCATAAATTTCTCCCCAAAATCATAATGATTCCAACTTTTTAAAGAATGGACTATAGAAGTTAATTCCATATCATGCATATGGTATTTCTCTCATTCACCAATAACTATCTTGATCCATAATATATAACATGATCTCCCTACATAATAACACTACCCAACCCAAATCCGAATGCATTCCTATAGACCACCAAACATTTTCAAACTCTAGAAATGTATGAATATTTGTTGAGGTAATCAAAACAATTCATTGTAAAATATTTCATTGACAAGGAAAATGTTGAAAAATCAAGAACATGGTATCAATAATATAATCCTAATACCAAGAAATTTCTGATCTCAAAAATAATTGTCAGTGGCTGTACCAAGATAATAGATTCGTCTTTTTTGGGATCTGTACAGACTCTTTTTTAAGAAATTATCTTACCTTGGAAATATAACTCATGTTTCCTGAAAAAAAAAATCATTGGAAGCTTAGTATAAAATTGATGTTCTTGCTTGATACAAAACACTATAGTCAAGTGTTACTCATTATCAACCTTAAACATTGAATAATATTAAATATCATTGATGAATACCACTATATTAGAGTCAATATTCCTATGAATGATCTGATTCATCACTTACATGGAACTATTTATTTTCACATAAGACCAATGGGAATAACAACATATTCATAGTTACCATAAAATCTCTTAAAGTATTTATTTGTAATTTCATCATTCCGAACTCAAGTTGAATAGAACCCCAATCATAAAAAAATTAAGAGAACCATTGAGATCTCATAAATTGATCATGTAGATCATAAATTAATGAAATATTATAACTTTTTTTATCATACACTAGTTAATAATATAATAATCCCAACAAATCCAAAGTGACCAATTAACATTCTTTAAAAAAACTAGTTATGGTTTTTGAGACTTACTGGGTCCGATGTTCCATTTTCTTTCAGAATCTTCCATGCAGATATTATGTTACCAATAATCAAATATATCCATCCTATAATATAAAATAGAAATAATACTTGTTCCAGGTAGCAATTTAATGGTAAATTCCAATTTTTTCGATTGAGACCCCATAAATTTTTTTTGAAAAGGCACTATAGAAATGGTAAATGAGGGTTGGAATCTATATATCTTAAATTTCATCAATAGATTACAAATTAATCACATCTCATTAATAAGATATATTCTTAACCATTAGTAAAAATGATTTATATCTTATTTTATTCGCATCCTAATCTCCACTAAAAATATTCTATGAAGATGTGAAACTAACCTGCTGGGATTAATAGTCGATTTGGGCCCCATTGGATGTCAAAAAAACCAATTCATAGAATTGTTTCAATGATATCTATCCCCTGAATAGTGAAATAAAAATCCAATTCATCCCCAATATTATTTATATAACATGATTCCAATTAATGGATCGACACTCTTATTGGATTAGAGGTGTTTAATGTTTCAAAATAGAAGACATCAACATCATATGTAATCACATATATAAAACAACACTATAAAAAATAAAAGAATTGGATGAACACATAACAAACTTGTCTTGGATAATGTTATAATGAAAGAGAATAATACCTCACACTATCAAAGGGCTAGATTGATCCTTTTTTATTAACTGCATTGCACTATATAGTTTCTTATATGTACTCACATAATCCATTCATCCTTATTTAGATTTAATCACTTGAGGATTATTTGTGTTCCTAGAATCGCCTTGTATTTCTCGATTCAGAGGATGATATTTTATATGGAGAGTCCATTTAGTTGATGAATATGTTTTATGAGAAACATAAGATTCATCTCCGATACTATATATTTGAGTTTTATGACTCAACTACTCGAGATGTATCATCTGAGTATAGTTTTGAAAAGATTGAGGGGTTTTTTTGGATTCTGTCTTTACATGATTTAAAGAACCACACTAAAAAAAGAGGCACACTGTGTAGTCTTGTATTAATATTTACTGATTCTATGGTAATGTATGAGTTGGAATACCTTCATGATAAGAGGTTCCCCTCTACCACATCTTCCAAATAATATAGGTCCTAATTGTTCATGTACAAACAAACATACATCATCCTGTTGGATTTCATGTAATATCTATTTCCACCACAATATCCCTATTAACCATCTCTTTATAGTTATTAATACATAGTAATATTACGTTAAATTTATTCACACGTGTCCTTTCAGATTCAATGATTCATTCCCTCGTGTATACACAAGTAGTTACCACCATAGAGAAACCAACTATGTTCATTAACTAAGTTGTGTACTCCATCACCAGTTAAGTCTCTTATTTATAAATATATAAAACCATTAATTAGGATATGAGGGATGTGTGGTTAAATATTTTTTTGAAACAAATATTCAATGTCCTCCCATTGGATATCTTGTTCAAATATTTCTTCAATTCCTAAATCCCACCATTATATTACATTATATTCTTGTATATACACTTCTATCCTGACCATTAGCTTAATTGGTGTACCTAGGAAATAAAATATTTTATTCATTCTATTCTGCCACACATTTTCCATTCCATGCTCAGAATATGCTTAAACAAATTGTGGATTCTGTTTTTGAAACAATATAGATTGATCAAATTTTGGGGCTTATCATTTATATTTACTCTAATGAAGGCATTAAAAATCCGAACAATGCTCCAAACTTTTTTCTTCAATTGTGCCTTAGGTCCAACAATATTATCCAAATACTCTACTTTTTTATTTTAATAATTTCTAACTTCTTCCTTTTTCTATAACCATAAAAAACACAATTTATTCCCCACTCACTATAAACTAATGGTTTATAAAAATTCATTTCTCCATAAGAAAAAATAATTGCAATAAATATTTTTATAATCTAATATTAGTAACCATTTCGATCAAATTACATAATAATAAAAAATAAAAAAAGAACAAGGCAGTCTTAGTGGAGTGTCTCACTATTAATGCATGATATGAAAGACTCGCCACCTAACCCCATTATAATAATATTAAATTCTCCTTGGAGTTTTTTATTGCACTTTCATACAAAAACCACCATGATAACATGATTAAAATCATAAAAATAATAGCCATGTATCATTAAGATATAAATTTTTTTTAAACTCTCTTAGTGTTCTTATACCATTCCAATATGAAAAGTAGATGGACCTAAACTGATTCCATTTATAACAACCCACCCCTCAACCATTGGTATGGTAAGAGGTTGAGGTGGCACTAATTCTTGAGGACTTCTCCAAGACATATATGTATTGTAATAAATTCCATGGGTTATTGAAATTTTTGGGGATTATTTTTACAAAAGAAACTAAATAAAAACAAATGAAAAAATTACAAACAACTATCCTACACTTTAATTGAGGAGTAACTATAATAAAATCCAAATAGAAATTAAAGGGAAAAACCTAATAGTATCAGTTTAAAAATAATAATGAATGGTATAAATAATCCAATGAAATCCAGAAATAGTAACACCAATGCCACTTGGAAATAAAATTGTTATCACATTCTTTATATAATAGAAGATAAGAAAATGAATACTGTTTATCAAAATCATAAACATGTTCCATGGAATGAATTCAAAAAAACCAGTAAACTATTTTTTACACATGGAATAACCAAACTATGTTCATTCTCTCACACACAACAATATTTACCATGGGTATCCCTATATTCATGAGTGGTGAGTCAATATTTCACCAAAATATCTTTTGGTGAATGGTTTTGATAGAGGGGAATTCATAGAAATAATACAGATAGAATTTATGGTTAAACATCATGCCACTAATCTATCCAAAACTCATATGAACACACATTACCATGAATTACATTTCATATATTCACTTATTCAAATAAAAAGACTCTATTTGAATTCCATTTCCATTAATAGATTTTATCATACAACATATTGAATCATTCCAAAACCAATAACATAATTACATAATTCATGATGATTTCTAACAAAAGAAAATGAATTTTTTCTAAACCTCAACCATTATGGTCAAGAATAATGTTAGTAGGATAAACACCCCCTACCTCTTAGTGGAAAATGAAATTAAATAACGACATTGAGAACCTGTTGTTCTGAGCTCACTACACCTTCCATTCTATTGAACCAGTATTATTTCATCATGATTCATATCATATCACATAGATATATCTATAACAGATATGATATATGTCTCTGAGATATAGTAAAGTAGTAGTCATTAATAGTTCGAGGAAGAACAAGGAATTACAATCAATTTTGTATCTCTAATGCACTCAAGTTAATCAAAATATACCTTTGGGTAAAATGGTATAACCGTATGATTTGTAGTTAGAAATTGAGTTTGTTTCCTTAAACAATTTGATGAATAATGGGGGGTTTATGGACTTAATCCAAATTAAAAACTATTTTATATATCAATAAAATAAAGACACATGGTTAGGAAACACGGTTTGTCAAACCATGCGCCAAACATGTGTATTCTACTAGATATCACCCAAGAGATGACATGGTTTATTCAACATGGTTTTGAAAACTATACACTAAACCTCTGGTGGTACTACTTCAAAGTCATACCCTTACATGGTTGGCTCATATGTTTTAAAAACTCACGCACTAATTATTCTTCTCTCTCTATCTCCACCAACCATTATTTTTCAAAAACGTTCATGTGGTCTGACAAAACAATTCCCAAACCATGCACCCGACTAGTGACATATAATATCACCTTCCATGGATTATTTGGGAAACTCCATATCTTCTACCAGACGTTCTAATATCATACACCATAGGAAACACATCCAAATCACAACAATACCATCACAAAACTTCTAAAGTTCAACCCATGTATTAAATATTCTCTGTTGACATAATAAATGCATATTGAGGCTAAAACTGATGTTGTTACACTAATGATTTTTCAATCATGGGTGAAGATAGTATTGAATATTAATGAAATGATTGGTATTGAAAAAATATTTTCATGTGATAATAGAGATCATGGTTTGTTTAAAAGTAAAAATGGGATCCAAAAAGGGAAAAAAATTTATAATAATTTTATTTATTCACCAAATAATTAAACTAATAAGTCTAATTTCATTTTTATTATTGAGAATAATGGTAGGTATATTTGAAATTTGATATCTCAACGAAAATAAAAAATCCAAATACACTATAATAAAGATTACAACTATGAATTTAATTTCTATGAATTGTGAGTTTAATTATTTAAGGTATGCTTATCGGAAGATAAATATTTCATAGGAAAATCATAGTTTGAATATTAGAAATAAACTATGATAAGAAGAATATAATTACATGTAGGGGGATGTTATCTATTAAAATATAAATTTTATAGTTTATCCTAATCATATTAAACATGATGACATAAAATAAAAAATATGGTTGTACTAATATGATGGACATTAAAATGACTACATCATCAAATAAATGAAGGACAACAATTTTTAATTAATGTTCTGGTTCCAAAAATCATATAAGAAATTTGGTATGTAGAAGGAAAAATTTCAGTCCTTTTACGGATTCAGGTGTATCTTCGACCATACATTCATTAATTTTTATCTTAGGAGTCAAATGACCTCATTAGAGGAAAATATTAATTTCTACCTATTATAAAAACATGGAAATAATTTATGACAATTTTATTGATCATAGGATGTGGTGTTTAAACATGGTTATGTTTTTGTGAATTTTTTATTTATTTTGTGTTTTATGTTATTTTTAATATTTATTTGTCATGAAATTATTTACTCATATAGAATTAATAGTGATATAGTGACCTCAGTTTCTGATGATTGATTTTTGGAATATTCGTGGGTTTTATTTCAAAGGAAATAATGATTCATTGTAAAATTGTAGGTGTGATAGAGAATTGAAAATAATATATTCTATATAAAAATAAATATTATTTAGATTGAAAATGTGTATTCATGGAAATTATTTTTTCCTCTAAAATTGATACATCATTTGTAAAATATATGACTTCCATTGAGATTAGTATCATGGGATTAACCGTAGGGCCCTATAAGTTTTTTTAGATTCCTTGAGTGGTTATCATGAGTATATTAATAATTTTATTATTTGATTAATTAATTATTTACCTAATGTTAATTCCCCATATAAGAGAACCACCAACTCCTTACACTATGGTGAGATTCAAGAAAACCCTGAATGGAGGGAGGGGAATATGTATAGATCATTTGGATACTAATATTTGATAATAAAGATCATGTCAAGATAGAGGAAATTGAAAGAAGAACTGGTGGTATACAATTGGTGTAAGGCACTATTCTAAATTCCCTTACATCATTATTAATATGATCAATTAATGAACCTATTTTTTGTTTCAATTGATATCTCATGGATGATAAAAATCATTTATCATACTATTAATGGTAATAATATTTTTTTAGATTAAAGATAACTCATTTGAAATGTTATTTTTTAAACTATTCATCAAAACAAATTAATTAATAAATATTGATGAGGAATATTTCATTATAAAATTTCTTTTTTTGATACATAAAATTACATGATTTCACATGTTAAAATTCATCAATGATAATAGTGTTTTCTCTGTTTAACACATTTATTTGGATAAATTTAATTTTCCTCTCACATCTTTATCTATCATCCACATTCCATATCATAATGGACATTCTTCAATAGCCACCACAATATCTCTTATATTATGATCATGTAATAATGTTAAATTTAAAATTATGGGAAATGTAGTGGTGTTTTATTTTACATTATTAGATAGCATTATAACATGTTTTTGTGTATTGGTAGAGTTCATGAATGGTGTGACAATATTGCGGGACGGGGTAGAAAATTTATTGTAATTGAGGAAGGTGGAAATAGAGTGGTCAAACATAAATGAAGGGGGTTGGTGGTTGATGTGTGGGCGGAATAAAAAATAAGTATGGAATACCTATGGAAGATGATGATGGAACATATTTTTTGAAAAATATAAGAATAATTAAAATCAAAAAATATATATACAATAAAAAAATATAATCTTTATTATGGTGGGATAGATTGTAATGTTGGGATAACTTCATAAATGGGAGGGTAAAAACCAACATAACATTCTTCCTACCATCTTAGATTATATATACGAAATCATATTTAATAATAATAACAGTAATTACCTTTTTATTATAATTATTAAATCAATGTTTCATTTTTATTTTCATAAAAATATTTCAGAATGAGGAATCATTTATGGTATCAAAACATATAATTTTATATGGAAGGTTCTAAATTAATATGAAATATATGATTACGAATCATAAAATAGGACCCAATCCCCACCTTGTAAAAACTCTAAATTTGATAAGATAAAATGAATATTTTTATTGAGTATCATTTTTGGGAAAATGAGAATCCTGCCTTGATTATTATTGGTCATATAATGAAAAAATTATGTCTATTCAAACATATGAGGTTGTTTGAGAGGTGATACAGTTAAATTATTAATATATCACAATAGATCTAAAAATAGGGTTTGGTCATTATGATCATACAATTTTTCAGGTTTCTACTCCCTTGGAGGTATGTTTTGATAGAGAGTGGGTCCTATGTAATATTTCCTAGAGAGACAATAAATCTTCAATATATTTTGAGAGTGGGTCATCTATATTATCTTTTGGTATCTCCTCCTGCAAAAACTATGAGGTTATGATACCTTATATGGTATATATATGGTTTTTTACTCACCCACAAGTTTGAGCTATATTTTCTCTTTCAATGTGTTAAATACACACTTTTTTTATAATCTATTCTACAACGAGGAACGAGTCCTCCACTATCGTTCTGGATAGGTCACAATAGATTGTTTTATTTGGTTGGTTGTGTCCCTTTAAATAATCTTATAATTCCTTCTAAAAATAGGCCTTCAAAGAGGGACTCAATCATATATCTTGTGTTTTCCCATTAATTTCCTAACTATGAAATTTTTATGGTAGGATTATGTACCCCCTTAATGAAATCTATTTGTAGTCAATGTGTCGGTAACCCATGGGTTTCTAGTCCGGATCACCATTATCATTGATTTTGAATATAGGGTGTGGTACCCCCTAAACTGTTGTTTTGACTTTTGTAAGGATAGGGACATCCTTAATGGTTTGTTGATTGTTTTTATGAATTTATGTACTCATGTTTTGGAACATAATGGATGGTGATTCTTCAGGCATCCCTAGAAACTCTTCATGATAAATGAACTGAAAATCTATTCACATTAAAATTTGATGGATTTTTTCTTATTTAGGAATCATTAGTTTCATCTGAACATTGTTTCATCATGGTTTGGAGTATAGATTTTTTGGACATTATTATTCTTTGATGATTCTACTAATTGATCAAATCTAGATCCTTTATATTCTTCCTCTTGGTTTCTACCTTGTAACATAGATTTGAGATGATAGTTTCTATCATATTTACTTACTATTTTGTTGTTTCATAAAGTGTAGTTTTATATTAACCCCTAAAAACCTTATTCCCACACAAGTGGGGTCAATGAAGATATAATATAGGCTTAATATTATCTTGGTAGACAAATATTTGGTGTGTCTGGTTCGATGTTGATGCTTGGTGACCTTAGTGGACATATTTTTTGTAGATCATATGTGTATTAGGAAGAACTGTTAATATGGTATGTTTATTTGTTAGACAACTAAAATTAAGGGAGTCATTATATCAGCTTCTTATATAGGATTCCCTTTTTGGATATTGTGGATATATCATCACCCCTTGTATTATGGTTTTTTATTTGTTATCAAGGAGGGACTTAGAAGTTTTCTCATTAATGTGTTATAAAATATTAAATATTGTTTTTTTAATTTATTGGTTGTTTTCATTCATTATATATATGAATCCATTTTAATTTTATATATTATATGTAATCTTATACTATTATTTATTCCTACTCAGGCCGGATCTCCACACATAGGGATATTGGATATGGTCATTAGGTGAAATATCAATCCTACTTCTATTAGAGATATCACATTAGTAGTTTAGGTCATCTCTAAGATAACCATGAAAGAAAAAACATGTTGAAGGATAATATAAATATATATAAGGATGATGATATAATTAAAAAATAAGAACTATAAAAATTAAAAATGGGTAAATATTGAAAAATAATATTTGAATCTTAAGAGATATCAATTTGAGTAATTTTTTTGTGATGAAATGTGAATTTACATAAACAAAATATATTCTATGACAACATGTCACTCCATTAATTATAGGGACACTATGAATCAATAGGAATACAATATATATGTTATACAACTCTATCAAAATAGTATATAAAATAAATGATAAAACTATAAAATTCCATTAATATTTTTTATGAAACATTTAAAATGTGTTATATACTCATACACAACTCTAAACAGTATCACTATACTACAAGAGTTTATAAAGTTGAAGGAATACACCATATCTATCATAGTTTAGGGTAATCAAAACAATTTTATTCCATTTAATGTGGCTTATAAATAAGTGAACGGATCAATTCAATGGATCCCAAGTTATGGTTTATTTTATTACATAATTGGAAGAAAACAAATCATAAAGGATATCCAAGGGGATTATATTGGAGTAGTTACATTAAAAAATTATGGATAATGAAATCAATTTTTCTTTTGAAAAAACAATTATATTGAAAATATTTTTTAATCAGAAGATTCTATCTTCATTTATGAGATTAAGAAAAATGTTTTTGGTGTTTATGGAATTTTTAATTACAGGAATGAGATGATATATTGAAGAATAAAATCATTTTTCATTAAAAGGATGAAGGATGGAACAATCATCCAAGGAGATGACACACAAGTGCCAATCTATTATTTAATTCCACTATTAAAATATCATAATTTTTGGTTCAACAAAATAAAATGGGATTTGTTTAAAAATAATACCCACAAGGATTAAAATAATGTCGAAAAAACTATAGAATATAATGTGGTGGGAATCGTACCAAAAATATTTCATAACATAAGATACACATGTTATATACTGGATAAAATAAATGTAGTGAAAAAAATACATGAAATTATTGATATCCAAGTAAAAAATACCATTAAGATGATACACATAGATTTTATTGGCCTAATAAGTTTGAAATTGACTAAAAGATATAAAAAATTTATTTACCTTATTTATGATTTCAATCATATGAGTTAATTTGATTTATATATTTCTAAAATCAAATTTTTTTAGAGTTTCTAAAAAAAATCGTATTTGTGGAACATAAATATTTTGGATCAATTATAGATTCAAAAAATTGAAGTATATGATGCTTATATTGAAAAGTATGGGATAATTCATGATTATAGCACTCTGTTTTATCAACAAAAATTTAAATTGGGTGAATATAAGAATATTATTTATTTAATATATGGGGAACTATGTTATTAAACCATAGAACAAACAAATATTTCTATGAAGATCCCAATAAATCAATATATATTCTCAATAAATCCTTATTATGTCCAAATATAGTACATATGAATTCTTATATATGGTTTCAGAAATATAAAAAATTGAAGAAATTAATTTTATTTTTTTTCTATATTATATCGAAATCGATGTAATAAATTTTGAATAGTTTTATTAGAGAGTTGATGATGGGTTATTTTCTATATATACAGCTAGTTGAAGTAGTTACCAATTTTCCCATAATGATATGAATAAAACATAGAATAATAATAAAGAAATTAAATATTTATGATGAAATAGAAATGGAAATCTTGAAAATAAATTGGCTACATCATTATATTATTGAGATTATCATGCAATTTATGAAATTTCTAATAAATTTGAAAACATAGATTAAGGAGGAACTATAATAAGTATTTGTAGAAAAAAAGTTAATTCCTACAAATTAAATTAAACGAAGTATAATGTCTGTTAAAAAATTATAATGTTTAATACGTACCAATCATGAAGGTTTTTTACACCAATTTGAACCAAATAGTTCTATATTTTCACAATATATAGATTTATAACAATGATTAAAGGTGAGAATAATAACATGGAAAATAATGAAACTTCATATTTGGTTTAAAGCCCCTTAGAAAATAATCTTAATAATGTGAAATTTGTTTTTGAGATAAATTCAATGAGGATGGACAACTAATAAAGAACAGATCTCAACGTGTATGAAAAGTATAGTTGAATATTTTTTTCTGTCATTTTGGATGATATTTCATTATTAAAAATGATTGAAATGAATTTGATACTTCTTGATAAATGTACTAAAATAATTTATAAAAATTTATAAATGGGTTCTAAATCATTTTTTATTCACAAATCTCTTAAGTAATATGATCACATTAAAAAATTAGAAGGATTTATCCTTGATAGGGATGGATATTGAGTTTTTTATGTTAAAAAATTCAATATATGGGTTTGTATAATAACTTTTAGTATGAAATTCAAAACTCAAAAACATGTTAAATAAGATTTATTGTGACCAGAAACATTATATGCATTAATATTACATATTATTATATTACTTTTCATTATATATCATTACAATTCATTCTATGACCATAAAATTTTAATGTCTATTAAAACAACAAAATTAAAACAACAGGTACATAAATAATCTAAATCAAATCTCATTTATCAATTCATAAATATAAACCTTAATAGACATATCATTCATTAAAAATTTATTCAAATCCTACGAAAATGGAAACATAAGAAAGGGTATGCAAAAATGAAAAAATAATGGTAAAAATGGAGAGATTAATCAATGATCACATGTAATAATATTATGAGTATATGTTCTTTCTTAGTGTGAGTGTATCAATGTAAATTCATGTTGAACATTTCATATAATTATGAGTATGGGAATACATATTTTTATATTATAATATATGAGTCTTTAGTAAATTTGAGATCATGATCCAAGAGAAAATGGAAATGGAATAAGATCATGTCATAATATTAGTGCATAAAGATATAAATTATCCTAATCATTGAAATATTTTGTCAAGGATACCAATTGATATAGTCATAACGTATTTGGATTGGTATAACCACATTTTTTCCATTTTGATTTTGGGATAACCTCTTATATACCCACTCTTGGGCTTTGTATAGCCTCCTTTGTCCCCTCTTTCGGGATTCAAATAACCTCCTGTGTACCCTCTTCAGGGTTATGGATATCCATTCATATTCCCTTTGATATTAGTAAAAAACATTACCCATTGTAATAGATGGCTATAATAGACCCATTCTTCACACAATCATAATCCATTCATATATATTCCACATGATCATGAGAACATTTATCATTAAATCTAAGCTTCGCACACAAAAGAGAAAATGAGTTTTATCAATATTTGATAATCATAATGAAAAAAATTCAAGAGAAAGAATAAATAAGGTAACATTGTATCATATCACAATTAAAGAATAAGAAATATCAATGAATGGTGTTGTCGATGAAAATACTATAAAATTTTCCCTACATTAATTCTTGAGAAAAATATACATTCATTTTACATCACATATTTAAAATATAAAAATATAAAAATTAATAAAGAAGTGAATTTATTAAAAAAACAATGAAAAACTAAAATGTATGTTTCAAAGAATTCATAATTCATGATGGTTGGAAAATCAATTCAATTAGAGTAATTTTAATGATAATCCTTTTTTATTTTTGATAGAAAGTTAAAAGTACGTAATTTTGAAAATAACGAGAAGATGAATATCATATTTTGTATAGAGAATAAAACCTATTAAAATGAGTTTCTTCAATCATTCAAGAAATTACAAAAAAAATCATTTTAAATAAAATATGGTTATTGAAAAAAAAATATTCCCATGTAAAATGATAAATAATTTCATTTTTTATAAATAAATGATTATGGTCACATGAGTACATAAAGATTAGTAAGTTAACTGAAAATTTTAATAATCATAAATAACTAGAGTATAAAAAATATAAAATATTTTATAAATATATATAATTTAATTTTATCATTAGAATATTTAGAAGAAAAAATATAGGTAAAAAGTGATATTGTGACATAAAACCCTTTCATTATGTTTTTCTTTATTTTTAACATATCTAACATCTAGTAAAATAAATATCAATTTACCTTAATTATATAACATAACTATATTGATACATATAATACCATAAAAGGATTACTTATAACTCCATATCCCACATTTATGATTAAAATTTCATTATCATCTTATTATTATTTTACTACATTGTTTTCCCTTTGATGTTTAGTTTTGGTGTTATGGACCTTTCATTTTGATAAAGGTTAATTCTTCTATAGAATTATAAAAAATATTTAAAGATAATATATATTCCTTAAATATATAATTATAAAAATTAATATAAATAGGTGATGTAAAATTATTTACATCACTATATAGAGATGATTGTCCATAAAAAATATCGATCAATGTTTCCATTTTTTTGAAGGACTGAGGAAATGAAATATAAATAAAAATAAACCATTAAATAATCATTATTATAACACAAATAACATTTATATATATATATTAAATCTATCATAATTATCTACCATGAGAGATAGAGATGTAAATTGATTTATATCACTACGTGAAGGCATTTTTCCATAGTTACACATGAGTGACACACTCATCTCCAATTTTCTAGAGATAGAGTGGGAAATTTCTATTCCATCATAATAATAAAATATTTCTATATTGATGATAATGGATACATCATTTTCTTAAACAATAGGTTTAT
Source organism: Viscum album (assembly GCA_963277665.1). Taxonomy (NCBI): domain Eukaryota; kingdom Viridiplantae; phylum Streptophyta; class Magnoliopsida; order Santalales; family Viscaceae; genus Viscum; species Viscum album. The sequence continues at coordinate 1,246,187,062 of OY728141.1, read as the reverse complement.
TGGTTGTATAAGAATTTATGAAAATGAAAAACATCATTTATGATTTAAACCTCTTCATTCATATACCTTCTTTTCCATACACATTAAAATATAAAATTATAGTTTATGTAAATACCAAAATATATAAATATAATGAAGGGAAACATATAAATTATTGGGGATGTTATCAAATACTCATAAAAGATAAATTTTTGTGAATAATGGAGGAGAAAAGATGAACTTTTATAATTTATGGGATGGATAAGCCTGAAATTTCATTAACAATTTCAATAATATAAGACAACATTATCAGTAAACTGGATTTAAATGAAAACTAATTTTATATTTTTGATATATAATATTTAAATATCTTCAATTGGAAATAATTAGCCAGGTTTATGTTCCATTAATTCCATCATTTATAAATTTAACTCCCATGATAAACATGTTTTTAACTTTATTATTGTAAAACAATATAAAAAAATCAATTCCTTATGGAAACAAATTTAGTTGAGCTGATTAAATTATTTTACATTATATTATTAACAATATTTAATAAATTTCACCACATTAAATTTATTTATGTTCCTTGAATTAATTATAAATAATCATGTGCTAATAAAAACTTCATTTTGAATTATGCATATTTAATCAAAAAACTGAATTTACAACCTTATATTTCCTTATTTAAAACATAAAAGGAATTTTAAAATTATTTATTGAGTATTAATACACAAATTTTATTAATAACATTCATAAATATATGAAATTAAATTTATTAATTGAAAATAAAATATGTTTATATTATTTTATTTTTTATTAAAAAATTTGTATTTAAGCCCAAAAATGAACTTATACCAAAATCATGTGTAATAATGATTTCTTTTTAATTAATATTATAATTTATAATTAAAAGATTCTTATATTAATTTAATATATATATTATAAAATAATTTTACTTTTAATTTAATGAAAATTAATGTCTTCACAAGAATTGATATTTTTCAATATTAACTAATAAATGAATCATTTTACAAAATTCCTAAAAAGTCACCCTAAGAAAAAAATTCCATGATTATTTCAAAAAAAATTACTAATTTAATAAAATAATATTTTTATAAATAATATAAATAAATTATAATGTAAACACATAAATTAAAATAAATTGAGGGAAATTTATTTTTTGTAGTAGAAATTGTCTTCACTAAAAATGAGTCCTTATTTATTATGATTCATTCAAAATATATAAATTATTTCAGAAATTTATAAGTATTTTTTATAATATGGATATTATTATTTAGGAATACCCATTTAACATCTATGTTATAAAGGATTATAATGTCATAGTTCATTCAGACTCAAGGTTTCAAATAAAGAATGTTATTAAATACATCATGATAATTTCAAATGAAATATATATAAAATAATGTGATATAACATTATAACCCTCTTTATGTGATCCTATCCCATAAAATTCTATCACTTCAATATAAAAATATCAGGATATCTCAACTTCATAATATCATTGGGTTACTATATAACTTCCATATATTTCTGACTCCCCCAATGAATTTTAACCCAGTGTGTTTTATTTTTTCATAGAACACTATATCTGTTATAAGGCCCCAGCCTTAAACCTTACTTAATCATGAGTTAATACAAGATTACACATTGAGGATCTTTTCAGGTTTAGTGTTTTAGAGAATTAGATTATAAAACTTGCATTACATTCCACATTTAAACAAAGTGGTTACATAAAAGACAGGATTCATTCTTCCCATCAATGGAAACATATTTAAAATAAAACTTGGATTCTTTCCTGGCACATCCTGGAAACTATCATCCCATCACGTACATTTCCCTTGACCTGTGAAAAACATTTCAAAAACATGGGATGAGTATAAAAAGCTCAGTAAGGGATATAAAAATATGGAAAGGAAACATGAGTTCATATATACATAAGAATGAAATCATACTTTACCCATAAAACATAGGCACTTTAACATACCTCATCAAATCATTAATAAATCATAGAAATCATAAGATATAAAGGTAACTTGAGGCATTCATAACATTTTTACGTAGGGAGTAACCCTCTTGGTTACGTTTTGGAATACTCATCACAGTATATTCCCTAAATTTCTTCGGAGAAACCATAACATTTCACTCCTTCGCGTTACCCAATGCATTGGAGAGCTATATCGGGCTCACCCGCCCTTAGTTTATCACGGAACCACCTGTCTTCATAAAAATTCCCAAGAACCTCAACATAATCGTATCACATAAAACATGCATAAAGGAAACATAACATTTCCACCTTTCAATCACAAGATATCAATACAACACATTGATATAAAAACATTATGAAAACCATTTTCAATATCAAAATAAAATAAAATTAAAACATGGTATTTATTTTTTTCTTTTAAAAAAAAGGTATGGCTTGTAGAGGAAGTCGAAACTCAAATAACGGTCACAGTGGCGGAGAAGTCGTTGTCACCGCATACGTATGACAAAGACATTCCCTTTTGTCATTTAGTAAAAAGCTTCGTATAAAAAAGATTCATTTTGGATAAATGTAACATTCAAAGGGGTTTATACACCGTATAAAAGAAGGTTGTGTATAAAACAAAATATTCATCAATGGAAGGAGATTGAGATGAAGTCTCATACAAAGACGGTATCCTTGGTTTAAGGATAAATCAATTACATAATTATGTGTGACAAACTAATACACCAAATATAAGTGGATATTAAGTATAAAATAATCAAAGGTCATTCACACATATTCAAAGGATGACATATTCAATAACTACATGTTGAACCCAAAGAAATCGAAATTGGGTTAAGAAGTTCCCTTGACAGCCTAACGGCGTCACATCAAAATGAGTTGATGAGAGATAAACAAGGGTATCTCATCACTTAGACATAAACATTACATCAATAAGGATATATAAGAACATATCCCAACATAATAAGATGTAAATTAAAATACATAACAAAAGAAGTCTTTTAAAAAGAGGAGGGTGAAAGGTCCCCTTACCGAGTTGGGTATCTTTCGAAACGTACACCCCATGGAAGAAGGGTCATACAATGAAGATATAAATACCCATAAATTAAATTATACTACACAAAGTGTATAATAATGGTCAGAACATACACCACTCAAAGGAAATAGTGGCAAACGTAGCATAAATGTCACGAGAATAAAAGTGGGATGAAAAATCCCTTACGAAAACTCGGCAGCCTAACGACGCCACATAAATCTTCCAAAAATGTATTGATGAGATCAAATAGGGTCTATCATTATATGAACATAAATAGTACCGAATGAAGAATATAAAAGAACATCCCCAAACATATGAAATATGAGCTTAAAAGAAATGACATAAAAGAGAGTACTTAAAAATAAAGAAAGAGGTTGGATCTCTTATGAAAATTCGGCAGCCTAACGGCACCACTCAAAACTTCAAAAATGGATTGGTGAAAGAGAATAGGGTCTCTCATCATATGAACATAAAAATTACAGTAATATTAATATAAAATAACATCCCAATAACAAGAAATATGGGCTTTAAAAGGAGCGACATAAAAGAGTGTACTTAAAAAGAAAGAGAGGAGTAGGATCCCTTACCTCGGGTCCGACATGACTCGATCGTTCTTTAACGTCCTGAATAATAAACTTGAGTTAATTTATATTTTCATAATATCCTTTTTCATGTTCATTATTCCTTTTATATCACTTATTTCCATGTTATAAACATTATGTAATCATTTAAGTTAATAATGTTTGTTTTGTCGATATTTGGTTCTTAAGTCGAAGGTGGACTTCTTACAATTACATGTTGTTCGTGTGGTCAAAGGTTCTTTTTATCCAGAATGAAATTCCTGATTTGGATATCATATATATCATATATATCTAGAATATACATGTATTTATAATATCACATAATCATTTAGAGGTAAGAAATGAAATTCACCGTTCATGGAGACGGTAAGCCGTACGTACGCATGAACGCTACTTTCATTTCTTTGTCATATTAATGTAATTAAAACTAAATGAGAGGTTTGTATATTTTAATTCCAGAATTATATTCAGCATTTATATGTATCATTCATCATATATATCCATTATATACATGTACTTATAATAGTACATTACATTTGGGGATAAGAAATGAAATGCACCGTTCATGAAGACGGTAAGCCGTTCGTACGCATTAACGCAACTTTCATTTCTATCTCATATTTTAATGGAAAGAAATAATAATGATATAGAGTTATATTATGATTATAGTATAACATAATATATAATAACATTAAATCCATCCTTTATACGTCCCACGTATGGCATTAACGAATCATATCACTTTGAGGGGGTGGTAGTCCGCACTTCCTAAAATGAAGATATCGCATATACCCATAATGGAAGCCATAATGGTAAGCCAAAAATGAAAAATACAGAAGCTTAAGTAAAACATAAAAATATTATATATCATATATAAATATAGTTACATCTCAATGGCCACCTTTTAAGGTGTTATATGAGTGTTGAACAATCATCGTTTCGTGAGTCAAAAATTCGTCATCCATGGAAACAGTATGGTCTTTAACCATTAGATGTAGGTGTGTGTAAGTGTAGCTAGAATCCTTATTATGACAACATCCTAGTATATTGAAGATACTGGATTTGTAACAAAAGAAATGAATAAAAATATTTTAGTGGTTTGGAGAGGCAGAATAAAACAAAAGGACTCAAGTGAAGACATTACCTTAAAATCGGGTAACACCCTTTGGTTTGAGCTCAAAGGCTTCCTTGGGAAGACTTCTTCCCAAGGTGAGGCTTCAAGGAGTAATATAGGGAAGTTGAGAGACAAAATGGGCATGGTTTGTCCGAGACAAATGCTTTGGGAGTGTGGGTAAGTAGGTAGAGGTGGGGGCCTTTTATAAGAGGAGAGGAGGGGCACTCTTGGAAAGTAAAGAAAAGTCACTTTATTTTAAAATGATATTCGGATTTAAGAGGTCCCACATTGATATAATTCAAGTATAAGGTGATAAGGGTTCTAAATCCAATAATACAATAAGTTTTGGACATGTTTAGGTCTTAGATATTACATTATCTTTCCATTTCATTTAAATCGTTAAATAATGAGGTCATCGCTGCATCATCATGATGTCATAAATAATATAATTTATTTAAAGTTTAAAAATTATAAAAAAGTACTATGATTTAGGAATTAATTTTAGCTTTCCAATGACTATTTATAGTCAAAATTCTGACTTGTATAACCCCATGTAAAAATTGTTTTATTAAACCATTTCATGTTTGTGTCATTTTTACTTTAACATTAAATAAAAAGGTATTTATGTCATTTTCCAACCAAAGTGGCTCCATGGGGTCCCCAAGTTGACCCATGGCTTTTCTTGGTCGTCCATGACACATCCAATGAGTTTAGGACATGTTTAATGTTCATTTCATATTATTAAAACATTACTTTTACCTTAAACTACACTAATTACCTCTAATCGCGATTAAAAACTTAATAAGTTACTATTCACAAAAAATTTATTTTATTCCCATTGAACCACATTTTACTTATTAATGACAACCATGTATGTCGGATTTTTGAAATTCAAAAAACAGAAGTGGTAAAATTTCATTTAAACGAAAAATCAGTTTTTATAAGTACCACTTAGTGGTTTCACTATTCATCAAAAATTGAATTTTTTCAGAAAAATACCAAAAATTCACCCTAAGCTATATTTGATATTCCAAATTAAAAAATGAAGTATATTTTACAAAATTAAAAACATATAAGTCACATTAATTAATTTAATAATTAATTCCTGCTGTCATGACAAAAAGCGTTTTTTTATGAAACAATAAGTATCAAAAGATTGACACTAGTTTAAGTCCGATTTCAAAGTGAAATTAATTCCAACAACCCCTATTGGATTTAATTGTAAAAATATATTCTAATTTCAATTTAAAACCAATTCAAAAGATAATATATTCATATAAATAAATTAGATTAAAAATAGGTTTTGAATTAAAATACAACATTTTAAACTATTCATTAAAAATGAACTATATCGGAAAAAAACCAAAAATTAACCCAAGGTAAATTTAAATGTCCCAATCATAAATAATAAGTTTATTTTGAAAAATAGAGCTTATAAAATTTTCAAAACGTGGATTTAAAAGGGGTTCTCCATCAAAAGGCGGTTAATCGGCCTTTTAAAGAATATTAGAATGTTTACGCTTAAAAACTGGATTCATTTTGATTTTTATTCCTCTAACAATTATTATAAAGAGTAAAAATTATTTGACAGATATATATAATCATTTTTTAGTTAGTTCTGTTCATTCTCGCCATTACAACGGGTAGGCATTAACTACCATTTAAAATAATATTATTTTATTATTAGAGTGCAACGTAAGATTCCCAAGAAACTCGTTGTTGCATATTGGGTACGCCATTGAGCATAGCATCCCCTTTAAATTAATATTAATATTTTATTCAAAAATATGGATAAATATAAAGATGCCATATTCTTTATTTACCTGGGGTGTTACATCCTTCCCCCCTTTTGGGAATTGCGTCCTCGCAAATTTAAAATTGAGCTTGGAAACATCCTTGAAAATCCCACATCGGAACAAGAGTCAGTAAAACAATCACTTTAAAATAAAGAAGGATAAGTACAAAGGTCACCCGATTTAACCCATACTAGGATTCGAAGTATGAAAATATGGACATCGGGGAAAAAACAAAGGGTCATGTTCTGATGGAGAGTGATAGAAAACATGTTTAGGAGAAAGTTAACCATAAGAAAATCACAAACTTATGATGGGTTAAACGGAATTTGATTCCCCAGTAGGAAAATTTAATAGACAAAATTTTTGTTTTAAGTTACTTTTTATTGAGGAATTTATTCATACAGAAACATAATCACTTATCATGTTGACATTCAACTTTTATTACATTCCGTACGCAAACTCATATTTTCTCCAAAAGACGAGTATTTAGGAAGACTTGTTCACATTAAGAGTACTATAATCAACTTCTAGAGAATCACCTAATACAAAAAAGAGAAATATATACTTCCCATGTCTTTAGACTTTAACCAAAACCAAAACCAAAAAGGTTAGTACAAGATCAGATAATCCAGAAAAGGATAACCCTTTATAAAAAGAAAATATATTCTTAATCTCCAAAATTTGTCCAACATAACCCAAAGTTCAACGAGGACCATTCGATAAACAATTTGTCCATAAAATTCTTCAATGTAAACCAAACTAAGATTGAAACCCAAATATTTGAAGGATTTAGTCACATAGTCTACCATGTTAAATTGTATCATTTATCTCCAAACCACATCAGTTGCTCTTAATGTCTCGTATTGAAAAGTAATTTACCTAATCACATATCCTCCAATATAGGTTAATAAATTTCCATAGATAACCCAAAATCAGCTTACTCTTAATTCATAAAATCATCTAACTAAAAAGAATCAGTCAAACTAACCAGGGACTTCACGTAGTCCAGTGGTAGGCGATAAATACCAGACGAACTTTGGTTGTGTGTTCGATTCCCGCAGCTTTGTCCGACGCGACGGGTTGTCACACGGTCTGCGTGTTGTCCTTTTTCCAAAACTATATAACTCTTAAAAAAATTCCCCAAAACGAGATAAAATCTTCAAAAATAATCATAAAAAAATTTAACCTCAAGTTTATCTCATGACTTTTATTTTCCATCATAACATATAATAACACATAATCACCTCAAAAGTAATGATCATATAAACCCTAATGGTTACCTTTATAGTTATTACCTGGACTTCCACATCGATTGGTCATCTCGTACATGATGCATTACATAACATACCAAGGTTCAAGTGGTTGATCATGACTCCTCGATAGTTGGTTTAGGATAAACACAAGGGTTCTCATTGCAGCTCCCATATCATTCAGTTGCTTTCTCAAAAAACTATCAAAGTTTCCTTCACATCCACTATTACTTTGGTGCCTGATAGATCCAGCCATTTATTAAAACCAAAAAGGTCATTGTGAGTATATCAACAAAACCATCATGTAATAATGATGAAGATAAGCACTAAGATATACTTACTCATTCACTTTATCTAAAACTAGGACTCTTTCTGAAATCTTAACCATTATGGTAATGTCACTTATTCTTAAAGAGTACCCTGACCTCTAAAGCTATCTAAACCGACCTCTGATACCAACTATAAGGCCCCAGACTTAAACCTTACTTAATCCTGAGTTAATACAAGATTACACATTGAGGATCTTTTAAGGTTTAGAGTTTTAGAGAATTAGATCATAAAACTTGCATTACATTCCACATTTAAACAAAGTGGTTACATAAAAGACATGATTCATTCTTCCCATCAACGGAAACATATTTAAAATAAAACTTGGATTCTTTCTTGACACATCCTTGACACTATCATCACATCACGTACCTTTCCCTTGACCTGTGAAAAACATTTCAAAAACATGGGATGAGAATAGAAAGCTCAGTAAGGGATATAAAAATATGGAAAGGAAACATGAGTTCATATATACATAAGAATTAAATCATACCTTACCCATAAAACATAGGCACTTTAACATACCTCATCAAATCATGAATAAATCATAGTAATCATAAGACATAAAGGTAACTTAAGGCATTCATAACATTCTTACGTAGGGAGTAACCCTCTTGGTTATGTTTTGGAATACCCATCACAGTATATTCCCTAAATCTCTTCGGAGAAACCATAACGTTTCACTCCTTCACGTTACCCAATGCATTGTAGATCTATATCGGGCTCACCCTCCCTTAGTTTATCACGGAACCACCTGTCTTCATAATAATTCCCAAGAACCTCAACATAATCGTATCACATAAAACATGCATAAAAGAAACATAACATTTCCACCTTTCAATCACAAGATATCAGTACAACACACTGATATAAAAACATTATGAAAACCATTTTCAATACCAAGATAAAATAAAACTAAAACATGGTATTTATTTTTTTCTTTATAAAAAAGGTATGGCTTGTAGAGGAAGCTGAAACTCAAATAACGGTCACAGCGGCGGAGAAGTCGTTGTCACCGCATACGTATGAAAAAAACATTCCCTTTTGTCATTTAGTAAAACGCTTCATATAAAAAATATTTCTTTTGGATAAATGCAAAAGTCAAAGGGGTTTATACACCATATAAAATAAGGTTGTGTATAAAACAAAATATGCCTCAATGGAAGGAGATTGAGACAAAGTCCCATACAAAGACGGTATCATTGGTTTAAGGATAAGTCAATTACAAAATTATGTGTGACAAATGAATACACCAAATATAAGTGGATATTATGTGTAAAATAATCAAAGGTCATTCACACATATTTAAAGGATGACATATTAAATAACTACATGTTGAACCCATAGAAATCGAAATTGGGTTAAGAAGTTCCCTTGACAGCCTAACGACGTCACATCAAAATGAGTTGATGAGAGATAAAAAAGGGTATATCATCACTTGGACATAAACTTTACATAAATAAGGATATATAAGAACATATCCCAACATAATAATATGTAAACTAAAAGACATAACAAAAGAAGTCTTTTAAAAAGAGGAGGGTGAAAGGTCCCCTTACCGAGTTTGGTAACTTTCGAAACGTACACCCCATGGAAGAAGGGTCATACAATGAAGATGAAAATAACCATAAATTAAATTATACTACAAAAAGTATATAATAATGGGCAGTACATACACCACTCAAAGGAAATAGTGGAAAATTTAGCATAAATGTCACGAGAATAAAAGTGGGATGAAAAATCCCTTACGAAAACTCGGCAGCCTAATGGCGCCACATAAATCTTCCAAAAATGGATTGATGAGATCAAATAGGTTCTATCATTATATGAACATAAAAAGTACAGAATGAGGAATATAATATAACATCCCCAAACATATGAAATATGAGCTTAAAATAAATGACATAAAAGAGAGTACTTAAAAAGAAAGAGAGAGGTTTGATCTCTTACTAAAATTCGGCAGCCTAACGGCGCCACTCAAAACATCCAAAATGGATTGATGAGAGAGAATAGGGTCTCTCATCATATGAACATAAAAATTACAGTAAGATTAATATAAAAGAACATCCCAATAACAAGAAATATGAACTTTAAAAGGAGCGACATACAAGAGTGTACTTAAAAAGAAAGAGAGGAGTAGGATCCCTTACCTCGGGTCCGACATGACTCGATCGTTCTTTAACGTCCTGAATAATAAACTAGAGTTAATTTATATTTTCTTAAGAACCTTTTTCAAGTTCATTATTCCTTTTATATTACTTATTTCCATGTTATATACATTATGTAATCATTTAAGTTAATAATTTTTGTTTTGTTGATATTTGGTTCTTAAGTCGAAAGTGGACTTCTTATAATTACATGTTATTCATGTGGTCAAAGGATCTTTATATTCAGAATGAAATTACTGATTTGGATATCATATATATCATATATATCTATAATATACATGTATTTATATTATCACATAATCATTTAGAGGTAAGAAATGAAATGCACAGTTCATGGAGACGGTAAGCCTTACGTACGCATGAACGCTACTTTCATTTCTTTGTCATATTAATGGAATTAAAACTAAATGAGAGGTATGTATATTTTAATTCCAGAATTATATTCATCATTTAGATGTATCATTCATCATATATATCCATTATATACATGTACTTATAATAGTACATTACATTTGAGGATAAGAAATGAAATGCACCGTTCATGGAGACGGTAAGCCGTTCGTACGCATGAAGGCTACTTTCATTTCTATCTCATAATTTAATGGAAAGAAATAATAATGATATAGAGTTATATTATAATTACATTATAACATCATATATAATAACATTAAATCCATCCTTTATACATCCCACGTATGGCATTAACGAATCACATCACTTTGAGGGGGCGGTAGTCCCCATTTCCTAAAATGAAGATATCGCGTATACCCATAATGGATGCCATAAAGGTAAGCCAAAAATGAAAAATACAGAAGCATTAGTAAAACCTAAACATATTATATATCATATATAAATATAGTGACATCTTAATGGCCACCTTTTAAGGTGTTATATGAGTGTTGAACAATCATCGTTTTGTGAGGCAAAAATTCGCCATCCACGGAAACAGTATGTTCTTTAACCATTAGATGTAGGTGTCTGTAAGTGTAGCTCGAATCCTTCTTATAAAAACACCCTATTATATTGAAGATACTGTGGTAGTTACAAAATAAATGAATAAAAAGAGTTTAGGGGGTTGGAGAGGCAAAATAAAACAAAAGGAATCAAGTGTAGACATTACCTTAAAATTGGGTAACTCCCTTTGGATTGAGCTCAAAGGCTTCCTTGGGAAGTCTTCTGCCCAAAGTGAGGTTTCAAAGAGTAAGATAAGGAAGTGGAGAGAAAAAATGGGTAGGGTTTGGCCGATCCAAAGGCTTTGGGAGTGTGGGTAAGGAGGTAGAGGTGGGGGCCTTTTATAAGAGGAGAGGAGGGGCACTCTTGGAAAGTAAAGAAAAGTCACTTTATTTTAAAATGATATTCGGATTTAAGAGGTCCCACATTGATATAATTCGAATCTAAGGTAATAAGGGTTCTAAATCAAATCATCCAATAAGTTTTGGACATGTGTTGGTCTTAGATATTACATTATCTTTCCATTTTATTTAAATCGTTAAATAATGAGGTCATCGCTGCATCATCGCGATGTCATAAATAAGTTAATTTATTTAACGTCTAAAAATTATAAAAAAATACTATGATTTAGGAAATATTTTTAGATTTCCAATGACTATTTATAGTCAAAATTCTGACTTGTATAACCCCATGTAAAAATTGTTTTAGTAAACCATTTCATGTTTGTGTCATTTTTACTTTACCATTAAATACAAAGGTATTTATGTCATTTTCCAACCAAAGTGGCTCCATTGTAACACCCCGATCTTTCACGATACGCTTCTTATTCAATAATGCAATAGCTTGCATTGTACGCAACATCGAGTTCTAAAACACTACGACTAATCAAAATAGCTGTTATGAATACTAATAACCACTTTTTAAAATTATAGAAATTTTATATTTCAAAATGGACTTCATTTTTGGATTCGGAATATCGAAATTAGCCTATGTTGAATTTTTGGTATTTTTCTGAGAACATCTAATTTTTTATGAATAGTGAAAAATACTTAATAACAACTTTTTTAATCAAAATAATTTATAGTGATAAATTATACTATTTAGTGGTTTTAAAGTATAATTAGAATATATTTTTACCATTTTATCCAATTGTGTTCATTAGAATTAATTTAACATTGAAATTGGACATAAACAATTGCCAATCTTTTGATATAAATTGTTTCTTCAAAACACGCTATTTGTTGTGACAGTGGGAATTAATTATAAAATTAATTAATGAAACATATATATTTGGAATTTTGTAAAATAGACATCATTTTGGAATTCAGAATATCAATTATAGCTTAGGGTGAAATTTTGGCATTGTTCTGAAAAACTTCAATTTTTGATGAATAGTGAAACCACTGAGTGGTAGTTAAATAACTGATTTTTCATTTAAATGAAATATTACCACTTATGTGTTTTGATTTTCAAAAATCCGACATACATGGTTGTCATTAAGAAGTAAAATGTGGTTCAATGATATTAAAATAATTTTTGGTGAATAGTAACTTTTAAATTCTTAATCGCGATTAGAGGTAATTAGTGTAGTTTAAGGTAAAAATAATGTATTAATAATATGAGATGAGCTTGACACATGTCATACCCTCATTGGATGTGCTATGGCCGACCAATACAATCCATGGGTCAAATTGGGGACCCCATAGAGCCACTTTAGTTAGAAAATGACATAAATATCTTTTATTTAATGTTAAAGTAAAAAATGACACAAACATGAATGTTTTACTAAAACAATATTTACATGGGGTTATACAAGTCATATTTTTAACTATAAATAGTCATTGGAAAGATAAAAATATTTCCTACAACATAGTATTTGTTTATAATTTTTATACATTAAATAAATTAAATTATTTATGACATCATTATGATGTAGCGATGACCTCATTATTTAACGATTTTAATAAAATGAAAAGATAATGTACAATCCAAGGCATACACTTGTACAGAGACTATTGGATGGGTATAATTCGAACCCGTATCACCTTATCCACGAATAATATAAGTGTGGGACCTTTATAATCCGAAAATCATTGTATAATAATGTAAAATTTCCTTACTTTCCAAGAGTGCCCCTCCTCTCCTCTTATAAAAGGCCCCCACCTCTACCACCTCATTCACACTTTCAAACCATTTGGATCGGCCAACCTCTGCCCAAATACTCTAAAAACTTCCCCCTCTTACTCCTAGAAGCCTCACTTTGGGCATAACTCTTCCCAAGGAAGCCTTTGGCTCAAATCAAAAATAGTTACCCGATTTTGAGGTAATGTCTTCTCTAATGTTGTTTTGTTTTATTTTTCTTCTCCAAACCCTAAACTCTTTTTATTCATTTCTTTTGTAACAAAACTAGTATCCTCAATATACTAGGATGTTGTTATAAGAATAATTCGAGCTACAATTACACACACCTTCATCTAATGGTTAAAGAACATACGGTTTCTGTGGATGGAGAATTTCTGCCTCACGAAACGATGATTGTTCAACACTCATACAACACCTTAAAAGGTGGCCATTAAGATGTAACTATATTTATATAGGATATATAATATTTTTATGTTTTACTTATGCTTATGTATTTCTCATTTATGGCATACCTTATGATTTCCGTTATGGGTAAACGCGATAATTTCATTTTAGGAAGCGCGGACTACCGCCCCCTCAAAGTGATGTAAATCGTTAATGCCATATGTGGGATGTATAAAGGATGGAGTAAATGATAGTATATATGATATTATACTGGAACTATATTATAACTTTATATAATTATGATTTCATTCCATTAAATACGAAATAGAAATGAAAGTAGCGTTCATGCGTACGTACGGCTTACCGTCTCCATGAACGGTGAATTTCATTTCTTACCTCTAAATGTTATGTAATATTATAAATACATGTATATACTGGATATATATGATATATATGATATCTAAATCATGAACATAATTCTGGATATAATGGATATATCACCACATTAACAACTTATAATTATAAGAATTTTATTTTTGACTCAAGTACCTAAGATCGACAGAATGACCGTTATAAACTTAAATAATTACATAATGTTCATAACATGGTAATAAGGGATATAAAAGGAATAATGAACATGAAAAAGGTTCTTAAGTAAATAGAAATTAACTATAGTTTATTATTCAGGAGGTTAAAGAACGGTCGAGTCAGGAAAGGACGCAAGGTAAGGGAACTTCTTAACCCAATTTCCATTCTTTGGGTTAATCTCCTACTTTCAAATTATGTCATGACATTATTATGTCCTATCTTGTATTTGTACTTTATTTATATTTACTTATAGTGAATACAACTAATAGATCTATTTTATTTTAATAATGATCTTTTTAAGGACTTTGTCTCAATCTCCTTTCATTGAGGCATATTTGGTTTTATACACAACTTTCTTTTATACGGTGTATAAACCCCTTTGACTTTTACGTTTATTCAAAAGGAATATTTTTATAAAAATCGTTTTACTAAACGACAAAAGGGAATGTTTTTCTTTCCGTAAATATGCGGCGACAACGACTTCTCCGCCGTCGTGACCATTATTTGAGTTTCCGCTTCCTCTACAAGCCATCACTTTTTTAAAATGAAAAATAAATACAAAGTTTTAACTTTATTTTATTTTGGTATTGAAAATGGTTTTGAAAGCCTTTTTATTATATCAATGTGTTGTATTGATATCTTGTGATTGAAATGTGGAAATGTTATGCAATGATGTTATGGTTTATGATATGTTTAAACCTATTCATATGAGGAATGCATTGGACTTAATAAGTGATGGGTGGAGCCTGCTACAGCTCCTCGATGCATTGGCAGGTATCATGAGACAAACTAGTGTCTTGGCATGAGGCCTTGGCAAAATCTTATTTGTGGTCTTGGCACGAGGCCTTGACTACGTGGTTATGATAGTCTGGAATTATGCATTCCATCATTATGAAAGTGGTTATTGATATTGCATGTGATTATTCGACCAGTAGAATATCCATGTGAAGAAGTAAATGGCATTATCTCATTTTACATTTGCCATATTATGTTGTTGTTCAAGTTTAAAAGGCTTTTGTTTTAGTCATACATTGACTTAAATGTTTATGTTTATTTATGAAAGCTTCCGCAATATTGTTATCCTTACTGAGCATCTGAGCTCACCCCTTTCAATGTTTTAATATTTTCCAGGATGTGAAGAAGTATTTTATGAATGACATGTAGGTATAGTCAGAAGAGGATATGAGTGTGGACTATGATGACTTTGTTATTAGTTTTTCACTTTATGATGTAATTTAAGACTTATGAATGTATCTAGTGTTTCCAAGGCTACTAAACTAATCAGTCTTTCGAGACATGATATTTTGTGATCATGGAAATGTTACGAAGTAATGCACCGACTCTAGGTAGCTGGGGTCGGGGCGTTATAGTTGGAATCAGAGGCAGTTTAGTACTAACTTTGGAAGCTAGATTTAGATAAAATCTGATTAGAGCACATAGCCTGAAGATAGACTTTGAGGATTAGTATAGAAGAACTTCCTAGAATTTTGGTATTGTAGAGATGTTGTGAGTTTTCCGAGCAATACATCCCTGTCTGGATACGAGCAGGTAGAGGTGGCTCTGGCACAGATGTACCTATGGGTAAAACCTGAAAACACCGCTTTGATCTAGACTCGAATGGGAACTGGTGCACGACAACAGGCCTTGCTGCACTCTTGGTTACGACACTCCCTAGGGATATGCTTTGGATAATTCTCATTTTCTTTATAAAACACAATGAAGGGTTATGAGTATATAATTCCTCAAAGAAAACATTTTTATGGATTATTTCCATAAATAGTTCAATTTATGTTAAGTATCTTACAAGTATGGAATTATGTATTTTGATTCATAAACTAATATAGTTTATTCCATTGTTTAGAAATGGCGCCCAGTGGAAGAAATGGAAACCGTATCAATGCACGCACTCCGTGCAGGGATTTCCCTCCTGCTCAAGATAATTATTGTGGATCTGGAGATACAACTGGTGCTGATCAACTTATTACCATACTGGGACAACTCACTCAGGTTATGAATAATAACCTTACTCGTATGGATCATCCTGATCCACAACGTGGAGGATCAATGTTAGACCGCTTCATGAGGAAACAACCACCAACATTTAATGGGGGTACAAATCCATTGGTAGCTGAGCAATGGATAAACACCTTAGAGAAAATATTACACGCCTTGGGGAGTAGCGAAAGGGAGAAGGTTATCATGGCAGTTTACCGCCTCACTGGAGATGCTTATCAATGGTGGTCATTGATTCAAAACGCAAAGGAAGATGATGACATATCGAATATGGAATGGAGGGAGTTCAAATATCTTTTCTTAGAAAAATACTTTCCTCATGACCATAGAGCAGATATGGAAAGGCAATTTTTGAGTCTGAGACAAAAGGAGGATGAGAATGTCGCAATGTATGAGGCCAACTTTACAAGGTTAGCGAGGTATGCTGCAGATTATATACGTAACCCAAGAGGTAAGATTGATCGTTTCTTTGATGGCGTAAAACCATTTCTCCATTGAGCTTTAGTATCACAATCGTTCTGAACATACGAAGATATTGTCTCATTATCTATCAAGACAGAAAAGGAATACTCTAAGTCTTATGACAACAAAGTAAAGCAAGAGAAGAAGAGAATGGTGGAACAAGAGACAGATAAAGGGAAAAAGGGAAAGAAGGATTTTCCATTATGTGATAATTGTGGGAAGAATCACCCTGGTACTTGCCTAAAAGGAATGGGAGTTTGTTATAAATGTGGGGAAAAAGGTCACTAGGCGCGTGATTGCAAGGGAAAGAAAGAGGTTATCAATGTTTAATGCTACAATTGTAGGGAAATGGGGCATTATGAAAATGAATGTCCTAAGCGTCAGGTTAACTTACCTCAGAAAAGTCCAAGGGATCAAGGACAATCTTATGTTGTTACTACAGTTGAAGCGGAAAAATTAATGTATTGGTGCTTTTGGACTCATGGATTATATTCTGGTTATTAGAATAATGTGATATATATATATAAGGATTGTACTGCAGTACTTGTTGTTTCAGTAAAGTTTCAATATGATAAAGGTAATCATATTTTTAGTATGTGACAATAAGAGAAACTTTACTTTGTTTGGGGAATCTGATAAATTGATTTTGGAATTAAGAGACCTTTTAGAGAAAGTCTGGACAGAGGTATTTTGGATAACTATAAAGGTTGGATTGGATTAAGTTGATCTTTGGATAGTATTGTTTAAGGTAAAAAAATTTATGAAGATTATTTTTGGAATATTATGATACTATAGTTTTAGGAAAAGGACAACCTGCAGGGTGGGGCATAACCCGTCGCGTCGGACAAAGCTGTAGGAATCGAACCCACAATCATAGTGCGACATGCCTTTATTTTCTACCAATAGCCTACAGGAAGTCCCTGGTTACTACAAAATAATTTTACTAATCTAAATGGTATGTGTTAACATTTGGAACCTTATACAATTAGGATAAGTATAATATTTTTGAGTTCTATTATCTTTTTGAGTGAAAGATGAGTTGAAGGTTGAAACTCTAATTTTCAAGCATAAATATATATATTCCTATCTCTTATTCAATGAATTAATTAATTCTTAAACTTTAGTAAAGGGATATTAAAACAAAAAAATTTGTTATCCTAATACCTTATGTTTTTTTGAACTGATGATATTTTAAATCAACATAGATTGAAGGCTTTGAGGCCCTCAATTTGACAGTTGATTGTGATTGATGACCTCAATCACTCCCTACAAATATTTATGTTTTTCCTCCAATTATATGTCTCTAATTGCCACTAATGTTCTCCTAATCGAGATCATAATTGGGTGGTGACTTTTTCATTTCCCTTTCCCTCTTATTAAGGCTAAATTTTATTAATCTTATTTCCGATGTGGGTTTTCCAAAAAGGTATTTTCTCTTTTCAACCTTTTATTTTCAAAGAAAAATTTCAAATTGCGAGGACGCAATTTATTGAAGGAGGGGAGAATGCAACACCCCAAGCTTCCACGATACGCTTCTCATTCAATAATGCAATAGCTTGCATTGTACGCAACTTCGAGTTCTAAAACACCGCG
Source organism: Viscum album (assembly GCA_963277665.1). Classification (NCBI taxonomy): domain Eukaryota; kingdom Viridiplantae; phylum Streptophyta; class Magnoliopsida; order Santalales; family Viscaceae; genus Viscum; species Viscum album. The sequence goes on along the minus strand of OY728141.1, from coordinate 1,246,168,667 downwards.
ACTAATCAAAGTAGCCGTTATGAATAGTAATAACCACTTTTTAAAATTATAGAAATTTTATATTTTAAAATGGACTTCATTTTTGGATTCGGAATATCGAAATTAGCCTATGTTGAATTTTTGGTATTTTTCTGAGAACATCTAATTTTTTATGAATAGTGAAAAATACTTAAATACAACTTTTTTAATCAAAATAATTTATAGTGATAAATTATACTATTTAGTGGTTTTAAAGTATAATTATTATATATTTTTACCATTTTATCCAATGGTGGTCATTATAATTAATTTAACATTGAAATTGGACATAAACAATTGCCAATCTTTTGATATAAATTGTTTCTTAAAAACACGCTATTTGTTGTGACAACGGGAATTAATTATAAAATTAATTAATGAAACTTATATGTTTTGAATTTTGTAAAATAGACATAATTTTTGAATTCGGAATATCAATTATAGCTTAGGGTGAAATTTTGGCATTGTTCTGAAAAACTTCAATTTTTGTTGAATAGTGAAACCACTGAGTGGTAGTTAAATAACTGATTTTTAGTTTAAATGAAATATTACCACTTCTTTGTTTTGATTTTCAAAAATCCGACATACATGGTTGTCATTAAGAATTAAAATTTGGTTCAATGAGATTAAAATAATTTTTGGTTAATAGTAACTTTTAAGTTCTTAATCGCGATTAGAGGTAATTAGTGTAGTTTAAGGTAAAAATAATGTTTTAATAATATGAGATGATCTTTACACATGTCCTACCCTCATTAGATGTGCCATGGCCGACCACGAAAATCCATGGGTCAACTTGGGGACCCCATGGAGCCACTTTAGTTAGAAAATGACATAAATACCTTTTATTTAATGTTAAAGTAAAAAATGAAACAAACATGAAATGTTTTACTAAAACATTTTTTACATGGGGTTATACAAGTCATATTTTTGACCATAAATAGTCATTGGAAAGATAAAAATATTTCCTACAACATAGTATTTTTTTTATAATTTTTAGACATTTAATAAATTAAATTATTTATGACATCATTATGATGCAGCGATGACCTCATTATTTAACGATTTTAATAAAATGAAAAGTTAATGTACAATCCAAGGATTACACTTGTCCAAAGGCTATTGTATGGGTAGATTTCTAACCATTATCACCTTATCCACTAATTATATAAGTGTGGGACCATTATAATCCGAAAATCATTGTATAATAATGTAAAATTTCCTTACTTTCCAAGAGTGCTCCTCCTCTCCTCTTATAAAAGGCCTCCACCTCTACCACCTCATTCACACTTTCAAACCATTTGGCTCGGCCAACATCTTCCCAAATACTATCCCAACTTCCCCCTATTACTCCTAGAATCCTCACTTTGGGCAGAACTCTTCCCAAGGAAACCTTTGGCTCAAATCAAAAAGAGTTACCTGATTTTGAGGTAATGTCTTCTCTAATGTTGTTTTGTTTTATTTTTCTTCTCCAACCCCCTAAACTCTTTTTATTCATTTCTTTTGTAACAACACCAGTATCCTAAATATACTAAGATGTTGTTATAATAAGGATTCGTGCTACACTTACACACACCTACATATAACGGTTAAAGAACATACGGTTTCTGTGGATGGCGAATTTCTGCCTCACGAAACGATGATTGTTCAACACTCATATAACACCTTCAAAGGTGGCCATTAATATGTCACTATATTTATATAGGATATATAATATGTTTATGTTTTACTTATGATTCTGTATTTCTAATTTATGGCATACCTTATGATTTCCATTATGGTTAAACGCGATAATTTCATTTTAGGAAGTGCGGACTACCGCCCCCTCAAAGTGATGTGAATCGTTAATGCCATATGTGGGATGTATAAAGGATGGAGTAAATGATATTATATATGATATTATACTGGAACTGTATTATACCTTTATATAATTATGATTTCATTCCATTAAATACGAAATAGAAATGAAAGTAGTGTTCATGCGTACGTACGGCTTACCGTCTCCATGAACGGTGAATTTAATTTCTTTACTCTAAATGTTATGTAATATTATAAATACATGTATATACTGGATATATATGATATATATGATATCTACATCATGATCATTATTCTGGATATAATGGATATATCACCACATGAACAACTTGTAATTATAAGAATTTTATTTTTGACTCCAGTACCTAAGATCGACAAAATGACCGTTATAAACTTAAATAATTACATAATGTTAATAACATGGTAATAAGGGATATAAAAGGAATAATTAACATGAAAAAGGTTATTAAGTAAATATAAATTAACTCTAGTTTATTATTCAGGAGGTTAAAGAATGGCCGAGTCAGGACAGGACGCAAGGTAAGGGAACTTCTTAACCCAATTTCCATTATTTGGGTTAATCTCCTACTTTCAAATTATGTCATGATATTATTATGTCCTATCTTATATTTGTACTTTCTTTATGTGTACTTATAGTGAATACACATAATAGATCTATTTTATTTTAATAATTATATTTTTAAGGACTTTGTCTCAATCTCCTTTCATTGAGGCATATTTGGTTTTATACACAACTTTCTTTTATACGGTGTATAAACCCCTTTGACTTTTACGTTTATTCAAAAGGAATCTTTTTATACAAATCGTTTTACTAAACTACAAAAAGGGAATGTTTTTATTTCTGTACATATGCGGCGACAATGACTTCTCCACCACCGTGACCATTATTTGAGTTTCGGCTTCCTCTACAAGCCATCACTTTTTTAAAATGAAAATTAAATACAATGTTTTAACTTTCTTTTATTTTGGTATTGAAAATGGTTTTGAAAGCGTTTTTATTATATCAATGTGTTGTATTGATATCTTGTGATTGAAATGTGGAAATGTTATGCAATTATGTTATGGTTTATGATATGTTTAAACCTATTCATATGAGGAATGCATTGAACTTAATAAGTGACGGGTGGAGCCCGCTACAGCTCCTCGATGCATCGGCAGGTCTCATGAGACAAACTAGTGTCTTGGCACGAGGCCTTGACAAAATCTTATTTGTGGTCTTGGCACAAGGCCTTGACTACATGGTTATGATAGTTTGGCATTATGCATTCCATCATTATGAAAGAGGTTATTGATATTGCATGTGATTATTCGACCAGTAGAATATCCATGTGAAGAAGTAAATGGCATTATCTCATTTTACATTTTCCATATTATATTGATGTTCAAGTTTAAAAGGCTTTTGTTTTAGTCATACATTGCCTTAATTGTTTATGTTTATTTATGAAAGATTCCGTAATATTGTTATCCTTACTGAGCATCTGAGCTCACCCCTTTCAATGTTTTAATATTTTCAAGGATGTGAAGATGTATTTTATGAATGACCTGTAGGGATAGTCAGAAGAGGATATGGGTGTGGCTATGAAGACTTTGTTATTAGTTTTTCACTTTATGATGTAATGTAATACTTATGAATGTATCTAGTGTTTCCAAGGCTTCTAAACTAATCGGTCTTTCGAGACTTCATCTTTTGTGATCATGCCAGTGTTACGAAGTAATGCACCGACTCTGGGTAGCTGGGTTCGGGGTGTTACATCCATGGGGTCCCCAAGTTGACCCATGGATTTTCGTGGTCGGCCATGACAAATAAAATGAGGTTAGGACATTTTTCAAGTTCACTTCATATTATTAAAACACTACTTTTACCTTAAACTGCACTAATTACCTCTAATCGCGATTAAAAACTTAATAAGTTACTATTCACCAAAAAATTATTTTAATCCCACTGAACCACATTTTACTTCTTAATGACAACCATTTATGTCGGATTTTTGAAATCCAAAACACAGAAGTGGTAAAATTTTATTTAAACAAAAAATTAGTTTTTTATAAGTACCACTTAGTGGTTTCACTATTCATCAAAAATTGAACTTTTTTAGAAAAATACAAAAAATTCACCCTAAGCTATATTTGATATTCCGAATACAAAAATGAAGTCTATTTTACAAAATTCAAAACATATAAGTCACATTAATTAATTTAATAATTAATTCTCGTTGTCATGACAAAAAGTGTGTTTTTATGAAACAATAAGTATCAAAAGATTGACACTAGTTTAAGTCCTATTTCAAAGTGAAATTAATTCCAACGACCATTATTGGATTTAATGGTAAAAAGATATTCTAATTTCACTTTAAAACCAATTCAAAAGATAATCTAATCATATAAATATTTTAGATTAAAAAGAGGTTTTGAATTAAAATACAACATTTTACACTATTCATTAAAAAATGAACTTTTTCGGAAAAATACCAAAAATTATCCCAAGGTAAATTTCAATGTCCCAATCATAAATAATATGTTTATTTTGAAAAATAGAGCTTATAAATTTTTCAAAAAGTGGATTTAAAATGGGTTCGCCATCAAAAGGCGGTTAATCGACCTTTTAAAGAATATTAGAATGTTTATGCTTAAAAACTGGATTCATTTGCATTTTTAATCCACTAACATTTATTGTAATGAGTAAAAAAATATTTGACAAACATATATAATCATTTTTTAGTTAGTTTTGTTCATTCCCGCCATTACAACGGTTAGGCGTTAACTACCATTTAAAATAATATTGTTTTATTATTAGAGTGCAACGTAAGATTTCCAAGAAACTCGAAGTTGCGTATTGGGTACGCCATTGAGTATAGTATCCCCTTTAAAGTAATATTAATATTTTATTCAAAAATATGGATAAATATAAAGATGTCATATTCTTTATTTACCTGGGGTGTTACATCTGTGATCCAAGAGTTATAATTTATTTTCATCATTGGAAATACCACACTACAATCATGCAACCTTAAGTCCAATAAATGTGAAGTATCATGTACTTAATTTATTCAGGAGAGCTACGTGGAATAGATCGTGAACATGAGAGGTTTAGTGAAACAAGAAAGATATAGGATATAGTATCTACGTGATCAAGAATCATGAAGGAAAAAATTCATAAGGCTCAATGATTCATTATTTAAAAAATGGCATATCCTTATTCAATTGATAAATTTATTTAAATACCTTCTCCACATCTTTGATTTTTAGATATTTTTGATTATTTCCAGTATAAATATTCATTGAAATATAAGATTCCAAGATGTTCTAATGAATATATATAACCTTCTATTATATTTTCATGGATGTCTTAGGTCCCAATAGATTTATTTCTCTAACTTCATCTGAGAAATTTGGATTTCTACACTTCATTGTATTGAGTGATTCATTTTTAGAAATCTAATTCCTTCAATGAGAGACATTTTCTCTAGTAAATATTACTAGAGTAAGGTGTTTATCACAAAACCACTGATAACATCATATAAGAATCTCAAAATGGAATCCATTTTTTTAATAGTCCTCTTAAATTGGAACTATTTCTTATGATGATATTTATTGCGAAAAAAACATTATATACAATTATTACTACATACATCTACAAAACATCACGGAAAACCTTATATCCTTATCAGATAAAATATGATGTTGTACTCAAGTTTACCTTACCCCATTATTAATATATATCAAATATATAATTTCAATGGTTATATATTTTCTAATAAAAATTTTGTTTTTTGACATAATAATGAGACTATCCATGAAACAAATATAATTTTGGACATCAGATGTTTTCGGGGGCCTTATGAAAATAAATTTTATTTTTTTATCATTTACACTTTGTAAAGGTATTGGTTGTAACATCTCCTTATACTTATATCTCCCATCCTTAACAATCTATCTTACCATTTACCAAGACACATACATTGAAATTTATCTCTTCATGTTTTTCCACCAAAATTTATTTTTGAAATCATATACATCTTCATGATTGTAGGGTGAATGGATAATAATGAGCTATAAGATTATTCATATATATCATTCATTAGATTTTTTATTTATGGTACACATAATTGGTTATTGAACCATAACATTTTATCATAATCAGGGTTTAACCCAATATAATTCTATCCTTTTTTACAGCACTACAACCTCTGTTTTTGCCTCTTTAGTATTCACATGAATAAGTGGATGGACACACATTTGAGAAATATCTAATGTCTACCCTTCCTTCAAGATTTCAAGTTCCATCCATTTTAAAATGATAAATTATATTTCTTTTTTATCCATATCATATATAAACTATCACAATCCTTTTGACTCAAAGTATACACCATGTAATTCAATTTCTTAGGGGGTAACGTATTGAGAAGTCGTAATCTTTAACCAACTCTAACTATCATCTCTAGTGTATATTAAACTATTTCAAGTAGAATATTTAGATTAATATTTAAGATTATGTATATATTTGAAACCATATTCTATAATGATAATGCATCCATATGAATGCTGCAATGATTACCACTATTATCTTCAAATTAAGAGTCGGATAATTTGTGTCATGAGCCTTCAATTTTCCTATGCCATAAGATTTCATCATATCATTATACTTAGTAAAACATACCATCTCATTATATGAAGATTCACTATAAATATAAAACCCATATCCATTAAAGGTCGGGTTATCATATGAGTATTACCCATCCTTCTCTATAGTAACTTGAAATTTTCATCACATTCATCATTCTAAAGGAACAGAATTATTATCCAGGTAAACATCTTATGAGAATTAAATTACCATGATAAATAATTTTTAATGCATCTATAATACCCATCCAATATATGAAAAATATAGATATTAATCACAGTTGTTGGGAATGGCCATTACTTAATAATTTCGATATTTTATGGATCCAATTATATAAATTTTATTGAAATTATATGACCTAAAAATAAATCTTCTTGTAGATCAAATTAAAATTTATTAATTTTTTCCTATAAATAACCCTAACTTAGGTTATTTATTACAATCCATGTGTTATATACATGATGCTAATTGATCTTTTCTTATATACTAGTATCATCTGTAAATTAAACCTCAATTAGATTAGTGTAATTTGGAATGTCTCTATTCATTAAATCCCTTAATATAGTGGGGTAACTAATATTATAAAATAGATATAATATTAATTCATTGTGTTCATACATAATATGTAATATTGTATTGGGTATGTATTAAATTTTTACCAACAACTGATAATATCCCCACCTAAGATCGATAATGGAATAATTTTAACCCCTCATAATTTATTGTACAAATATACAATTGAAAATTGATGATAAATTGTATTTAATTTGATCTCGTAATGTCCTTAATAATCATTTAATATATCAATTGACCCATATTTATTCTTGAAAAAAATAATTTCTCGATCCAAAAATGCAACACTTTGCTAAATAATTCTCACATGAGGATTCTCCTGGATTTTCTACATATATTCGAGGAACTCAATCAAGGCTAATCTATATTGATCCAGAAAAATAGTCATTGCATGAGGTATAGTTACATTTAAACCTAAACATAATTATTTGAAAGAAGTCTAAGAAACTCTTCTAGTAAAACATAGAAAACTAATGTAAAATAGTTATATTGTTGATTCTAACATTCTCTCCAACTATCTATCATAAAATATCATTTTGAATATGAAACATCTCCCCTAAAATGGTTGTAACTTCTATTGAAATGTCCTATTTATCATAGAAATATTATATAATTAATAACATGAATTAATATATAAATATTAACGAATTTATTTTTTGTTTCATCACACATTACTCGATAATGCATTGGGTTTTGGATCATTTTCTCAAGAATTATGAATCAACGAATCAAAGGATGAATTTCTATAAATGAAAATAGATAATTATGTGTCATGATAGGAGTTAACAATGTGAATTCCTCATTAAAATAATATATTGGGGTTTAGTAAACCCAGTAAATCATTACATGATGTGATTTTAGTAGATAATGCGTAAATACATTACACATCATGAGATATTCAAAATCAAAATCCCATAGAATTAACATGAAATAATGGAAATAAATGATAAGAATCGATTATAATACGTATATATATAACACAACATAAATGTTTGAGATATCATCTCACTGATGACACATAACATGGAATTTGGAAGATATACAAGTTTGGGAGATATATTTCAGATATAAATACATGACCTAAATCTCAATTACATTTCATGAAAATATAGGGACAGAAGTCACTTAATGTAATTACATGATGTGAGATCTTTACTCATCATGTAATTCTTGGGTCCATAAATTTTTTAAATTGTGTTCCCATAGGCATATGATGTGGAACATTGACTTTTCTCTCATTTAAATTTTAGTTTCTTTGTGATTTATCATCCAAATTCAATTGGAATTCATTCCATTATAATTTTTATCAATAATTATGAGTTTACATGACATTATACATTTGTAGATTATTTGGGATCATTCTATTTTTGTTTCTATTATCCATTTTCATTTTTTTCCATTTGATGTTATTCATTTATCTTTCTTTATTTTTTAAATCATCTATGTGAGTTTTTTATGCCTTTTTTATTTTTTATGGTGTGAATTATTCAAATTTAAATTATTATTATTATTATTATTCAAAGCATGCTTCCAAATTTCCGACTTCTTTATAACATTTTCGTTTACGTCTAATATTAATAGGGATATCGGTCGAGTGTTAGGGTGTTTGAAACATTAATGAATATATAAATAAAAAAATTTAACCCTATGTGTATTAATTAGGATAAATTTCAATTTTTAGTCATATTATTTTATGAAACCCTTACAGTGGGAGGTGTTACTAAAAGAACCAAGCCTAATTGAATCTAACCAATCCATGACCACTCACCTATAACATATTCTTCCATATAATATATTTGTAACACATCTAATTTGTTATATATATTATGAAAAGGGAATAGTTCAATACTTGGTAGATTCAACTAGTTTAACAATAAAAAACAGGTAACCTTTTCTTCACTTTTCACCCTAACCAATATTTATATTCCAAGATCTATTTAGGACTATCTCATTCCTAAACCATGAAATTGAACATTATCCCTATTTTCAATCCTAAATTTATATCAATTCAATTGAATTATAGAAAAATCAAACTAGAAGAGAGAACGTTTTGAATCCTACAATAACGTTTAAATTCATTGTTTTTATCTTACATGTTTTGAATGTCAGTTCAAACCTATATTGCATCTTTACAATACATTTGAATTAAATTGTAGTATGTGGTATAAAATTATAAATATAATCAATTCCCAATATAACTTAGTGACATTGTATGGACCATTATAGTTTCGGTACCTTTTCTGGGGATATCTATTAACTAGTCCCAATATCCTTCGGATTGAACCTTGGAATACATCACCCCCTATAATTTTCTCTCCTTTTTTAAAAAAATATTCTATACATGCACCAAAATACTCTATCATTTATGGTTAGTGTTTGGGACCATTTCCTTAGACTCGTCAAAGGATTCTTAACACTCACAATATACTCACTTTCTATCCTAAAACCAATAAAAATATATTTTCACTTCTCCATTTTTATATGTATGAATTCGATAATATTTCCCTAAAACAATAATAAACCATCAAAATGCGCCACCTGAACATCATGGTAAGACACCATCACTATAGTAGCACACCATCATGTACTTTGTTTTACTATTATTCAGTGATTATTCTCAATGTATTGTGTTCCAAATTATCTATGTAAAAACCCTAGAAATTAAACACGGACTTTGCTATATGTTCTAGAATGTGTGAATTTTCTTTGAATTAATAAAAAAGATCCCCAGAAAAACATTGTTTTTCAATATATCTGTGACTCCATTTGAAACAATGGGAATTTTCATATTCAATTAGAATTTGGGTCCTTACCTCCTCCTTACACGGATTATCTAAGGATTGGAATAAATGTTAATCCCACTAATTCCATCATGACATGGGACTACATAGAAAAGAAATTCCATGAAAAATATTTTCTACATGTATAGACATGGAAAATAAAAAATGAATTCCAAAATATCAACCATGATGATGGAGAGTCTTCTTTGGAAGCTTTGAATATTTTTAATGAGCTAACATATAAGCTCCAAGATCGCATATATGATGGGTGGTAACATAAGAAGACATTTTTTCAAGGACTCCAACTGGAAAAAGAGTTTTTTAGAAAAATTTTATGATGGAAGGCCCAAGATCAAGATTCTCGATGTTGGATTAGTACACTTAAATAAACACTGCCACAATTACATTCGATGAAAAATTGATTATTGATAACCTCGATGCATAATTCAAAAGGTATAAGCGACTAAATACCAAGTAGTCAAGGTTGAATAACATTTAAATAATCTCAATCCATTCATGATAAATTCTCTAACCCCACTACACCTTGTCCTTATCATTATGATCTAACCATGGTGAATGTGTAGTGTTCTGCACCCATTCAATTATTTCTGAGAAGGGATGGAAGAGCCTCAAATTAATTATTTCCATTATCAAAATTAAAATCAGAATAATCAACTATTTCAACAGCCTCAGAAATACATGAAGATGTATTATCAATAGAGGTCATCTCGAAAACCACCACAACCCACTCCATGGTACTATGAACTAAGGAGTATTCATGCACGAGTATGGAATCATGGATAGATTCATGACCCATAAATTAATCTCCCTCATCTTCTAGAGTTGAAAATAGTTCAATATCACATTCCACCAAACTCTTAGTGGAAATTCCAAAAATCACCACCAAGACCATGATAATAAACCCCACCTCTGTAGTATATCCATGAAAACATTCTCAGCAATTGTGTTCAAAATTGTGATCATAAGATGGCTTCCAAAAATACTAAAATGTAAAACCAAATAGACTCCCTTGGAAATATTTAACCCCATGTGGTCCAAATCTCAAAGAAATTTTCATAATGATTACCAATTACATTACACTATAATATTAAGACACACTCGATAGAGGATGAATAGTTTGTGGTTTATAGAATTGGAAAGGATATAGACATTAATGTTACCGTAAAAGGCTGGGAAATGGGCTTTTAATGTGGAACCAATAGCTTAAAAAACCCCCTCTATTTACTAGAAATGATGAGATCATGAATGATTGATGCGAAATATAATTTATTTCTACTAATTATTAAATAATTATAAATCCACAACCCCTTCACTAATTTCATCTCAATAATTCCTTACTTTTCAAATTCCTAAATTGATTTCTTTTCATTATGATAAAAATGGATGACCTGGGATTCATATCCTCATATTACTAATTCCCCATTGATTTCATGATGATGATTCCCTCTATAATGTGGGAAACTAGTAATTTTTTTATCCCCTACACTATGGTGGCATAAAATTTTTGAATATCCTTGTGTGATCATAGTTCATGAACAAATCTATAAATAATTATCATCTTCTAAGAACTATTTCTTGATGAAATAAAGCCAATGAGATTGGAACATCGACATGGGGATTGGTCAGTCATGTATGCTTGAGGACTCATCGATGATGTCATAGTAAATATTGGAAAATTCATATTTCTATCATAAATCATTATATTGGAAATTTAGGAAGAGGGAGACATGTCAATAATCCTAGGATGGTCTTTTCCTACCACAGGGAAGGTATTGATTATTTCGAATCATGGGAGATTGATGTGCAGTGTATGGGGAAAACAAGTGTTTTTGGACTATGTAAAATCGTCCTAGAAAAATTATAAATCTTGTGATCATCTATCCATATTAATTATCAATGATATTGAGGGTTTTATAAACATAATAGATGATATAGAGGCCTTAAATTATAATTTAGATGATTTTAGTCATCAAGTGTAATTAAATTGCACTAAATCGATGAAAAGGGATATTATCTGTCTGTTTGTACCCTAAGTCTTCATACTAATAGAGCTGTAACTAAAACAACTGTTGATCACTCAGAAATACTTGTTCTTATATAGAATATATTCACTATTATTTTTTCAAAAATTTCTTAAATGAAAGAGAAAAAAACCATCAACGTCTTTGAAAGGAACAAGAATTCAATAACCTAGGGAGTGGATGAAATAAAAGGGATTATACCTATGATACGAACCCAAAATATTTTAATGGAAGAAGGTGATAAACCCAAACTAAAATCCCATAAATGACTCACACCTCTTATGAAATTGTTTCTCAAGAAAAAATCATCAACACTTTTCGATGCTCGAAAATATTTTCAATATCTAATATAAAATGGTTGAGTCTGCCATATTTTTTCCCAAATAAATTTTCCTTAACAGTTGTTAAAAACAAAAAATTAGATTTTTTCTAAACTCTAAGCATCAGTGGATGGTGAGTATGCATTGACTACTATAACTTAGTCACATTATCATAGAAGGATCATTTTCTATTACTATTCATAAATCAAATGATATAATACTAAAATAGAATGAATTTTATTATTATGTGGATCAATATTAAAGGTAGAATCAAATCACATTTGAACTATAATAATACTATAAAACAAAATTTACATAACCTTTTGTGTATTTATCTTATATAATTATTTTGTTCAAAATGTGAAATGCGCTATAACATTTTCAATGATGAATATCATATATAATGCATGATATGGTGGAAAAAAATATTTTTTATATGTATGGAATTTTTTTGGGTTATAGATGAATATTCAAAGATTTTATTAGTAATTAAGAAATGGTCCTGCAATTAACTGATGAAAAGTTACCAGTATTTAATAGTAAAAAATTTCAGTATTTGATATAAGGAGGCATATTCCCCATACACAAAATATCAATGAAAATCATGGATGTTGATCCAAAAAAACTGAAGTCATTAAAAATATATCTGATCCCAAAAAATTAAAACCCATAATGATTTTTTAGGTCCTTATATAATTTTATTGATGATTCATACAAGACATTGAGAAAAATAGCCCTCCAATTGACTAGTATCATATCTAAGTTCACTGCACTTGAATTCCTTGAAGAGTGTCAGTGAAATTAAGTACTTAAAATAATTTCCTCGAGACCAATCCAGTCACCAAATCACCATATGAGGAGAAGGACTTCAAGAAGATGTGTGACACTAGTTATTTTAATATAGGCGTTGTTTTAGGATAGTGGGTCAAAAAATCATTTTCCCCATTTTTTATTCTAGTTATATTCTTCATAAATCTTATGTATATTACCTGATAAATATAATTTAACAAATGGAATTAGTCTATCCCATTGAAACTTCTTTTTATTCCACATACTATCTAAATTATTGGTCTATATAGATCAGGAAGTAATAAATATATATATTAGATAAAATGTTGTGAAACTGTTGTTGATAATGTTGATCCTTATACTGTAACATATTGACATACTCTTAAAGGAAATTAATGGAACTAAGGGAATAATTTATAATCATATATCTACACTCCCACATCCTAGTATTTTGGAAGAAATTAATCTAGTCATTGGGGAAGAATATCACAATGAAACCATCGTTAGGATAAATTTGAAGGAACGCCTACGGTTTTTTGATATCTCTAAATATCATTCCACAATAGATATCTACCCTCACATATCCTATAAATAATAGAATATGTTTTTAGTAAAAATATTATCTCTATTTATGGTATGATAAATTAGTTTTTAATAACTATATTGATGTACTAATGTGGCGCTTCATCATAGAATATAAAATACAAATCATTCTCGACATGTGGAACATGTCCCTATCAGGAGGAAATCATGGTATTAAAAACACCATGTAAAAACCCTTCAAAGAAGTACTTACTTTCCTATACATCGTCATGATGTAAGAAACTATGTTCAATGAAGTGATCAGTACGAATGAATAGATTCCACTAGAAAAATAAATGAAACTCTCTCAAACTATTTTCTTGAAGTCAAAATATTCAACGTTTGGAGAATCTATTTTATGGGGACACTCAATAATTATCATGGAAAATTATAAAACCTTTTTGGTTTTGACTATCTGTCTATGTGGGTATAGATTGATGCCACTGTACCTGAAATATATAAAGTGTTCATTAAATTTTTAAAAGAAAATGATTTTTCTATATTTTAATTCACCAAATAGCTCATTAGTGACAATGGAATGCAATGTTTTTTAAATATTTTTACTGAATTTGTTTATAAAATATGGTAACTAAAATAATACTAGAACTACCAAACTCATGTAAATAAGAATCTTTGTTGAACTATCTTATCTTGAGATAAATTCAATTTTATATAATATAGGCAACACATGTTTAAAAAACTATAGTATCAAATTGTAAGATGTACTTTGGGTGAATTACACTGTGTATAAAACGAATATTGGCACCATATCATTTTGGCTTGTATTTGGAAATCCATTACACCAACTGGTGGAATAAGAGAAATTCACTTAATGGGAAATTAATATTTTAAAATGGTTTCTCAAAAATATAGAGACTTATAATTCTACAAATAGATGAATTGTAATTGATTAGAATGGATTTCTAATAAAATTAAGGGATCTATAAAGAAATAAAAAATGGCATAACCAAAATATTTCATAAAAAATCATTATTATAGGTGATATAGTTCTCCAATTAAATTTCATATTGAAACTACTCACCTGGAGGATGAATTTTTGATTGTTGGGTCATTTCAAGGTAGTTAATGTTTCCCCTATGGGATCATCAAAATTTAAAATGTTCAAGAACTATTCCATGAGGGGTGTTCTCTTAATTTTAAATTCCACATAATTGACACAGGTTTATAATTCAATAATAAATGAAAGAATGGCTATGAGGCATCCCATGATATGAATAATATGTTACACTATAGTTTATGAGGTTTTAATACCACTATAAGTAGAACCCAAAGGTCCTCAACCACAAAAGGGAAAATTACTATTTGGAGATCGTTTAACATTTACCAGATGTGTAAATGTAAGATATAGGAAAAATACAAATATTTTCACATCATGTGTTATTACATAACATGATCACTCAATATGATTTAAAATTTCATCAAACCTAGGTTCACAGC
The DNA here is from genome assembly GCA_963277665.1 of Viscum album. Taxonomy (NCBI): domain Eukaryota; kingdom Viridiplantae; phylum Streptophyta; class Magnoliopsida; order Santalales; family Viscaceae; genus Viscum; species Viscum album. The sequence continues at coordinate 1,246,153,648 of OY728141.1, read as the reverse complement.
CCCCCCCCCCCCAAATATTTGACCCACATGGATGACTCCACCTATCTTGAGCCCCCTTCTTTTCCCATTATTCTCCATCCAAATGTGCACCAGATCATGAAGATAAAATTCCACCCAAGTTCAAGGTGGTTTTACATCTTACTCCACCCAATTTTCCTTCCACTTTATCCTATAATTTATCATATTCTACCCACCAATGCTTCTGAGGAATCACATGCCACTTCTAGCGGTTTGCAGGGAAAAATACTATTGAACGTGTTTTAGAAGATAAGATCTAGTTCCATCTGGATTTCCTTATCCCTTGAAGTTGTATGGAACTCTCTTCAATCACCCAGGTGCACAATGAGACCGACCAGTATCTCTTCATTAAGTTCATGTCCACCTTTAATCTATTCATCACTAACTTCACCCTTAGAATCAGTGGTAGGCCATGGGAGCTCACCCAGTAAGACTTTTGTGTCGTGATAAGAATATACTCTCACAATTTTTTCACCTCCACCATTTTGTTTGTGCTTCAATAATAACATAGTTAAAGAAGATACATCATTGATATGTTATTTTATGACAAGATATCCTTAGAGTTTTCATAACACTCTCATAGTGAAGAACACCCAACTCCAGGGTGAATCCTAATGGTTCCTTCACTGATCTCTATCTCATGTTTGTCTTGCACAAGGAGAGAATAATGGGAGTGTTATCCAGATTAAGGTGATCATCATTAACTTAGGCACGTGATTCCCTATCATAAAAATGGAATGGCAGGGTGTTGTGTTTTATGAGGACCTAGTTCATAGTAACCATGGCATATTGATGGTAGGTTACATAATAACCCACCTGGAATGGAAAATCAACCTCCTCAAAACATCATGAACCCTTATTTCTATCAACCTGTTGGATTCGATTGACATCCTTATTCTCCACATGATGTCGTTGATGAAAAAATATGGGATTATCTACTTGTTGGAACCCGAGTACATCAAGCATTCAAAGGAGGTAACTTTTCTTCGAGACCCATCCCCAACATCACATTCTCAGACCACAACACCCGCCCCACCATCATCCCAAAATGTAACCACTACAATCCCACCCCCTTATTCTATTACAACAAAATTGGCCCTAGCCACATCAGCACCATCCCAAAACAACCCATTGATATCTTGAACATTCTCTAGTTCATTCTAGCGAACCTGATGCAGATATGTATCTATCTCACCATTCCATTCACCAACCCATATCACTTCAGTACCTCTCCCCCACCATCATCCCCTTCATCTTCCAACTAACTGACACCTTCTATCCTAGCTTATCTAGCCATCCCAATGCCATCTACCACCACAACCTACCAACTATAGGGCTTAAAAACTCTACCACCCGGTAGGATTTTCTAGAAGTGAAGGCCTATTGGATAAAGGTCCCCACCATTCAATCAACATATGAGGTTCCTTTTATTGTTCTAGCTTCTATATGTATGGCCTATGTATGTTTTGGTACCTCACCCACACCAATTATGACTGCAACATCTATTATCCGCATTACACCCACATTAGAAGTAGATGGCCCTATTTACCCCTCCATATCATGTGTAGATATTGTGAGTAACATGCAATGAACTGTTATTCAGGCAGTGACCACTGATTTTTTAGATACCAACGAATCCACTGATAATTTTTATTCCTTCTCTTCTTCTACTCCTTTGATGTACTCTGTATTGGGTTTATTTTTATACAACATGTATTCTCTTTTTACTATTGTATAATTTATCATATATATTGTTGGGATTCATTATTTTGGATACCCTTCATTCGTGGTTATCCTCATTTTTTACTTCATTATTAATTTATCCAATTCCATATCAATTACCTCCACTATGGTCATTGAATAAATGGTGAGGCCACCATGTGGACACCTACATGATATTTATAAGTATTTTTCATAAATACATTTCAATCTAGAGGAGCTCCAACTATAGATCATTCCTCAGCATGGGGACCCTCTATGAATTTCATGAACCCTAATTCTTCCATGTTAGATTGTCTGCCAAACCCTTTCAAAGGTGATTAACCCCACCAAAAGTTCCCAGAATCTTGATGATACTTCCATCCATTCATGCATGAGGAATAGGACTTGTAACTCAATGGATAACACTAACAGCTTATTCTGTACATCTTTTTGGATGATGATGTCATTTTTAATGCTTTATGGTACGAACCACATATTTTTCATTTTGTATTTTCATTTTTTTCATAGGAACCCTCTTATTCATATTTATAATTTTGTGTTCATCGATCATCCAAATCATCATCCAAAACATTGATTTCATTTATATGAGCTATTTTTAAAAAAAAAATTGTTCACCAACCCATTATTTAACTTATATATTTATTATGCCTTATGTACTAATTTTTTATCTAGTTCAAGTATTTTGTTTTGAAAAACAATTTCATATCCCCATCCACTAATTTCCCTCTGGTAATTCTTTTCATTAGATGGATATCTCAGTTCCATATTTTTTAATTCACAATTTTAATTTCATTCCTATATATTCTTCATGTCCCAACTATACCAGGTCACTTTCTAGAACAGTGAAAACATTGTATCATTCAAATTATAAGGGAGTTATTATTATGCCTCATTTTCAATACAATGGAATTTTTATTTTTCTTAATATTATATGACCAATTTTCTGGTCAAAAAAATATATTAACTAGAATCCTAATTGAACCCTTTTAAATTAATGAAAATTTTTTGTTGTAGATTGTTGAAATCAATTTTTATTAAATTTTATATTTTTGGCATGATTTTATACATGAGTAATTTAATTATAATTCTATATTATATAAATTTCATTGGATTTAATTACTAATATACACTATGCAATGAGTTATTTTTATTAATTTTATATACCCCCATTCTCAAAAGGATATGGGAACCAAAATTGTATATTCATTTCAATATGTATTTCTTGAGTGATACAGGAGGCATGTAAACCTATAAATATTTGCACGAAGATCTTATTAAGGACAAGACTAAATAAATACATTGTTAAATTAATTGAAAAAAATTTTTTGGGACATTTTATACTAAGAAACACCTATAAAATATTCCCCTTTATTATTGTAGTATCAATGAATAACCATTTAGGATTGACCTACTTCAATGAAATTATTCCATAATTCCGTACACTTTGTGATGTACATTATTTTGTTTCAAAAAATTGTGTGGGATGTTTATTCTATAAATTATAGAGTAATTATGATACTGATGATATGTATGGTGTTATTTTTTCCTTACTGATATGACACAGTGCATGATTAATTTTGGTATTTCCAACTCATACCCTTTTTCTTTTAAAAATGAATAAAAATTGGATTGTGCATTAGGTGGATCAAAAATCACCATATCCAAAAAATTATTTTCACAAAAGAATATATGTTCTTTTTTTATGGATGTTCATCCTATCCTAGTATTATTAATAAATAATAATAATAAAATATATGAATAAGGTACAGTTTTGTGCATACATGACATATTCAGGGACATAATTTTCTTTGTTGGGCGCACAAATTCATTCATGTCTAGGATTATTTTTTTATTAAACTATTAAAAAATATCTTGAATTATAATATATATTTAATCCACATCTTGGAACTTGAATTTAATATCTATCTATGTACCCTCTCCTTCAACATCATTTGAACCTTATTTACCAATCCCTCATGATTAATATTGTATAATCATTTAAGAAGTTGTTATGTTAGTAATTGTAAAGACCCGTAAAATTCAAGGAAAATTTTTTCTTAATTTTCTTTAGAATTTTACAAGAGCGCGGTTTCAGACGGCACCTGATTCCGAGGCCCGGAGTGCCCGGAATTAATTTCCGAAGTTTGGGCTCGGGTACGTTCAGTGAACGAACGAGCGGGAATTCCTAACTTTTGATCCGGTGCTCGGAATTGAAATCCGAGGGCACCGATGAACTCGCAGCGCCGATATTCGCTTAATGAGACCTTTTCGGAAGTTGCGTTTGTTGCGGGTTGAAAGTTTCGTTTTGGGGTTTTCAGTTAAGTTAAATAAAATTTGTGTAAGACAAATTTATTTTAACTTATTTTAAAACCTATCAAAAGAGGTTGGAAGTGGGACCCACACCCACTTAACCTCCCTTGGGAGGATTAAGTGTGGTGGGGCCCACACGAACCCCCCTTTTTCTTTTCAAATCCCCCCAACTCCTTTAACCCCCTCTTTAATGTCTTAAGTTACTTAATTTTTTTTTGGGGAGTTAAACTCTTTTGAATTTCAAACTTTTGAAATTCTTTTGAGTTGTGTGTTAATAAAATAAGATGCAATCTTATTTGTTTAAGGGTTGTCGTTTGTTCCCTTGAGAGCTTTTGAGAGCTCCTCCTCCACCTTCTTCTTCTTGACGAAGAACGTTCATCTTGACGAAGAACGCTCAAACTCCGACGAAGAACGACGCCTCTCTTCTTCGTCCTCGGTGTCAACAAGAGGGAACGCCGCATCCTCCTCGGGCCTTCTTCGTCGGCAAACGAAGATCCGCCAACAACGTGTCGCATCGGACGTAATTCTTCGTCAACGGATTTGACGAACGACGACCGCGACGCCCGACTTCCGCGACGCCGTCTTCCGCGGAACGTAGAAGATTCTTTGAATCTCAAACCCGAGGTAGGGGATGTTATTTATTGATTATTTTATTCCATTCTTGAATCATGGATTTTAGCAAGACTAAACGTGAGGCTTTTGGATATTCTTTAGTTATGTTATTATTTAACGTGAGGGGGGTCGGACCGCAAGAACACGGCCGAACCCCCCCTCCTTAGTTCTCGTTTTATTCATACGGGTGGAAGCAAGAGGCGTGGTGCCGTCGCACCACGCGGATGAACATGCTTATAATTTTCCGCAACCCCGTCGCGCTTCGCCGAGGAGAGATTTCAAGAACGCGACGCCGTCGCGCCGCGTTGGGAGAATTCATGGCACGGCGAAAGGGGTGCGGTGCCGTCGCACCGTGCCGGACGACGAACACCGCGGCCGGTTCCGGGCCGCGGTGAGACGAGGAGACCGCGGCCGGTTCCGGGCCGCGGCGGAAGGAAAGACCGGCGGCCGGGCCGCCGGCGTCGGGAGTCGAGGGCGGGACCGGAAATTCCGGTCCCGTTGGTAAAAACCGGCCGGCCAGCGGGCCGGCCGGATGTCATAAAACCGGGGGATTAAACCCCCGGCCGGTTCTTCAAACCCCCCTCTTAATGGGGGGGGCGGTTCAATTAATGAAGGGGGGGGGGGCAAAGCCCCCCCGGTTTGTTCCAGCCGGCCCCCACTTGCGGGGGCCGTTTCTTGTATTTGGCACGGCACAAGGCCGTGCCTCCTTTCAAAACCACGGGGGCAATTAAGCCCCCGGTTTGTGACTAAGCGGCCCCCACGTGCGGGGGCCGTTCCTTCAAAAATCGGCGCGGCAAAGCCGCGCCGCCTTCAATCAGCGGGGGCAATCAAGCCCCCCGCGTGACCACCACGTGCGGCGCCCAGCGCCGCCGCCGCGGCCCACCGCCGCCACGCGGCTCGCCGCCGTCACGCCACGCGGCCCGCCGCCGCGCCACGCGGCCCGCCGCCGCCACGTGGCCCGCCGCCGCCACGCGGCCCGCCGCCGCCGTCCGCCGCCGTCGGCCGCTGCCGCCGCGCCGCCCAGGGGGGGGGGGGGGGGGTCGGGCCGGGTCGGCCCGGACCCGGACCCCCCGTTTCGGACCAGATTCGGTTCTTGGCTCATAACTTGAGCCTCGGACCTCCGAATGACGAACCGTCTGCGGCAACGCGATCCTTGGATCGAGACGGTCGTTTCGATATATCGCACTCAAGGTTTCGGGTTACTTTGAGTTCGGCCGGGTTGGTTCGTTCACGAAACCAACCGGGCCTTCGGAGCGGAAACGCTCATATCTTGAGCTACGGACGTCCGATTGACGTGCCGTCAGTCGCGTAGTGTTCCTCTTAGTGAGACGGATCTTTTGGCATACTCCGCCCGAGGTTTGGACGCAGGTGGAGTACGGTCGGGTTGGTTTTGCCTTAAAAACCAACCGGGCCCCGGAGACGAAAATGCCTATAACTCTCAGACCGGGCGTCCGATCGACGCGCCGTCTGATGCGTTGAGTTCCTGTTGACGATACGGAACTTTTGGATACATCAACTTCGGTCTTCGTGACAGTTGATGTATCAGCCTCTCGGCTCGTGGAGCGGACCCTCCGTACGAGTTTGCTGTGTGCGGGAACCCTAGTGCTGGCTGCGACTGTTCTACTGCTACGACTGCTACTGTGACTGCGACGACGACAGTACAGAGATCCTGTGTGGATTTGACGACGACAGTACAGAGATCCTGTGTGGATTTGACGACGACAGTACAGAGATCCTGTGTGGATTTGACGACGACAGTACAGAGATCCTGTGTGGATTCGACGACGACGACTACAGCACTCAGCGATCCTACGTGGATCAGTGCTACAGGTTCTGTGTGAGCCCGATCCTGTGTGGGTCCTTGCGCTCAGCGGTTCTGTGTGAGCCAGCGCCTACAGGTTCTGTGTGAGCCCGATCCTGTGTGGGTCTTCTGCGGGGGTTAGTTACCTATCGATCCTTCGTGGGTCCGACGACTTAGATGGATCAGTGATCATCTTTATCGTCCTTGAAGAAGTATACCTGTGTGAGCTGAATCCTGTTGTTTTCCTGTGTGGATTGTGTTGTGCAATCCTGTGTGGATTATATTTTGCTTTCCTATGTGGATTACGTATACTTTCCTGCGTGGACTGAGTTGTACTTGGGCTCGGAGGTTGGAGTGTATTTTAATTGATGACTTAGGTATATGTATGGGCATATACCTAAGCAGTGTCGGTTGTTACTTCGTGATTGTACTTTTCTTCGTGGTTTATCCTTTGTGGATTTGAGAGACCTTCAGGGGTCTCGGGGTCCCTACTGAGTAGCTTATACTCACCCCTGCACGGGCTTTGCCCGCACTTCGTTGTGTTGGTTGCAGACGACGGACAGCGTTGACCTTAGTTGAGGCTTGCAGAGCGGGACGGTACCCGGAGGTGGACCACTGGGCGGGACGTGCTCGGAGCGGACAGCGGGACCCGTGGAGCAGAGGAGCTATCTGTACCCACCCTTCAGGTGGGATTTCCAGTGGACAGCTCGGAGTAGCGTCCTTTACTTTACAGTTGCTGTTTTTCCCTTTCGAGTTGTACTTTACTTTCAGTTTGGGTTTGTATTCTGGCCCATTTACTTTTCCGCACTTTCAGTTGTACTCAGCTTGTTTAGTGTTTATTTTCCGCTTGCTTACTCTGTGGAGTTGGTTACTTTTCAAAGGCAATGCCTTCCCTTTTTACTGGGATTTACGCCTTGGTGCTAGTCGCCAGCCCCTGGCCTATGGAAGGCGGGCTTGGGGTAGTCACGGCACGGACCCCGAGGGCGGGTCGTGACAAATTGGTATCAGAGGAGTTCGGTTCTACCGCGAACTCTAATCTTTTCTATGTGAAGCAATAATGTTTAGCGTATTGAGTGTGGTTATCAGTCCAGGGAGTCCAGTGTTGGTGCGGCGGCCGACGTATCCGTACACCAGGACCCTGACTTCTGATTTCCGACTTAATGCACGAAAACATTGATTGCGTGTGTGTTTCAAAGTTTTCTTTGTGATTACTTATATCAGCTCACCAGGTATACTGTTCTAACCGTGGCGCACCTGTTTCCTTTTCAGGATGGCCCCACGACGGCAGCCAGCTAGGGTTCCGAGAGTCGAGCGAGACGACAGCCCACCGAGCGACGAGGCTTCGGTGCAGGGCCCTTTGCCAGTAGTGGCACCGGCGGTAGCTTTACCCGCCGAGCCCCCGATGCTTCCAGCAGCAGCCGCTGACGATGCACGTCGCCTCAGCGCACTGCATGAGTTTCAGCACCAGCGACCGCCCAGGTTTCGCGGGGAGACGGATCCCCAGGCAGCAGAGGACTGGCTGGAGGCAGTGGTTCGAGTGTTTAGGCTAGTGAGGACACCAGCAGACCTCATGGTGATCCTCGCTGCGAGCCTACTACACGCAGCAGCTGGACGATGGTGGAGCTTGATGCTCCAGGTGCACGATGAGGCATCTCTACTCTGGACGGACTTCGAGAGCCTCTTCCGCTCTGAGTTCGTCCCGGCCACCCTTCGAGCGGTGCGCATCCAGGAGCTTCTACAGCTGCGGCAGGACAGCATGACGGTCGCCCAGTACTCGGCGAGGTTTACCGATCTCTCGCGCTACTCGACCGACATGGTACGGGATCCATTCTTCCGGGCCCGGACCTTCGAGCAGGGTTTGAGACGCGAGATCAGGGCATCGCTGATCTCCCTCAGCATACCGACTCAGACAGGAGTACTGGAGCGGGCCCTTCTGATCGAGAGCTTCCTTGCTGAGTCTACACCAGCACAGAGACCCACCGCAGGACGGCACGTGGCAGAGTCATCTGCAGCTGGCAGTCGGCGAATGACTCAGGGGTCCAGACAGACCAGACCTCAGGGCACTGGCTCAGCAGTGCAGGGCACACCACGCGGAGCCAGTCTTTCGAGTGGAAGACAGTGCTATGCATGCGGCGGGCGAGGCCACATGGCTCGTGACTGCCCGACCCGCCATGCGGAGGAGCAGCAGACGGTTGAGGAACCACCTAGGCAGAGGCAGAGGTTCGACCGTGGCGGTCCGCAGGGAGGAGGCGGACGAGGCAGAGGAGTTGGACGAGCAGCTGGTGGTGGCCGACGCTTTGAGGCTCTACCACCACCACCACCAGGAGGTCCACCCCGACCGCAGGGGAGAGCTCAGCTTCAGGCAGCCGAGGCCTTCGATCATGGAGCCCTGGGAGCCGATGGACAGGAGCAGAACTAGTGGATACATCCTTTGTACTTCTGGTTCCTTGTTGCTTTTGTGTAGCGTCTTGTATTATGAGCTGCAATAATAAAAGACGCATACCTTGTGATGTTTTCGTTCCTGTCCTCTATCGTAATGTTACTAAGAGGTTCCAGTTTTGGTTGTTGACTTGACCCTCACTTGTGAGACATCTACTGGAGGAGACCAGTTACCACACACTGATGCCGACAGTGTGACTCAACCCTTGGAGGCGAGAGTAACGGTTGGATCTCTTAGTAGTAGCGTCGAGGCCTTACGACGTCATCCTTAGTATGGATTGGTATCATCCATGTTAGGATTGACTGTTTTAGGCAAAGAATGTGGTTCATCCAGGGGATGAGACCAGGTTTCTCTTTTCGGCAAAGAAGAAATCTTGCAGCTCTTGTGGGACCAGAGATGGTCCGGGCCACGTCAAAAGAGGTCCATGTCATCCAGGAGCGGGTCCTACATGGGCGATCAATTCCTCTTGTGCGCAACAGATGGCGGCACGGGAATCTTCAGGAGAGCACATGGGAGCGGGAGGCTCAGATGCGTGCTAAGTACTCTCTTTTGGTTTCCCTAGTTTTTGATGTAGCTTTACGGGGACGTAAAGCCCTGAGGTGGGAGTAATGTAAAGACCCGTAAAATTCAAGGAAAATTTTTTCTTAATTTTCTTTAGAATTTTACAAGAGCGCGGTTTCAGACGGCACCTGATTCCGAGGCCCGGAGTGCCCGGAATTAATTTCCGAAGTTTGGGCTCGGGTACGTTCAGTGAACGAACGAGCGGGAATTCCTAACTTTTGATCCGGTGCTCGGAATTGAAATCTGAGGGCACCGATGAACTCGCAGCGCCGATATTCGCTTAATGAGACCTTTTCGGAAGTTGCGTTTGTTGCGGGTTGAAAGTTTCGTTTTGGGGTTTTCAGTTAAGTTAAATAAAATTTGTGTAAGACAAATTTATTTTAACTTATTTTAAAACCTATCAAAAGAGGTTGGAAGTGGGACCCACACCCACTTAACCTCCCTTGGGAGGATTAAGTGTGGTGGGGCCCACACGAACCCCCCTTTTTCTTTTCAAATCCCCCCAACTCCTTTAACCCCCTCTTTAATGTCTTAAGTTACTTAATTTTTTTTTGGGGAGTTAAACTCTTTTGAATTTCAAACTTTTGAAATTCTTTTGAGTTGTGTGTTAATAAAATAAGATGCAATCTTATTTGTTTAAGGGTTGTCGTTTGTTCCCTTGAGAGCTTTTGAGAGCTCCTCCTCCACCTTCTTCTTCTTGACGAAGAACGTTCATCTTGACGAAGAACGCTCAAACTCCGACGAAGAACGACGCCTCTCTTCTTCGTCCTCGGTGTCAACAAGAGGGAACGCCGCATCCTCCTCGGGCCTTCTTCGTCGGCAAACGAAGATCCGCCAACAACGTGTCGCATCGGACGTAATTCTTCGTCAACGGATTTGACGAACGACGACCGCGACGCCCGACTTCCGCGACGCCGTCTTCCGCGGAACGTAGAAGATTCTTTGAATCTCAAACCCGAGGTAGGGGATGTTATTTATTGATTATTTTATTCCATTCTTGAATCATGGATTTTAGCAAGACTAAACGTGAGGCTTTTGGATATTCTTTAGTTATGTTATTATTTAACGTGAGGGGGGTCGGACCGCAAGAACACGGCCGAACCCCCCCTCCTTAATTCTCGTTTTATTCATACGGGTGGAAGCAAGAGGCGTGGTGCCGTCGCACCACGCGGATGAACATGCTTATAATTTTCCGCAACCCCGTCGCGCTTCGCCGAGGAGAGATTTCAAGAACGCGACGCCGTCGCGCCGCGTTGGGAGAATTCATGGCACGGCGAAAGGGGTGCGGTGCCGTCGCACCGTGCCGGACGACGAACACCGCGGCCGGTTCCGGGCCGCGGTGAGACGAGGAGACCGCGGCCGGTTCCGGGCCGCGGCGGAAGGAAAGACCGGCGGCCGGGCCGCCGGCGTCGGGAGTCGAGGGCGGGACCGGAAATTCCGGTCCCGTTGGTAAAAACCGGCCGGCCAGCGGGCCGGCCGGATGTCATAAAACCGGGGGATTAAACCCCCGGCCGGTTCTTCAAACCCCCCTCTTAATGGGGGGGGGCGGTTCAATTAATGAAGGGGGGGGCAAAGCCCCCCCGGTTTGTTCCAGCCGGCCCCCACTTGCGGGGGCCGTTTCTTGTATTTGGCACGGCACAAGGCCGTGCCTCCTTTCAAAACCACGGGGGCAATTAAGCCCCCGGTTTGTGACTAAGCGGCCCCCACGTGCGGGGGCCGTTCCTTCAAAAATCGGCGCGGCAAAGCCGCGCCGCCTTCAATCAGCGGGGGCAATCAAGCCCCCCGCGTGACCACCACGTGCGGCGCCCAGCGCCGCCGCCGCGGCCCACCGCCGCCACGCGGCTCGCCGCCGTCACGCCACGCGGCCCGCCGCCGCCGTCCGCCGCCGTCAGCCGCCGCCGCCGGCCGCCGCGCCGCCCAGGGGGGGGGGGTCGGGCCGGGTCGGCCCGGACCCGGACCCCCCGTTTCGGACCAGATTCGGTTCTTGGCTCATAACTTGAGCCTCGGACCTCCGAATGACGAACCGTCTGCGGCAACGCGATCCTTGGATCGAGACGGTCGTTTCGATATATCGCACTCAAGGTTTCGGGTTACTTTGAGTTCGGCCGGGTTGGTTCGTTCACGAAACCAACCGGGCCTTCGGAGCGGAAACGCTCATATCTTGAGCTACGGACGTCCGATTGACGTGCCGTCAGTCGCGTAGTGTTCCTCTTAGTGAGACGGATCTTTTGGCATACTCCGCCCGAGGTTTGGACGCAGGTGGAGTATGGTCGGGTTGGTTTTGCCTTAAAAACCAACCGGGCCCCGGAGACGAAAATGCCTATAACTCTCAGACCGGGCGTCCGATCGACGCGCCGTCTGATGCGTTGAGTTCCTGTTGACGATACGGAACTTTTGGATACATCAACTTCGGTCTTCGTGACAGTTGATGTATCAGCCTCTCGGCTCGTGGAGCGGACCCTCCGTACGAGTTTGCTGTGTGCGGGAACCCTAGTGCTGGCTGCGACTGTTCTACTGCTACGACTGCTACTGTGACTGCGACGACGACAGTACAGAGATCCTGTGTGGATTTGACGACGACAGTACAGAGATCCTGTGTGGATTTGACGACGACAGTACAGAGATCCTGTGTGGATTTGACGACGACAGTACAGAGATCCTGTGTGGATTCGACGACGACGACTACAGCACTCAGCGATCCTACGTGGATCAGTGCTACAGGTTCTGTGTGAGCCCGATCCTGTGTGGGTCCTTGCGCTCAGCGGTTCTGTGTGAGCCAGCGCCTACAGGTTCTGTGTGAGCCCGATCCTGTGTGGGTCTTCTGCGGGGGTTAGTTACCTATCGATCCTTCGTGGGTCCGACGACTTAGATGGATCAGTGATCATCTTTATCGTCCTTGAAGAAGTATACCTGTGTGAGCTGAATCCTGTTGTTTTCCTGTGTGGATTGTGTTGTGCAATCCTGTGTGGATTATATTTTGCTTTCCTATGTGGATTACGTATACTTTCCTGCGTGGACTGAGTTGTACTTGGGCTCGGAGGTTGGAGTGTATTTTAATTGATGACTTAGGTATATGTATGGGCATATACCTAAGCAGTGTCGGTTGTTACTTCGTGATTGTACTTTTCTTCGTGGTTTATCCTTTGTGGATTTGAGAGACCTTCAGGGGTCTCGGGGTCCCTACTGAGTAGCTTATACTCACCCCTGCACGGGCTTTGCCCGCACTTCGTTGTGTTGGTTGCAGACGACGGACAGCGTTGACCTTAGTTGAGGCTTGCAGAGCGGGACGGTACCCGGAGGTGGACCACTGGGCGGGACGTGCTCGGAGCGGACAGCGGGACCCGTGGAGCAGAGGAGCTATCTGTACCCACCCTTCAGGTGGGATTTCCAGTGGACAGCTCGGAGTAGCGGCCTTTACTTTACAGTTGCTGTTTTTCCCTTTCGAGTTGTACTTTACTTTCAGTTTGGGTTTGTATTCTGGCCCATTTACTTTTCCGCACTTTCAGTTGTACTCAGCTTGTTTAGTGTTTATTTTCCGCTTGCTTACTCTGTGGAGTTGGTTACTTTTCAAAGGCAATGCCTTCCCTTTTTACTGGGATTTACGCCTTGGTGCTAGTCGCCAGCCCCTGGCCTATGGAAGGCGGGCTTGGGGTAGTCACGGCACGGACCCCGAGGGCGGGTCGTGACAGTAATAATTGAATCATATGGTTAGGAATATGTATTCAGGGTATGAGCCTAACTATTATTATATTTTACCTTGAATTATGTGAGAAAATGCATTGTAGGATAGATTAAAACTTGTATATAATTTCTATGGAATACTTTAAAATTGTGACTAATGTAAAATGTATTTTGGTTAAACAATTTAATCATGATCCCTGATTAACATTCCCTAAATTATTGATTTTGGAGGACTATCTTTATATAATGATACTATATTTTATTTTACTCATGTAAATGTGTGTTCCTTGTTTCAAAATTGTTTCATTCCGAATTTTAATTGATATTATTATTTATTGAGGACATGAAGTTTATCAAGTGTGGGTGAACTTCATAATATAAATGAACATGTCCATTTAAGATCATTTTTTTTCTTTTTAATCCTTCTTTATATGATAACGCACTGGGTTTTGGTTGGTTTTCATAGGAATAATGAATACAAGACTCAAAAAAAGAATTGTTGAAAATGGAAAAAATAGGCATAACACATTGTGAAAGAATTTTATGATGTGTATTACTCATTCACCGCCTTCATATAGATCCATGGTTAGCCCATGAATCATTATATAACATGAGTATAATTCCCCATGTTTAAATACATTTAATTTCATTATATCTTGAAAATCTAAACCATGGTAAATTTAAATGATTTTAATGCAATACAATATGTGAATAAAATACATTTCTTGAAGAAATTACATGATGTGAATGATCATGATCTCATCCTTCCATAGATACCAATTGTGGATTTCAGAAGATGCATAAGTTTTAGATATTTGATTCATATATAAATACACAATGTGAATACCACTAACACACCACGTAAATATCGAGACGGGATCCACTTAATTGAATTACAAGGATTGAACAATTTATATGATATCTATTGATTGGTTTTATTAATATTCGAGCACATGTGCTCCCAGAAAGAGATCACTTATCACTAACTCTTATCTCATTTCTTTCACAATTTCTTCATTATATCTCATCCCAACTAAATTTTAATTCATTACATTGTTATTTTTTTCTATTCCACTAGAGTTACTTTTCATTATATATTTTTGGATTTTTAAGGATAAATCCTGTCATTTATTATCCATCATTTTTTATAAAATTTTCCATTTGATTTCAAATCATTATTATTATTTTATTTATTTATCATAAAAGTAGTTTTTTTACCAATTTTCTGTTTTTATTATGAGGGATGTTTATGTATAATTTTTTTATGATTACTTAAATCATGTTTCACAATTTTTTGATTTTGTTTAACACATTCATGTGTGGATAAAAATATTAGTGTTAATGGGATAAGATAAAGAGATTTTATATACAATAAAAATTAATAAATAGAAATTTGGTAACCATGTGGTTTGTTACTAGGTTAAAGAAATTTAATTGTATCGTTTTATGCACCCCGACCATAAAGGTGTAATTGAATGAACCGTAACTAATTGGTGTTGAGATGACTATCACCATTAAACTATGAATAAATATTCAATAGAAGATAAATATTTTATATCTATATGGATGTATATATATATATATATATCTAGACCATTTAACAATTCTAGCATAGGTAGTTCCAATTGGTCTGACCAAAACCAATTTGAGACCCTTCTACTGCTTCAAATCCAAAGCCATAGTTCTATTCCAAATAAGCTTTATGATTGTATTTTTCCCCGACCTTGAAATTGAGCATGATCCTTAATTTATTTCCTTAATTAAAATCAAATATATGTAATTCTGGAAAAATAAAACATGAAGAGATATCATGAATAATCCTACCATAGAGTTTTAATTAACAGGTTTAATACCTACCTATTTACCTTGTTGGATCAAGCCCACACTACCTATTTTCTACACCTTTGTACTTATATTTAGTCTGGGATATAAATTTATAAATCTAACCAAATACAATGTGGAGTATATTACATCTCATATGATGGTAAATAATCAATGTTTTGTTTGGTAAATCAAAAATGATTTCCCTTCCATGAAATTGATATGGGAATTATATAAATATATACTTTACATCCCCAAAATTACCTCAAATTCAACTTCAGTTAAAATAAAAATATTTTAATAAAGAACCTTTCCAAAAACATTATTTGGATAAGTCTCAAATACTTTATGTTTAAACAAAATATCATTATTATTATTTAAACTAATTCAATATCAAATATTTGAGGGTATTAATTATCATTTCATGATACATTTAATGATATACTTGTTTTAAAATTACTATATATAAATTGGGTACTACAAAATATCATGATACTAATTACCACATAAACATTATCATTCCATATTTACTCCCATATGAAAACCAAAATGGTTACCATGACCATCATGAAATATTAATCATAGTGATCAATCCAAAAATAACATTTAAAGAGTTTCTAAATCCTGATACCTTCATTTAAAACTAGGATACATCAGTTTTAAACTAATTTATCCATATTAATAATATATTCAAATCCATTATAATATATCATAATGTAATTGTGAATTACCCAAGAATGTCCCCTTGGGTTTTCAATCCAGGTGTGCAGTCCTAGTCCCACTCCCCATGCACCATAGAATATTGAGTTATTGTGCAATAATATCCACAGTCTAATATCCAAACAGGGATGTATTTTCTCAGAAAACTAAAAAAATTTACATACTATAACATATGATTTTATTCTATAATTAGGCTAATAATTTGGGATATCACTAATGTTTTCTCATCCTAGTCTCTAATAATAACTAAACCCGGTACCAGTTCCAGTTATAGTGACCATAATCATTACAAACCTAAATATGACACTTAATTATATGAATATTCATTACACATCATTATGATCCATTCTATAATTTTAAGTGTTTAGGGTCTCTAAAAACATGTATAAAAAAGTTTCATAAATTATCTACTTCTACTACCAAATAGTTCTTCACAATTATTCCCATTCATAGACATTTTATTATTGAAACAATTCTTAATATCGTTCAGAAATAGAAACATATGAAAGGGTGAAATCAGATGCATCATAATTGTAAACGTAGGGGGTATAAATCAACTAAATAAATTAGGCATATCATAAGAATATGGGAATGTGACCCAAAACATTAAAATTTAGATTCACAACCAACAATTCATATAATAAAGTCTCTTGGAATAAATATTATTAATTCATAATACCTAATTATTAAATGAATCAAATAACAAGATTTAGTAGAGAATAACATTGGCATAAGTTAATTTTAAAAAAGATTTTCATAATGTATTTAATTTCAAATATTTATTCATAATCATAATCATAAATGTCATATGTGATGGATACCCACCAATAAACCCATAACAATTTAGGATTGGGATAACTACACAAGTACCAATTAAGAATTCTGATAAGATCTTATGTACCCTCTCTTGGTATTGTGATAAACTCAAATGTATCATATTTTTGGCATGGGATAACCTCTCATGTAGCATATTTTGGAAATGGGATAAACTCTTGTGTAACCTTTGAACTCATGGGACAATAAAATATACCTAATTCATTTGAGGGATATAATGGTCCCACAAGTTACACAATTATAATCCATTTAGACATATTCAATAAGATCATGGAAAAATTTATTATTGTAACAAATCATAATCATTTGAAAATAAATTCGGTTTTATAAATATTTTATCATAAAAATAAGCAACCATCATAGTAAATAAAATTTAATTTAATAATGGAAAATATCCTTATTAAAGCATAAAAAAACTAACAAGTTTTTGATAAGGAAGAGAATTCATTTCTAACTACCTTATTTTAAATTTAAAAAATTGATAAATATAAAGGGAAAAACATTCATTCAATATAGACATGAAAATTATAATATAATATTCAAATAAAAGATGACTTGTGATTCCATGAAAATATTTCTATGAAATTTATGTTACAATTGAAATTCCATTCAATTTTTTTTTACAAATTCATAATAATCTCCCTAAGAAAATTACTAGAAGAAACATTAAAATCATTTTTATAAAAATTATTAAAAATAATTAATAATTGATTTAAACAATCATTATAGAATAATATTAAAAATTCAATAAATTATTATAAATTAAATAATTATATAGAAGAAAAAGATTCTCAATCAAAGAAAGAAATAATTTACATTTTCCATAAAAAATATTTATTGTATCTTGAGTGTAAGAACATGGATCTTCATTTTAGGTAAGCCTTTGTTTTTCTAGAGTTTTTAAGAAAAATGGTGTTTTTGGAAACTTTCGAAGTACATGTCGTGTACTTTCTGAATACACGCCATGTACTCTTCTCCGGATCGAAGTCGTGTGATGGCCGTGCCCAGGCCACACACACAGTGTGTAGGGGTGACAGGGAGGCCTATTTTGGCAGAGTATGGAAAAAACCTAGTACACACCGTGTACTTTTCTTTCTTTCACTAAACGCACCAGGGTCGTGCCTGACGGACAGAACACACCATTTCTCCAAATTCTTCATCCGATAGTGACCCGTACGGCTGGATCTTCCTCGATACCCTGCCTCTCTGTCCGTTCTCTGATTCGAGCACAGTCGATTGCATTGGAAGCGCAGCGGTGAGTTCTCCCTTCCGCTTGAGCCTTGTTTTCCAATTCTTCCTCTTTATCAAGTTATCTAAGGTTGAACTTTTTGTGCATTTTCTCATATCTACGACATTCTAGGGATAATTATCCATCTTGTTTCATGTATATAGATCTCCTAGGATCGAGGTAGGTGGATTGTGCCTTATCGTTCAAAGTATATGAGTTTTATGTGAGAATTTCCACCGATACCCGTGAACAGGGTATCGCGTGTTACCATTTTTCCTTCGTTGTTTTCATGCCTAGATTGTATGCTTGTGTAAAGGTAAATTGACCTTGTTAGAGGATAATTTGTTGTGAATGGATGTATTTTTCTTTTTCTTTGTTCTATTTATGACCTTGGGTCTCATTTGCCTTTGGTTGCTACACCGATTTCATCCCTTGTGGTTATAGGTTGAAGTGAAACTCATGACATGCTTGTTGCCTTGTAGACTGTTTAGCTAAGTAGATCTATAGGTGTACTTTGGTTATCCAAGTAGCTCTATAGGTGTAATTTATCCTTATAGCATTATTATGCACTGACCGACACGGGGCTGAGAGAAACTGGTGATATAGACTATAAGGGATAGACCGAGTGAGCTTCCCAGAGATTCTTAGATGTTATAGACTACAGATAGGATGGACCGAGTGAGCTCCCAAAGAGTCTTGGATTTTATAGACTATAGGAGGGTGGACCGAGTTCGCTTCGTCAGAGAATCTTATATTTTTTGAATCTATTTAAGAACCATCCCATTCTAGAGGAAGAATTGACCAAGTGAGCTTCCTCAGAGAGTCTGTGGTATACCCGAGGATATAGGAGGAATTGACTGAGATAAATTCCTCATAGATTCTCTAGACCTTGGGGTTAATAGGGTTAGACCACGTGATATTCCTCAAGACAGTCCCCGACTACCCCAGACTATAAGGGTAATTGACCGAGTGAGCTTCCCCATAGAGTCTAATAATTTCGTATGACCAAGCCAGAGGGGTTAGGCTGAGTACACTGCCCAGATGGTTATGGTACTTCTTGGATAGGACCAGAGGGGATGGCTGCGAGTACTTCCCAGAGGGTTTTTGGCATATTAGCTCTTTGTTTCACTTTTATTGATTGGTTTTGGATTGATTGCTGCTATGTATCATCCCATCTTACTGTTTACTGTTAGTTCCTTTTGCTTGTTGTTGCTGATTATTGTTGATAGTACTTTTACCTGCCATATACTCACCAACTATTAGGCACAGATCTTCGGGTGAATGCCTACTAGTATTTTATCTCACACCCTGTTTGGGCCATGATTTTCGGCCCAAGAAGACTATGTTGTTGCAGGTATAGACAAGGGAAAGTGCCCTTCGACTTCTGGAACATGATTGCTTGGAGCAGGGGGAGCATGGGACCAAGCTTTGGCTTGCAATACTGAGGAGCTGGTTACTTTTCTTTTGTACTTGTTTTGGTACTGTAGTGTTTTCCAGCATTGTGACTTGTTTGGATGCATTCCTAGTTATGTATCATGCATCATTTCATATATATACATATGTGCTCCAGTTTGTTGATTTAGTTTTCTGCTGTTTATATCGTTGGTTATTACTACTTCTGCTAATGAATGTTATCTATTTTGGCTATGTACTCTGCCTATAAAGGCATAGTTTCCCCATTATCACACCCAAGGCCCTCACTTCTAGTCGGCAGCCACTTGTGTTTGGGGAAATGCACTTGAGTCCATGTGACCAACTGAGTCTGGGCTGCCTCTGGGTGGCTTCCAGAACCAGGACGTTACAAAGTGGTATCAGAGGATTTATTTTCTCTTGTGTTACTGTTTGGAGACTTATCTAGGGATAGGACGGACTCGGTACTTGGTATTTATTTGTGCCCAGGAGTAGCTAACCGATGTACAGGGAAAAGCCATACTACCTCATTAATTGAAGTTTTCTGGTTTTGAGATTTTACAGTAGATACGATTTTACCTAGAGTGATTCACATGCTTTGTACTATTATTGTTTTGATATTACGATTCTATTTCTGTCGCAACCCAATGAGTTGAGGGTATTCAATCTCATGCATCATTTAGAAACTTGTAGAAATCACATTCCATTCATTCTTGCCATGCCATTTAGGGTTCATTAGCGATTTCATGCTGTTGTGATAGATGATGTGTAGATTATGCATGCAGTTGTGATAGATGCTTGATAGAATCTATGTTGCTTGTTAGAAAATTGTTTTTATTGTACTTTGTTTAAATGAATGCCAAATTTTGATTCTTGAGGTGTTATGGGCCGTCTTGGATCGGAAATTGGTGAATCATGATCCTGTTTTCTCTTGTACATGACTGTAGGGGATTCCAAGCTTTGATTCGCGGGGAGTATAGGCCCTCATTGATCGGAATTTGGAACCTCCTTACCTTATTTTCCATTTTTCTGGGCTTCTGTGCAGTTTCTGAGCTACTTCCCAGAAAAACCTAGAATACACGGTGTGTACTTTCTGGTTACATGCCATGTAGTTTTTAGGCAGTGTTACTGACTGTGTGTGTAGGAACACAGTGTTGTGAAAATAAATTCAGGAGCACGCCGTGTACAGTATATACACGTCGTGTAGTGAAGAGCCTTGTACCCAGACGTGTCACTAACAACACAGGTCATGAAAGCTCGAGTAGAACACGCCGTGTTGTTAAGGAACACGTCGTGTAGTTCTGTCTAGGTACCCAGCCATGTCATGAACAACACGGGATGGCATGACCTTCTCTAAGACACACAATGTTTCTTTTGGAAGAAGTTGTGTAGTCTTGCCCAGGTACCCGGATGTGTCATGAACAACACGGGATGGTGTCACCTTCTCATATAAAAGCCGGGTTTTTTCAGAACACGTCGTGTAAGGGCCATCCATGTAGAATGCCATGTAACTAACAACACGGGCCGCCGAGTTAGTGTATAGTACACACCTTTTCCCTAGGGAACACGCCGTGTAGTCTAAGGTTATTTTTAGCTGAGTGAGTTACTTGTGTGAAGAGAGTTGGAAAGGGGAATAGTCTCCAAGTACATGCCATTTGTGGGGTCAACACGCCATGTAGTTTGATGTGTCACACAACCTGTGGGGCAAGGATACATGCCCATGTCAGTGGATTAAGAAGACACACCGTGTAGTTTTTATACATGTCGTTTAGTCGTGTCTTGTAAACTTGTGTGTTTTCGTCCCCTGTTCCTGTTTTGTACTCTTGTGTTCTCTATCCTTGTTTTTCTGATCTAAGGTGTACTTTTGAACTTTCAGATCTATGCCTCTGAGACGTCCTTCGGTTGTACGCCTGTCGTCAGGCAATGATCAGACACCAAATATGGCTGATCAGGGACTTCCTGCTGATCCTCCAGTCGATCCAGCCTTGGCACCGGCTGTCATACCAGTTGCAGGCGCTGATTCGAAGTTCAGGGAGGACTTCCTGAGGATGATGTAGACCTTCCAGGGAGCATCGCCTCCTTCCCCGTAGATGGCTGAGTTGATGCGGGTTTTCCAGAAGTAGCATCCTCCTACTTTTTCAGGGGATGGAGGACCTCAGGCTGCAGAGTCTTGGATAGAGTCCACACTGACCATCATTGAGCACCTAGAGACCCCTATGGAGAAAAGGGTAAAGCTGGCTATTTATATTCTTTGGGACACTGCCAAGAGGTGGTGAGATGTGATCTCACGATCAGGGTGTCAGCAGGATATGTATTGGGACGAGTTTCAACACACCTTCTATGACTACTTCTATCTGGAGACCCTGAGGTCTGATCGAGCCCTGGAGTTTATGAGTCTGCAGTAGGGTACTCTCTCTGTTATGGAGTACTCATCTCGTTTCACTGAGCTGCAGCGTTTCGCACTGATCCCAGCAGGTGTTCAGTTGTTCCTTGCAAGGAAGTTTGAGGACGGTCTCAAGCAAGAGATCCGTTCCCAGGTGAATATCTTCTAGTTGACTTCTATATCCTCCATCATCAACTAGGCGTTGATCACTGAGCGCAATCTGAGGGATTATGGAGTAGTGAGACAGGGCGGTTGGTTATCCAGAGATGGTGTTCCTCCTACGGATCGTAGGAAGTGCCGCAGAGAGTCATCTCGAGGAGATCGACGTTCACGGGATGCGTCTTTTGGCAGCCAGGTTGTATGCTACCAGTGTAGTAGGAGTGGGAATACTAGGCTCCAGTGCCATAGGGACCTGATGGAGTGCCGGTCTCGCAGCAAGATGGGCTATCTTCAGCCTTTCGGTCACATCTTCTCAACTTCAGCTAGGGGTAGGGGTTCCTCTATGACATCGCGTTCTGGAGATGCTTCGCCATTTTCCCACCTGTTAGGGAACTGGAGATCTGTCGGCCGTTCAGGCCAAGGTGGAGGTCATGGCTGTGGTGGTCAGTCACCAGGTCACCAACGATAGCAGAGTGGATCATCTCAGAGCAGTCAGCTAGGGGCGCAGGGCCACTGTGTTGGCCAGTCTTTCTCCATGGAGCAGACCTCTCTGGAGCAGGATCACGGCCCTTCTACAGTTTGAGGTACAATCCTAGTAGCCTTAGTCTTATCTAAATCTCTTTTAGATACTGGTGCTTCCCATAGCTTTATCTCTATTGCGGTTGTGGAGAGCCCTGGGCTCTGTATCCTTATGTCTGCAGACTTGTTGACTCTTGACACGCCGTTGGGAATGAGGGCATCTAGCATACGACAGTGCATAGATTTCCCTCTCTAGGTTGTGGGGTGTCATTTCTTATAGGACCTCTATGTCCTAGAGAAGATCGGCTATGACGTCATTTTCAGGATGGACTTGTTAGTTCCTTTCCGGGTAGTCGTCGATTTCTATCGTCGTAGGGTGGTTTTTTTATCACTAGAGGGTGTATCCTTCCTTCATAGAGGTGAGTCGGATGTCCAGGCGGGTACAGCTAGACCAGAGTATCATGGGCTAGGGGAAGTGATGGCCCATATTTCTAGTCATTATCTTGATGACCAGGGGACTTCATAGCTAGACATTCTCCCAGTGGTGGATCATTTCAGGGATGTCTTTCTAGAGGACTTTTCAGGTTTACCTCCATAGCGTGTGGTAGGATTCTCGATTTAGCTCGTTCCTGGAGCGGCACCGGTGTCCATTCCTCCTTATAGGATGGCTACACCTGAGTTGCAGGAGCTCAAGAAGCTATTGGAAGAGTTGCAGGTAAAGTGTTTCATCTGACCCAGTACTTCTCCATGGGGTTCGCCGGTCCTGTTTGCGAAGAAGGAAGATGGTACCATTCGGCTTTGTGTGGATTATAGGAAGCTGAATCAGTTGATGGTCAAGAACCGATATCCATTGCTGAGGATCGGTGATCTCTTTGATCATCTTCAAGGATCTCGGGTGTTCTCGAAGATCAACATGAGGTCCGGTTATCATCATTTGTGCTTTAGAACATCAAATATACCTATGACAGCATTCAGGAGCTGGTATAGTCTTTCTGAGTATACAGTCATGCTGTTTAGTCTCATGAACGCACCTGTGGTTTTCATGGCACTGATGAACCAAGTGTTCTATCCGTACTTGGACTCTTTTGTCGTGGTATTCATGGAAGATATCTTGGTGTACTCTTACACTGGACATGACCATGCCACACATCTTGACAGCATTCTGAGTACACTGAGAGAGCATCGGTTTTATGCTAAACTCTTGAAGTGACACTTTTGGATGGATTAGATTCAATTCTTAGGTCACATCATCTCAGAGGATGAAGTATCTATGGACCCAGAGAAAGTGAGATATGTAGTTTCCTTAGAGAAACCGAAGAACGTCTTTGAGGTGCAGAGTTTCCAAGGGCTGCCGGGATACTACAGATGCTTCATTCTGGACTTCTCGCGCCTAGGATCATAGTTGATATGTCTGACCAAGAAGGGAGAGAAGTTTTTATGGTCATATTCTTGTGAGTCTGCCTTTCAGGATATGAAAGGGTGGTTGACGTCAGCACTGATACTAGTCTTGCCAGATCCGAGAAAGGGCTACACTGTTTACTTTCATGCTTCAGGTATTAGGCTGGGAGTTGTGCTCATGCAAAGAGATCGAGTCATTGCTTATGGGTCTCGGAAATTGAGTCCACACGAGAGGAGTTACCCTACGCAGGATCTAGAGTTGGCTGTTGCTGTTCACACCTTACGTTGTTGGAGACACTATCTTATGGGAGAGTAGTTTGTGGTTATCTTCGACCACAAGAGTCTCAAGTATATCTTCAGTTAGCGTGATCTAAATATGAGACAGCACAGGTGGGTCGATTATCTTAAGTCTTTTATTTTTGAGATCGCCTATATGCCGGGAAAGGGAAATGCAGTGGCAGATGCGTTGAGCAGACAAACTCAGATTCAGGCAGTTCAGGAGGCTAGTAGTGAGTGGAAGCTTATGGCTCTGTTCTATGATATGCACTTGGAAGTGCACGACATGCAGGTACAGACTGTCTGATCTTCTGTGGTTGTTACCTCTATACTTCTTGATCGGGTACGAATGATGCAGTTATCAGACTCAGAGGCAATGGTCCTGTGGGAGAGTGTGTCAGGAGGGGACCCTCTTCCTGTAAGGACAGTGGGCAATGATGATATCTTGTATTTATAGGGACACATATGGGTGTCAGCAGACATACGTGAGGAGCTGATGCAGGATTTTCATTCCTCGGTTTGGGCAGTTCATCCTGGCATCACCAAGATGTATCGGGATCTTCATCTCCAGTACTAGTGGCTAGGTATGAAGAGGGATGTTGCTGGTTTTTTCATGAGATGTTCTACTTGTCAGTAGTTGAAAGCAGAGCATCAGTGACTAGATGGGATTTTACAGTAGTTATCCATTCCAGAGTGTAAGTGGAACGATGTCACAATGAACTTCGTGACCAAGTTTCCAAGGTCACCTCGGGGAAGTGATGTTGTTTCGGTCGTCATCGACAGGCTTACGATGGTAGAACACTTCTTGTTTATCAAGGAAACCTTCAGCGTTGATGATCTGGGATGAATGTACATTCGAGAGATTATACTTCTACATGGAGTTCCATACTCCATTGTTTCATACAGGGATGTGCGCTTTACCTCTCGGTTCTGGCAGGGACATCAGAAGACTTTGGGTACACATGTACTTTTGTGTACAACATACCATCCCTAAACTGATGGCCAGTCCGAGCGTAAAATCCAGGCGCTTGAGGATATGCTCCGAGACTTCATTTTAGACTTCGAAGGTTCTTGGGATAATCATATACCTCTTTTGGAGTTCGCCTACAACAACAATTTTCAGGAGACCATTCAGATGGCACCATACGAGGCTCTTTACGGTAGGCCATGCCGATCACCCTTATACTGGATGGAGGCAGGAGAGGCAGCTTTTCTAGGACCTCATCTTGTTCAGGAGACCTCAGATTAGATAGAGTTTATTCGGAAGAGGATTGATATAGTACAGTCTCAACATAAATCTTATGTTGATCAGTGGAGATGACCTCTGGAGTTCGATGTTGGGGATCAGGTTTTCCTGCGTGTCACACCGAGGTTGGGACACAAGAGTATTTTGAGACAGGGCAAGCTTTCACCATGGTACGTCAAGCCGTTTGAGGTATTGGAGAGAGTCGGGCCGGTTGCCTATCAGTTACAACCACCTCAGAGGTACCGGTTGATGCACAACGTCTTCAACTTATCTTAGCTCCAACGTTACTTTTCAGACTTGTCTTATGCCTTTCAGCCAGAGGTGGTTGAGCTCTAAGCGGATGTGTCGTTTGTAGAGCATCCCATCCAGATTTTCGATCGCAGTATGGAGGTTCTCTAAGGTCAGTCTGTTCCTCTGGTACGAGTGCTATGGCAGCACGAGCGAGTACAAGACGAGACATTGGAGAGGGTGGCCGAGGTTTGATTGCAGTGGTCGGAGCTGTTCGAGGATTCTTCTTCTACACCCATCTAGGGAAATTTGGGGAATAATTTCTTTAAGGGGAGAAGTTTATAAGAACCCAGATCTTTGTTTCAGGTACGCCTTTCTTTTTCTAGAGTTTTTAAGAAAAATGGAGTTTCTGGAAAATTTCGAAGTACACGCCGTGTACTTTCTGAGTACACATCATGTACTCTTCTCCAACTCAAAGTCGTGTGTTAGTCGTGCCCAGGCCACACACACGGTGTGTAGGGGAGACATGGAGGCTGATTTTGGCGGAGTACGGAAAAAACCTAGTACACGTCATGTACTCTAAAAGTAAAGGCCATGTACTTTTCTTTTTTTCACTAAACGCACTAGGGTCGTGCCTAATGGACAGAACACACCCCTTCTCCAGGTTCTTCATCCGAGAGCAACCCATATAGCCGGATCTTCTCCGAGCCCCTGCCTCTCCATTTGTTCTCCGATTCGAGCATGGTCGATTGCGTTGGAAGTGCAGCGGTGAGTTCTCACTTCTTCTTGAGCCTTGTTTTCCAATTCTTCCTCTTTCTCTAGTTATCTAAGGTTGAACATTTTGTGTGTTTTCTCATATCTATGACATTCTAGGGAGTATTACCTGTCATGGATCTAGTATATCGATCTCCTAGGATCAAGTTAGGTGGTTTTTTCCTTACCGTTCAATGTCTCTAAGTTTTATGTGTGAATTTCCACTGATACCTATGAATGGGGTATCGTGTGTTACCCTTTTTCCTTTGTTGTTCTCCTGCTTGGCCTGTTTGCATGTGTAGAGGTAAATTGACCTTGTTAGAGGATAATTTGTTGTTCATGGATGTATTTTTTCCTTTCTTTGTTCTGTTTATGACCTTCGGTCTCATTTTCCTTTGGCTGCTACACCAGTTTCATGCCTTGTTGTTATAGGTTGAAGTGAAACTCATGACATGCTTATTGCCTTGTAGACTCTTTAGCTGTGTAGCTCTATAGGTGTACTTTGGTTAGCCAAGTATCTCTATTGGTGTACTTTAGCCTTATAGCTTTATTATGCAGTGACCGTCATGGGGCTGAGAGAACCTGGTGCTATAGACTCTAAGGGATAGATCGAGTGAGCTTCCCAGAGAGTCTTAGATGTTATAGACTACAGAGGGGATGGACCGAGTGAGCTCCCACAGAGTCTTCGATTTTATAGACTACAAAAGGGTAGACCGAGTGGGCCTCCTCAGAGAGTCTTATCTTGTTTGAATCTCTTTAAGAACCTTCCCAGGGTAGAGGAGGAATTGACCAAGTGAGCTTCCTCAGAGAGTATGTGGTATACCTGAGGCTATAGGAGGAATTGATCAAGATAGTTTCCTTAGAGAGTCTCTGGACCTTGGGTATAAGAGGTTTAGACCGCGTGATCTTCCCCTAGAGAGTCCCTGACTACCCTAGACTATAAGGGGAATAGACCTAGTGATTTTCCCCAGAGAGTATCATAATTTCGTATGACCAAGCCAGAGGGGTTAGGCTGAGTGCACTGCCCAGAGGGTTGTGGTACTTCTTGGATAGGACCAGAGGGGATGGTTGTGAGTACTTACCAGAGGGTTTTTGGCATATTAGTTGTTTGTTTAACTCATGTTTATTGGTTGTGGATTGATTTCTGCTATGTATCATCCTGTCTTACTTCTTACTGTTACTGCCTATTGCTTGTTGTTGCTGTTTACTGCTTATAGTACTTTTACCTACCATATACTCACTGACTGTTAGGCACAGATCTTCAGGTGAATGCCTACTGGGATTTTATCTCACACCCTATTTGGGCTATGATTTTTTCCCCAATAAGACTATGTTGTTGCAGGTATAGACAAGGGAAAGCGGCCTTTGACTTCTGGAACTTGATTTCTTGGAGCAGGGGGAGCATGGGACCAAGCTTTGGCTTGCGATGCTGAGGAGCTGTTTACTTTTCTTTTGTACTTGTTTTGGTACTATAGTGTTTTCCAGCATTGTGACTTGTTTGGATACTTTACTAGTTATGTATCATGCATCATTTCATGTATATACATATGTTCTCTAGTTTGTTGATTTAGTTTTCCTCTGTTTATATCGTTGGTTATTACTGCTTTCGCTATTGCATGTTATTTATTTCCATTGTGTACTCTGCCAATGAGGGCATAGTTTCCCCATTATCACACCTAAGGCCCTCGCTGCTAGTTGGTAGCCTCTGGCATTTGGGGAAATGCGCTTGAGGCCATGTGACCAACCGGGTACGGGGCGCCTCGGGGTGGCTTCTAGAACAGGCATGTTACAATGAGTACATAAAATATTCAAACTAATAGAAAAAAATGTGATATATAGAAACAAATAGAGGGAAATTATAATTAATAATATTTTTTTGAGGATGACATTTTAAATTCATTAGTATAAATTTAAATATAAATATCTTTTTAAAATATAAGATTGTGTCATTAATCATTGACCCCATGTCTGTATAGCATCAGAAGTTCTCTAACCTCATTTATAATAAATTCAAAATTTTAAACTAATATAAAAATTATGAATAACTATCTTAACAAAAAAAATTACTTAATAATTTCATTTTACCTCTTCATTATTAATAATTCAATATCCACCTCAATTCAGGTGTTAACATTGACATTTGTTATGTAAGTTTTACTTCTATGGATTTTGGCCTTAAATATTGAGCATGATTCCCTAACATATAAAAATTTAATTATAATAAAAATATCATATTTATATTCATTATATTCAAAATTTAAATTTATATATATATATATATGATAAAATATTAATTACATCACTATGTGGAGTTCAAATTTCTTATGTGCACACTAGGGATGTTTCATATTCTTGATGGATGAAATGAAATATAGATAAATAATAATTCACAATTAAAAAATAATTATTATATCATCAATTTTAAATATATTTATTAAATTAATCATAATAACTAACCGTGAAATATGGTGAAAAAAATGATTTATATCACTATGAGGATGTGGTAGCCCACACATATACATGAGTGATACTTATATCTACCTTTTGATAGACAAGATATGAGAAATCTTTTTTTATAATCACAATAACATCTCAGTATATTTAAGATGAAATATTATGAATTTTATGATGAATACATCCATTTTAGATGATTTATAATAATAAATAAAATTGAGAGAGCTTGGTTAAGAGAAAAAATTATTTAATGAGAGTCCTTGTTGGGCTAACAGATTAAACCCTAAACTCTAGGTCTTTGGAGATTAAAATGAGATCCTGGATGATAGGAAGAAACTTAGAAAAATTTTAGAATATGGATTTTATTATATATAAGGTTATATTTTCTTAATATGGGATTATAATTGGTTCAATTTTATAATTTATATAATAGAAACAAATGAAATATCATAAAACATTTCAATAATATAAAGTATATTTGAAGATAATGATTTTAAAATGGAAGTAAATATAATTGAGTCACAATTAAAAGTTTAAATATCATCAAACAATAATAATTATGCAATTTTATAGGTCATCACTACCAAAATATATCTTTTTTACCCACCTTGAAAACATGTATTACCTTAACCGGGGTAAAAGAATCAATTGTTTTTACAATTTAGTAAGAAAAAATAAGTTGAATATATTATATTTTGTCAATTATAATTATTAAAAATAAGAAATAAAATGCATCATATTAAATTTTTATAAGTAGAAGAATTTATTTATATATATCTTTTCCAACCAAAAAAATCTTGTTTCAAAATAATGCATTTTTAAGCCTAAAATAGAATTTTCATCCATTCATTGCCTCATAAAAACCTCAAAATTAATATTACAAAATTAAAATGAATATATAATCCAAAAATTTCAATTTAAACATTTATAAAAGGTGATTAATTTGATTCATTAGGATAAAAATACTTTGGGCATATAAAATTTTATTTAGAAATATGTGTT
Organism: Viscum album; assembly: GCA_963277665.1. Classification (NCBI taxonomy): domain Eukaryota; kingdom Viridiplantae; phylum Streptophyta; class Magnoliopsida; order Santalales; family Viscaceae; genus Viscum; species Viscum album. The sequence continues at coordinate 1,246,124,072 of OY728141.1, read as the reverse complement.
TTCAGTCCTAAAAATGAACTTATATAGAAATAGTGTATAATGTTGAGTCATATGTAATTAAATATTTCCATTAAAATTAATGAATAATTATATAAATTTAGGATTAAAATGAAAACATAATGGGACTTTTAATAGAAAATAAATGATAGTGTTTACCAAAAAACGTTATTTTCCACTATTTAAATAAAAATATTTTTTTGTAAAAATACTAAAATATCACCCGATTATAATATTCACATGATGAATCCAAATAAAATTATTCTAATAAAATTATATTTTAAAAATTGAATAACTTAATTAAAAAATTTCTGTAATAAATGCAATTAAAAAAATTTGAAGAAAACATTTTTTTCAATGAATATATTTTCATTAATTAAAATTGAGTTCATTTCTATTATATAATAATAATAATAAATTATTATATTAAAACAATATTCATATTTTTAATAATTCAATTATTAATATTAACACCTACTATATTGACTACTAGGTTATAATGTAGTACAATATCACAGTTCATTTACACTCAGGGTTGTGTGTAAAGAGAACTATCAAATACATCATGTTTTTTTAAAATGAAACATATATAAAATTATTCGGTGTTAAAGATTGAATTGTTTGAAAATGTAGTGGATAATAATATTTTTGTTAATAGTAATGAAAAAATTCAATAAATATCAATGTAAAAATTGGTGATATTTTTTATGTAAATATAGTTATGTTTTTTCTTGAAATTTTACGAAAAACATTACAATATATTCATAATTCTATGAATTGTGAGATAATTATTTTTTAATTATCATGTTATGAACATAATCGATTGTATCGTTATCCTATAATATTTTTTTAATGAATTTAATCGAGTTCACATTTATTATGACATAAACATAAATATATAAAGCATTAACTGACCTACCATATAACCAAAGGTGGGAAATTAGTCCTGAAAGATACACATAAAACATTTTGGAATGTTTTTCAATTTCTGTGAATAAGTCATAAAATGATTTAAATGTATACATATTTTTATAAAAAACATATTATGAAACATGTAGATGATAGTTCAATAATCATTTCTGTGAACAGAAAATATATTTTATTGACTTATATAATCTATGTATTAGTAGAGAGGATTTCATTTATATATATTATCAAAAATTAAATCCTGTTGTGGTCAAATATTATTTGAGATGTATTTAAAATTTTAACGTTGTGGGGAAAGATAATGTCTTCTTTAATGTGTGTAAATATTCATGGGGTTGGGAATTGATAGGTCCCCTGTGTTATTTAATGAGAACATGAAATCTAAGAAAATTATTTTGATTAGAGGAATATTTTTCTAGTGCAATAATATAAAAATGGAAAATTCAATTATTTGGGAATAATTAAGGAATTAATATTATGATTTATACTATGAGTATTTTTGAGTGAGTGTTTTAACCAAACTATCTAAATGAAAATTAATGTTTCTGGTAATAATTTTTGATTTATATCATGACATTCAACTATTTAATTTGTATGTCACAATATTGGTTTGATAGAGTACTATCAAAAATTTAACCATGACTTTCATATGGTCTTCATTGATTTAAAAAATTCATATGATAATGTTCAAAGGGTGGTTTATATAATTTTTACAAAAGAAAATCTATGCAAGTTTCATATATCAAATTCGTCTATGACATAAAATTAGGGAGTTTTACTATAGTTCAAATTCAAGTAGGTGACACTGTATACATCCCTATCTCAATAAGACTACATAATGGTTCATATTTGATCCAATATATATTTTTATATTCCCTTAAGTGAATATAACAATCATATTAATGATGAAATTCCTAATTTAATGACAGATGCATAGAGAGAGACTATATAGTGGAAATTTGTTAGTTTTATTAAGTATTAAACATAATAAATAAAGTATAATTTTAGAATATAGTTGTATTTTAATTTTAGGTATGAGAATTTGGAAGAAAAATTAATTTCAAAATATGAAATTTTCATAATTGTATATAATCATTGAATGTTCATGGTGAAATTAATATGATTGTATACTATAGTATTAAAACAATATAGGTAAAAAGAGATCATCTAATTGGGGTATTTATGATCAAAAAAATTATTTTTATTTCAATGTTATATTTTATATGATCATTATTAAAAACAAATTCTATATGGTAGTGAGTTCATTCCATTATGTGGAATACTTCACCTAAAAAATAAGGAATATATAAATTATAATGATAATATGAAAATACAGAACTACTATGTTGGATATGATTAGGAATGAATTTATTTTTAGAAAATTGATGTGTTTATTTATTGAGAAGATGAAGTTGACTATATAAATATGATTTAAAATTGTTATAAAAAGATCTAGGCTTTATCCTATTAATAAGGTAAACATTTTTGAAAAAATATCTTTTTAAAAGAATTATTGGTAAAAAAATAACCATAAATAAATCATTAAAAATATTCTTTATCTATGAATTTTCATATAATAAATGGTCTACAATAAAGATAAAGGTGAAATTTGACCCAAGTAATCAAACCCATTTAGTGTGGTTTAAGTGTTTTTTATTATTTTGGTATAAAATTAGGTAGTTAAAATTAATTATCTTTTTAAAACAAAATAAAATCGAATAATTCATGTTGACATAGTTAAAATAATGTGATCAAAACTCTAAGACACAAAACTCATCAAATAATATCTATAACATGGATATACAAATCACTATCAATTTTTGAAAACAATATTTTTCATTAGATATTATCAAATAAAATCTATATATCAATAAAATTTCAATTATATGGGGTGAGTAAAAAATTATTCAGATTTCCAAAAGACACTGAAATATCCATATTCATGTGAAATATAAACATTAATTGATAATTAATGCCTTAAAAATTAGTAAAATCAAATAATTACCAAAAACATTATATATACACCTCTCCATAATCTAAACATGAATGTGTATGAAAACAATTATTAAACATGTATGTCTAATGAAATTATTATAATTTTTTATTAGAAAAGTGTTAAACAGGAGTAACCCATTCCAAATTTGAAAAAACCCGTCAAAAATTTCATTAAAACATATTTTTGTTCTTTATTTATAAGGACCTAAAAAATAAGAGTTTACTATTTTTGTGAAATTACATAGTACGTTTATTAATTCGCATAAATTATTTAAAATATTATATTCAACATAACCTGATAAATCATAGTAATTATTTATCAGTTGATCATAAATTCATTATTTAGGACACTACTAATAGAAAAATATAGTGGGATAGTTTGAGATATAAGAGAGAAAATTATTGAAAGGTATACGAAACATGGATAGTGCCATTATCTAAAAAATCACCACTATTATGACCATTATTTATGATACATAAATACATCTAGTAATTATATTTAACCCAGAATTTTATAAAATAAATCCATGAATCTTCTATTAACATTACTAATCATATTTCTATAAAATTCATAAAGGACCTCCATGATCTAACTTCATAAATTTCTCAACTCTATACCACTGAACAAGATAATTCGATGTCAATACATTCAAAAATATTTCCTTTAAATATAATTCCCCATCAAATAAATTATATAAAAGTATATAAACGGTATATAGTCACTTATCCATAATCCCCTTACTATTTTATAATTTATATTGCTGTCTATCTCAATCATATACTTTTTTTATTCCATATTTTAACATTCATTTATATCAACATAATGATTATCATGAAAAAATACTCTCATAATTAGGTGGCCAACAAATTAATTCTATTATATTCTCTAATTCAATGATTAAACCTTCATTAAAAATTGATATCTGACATATAATATTGAAAATTTATCAAGATATCTCCTATCATCCATTAACTACCAATATCCATTTTTAAAATTTTAATGAAATAAAAAAACTAAAAAATTTAATAATAACATTTAATAAAAAATCCATGTTGATATTTCCCATAATAAAATTATAATATTAATATTACTATATTTTAATTCAAAAAATATTTTCCATCAATCCCCTACCATGAATAATTATCTCATCAATTCTAATTATAATATTTGTAAGGATACTCCCATATAAATTTAAATATAACTCCAAATAATAATATAAAATTAACTACCATAATCAATAAATATTTTAAAAATCATGAATGTTATAATGTTATACTCTATAAAGAAATTTTTCCATAAGAATGTTAATAACATTCATTAATTTTTATAGTATGTTGTTATTAGATATTTTATTCCCCCTCACATGATTTTCATATTAATATTCCTTTTCTTACAACAATTAAACAAGATTAAAAGGTATTCCCCTTAGAATTAATATGTTACTTATTTCAAATTTTGACTTCTATTTCAATGAAAGATATATTGAGTATTAACTCCAATGAATTCAAATCAAAAACAATAATGAAATCCCATAGTTATTTCATATTTTGATATTCATCAATGGAATTATAAACATCATTTTAACATTTATATCATAATAAATGATATGTCACGTCGCCTATCATTTCCAAAATTTGAAACTATTAATAAATTTTAATGGCAACATTCCTTTTGTTCCATGTATTTAGTATTTTTAATTATTCACCCATCAAAAAAAAATATATCTAAAAAAAATGGACACTAATAATTTTATTCGTCTACTTATATATCACTTCGATCAACATTTCACTATTTTTATATGATTCCTAATAGAATATATTTTTTCCATATTTACTTATAGTAAACTTTCTCCGATATGTATCTTTTTAACTATTTTAACCCATTATATGCCTAATCTAAAAAGCATAAACTATTAAAAATTTATTATTGAAAAATATTTATTAAAATTGTTTTCATAATAATCAAAATTTGTTTTTGTTGTTATGGTTTTTGATAAACCATCACTATATGGGTTTTGGGGAAGAATATTGTTTTTATCTTATTTAAATCATAACTATAGTTATCTCCTATTATGGGTTTTAAGAGCAATAATAATATATTAAAAGATTTTAATTTTCCTAGAAACCATCCCCCTCACCCTGATTAATACCCTGCACACTAATCGTATGGATCCTCATCTATTCTCACATGAACTAAATTCTTATCATTCTATTCATGGATTTGGTGGACTCTAACAAATCTATATATTTTATCCCCCCATACCAACTATGAAATATTGATAACCTATCAGTTAGAGACATGAATTTAAAAATATCCCTGACATTTTTTATCACATTTTTATTATTATTGAATCATATAAATATTTAAAATTTGATTTTTAATATATAATGTGTTTATTAGGCTCTTTATGATTGTTAATATTATATTTTTCGTTTTTTTTATTTTATTTTCTAAATCTATGGGTATTATGTTTGGATGTTAATTATGATATTGAATCAATTTATCAATATTGATAATTAATTTTATAAATTTCTAATTACTATTTGACATAAATTTTTTAAAATTTTCATGATTACAAATCTATATTTATTTATATATTTGATTTTTTTTCAAAATGAAAAATTTTAGGTTGAGTGGTAAAAAAACCCCATGCGAGATACAATAGAAAAGTAATCCAAATTTAAAATTGAAATTTCAATAGTCACATGAGGAACACATGGCCCTATGAGACTCGACACGAGAGACTACTTAATCAGCTATATTTTCATCCCCTGCCAACACTACCATAAATGAAATCATCATTATCTAATCTACACCATCATCATCATCATCCAAGACCACACTAACTCACCGGATGAACCATTCACCATTCCCACTGAAAAAACAAAACATACCACCACATAAACAATAAAAAACAAGTAATTATGCAACAATCCTTCATTGAGGACCAATAAAAAATGAGATAGTCAATTTTTATCTATTATTAAAAGAATATAATGGTTATTAACTCACACACAAAAAACCTATCAAACTTTAACAAATTCATGAGCAAAAAACACCAATCAAAAACGAAAAACAAGAATGTTTTCCAAGATGTTTTTATGCCCACTATGAACACATAATTGAAGATAAATGCACCTATAACCACAACAACTACCTACACAAAAATTCCAATATATATATATCCACTTCTCCTAATCTGACCTATAGAAGAGTAGTGAAACAAGAGGTCGGTGTAGTTATCTATGTAAATAGGGGCTCTGAAAAAAAACATCATTAACAATAAAGTTATCAAAAGTTGTACCATCATGAAAATAATATATTTTAGTAAATAATTTATGCATCGATGATTTTTTAAATTTATGAATAGTTTTTTTCTATTTTACTAAAATAAATTTTATATTAATTAATATATACTTGTATATGTTTTAAAATTTTTTCATATTACTGATGTTTTAGCAGTATTTTAATTTAACATATCAATATGTATTTTAATATTTAAATTATTATATTTACAAAATCATTATGAATTGATGTTTTATATATTGTCTTAATTGACTATCGAATGAGTTTTAGAATAAAATTATTTTTTTAATTTAATGATCAAAAATTAATTAGAGAGTGACTTTATTTATTTATATTATTATAATTTTACTAATGGTCTGTGGTTATCACATAATGAAGTAATTTTTGTTTTTAATCTAGTTATATACCAAAGTATTTATCATTTACGCTATGATAGAATAAAGATATCTCAATAAAATAATATTTATGGTCATGAGAGGTGTGGTGTGAATTATATGATATTTGACTGGCTTTATTCCATTTCCCAACATAATTGTGCTCCCATGAAAAAATAAGATGAAATGACTGCAAATTAAATTCCATGTTCACTCATACATAGTCATATGTATGAAATTGATCATTTTGAAATTGTAATGGATGATGCTAAATCACTAAAATATATTTCATTTTTTATGAAAACAAAACATGAATTTTAGAAATTTTTCTTTCATTGAAATATAATTTTTTTTATTTACTGATAGTGGGATTTACAACATGCTTAACATTATAAAGGACATACTTCCCAATGGGAAAAACATTCAAAAAATTATTATGACACGTCAAACTAAATTGATCCTGTTTGATTATCATTTTATTAAATACATTTTGTTCCCAATTATTTCATGATGTATTGTAATTAATGTTATATTTTAAATTAATATACATTATGTGGTACATGTATATAAAGGTAAAATTAATATCTAAACCTTTCATGAGTTTTCAAGATTTTTCTTTGGAAATTCCCACTGAAAATAGGCTATAAAAAGTGGTTAAGTTGGATGAAATTGTTGATGTTTTCAGTTAACATGAAAGAAGAAATGAAAATTGTGGTTATTTGGGGCACCCAATAAATGGATTAACATTGAAGGATTTTATCTAATTTTAACTTAATTTTTATTCAAATATACATAAATCTATATTATGGTTAATATAAGATTGGTATAGTTATATGTGGAATATGCATAACACATGGATCATATTTAATTATATATATGATTTCCAAACCTAAAGTTCATGGAGAAGATAGTACTAGCATGACTATATTGATTTCAAGGTCAAATGATGGTTGGGATGGTATTGATGAATAACGACAAAAAATGAGATAAATATAATATTATTTATAGATTTTCAGTGTTCATATACATGATTCCTCAAACAATGAATCATTCCAATTACATATTTCTCTTCTATGGAAAATAAATTATTTTACTTCTAAAGAAATGATGTTTGGTTAGATAACTAAGGGGAAACTAGAATTTTTAATTTATAAAGAACAATACATGGTCAAGAAAAATGTTACGTGATTAATGTTTTAGTTTCATGGGAAATAATATTTCTTATTGTTGATATACCCATGCACAAATAGAATATAAAACTTTTATGATATTTTCGTGAATTGGAAACTAGTGTTATAAATGTAAGATAGTGAATTCTTGAAAAACACCAATTAATCATATTTTTGTCTAATAAGGATAAATTTCATATGATAATGGGAAAATGTGTGTATGAGGTTTACTAATAAAATGGTTTTGTAAAAATTTTATTTATTCAATTGAATTACTGGTCCTAAAATCTATTATGACATTACATAGATATGATTCACTTAGAAAAAGTATATGTAAACTATTTCTTTATATAATTATGATTCCATGGAGAATATATAAGCGGATATAAGAGAATGTTAGGAACTTTGGGAATATTTTATAAGGATATAAATTCACCACATAATCTGTAAAAATAAGTGGTTTGTTACATATGCGTGTACTATGATAATTACTACCTGGACAAAATACATTATTTTTTTTAAAGGCTCTAAAATTTATTTTTGGTTATTAATGGTACATATAAATGAATATATTTAATTCCTATAACATAAATTTATTTGAGTTTATAATATTAATCTTTTCACATGTGCTAAAATATTCTACAGACAAGACAATTTTTTACTTTGTAATTAATATGGAGATATATGTTCTATATAATTAACCAAATGTGATGTAGAGAAAATTAAATAAGTTACACGAATAACTCATTATGAATTAAAAAATTTATATCTTACATCATGATTTACATTACTACTACATCATACTATCCACGAGCTGAACAAATATCTATTTGGGGTCTTGTTTAATTTCGTTACATGTATCCCATAGAAAGAATGATACCCTAGATAAATTATAATATAATGAATAAGATCTAGCATGATGGATTAATTGTTTAATATTATTTGGAATATGTGTAAATTGATTTGTGTTTAATGTAATTTTATTTTATTTATAGGATCAATAATCAACCATTAATAAAAAACTACATTTATGATCTTATTGAGCTTACATTTCCATTACTTGTAACCCCTGTAAGGTTTTTGGTTCGTGTATATTCGACTAATTTGAGACCTGTAATGTGATATGAAGCAATAAATAAATATCTTTAATTAGAGTTTCAATGATTAATTCATAAAGTGTGTGTGATCAATTTATTTTTATATTAAACTAATAGTGTTAAAGTTTTCTATCAATAATGTAGTATTCAATATTATCTTTCAGTTCATAATAAAATTATAAATATAATACATAATGAAAAAATATTAGAAGGTGGTAGAAGATGCCTAAAAATATGTCTCTCAAATGGTTCAATTCTCATGAAATTACATAAATTTTTAATGAATTTTTTATTATCAAAATTGTTTATAATATTAATGAAACTTTTATATATTTATTTTGGTATGTTTAAAATGTAGTACTACATTTAGTGATTTTATATCATTGTTATATGGTGCCAAAATTTGGGAGAATGTGTGTGAATCAATTTTAATCATCATATACAAGGTCATTGTTAATAATTGTTCAATAAAAATTACAACTCAGTATTATAGTGTTACAGTTATCTTTAAATAGACTTGTATACTAAAAAAATTAAAACGACACAATGGCTGACTAATTATAGTATTATGGTGTAGTTGATTAAATAATTACACTATATTAGTTGTCTTACTTTGCATATGTTATGTAAAAATAGATTCTGTTTGATATATTAGATTTTAAAGTAATACATGTTGACAAATATTATTTTACAATAGTTGAAATGTGAAATTATATTCCAAATAATGATCCCTATATATTGTTATATCATGTGTGAAAAATATTCTAAATAAAAGTGCAATTATTTCCATGGAATATAGATATTTTTTTATTAATACCCTAATATATATTTTATGTTGGTAGATATTATTTTTACCTACATAATATTTCGATAGGAGTTCATCCTAAATTTGGATATTATAATAAAAGAAATTATATTAGTGGTGAAGACTGTGAACATAAATAATGGTGATAAAATTAAGATCATTTTAATTAATTTCACATAAAATACATAATTTTTTGGATATCACTTCCTTAAAAGTGATTTATACAGGATATCAATTTACATTTTGTTGACTTATATACATATCTATATCTTTACTTAGTTTTTTGGGATACCCTAATGAATTATAGACATATTATTTACATATTTCAGACTATTTATATTTTAAACAAAGTGACTATATTCCCACTTGAATTTTTATTTAAAATTAAATTCATATATTTATTAGTTTTTAATGTTTAAAGGTGAATATTATTGTTGATAATTAACATCGAAAAATCATCATTTTGATATGTTAAAACCCCAAGGTTCATTATTTTTATACATTTGTTTTTTTATTTATGAATTTAATTTTAGTTTTAAAATTTATTTCTATTTATGGTTAATTATTATTGAAAATATTTATATATTTAGGTATATTCGGTATTTTATGTAAGGATATCTTATAATGATCTAATTACATTGTTTAATTATTAATTTGGATATTATATAATTAGTGGTATTTTTAAAATAATTTATATATAGGATAATATCTCTGAATGAGATGGAATACGTTAAAATTTATTTATAAAATGTATTGAAAATTCAATTCATTCAATTAGTTTTAATGTAGTTTTGAATGTAATTTTTTATATTTTTATAATGAATAATATTCATTTGTAATTAAGTAAAATGAATAAATTCTTATCATAGAATGAAAATGGAATTCATTTAGTACATTGCTTAATTTCACATTATATTACTAATTGCATATAAATAACTTGATTGACAAATAACTGAGAATTATATCATTTCAACATGATGAAATCATACAAGTCAAAAAATTAGTGAAAATTCACAATCAATTTCTTGTATTTTTATTTTACTTTAATAAATTTAATATAACGTTGAGTTTGTTTTTCTAGTTGAAACTCAAATGGATTTGGGGTATTAGCATTATATTTACTTTTTCAATTAGTAAATTATCCTATGTTTGAATTAAAATGAATATAAGTTCTCTTATGGGTGTTGAGATGTTAATATAATATTATATTCAATATCTTAATTTTTAAGTAAATTAATTTTAAAATATATTTTTCTGATTACTTGTTGTATTGTTATGATTATGGGGATCGATTCTAAAATATTTTCTTATGGCATATTTATAGGGTTTTATATGTTTATGCTTCATATGGATAGATAAAAATGAATTCATGAATGTACCATATGTAATATAACAGAATAAACATATTGGGATGTGGTTAGAAAAACATAGGTTGTGATTTTTGAATTTGAAAAGTTGTAATATTCAGTTTTAAGGTCCTTATTACCAAATGAATTATATTTTCGACATAAATTTATTAAATAATGTAAAATCATATTCGATTTAATCTTTATAGATTAAATTATTTGATAGTGGTTGTCGATTCAATGTTAAATTGATATTTGTGGTAATTTTATATTTAATATTAGTGTTTAGTTGTATATTTTTTAAAAAAAATATAATCCAATAGCCATTATTTAATTACCAATGAATGTTTGTCCTTTACAATTATGGTTTACTATAGAACCATAGTTTTATTATTTGTATAATAGTAATTTCTATAACATTTATTGTATCATTATTCTATAAATATGTAGTATGTGTTTTATTAAACGATGTTTATAAGTTTTCTAAGCTCATAGTGTTGAAAATTTCACTACATAATTATTGTTTGGATCACAGAAAATAATGCACACATTGAGAGGGGGAGGGGTGAGTCCATGTGTAAAATATTTCCATCATACCATAATAAATCACATTTTTATTTAGGATATATCCCTCTATCTCATAATGATGTAAAAATATACAGAATCTATAATAAGTTTGTAAACATGGTTTCCCTCCACAATAGGTGAATGCATCCCTAGTGTGTGGTGGTTTTTATCCCACGCACACACTATTATTCTTTTATTATCCAAAATAATCCTAGGAATGGTTATTTCATTTAACATATAAAATTAATGGCTCCAACTAAAGTTATAAATATGAATCAATATAATAATTATATACTCCATCAGATGAATGAACATTGTAATGAATTAAATCCTTTGAAATGGGATAAATAAATTTTTATTTTCTTCATACACATATGATTGAATAATCATCTTGGATATTCTCAAAATTATTATTGGAATAATACACTCATAGTAGAAAAAAAATATGATGTATTTTATTTATTTATTTAATCCTATTTATATTAACTTAACCAAAATAATATTACCCCAAAATATTCACACATTAATTCTCAATATATCTCCTAGATCAGAACTCTATCTTTATTGATCATAAATTTCATTTAAATTTTATTCATATATTATTTGTTCAGTCTTCTGAAGACACGGTATCTCACTCTTAATGGTAATCATAATTTATTACATTTTTCCCATCATAAATTATCTCTAAAACATTCACATGAAATTAAGCATTCACAAATAAATGGAATATTTTAGTGAAACTGATGTAGTCAATTCGTGTTCTGTTGTGGAATAATTCTATCCCAAAACTGTCCTTATCTAACTCATCATCATGAAACTATCCTTCATGACTCATCCACAGATTCAATGTTTATTAAAAAAATTCTAATAGCATAAATCATGGATTAATAACAAGGACCATGATATTCACACATTTAATATTACTATAGTATCATTTAAAATTAAATCTCGTTCGAACTCCTCTTTCAAGAATATAGACATATCATTATCTCACATACATTTTGAATAAAACAATTTTTTCCTTACTAATGAGCACATATGAAAAGTCTATAAGTATTATGAAAAAAAACATTGTTAAAAAACTCATTACTTTTCCAATTTTCCAATTGAGATATATATATTAATTGTTTGGCATACCATTACAATGAAACGTGCACACACATCACCCATAGATTGAAGTGGAAGTTAATATCCCCTTGAAAGGGATAACCCACAAGTCATGCCTCCATATCATATTATTATATGGAATAAAGGATCATAAGACCCCATTATATAGTCATAAATACACATTTTTTACATTTAAAAAAGGGTCTCAAATGTCTTCTCAATCCCGCTGACCCAAAGATTTCAAATGCGGCTCAATACATATATTTTCTCTATGTTTTTCAACAACAATGAGAACATGTTATTTTCCCCCATGGAATCCATCATTAGGGATCACAATATTACACTCCACCACCCCCTTCACCTAAAATTATAATTTCATCAATCATGTATTATAGAACCCTAAGTGATAAACATAAATCCAGTGGATGAAACCCATGTCATTTCTTGTCGCGCTACAACTAGCATTCAGTCATCACCCCCTCCACTTCCAGTCACCACACCAGTCCAACATGAGACTGATGCATGATTAACACCACCCCTTTAGCAACTTTTATCACCTCCTATTGATGGTTGGGACTCTTCCAATAGTTTTCTATTATTTTATAGTCTATTCATAATTACTAACATGAGATTATCTCATCCCCCCACCAAATAATAAAATTTAGATGGGTCTAGAACACCGTAGTTGGGAATTGATCACCTGTCACCCTTGGTTGAAATATCATTTCTATTTAACCAATGTATTAAAAATACCCATAGAACTTAATTTTTTTTAGAAAATACTATAAATAATCACATGCTTTACTTAATCTATAAAATTCATTTGAAATTACAACATGTTATTTGGAATCACTACAAGCCTCAAAAAAAACTTCAGGTATTATAAAATACCCCATTCATGATATGAAAATTCAATAATTATTATTTTATATGAATCATGAGGACTTATCCATTTTAAAGATTATTCACAAAATTTCCATATTTCATCAATAAAAAACTGAACTTGTTAGATTCACCTCAACACATCACCAAAAACTGCAAATATTGTTTCAATAATTCTGAAGACCTCTAAAATGTATTCATAATAAATATAGAAGCACTCTAAAGTGGATAAAACATTTCCCCAATGGATTTATATTCAATAAGAACACTATAAATTTAAATTTTACTAACTCATTGAATTTAATAATTTATCCTCCATAATCAATGATGTTATCCTAGAATATGAATATTTATTCTCTACCTTATTAACAATAAAGACAAGAAGAATGGTAAGGTGGTGGTATCAACTTCTTTAATAAAACAAGCCCAAAACTAATCAACTATATGTCAATGTGTTCCTTGATTTATGTACAAAACAAAATTATTAAGTTTATACATCAAACCAATCATTTAGTATCCAATAAGACAATACTTCTTGTAATTTTCAACAATGAAATAAAAATTTTATCTTTCTTATAACTTTTCAACAAATTCTCTAAAAATACATAAAAACATATATAATAATTATGATTTCTCTGATTTTGTTTAATTATACACTAATGTAATGACTTAAATATATAAATAAATATGTGAGTAATCAAAAAAAGTAACATAACATACTGATGTAAAGGGGGGTTCACTCAATTTTCATCCCCAGCTTCTTAAAAGGAATATATATGTGTATCTTAATAATCATATCAGTTTTGGGTTCCTTAAATTGAAAATATTCCATCTTATATTATCACTTATACCACATATTAATTTGAAAAAGATATAAAATTTTAATTGGTTTAGATCAATAATCTTGTACAGGATTCATGGATAGATTTATTAAACTCCTGTTATAAAACCATATAACTGATGGATATATATCAAATAATACCATTTCTTCTATATGTTTATCATAGAAGTAATATGTATAGTGTCTTAACTTGTATCCATATACATAGCGTTTTTAGATGAAAAAGTAGTTAATATTTGATTAATTTACATCTATATTACACATGTCTCCTTAGTAAAAACATTTTCCACCTAATGATGACTCTCTATAATCAACTCTATTAACACAATCTGCATCTATCGACCCCTTAATTTCAAAATCATGCATTTTCATGAAAATTAATCAATAGTTATATGTATTGAAAATATATTTCAGAACTCCCTTTACTCTGAGAATTTTTGGTTTGTTAAGATTTTATTGATTCATAGCCTACTGATTAACTCAATAACCATTTTATGGTCCTATCGTATTTTAATAAAAGATACATCAGATTAGATTTATAAAGCCTTTATAATTTACAGTCTTCCTATTATCAAACTAGTTTAGTTTTTATCCTCCCTGAATTTTTGTAGACACCCATCAATACACCTCGATGCCAAACCATTTCAACAACTCCTACGAATATTTTTCGTCAACTATGAGAATGTGACGAGTTGTTCGGGTGATTGACAAACAAAAAATGAATTTAATTTGATGAAGTAAATGTTACTCAACGTTATTTTTCATCCTTATCTAAAAAATCAAATAATTTCTCTTCATCGGTGATCGAAATAAATTCATCAATAAAAACAATATTTAATACTGTTGTGGTATTGGTCTTCTTCACATGTAAATTTCCCAAAACATTCCCTTTTCAGGATTTATCACTCCTCACGAATTAATACAAATTAAAGTAAAATTTTATTGGACCCTGTTTCAATACATTGTTAGTTTTTTTAATTTCTACAAATTAATTCCATCTTTATCTAGAATAAAACCTTTTTGTTGCACCATTTTAACTACTTTATTTTATTTACCATTGAATAATACATTTTTAATATCAATTTGAAAAAATTTAAATCATATCTAGGATGTAATAACAAGATTTTTTTTTTGAGCCCATATGGTGAATAAAATGTTTCCTAAAAGTCAATTTCATCAATATTTAACTATTACATTCATACTTTCATTGATTTATTTCCATTTACCCCACCTTTTTATCCAACATTTTATTTATAAACCACTTCAAACTACAAATTTTTATTCTCATTATCCATAGGAAAAAAAATCCAATTTTACATTCTTTTATGTTTGATCTAGCTCTCTATAAGTAGTTTTAATTCATTCATTATTATAAAAATCAGCCTCAATTATTTAAGGATCAATATTTGATACAAAAATAGTGTGAATGGATTGGCATATTTTTATTCATTTAAAACCACATTTATTCTTATATACAATTGCATTTCCAAAATGTACATGATTTGTAACACCTGAGATTTTTATGAGTAATATTTTGTTCAAAGGAATCTTTCACTACACACTTGCTTGGCTTACTTTACACGCAATCGCGACCTTCCTCGATAGCTTGCGTCGTACGCAATACCGAGTTTCACTAAACAACGATATGCTATTAAAATATTATTAAATCTAGCCGTTATGAATAGTAATAACCACTTTTTTTAATTTTATAAATTTTATTTTTCAAAATGGACTTCATTTTTGGATTCGGAATACCGAAATTAGCCTAGGGTAAAATTTTGGTGTTTTTCTGAAAACTTTCAATTTTTGATGAATAGTGAAACCACTAAGTGGTAGGTTAAAAACTGAATTTTGCATAAAACTTAATTTTACCGCTTCTATAAATGTAATTTCGAATATCCGACAGACACGGTTGATATCAGTAAGTAAAATGTGGTTCAATGAGATAAAAATAATTTTTTGGTGAATAGTAACTTTTTACTTTTTTTACCGCGGTTAATAGTAAATAGGGTTAAATATGATATTACTATTACCCTAACACATGTGAAAATTCTGTTGGATAAGTGTAATTCGACGAAAAACAACCTTATGAATAAAATATGACCATTTAGGCCCACTTGGGTTAGATTAGGACATTTATTATTAATTTATTTAAAGAAGGGTTAAAATAGTTAAAATCGAAGTTTAATAAGTAAATCATTTTTAATATGGGGTTATACATAAGATAAATTCGACTATAAATATTAATTAGAAAGCTAAATATATTTCCTACATAATGGTAGTTTATTTGTAATTTTTAGACATTAAATAATTTAATTTATGTATGACACAATGATGATGCAGTAATTATCTTATTAACGAAATATTGACATAATTGATGTTATAAACACCAAAATAAATGTAATTTGAGACTTTTTATGAATTCAACTGATTTTCTAGGTTACTATGATATATTAGTGTTGATTTAATCAACTTGGTTTGAACATATAATTCTGTTATGACTTTCACAAAAATCATATATCAAATAGTGTCAAAATTGACACAAAATAGTTTTTAAATCAAATATTATATTATTAATTGTTATTTTATTCCTAAAAATCTAAGGTTCGGCCAAATGACTTAGATAAGGATATATGTATTAATAATAAACAATTTGGGGTTCTTTTGGCATGTTATAGTAAGTTTATTAACCATATAGTGAAAGAAAACAAAAAGACACGGTAAAAGTTAAATTAATGAACTTAGAGTTAAATCTAATTGATAAGGTTAAAATAATACCCTAAACTTGTCTAAATCATATTGGTTGATAGGATTTCGACCCATCCCCACTTTAGCTTCTAAATAATACCCTTTGGAACCATTATAAACTGATTTTGACTTTAATATAAAATAATATTTTGAGATATTCCTAAGCTGTCCCTCTCCTCCCTTATAAAAGGGCACCTCCTCCCCCTCCTCCTCACACCAATTTGAGCACTCAAGCTCGGACAACACCTGACATTTTCTCCTCTCCACTTCCCTAGAATAATCCTAGAGGTCCTGGTCTTCTTCAAAGACCAATCTTAGTTCCCTAAGTGGAGGATTCAAAGAGGCGTTCCAAAGAAGAGGTAATATCCATTACCGATCTTTTCAATTTCTTTCTTCTTCAAATTATTCTTCTTTAGTTGTTTCATTATAAAGTAATAACATCAGTATTACTTACATACTGATATGTTATTATAAATATGAAACAACCCTAATTCAACTTCTATCCATCCTATGGAAAAATGAAATAACCACGCGTGCGTACGTACGGAATACCGTCTCCACGCCGTGGTGTAATCTATTTTCCACCATCACCTTACAAGGATGGGTATAATGGTGTAATGAGTAACTATTTATGATTATTATTAAGTAATATTGATACTTAAATAATATATATATACTCCAATACAATTCCACGATCATAGGAACGATATCATCACTCGTCCGTACGTACGGAATACCGTCTCCACGATGTGATGCGACCCGTTCTACATGATCATCATTACATAGTAATTATATAAATGAATTGAATGAATAAATATGATATATGTTACACTAATACCATTATGGATATAATGTATCTATAACCTGAAAAGAAGAATAAGAATTTATTCGGCAAAACACGCATAAGAACAAAAGGCAATAAAGACCCGAGTAACAAGTAACAATGAAATATTACTAACAAGAACCTAAGAATATGACCATATATGATATCATATCAATATTTATGATTCTGTAATAAGTAAATAACATTATTTAAACTATTATACAGGATCTTCGGACACGTACAATGCAAATCGGACCTAAGGTAAGGGAAATATCACAATCTCATTTTTTTTATCCGAGATTGTTTATACTTTGGTATTAACTGGGGTGTATTTTATCATCCACATCCTTGTTTCCTAAATATGTAAGATTATTTCCATCCACCTAAAATTGTTTAAATCCAATTTTACCCTTCGGTGAGTTTTTAGTAAAAGATATGAAAGGAATCTTTTGTCGTTTTTCGTACGAGGTACTTTTTTTACTTTTCCGACAAAAGTACAAGAAGAATGTTTTTTAACTTATATGGCATGAATGGATTTTTAAAACATTATTTCCAAGAAGCTTCCTTTACAAGTTTTCAAGTTTATTTTTAATCAACTTCTTTTAGTTTAAAATTGTATGACATGTTAAGAAAGGAAATTAGTTTTTGAAGTAAAAAGGATATTTTCCTCAAGAATGGAGTTCAAGAGTTTTATAAAAATTATTTCCATCTAAGATAATAAAGGGTTTTGTATCTATCCATATAATTACATTGATTTGATTATGTTGTGATGGAAATATTTTTATGAATTACTTTATCTTATGTGAATTGTTTTATGATATCACGATGTTTAAGATTCCCATTTTTATTACATGGGTTATGCTATGATGTATTGTTTATGATTTTGTGGCACACATAAGAATGGTATAATTATGAGATGGGTGGGACCTATATCTCCCTCCAATGCATTGGGTAAAGATTTTATATCTCATGAGATAGACATGGCTGGAACGGTAGGTTATACCGGTTCAGTGAAACAGGACTGGAACGAGGGTGACTCGGTTCAGAAAGGGACTTTGTCCACTAAGATAGTCTTAGCAATGAGTCGTGACTAAAAAGAAATGATTTTCCATGATTATGTGTGCATGCCACAAAGTTTCATGTTTCATGTTATGATTATGGGGATCTCATTTTCACTTCTATGATTTGTTCCATGTTAAGATATTATGATATCTTTTGCAGGTTATGATTTTCAAAAAGATATGATATGATTTTTATTTCCTTTATTTTCCATTGCCCAGCATTTGATCTCACCCTTTTATGTATTCTTTTCCCCAGGTCAGGAAGATGGATATTATGTAGAATATGCTAAAAGGGACCCTAGATATGATGAAATAAATGGGAGACACTGTAGAAGATTTATGAACCAGTTGTTTATGTTTCAAAGTTTCTAAAGACGCTATACCTATACGGTCCTCTGTGGTTTTGTCATATGTTGTAATAAGTGTGCTTAAATTTTGAAGTATTGAAAATGTGTGTAAAGTATGGGTCGTTATAGTTGGTATCAGAGGAAAGGTATAGTCAACCTTTGGAAACTAGGATGTGAAAGCCTTAGTAATAACCCTAAGGATAAGTCTAAGCATAGAACACAATCTTAGTGTTTTAGAAATGGCCATGAATACCCTAGGATAAGACCTTAAGTGTGAAATTTTATCCTTGATTATGTGGTTTTCCTATTATAATTAGTGTTGCTCACACTATTCTTCTTGGTTTTAGTCAATGGCTGGAACCCGAAGGAACCGTGTTAATGCGGAATGCGATGGGAACTGCAATGATTGTCCCCCTGAGCAACCAAACGATATGGGAGCTGGAATGCAAAATCTTGTAGCCATGCTCACACAACTTTCTCAAGCTATGAATCATGCAGGACTTCCAAACGAGCAAAGGAAGGAGAAAAATTCTGTTGAATCCTTCATGAGGCAGTTTCCACCTTATTTCAGTTGGTCTACTAATCCATTAGTTGCTGAACAATGGATTAGTACTACTGAAAAGATATTTTCAGTTCTTCAATGTTATGAACATGATAAAGTCATCCTAGCAGTGTATCGCTTGGAAGGAGATGCTGATCAATGGTGTAATCTTATTAAGAATACGAGGCAAAGGGATGAAATTGAGTCTATGGAATGGGACGAGTTCAAGAACTTATTTTTCAATAAGTACTTCCCTCGTATTCTCCGAACAAAGATGGAGAAATAGTTTTCTGAACTGAAGCAAAGGGATGATGAATCTGTTGGTACCTATGAAGCAAATTTTACAAGACTTGCAAGGTACGCTTCTGGTATTATTATCCAACCTGAGAGTAAGATCGATCGATTCTTTAGTGGCTTAAAACCAAGTCTTCGTAGGGCGTTAGCCATAAGGGACTTCAATAGCTATGAGGAAATCGTTCGATGTGATCTCAAAGTCGAGATGGAGATTGGAGTAACCCATCAGTCACATGGGTTTGATAAGAAGAGGAAGATGGAATTCAAAGGAAAATCTAAAGAGAACACTGAAAAGAAGATGAGCTTTCCCTTATGCTCAAAGTGTGGAAAGAAACATGGAGGGAGTTGTCTTAAAGGGACAAGTAAATGTTTCAAATGTGGAAAGGAAGGTCATCGGGCATTTGAATGCCGCGATAATGGGAAGAAGATGTCTAATGATGCAAACAAAGGAAGGGATACACATAATGAACCTACTACACTTCAATTTTTCAAGTGCAAGGAGACGGGGAATTATGCTAATCAATGCCCAAATCCAAGGGTTGATGATGATGGTCTACGTCAACAAAATCTTAAGGCTAAGGACAAAGGAAACTCACATGCAATTTCTATCAGCGATGTGGAGTACGATAACGAAGTGGTGAAAGGTACACTTACCATACACTCTAAAGTAGAAAATGTTTTATTTGATTCTGGATCCACCCACTCTTTTATTTCTGAAAAATTTTCTAAGGGTATCACCGTATTACCTCAATAATTAGATGTTGAGTTAGCTGTGACAACACCTAATGGAACAACAGTCGCATCAAAAGTTTATAATTCTTCTCCGATCGAAGTTTGTGGGAAAGTGCTTCCTGCAAATCTTGTGATCCTTCCTTTAGTGGAATTTTATGTGATTCTTGGCATGGATTGGCTTTCTTTACATGGAGCTCATATCAATTGCCAAAGAAGGGAAGTCGCATTTCATATTCTAGATCAATCTACGATCGTCTATCGATGCAAGGATGAATATAACCTTCCAGTGGAAATTCCTTCCATCTTATGGGTCTTGATTCCACTAAATGAAGGTTATTTATCTCAAATGGTTGGTGAGAAACTTACGATTAAGAATATGCCCATCGTACGGGAGTTTGATGATGTCTTTCTGGAGGAATTACTAGGTCTTCCACCAAATCGTGAAGTTGAGTTTTCAATAGAACTCATACCGGATGCTTTCCCTATTTCAAAGACACCTTATAGAATGGCCCCAATTGAGTTGCAGGAATTGAAGAAGCAACTCCAAGAGAATCTTGATAAGGGATTCATACGCCCTAGTGCATCACCTTGGGGAGCACCTGTTCTATTTGTTTAGAAGAAAGATGGATCAATGAGACTCTGCATTGATTATCGAGAACTTAACAAGATCACTATCAAGAACAAATATCCTCTCCCACGCATTGATGACTTATTTGACCAACTACGGGGAGCTCAATACTTTTCCAAAATTGATCTTCATTCAGGGTATCATCAATTAAGGGTCAAAAGGGAGTATATACCAAAGACGGCTTTCCGTACAAGGTATGGACACTATGAATTTATAGTGATGCCATTTGGTCTTACTAATGCCCCTGCTATCTTCATGGATCTAATGAATAGAGTCTTTAGAGACTATCTTGATCAATTTGTGGTAGTCTTTATAGATGATATTCTTGTCTATTCAAAGAGAAAGGAAGAGCATGAAGATCACTTGACAATTATATTAAAGAGCCTGAGAAAGGAGAAGCTTTATGCCAAATTTACCAAGTGTGAATTTTGGCTTTAAAAAGTTGCATTTTTGGGTCACATAATCTCAAAAGAGGGATATCTGTGGATCCAGAAAAAACAGAGGTTATCGAAAGAATGTCAAGACCAACAACAGTAACTTAGATCCGAAGTTTTCTTGGTTTGGCTGGATATTATCGACATTTTGTAAAAGATTTTTCACGATTATCTAATCCACTCACCAAGTTGACTCGGAAAGGAGTTAAGTTTGTTTGGACAGAGGAATGTGAAGAGAATTTCAAGGAGTTGAAAAGAAGGTTATCCAGTTCACCTGTGCTCACACTGCCTTGTAGTGGAAAAGGTTTGTGATCTACAGTGATGCATCCAAGAAGGGATTGGGGTGTGTTCTTATGCAAAATGATATGGTGATAGCTTATGCCTCATGATAGTTGAAAATCCATGAGCAAAATTACCCAACACATGATTTGTAGTTGGCTGCGGTAATCTTTGCATTAAAGATTCGGAGGCATTACCTTTATGGTGAAAGGTGTGATATTTATACTGATCATAAAAGTTTAAAGTATATTTTCACACAAAAGGAGTTGAATATGCGTCAAAGA
Source organism: Viscum album (assembly GCA_963277665.1). Lineage (NCBI taxonomy): Eukaryota > Viridiplantae > Streptophyta > Magnoliopsida > Santalales > Viscaceae > Viscum > Viscum album. The sequence continues at coordinate 1,246,101,487 of OY728141.1, read as the reverse complement.
AGATGGTTGGAGCTGATTGAGGATTATGACTTCTCAATCCATTACCACCCTGGGAAAGCAAACAAGGTGGAAGATGCATTAAGCCGACAAGAACATGCTAGTTTATCCATGATGAGGATCACAAAAGATCCAATATTTATGGATTTACAAAGGATAGATCTTGGAATTATAAGGGAAGGGGGAAAATCTTATCTTTATCAAATGAATGTTAAACCATCTATACATGTGAATATTAAAGAGGCACAGAAAGAAGATGTAGAGTTACAAAAGAATGTGAGAAATGTTCTTGAATTTAACCTTGATTGTGATGGGATAATAAAGTTCAGGAATCGGGTTTGTGTTCCTCCCATCCCTGAATTAAAGAAGGAGATGCTGGATGAGGCTCATAGTTCATCATTCTCTATTCATCCTGGAAGCACGAAGATGTATAGGGACCTGAAAGAGTACTTCTGGTGGGTTGGCATGAAAAGAGATGTTGCTGAATATGTCTCTTGATGCTTGGTTTGTCAACAAGTTAAAGCTGAGAGACAAAAGTCTAAGGGGATGTTACAACCATTACCCATACCCGAATGGAAATGGGAAAACATTACTATGGACTTTGTCACAGGACTTCCTAAAACATCCAAAGGCAATAATTCTATTTGGTTCATAGTTGATCGTCTTACAAAGTCTGCACACTTCATTTCTATTAGAGAGGATTTCTCTCCAGATCAGCTTGCCAGGATATATGTAATGGAAGTGGTAAGATTGCATGGAGTACCAATTTCTATTATATCTGATCGGGATCCGAGATTTACCTCGATGTTCTGGCGAAGTCTTCAGCATACTCTGGATATAGAGTTGAGTTTCAGCACTGCTTATCATCCCCAGACAGACGGTCAGTCTGAGAGAACAATTCAAACCCTAGAAGATATGTTGAGAGCCTGCTCTATAGATTTCAAAGGAGGTTGGGACCAACACCAACCTTTGGTGGAATTTTCTTATAATAATAGCTTTCACTCCAGTATTCAGATGGCTCCTTATGAAGCTCTCTATGGAAAGAAATGCAGGACTCCAACTTGCTGGGATGAAGTTTGGGAAAGAAAGCTATTAGGACCTGATCTCGTTGATGAAATTGCAGAAAAGGTCAGATCTATTCAACAACACATAAGAGCAGCTCAGAGTCGACAGAAAAGTTATGCCGACAACCGAAGAAAAGACCTAGAGTTTGAAGTGGGTGATAAAGTGTTCTTACGAATATCTCCCTGGAAGAGGGTTATGAGATTTGGAAAGAAGGGGAAGATGAGCCCTAGATATATCGGTCCTTTTGAAATACTGGATCGTGTTGGAAAGGTAGCTTACCGATTGGCGCTTCCACCGAATCTCTCTCAAGTTCACGATGTGTTCCATGTATCTCTCCTGAGAAAGTACATACCTGATCCTTCACATGTACTCAGCTCAGAAGTTGTACCGTTGGAGCAAGATCTTTCTTATGAAGAACAACTGATAGAGATTCTTGATCATAGTGAAAAAGTCCTCCGAAACAAGACCACCCGATTGGTGAAAGTTTTATGGAGGAACCACCAATTAGAAGAAGCTACATGGGAGCTTGAGGATATGATGAGGGAGAAGTATCCTCATCTGTTTGTTACAAAGTGACGAATTTAGAGGGAGAAATTATTTTTAAGGGGGGTAGAATGTAACACCCGAGATTTTTATGAGTAATATTTTGTTCAAAGGAATCTTTCACTACACACTTTCTTGGCTTACTTTACACGCAATCGCGACCTTCCTCGATAGCTTGCGTCGTACGCAATACCGAGTTTCACTAAACAACGATATGCTATTAAAATATTATTAAAACTAGCCGTTATGAATAGTAATAACCACTTTTTGAAATTTTATAAATTTTATTTTTCAAAATGGACTACATTTTTGGATTCGGAATACCGAAATTAGCCTAGGGTAAAATTTTGGTATTTTTCTAAAAACATTCAATTTTTGATCAATAGTGAAACCACTAAGTGGTAGGTTAAAAACTGAATTTTGCATAAAACTTAATTTTACTGCTTCTGTGAATGGAATTTCGAAAACTTGACAGACACGGTTGATATCAGTAAGTAAAATGTGGTTCAATGAGATAAAAATAATTTTTTGGTGAATAGTAACTTTTTACTTTTTTTACCGCGGTTAATAGTAAATAGGGGTAAATATGATATTACTATTACCCTAACACATGTCCTAATTCTATTAGATAAGTGTAATTCGACCAAAAAAACCTTATGAATAAAATATGACCATTTAGGCCCACTTGGGTTAGATTAGGACATTTATTATTAATTTATTTAAAGAAGGGTTGAAATAGTTAAAATCAAAGTTTAATAACTAAATAATTTTTAATATGGGGTTATACATAGGATAAATTCGACTATAAATATTAATTTGAAATCTAGAAAGATTTCCTACATAATGGTATTTTATTTGTAATTTTTAGACATTAAATAATTTAATTTATTTATGACACAATGATGATGCAGTAATTATCTTATTAATGAAATATTGACATAATTGATGTTATAAACACAAAAATAAATTTAATTTGGGACTTTTTATGAAATAAACTAATTTTATAGGTTACTATTATATATTAGTGTTGATTTAATCAACTTTTTTTGAACATATAATTCTGTTATGACTTTCACAAAAATCATATATCAAATAGTGTCAAAATTGACACAAAATAGTTTTTAAATCAAATATTATATTATTAATTGTTATTTTATTCCTAAAAATATAAGGTTCGGCCAAATGACTTAGATAAGGATATATGTATTAATAATAAACAATTTGGGGTTCGTTTGGCATGTTATAGTAAGTGTATTAACCATATAGTGAAAGAAAACAAAAAGACACCTTAAAAGTTAAATTATTTAACTTAGAGTTAAATCTAATTGATAAGGTTACAATAATACCCTAAACTTGTCTAAATCCTATTGGTTGATAGGATTTCGACCCATCCCCACTTTATCTTCGAAATAAGACCCTTTGAAACCATTATAAACCGATTTTGACTTTAATATAAAATAATATTTTGAGATATTCCTAAGGTGCCCCTCTCCTCCCTTATAAAAGGGCACCTCCTCCCCCTCCTCCTCACACCAATTTGAGCACTCAAGCTCAGCCAACCCCTGCCATTTTCTCCTGTCCACTTCCCTAGAATAATCCTAGAGGTCCTGGTCTTCTTCAAAGACCATTCTTAGTTCCCTAAGTGGAGGATTCAAAGAGGCATTCCAAAGAAGAGGTAATATCCATTACCGATCTTTTCAATTTCTTTCTTCTTCAACTTCTTCTTCTTTAGTTGTTTCATAATAAAGTAATAACATCAGTATTACTTAAATACTGATATGTTATTATAAATATTAAACAATCCTAATTCACCTTCTATCCATCCTACGGAAAAATGAAATCACCGCGCGTGCGTACGTACGGAATACCGTCTCCACGCCGTGGTGTAATCTATTTTCCACCATCACCTTACAAGGATGGGTATAATGGTGTAATGAGTAACTATTTATGATTATTATAAAGTAATATTGATACTGATATAATATATATATACTCCAATACAATTCCATGATCATAGGAACGATATCATCACTCGTGCGTACGTACGGAATACCGTCTCCACGATGTGATGCGACTCGTTCTACATGATCATCATTACATAGTAATTATATAAAGGGATTGAATGAATAAATATGATATATGTTACACTAATACCATTATGTATATAAGTTATCTATAACCTTAAAAGAAGAATAAGAATTTATTCGGCAAAACACGCATAAGAACAAAAGGCAATAAAGACCCGAGTAACAAGTAACAATGAAATATTACTAACAAGAATCTAAGAATATGACCATATATGATATCATATCAATATTTATGATTCTGTAATAAGTCAATAACATTATTTAAACCATTATACAGGAGCTTCGGACACGTACAAAGCAAATCGGACCTAAGGTAAGGGAAATATCACAATCTCATTTTTTTTATCCGAGATTGTTTATACTTTGGTATTTACTGGGGTGTATTTTATCATCCACATCCATGTTTCCTCAATATGTAATATTATTTCCATCAACCTAAAATTGTTTAAATCCAATTTTAACCTTCGGTGAGTTTTTAGTAAAAGATATGAAAGGAATCTTTTGTCGTTTTTCGTACGAGGTACTTTTTTGACTTTTCCGACAAAAGTACGAGAATAATGTTTTTTTTAACTTATACGGCATGAATGGATTTTTAAAAAATTATTTCCAATATGATTCCTTTACAAGTTTTCAAGATTATTATTAATCAACTTCTTTTAGTTTAAAATTGTATGACATGTTAAGAAAGGAAAAATGTTTTTGAAGTAAAAAGGATATTTTCCTCAAGAATGGAGTTCAAGAGTTTTATAAAAATTATTTCCATCTAAGATAATAAAGGGTTTTGTATCTATCCATATAATTACATTGATTTTATTATGTTGTGATGGAAATATTTTTATGAATTACATTATCTTATATGAATTGTTTTATGATATCACGATGTTTAAGATTCCCATTTTTATTACATGGGTTATGCTATGATGTATGGTTTATGATTTTGTGGCACACATAAGAATGGTATAATTATGATATGGGTGGGACCTATATCTCCCTCCAATGCATTGGGTAAAGATTTTATATCTCATGAGATAGACATGGCTGGAACGGTAGGTTATACCGGTTCAGTGAAACAGGACTGGAACGAGGGTGACTCGGTTCAGAAAGGGACTTTGTCCACTAAGATAGTCTTGGCAATGAGTCATGACTAACAAGAAATGATTTTCCATGATTATGTGTGCATGCCACAAATTTTCAAGTTTCATGTTATGATTATGGGGATCTCATTTTCACTTCTATGATTTGTTCCATGTTAAGATATTATGATCTCTTTTGCAGGTTATGATTTTCAAAAAGATGTGATATGATTTTTATTTCCTTTATTTGCCCTTGCTAATCACTTGAGCTCACCCTTTTATGTATTCTTTTCCCCAGGTCAGGAAGATGGATATTAAGTATAATATGCTAAAAGGGACCCTAGATATGATGAAATAAATGGGAGACGCTGTAGAAGATTTATGAACCAGTTGTTTATGTTTCCCAGTTTCTAAAGACACTATACCTATACGGTCCTTTGTGGTTTTGTCATATGTTGTAATAAGTGTGCTTCAATTTTGAAGTATTGAAAATGTATGTAAAGTATGGGTCGTTATATGATTATTTTATATTTAATTAATTCCTACTAATTTATGGTCACAAGGTTCATCACTTGAATACACATATTAAACATCATATCCATGATTCCATTTTATTTTTAAAAATATTCTATAAAATTGGTAAATATAAAAACATAATCATTTTACTATATGATGAATTTCATGATATTTATTTCATTTTTCATATTTTGTTACCCTATAGAAGTTCACAATCCTCTTAGGCTTAATATCGTATCATATTTGAGATCATTTATTTGGTTTGTAACCCATGTGTATTCCCTCATTGGCCTTATCATAAAATGTATCATCACCATTGTAATTCTATTTAATTAATAATTATCTCTAGAACACATTGAAGTGTTTATAATTTACTTTATCTTTAACTAGATATCAAAAATAGTCATATATTTATTTTTTCTTAGAATATATTTGTTTATATAACTCTAAAATTTATAATAACTTGTATCCATAAAAATCATAAGGTTTTATGGTCAATAATAATTATTATAGACATGTAAATAGGGTTTTTATTTTTCTTTTCATCTATCCCATTTTTTTGGTGAGTATATTTAGATAATAAATAATTCCAATTTACAAAATTATCAATATATTATAGGAATTTATTATTGTAATATTTAGTATCGTTATGATATATCAAATGCATCAAAGGAACCCATTTTTTAGTATGACTTATAATGATTTTCATTTTTTTGAATGTTGGAGTCTTATGAAATATTAATATACGCATGTTATTATGATGAAATCAATAAATAAATTGATTATTAATTTGTCTCAATTTTTTATTTCATCATAATAGGATCGCAAATAACAATGTAAAAAAACTATTAAGGTTTTTTAGTTATGATGGTGACACCCATATATAATTTGATCAACAAAATCAGTTTTTATTTTTCTTAAAAATATATTTTGAGTCTACATAAAAATATTTGATATTTCATACAACCCCTTCTTTGAGAAATTTACTCATATTAGTTTTTACATGATGACCTGTCTTTTTTCCAACAAATTATTTTCTACTTTTAAGATCGTGTAAAATGATTTCCATGATTATCCCACATGTAATATGTTACCAAAGGTTATCAACCCTTTGGTCAAAATAACTACATATTTTGACCTCTACCCAAATAAATTATTCTTATTAAATATCAGCTAAATTCTTCATCAATGATTTGTGATAGAGTCTAAAAATTATGTTTTAGTTTATCAACATGTACATCATTTTTTGTGCTAATTTATTTTGTTCCATATTTTTTTTATTTCAATTTCATTAGATATTTAATGATCATTAATATAAGGTGATGATAATACCTCATTAATATCATTCTATATATTTTAGATCATTCTCAATGATGATAACATAAGTGTACCATCCATTATCTATGATCTATTTCTTCTTCATATAAATGCATTATGGGAAGCTTCAATCACGTTTTATTATTGACTGAACAAGATTCTACCCTAAGAATACCCATATTTTTTGGAAAATATTTTGTTGGTGTTGAATGAATTATACACATTTATTTTAGATGTGTCATATTGATTACAGTTCCTAAATACTTCATGAAAGTTATGGGAGATTTTTTATAAATATAACATTATTGAAAGTTGTTAATGCTTTTTTCATATAAATTATTTTTTCTTCCATTATTCATCACCCTATATTAATCAAGGTAAATACATATTATAAAATCAATTTTATGGTTTGTTTACAAACAGACCACATCACCAATTATAATAATGAAATTTTATCCTTTGATGAAAATCCTTCTATATAATAGACTTAAATATAGATCCATTCTAGAGCCTCTAGGCTGTTTAATTTACCACACAACTTTGTGGAATTGTTCTTTATGTTTTTTAGGCTGAAAATAAAAAATCCATTTAATCTTATCACCTTCTATATATAAGTAATTTTTTTTAAATTCATTTTTTTTGGTTATTTTATATTTTAATCTATCACTGGGTTCTCTTATAAGGTTGATACTTTACTGATATTGGATACCAGTGAACTTTACCTACTCATTATATGATTTTTTAATCAAATAAGATTTTAATATTTAATTCCTTGAAATACTCACCTACGGTGGTGAAATCTTTATTATATTTATAAATAATTTATTTTCCTATTTCAAAAATATTCTTTTTTTCTCTAAACTTACTTATCCCTAAGAATTATTGTTGAAAAAAATCATCAATAATATTTTTTTTATCATTTTCCATATTGAAAAATTAATTTTCATTAATCATATATTCCTTATTTACGTTGAATTTATTTTTCTAATGTGAAATCCATTTGTGATGATAATTTTCATCTCATAGTATTCTTATTCCTTCCCAACACATTTTTTTCAATTCTCATAGATTTATATTTTAAAACTAATTCTTCATTAATTATAGACTATTAACATCTTATTCAAGTTCAAATGAATCACTTTATTCATAATCATGAACCATGATAACCTTCTCAGAAGCTTAACTAGAAACTTATTCAAGATCACTAATTTCATCACAGTAAAAGATAACATGTTAAATTGATGGAATAATTCATCTAAAGAACATGGGTAAAATTTATTCTATCTATTGGATTGGATTTTCCTCTAATAACATTGCTAATTAAGAACCGTCTTAAATTATTTATAATCTTTACATTCACCTCTAATTTGATAAGAAAATGTCATTTAAAATGGATTTATTTCTATAATTAATGAATATAAAAGGAATAGTACCACTATAATTATATTTAACCAATGCAAATATTTTGGACATCTGAGAAAAAACATTCTCCGAATACACCATATTTTTACCATATTTAGAGTCAATTTTATTATCTTTAATGTTTATATTTTTTAAATTTTTAAGAATGTTCCCATTTTACATTTTATATGTATTACTTAGAAAATTTACCCTTATATTCTTAAAACAAATAAGAGTGACATGATAGTAATTAATAGTGAAAACCTCAAGATCATTATCATCATTCGCTAAGTTATTTTCATAAAACATGTCAAGAATATGTTTCTTATGTTTCTTCAAAACAATAAAATAATCAATTGTTTCATTTAATTGTCTAATAATACTGAAAATCATATTAAAACTAATACTAAAATCATAAACTTCTTCATCTTCTTTCACTCCCATACCATATAACAATTTATTATAAATTAATAATTAGTATTTCCTCACCATATTTTTTATTTTATAAATTAAATGATGTGTTTTCAAAATGACAATAAAAAAAAATACAGAAACTATGTTTTTTATGTTCCTTTTAATACCAAAAGGATAAAAACGAACTTATTCTATTTCAATCACATTAAAATTTTTTCTTATCAGTAATAGGTCATGTAGAAGTTTCATTTGGAATATGAAACTAATATTGGATAGAGTAAAGAACATAAAGGCCTAGAGAGAGAGGATATGGTACAAAATCACATTCAAAATAATAAATACCTTCATATAAATAGTCAAAATTCCTTTTTATTGAAATAACTATGCTTATACACCCGAAATTTTAAGGGAAAAAACTTTTATGGATCCTTTTTTATTTTAATAATAGTTAGGATCACTACTTATGAGGTAAACAGTATGAAACAGTGGTTGATAAGGGTTTCTAACTTCAAAAAATTCTGAACAACCCTCCATATTATTTAGATCATATCTTTTTATCTCACGACGATGAAGAAATTAATGAAATGAATAACTAGATTGTTAACATGGTTCACCACTAGGATGGATGATTATGTATGTGGTGTGTGATGTTTTCCCATAGAAACGTAACTCCACTTTTATAATCAATAATGAACTCATTCAAGGTTATGACCTTCATCCTATACAATTTATGTCTTTAAACATATTTCTGAGTCCATAAAAATGGAAATATAAAATGAAACTATTGATGATTGATCACCATAATGAATTAATGCCTCAAAATGGGATAAGATTATTTTGATCTTCTTCCTCATTAGACCATAAAAAACACATCTAAAATATTTATAAATGGATTAAAATATTTATCTCATTATATTCTTAGTAATATTTATATATTCCTTATTATATATATTCTCAGAAATAATCACTAAAACATGCGAGCATTATCCACATAAGAATCATACTATAACTCTCAGTATATATATTGTTTTAAAACACTATCATCATCAATCGTAAATATCATTTAAACTAATCTCATAGATATTTTATATTATTATTTTGATGAATAAACCATTATTACTCATGATAATAAAAAATCATTCTATTATTTTTATCTCATCAATTTCCCCATGGAGCCTATATGCAATTGATCCTCCACAATAGGATGAACTCATGTAGTGTGAAACAAACAGTCATAGATCCTTATATCACACTAGAAATATCACTTACAACTCTCCTCATCCCACATAATTTGATGGTAGTATCCATTTATAAAACTGACATTGAATTTATAGAGTCAACTATAACTTAATTTTCACTATATTAAACGTCATGAAAAAAATTTCATCATCGCAAAATGATTACTCATTCATCCTTTATTCAATGGAATTTTAATCATGGGTTGTGAGATAAATAAAATAAATAGTTAATTAATAACTTGAATACAAATGTATAGTAATGTAAAATTCAATATCTTTCATTTTACCCATTTCTAAAGATAAAAATTCAAATCCCTCAGTTACATTTCATGAAACTGACATTCTAGAATACTATAAAACAATTATGAAGAGTCTATATGTTTTATATAGAACTCATAATTCATACATGACTCATTACTTTGTTAAGTTTTCATATAATAAGGGATCTATACAAAAAAACCCCAGATTTTAGTAATTTTACCATAAGACATATGAAATCACAATTAGTTCTGTGAAATTTCCAAAAGAATTTTAACAATACAAATTGTATAAAAAATTGTCCATATCTATTAAAAAAATCAGGAGAAGTATTATGAAATCACCACATGTGATATGAATACATCATATGTCTAGTTAAAAATTATATAATCCTTATAAAAATATATCAGTCTTATATCTTATGGAATCCTGATAACTCTTTCGTTTTTCATCATCACCATAGAAATTTAAATTTTCTTAATTAAATCATATATATTAATTAATTAACCCCATTAAACCTCCAACCACTACATATCGACACTATAAAATAATAAAAACAACATATAATAGTATTGAAAAAAAATATATTATCATCCTCAAGTTATTTCAACACTTAACTAGATGGTGGTTACTGGGATTGGTTATCAAATACTGACTAGTAAATAATGATAATTTTTGTCCCTATAATAATCAATTTTAACTATAGATATATGGTATATATTTATTAGGGATACCATATGATTCCTCAAAAAGTTCCATACATATTAATAATTTAAAATTACTATTATTGGAAAATTTCACCATTAATTAGAGAACTTAACATAACCTCTCAAAATCAATACGCTATGCTTGATGAATATCCCAAAAATCATAATAAACCATTATTTCTACACATTTTTTCAATGGATGGTAAGCTATATTCATATTTTATTCTTTTTTTAGATCATTTTGATGTTCCATAAATAATATATACATAAAATTAGGTATATATTTATAATAATATAAGTTAATACTCCATAAAGATTTATAGTATCACTTATATATAACTACTCATTGTCGTTAATTCTATCCGTCTCCAAGATGGTCATGAAATGTGATAAATTTATCACATGATCCAATGTAAAAAATATTTTATATTACACAATGGGTGTTTTAGGTATGCCTATTTTGATGTAAATATCATTGTATTCACATATACGTGATGATATATGTAATGTTCTAAAGGTCCCAAATATTCATTGATGTTTTATAATTTTCTATTTAATAACAAAACATTAACAAATAGGCTCTAAAATTACTAAACCTATTGATATTATCGAAACTATCACTTTTATATTACATAAAATCATTTTATTTCTTAGAAAAAATTTCTTGTAGAAATTATAGGATGAATAATAAGGGTATGTAATTCAATTTTAAGAATAAAAAATCATATAATGTTGTTACACTCCCTATAATAATGGAAAAAAATTCTTTATATCCAAACATATGTTCTGTATCCTATGATTTATTAGTATTTAGTATAATTATTTAATTAAATATCCATTACTAACATGGATATTTCTCTTACTGAAATAACTAAAATAGGATTTTCATCAAATAATCATGTAATGACCATATTACCTCAAAAAATATAGTCCATAAATAAGATCAAACTCTTTGTATACTTTATCATTTGTAAAGAGTTGATGAAATATTTAATTAAATATATCATTCCTCACATGGGTCGTTGATCCAAAAAAAATAATTTATCCAAAATCATCCATAACCATAGTATTTGGATGGATTCCCCCGATATAATTCATTTAAGCAAAAAATATGTAAAACATATTTCAATAAATCGTCCCACCACATTGATGGAATGAAAAAAGAATAATAGGTATGTTTTTATTTTTATAAACCTATCCCCCATTGATATCCCAAAAAAATCATCTTCCTCTTTAGGTACCTCTTAAAATCATTAAGGATTAATTTTGGAAATATTTTTTATTTTATTTATGGCCGCTAAAAGAACACTATTGACTGTTTGATTATGGGATGAAAGAGCACTTTTAAGAGGATATTGCAATATACAGTTAAACCAATTTGATAACATTTACAAAATTATTCAATCATAATGATAATATTCATATCTGTATCATTAAAAACCAGATCCCCTAAAAATAACCCCACATAGGCCTACCATGAGGGAAGAGTGGTAATGGGGCTTTAATCCCACCTCCAATATTCCATGAGTGAGAGACTAGCATTAAGGCAATATCATACACCCTGATGGGAGGCATTTGAATCTAATAATAAAGTGGATTTAGAGATAGACTAAACCACTAAAAACACTAAATATGAAAATAATAAAATACACCAACACATGTATATAATGAAATACAAACTGAACAATAGAAAAAAAGTTACAATTACCTAAAGGAAACTCTAACTAGTAACATAAAATCCAAAACAGCTCATAAATAAAACCATGATCTAGAAATATCTATCCTGATCACAAATCAATTTTAGTAGACCTAAAAATATTTTATATAGATGTATTTTGACCTAAAAAATATGTATAGTATGATCTCCTTTGGTTCCTTAATAAAATTATAAAGAAACAATAATGAGCCCCATATAATAAATAAGTGAATTTATCGCACCACCTAATCATGTATCCAATTTTCCCATCCCCCAAATGGATCTTTCAAAAGTATCAAATATCAATAATAATATAATATCTATTATAATATCTTTATGAATGTACCCCACTACCACTCCTCGACACATTTTCTTATCTTCCCAAATGTCTACATCATAATCCCTCTCTCTCAAATAAATAATACTTTTTCAAAACACATGGGAAAATAAAACATATAAGTCACCCATCTCAAAAAAACATATCATCACTAAATTCCACTTCATCATATTGTAAATGAGTATTTTATGTGATCCCCCATAACATGTATGTCATGTATTGTACCACAAGCCATCACAAACCATACACAACATACCATTTACAATACTTATGATACTTTATCATTAGATACATGTTTGTGATATAATAGCATTCCATTATTTCCTTCTATAAATATATATCGATATTTCTTAACCGTGTATACTAACACATAACACTACATGTTCAAGAGAATGTGTAAAGATTGGTTATTCAACCATCCCATCCTCACTAATCAAAATTTTAGTGAGAAAATCATCCCTAATTACACATGGTGTCGGTTTCCACGTCGATATGTATAAGGACCTAGCCTTAGATCATTACATAATCTTGAATTAAATGAATTATTCCCATTGAGGATCTTTTCAGTTTTAGTGTTTTAGAGATTTTTTCCATAACTATTACATTAAATTTGAAAAATTAGAAAGTAGATACCTCTACTCAGTTTCTGTTTTTATCATAAAATAAATACTCAGGAAAAAAGTGTCATGTCTAGTTCCATGTTCTAGACAACATTACTTTTTCTTGATCCCATCTGTGACCCTATTCATCTTTAGGTCCGGAAAAAAACATTTCAAAACAAGAGATGAGCATAAAAATATCAATAAAGGATAAAAAATACATAATGAAAACATTATTCTATCAAAACATAATCTTTTGAACATACCTCGTGAAATCATAAGATTTATGAATAAATCCTAGATTACATAAATCTTAATTGTAATTTGTGTCATCCATAACATACTTACGTTGTATCTTTCACAACTACGTAGGGAGTTACATTTGGAATACCCATCACAGTATATTCCCTTAATATATTAGGAGAAACATTAACCTTTACCTCCATCATGTTATCCAATTCATTGGAGAGCTATCTCAGGATCATCCTCCCTAGGTTTATCACGGAACCACCCTTATACGTAAAACAATTTCCCCGCACACTAACACCTAAAACAACTATAAACGAAAGATAACATTATAAATTTCATTCACAATATATAATTGTAAGATATTTAATTAGTCATTTATTTCTCAAAACCATTTTCAAAACCAAAATATTTATAAAAAGGTATTTGGTATTTATTTTCCTTTAAAAAAACATTGTGGCTAGTTAAGGAAGCCAGATATATAATAATACTCTTGGTAGTGAAAAGGTTTTTATCACTACGTATGTTAAAAAGAAACATTATTTTTTGTCATTTTATTAAATTATTGATAATAAAATATTCCCATTAAAGGAAATGAAAATTCAAATGTTTTTATACACCGTATAATAGAAATTCATGTATTAATCAATGTATGCCTCAAAAAATGGAGATTCAGATGAATTCATTTACCACATGTCTTACTTGACACGTTCGTTGATTAAATTCCCTGACAATAAACTATAGATAATTTCTACCCTCATCAGAACATTTTTCATGTTTATTATTCATTTTACATCACTTATTACCATGTTATAAACATTACTTAATCATTTATGTTTATAATGGCCATTTTGTTGAAATTTGGTACTTTTAATTACAAGATGTCCATGTGGTCAAAATTCCATTATATACAGTATGATATCTATGAATTACATATAATATAAATCATACAGATCTAATATATATGTATTTAGAATAGTTTGTATGATTTGGATTTATGAAAATGAAATGTACCGTTCATGGAGATGGTAAGTCATATGTACGCATTAATGCTTCATTCATTTCTTTTTTTTTCATTTTTAATGGAATGTAAACCAAATGATACATAGGTATATTATAATCCCTGTATAATATCATATTTTAAATACATTTCATAAGTTCATTAACACCATCCAATAAACATTCCATGTATGGTATGAACGAGTAATATCACTTTGAGGGGGCGGTTGTCCGCACTTCCTCAAATGAACTTATCATGTATATACAACATGAAAATAATAAAGGCATGTTCTAAAAGATAATTAATGAAGTATAAAATAAATATCATAATTATCATATATAATTATAGATCCATCATAATGGCTTCCATGAGAGGTGATATAAGATATTTGAACTATCATCGTTTCGTGAGGCTATAGTTTGTCGTCCATAGAAACAGTATGTTTGTATCCATTAGATAGAGGTGTGGGTATGTTTAGTTCAAATACTTCGCATAACAACAACCTAGTATATTGAGGATACTGTTTTTGTTATAAAATAATGGAATAAAAAGATTTTAGGAGGGTTAGATGAGTAAAATAAAAGAAAAGAATTTAAGAGAAGACGTTACATTTAAATCGGGTAACTCCATTTGGTTTGAACCAAACAGATTTCTTGAAGTTCTTTATACCAATGATAATGATTCTACGAGGAAGATAGGGATTTTTGGAGCTTATTTGGGCATAATTTGGGCCATCCAAGGGACTTTAGTGGTGTGAGTAATGGGTTAGAGGTTATGGCTTTTTATAAGGGGGGAGGGGCTCTTTAAGAAAGTTTTAAAATATTATTATATTCTAAACTACATTTCGGTTTCAAAATGTCCCAAACTAATTAAATAATATGATAAGATGACTATTATTGTAAATCCTTATAGCTAATAGGTTTTATACATGTTTTGGTCTCCTATTTTACATTATCATTTAGCATTAACCTATATATAACTAATTTGACTCTTGCCATGTCTTCTTATGTGTTCACTCTATAAGGTTAATACTGTTACTATAAAATTCCAGTAGAACCACAAGTTGTTCATTAATGATAGTTTCATCCTTAAATAAGTTATTTTTTCAGAATATTAGATTTTTATGATTATTATATCATTTAATAAAATAATATTTGTTTTAAAAACTCATTTATGTCTATTTAAATACTATTCATATTAGGATTTTTAAAAAAATCCAACACAACTTGAATATTTTTAAAAAACGTCATTAATTAAAATATAAAATGTCATCCTCATCTCTAAAATTCTTTGATGGCATAAAAAGTTTAAAAATAAATTTGTTTTTACATTTATATTCTCATTTATTTAAACCATTAATTAATTAGGTAATCATTACATCATCATTGTATCATAAATAAATTTAATTATTTGATTTATAAAAATAATAAATAAAATACCATGATTTAAGAAATCGTTTTAGCTTTCAAATTAATATTTATATTAAAATATTTTAGTTATATATCCCCATATTAAAATTTTTTAAGAAAAATTATATTTTTATTTTTTCTTAAAATAAAAAATTATTAATGTTATTATCTTACCCAAATGGCCTTCAAATTCTAACAATTTCACCCAAGGACTGTATTGGTCAGCCATGACTAATCTAATAATGTTAGAACAAGTGTTAGGGTAATTTAATATTATTATAATAATATTTTTACCTTGATTTTTCCAATTTACCTTTAATCACGGTAAATAAATGTCAAAATTTATTATTCACCAAAAATTATTTTCATCTTATTAAACCATATTTTACATATTACGGACATCCATGTATGTTGGATTTTTGAAATTCAATTCACAAAAGTGGTAAAATTTCATTTAAAAGAAAATGTTTTTTAACAACTGTGTAGTGTTACCACTATTCAAAAAAAAATAAACATTATTAGAAAAATAAAAAAAATTCACCCAATCATACTTTTGATATTCTGAACTCAAAAATGAGTACTATTTTAACAAATAAAAAACATATAAGATGCATTAATTAGTTTAAAATTAATTCTCGTTGTGAAAGCAAAAGTGTGTTTTTATGAAAAAAATAACTATAAAAAGATTGGCACAAGTTTCTGTCCATTTTAAGACTGAAATTTCTTTTAATGACCATAATTGGGTTAAATGGAAAAAATATAATCCTATTACATTTTAAAACCAATTAAAAATATACATTATTAAAAAAATAAAAATTTCATCAAACGTAAATATTGATGTCCTGATTCTAAATTAATTTATTTTAGTCAAATATAACATATAAATGCGACAAAATCCATATTTAAAAATGGTTCTCCATCAAAATGGAATAAATCTACCTTTTAAATAATATTAGAGTATTTATGATTAAAATTGGATTCATTCTCATTTTAAGCATCTAATATTTTTGTAAATGAAAAAACCTTTGACAACCATATATTATCATATTACAGTTAGTTCTATTCATTCCCACTCAAACAACAACAAAACATTAACTACCATATAAAATAATATTATATTATTATTTTTTTGTATAACTCAACATTGTGTGCAACTTAAGATTTCAAGGAAAACTGTTTTTGCCTATCAAGTACTCCATTAGGCATAGCATCCCCATTAAAGTAAAATTAATATTTAATTTACAAATATTAATAAATAAGAATATTTTATATTATTTATTTACCTGGGATCTTAAATCCTTCCCCACTTTGGGAATTGTGTCCCCATAATTCTATTCACTTATCAAATATGTTTGGGGTATTTATCCATCATAGCATTTTCAGATTCCCACATTGCCTCTTCCACCATATGGTTTTTTCACAAAACATGTACCTGATGAATTACCTTATTATGCAACACTTGCTATCTGCGGTCATGAATCTAGACATGTTGTTCCTCAAAAGAGTGATTTTTTTTTAATTGAACTAACTCTAGACTGAAAACATGAGATGGATCTTTCATATACTTTCTCAACATTGAAACATGAAAAACATAGTGTTCCTGGTATAAACATTGAGGTAAAGATACTTTGGACGCAACTGATCCAACATTCTCCAGGATTTCATAAAATCCAATGAACCTCGGACTAAACATTCCCTTCTTTCCAAAATGCATCACAATTTTCCCCTGAGGAAATTTGAGAAAGACATGATCACCTGGTTCCAAGGAAAGATCCTTCCTCTAGTAATCCAAATTACCTTTATGCCTTCTCTGAGATATTTTCATGTTCTTATGAATCAACTGATATTTTTCACTCATCCCTTCTATTTATAGTCCCAACTGTTTTCTTTCACCTACTACATCCCAAAAAGCTAGTGTTCGACAACTCATTCCATATAATTCCTCAAATGGAGCCATCTGTATAAAAAAATGGAAACTATTATTATAAAAAAATTCAACCAAAAAATAGTTTGTTCTCAACTTCCCTGGTAATATATTCAGAAAGGGATTAACATATCCTCTAGTTTCGGAATTCTTCGTTCTAACTGCCCATCTGATTGAGGGTGAAAAGTTGTAATAAAAATTAATTCAGTACCCAAAGACTTCTGAAGGCCTTTCGAAAAGGTATAAGTAAACTTGGGATCACGATCAGATATAATGGAGAGGGGAAATCCATGATACCTGACTATCACATTAACATACAACCGTGAAAGTTGATATGGAGACAAAGTATCTCAAATAGGAAGGAAATAAGCAGATATAGTCAATCGTTCTACAATAACCCAGATTGCATTATTACCTCAAGCTATATTTGGTAATCCCACAATGATGTCCTTGGATATATTTTCGCATTTCCACGTTGGAACCGGTAAACACATAAGCATCCCTTTTGGTAACTGTCTCTCTACTTCAACCTGTTGACATGTCAAACACTTCACAGTAAAATTAGCAATGTATCTTTTCATTCTATCCCACCAATTATACACCCAAAAATTTATGTACAACATAGTACTGTGAGGATGAACTAAAAATAGGGAACTACGAGCTTCACATAATAAGTATTTCTTTAACTGTGAATCACAAGGCACCCATAATATCTCCCCAAACCTAAAAACAGAATCATTGTCAATTCTAAAATAAATAAACTTACCCTTCTGAACCAACTCTGCCTTTTTCTACAACTCATTGTCTCCCTTCTGCACTTGAGTTATTCTGTCTAATATAGAATATTCTATGGACACCTGAAACAAAACATAGGAATTTTCTGTTCCAAGAACATCTATGCCAAATTTCCTTAAATCGTTAATCAACGGAAATTGCTATAAAGGGAACACGGCTAATGTAGGATTTCTTTTCTGACTCAATTCATCATCCACATTTTTTTTCCTGGATATTTATGAATCATGAATATCATAATAATTGATTAATTTTAACTATCTCCTATGTCTCATTTTCAATTATTTATGAGTGAATATATACTTCAAACTTTTTTGGTCAGTATAAATTTCACAATTTTCTTCAAACAGATGATGCATCTAAATTTTTAAAGTGAAAAACAATAGCTGCTAATTCCAAATCATGTGTAGGTTAATTAAACTAATGAGGGTTCAACTGAATCAAAGTATAAGAAATTAACTTCTCATTCTGGATTATAACAAAATAAGTCCTTTCAAAAAAGCATAAATGTAGATAACAAACTAACTTTTTTTTGGAAGGTAGTTCCAAAACTACATCATTCACAAATATTCTTTTAAATTCTTGAAAACAATCATCACATTATTTTGTCCAAGTGAACTTAACACCTTTTCAAGTTACCTTAGTCATTGGGATAGATACCCCTTGAATATTTTCAACACCCATCCATTAATAACCTTCCAACCCAAGAAAACTATAGATCTCAGTTATATTTTTGGGTCTTGGCAATTTTTCAACAACTTTTGTTTTAGAATTATCAACAATTATTCCATTTTTTGAAACAATGTGACCATGAAATTAAATTTTTTGTAACAAAAACTCACATATTCTAAATTTCCCATACTGTTTCTTTTCATTTATGGTTTTCAAGACAACCCTTAAATTACTTTCATATTCTTTTTTACTTTTAGAATAAACCAAAATATCATCAATGAATACAACTACAAACTTATCCAAGAACTCATGGAAAATTATATTCATAAGATCCATGAATACAGAAGGTGAATTGATTAATCCCAAAGGAATATTTACAAATTCATAATGGAAATACTTGTAAAAACTATTCTTTTTAGAATGTATGCTACCATTACATTCATCTTATGGTACCCTGATCTCATGTCAATTTTCAAAAAATACTGATCTTGCAGGAGCTGATCAAACAAATCGTAAATTTTTTGAAAAGGATTCTGGTTCATAACAGTGATGTTATTCAAGGCTATATAATCAATGAAACGCCTCATTGAACCATCTTTATTTTTAACAAACAAGACAGAAGTACCCCATGGTGATGTGTTGGGTTGAATGAATCTTTTATCTAATAACTCCTAAAATTGATTCTTTAACTCTAAAAGTCCAATTTGAGCCATTGGATAATGTGGTTTTGAAATTGTCTTAGCATCAGGAACTATGTCAATAGCAAATTCAACTACCAAATCAGGTATTATACCAAGAAACATATCAGAAAAAACGTCATGATACTCATTTACCACTACCACATATTTAATCTAAACAGTTCCTTTATTTTAAACAATATATTCAAGGTAAAATTAATTTCCATCTGTTACTAGTTTCTCAGCTTCTTGATATGTTATCAAAAGTAAAGCTTCATTCGTGTAAACAAATTATAATTCATTCTGAAATGAAACCACTTTATTTCTATAGTAAATCTTATCATGATAAACAGAAATCCAATCCATACCAAAATAACAACAAACTCTACTACAGGAAAAACTATAAAGTTTACAGGAAGATTCATTCCACACACAAGGACCAAAAGGTTTATATAATTTCTTTTTTCTCAAAATTTTCTTGTGGTCTTTTTACCATATTTTTAGGATTCATATCTTGAGATGTAATTCCCAATTTACAAGAAAACTTTTCATAAATGAATGAATGTGTAGACCCTAAATCAAACAACACATTTCCATAATCTAAATAAACAAATAGTTTTCTTGATACTAAATCATTAGATGTTCCAACATCTACTGAAGTAGTCACAAAATATTTCACCACCCTTTTTAGTTTATAGTTCGGTTTCATTCCCTCAGTTGAATTCTCCATTGGACACTCATTTGCATAATGACCCATTTCATTGCACTTAAATCATTTTACTAACAGTAAATCAAATTTTGTCTTACCATTACCATAATATTTTTCTAGGGAATTACGAGCCTTATTTCCCATTTTACCACATTTGTATCACTTACCATAATTCAAAATATATTCCTTATAATTCTTTTTTCCACAATTTTTGCAAACTATAAACTTATATTTCTTACCATCAGATTGTTTTTGAAGATTTCTTCCCTTTTTCATACCACCTCGACTTCTTATTAAAATTTATTTCAAATAACACTTGATCATCGGAAAACTACATTTCCACATTCTCCACACATCAAACAGGATTTTCATAACTTTGAAACTAACAAAAAGCTAAATCACTTCGATACATTGGAATTAATCTTGAGTAAAAAATGATTGATTTTACTCTCAAGATCTCCTATGAAATTTGGAGCGTACCATGCTAGTCGTGTGAATTTTTCTTCATAAGCATCCATTGATTCATCCTCCTACATCAATTCTAGTAATTTTTTTCATACAATGATGAACCACCATAGGAAAATATTTTTCAAGAATCATAACTTTGAATTCATCCCATTCAACAGCCTCAATCTTCTCATTATCCCTGATATTTTTAACCATCGACCACAACTAATCATATTCATCTTCAAAATGATAAACCTCAATAGATTTGTAATCCACCCTTCTTCTATCACATGTTCAGATGATCCTTTGAATGAAAGGAGATGTCACCTCATGAAATTCTCTACTACTGACATGTTCCTTAGTGGTTGATCTGGCAGATCTCATGCATGGATACCACCACAATTTATAGCCATAACAATTACATTACATTTCAAAAATTACAAAGTAGACACTTCTACTTAGTTTCCATTTTTTTCAAAAAATAAAACTCTTGAAGAGATGAGTCATGTCTAGTTCTATGTTTTAGATAGGATGATGTTTCCTTGATCCCATCCCTGGCCTTATTCAACTTTAAGTCCTGTGAAAAACATATCAAAATGTGGGATGAGTATAAAAATCTCAGTTAGTGTTATAAATTAATGAAAGAAAACATTATCCCATCAAAACATAATATTTTTAACATATGTCATGAAATCAAATGATTTATGAAAAACACATAGAAATCATAAATCTTAATGGTTACTTGTGGCATCCATAACATATATACATTATAGCTTTCATAGCTACGTAAGGAGTTACATTTGGAGTACCCATCTAGGTATATTCCCGAAATTTCATAGGATAATCATTAACTTTTACATCTATTATGTTACCTATTGAATTGGAGAGCTATCTCGGGCTCACCGACCCTAGTTTTTTCACAGAACTACCCGTATACGTAAAACAATTCCAAAAAACCATAACACATTAAATAAGCATAAAGGAAAGATAACATTTCCACATTGAAATCACTATATATCATTTAAAGATATTTAAGTAGTCAATTCTTTCTCAAAACCATTTTTAATACCAAAATACCTAAAATGTATATGGTTTTAATTTTCCTTTAAAAACACTACATCTTGTTATGGAAGACAAGGATCAAATAATACTCACGGCGGCGGAAAGGTCATTATCACAGAGTATGATAAAAATACATTCCTTTTTTTCATTAACTAAAATGATTCATAGAAAAATATTTATTTTTTGTTAAATGAAAATTCAAATGTTTTTATACCACTTATAAAAGAATGTCTGTACAAATCAATATATGTCTCAATGAAAGGTTATTGAGAAGAAGTCCTTAACCTCGTGTATGACTTGACTCATTAATTATTTAAATCTCTTGAATATTAAACTAATGTTAATTTATACATTCTTTAGAACATTTTTCATGTTTATTAATCCTTTTACATCAATTATTACCAATTTTTAAAAATTACATAATCATTTATGTTAATAACGGTAGTTTTGATGATATTTGGTACTTCTAATTTCAAGTTTTCCATGTGGTCAAAAGTTTATTCTATACAAAATGATATCCATGATATACATATCATATAAATAATATATATCCATTATATGTTTATTTATAATAGTCCATATCATTTGAATATATGAAAATGAAATGTACCATTCTTGGAGATGGTAAGCCATATGTATGCTTGAACGCTACTTTCATTTCATTTTTTCATTTTTAATGGAATGAAAACCAAATGATACAAAATTAAATTATAATTCCAGTATAATATCAGATTTTATATTCATTAAATATGTTCATTAACACCAACTTTTATAGGTTCCATTCATGGAATGAATGAGTCATATCACTTTGAGGGGGCGGTAGTCCTCACTTCCTCAAACAAAATTGTCGTATATATAAAACATGAAAAGCATAGTGGTATGTGATTAAATATAATTATCTAAGAATAAAATAAATATAATCAATATCATATATAATTATAGTTTCATCTTAATGGCCCCCAAGAGAGATGGTAGGAGTTAATTGAACATTCAATGTTTTGTGAGGCAGTAGTTCATTGTCCACAGAAACAGTATGTTCGTCTCCATTATATGGAGGTGTGTGTAAGTCTAGTTTAAATCGTTCTCATAAAAACAACCTAGTAAATTAAGTATTACAGTGTTTTTATACAAGAAATGAATAAAAAGTGTTTCGGGGGGAGGTTGGATAAGTAAAATAAAATAAAATAACCATACAGAAGATGTTGCCTTTAAATCATGTAACTTCTTTTAGTTTGAACCAAAAAAGATTTCTTGAAGTGCCTTCTACCTATGGTAAGGCTTATAGGTGAAAAAGAGAGAAGTTGGGAGACTATTTGGTCTGAGTTTGGATGAGACAAGGGGCTTGATATGTACGATTAATGGGAAAGAGGTGATGGCTTTTTATAAGGGGTGGAGGGTCGTTTTAGGAATGACTGAAAATATTATTTTAAAATAAACTAATTTTCTGTTTCAAAATGTCCCAAAATTATTACATTAAAAGATAATATGACTATTATTATAAATCCTCTCAACCAAAAGGTTTTAGTCAATTTATGGTTTTATATTTAACTTTATCATTTAGCGTTAACCCTAAGTTAACTAATTTGACTCTTACCTCATCTTCTTATATATTCTCTCTTTAAGGATAATATATTTATTATAAAATGCCAATAGAAAAGAAAGTTGTTGATTAATGAAATTTTCAAACGTATCTATGTAATTTGGTTGAATATTATATTTTATGGAATGTTAAAGCTTTTAATAAAATAATATTTATTTTTAAAACTCATTTATGTCAATTTAAATACTTTTCAAATCCTATTATTTTAATCTAAAACTACTTGATTCCTTCTAAAAAACTAAATTAATTCAATAATAACAAGTCATCCTCATCTATAAATTCGTGTATGGCATAAAATGTTTCAAAATACTTTTTTTAACATTTATATTCTCTTTTATTTACAACATTCATTAATGAGGTAATCATTACATCATCATTTTGTCATAAATAAATTTATTTATCTGTTTTCTAAAAATTATAAATAAAATTCGATGATGTAGAAAATATTTATAGATTTATAATTTATATATATAGTCAAATATATCATTTATATATCCCCACATTAAATTTCATTAAGAAAACTAATATTTTTATTTTATACTTTAAATAAAAAAATTTAGTGTCATTATCTTACCCAAATGGAATTAAAAGGCTAAAAATCGCACCAAAGGATTGTATTGGTAGGACATGAATCATACAATAAGGTTAGGACACGTTTTAGGGTAATTTAATTTTATTATAATATTAATTTTATCTTTATTACCCTATTTATCTTTAATTGCGTTAACTAAAAGTCAAAATGTTACAAATCACCAAAATTTATTTTCATCTTATTAAACTACATTTAATATATGGATGAAAACCATGTATGTCAGAATTTTGAAAAAAATTCACATAAGCTACAAAATTTTATTTAAATGAAAAAGTCGGTTTTTTAATTACTACATAGTGTTTTCATTATTCATCAAAAATTGAACGTTTTCATAAAAATACCATAAAATCACCCAATGATAATTTCGATATTATGAATTAAAAAATGATGAAAATTTTATCAAAATCCAAAAATATAAGTTTCATAAATTATTTTCAAATTAATTCCCATTGTCAAAACAAAAAATATGTGTTTTTATGAAAAAAAATAAAAAACAAAAGATTGACACTTGATTATGTCGAATTTAATAGTGAAATTTCTTCTAATGGTCAAAATTAGATTAAATGGTAAAAATATAATCCAATTACACTTTAAAACCAATTAAACGCAAAATCTATCTATATAAATAATGTTGATGAAAATTCTGTTTTGAATTAAAATACAGTATTTTTCTCTATTTAATACAAAATGAACATTATCAGAAAAATACCAAAATTTCCTCCAAAGTAAATTTTGATGTCCCGATTATAAATATGAATTTTATTTTTTCAAATATATCATATATAAGTTAATAAAAATATATTTAAAAAGGTTTCTCCATCCCAATATGGTAATTAGACCTTTTAAAAAACACTAGAATATTTATGTTTAAAATTAGATTCATTCTCAATTTAAGCCTCTAATGTTTTTTCATAAATGTAAAATACTTAACAAAATTATTTAATCATATTATAGTTAGTTCTATTCATTCCTACCAATACAACTGCTTGATGTTAACAAATATATAAAATAATATTATATTATTATTTTTCAGTATAACTCAATGTTGTGTGCGACGTGATATTTAAAAAAATGGTTGTTGTGTATCGAGTATGCCATTGAACAGAGCATCACCATTAAATTAAAATTAAGATTTAATTCAAAAATATAAACAAATATGAAATTTTTTATTCATTATTTACCTAGGATGTTACAATATTGGTAGGCAAATATATAAAATCTCATAAAAATTAAAATTATATATTTCTTATGAACCACAATAATGGAAACTACCCAGCCTCAATGTTAATCAAAAATATCATCTTTATGACACCCAAAATCTATTTATAAGGACAATATATTCTATTATATTGAAAACATTACAAGATTTGGTCAATTAATTCATGAGAAAAAAAAATATTTTGAAACAGTTATCGACAGATTCAAACTCCTACTAGACCAAATCAAATCTCCAAAAATTTATTAAACATTTATCATAATTTTATAATTGATTAAGCCTCAATCACAATGGGTTGAAATCCATAAAATTATTTTTCATTATTCGAGGTACTCTATAACTCGCCCAATGATTCCATTAAAGATACATAACAAATTGTTCTAAGAAAAATAGAATAGAATATATGAATAAAAAACATATCCATACATTCTATTAAGAAGATTAATTTAAAATAATGTATCTAAACATTCAACACAAAAATTTGTAGAAAATTCCAGATTCAATCCACTAAATTAGTATGAGTTATACCCTCAACTCCATTATGTGTATCACTGTCTATCCTACCATTTTATAAAAAACAACTACAAAAATCACAGGCATCTCCACCAATATATCACCAAAATATAATCCAATAATTTTCCACATTATGTCCCATAGAAAATCATCTAAATAAGACACATAATCCATCATGGAATCATTATATAGTTAATATTGCATTTAGGCCCTAAAAAAATTAATCGATCCATTATAAGAAAATGATCTCACTCAGCTCAAGATAATTGTCTTTACCAAACAAAAAAAATTTACAATTTTTGGTTAACGAATTTATTTATCAGTTGTTACAATCACAGAAAACCTAAGAAATATTATTTCAATAATAATAAGTTTATTAAAAATGCTTCAATATGAACATCAATTCTGTCAACTAGAAGGAATAATGATGAAAATTTAACATGAATCATTATATTTTCTCTAATAGGAATTAACACATTTTCACTATTTAACCAACATTAAAGAATAAAAACAAGATAAATCATAGAATAATAAAATATAGCACAATATCATGAAAATGAAGTGGAAAACCACAAACATTATATAAACAAATGAAACCACTACAACCAAAATCCAAATATTTCATTATTTATGGTTTAAATTATTTTATTTTTAATTCCATAATTACACGATAGGACAGAAAATGATAATATATTAGTTCCTCTTAAAATAAGTATAAAACTATTCCCCTTCCTCAATGTTTTAAATTTCTTTTTAATTACAATAGAAAAACTAGTGTAGATCACTGATCTCCTCTCCCATAAGGAATAAAAGAACCATATAGACACCACACCATGAAAATGACTCCAGAAGAAAAAATAAATCCTTGAGAATAAGGATTATAAACTTCTATTTCATAGGGATATAAAATAGTACAAAATCCAAATAGTGAAGAATCCACTGATAAATGTGGAAATCTCAACTAAAAAATAGATCAATCATCAGGGGACTGATGTAGAATTTTATAAAAGGGGGGTTGAAATAAATTTTAAAATATATCTTCGATATTTAGGTTTTGGGAAGAATATTTTATAGAAGGAGAAGTATGAGGTGAGTTATATGATTTATAGGAAATCATAATTTTGAAAACCACGAAGCATCACCCTACACCACGACATACGAAGGATGACATTAGATAAAACTATTAAATAATGATAGAGGCTATTCCACAGCCTTCCTAGTCTTAGTCACATCTAATAAGCCTAGTAAAATCCACATCATTGATCTTATAATTCAGTCGAAGGAGATCATCATTACATAACAACCATGAAATATAAAACATTCAAGAAAGGAAAATCTATGCCACAACTCATCTCTATATTGTAGAAAAACCAAAAAATAAATAACAAGATAATCCTTTGATGATGGGACTTTACAAAAAAACCCAAATCCACAAAATATACTCATCTCCCCATTGGACCTTACATCATCGCACTAGCCTCAACAACACAATCCATCACTATGGTGTAAATGTTAGCTTGAATCCCATTTTTCCTCCTCTATAACTCCTCTCAAAACCACCCACACCTATTAAAGACAATGGAATCTTCTAAAAGGATATGATCCCTTAAATTATAAAACATTTAATTTGTCCTCATCCATGGGAATTTAAAACGAGACCTAGAGATAACGTAATTAGAAAGGGTCATCTGAGCAGCCACCTTAAGAGATACCTCTCAATAAGCTCTTTGTAATCGAAGAACAATAAAATCCGATAGAGGAAAATATTAGAAAACATTACAACACACGAAATCATATCCCAAGAATTCTTGGTTGTAAACCTCTTAAACAATATCACATCAAAAAATATGAAAAAAAGAATATAGAACAATATTATAATCTATATAATAGATAATATAACCAACCCATCTTTACATCAGAGTAACTAAGAATAAAAAAACATGGGATATTTGGTGTGTAGTTGTACCTCACATTTTTATGTTATCTCCTATATGACAGTTTTCCCCCAATGGATATGAAACCATGTAAAACCACAATAACATGAAAAGTTTATCTTGGTGGCCCTTGATCTCCATTAGTCACTCCTCAAAGGTTTCGTCATCTGTAATTTCAATCTCCATCTATTTGATAATTTAATGTTTATCATGAAGATATATTTGAATCCAAAACACATGAATTAGATCAAATATTTGTATCATCATTTTGGTAACTGATATATATTATACAATGGATCTGATAGTCACTAACACCCTAACATGCCCAAAAATGGGGAGAAATTTTACTCCCATGACCGAACCTTCAGTACCCATGATGAGTACTCACCTTCAATAACACATGATCCCCAATGAAAAACAGTAGTGATATCCTCCTATTAAAATCATAGGGATTTTAATGATCATGTGTATCCTTTATCCTATCACACATCACTTGAAACTTATCTGTTTTGAATTATTTCATTTCAAACATGAGAATTACTAACTCTCCAACCCAATTCTATAATAAATGGGAATGGAATGGTCAGCTATAAAAATAAATTTATATCTTGTTACCAATATTGGAGTGAAAATATTTTTGTTATAAAACAAAACTAAATGTGTGTTACTCACCCACAAACCTCTAAAATCTTAGATAGAAGAACAAAACATGCCTTCAAAATTCTCGATGGTCTTCTCTTGTGGATCATACATCTACAGAAGAAATGTATTGTTAAGTCACATCTAGGAGATAATAGAATTATGAATTCCTCTCCCCACCTTTGAGTAGAAATTAGGATCTCCATTAGAGATGATAATCCCTGAGACTCCATGAATCCTCACCACCTCCACTTTATACTACTATAAAAAGAACCATAGTTATTTTGGACCCTAAATTACAAAGGTGTGATTTGATTTCATCAAATGTTCCTTGATCCCCCATATATCCTCATACCCTCCCTGATATTATGGTAATATTGAGTTTAATTCCATCAAAATTTCATCCCACAACCAGTGAGAAACATACAGTGACATGAGAAAAAAACTGAGAACATGGGTTTAGCCTTCACCCTATAGATGATTGATAATCAGGTAATGAACATTGTAATAGAATGTTGCAAATATTTCCTCAAAAATATACCTCTCATAAAATGATAAATATTTTTCAATATATAATATTTTACCAAGTTTGATATGAGGAACTCACATAGAACCACCTCACATGTCACCAATGACAAGAGAATACTTTCCTTAAACAATAACCATCATTTTTCCTCCTTGGACCACCCATCAAGAGAATCAACATAGAGAACTCACTTATTATATACATTTTTGACAGAAAGCCCACATTGAGACTCGTATACATTTTTCAACAATCATTATTGCTCTATCATCACACAAAAAAAATCATCATCCACCAACCTCTCCAATATCAATATGAATCATATATATTTCCTCCATAACACTACAAAAATATCTAGTCTCTTGTAAGACATCATTGCATGACATTTTACATGGGGACTCAGCGACAACATTTCCCTTCCATGATAAATATATAATCCCTAATTTATTTTCCATAAACAATTCGAACAATAGTTAATGTCAAAAAATTTGATAATTTTTAATATAACAAATACATCGATCTCTTATGATCAATGAAAAAAATCATTTGGTGATGGGGTTTCTACCACAACATCATTGAAAATGAAAATTCTTCCAATATGAGATCACAGGTGGAATAGTTATGTTCATAAAATCAAAAATAAAATAAATAATATATAAAAAATCACATCTAGAGTATCATGTAACAAAAAATTCCAAGTAATTATGTGTCATAAAAATCATCAAACATAACTCTTTCATCTGGGAAATGGAAAACAGGGGATTATACCAACATATCAACCATGAATTTGAAATTTGTTTGACATAGGTGAGTCCACACGAAAACCCATTCCTTTTTAGTTAATTATATTAAAGGGGTCAAAATCTATTTGAAGTCATGTACAAACTACCTATAATAACCTGAATGAAAGGGGAATCTCTATAATATCACAACATTCTCTGGAGAATCCATGGAGATAAGTCACTTCATTAATGAATTATACATGAGCACCACTTGATGGGATAAAACATGATCAAAGAAAAAATTCATGAGCCCAAAACTAAAACTTTTATAGCTTCCTCTATAGTTTTAAATGGAAAATAAATACCAAAATGGACAACAAATGCTGTGTATTCTATTCCTTTGATTCAGAGTATAAAAACATTTTTTCGACCAAACCAACCAAAACTGGTCCAAAAACTCATTGATAAATGAATTAATGAGATCTATGGTCATATTTGGATCATTTTTCACACATAAAAACCTTTAAAAAAACACATAATAATTATAATGATATCAATTTAGAATCTTTTATTTGATTCAACCACAACTGATGATATCATAATCAAAATTCAATCTTTAATAACTAAATATATCCCTTCAACAAAAATGATAGATCATCAAAACCTATCAAATTTTATTCATTCATCATTTACACATGATTAATGTTATAAAAATTTATTTATATACATACATGCTTTTTACCTTATTTAGTAAAACAATAGGTGCGCCACAAGTTGAGATGCTCAGCTAGATAAAACCTTATTGCAAGAGATCGTCAATCTGTATCTATAAGTCCTGTAACACCCAATGCTTTATCCTATGGGACACATTATGATTAGAGATTATTCTAAATATATCAACATTCCAATCTTGATATCCCATAAATTGTGTACTTAAACATACTCTTATATAAAACCATCAGGGTACTCTTCCACAACCATAGAAAACACTAACTTATAAACCATTAATGAGACAAAAATTGACTCGATCAATAATGAAGACAAGAAAAGAACTTACTTATATCCTATTCAAGGGTATCAATCCCCAAATAATCCATGTAGACTCTCTATTATAATCATAGAATATGATCTATAAAATGATGCAATCTAGATTAGTTAACACCAATTACAGTTAGTCTGAGGTGAAAATGATTTCACATGGCTATATTTGAAAACCTAGAAAAAAATACCAAAGTTACATTATTCCCAACACTACTTAAAAGTATACACATGCATTATATAAACTATCTTGACCTATAACTAGTGTAGTTAGTTCCATTGAAACTAGAATCCTCTACTCCACAATTCCCAATGAAAGACGAGGGAAGATCTAATGATGGAGTGTGTTCAAATTGAATCTAACAAGGAAATCACCCATGTATAAAGAAAGAAAATTAATCCCTAATGAATTTCCAAATAATCTAGTAGTGGAAACTATAAATGATACATTGAGGCATTACCTTTCTAATATCCTCTCTGAACCTAATTATGACCACCAAGATGGTAGAAACCTACTCTCAAAATAAAATTACAATCATAATGTTTTCTTATTCCTTCCTCATAACCCATATATTATTCATTGGATAAAAAAACCTAGTGATACGATCTTAGTATAAATTTCTATACCGGTGTAACTTGATGGAGAACCGTCTTTAGATGCCTTATTCTCAAAAAGTTATGACACTCAGTCCATTTTCCATCATCTTATCTAGAGGAACAACAAACATATAATCCCTTGTATGGGGCCTTAGAGCTACAAAGCCTCGTGAAATAAGAAGAAGATGTATGTGACATACTCAGACTATCTAAAACCCCGTATTTAAAAGATGCTTGGATCACCTTATAAAAGCTCTAAAATGTTAATAATCATGATTAATCCTCTCTCATGATGATCAATATCTGATTATCTTCTAATAAATATAGTCTTGTCTCACTAGTAAGTCTATATATGTCAAAAATATAAACGGGTTGGCCTATAGATTGATCACATAATGAAAAACCTCTAAAAATGTGTTTTTTGGATTAATCATCTAGAATTAGTTATGAAGAATATAAGAAAAGGTCCAAGAAATAAATTCAAAATTTCAACGCACAATTTCTCATTTGTCAATGGGTAAACAGATCCTAATGATAGAAAAAAATTGCTAGATAATAATGAAATTATACTTGGAACTGGTCTTAGAAATTTTAATATGAATTGAATGACTCTTTAGGATCTTAGAGGAATAATACCCACTGCTACATTTATGACCCACAGAACATCATTCCATAAATTGAACCACAATTATTCTTCCAATAATAGATTGATCTAATGGTTATCTACACAACCACTAACTAGTCCTATCTCACTGAATCTAAAATGGATCAATTATACTTCTATAGACAATAATTCAGAATCTCTGGGAGTGTCCCCAACAATGACTCTCCATCACTCACCGGAACCTTGTAAGTATATGTGTTTACATCCTACTTAACATATTCTGAATAAATTTTTTTAAGGAAATCAACATGTAGTCTTATATGTGAAAGAATAAATTGTTAGGGTCTCCTAAAACTAAAATTTGGAATATCTATAAATAATTAATTAATTTCATACATAACCGTAAATCCTACCCAATTAAATCCCTGGTGAAAACTGGAATGTTGTGAAAATGAGTACTTAGCATTTACACTATAACCACTATCACTTCGCTTAGTAGTCTTACTAAATTTTAAGGTCCTTAAATAAAATCATATAAAGCCCAAAATAACTAAATCCTAATAAGTCACCTTGGTTTACATTCCATAGTAACTCAACTAATATTGTGTACCTAATAACCCATGCAGTCCTCACGATTCCCTACCCTCAAACTCTAGTCAATACCACAACCTATCCATTAATACAACTCTATAAAAACACCCTCCCCCAAAAGTTACACAACCTAGGTGGACAATTTGTGAAGGGGTAAGGATACCATAATCATTTCACCAAAAATTGATGGTTTCGCAACTAGCATGAATGGTATGTCATGTATATTGATGAGAGGAATCATAATCAATGAATAATGCAGAATAATTGAATATATAAATCAGCCAATCAACTTGTAGTCATTAAATAATAAATGATCCCAATACATTTGTCTAATTAAATAAAAAATGGACACATGCAAAAGAAGAAACATGGACTATATAGAAATCATCAGCAATGACCTTGAAGCCACATTTTATTCTAAGCAACACCCCAAACTAGAAATGTATAGCTCGATCACAAACCAACTCATCTGGACTTGGAAATTTGTTTCTAAAGATATTGTGTGGGAAAAACGATTATACTCCATAGGATCCTCCCTAGAGCCCCTCAAGTAAAAGATAAATAACGAATACTAAATCCTAGGGAATAAAAAAATTGAAGAAAGATCATCACCTAATCAGGTATGATAATCTCCCGTCATTACTGTGGTTATCCCATCATGTAACATATATAAGTAATAAAATAATACAATGAATAATATAATGATAAGGTACCTAACTACCACTCACCTACTAATTTTCTTCTTTTCACCAACATTCCATGTCATAAGGAATTTAACTCCAATAAATAATCTAACATGAAAACACATTGGAAATTATAACATATCACGATCCTCATGCATCAAATCATCTCATCATTAATATCTGCATCTACTTATAGTTACTGAGTAGTTCTTAGGCACCACCATAGCTTTTACATTGTGTATTATACCTCAATCTATCTCATCTAATAGACATCATTCCTATAGTATTAGTCAAGATACTACATCTTGAGATTCATCTATGTAAAATAATCACAAGTCATTAAATCCATCAAAACACATATATAGGTGACAAATAGTGTGCATTCCAGTACATAAAACTACCAGGAGAAGAGAGGAGGGAAAGAGGTGTTTGCCACACATCCATTTCTCTCCAATATTGGAGTTGGAAAAAACACTACCCTAGAGTCTGTTAGATGTAATTAAACCTTCCAACATGGGTGGGGTACTATATGAAATCACATAAGATAGGAATATATATATATATAGCTCATGAACCAATCTATGGGAAATTTCCTTTCCTTAACATCAAATATTGTTTACCATTCCTAGACACCCAATATACACTATTATAAACTAGATATCCAATTAG
Source organism: Viscum album (assembly GCA_963277665.1). Classification (NCBI taxonomy): domain Eukaryota; kingdom Viridiplantae; phylum Streptophyta; class Magnoliopsida; order Santalales; family Viscaceae; genus Viscum; species Viscum album. The sequence continues at coordinate 1,246,067,380 of OY728141.1, read as the reverse complement.
AACACAATCATTTCAGTTGACATTAATATAATTTGTACGAATAATATTTCATTTTTATAGAACTATCAATTGATTCTCATTACCTCAAAGAATACTATAACCTCCAACAAGGATCCAAAATAATTATTATAATTCCATAATTTCACTAATCCTCCAACCCATTTGTATAAAATATTTAACAATTAAATTCTATTGTTCCATGTACAATAGAATGCATCAAAATATTCCATAAAGGTTACAAAACATTGAACAACCTACATTGTTAATCAATGGGGAATGGATTCCTAGAATAATCCACCCCACCATCCATCATTTTAGGTATATAAAATATCATGAAATAATCATAGTTTTCCTCACAAAAAAATAATCCAAATGATTAGTTTCATCCCACTATATCAATCCACATTCCCACACAACTCCACTATGTATATCAAAATCCATCTCCACATTATTAGTCCAACTTCTGCCACAAACTTGGGCATCACCACCCATGACACTACTAACCATCAGCCATTCTATGCTCATATAAAGTTTCATAAAAAGGCATGTTATCTAAAAACACAATGTATTATGAAATCAACAAATAGGTAACATTTCATTTAGGCCATAGAAAAATTTAATCCACCCTTCAAAAGAAAAAAGGATCCCTTAGACCCAAACAATTATCAAAATCAAATAAATATTATTTTATCATCTTGAATCTTCTAATTCATTTTTCACTGGTTATAACCATAGGAGTCATATATCATCATCTATAAATAGATAAATAATATTAAAAAATTCTTCAATAATAGATTCAATTTCATCAAACATAAGTAAGATAAATTAAAATTTAACTTTCCATTATTATTTACCAAAAAAATCAATATATATGTTCTTTAATCATTATTGAAGAATAAAAAACATATTAATCCTTAGAATTATCAATTATTGAACACTGTTTATAAAAAAAAGGTAAACTGCAAACATGACATAAAAACCTGTGATCACTACAACCTAAAATCTAATTCATTAAAAAATTTTATCAACATTATTGTTTATTTATATATTATGTAATGTGATAAAGTACGATAACATCACTAATTCAGATAGAATAAAAAACATGAATCATATCCCAAAAACTAATGACCTCAACATTAATCAAACAAAAAAATGGATCAACCTTTGGAAATATTTAATATCCTCTCTCACAATTAATCAATAGTCTTTCTGAATCCTACACCATGAATATGTCACTAAAAATCGATATAAACCCATCATAATAATGGAGATAAACCTATATATCATAGAAATATAGAATAGTCTATATTTAACTAGAAAGATCATGAATCATAGATGAAGATAGAAAACATACATAATATCCAAAATGATAGAACATTGGGATAATGGTGTTTAATACAATCAAAGGGGGCTTCAGATGAATTGAAATATCTCCTTGGAACATATGGTTTTTGGAATAAAATTTTGGAATAATTTTTTTAAAAGGGGTATAATATTTAATAATTTAACTAGAATTTAGAAGTCCACGATGTCTCTCTATGAAAAATAGTGTAAGGAGGTTAAAATTAGGAAAAATTGAGACATATGTAAAGTGGTTACAATGCAGCTTGCCTATTCCAAGACACATATAAGAAAAATGGAATGTTCCATGCTATATATCCAAAAATTTAATTGAATAACCATTATTTAGAGGCAACATTATGATGTACAAATATTATTTCGATGCATAATGTTACTCCATAACTAAAATACAAGGAATATTAACCATAAAAATGGTTGAACCACCGAAACCTATCATATCAAGCCTCTACACCACAATAAATAATCCACTCTAAAACCTCATATCCAAACTTGTCCCTAGAGATTATCACAATCTTCAATATCATTTTCCAGTTCTGTAACACCCCAATATTTTATGAGATACAATTTTTAAATTTTTTTGATGTCTTGTGTTGTACTCAACACCAAATATTAGGTTTCACTATATGCAACATCGTATTAGCTTGTATTGTACACAATAGTTTTCTTGGATTTTTTTACACACAATTTCACGTTCTTTTGATAAAATCAATTTCACACAAATCTAATTATGGATTTTGTTCAATGTATAAAATAAATATATTTGGATTATGTTATATGAATCACCAACAGAATATTACAGTATACGTAACACTGACTTGTCTTGCATTATAAGCAAGGGAAACCGTCCTTGATAGCTTGTGTTGTACGCAATACCGAGTTCCACTAAACAGTGATATATTATTAAAATATTATTATTTAATGGGATAAAAACTAGCCATTATGAATTTTATTAACAAAAATTTGAATTTTATATAGCATTTACATTCATCTTTTGTATTTTCTAAATGTGATATAAGAACACATTCAATTTTTGGGATAAGAAAAGTATTTATCAAAAAAATGATGTTTTGAAACCTTTTGATGGGACACCCAATTTAAATATACTTTTTGAAAATTTATTATATTTCATTTTAAAAAATAAAAACTTATTCCTTTAAGGTAGAAATATAGAACACTAATTTTCTTTCAATGTTGGTATTTTTTGGAAAAGATTAATTTTTTTGATAAATATTAAAAATAATGAATTTTTTTTAGTTTAAACTCATTAAATATTAAAATTATATTTTGTATTAGTTTTAAATTTTAATTAATTTATTTATTACCATTATGGTTTTTGAAAATTATTTTAAACAATAATTTTTTATAAAAACATTTCCCTTTTAAAAGGGTCATTTTTTCAAAAACTGTTTTTTTCTGAATTTTTAACGATTTCATTTAAAATTTTATTCTACAACATTGGTGTATTGAATTTTGAATAATAGATGTAAAACATTGATTTAGGAGTTCAAAAATTGGTATGTAGGTACCTTTTATTTTTTACTAATATGAATGGTAACCACGTTAAATTGTAATACCACATTAATGGTTAATTTAGGTACTTTTGGATAAAAATAAAATTATAATGACAATAAAATGTCCAAAACAAATGAAATGATTTTATTTGATGGATGTAATTCAACCCTTAACACATAAGGATATAAATTATGACATGTAATAGACACATGTCCAAGAAAATGTCTTAAATATTATCCAAATCAATGAAAGACGCAAAGTGTCATGTTGATTGTCTTTAATATCTTTTATGTGTTCACATATGGAAAATTATGTGATATCAAAGAATCTAATTTGTTAATTTTAACTTAATAATAAAATCCATAATATAAATGTACATTTGACGTTTTGGGGCTATTTGAGAGATATTATGGTATTTTTAATATTTTATCTAACAAAAATTTAGAGATTTCACATTCATGTATTGAATAATATATCCTTCTTTAAATATGATTATAAAAAAGATAAATTCGAATATAACTTATTATTTTTATGATAAAATGTTTGTATTTATTATGGTAATTTATTTTTAATTTTTTAAAAAGAAATAATCACCTTAAAAGGTTTATATATGGATGATGCAAACAATATTTAATTTATGAAAACCCAATAAACTAATTTTTTTAAAATTTTAATAACCATTAATGGGATAATGAAACATTAAAAAAATCTATTGGTATATTATATATCGACCATAATCATTAAATGGTCAAAATAAGGTCCCTTTGGAGCTATATAGAATTGATTATGACAATTATTTTTTTTTTAATGTAATGTTAAAATTGTATCATCCATACATTAATAAGTATAAAATTTTTAATATTTTATTTTGATATATATTAATTAATCCACTTATATTCATAATAAATATATCAAATTTATTTTCAAAATATTATTTTAGTTTTAATATCTCTTCATCATATGAGTATATTAAATAATTACACATTATTGAGATAGTAATTATCTTATTAAGGGTAATATCAAATAAATGTTATTTAAAAAATTAAAATAAATATAATTTGGGATAATTAAATTTTCAATTAAATTTTATTTATTTACATGAACAATTAGTTATATAATTTAATTTATTTTTCTAGAATAACATCTTTCTTGATATTTTTAAAAATCAATGAAATGAATAGTGTCAAAATCGACACAATTGATATTTTTTCAAAATAAATGTTTATTATATTAATTAAAAATAATAAAAAATATAAAAATAATAGATTATTTATTAAATGGTCTAAAATATCATAAATTATTAATTTATGGTCCAATTTAATTCAAATATGTAATTTTTGTACCCTTTTAATGTTGATATATTTGTTACCCTAGTTAAAAATAAATAGAATAACTAAGTATCAATTAAAAAGATAATTCTTAAATTATAAATAAACACTTATCTAAAATTTAATGGTTCATGATATTAAAACCCCATATCATATAATATTCTAAATTGGGACATTTTGGATATTATTATTTTGCGTTTGATTTTTTTATAAATTAATTTTTTTGAGGTTTATAAATGTGACCCTCACCTCAATTATAAAAGGTCACCTACTCCCTCATTTATTCAAAGCTCATTAGGACTTAATGTTAATCCTTATACTAGAAATTTATATTAGAATATTTTTTATTTAAATTATAAATGTGATGGTCTTATCAAAATACTAACAATAGTTCCATTAATAGGATATCTAAATAGAGCACATCAAAGAAAAGGTAGTATACTCTACCGATTCTTTCATATTTATTTCTTCTTCTACTTTCACAAAATGAGTTTTTTAAATATTTAATAAAAAATAATGTCAAACATATATAATGAGATTTTATTGTTATTATTAAATTACCATATTCCATATTAAATTCACCATAATAAAAATGAAATTACCACGTGTGCGTATGTACGACCTACCTTCTCCACGTCATGGTGTATTTTGTTTTTCACCACTACCATGCATGGATGGGCATAAAAATTGATGTTATAACTATATATGATTATTATTAATCAATTTTGATTCTGAAATATAGTAAACTATAGAATTAAATATCATTAAATAATTATGGGAAAGATATCATCGCTCGTGCGTACGTATGGCCTACTATTTCCATGATGCGATGTGATTCATTCTAAAGGATTACCATTCAAGAATGATTATATACTTGTATATAATGAATAAATATTGTATTTATTTTGTTAATATTATTTTATAATGATATAAATATGACCTAATAAGGATACCTGGATCTTATTCGATGAAACATGCATATGATCAAAAAGCAGTTAATAACTAAATAACGAGTAACTAAAAATGTTACTAACAAACGGATGAAAATATGAACATAAATATTATCAGAAAAATGATTATGATTCTATAATGAATCATTAACATTATTTAAATAATTATAAAATATTTTCAAATATATACAATGCTTATCTGATCTATGCTATGGGATTATTTTACTATCTCATTTTTATCAGAGATTATTTAAACGTAAGTATTTACTGGGTATGTACTTGTCATCAATGTACATGGTTTCTAAAAATGATTTCATAAAATGTTTAATATTCTTATATGAATTTCTAAAGACATTTTTACTCATTTTTTAATTTTACTACATGGTATGGAAGGATTCTTTTTTTGTTTACCGTACGAGGTTCTTTTTGACCTTTCGAGTAAAAGAATAATGTGAATGTATTTTTAACTTATACAACCTGAATGTATGTTTACATCTTCATAAAGCCTTCTTTACATGAATATTCCTCTAAATTATTACATGGTTTTTTTCAACTAAATTATTTTCTTTTAAAATTGCATTGAGTTTTTAAAATAGATAACGTTTTTGAAGAAGGAATGATATTTTCCTCCTGAATTATGCTCAGGTGTTTTATCGAAATTACTTTCCATATATGATGACATAAAGTTAATTTTATATCCCTATTATTAAATTTATTTTATTGTATTTATTATTTAATTATATTTATGAAATATATTTATCTTGTTTGGATTATGTTATGATGGAATGATGTTTATGAAATCAATAATATTTCATGGGTTACGCTATGATGAATGATTTATGTTATTATGGAACATGTAAGAAGGATTTAATTATTAAATGATGGGACCTATATCTCCCTTCAATTCATTTTTCAAATATTTATTTCTCACGAGATAGAAATGACGGGAATGGATTTAAATCTGGTTCAGTAAATCCTACTTGGAGACGAAAACAAACCCGATTCAGTAATGGACTTTGTCCACTATGATGGTCATGGAAACAATGCCTTGGAAACTATGGAAATAATATTATGGGATTATTTTTTTTCCAAAATTCCAGATGTTATGCTAATTCTATTTTATCCTGGAAATTTTTTCTTTATGATCTATGTGTCATGTACTTCCATGATTTATTTCATATCTCCAGATTTTGATATTCAAAATTTATTTTCAAGTTTTTACATTCTTCTGATTATGTTATGTATGATGTTTTGTATGTGTATCCTTATTGTGCATTTGATCTCACCCCTTTTCATATGTTTTTTTTGGTAAATTAATAAAAAAAATTGTAGTAAAAGAAAACAGGGAAGATCATTGCTGCAGATTTTGAAGATATCTCAATAATTTAGAATATTATGTTCCAAGATTCCAAAGACTCTAAACATGTACAGTTTGTGGCCATCTATTTGTGTCATGTATTGAGTGTACTTAAAAAGTAATGTAATTTCTATTTATGTCTAGCTTGGGTTTCTATAGTTAGTATCATAGGAAATGTTTAGCCAACCTTTGGAAACTAGGATGAAAAAACATTAGTGAGATCCCTAGATATATTTTTAAGGTATGTCTAGGGATATCCCTAAGGATAAGTATAACTATTGGATATAGTCCTAGAATAATGTTAAGTATCATGAATAACATAGGATTAAACCTGATATGTTATAGATTTAATGTACTCCCACTTGATTGTATTGTTTTCCTAGTATGAGTTTTGCCTCTAACATAGATATTTTTGGTTTTTAGACAATGTATGGAACGTAAATGAACCATATTGATGGTCATTGCCCGGGAGAATGTGATGATTTTCCTCCTGAACTGCCAAATGTTATGGGAGATGGAATGAAATATCTTATTGATATACCTACACTGGCTATAAATCATTCCGGACATTCAAATGGGAAGAGAATATAACAACATTCTGTTGAGTCCTTCATGAGGAAACATCCACATTCTTTCAGTGGGTATTATGATTCACTTATTGTTGAACAATAGATATGTACCATTGAAAATTTATTTTCCATCCTTTGTTGTTTGGAACATGAAAAAATAATTTTGGTTGTTTATCATATAGAAGGTGAATAATATAAGTGGTGGACTCTAATCATGAATACAATTCAGCAATATAAAATTGATTCCATGGAATGGGATGAGTTCCAGAAAATGTTTTTCAATACGTACATTCCTAGAATCCTTCGAACAGATATGAAAAAATTAGTTCCTTGGACTTAAGAAAAAAGATGATGAATATGTTGGTACCTATGAAGTGAATTTTACAATACTATCATGGTATGATTTTGAAATTATCAACCAACCTGAAAGTAAATTTGATTGATTCTTCAGTGGATTAAAACCATGTCTACAAGGGGAATTAGCTATAAGATACTTTAGTATCTTTGTAGGGATTGTGTGTTGGGATATCAAGGTAGAAATGTAATTCGGTGTTATATATAAAGATCCTAGTTTTGAAAAGAAACGAAAGATTGTGTTCAATGGAAAATCATAACAAACAGTGAAAGGAAGATGAATGTTTCTTTATGCTCAATGTGTAGAAAGAATCATGTTGAAGGCTTTCTTAAAAGGATTACAGAATTTTTTAAGTGTGGAAGAGGATTTAATCAAGCAGTTGAGTGAAAAATTAATGGGAAAAAGGTTTCTAATGATGTTAATAGAGGAAAGACTATAGAGAATTCACCACCCAAACTTCAATGCAACATGTGAATTTAAATAGGTCATTATGCTAATCAATGACCAAATATGAGTATTAATGATGATGATCGACATAAAAAACCTCTTAAAATCATAAAAAAGGGATATCACATGTGATCACTATTGATTGTGTTGAGTATGACAACAATGTGGTGTAATTAATAAGTGTTTTTGTAATGGGATTTCAAAATAGAGTTATATAATCTATTTTATGGAAATATGGAATATTAAAATATCGATGTATTGATCCATCATGGTTTTCCATAAACATATAGTACCGGTAACCATCCAAAGTGATTGAATTTTTTTTGAAAGAACTTGATATGCACATATAGAAAGGATAAGAAGATAATGAAATGTTTGATAGTATTGATGATCGCATGACTGATATTATGACATAGCGGTATCGTGGCATGATTATATATAAAATTTTGGTACTTTTGGTGTGTGGAAATAGTTTATTTTAATAGAATGTGTGTTTCCACTAATGTTCAAGGGTAATTCAAGTCATTATAGTGTAATAATAGAATACATGATTACTTTATTCATATGTTTTAATGCGATAACCATAAACTGCCTTATGATTTGATAAAACATCAATAATGTCAATTAAAATACATTTCTTTAAATAAGATATGATGTGTAAATTGTTCAAGGGATGAACAATGGTGAGATTCTACCAAAATTGAGTAAGTATTTATTCTCAAGAAAAATTATTAAACATTAAGAACATGATCTTGAAACCAAAAATGTTATCCTAATACATTATTATATGATGAATCAGATAGTCCCTTAAATCATCACATTTTTATGGATTTCTTGTTGTTAACTTTCTCCAAAACTTTTTTATCTCTCACTATCCATCAAAACTTGATTGTTTTATTTCTCTTCCATTTCCATGTTTTTCCATCTTTGTTCTCCCACATGGAAACCCATTGATGAGTTTCTTGGGGAAACCATTATGTTTCTAAAAATCATTTTTGAAATGAATTTTTAATTTCCCTTTTTAGAATGTGGGTTTACATGAAGGAAACATTCATGTAGTAAACCTTTTAGAACCCTGAAGAATTTCAAGGGAGAAATTCATTTTAAGTGGGTATAATGTCACACCAAAATATTTTATGAGATATGTTATTTTGAATTTCATTGATATATTGTGTTTTACTCAACACCAAAGGTTACATTACTCTTTATTTAACACTGTATTAGCTTACAGTATATGCCACACTATTCATGGAATGTGTTACACAAAATTTCGAGTTCCTTTCATATATTTCATTCCATTCAACACTAAGTATAAAATTAGTTAAATTTATAAAAGATATTTGTTTGGATTATTTTCGAAGCTAAACCATTGAAATATTTCACTAAATGTAACACTGAATTGTCTTGCATTACATGCAAGAGAAACCTTCCAAGATTACTTGTGTTATACGCAATACCAAGTTTTACTAAACAAAGATATATTATTAATATATTATTATTCAATGGAATATAAACAAGATATTATTAATATTAACAACCCCATTTTTAATTTTATATAACCATAACATTCATATTTTTTTAACATGATATAAGAACAAATTCAATTTTTCAGATAAAAGAAGTATTTTTCAAAAAAATATTTTTTCCTCCTTTTGTTAGTGCGCCCATTTTAAATCTAGTTTTTGAAACTTTTTTATATTAAATTTGAAAAAATAAACTTAATATTTTAGTGCAAGAGATAAAAATTTACTTTGGATGAATTTTTGATATTTTTCATATAAGATTCATTTTTTTATGAATATTGAAAATACTATTTTTTATATTTTAAAGAATATAAATATTAGAATTATATATTAGATTATATTTAAATTTTAAATATTTAATATTTATCCAATTATTGTATTTTAAAATGATTTTATATATGAATTTTTTATAAAAACATTTTCCTTTTAAAAGGGGCATTTTTTCAAAAAATATTTTTCATTGCCTTTTAAGGGTTTTATTTTAAATTTAATTATGCAACATCTATTCATTGGATTTTTAAAAATGGATATAAAATCTAGATTCATGAGGTAAAAATTTGGTAAGTATGTCTCTTCTAGTTTTTATCAATATGAATAGTAACTGTGGTAAAATTTATTTCCACGATAAAGGGTAAATTGGGTAATTTAGGATAAAAATAAAATTATAATTACGAAAAAAATGTCCAAAAAATGAAAAAAAATTATTTGATTAATGAAATTATACCCTTGATACATAAGGATCTAAATTTTGTCATTTAATGGACACATGTCCATAAAAACGATTTAAATAATATTTAAATTAGAGAAAGACACAAAATGTCATTTTCATTTTCTTTATTACCTTTTATGTGTTAACAAATGGAAAACATGTGATATAAACAAATTAAAAAGGTAAATTTTAAATTCAAAAAAATATTTCAATAATATAAATTTATATATAACTTTTTTGTGCTATTTTGGGGGATATTATGGTATTTTAATATTTTATCTAGTTAAAATTTAAAAATGTCACATTCATGTTTCAAATAATATTAAAATTTTAAATTATGGATTTTGAGAAGATAAATTGGACAATAAATACTTATATCAAATTTAAATGTTTATATTTATCACGGTAAATTATTTGTAATTTTTAGAAAATTAATAATCACCTTAATGTTTTATATATGGATGATGGAGAAAATATTAAATTGATGAGAAATTGATGAACTAATTTATATTAAATTGGTAATGACCATTAAAATCCCCAAAAACATTACCAAATTTTACTGGTCGAGTATATATTGACCATAACCAACCAATGATTAAATTATGGACCATCTGAAGCCTTGTGAAATTTATTGTGACAATTATATTATATTATTTAATGTAATGTAAAAATTCTCACATTCATACTTTAAGAAGTATAAAATTTTTATTATTGTATTTTTAAAAAGTTAAATTCATCTGAATATATTGTTAAGAAATATAGTAAATTTATATTCATATAAGTATCTTATTTTTAATTTTTTTCATCAAATAAGTATATTAGATAATTACACAATATTGATTTAATACTTATTTTATTAAGGGAAATATCAAATAAATGTTATTAATAAAATAAAACTAAATTTAATATAAACAAAAAAAATTCCAATGAATTTAATAGATTCCTTTGATCACATAGTGAGATGATTAATTATTTTATTTGACGATAACATCTTATCGTGATTTTTTTAAAATTCCAAGAAATGAATAGTGTCAAAATTGACACAATTGATATTTTTTAACAAATAATGATATATTATATTATTTCAAAATCATGAAACATTTTAAAAAATATATAGAATAAAAGTTATACGGTCGAAAAATTCCTAAATTATTAATTTATTGTTTAATTGAATTCAAAGATGTAAATATTTCACCCTTTCATGTTGAAATATTTGTTAACGTAGTTAAAAATTAAATAGATTAACTAAGTATTAATTAAAAAGATAATGCTTAAATTGGCATAATTACTTTTTAAAATTTACTCTTTGATGATATTACAACCCTATATCATGTCATATTGTAAATTGGGAATTTTTGGATATTTTTAATAGGGGTTTTTTTTAAAATTAATATTTATGAGGTTTACAAAAGGTCCCTTCACCTCAATTATAAAAGTGAAACTCCTTTATCATTTTTCCACTACTCATTAATCATTAAATTTCATCCATTACCTTCACATTTCTATTCTAAACTTCTTTATTTAAATTATAGAGGTTATTGTTTTCTCAAAATTCAAACCCTAGTTCAATTAAAAGGAGATATAAAGAGAGCATGTGAAAGAAGAAGTAATATCCTCTACTGAGCCTTTCATATTTCAAAGTTCATTTATTTCCACTTCATGAGTTGTTTCATTATAGAATAATAACTCCAGTACCACATATATAATGAGTTGTTATTATAATTATGAAACAACCATATTACACTTTTTATCCATCCTATGAAATATAAAATCACCACATGTGCGTACTTACAGATTACTATCTCTACGCCTTGGTGTAATCTGTTTCTCCCCACCACCTTACATGGATGGGAATAAAAATAGATATAATAACTATATATTATTATTATATTATTATTTTTATTCTGAAATAGTATACACCATGAAATTGTATACAAATCAATAATTATGGGAATGATATCATCGCTCGTGCGTACGTACAGCCTCCTGTCTGTATGCTGCGATATGATTTGTTCTACATAATAGCCATTCTAGCATGATTATATAAATGTATATAATGAATAAATACGGTATCTATTATGTTAATATCATTTTATAAGTATATTAATATAACCTAATAAAAAGAAACAAAACTTATTCGCCGAAACTTGCATATGATAATAAAGCAGTTAATACCTGAATAATGAGTAACAATGAAATGTTACTGACAAATGGATGGAAATATGAACATAAATGTAAACAGAAAAATGATTAGGATTTTGGAATAAATCTATAACATTATTTAAATCATTACATATGATGTTTTGATAAATACAAATCTTATACAACCTAAGGTATGGGATACTTTTCAAATATAATTTTTATCTCAGATTGTTTAAACGTAAGTATTTATTATGGATATATTTATAATCCTTGTCCATGTCATCTAAATATTATTTTCTTAAATGTGTACTATTAATATATGTATTCTTAATGTCATTTTTACACATTTTTTATTTTACTACAAGATATGTAAGGTATCTTTATATAGTTTACCATATGTGGTATTTATTTACATTACCAGTAAAAGTACGAGGAGATTGTTTTTTTACTTATAATGCATGAACATATTTATACATCTTCATAATGACTTATTTACATGAAGATTCATATACATTATTTCATGTTTTTTTCAACTAAATTCTATTTTTTTATAATTACATACCATTATTAGAATAAAATACATTTTCGAAGAAGAAAGGATATATCCTCAAGTTTTAAGCACACGTGTTTTATAAAAAAAATCCATCTATTATGATATAGGGTGATGTTTATATCCTTATTTATATATTGATTTTATTTTTTTGTGATGGAATTATTTTTAGGAAATCAATTAATATTTTATATAATATATTATGATGGAATGTTTTTTAAGAAACCCATAATATTTCATGGGGAATGTTATTATGAATGATTTATGTTTTTGTGTCAAATGTAAGAATTATTTCATTATGAGATGGGGGGACCTATATCTCCCTCAATTACATTGAGTACAAATTTATATCTAATGATAAAAACATGAATATAATGGCAAGTAAATATAGTTCTGTAATACATTGTTTTAATGGAATGAAAACTCGGTTCAGTATTAGATGTTGTCCACTATGATGGTCTTAGAAAAAATACCTTGGCTACTATAGAAATCATATTATGTGTTTTTTCCACAATTCCATGTTTTATTCAATTTTTATTTTATCATGTATAATGTTTCTTTATGATCTGTTCCTTGTATACTGTTGATATTTATTTCACAACTCTATATTTTAATATTCAAAAGTAATGTTCAAGTTTTTAAATTATTATGATTATGTGATGTATGATGTTTTCCATGCTTATCCTTACTGAGCATTTGAGATCACCCATTTTCGTATGTTTTAATTTCCCCTGGATGTAAACTATGTTTTTAGGTAGGAAAAGAAAATGGGGAAGATCTTTATGGGAGATGATGAAGATCTTTCACCAAGTTAGATGAATTTGTTCCATGTTTCTATAAACACTAAATTAAAATGGATTTAGGAATAAATTTTTGTCATGTATTATGTATTCCAAAAAATTTAATGTAATGTAACATTACATAAATCATGGGTAACTATAGGTTCTATATAATAAATTTTAGTTAAAATATCTTGTTTCCCCCTCCAAGCCTCCTCTTAAATCCTCCTACAGCAACAACTCTAAATAAAATAGTCTTCAAGTATCTGAGAACTTATAGAGTCTCAAATTTTTATGGAAATTAAAAAATTTGAATCATATTATTAAATCATTCTTTATATTAATGATGATATATAGAAAATTATAGGTTTTGAGTCTTTACATTGAAACTGAAATTCCAAATCTGTTAGCCTTTTCCTATTTTGATATATATATTTTCTAATAGACTAAATGTATTTCGTAATCAAATTCATATGACGATAGTCCATTTATAAATTTCTCATTCCATATAATCCTCATTTTTCACAATAATTATTCATTGAATTATAATTAAATCACTAAAGTATCAAATTAAAATAAATTTCCCCTTAATCTTTTCTAAGTGACATCTTGGTGGACATCAATAATTTCTTGAAATTAGAAAAAATATTATAATTATCAATGTGTTTTATTTATCAAAAAATTTCCAAAATACTATTCAATATAAAAAATATTATTTTGAAATAATATATAAGAATCATTTTAACATGATGCTTACATATAATCTTGATATTTTTTAATGAAAAAATCCCATCCTTACCCCAATTGGTATTATTATTTGAATAATTATTCACATGGTTCTCAATCACAAGTATTATACCCATAAATTTTTATGGCTTGATTTTATCAACAAGAAGGATACCTATACCATTTTATTGGTAAATTTTGAGTCCCATTTATAAAATTCTTCATGATTAATAGAAATATCAATATATAACTGAACTTTGATGCTAATTTTTAAATACAAAACCATGGTAACTCAATCTTGAGTCCTCAAGGAGGCCACTATAAGACCTAAACTGATCATCACGTTTCCTAAAACTAATAACTAGTTCAAAGGGATTATAGTATAAAAATAGCAAAAAAAATATGTGGAAAATAATTAAATATTAATGGATGTTAAAGTAAAACACTATTGAAAAAATAATATTATAAAAAAAATTCAAATTATTTATGTTTTAAAAACTAATTATAAGTATATAAAAACATACTGATAAAAGAAAATTAATATTATCCAAAACTCAAAGCCACCTAACATGTCATGAGATATATCTGTCAATGATTTGTGGCTCAATACTAAATTAGAATGATGGCTTAAAATTTTAGGAATCATATCCACTAAAATCTATGTTTCCACCAAATTACACTTGTAGTGGTTTAGTATAAAATCAATCTGATTTTCCTAATACTAAAAAAATACCTTACATTAGTAATCCAAACATGACACTAAAATAAAAAATTTATAAAATGATAATATAAATAATTTTACAAAATTATTATAATTAATAATCAATTCCATTAAAAAGAAAATAAGTTAATCATAATTTTAAAGTAAAAAACCAATAATTCCATTGTCTCTAATTAAATTATTATTACCTAATAGTTGAAACAAATATAATACTCCCACGTCAACAACACTATACCCCAAATTATAAACAAATATTTTTTCACTAATTATTCATGTATTAAAAAACTCTATATTTATTGGGTATTATAATGAGTGATAATACCTCTATGAAAATAAAATGTAATAAATTAAATTCCTAGTTATATAAACCTTGGACCAACATGTTCAATCATATAGACAATGTTTTCAAATATCTATTCACCCTCACCAAAACCCATCCAAAATTGAAACCCACATAATAAGGTTAGTCTTCCTAGTGGTACATCCTATATAGGAAATTTCTTGTATTAGAAAAAATAAACCAAAACATAACCCCCTTGAGTTTCCCCATTAAAACCCACTTGTAAAAATAGGATCACATGTTTATATAAAAAACCCAATTCCCAAAAAACATTTTCTATAACCTATGAATTATATATCTCTCTATATTCATATCATTCATATATATATACAGATTCCACCTATATGGATATAGTTGGAAACCTAAAAATATTTTATTCTAATCCCACCCTTAAAAATTTTGACAAATAAAAATAATATTCCTTTAAATCTATCCCAAGAACAATAATAAATTTTTACCACCACTTCATCACCTTAATCCACTAGTATATTATTAATCACATTATATTCCCTTGAAATACAATTGAATCCAGATTCCTTTTTATCACTCAATACATGTAACACATGACGACACATGAACATCACTATACCTACCCTCCATCAGAGACATGATTATTGTTCTTGTTTTTGTAATAGATCTGCTAGATTTTTTACATTTAATTACTATAATATTACTTAATATCATCTAATATGTTTATTTTTCTTCTATTTGACATAATTTTATTATGATCCAAGAATATTTGGAACATAAAATGATTGTGTTAGTTCTTTACTGTAATTAAAACATGGAGTTGTTCAGAAAATATTCTCCTACAAAATTCAAATGGTATATATTACATATTTATAAAGGGATAGATGTTATTTTTGACTAGTTAGTGTTAAAGTATCCTAAAACTTTTATAATTAAATTCATGATGTTTTTACAAGGTGATCTCTAAGTAGGATGTTCATGATGAAACACCAATTAATATAAATTCCACATGTTTACGTGTTATTAAATATTTATGTTTAAAAATTTATGTATTGGTCATAAAACTTGAAATCATTATTAATCTATATCATGAATCAGGGACATTAATTAAATAGTAAAAAAAATTCCAAAAAAGGCTTTTGGTGTGTTAATATGTGTTGATTTCATCATGAGTGATATGGTATAAATAGAAAAACCAAATAAATTATGTTTTCATCCATAAAATGGATGATTATATCATCAGTCCTTTAATTATAATTGAATTTTATAATCATATCCATATCCCTACTAGTTCTTTAATTAGTTCACTTCTAAAAATAATTGATTTTTAAATCATGTGTATTGGGTGATGAAAAGGTATGCATATTCTTTTATTTGATATCAGTTGACTAAAGGATAATATTACACAATATCATTTTCACAAAAAAAAATATATCATTGTGATAAAAAATTCTCTCTCTATTAATTCATTGACATGTTGTTAGACAATGATCACGTAAATTATGTAATTTCAAATGTTTCTACATTGAAAGATACTAGAGGATCAAACACTAAGTGTATCAAATTTATGAATAAATTTAATTTAATATATGAACAGATATTATTTTTGAATAATGGAATAATAATTTTTGATGTAAAGTTGATCATAAACATTAAATCATTGTATAATCATGTTTAATATTTTTGAGTTTAATTTAATATGTTATTTATTAATCATAATTTAATAAATAAATATATTTTGATTCACTAATTTAGTTAATATATTAATATATAAATCTCATGGGAGGATTAATAGGGAAACATAATGGATCGATGAATATTATATACTAAATTTAATATCTTTTAAATAAATAAATATTTTTTCTTTTATTAAGTGATATTTAAATAATATCATGTTAGGAGATATAATAATATTATTTTCATTAATATTTTATATGGTTTATTTCTTATATTAAATGTATTAATTAGGGTTTGTGTGTAATTATATATGTTTAGGCATATGAATATAAATTAAAATAGTTAACACTTCTGAGTGTGGGACTTATTTTTCACAACAACAAGATCTCTTCGGTCAAGACAAGTGGGAATAATCTTATCATCCACATATTAAAAAAAATTAGGGAACATGATTTTCTTGTAATAAATAATATTTAATTACATAAAATACTAGGTTTGTCTATGAATGGTCTTTGAAAAAAAATATTGTAGTCTGATGATTCATGGAGAACTTGTGGATAAAATAAAAGAAGTACTCATTTGTATTATTAATTGAAAATAAAACGATTAAAGATTTGTAAAGTAATTTTATCAATGTAAATCCTAGTTTTAGGCTATTGAAATTTTAAATTAATTTTAAATTAAATATAAATTATCCACTCTAAGATATTTAAAATATTTGTTCATCATGTTATTTAGTTATTATCCATTGAAACTAATGAAAAATAAAACACATGAACTGATAAACCTCTTCTACTATTCCACAAAACATTCATGTGGTATTGGATATTATATGTTCATATTTATAAATATTTACAATTTATTGATCAACTTATTTTATTTGAATATTTGTTTTCATCTAAAGTATGATATTTATAATCATACAAATTAATTAAGGAATTCAAAAGAGTTATTATAGAAAAAACATGGATAAAGACAAATAATACTTGAATATCCCATACATAGGTTACATGTTCAATGTATGATTGACATAGATATGTAGTGAGTAATAGTAAATTACTTGCATTGTACCTAAGGTTAACCCATAGAAGGCTCGGGTGGCAGAAATCCCATATTCTCTTGTGAGTTGGTATGGGGTGTCATTACATTCAACCTATTGACCAACAATAATAAACATAGTTTTATATGGATGGTGCAGTGTGTAGCTGGTTTACATGCCATGTGACCGCACACAGTTCTGAGTCAACATAAATAATTGTAAGACATGTGGTCAATACATGCCATCATTACATGCCACAAATTGACGTCTATGTAAGCGATGCAACCAGAAAAACAAAAAATGATTTTTTTATGCAACATACAAATCATGAAACAACTTTTTACCCACACAAGGTACAAGATGTGATTTTAGGCTTGTTTTCTGGGTCAATATGTATAAATAATAGTGAAATATGTAGACTAAATTAAGTTTTTACGGTTATACATTCCATGTGATATGAATCATTCAACTTTTTTTTATGTGCATGTGGTTTTGTTGGATGTTGTGTGGGTATAAATCCATCATATTTAATACCATGTAAATTCTAAAATTACATGATTCTTAATGGTCACTGTACACAATGTACAGATCACAATCATTTACAATTGTACACAAACCATATATTATTAAAGGGGTTTTTTCAAGAACACCATATAGAAAATGTCAAATAATCAATAAAATTACAAACCAGACATATAATTACATTTTTTGTAAAAATAAATGCTATTTAAGTACACAATACAAAACAAAGACCATACAAGATCTTTTTCACATGACATATCTAGATATTTTACACTCTTATAGTTGTTTTAATGACCATAAAAACTCTAATATTTTTCTAACCTATTTTATGTGAGTTTCTACTATATATCTAGTTCATTTATTAAGTTATAGTGATAGGAATAAAACAAGGCTATTGAGGTTTTCATTGAGGATATGACTAAAAATTATCTAGTCTTATACTATAATGGAGAATAAATTATCCACTAAGATTGCACTAGCTGGATGTTAGAACACAAAAAACTCACCTAGATACTATTATCATTATTTTCTAATTTATTTAAGGGCACCCAATTGATGATGAGAGATATAGATTTCCTACATTATTACACAACACACCACATAGACTATAACATCTAGTTACATTATTTCATTTACTTAATACTAATTAATTTGATTATACTTTTTTGGGGCTTGTATTTGGTTGTTTTGAGTGATTTTTAAAAAAACTTAAAATCCAATGGGGCTATGCATGGTTGGTCTATTGTTATGGAAAACTATGTGCCTTGTCCAAGAAAACTATAAACCCTATAGGGAAGGTCTAATGGAGGAACGCGGTTGGTGCATAGTTTTTCACAACTATGTGTCCAACATTCTAAACTATACTCCCAAATATAGTGTGGGTTTTCACATTTAGTTTTACCATGCTTCTAACCCATTCACCCCATCCATAAGTCTTATAGGGTAAATTGTTTCTACTAACAGTGTGGCCCTAACAAGCAAACCATGAGCACATGTTTTTGACCACCCTAAAAAATATATAATGATCTAAAAACCAATGATTATTAACTCTAAACATCCCACTAAACTAATTTTTTTTTACTTTCATGTAATTGTATTGGATTACATGGCTCTCCAACATTTTTATCTTGTGAATCGATGTTTCATCTGAAGATATGATCAAATTATGGTTATGGGGTGACCTTTTATATATTGTATCCTTATATTATCTTATCCTCTTCAAATAGAGTGATATATCATCATGTAACTGATGTATATAATCTCTTTTTTTATAGATATTGATTGTAGACAAGAGATTATGATCCCTTTCACATTCATTTGTTTTCATTAGATCATATTGCATGTGCTATTTTAATTTTATATCATGATTAATGGTAGTTTTTTCCATAAGTCTTTAACTTCTAATTGAAACCCTATGTTTCATGGTTTATTTGGAAATCATTTAAAATTAATTTATAAAATATTATTTTAGTTGATTTTATTTTTCATTTAAAAAGGGATTGAAATTGAGAAAAAAACATAAATTTTAATAGAATTAAAATTATTCGGTGGATTTTTAGAAAAAGTATTTATTGATTTGACACTTTTTTGAATAAATTATTTGATGTTTATTATAGAGAAATTTTTATTCAATTAATAAATTATTTTTTAAGTAAAATAATTTTAGTAAACATATGATATCATTTTTAAATGGAAATGCAAGTCGAATAAAAAATTGGAAAATTTAATTTATAAGGAAAATTGATTTTAAATGACTTAATGTAATATCGTTTATTGTTTTTTTATGAACATTTGACCTTGGGTTTTTAGAAGTTTAATAATACAAGAACAATAAGACTCTTACACCATAGTAATGGATTACTGATAAAAACACTAACAAAACCAAGTTCATCATTTTTTCCATAATGGATCTCTAAATGGGGGTGGGGTTGATTTATTTCACATAATAGATCCCCTATTGGGGTGTTTAGTTGAATTTATAGAGTTATATAAAGTATTGATGGTGATTGAGAAGTGAATGAATCATATTACCTTAAAATAACATGTTGTTGGATTATGAGAATTGTGCATTGTTTTTATTGACATGATTATGCATGAAATTGATTATAGAATTCATTTATTCAATCCAACTTATTTATATTAATTTTTTATATAGGTTTGTTTTATATATTTTTGATATATATTCAATATTTTTGGAATGATATAATGTATTATTAAAAATATGTATGTTTTATTCCAAGCTATTTTTTATATAAATTGAAATAACATGTGGTTAATTTATATGGTATTTCATTCCAAACACATTATGTGACCTGAATAGGCTTTTTATCTCACACCATACCTTTACCATCATGTGTATGAAAATTATTATTTCCTTGGTCCAAGAAAGGCGAATGTGCCACTATGTGGTGGTGGATGATCTTGAAATTTGAGACCTAAAGTGATTGAGTTACTGATGGATATTAGATATAAAAGTTTCATGATATTTTTTTTATTTTATCATGAAATATGTTTTTCCCTTGTTGATGTACTGTATCGGGTATTGTTTTATATGTCTGGTTCTTTTAATTTATCTTTGAAGAGTGTTGAAATAATAACTTTTATCATTTATATTTCTTTATTTGTGGAAAAATATTTCCAACATGATTCTTGTATGATGTTAGGTGCTTATCTCTAACATAATGGGATCAGGGACACCAATCGGGCTATGTCATGTTTGGATTAGGTATCATTATATGAAGCTTTTAAAATGCACTTCATTTGAGAGAAGCACTAGAAATATTGATATATCACAGACTTTATATGAATATTTCAAAAATTAATCTATGGATTCAATAATTTGTGGACTTGGGAAACAATGTATGGGAACATAGTATTTCAATTTATTTTGATAAGGTGATAGATTGTATAATATAAGAGAAACCATGATGTGTTTTCGATATTCGTAGAATCTTCAGCTTGGAAACATATCAAAGCATGTTCCATAAATATTTATCAATATTGGATTCTATGATTACCACCCTCACTAAGTAGGTAATGAAATTATATTGGTATGAAAAAATTTAGAGTTCTTTGATTATTTGAAATATATATTTACTTTTTTCTAGTGTTTAATTCTCTAGATATTTTGTATGGTTACATGGTCTTTTGTGATGCATCGTGTTTAGGTTTGGCCGCATTCATTTTGTAGTGTGATGAAATGGGGGCCCATTTGTTCATAAATTATTGGACACGTGAGAATAAATATCTTACATATGACCTCAAACTCAAAACTATGTTCTATTCTATCACGAATCATCCCCTG
This sequence comes from Viscum album, assembly GCA_963277665.1. Taxonomy (NCBI): domain Eukaryota; kingdom Viridiplantae; phylum Streptophyta; class Magnoliopsida; order Santalales; family Viscaceae; genus Viscum; species Viscum album. The sequence continues at coordinate 1,246,045,498 of OY728141.1, read as the reverse complement.
AGGCTTGTGTTGTGACTACCCCAATCCCATCTTCCATATGTGAGTGGCTAGTGATTATAACCTAATAGACATATCCTAAAATGTTAATGTATTTTACATTAAATCTATACACACACACAAAGATCAGACTTTGAATAGGTAAAAACTATGTAAACAACAACTATCGTTGCGACAATTACTAGAAGTACGGTACAAACTTAAATGGAAAATGGGCCAGAATATAAGCCCAAAACTAAAAGGAATGTACAACTACCAATGTCCATATGCTCAAATCCAACCTGAAGTGTAGATGGAGGGTAGCCATCTGTTTTCATAAATGTGTGTCTCTTCCATCTTGTCTCACTGAGGACAACCTGGTCCGGGTACACCAATGTCTTTATTGAATCATCGATCACCTGCACGGGATACGACACGTTTGGGTGAAGCCTGCGCAGGGGTGAGACATACAATACTCAGTAGGGACCCAAAACATCAAAATAAATACCATATTGAAATATCACATAGTTTTACCATGCAATAATATCACAAAGAAAAGATAGCTCACACCAGGTATAACTCAATGTATATAAGTAGAATTATCCATCGTAAATCTGAACATTCGTACAACTGAGGGATTCACATATGGTCCAACTCATCACCTGGGATATCTTGATCACTAAGACCCACTCATATTTTCGTCTATCAAAATCACTTAGACCTACTCTTATTAGGTCCAACTGGACCACTAAGACCCACTCATCTCTTGGGCTAGTAGGATCGCTTAGACACGCTCATCTCTAGGCTAGCCGGATATCTAAGACATGCTCATCTCATGGGACAGATGGATCATTTAGACCATATTTTCACAAGTCCATCTGGATCGTATTGATCCCCTCATCTCTGGGTGAACTGGGTCACTATGACCCACTCGTATTTAGGCCATCTTGATCGTTAAGACCAGCTCGTTATATCCTTCATGTAACAGCCAGCCGTTGGATTTCTACTCATAGCACGCTTGATTCAGTGAGAATATACTCCTCAAGACATCTATCACATCTCAACATCCACAAAAACTCACATCATGTACATACAAATGATCGTCTCATCACAAGGTTCCCAACGTTGTAGATAGCGCTTCAATCAGATGCCTGGTCTAAAAGATATTGGTGTTTTAGTACAAATGGGCATGTTGTGTCTATGCCCAGTCTGACCAGGTCGAACCTACCCGACGAACCAGGTTCCAAGGTCCTACATTACCCAACCCAGTTTGACTGACTCGAACCGACCTGGTGGGGTTTGGTTTGGCCTGATCAGGCCTTGCCGCTGGGCCAGGCCCATTGGGACATGATAGACCTAGCTCAGTTCGGCTATGGTTATTGCCCCCCAGGTCTCCCAGCGACCCGGTTTCATCCAGATTGGCCCACACTGGAAGGAAGGTTCTAACTACTTCTCAAGCTTCCCAGTGGCTCGGTCCGCCCCATTAGCCCAGCCCGCAAAATTGGGTCAGATTGCTTCCATCCCGGTTCACACCACCTTCCCGACTCAATGCTTGGTCTAGCCTCTAGATCTATCCCAGACCACCAAAGGGCCGGTTTGAGGCACCCGAGGCATGGTGGTCCCCATTTACCTGACCCTCAAACTTGTATTGATAGAGCCACATTCCACCCCTCTATTGAAAAATCATGTTATGGCCTACTGGCATCAGGCAGCCGGCTGGGTCATCCACACGCGGTCTTTCGTAGACCATGTTCTGCTTGTGTCGCGGCCTGCTAGGCAGCCATGTCCTCTAACGCGATTCCCATATAGCACCACTCTATTTCACCACCATGCCCATCAAGGTCCACGACCTCCACATCCCCAGTTAACCATAAGGGATAGCTTCCTCCCACCCATGGCCGACATAGAAGGCCACCGCTGTCAGTGCCAGACCGCATGCAGTATCTTTTTCAGAAAACTGAGTCCACTACAGTGGTATCATTCTTGATCCTTTTTCACCCATGTGTTTCTTGGATCACCTCTATACCTTTTTTGTCTTTGAGGTTGCCTCTTCATCAATTCAGGGGGTTCGGTCATGAATAATACACGGACACCCAAATGGAACATACCTATATTTGTTCGTGTTGGCTCATATTTTTTCTCATTGGCTGAAACACGAAGCATATACAATTATAAAATAACTTAGAATTAATAACCCATTTTTATCTTGCATTTTTAACCATCCTGGATGAATGATTGAATCGTGGTTTAACTTGTCTGTGAGTAATCCCACTTTCTTCATTTAAATTAAAGAATGAGGAAAAGGGAGAATTCACTTAGAATAAAACCCCCTACTTTGGATATGATTTTTGGTCGATCAAGAATGGAATTCATATTCCCCATTCATCATTCATGATCTACATACAACTATCTCTAGTGATTTTTTGAAGGGGGGATGAAGGTGAATTCATCATTTGTCATCGCCGCCCCCCAAATCCTTAGAGAAATTCCAGGATTGTGCCAACATTCCAGCGTTGTGTTTTAGGTTATTAGTTCACAAAAATGAATCATAACTTCTATTACGTTGTGTTTCATCAAGTTTAAACAGACACATTAATTAGGTTCATTAATGGGATTCATTTTTGCCATTTGGCTACACCGCAGCACTGATGTTCCACTTCTCAATGACAAAGAAGCAATTAAAATAATTTTTTTGTTATTTTACTTTTCTTGTGAAAAGTAAAAAAATTAACATTCACCCTCAACCATTTCCGGTTGAGGTTAGGTCATTCATAAGGAGAACATCTCATTACAAACTCAATTTTTGTAATGGATTTTTAATATGAGTTACAATTTGTGAGTTATGAGGATTTGAATCTAAAATAATTATCATTTAAATTATTTTATTTACGGTTATGTCCCAAAAATAAACTTTCATAGCGGGCCATTGTTGAACATTGTTAGGATCCCTCTATGGGAATCACACCCTAACGATCTCAACGGTACTCTCAGATTTCCAATCCTAGTTATCATTTGAGAGTTTAAAAGATTTAAAAATAAAATAATTGTAACCTAATTATTTTATTTATTGCCCAAAAATATTTTCCACTTTTCTCCTTGGCCAGCCAATGTTAGTCCATTTCTAGGTGGATCTTGATGCTCAGAGTTCAACAGTAACCTTGTATTTTTTAACTAGGAACTTGTTTGAATGTTAGAAAAATCCACTCGTACATTAATTTAATGCACCATAAAATTAGTTAAAAAAAATATTTTACGGCCAATCTAGGCTACATAATTACAGGTCTTTGCAGAGCCTGGTCTCAAAATAATCGAATTGAAATTTCAAAAAGAATCATTGAATTTTGGGATATGACATTACTCCCCGCTTTATGGATTTACGTCCTTATAATCCAAAATAAGGGCTAATCAAACAAATGATTTTACTGAGCATGAATCTGAGCCTATTTCTCCCACATGCTCTCCTAGAGATTTCCCAGGTGCCAAAAAACATGCACCATAGGTATCGACAATTCATGAAGTATCATCTCTTGTAGATCCTCTATCTCCCTTAGGTACTCCTTGAATTTCACCCCGTCATCAATATCCAGCTCATCATGGTCAATGTCGTGATAAGGTTTATGCAATTATCTCCATGGCTAGGATACGTGGAAGACATTGTGCACCATCATTAACATTGGTGGAAGATCCATGAGGTACACTACCTCTCCCACTATACGCACTATCCAGAAAGTTCTGATGAACATCAGAGATAACTTGTCACCCCTTCCAAATCTCAGTATCCCTCTACAAGGATAAAATTGTTAGAAAACACGATCCCCATCCTAGAACTCCAAGAGTATTTTTCTCATATCATCATAGGAAATGTATCATCTCTATGCTATCTTCATCTACTCTAGGATGACATGATCCATCTTGGTAGTATCATGTTCCATCTATGGACTGATGAATTCTTACACCCTTAGGTATGTCCATCATAATGGTGACCTTCATGGTCTTTCATAAAGTGCCTCGAATAGTTCCATACTGGTTGCTGAGTGGTCGATTTTTTTGTACGAAACCTCCACCAGTGGAATTTGGTCCTCCCAAATATGACCAAAATCAAGAATGTAAGCACGAAGCATGTACTACATGGTCAGTTTGGTCTACTCTGTTTGACCATCCATATGTGGGTGAAAGGCTATGCTCAAGCGCAACATAGTCCTAGACACCTCCTTTAATCCCTTCCACAATCATGATGTAAAGTGTGTGTCATGATTTGATACTATCATAGATGGGACTCCATAGAGTCGAACCATCTCATACACATAATGGTGTCCTAATCTCTCTATTAAACCCTTATCTTGAATAGGTAGTAATTGGGTAGACTTGGTGACTCTATCTAAGATCACCCTTATGGAATCATTTCTCTAGGGCATACGTGATAAGAAAATCATGATTTTTATCAATATTCCACTCCCACATCCACTTTGGTACCTCAAGGGGTTGTGTTAAACTTACTGGAACCTGGGTATCGGCCATTACTTGTTGACAATTGAGGCTTCTCAAATCAAACTATGTCATTTCCATCTTTATCCCTATCCACTGGAACTGATGTTGGAGGTCATGGTATATCCTCTACACACATGGATGTATCGCCAAATGGGATGCATGGAACTCCCTCAACGCCTCCTCCCACAGCACCACTATTGCTTTGTTGTGTCCTCTAAAAAGGATGATGTGCTCCCCACCTTTCGAATATCCAACATGGGCATACCCTATTAACATTAGGGCACATGTATTCTCGCGTCTTGAATCTCTGAGTTTCACCTCCTTGACTCACTAAGTGAGTGGAAGGGATTCTACCATCAAATGAAGATAAAATACCTCATCCCTATCCACAAATGATATTTGATGTGAGGCCAATTTCTATGAGGCCTCATTGAGATGTTGTGAACTCGATCTCTTACTGAAGGAATCTACAGCCACGTTCCACATCCTAGGAGTATGGACTATCTTTAAGTCATAGTCCTCGAGGATCTCTTACCAACATCGATGTCTTAGATTCATATCCTTCTGATAAAATATAAACTTGAGAATCATGTGGTCAGAGTAGACAATGAGTTTTTCGCCCATAAGGTAGTGTATCGACGTATTTAGTAAAAATAATACCATTTCCAACTCAGGGTAATGGGTCGCATATTTATGCTCATGCAGTCTCAAATGTCATGAGATATAAGAAATAACTACTTTCCCCTATATCAGGACACAACCAAGGCCAATTCTGGATGTGTCATAGTACATCACTTAGTCTGTGCCCTCCTATGGAAACTGCAATAAAAGATCTCTCATCACGCTCTACCTTAGATGTGGAAAGATCTTCTGGCATCCATCAATCCACATGAATGGTTTTTACCTTCTTTGTTAGTGCCTTAATGGGTGCTTCTACTCTGGAGAAGTCAAGTACAAACCTCCGATAGTACCCAGCCAACCAAAGAAAACTCCACACCTCAGTAATTCTCTTAGGTGGTTCCCATGAAAGAACCTCCTTGATCTTCACTGGATCCACCAAAAATATATCCTCAGATATAACATGTCCCAAAAAATTGGAATTTTCTTATCCAGAACTCACAATTTGAGAGATTTCTATAATGATGGTGCTCTCTGATTGAGTCTAGAACCATCCTCAGGTGTATCGCATGTTCGTCTTTGACCATTGAATATACTAAAATGCCATCAATAAATAACACAACAAATCTTCTATAAATATGGCTGTAAGATCCTTTTCATGAGTCTCATAGACATTTATGGGGCGTTATTCATGCCAAATGCCATCACTAATTACACATATTGGCCTTACCGGCATCTAAAAGCCTTCTTCGAGATGTCATCACCTCGTACTGGAAGTTGGAGATAGCCTGATCTATGGTCTATCTTTGAGAACTATCTCCCTCTTTTGAACTCATCGAAGAGGTCACAAATCCTTATTAGAAGAAACCTTTTCATCACGGTCACCAGGATCAGGCGATAGAAGTCCAACCATAACCACATGCTTAAATATTCCTTTTTGGAAAACAACACTAGGGATTACCATGGTGAAACATTGGGCCTTATGAATCCCTTCCTCTACAAGTCCTCCAACATTACCATTAGCTCCATGATATCTGTTGAGCCATCCAATATGCAAGTGTACATATCTGTGCCATCCTAGGGTACAAATCAATGAAAATTTATACCTCTCTAGGAGGAGGTAGTCCTAGAATATCTTTTGGAAAGACGTCATCATAATCATCCCCCACTAAAAGAAACTACGGACTCAACTCATCCACTACACCAAGTTTCATGTAATCCAATTGATGATTGACTAGCTTCACCCTCCTATGTGTGAGTCCATCCCACTCTTCAAGGGCTCCCTTCTAACTGGTGATGAAATGTCTAGTCCTATCCTTGAAGACACACCATACTCTATGCCTAAAATAGTCAATTCGGGCATGAACTATGGATAACTATTCAATACCAAGGATGACATCGTAAGGAATCGATGTTGCATCTAAGAGATCCAGGATTAATCTCTTGCCTTCTAGATTAAGCTCACACTTCCACACCAATGTGTAATCACTGAAGCCCCTCCCATAAGAGTCTCTAACCATATGTATTGAGCCAATGGCTTGATCAGAATCTCCATGCTCCAAAAAAATATGTGGAAAAGAAAGAGTAATTATAACCTATGTCTACAATAACAGAAACCAAGGTGAAGAAGACACAAATTGTACCTATGATCAACTCTAGAGTATTGTGGTCATATGCATCCATTGTATGGAACTGGCCTCCCCCCTAACCACTGGCTCTTGGAGCTTATAGTGGACCACCTTATGGTGGTGGTGGTACCACCTCAAACCTCCATCCACCACCTGCCACACTGCCAAATCCCTTACCATGTCTGACTCCCTACGGCCTACCTTGTTTGAACCATTGTTGTTGCCTCAGCAGTTCTTCGACCATATACTGATCGTCTATGCAGTGGGTTTAGTAGTCAGGTGCCATGTGTCCCTGCCTACTGCACAAGTAGCATGCCCTACTCTTATATAGACTTTTTCTTCCCCATTTTCCTCGTACCACCGACCCTATGTATTGGGGTCCCCATCTAGAAGCTCTACCCTTCTGGAACCTCTACATCAATTATCATCTACCCACCACAAATTACCTGGCCACTTGTCACCCATTGGTATCTCCCACAATTGGTTCCTACTCAGAGAGCTCTTCATACCAGTAGAGATCTCTCCAACTCCCCAACCAATATAGGGATGCTGAGGGAAATCATAGATGCATTGATCTCTTATAAGAGTAAATACTCAATTGTCTGAGCCTAGAAGAATGGTTCTCATACCATATTCGTTGAGTAATAGGAGAGGTCTATCAACCCTTCAGATTACTTGGCCACTGACAGGTTTCCCTGCTATAAGTGAAGAAGATCATGTATGTGCACTGAGAACAATGTCACAGGGAAGAACTCCATCATGAAAAGTTTCTTGAAGTTACAATAGGTGAGGGTCTCCTCCTCGTGATTCTAGATGGTCAGACACCACCATCTCCCCACTGAGCATTGCAGAAGGCTCATTGCTAGACCTGACATCTGGTCAAGTGGCATCCTCACGATGTTGTGGACTCATGACACCACCTCCATCAGATCCTACGTGACCTGAGGATTGGACTCTCCACTAATCATGGGAGATCTATGTCATTGTAACTCATGGAAGGCACTAAAAATACAAACATTTATACTAGTAGCGCTAATAGTTACTTCTTTAAAATAGGTGGTGGTATCGTCGGGACATTTCTTGAAAGTTCCATCTTAGGAAACAGTCCACGTACTGAAGCCTAATCACTTTGTAGATTGTCCTCATGGTCACACACTAGAACCCTAGTCGGTCATACGGATGGAGGCATCCAAAAAAGATCAAGAAGAATGATGGTCAATAGATTATACATTTTGTGCTGACTATGAATCAAAAATATCATTATAAAACACTCATAGATGAATGAAACTTGTTCTTTCATGTACCGGATGGGAAAATAGAATTCTGGGTCCTGGTGTGTGGATTCATCTGTCACCGCACCAACACTAGAGTCACTGGCCTCAAATCCGAACATGAAACAATTAACATTGTCTCCCCATAAAAATTAATAGACTCTTAATTCTTCTGGTATAACTGACCTCCTCTGATACCACTTTATCACGAATCATCCCCTAGAGCCCATTTCATGACTACCCCAATCCCGCCTATTATTGACCTGGGGCTGGCTACTAGCACCGTATAGGCTTATCCAAAAAGGGAAGGCATTTTTCTTTAATATTGTAAACGTACCCAATAATCAAAAAGTGGAATGGTAAACACTACATAAACCAAAACTGTCACTAAGACAACTACTAGAAGTACTGTATAAACTGAAATAGAAAATGGGCCAGAATACTATCCCAAAACAACTGAGGAAAGTAAAACATCCATGGACTGTCTTCCAACACCCTACCTGTAATGTAGTTGGAGGGTAGTGACCTGAACTGTTGTTGAATTCATTCAATTTTTAAAATTTATTTTCCTACTAACAACTATATATGTGGCAAGCAGGGTCAAACCCCTAGGGAAGGCAATTCAGAGAACTATTCCTCTAACAGCTTTCAAAAATTACATTTTAGTTAGCAGTGTAGTGGATTCTTTTTTTTACTTATTATTAAGAAGTAGAGTGAAAAAATATTTCAAAACATGTAACTAAACTAAATTAAAGCTATAAACAGTAGAAAACATTGAGACACAGAGATATAGTAAGCTGATAAATGAACAATCTATTAAAACACTCGAGAAAAAATATTCATTCTACTCGTTTTAAAGGTATTTCAATTCACTTAAAAGATATTGAAAAATTCCACTATAATGAGTATGAATTGCTTCCCTCACCAAGAGTTAAGTCTCACAAGCCAATCTATTCTAGAGTTCGCCACTCCAAAATAATTCAACTGTGAATAGTTTGAAAAAGGACAAATGGATGAACTCACTGTAAGTCCAAAAGTCATAAAAATTTATTATCTTTATAAAAGGTGTTCCCATGATCAATATGACCAATTTATCGTGAAATTTTTATGTTAATTTCTACTATTACATGCAATTTAATGAATTCTGCATTGATCTCACCGATCAATACTGAATACCTCAAAAATTATAAATTGAGATGAAAATTAAAATATAACCAGTTGAACATCAATTTATCTCGAAACTATATGACTTAGCTTGACACTATCTCTATTATCAATACAGCAACTAAAAACAAACTAAAATAGGGTCCTAATTATATAATTAAGAGGGAAGATAAACTCCTATGAAGATGCTCTGCTCCTGATCTCCTCCACCTCCGGGGAGTGGTTTTAGAGTTTCCCTCTACACTACCTCTGCTTGGAATTGGATCCATCAATATGTTGAATGAATGAATGGCCCCCCATTCACTGCATGCTTTTCTTTTAAATCTTATTGTCACCTAGTGCATGTCACTACTCAGTTTCCACTGACTTTATGTTTCCTTCATGTTTGCATCGCACACATAATTTGTATCATAACTAACACGTAGTGCTAATTTTTCACACGTGAGTTAGTTAAGTGAATTTGGATGTATTCCCATATCTTGAATATACCTTCATAGTTAGAACCGAAAAAAATAAATGAATTAAAAGGCATTGAAATTAAAATACTTTTATTAATTAGTATAAGTATTACTAAAAATTGGTAACTATAACTTTTATTAATTTCACAAATTATATTAGTAAATCACTTTATTTATTAAATAATTATATTTATTATTTTCATATTTAAAAATTATTATATTTATATTAATTAATAATTAAACATAACTTATAAATTATTATTTTTTATGATTTAATTCTATAAAATCTTATTAGTAAGTCTAATATTCTATTTTATAACATTAAAATTTATTAACATTATAAAAGTTATATATAAAAATTATTTTATATTATATAATATTTATTTGATTAATTTATTATGATATATTTCTTCTTTATCATTTAATTTTCTTATAATTATTTTCTCTTTATCCCGCCCCTAATTTCCACAATAGAGGGGGAGGGGTTTCTTCTTCGGTTTCATTGAAAAAACTTCTCCACGCCTCAAGCTCGGGCTGTGTTTCTCCTCCCAGCGGTAGCGACACGACGCGTAGTCCTCTTCTGTAGCAGTGACATCGGCATAGTGTCCTCTTCAGCAGCATCAGCGTCGGCCTCGACTCAGACTCATTCTTCTTTGGTCTGCCTTAACCTCACGATGACCCAGAGGTGATGTCATTCTTCCTTGGATTAGCGGACTCCTATTCATGGTGATAGTGGTACATCATCGGCTAGGTTATCATCAATAGTGAATGATGAGAGTTCATCTTAAAAATAACTCACCCTTGAGAAAATAGGTCATCGATAGAGAGAAAATAAAAACGGCCACCGATGTATAATAAAAAATTATTGTTACTAGTAGAAAAAAATTAAAAGCTCAGATTTAGGGATAACTTAAAGGTCACCAGTAGAAATAATATAAAAAAGTCACCAATATAGTTAAAATAAAAATGTCACCAATAGGGTAAACTAAAAAGTTCAATGATGCTAATAAAAAGATTAGGGGATAAAGATACACTAAATCAAAGTTCACCATTGTAGGTTAAAACGATATAAGGTTACCAATAGAAATAGGAAAACATTAGTGGTAAAAAAAATTGTCACCGGTGAAAAAGGACACCAATGTTAAATGGTCACCCATAAAAATAACAAATCTACATCGGTGACATTAAAAAACACTAACAGTAAGACCAAAATATAAATCTGCATAAATTGAACATCAAATTAAAACATATGTTAATTAAAATTAAAAATTGGAACAAATACTAAACAGTATAAATTAAAAAAAATTATAAATTAAAACATAAAAATTAAAATTTAATCATTAAAAGATAACACTTTGACTAAATTCTGATAAATAGATAAAATAAATTGATAAAAGACATAAAATTAGAATTACTATATATATTAATTACTGGGTATGCATTGAGTGAAAGAAGGATAGAATATGTGACTCAATAGGTCACTGAGGGCTCTTGTCTAGCTCATCTGGTAGAATAAAAAAAAAGTAATGAATAAATAGTCTAACTGCATACTAGTGATTGAATATTTAATGTTTAAAACTCTTATTTAATTAATTAAATAATAAAGTGAAAACATAAAATTAAACACACATTATTTCATTTAATATAAACTAAAATCAATTACAAAATTAAATTGATGGATGGTTAAACATGTGAATTATCAAAGTTAATTTATTCTAATAAATATAAATTAAAGAATAAAATATTAAAATAACTACCATGCTAATTGAAACAAAAATAAGATTATCGAGTGATTATTTATCAATAGAGTCAAATTATTAAAAGTTGTGTAGATTAGAATTAACAATACTAATGAACAAACAATTAAATTAGATAGGAAACGTAAAATTAAATTAATTAATTTAAAGACAAAAAAACGTAATTAATTAAAAATATTTATTAATTAACAAAATTAATTATAAAAATAAAAAAGTATAATTATTTAGTAAAAAGTGCTTATAAAATTAATTAAATCATTATAAATTAAGTAAAATATGTGGAAAAAATATGTAAAAATATAGCCACGTCAAATTGACTTACAGTAGTTTGCCATCTGATCTTACCTCACGTATGTGTTGAGGTTGATGTCTCAGTTCCCCCAATGGAGTGGATGTGGATTTCTATAGGAGAATAGTTCAGATGGAAGCAGAGGGTGGTGTTTGAATCATGACCATCATTTTTCTTGGGATGCAGCAGGCGTGGATATTTGGTTTCAGGATGCCGATGTGGGACACAGTTGAGGCAAACTATGATCAATACTAATGAGGGAGTTGAGGTACAAGTCGATCCCGTTGTGAACCATCACGTATGGGTTAGTACTGGTTTGCGTGGGACTGTTCCTACGGTGATGGAATAAGAGGAACCAGTAGCTGAGTCAAGGGAGACTCAGCTCCAGTAGTGGTGTCCTATGACTTCTTCAGTGGAAGTAAAGAAGGTGGTGAACAAGGAGGAAGAGCCATGGGTTGCTGATGTTTTGACCCGTTTAAAACATGATTTGGGTCTGAATAGAAAAGCATAGGAGGGTCCCTTAACAGTGGTTAGGGTGGATCTCCCAGTTACACCCAACTCATCCGTGGAAAGGGTGGTGAGCATGATAGGGAGTTATGTTGAAGATCCTAATGACTCTTATGTTTGAGGCTGGGAGGATTCTAACAAGGATTTACAGTTCATGGGTTGTGGATATGAGCAAATTGCTGGATCAGACACGGTACAAGGAAATGCCTTGGGAGATACAACAGAACATCTTGGCGGACAAGGGAGGCAAGGCAGTGCGAGTTTCCTAGGGCACTTATACCCAAACACCCTCGGTGCCAACAAGGCTAGGCCTATGGGGAAGGAAATTGGCCCATAGAATAAGGTAGGTAAGGGGTGTCTCTAGGTATGCAGAGGCCCCCAAAAGAAGCCATGGCAATAACATTGGGGAACCGTTTTAATGGTTTAGAAGTTGATGAACCTCCATTAGCTCAAGAGGAGGATTCTTCAGATGATGACAACTTTATCCAACTTTCGCTGGATTCTATGGACTGCTTTAAAGGTAAAGGACCTCACACCATTAGATGGAAGAAAGAGAAAAAAGGTAGTAGAGACCCAGGAGAATGTATTGTGGTTCGGGGGAAAAAACCAAAGGGACGCAATGATTACTCCCACTTGCCAAAACCAATGGAGACTAGGTCGGCCAAGAAGGATAGAAATATGAAAAGTAAAACTCTAAAGAAGGGGGTATGTGAAAAGGATGGCGAATGTTTGATGATTATCCTACACTAAAAGGAACAAATTCATGAACAAGAGGTACGACCCAATGTATCAGAGGAGAAGCTTAAAAGGATTTATGAATGAAATATGAAAGTGGATGCCAATGAGGAGAAAGAAGTGTGGTTAGATAAACATGACTGAATCATGGCCCGGGGCTTCAATCAGAGTAAAATCAACTCAGAGGAATTCATTCACACAATGGAACGGATGATCACTCACTTTGAAGATCTTATCAGAGAGGATCCAGATACCCAGGTTATTATGCTGTGCTGGGAACTTTTTTGAATAGCCATGTCAAGTAATCTTAGTTTGGTGTTTAATAATTTTGTGAGATCTTTTAGCACGTAGTGGTACTTGGTTGTGAACTTCGGTTTCCCCATTTCTCCTAAAAATGGCTTAATAATAAAAATTTAAATTTGGATGGATGACTGAAGTGTCAATAGTCTTTTAGAAAATTAATTACTCAAATGAATCCATTCCAATAATAAAATTCTCACTAGTAGTCAGAAAAACTATGAATCAAAGCAATAATGATGTCATTCCTCATATGTGGAATTTCTTAGTGACTCATTTCAGTCCAAACTCATGTTCTAGTTCCAAGAGTGACAAAAAGTAAAATTAATATGGAATAATAAACATTACTAGAGGAACCTTGTAATTTGACTTTTCACCTAGGTTCCATAAATAAATATTTTCTTGAACCACCATAAATAAATAACCTAAATGACTACCATATAAACCAGTTGACCCCTTCATCATTTGGAGTTCATCATTCCCCTCACCTTAATGATCTCATTTTTTTCAACAGAAAATTTACTTGTTTTTTCCCAAGCCATGTATTATTGATATAAAAACTGTGCATATGTACGAATTCAGGGTGTACAGAGGGATTATAGTAAACAGAAACGCACCCAACATATAGGGTTTTAGAGATTCACTGTGGGATCCAATATGCCTAGACTACTCTAGCTTCAACAGATTTTTAAGAAAACCATTTTCATTGTCTCATAAATGTAATTAATTTAATATTTAAAATGAAATTTGTCCCCTATAATCAATATAAATCTTCCAGTTACAGTGGTTATAATCAAAACTCCACTAACAGGTCACCCATATCACTGTCCAAAATAGTTCCTAAATCAAATTTCTATTTAATAACTAAACAATATCACTCATTAATCAACCAACCACAATAATTTCAGATTCAGATCAGTTCTTAACTATTAATAAAAGAACTATTCAAAGGCAAGAATCAATTGAGTACTGTATAAAGCATAAAATTATGGAAAATTTTTGAAATATTTATCCAATTTTTTAAAAAAATGTTGAAGTTGTAGTGGGAATTTATGGGCTTCAAATTAAGCATATTTCAGCACTGTCATGAATTGACCACCCCCCACACATAAAACCCAACTTTATCACCGAAGTTGAATTCTAAACGTGGAAACGAACAATTAACATTAATGGTTCAAAACATGTTTTCAATTTAGTAGATTTAGAATATGTATAAAGGGTATCTATGAGGTTAAAAAATATTGTTCACCATAAAGAATAACTTATCAGCTGGTTCATTTGCAAATACACACATTAATATTTAGTCCAGTGAATAATTTTCAATACAGCTAGAAAGTAAATGTGAGGTGTTAGTGCACTATGGATAGGGTGTAAGCATGTTCAAAGATTGGGTTCAAAAGGATTTTAAATAATGAAAACAATGACATGTTAAACACCCCAACCAATAAAAAAAGTTCAAAAAGAGAAAAAATATGTACCCCCCCCCCCCACTTGAGTTCATAATGTGGATTATTTTAATAACAATGAAATGGAATTTTTTTATAATGTGGGATGTGATAATTTTTTGTTTACATAGTGACATACAGTTGAGATTCATTCCAAAATGAGAATAAATTTTAAGAATATGAATATTTTTTAATTTCAGTAGCAAGACATGCAACAGAATTTCCAACAAATATGTAGCAGATTTTCTAAAAAAAGCAGATTTTTAATGGTAATAGTCACTGTCTCACTGATGGTAGTTACAATGACTTAGCAGTGAATGATATTTGAGAGGACTAGGAGTAGAAAAACGAATGAATTAAAAATAAAGAATTAAATAATTCCCAGAATAGGTAATTCATTAGTCCTCAGCTTGGAAATTCCACTCTATTTTGACACAGCAGCAGCATCTTGAAAACAATAAGACAAAAAAAAAACCAAGAAAAATCAGTAACAGGAATTTCATATAAACAGAGTGTAGAAGGATCACTTTTTCATGGTTAAAAAGAAAAAAATTAAATACAAAAAGAACCATGGTTTTCATCCCATTCGTCACTATGTATTAAAGTCTTCATCCAGACTTTATTCATGATCAATTTTCAAGAAAATTCAAGGAAAGCCCTTCAGTTGTCCTTAAAAATAAAACATCACCCTCTTCCCATTAACCAATATGTTTTTCTTCTCTCCACCTACAATTTCTATAGCTCCATTATTCAGCACACTAACTACAGAAAATGGTCCAGACCACTTGGAGTATAGATTTCTAGGAAAAAGATTAATTTGAGAGTTAAAGAGAAGGACCTTATTTCTAGGTTTATAATATTTTGTTTGAATGATAGAACCATTAATGATTTTAATACTATCATTATAAATACTTGAATTATCATAACCCTATCTACTAATCTCATCATGTTCACTCATCTCAAGTAATCTCCCCCAACCCGCACTCTAAAAATCAATGTTTAGTGTCTTAACTGCCCAATAAGACTTGTGTTTCTACTCCACAGGTAAATGAAAACATTTCCCAAACATCATGAATTAAGTAGACATACCAATTAGGGTCTTGAATGCAGTTATATATGCCCATAAATAATCATCTAGTTTAAGAGTCCATTTTTTCCTAGAGGTTGACACAGTTTTCACAAGTATTTGTTTCAGTTCATTATTCGAAATTTCCACTTGTCCACTGGACTGTGGATGATAAGGAGTAATATTTTTATGAACACAACCATATTTCTCTATCAATGATTTAAAATTGTATTTTTTAAAATGTGTTCCATTATCAATTATGAAGTATTTAAAAACTCCAAATATTGTAAAGATATTCTTATTAACAAAATTAATTAATGGATTGGCTTGATTATTGGGCAGTTCCACTACCTCAACCCATTTTGAAACATAGTAAAATCCAATAAGAATATACTCATTCCCATTAGATGACCGAAATGGAAACATGAAATCTAAACCCCAGACATCAAAAATATCTACTTCCATAATTCCTTTTGGGGTAACTATTGCTTCCAACCCCCATTTTCTCTCCTCAAACATCTATTACAGCCAACCACAAAGCTTCTAGAATCCATAAAAAAGAGTAGGCCAATAGAAACCAGATTGTAGGACTTTATGAGTAGTTCTTTCACCACCATGATGACCCCCAAGGTGAGGAATGAAACCTATCTAATTAAGACAACATCTCATCCTTAGGAACACATCTCCAAAGGATACCATCAGTACATCTTATAAACAGCAGGGGATCATTCCAAAGATATCATTTAATCTCAAAAATGAATTTATCACATTGGTTGTTAGACATATTTCTGGGAAAGACACCTACAACCAGGAAGTTGGAAAAATATGCAAACCAAGAATATTTCCTGATAGAAATCGTGAGAATATTTTCAACAGGGATGGATGTTTTTATCTCCCTAGGGTCCTCAGATATACTATGAGTAAGAGGAAGCCTAGAAAGATGGTTAGCAACTAAATTTTCATCTCCCTCCTTATCCCTAATCTCTAAATCAAACTCTTGTAGAAACAAAATACGTCTAGTAATCCCGAGTTTAGTTTCCTTCTTAGACATGAAATAAATTGAAGCAGAATGATCCAGGAAAACAATTACTTTTGAACCTAACAAATACTGTCTAAACTTCTAAAGATCAAAAACAACAACTAACAAATCTTTTTCGGTAGTGGTTTAATTCTTTGGGCCTCATCTAGCAGTATACTCACATAATACACCACATTTAACATTTTATCTCTCCTCTATCCGAGGAAAACACATACATCCATGTCACTAGAATCACACATAAGTTCCCAAGGTAACATACAGTTAGGTGCAGTGAAAATGGGTGACGTACTGAGTTTCAATTTAATCAAATTAAATGATTTAAAACATTTCTCATCCAAATTAAAAGGATCATCATTGACAAGAAAAGAACCCAATTTCTTAGTTTTTTTTGAAAATACCTTTATGAATCTTTGGTAGAAACTAGCATGCTCCAGGGAACTTCTAATACCTTCGATATTTCTAGGAGGAAGCAATTTTTGAATGACATCAATATTTGCAATATCAACTTCTAGACTACTTTTGGAATCCTTATGACCAAGAACTATTATTTCTATAACCATGAATTAACACTTCTTCCAATTAAGAATA
The DNA here is from genome assembly GCA_963277665.1 of Viscum album. NCBI lineage: Eukaryota > Viridiplantae > Streptophyta > Magnoliopsida > Santalales > Viscaceae > Viscum > Viscum album. The sequence continues at coordinate 1,246,028,172 of OY728141.1, read as the reverse complement.
AGGTTGGTTTCAATGCATATTTCTAAAACTAACTCAAGATTTCCTAGACAAGTGTCAAAAGTACTACCCATAATGGAGAAATCATCCATGAAAACTTCAATAATTATTTAAATAATATCCAAATATATTTTCATCATAAACCATTAAAAGGTGGCTAGAGCTCCACCTAACCTAAAGTGCATCCGTCTGTATGAAAATCTCCCAAAGAGGCTTGGGAAAGTGGTCTTTTCTTGATCCACTGGAATCTGGTTATAACCTGAAGACCCATCCAGGAAATGGAAAAAAAATTTTCCAGCAATCCCCTCAAGCATTTCATCTAAGAAGAGTATTGGAAAATGATCCATCCTAGTGGTAGCATTAAGCTTCCTACAATCAATACAGACTCTCCATTTGGTGGCTTTCCTAACATGGATTTCTTCATTTTTTTTTCATTTTTTACTACAGTGAAACCTCACTTCTTGGGGACAATTTGAGTAGGGTTGAACCAAGCACTATTAGAAATGGGATATAACATTCTAGTTTCCAGCAACTTAATCACTTCCTCTCTCATAAATTATTTCATGACTGGATTCATTCTTATTGGACACTATAACCTACGCATATGGTCATTCTCCATAGGTATTTTATGAATACAGAATGAGGGACTAATACGCTTGATATCACTTATTGTCTAGCCTATGGCAGATTTAAATTTCTTCAACACACTTAAAAATATTTCCTCTTGATTTTCATTAAGTTTATTAGAAATTATGATAGGAAAGGTATAATTCTCACCCAAAAATGAATATTTAAGATGATCATGGATTGGTTTAAGTTCAAGAGTGGGTTTTTCTACACATGAATGAAGACTCTTAATCATGGGAGGTCCAAGATCTTCAAAATATCTCATAAAATAAGTATTGAATGATGAATTATTTTTAATTTCATGCTCAGTTTCAAAATTAACAATGCTACTGTCCAAAGTGGGCAGTATATTGTCCAAGTTTTCCATATAATAATTTAACATGTTTATCAAAGAAGAATCATAAAGTTGTCTTATATGATTTCCTCAATGTCATAAAAGTGTTCAGAAAGGTTTGTGTTAACTGAAACATCATCAATTTAAATCAAAAAGTCCCAAAGTTTAGAGACTGAGGACTCTCCTACAGCAGACACTGGATAGTTCTCCTACACTGGAATATTTTCCAGATTAGGTGTTTGAGAAGAATGTTTAATTTATAAGGTAGATTCAACAAGATTTTCAGTTTCAAGATAAATTTCATTAATAGAAGATTGTATTGTATTTCTGATTATTCAATGTGTCCCAAATGATTTTTATAAGATCTTTTAGCTTCAAGGAATAAAATTATTCAATAGTTTTCAGATTAAGTTGGTCCTTTAATGTTCTTAAAAAAAATTTACTCTTCTTATTGTTCTCTAATATTTAAAACAAGTTGACCTTTGACATATCAACAACAGCCCCACCAGTGGCCCAGAAGGGCCTACCCAATATTATGGGCACCTCTTTATCACACTACATGTTAAAGACTAAAAAGTTGGCAGGTAGAAAACGATTCCCAACCCCAACTAGAAAATCATCTATCCTACCCACAGGATGAGTGAAAGATCTATTATCTAACTATAGTATGACTGTGGTGGGTTGATAGACCCCCAACTTTAGTTGTCGAAATAGTGTGTATGGGAGTAGGTTAATGTTAGCATATAGACCACACAAATAGTTGAGCTGGTCATAATTTCCTAGTGTGCAAGGTATGACAAAGCTACCTTGGTCTTTCAGTTTAGGTAGGATTTTCTTTTAAATCACAACAGTACACTCTTCAGTGATGCTGTAAGTAACAAATTCTTCAAGGGACTTTTTGTTTTAAATAATTTTCTTAAAATATTTTGAATAATAAGGGATTTGAAATAAGGATTGAAATAAAGCAATGTTTACTTGATGATTATAAAGGAGACCTAGAAATTGATGAAGTTTAGCCTTGGTGTTACATTGTGGTTTTAACTTATCAGTGAAAGAGATGGGTGGGGAAATTTTTTTAAGGATAGTAGGTATATCTCTCAACTCTTCCTCAAATTTTTCTTTAACTTTGTTCTTTTGATTTTTATAAAAAATTTCAACTAGTGATTCAGATGATAAATTCTAAATTTGATCATTTTCATGGCTTTTCTATGAATCTCTAGAATGTGGAAAGTGCATATTTTTGTTACCAGTTTGAAGAAGATTTTCTTTTTGGGAATTTATAGAGCCTTTTTCAGAAATAGTTTGAGTATTCATCCCACTTATAGTAACAAAATCCATGGAATTATCTCTAGGGTTAAGTTCATTGGTATTCGGAAGTCTACCTTTTCTACTGGATGAAAAATCTCTAGAAATTTTTCCACATTGTGTTTCGATGTTTTGAATTCTCACATCAGTTTTCATTTTATCATACTCATATTGATTATGTTCTTTGTTAGTTGAGTCATGTATCTTTCTTATTGAGAGTTATTTTTGTTGAAGATTAAATCAAGAATAGAAGACATTTGATTATCATTGTGTCCTTGTTCATTTGATGACTCACCACTTTTTTTATTCTGAAATATTGCTCTTGGTTGGTTAGAGTTATTCGCGGCCGTGAATTTTTTATTTAGGCCTCGATCATTCAATAAAAATTTTGGATGGTTCATATTTACTTGGTTAAAATTATTTAAAAATGGATCGTTTTTGGGTGGAATTCTAGGACCATAATTAACAATGTTTTAATTCTCTTATTGTTAGGATGGAAAATCTAAGTTAGGACAAAAGTTTTCAGTATGGCCAAACATTCCACACTGGACACAGTGTTTCCTTAATAATTATTTGGAGTTTTGAAAGCCATGTTGGTTAATCGTTTGTTTTGAGTTCTGGTTCAATAAGGATTGATGTTGGTTGGGGATTTCATTTAGTTGTTCTTGAGTTTCATTCATTAAACCAGTGTTTGAATTAATATTTCTATTGACATTTTTCCCTCTTGAATTTTTATGTTTTGAATTCGGAGCAATATTATTAAAACAATATGAGTTCTTTATCTGTCTCATCACTGTAATTACCCCTAGCATCTTGGTAAAATAGATTCTATCCAAAGGATGACATCCCTTCATAGAAGGTATCCATGAGAAGGTGAGATGGGATTTGAGGATGAGGAAACTACCTAAGAAGGTCCTTAAATCAATCCCAATCATCCTGAAAAGATTTTTCATCCAATTTATAAAAACTATTTATCTTATTTCTATGTTCACCTTTAAGTCTTTGTGGATAAAATTTCATGATAAAAGAGTTGTACACTTGATCCCAATTTTCAAATATGTTCTCATCTAGACTCAGAAACCAATTCCTAGCATTTTCATTATGGAAAAAGGGAAATAAACTCAGTCTTAGTTCATTTTATATGATTTTTAGAAGTGGTAGCTATTGCAAAATATTATAGAAATTTATAATTAAGGATAAATATTCCTCATTAGACAGTTGATTAAATGAATTCAGCAGTGAATTGTGTGACTATTTTAGTTCATAATTTCTTGCTCTAGGACTAAGTAAAATGGAATATGGATTACTTGAAACATGAGGGATTTGGAACTCCTCCATTCGAGGCCTTTCATTTTATTCTTTGTGTTTTGGATGATTTTGAATGTTATTATCAAGAACTCTATTATCTATGTTCTTCATTTCAATTTTGATCTTCTTTCATAGAGTAGTTAAATTTTTATCAAATTCAGGTTTCATAAGCTCTATTCTAACACCAAAAGTTCTTGTGCTCATTCAAACAGAAATAGACATTATTTCACAGTAAAGAGAACAGTAACATTTCAGCAAGTAATGAAGCATATGTTTACAGTTTTCAATTTTTTTTAAAAAAATGTATAGTTTTTTTATATATGTGATTATTTTTCAGTTTTCTTTTAGAAAAAGTATGGCTTGTGCCTTCCTCAGCAACGATGCCAAAAAAATGACATGAAAAGTCATTAAAGTCGGCCCATGTTTAAAATTTCTATTCCAACTAACTAATATATATGTGGCAAGCAGGGTCAAACCCACGGGGAAGGAAATTCTTAGCACTATTCTTCTAAAAACATTAAAAAACTCCACTATTGTTAGTAGCGGAGTGGATTTTTTTTCTTTTTATTAAGTAGTAGAGTGACAGAATATTTCGAAACATGTATCTAAACAAAATTGAAGCTATAAATAGTTTAAAACATAGAGACACATAGATATAGTACACTGATAAATAAAAAATCAATTAAAACTCTAAAAGAAAAAATCTCCATTCTACTAGTTTAAAAGTTATTTGAATTAACTTTAATGTTATTAAAAAAATGAAACCATCAAGACTATGAATTACCTCCCCCACCAGGTGTTAAATCTCACAAGCCAATCTATTCTAGAGTTTTCCACTCCAAAATAAATTAACTGTGAACAGTTCAAAAAATGACAAGAGGACAAACTCAATATAATTCCAAATGTCTTAAGAGTTTATTATTTTCGAAATGTGTTCCATTGATTAGCCTCACCAATTAGTCATGAAAGTTTGAAGTTATGTTCCAGTGGTACATGAAATTGAATTAATTCAACATAGATCTCACTGATCAATACTAAATGCATCATAATGATAATGTGAAAAGAGAATCAAAAGATAACTAGTGAAACATCCATTTATCCCTGAACTATATGATTTAGCTAGACAATATCTTTATTATCAATACTGCAACTAAATACATATTATACAATGTCCTAATTATACAATTAAGAAGGAAGATAAACTCCTAAGAAGATGTTATGCTCCTGAACTCCTCCAACTCCAGGAAGTGGTTCCATAGTCACCCTTTGAAATACCTCTACTCGAAACCGGATCCTTCAATGTGTTGAATGAATGAATATCCCCCCATTCGATACTTGCTCTACTTTTAATTCATATTTTCACCAGTTGTATGTCACCACTCGGTTTCCACTGACTTTAAGTGTTTTTTCTGTGTGCACCGCACACATGTTTTTTTTGTGACTAACACATCGCACTAGTTTCTCTCACACAACGAACTCTAAGGGAGTTAGTTAACTAAATCTAGATGTATTCAAATTCCTCTAATGTACCTACATTGTAAGAAAAGAAAAATAAATGAATGAAAAAGCAATGAATGTAAAATAGTTTTCTTAATCAGTGTAAGTATTTACTAAAAAGTGGATAGTATAACTTTTATTAATTTCTTAAATTAGATTAATAAATCACTTTATTAATTCAATTATTATATTTATTTTTTTGAAATTTAAATAACAATATATTTATATTAATTAATATTTTAACTTAACTTATAAATTATTATTTTTTATGATTTAATTCTATAAAATCTTATTAGTTTGTCTAATATTCTATTTTAAGACATATAAATTTGTTAATATTATAAAAATACATATAAAAATTATTTTATATTATATTATATTTATTTGATTAATTTATGATTATATATTTATTCTTTATATTTTATTTTTATTTTAATTTTTTCTCTTTATCCCGCCCCCATTTTCCACACTATAGGGGGAAGGGTTTCTTCTTTGGTTCCTTCTTCACGACGACGAGACCTCATAGTTCACGCATCGTTTATAGCTCCCCTGACTTCATCGATGCAACTTCTATACACCTCACACCTGGACTCAGTTACTCCACTCAGCAACAGCGTCATGGAGTGAAGTCCTCTTCAACAGCAGTGGTATAGGCATGGAGTGCTCTTCAAGAGCATCGACATCGGCTTCAGCTCGAACTCTTCCTCCTTCAGTCTACATAAACCTCACTATGATCCTAAGGCAATTTCATTATTCCTCAGATTATAAAACTCATGTTCATGAGTGGTAAGGGCTCCTGCTTGGCATCCAATAGACCGAGGTTCAAAACTTGGTGGAGGCGAATTTCTGGGTACTGTAGTAGGAACTATAGCGGGCATTGTTTGGTACTGTAGCAGCCAGAATATTCACCTGATTTGGGATTTCGTTTCACCAGTTTGAGATTAAGGGTCTCAGGTCCTTCGGGCCATCAAAGGCCTTCGGGCCACAGAGCCTTCGGGCCATTGAAGACCATGAAGTAGCCCTGTTCACACAGAGAAGGCCCCAGATGGGGATCAAAGCACCAGTAGCAGTCACCAGAAGCAGAGCTAACAGGATTAGAAGAGTGAGTGGGTATGGCAACTGCCATCGGGACCAGGCACCGTGCAACTTTGTACGGGGAAATGCTAGCCGATCAGTAATGCAGGTGGAGAGCTAAAGGAAATCAATGATGCCGAAGCTGGGGAGGGGTAGTTCTAGTGGGATGGGCCGACAGGTCATGTATTGGGCATGTTATGCCTCTGGGCCTCCAGGTCATGTATTACAGGTCATACCAAGCCTTGTGCGTTGGGCCTACAATTCATGTACGAGTTCCCCTTCAACTATTAAAAGGGGGATTATCTATAAAAAAATAAAAAAATAAGGCCTTCAGTCCATTCGGGCATGTTCACGGTGATATTGGTACAACGACGTCTTGGTTATCATCAGCGGTGAATGATGAGAGTTCATCTAGATCTGGCAGCGTGGTGTAACTTGGACGAGATAGGGGTCTGACATTATTAAAACAAGATTTAAAAGGGTTTGGATTTTGAATATGTATTTTTTTCAGGATTTGGGGTCTTGTTGGAGTTTGTGAATGTTGTTGATCATTTTTTGTAGTTTGGGGAGGCTGATCTGGTGATGAAGTAGGGTTTCAAGCGAGGCCACAGTGCTACGAAGGATGGGTAACAAAAGAACTGTGAGTGTGACACCGGTATAGTTTTGGTGGATCATAGTGATAGCTAGAGGCAGGGGAGAATGGTGGAAGGGAAGGGTTAATGAAGTGGAAGATTATCATTGATGTGAAAGGGATAAAGCAGGGGAATAGAATGGTGAGGTGCAGGGGAGAGCACAGGGTCATTGATTGCTAAATGGGTCACCGATAGTTAAAATAAGATGGGTCACCGATAACATTAAATTATAGGGTCACTGTTAACCTGCATAAAAGGTCACCGATAAAAACAAAATAAAAGCTCACCATTGAGAAAAGTGTTCACTGATAGAGAGAAAATAAAAATGGCACTGATGCTTAATAAATAATTAAGGTTACTTATAGGAATATATTAAAAGCACACAAATATAGATAACATTAAGGTCACCAATTGAAATAATGGAAAAAAGTCACCGTTACTATTAAAAAAAATTCTCCGATAGGGTAAACTAAAAAGGTCACTGATGCTAATAAAAAATATAAGGGGCTTCCAATATAGTAAATCAAAGTTCAACATTGCAGATTCAAAATATAGATGGTTCCTGATAGAAATAAGTCACTATTAGCGTTAAAAAAATAAAGTTCACCGATGAAAAAGGTCACTAATGACAAATGGTCACTGAAACAAATAAGAATATGCATCGGTGACATTAAAAAAACTAATATTAAGACAAAAAATTAAATCTGTATAAATAAACGTAAAATTAAAACAAATGATAATTAAAATAAAAACATGGAACCAAGACTAAAGAACATAAATTAAAAACTAAACTTAATACTTAAAACATAAAAATTAAATTTTTTTTATTAATTGATAACACCTAGATTAAAAACTTAAATATTGATAAACTAAATTGATAAAAGACATAAATTAAAATTACTATATATATTAATAACAGGGTAACTAGTGAGTGAAAAAGGATAGCATCGGTGACTCAAAAGGTCACCGATGGATCTTGTCTACCTCACCGATAGACTAAAAACAAAAGGTAATGAATAAATAGTCTATATATATACCAAGGATTGAGTAATTAATGTTTTCAAACTTTTAATTAATTAATTAATTCACTAAGTGACAACATATAACTAAACACACATTAATTCTTTAAATTTAAAGTAAAATCCTTAACATAATTAAATAGCATGATGGTTAAAAATGTTAATCAGAAAAGTTAATTTATTCTAATAAATATAATTTAAATGATAAAATATTAAAATAAAGACCTTTATAATTGAAACACAAATTATATTATTGAGGGATAATTTATCAATAAAGATAAATTATTAAACAGTGAGCATATTAGAATTACTAAAAATAATTAAAAAATAATTAAATTAGACAGGCAAATTAAAATTATAATAATTAATTTAAAGACTAAAAATACTTAATTAACAATAAAAATTGATTAATTAACAAAATTAATTTTAAAAATAAAAATGTACAATTATTTAGTAAAAAGCGCATAAATACTAAATTAAATCATTAAAAAGTTAGTAAAAAGATATGGAAAAACTATGTAAAAATAGAGCCACATCAGGTAGCTATATATAGTTGTAGAGGTGTGTCTCATTAGTCTCGTACCACTGAGCACTACCTGGTTCTAGTCAACCATGGTCTTTTTCAAAGCGATAATCACCTACATGGGATACAACACATGCGAGTAAAGATCGTGGATGGGTGAGTTACAAAATAATCTATAGGGACTCTAAACCAGAAAGGAAATACCACACAATACGATAACAAAGAAAATAAAACTCACAACCGGTATAAATCAGTTTATATGATTATAATTATATTTCATAAAGATGAACATTCGTACTACAGATGGATTCATCATCTAGGCCCTCTAATAACATGGACTAGATCGATCACTTAGACCATCTACTATCTAGGTCCAACTATATCACTTAGACCCACTCATCTCTAGGCAAGCATGATCACAAAGACCTGTTTGTATCTTGGTCTAGCAAGATCATTTAGACCTGCTCGTATATGGGCCAGCTAGATCATTAAAACTCGCTAGTCTCTTGGATCGCGTTGATCACATAGACCCACTCACCTCATAGCCTGCAAGATCACATAGACCTACTCATCTTTGGGCATGCAGGATCACTAATATCCCTTAATCTCTAGGCCAACTAGATCACTATGACCCACCCATCTCATGGTTGGCTAGATCACTAAGACCCCATCATCATATCCTTCATGTCATAGCTAGCCGTAGGATTCCTTCATATAGGGCGCTTGATTATGGGAGAATATACACCTAAATCCATCCTTTACATATCAAATTACATTAAATCTCTCTTAGTGTATTACCAATGTATTGTCTCGTCGTAAGGGTCCTATCAGCCTAGATGGAACGTCAATCGGAAGCTCAGTCTAAAAGATATTGGTGTTTTGGGTAAATAGAGGTAAGTTGTGTCCAGGCCCGGCCTGACAAGGTCAGACCGACCCGAACAACCTAGCATGGTAGGTCCTGCATGCCCTAACCTGGTTTGGCTGACCTGACCTGACTCATTAGTGTTTACGCTAGCCTGATCTAGCCTAGCCATTTGGCCATAATCATTGGGCCTTTCTGGACAAGGCCTGGGCCGGTCGTGGGTCTGGTTAGCTGGGTTGCCAAGCGACCTAGTTTCATCCAGCCAGGCTTGCACTAGTGGGCCGGTTTTACCTACAGCCCTATCAAATTTAATGGCCCGTCCTGCAAAATAGGGCCAACATGCTTCCAACTAGGGCCACCCATCGACCTGGTTTGTTCCACTATCCCGATGTCGGGTCCTTCATACAAGTCCTTCTCGGCCTGCTATGTGGTCCACTTCGAGACATCCGAGACGTTGTGGGAACCACATCCCTTTTTCCCCGATGTGGCTCAATAGATCAACATCCCTCCTCAATGGAGCATCATCATGCCACAACATGCTAGTGGCAGACAGTCCCACGTGGACCGCGTACCACGTGTGCCAGCCGCTCCTCCGACATAGTGCTCGAACAGATTCGTCATCCCCAACCACTAAGACCAACATGGGTTGTGGCCTCAACCACCTTGGTGTGCCAATGGGGCATGCTGCCTCCCACCCCCGATCACCACCCATGGGCCACCTGTGTCGGTGTGTCAGCGGTATCTTCCACAGACCACAAGGTTCACTCTGGTGGTCTGATTATCATACCATTAATTCCCTCAAGCTTATCTAATCACCTCCATCCCTACTATGGCCATGAAGTTACCTCGCTGTCAATTCATGGGTTATGTCATGAATAACACATGAATTCCCAAATAGAACAAAACAGACTATGTTTGTTTCCTATGAGATTTTATATCACAAGTGGATACATAAAGCATATAAAATTACAAATCACTAAGATTTAATATCCACTTTTTATCCAACATATTTAACAATCTCAAATGAACGATCGAACCGTAGGTTAATTTTTTTGTGAGTTAACCCATGTTCTCTATTTAAAAAAATGAATGGGAAAAATTAGGAATTTACTTAGAATTAAACCCCATACCAGGGATAGGATTATTGGTCGAGGAAGGATGGGATCGAAAATATCTATTCATAATTCCTGATTATCATCCCATAATTTCTAGAGATTCTTTTAATCATGAAAGAATGTGTGTTCATTGTTTGTCGTGGCCACCCACCAATGCCTCATAAAAATTAAAGGATTTGTGCCAACAAACCTACATTTCTTGTTAGGATATTAATTGAAGAACATGAATCAACATTTATGTTATGTTGTCTTGTAGAATAATTACACTAAATCATTAATGTGGTTCATTAATGATATTATTTACCATGTCATCATTGCACTACAGTTCTGGCGTGCCACTGTTCAATTATTAAGAAAACAATTGAAATAAAATTTTAAGTTAATTTACTTTTCTTATGAAAATTCTGAAATTAACCTTAACCCTCATCCTACACTGGTCATGGTTAAATCCCTATTAAGGATAACATCCCATTATGGAATGAACGATGGTCTCATATTTTTAATTCGCATTTTTTTTTGTTATTTATGAGTATTTGAAAATAAAATAATTCTTATTTAAATTATTTTATTTACGATTATGTCCCAAAAACCAACATTCTCAGTCGGCACACATCACCCATTGTTGGGCTCACCCAAAGGGAAACACATCCTCTTTATCTCAATATTACTCTCATATTTCCAATAAGAGTTATCATTTTGGAGTTCTAAAGATTTGAAAATAAAATAATTGTTACTTACTTATTTTATTTATCTCTGAAAACTACTCTTAACTATTATCCCAAGCCGACCAATGTTCGACCCTCTCTAGAAAAATCCTGATACTCTGATTTGAATGGTTTCATTGGATTTTTGATCTAGGAAATGGATTGAAAGTTGTATAAACCCACCCACACGTTTATTTAACAATCATTAAAAATAGTTCCAAAATATTTTCCATCAACTTTGGGCATCATAATTATGTGTCATCTCAGAGCCTGGTCTCAAAATAGTCGCATTTAATTTAAAACAAAACTCATAGAATATTTGGGTATTACACATTCTCTTATTATTTGCATGAATTACCTTTTTAGATTATGGAATTCCACTTATTTTGATCACAAAATCAATAGTTATATCATATCATAAAATAAATTGAATATTTTTAGAGACATTGGAAGATGTACCTCCATCATTTGATTTAAATATTTCCTACATGCTTGGTAAATGGAATTTCATTATATGTGCTTTGATAATGAACCTTCTATACCATTACATTAAATAATCATCCTAATAAAGTAATTAGATATATATCTTTACAAATTTCATTTTGTAGTTCAATAGGATTTGACCATGGTTATTTAGAAATGGGTTCAGTTCACCTCTTATATTATTCTGTTTATTATTCATTAACTACAACTTGCTAATGAATTTTTTTACATTTGGGACTCTCTTTAGATTAGGTATAAAATCAGTGAATGGGTGTTATTTTCAAATGGTATCATACTCTTTTGAAAATGGTATGTTATACCATTTACTTTGAGATAGGATTTTATGGGGTGTTTCCATAATTCTTAGTGGGTAGTTATCCATATAACAAAAAATATTTTCTATGATATTTGGAATATATTATGTCGGCTTGGTATATGTCAATAATTCACTTAGTTTTATTCTAATTGTTATACCTACCAATAGTTAAAATCAATGAACTATAGAGATTGGGGTTTTATTCAATTGCTTAATTTGTTGACATTGTAGTGGGATGATATTCGTATTAATTTTTTGGTTGGCTATCCTCTTTCAATGCTATAGAGGAATGAAATGTTGGTAGTGATTGATAAACTAAACTTGAAATCCCTATTTTAATAAATTTAGGATAAACCCAAAGCTAAATATTTGGGATGTCTATCTGTGAACATTATTTTCTATTTGAATAGTTTTTTGCTTGTTATAGGCTCTGATAGAGATCCCCTTTTTACTTCTCATTTTTTGAGAGTCCTCTTAGAGGAAATGTGATCCTATGATCATTTTATAATGACATATCATCAAAAGATAGATGTACATGAATAATGAGATATATATATTCTGGAAGATATTCTATGTGCTTGGGTTCTTGCCTTTGGTGGTTATTGGGATGTCCTTTTGGGATAGGATGGGTTTACCTATAATAGTTATTATAATTCCACAATTATAATAGCTCCTTTTAGGGCCCTGTATAGTTCATCCTATGAATATCTATTTTATTTTATTTGAAATTTATTATGATTCTTTGGTTTAGCCATGTTTATTTAAAGAGATGACTATAATGTTTTAGTTGAAATTTCAGAGAATCATAACAGAACAGAGTTAGTATAAATCTTATGTTGGTCATTTTTTATGAACTTTGGAGTTTTCTGTTGGTGACCATGTGTTTTTAATGTTTTATTTTTTTTGGTTCATCGATTTCATGTAAAGTATGGAAAATAATACATGGTTTATGGGAACTTTTTGGAATTTTTTTGGGTCAAGAATGTGGCTTATAAGTTGAAAAATACACTACATTTGACTTTTATCCACAGACTATTTTATATATTTCTACTCGAGAAGTATCTTTCTAACACTTATCATGTCCTAATATGGAAATATCTTTAAGTTGAACCCTATTTATATATAAATGGGAATCCAATTAGGATTATTGATAAATAGATAAAGGTTCTTAATGAGAAGAAAATACCTCTATTCTATGAGCAATTTTTAGATGGTTTTGATTCACCTAAGAATATGGAGAATGATGTACTGATGGGATATTAGTGGAATCATATTTTTAATATGGACTCATCTTGAATGGATTTCTAAGGAAAGAATGTGTTTATGGTTAGGGGTTTATACCATACTTTTACATTATTTTAATAACATATTGACTCTTTTTTATTATACATTTGATGAGGATTGTATTGAGTAGTATTAGGTGATGTTTGTAAAAATTTTGGTTACCATGGGGTTATTTAGCATTGGCACAAGGTTAGAGAAAGCTGTTTAGTATGGAACACCAAATAGAATACCCTATTAAGAGAGTTTGTAGGGTTGTGCATAATTTCTACACAATTTTTAAAAACTATGAAGAATCACAACAAATCCATGAACCCCCGGATAGTTGGGATTTTAACATTTATTGCAAGGTTTGTTCAACCATGTGGAAAAAACCATTATCCCCATCTAAAAGTCATATTGTGGTCACAGTTAGGGCACAAAATTTCTACTAATCATGTGACCCTACCCAATAAATCATGTGTGTGGGATTATAACACCCTTAAATTTTAATTACTGATCCCAGGACCCTAATTTTATATTCCTAATCACCCCACTCAACATAAACATGTTTATTTTACTTTTTTACTTTCACTATAGGATTATTTTTCTCTATAAATATTTTCTCTTGTGAATTAATGTTCGGTGGAAAGAAATTATACTTTTACTGGTAAATGGATCTACTAAAGTTTATTTTCTCCTAATATTTCATTCTCTACTTATATAAATGTGATATATCATCATGTTATTGATGGATCTAACCTCCTTCTTGATAGATCATTATTTTATGATTTCTTTCTTGATCTCATTTTTATTTTTTATTTATTGAAGGAACCCATCACAGGGATAATGTTGATTTGATCTCATGATTAGTGGTAGGTGGTTATATAAGTATATTACCAATAATTGAAATCCAACAATTGTACATTTATTTGAAATAGTTTTTTAATTCATTAAAACCCAATATTTGATAATATTATATTATTTAATTATGATTGTTATGGAATTTTGACAATAAAAATTCAATGGAAATGAATTTATTGAGTGGAATTTGAAAACAAATAGATGGCTTGGTTTATAAGAGGATTTTATGAAATGATTTCATGTTTATTTTTTATTAAATTGGATTAAATTGAAATATGCTTTTGAATGTTCATAAAGTTGAGTAAAACTTATTTTTGGGTTTGAAATGAAAATTCATGTGGAAACCCAAATTGGAAAATAGAATTTTGAATAATTAATTAATTTGAAATAAATTCGTATCTTATGATTGATTGATTGATTTTTTGAACCTCGTTGTATACTATGTAGTAGGTGTTGGATTAGAATATGAAAGCTCGTAATTTTAATCCCAAGAGATGGATTGAGAATAAGAAAACCAATAATACATTGTTGGTATTTTTCCAATAACGATACCCTAATGGGGAGTAGATTAATTTCATGTAACAGGTACCATATTTGGGTGTTCATTTCAATGTGAACTCCTATCTTGATATTTTATGATGATGGAGATGTGTGAGAATATAAATTCAAAAACCTAACATACAAAATTAGTATGGCAATCGTGATTTGTTTTTTAAAATATTATATATTCCATTTAATTTTGAACTTATATATTCATTATAGCTTTTTTATATATATATTTTATATATAATTTCATTTATTAAATTTTTTTGGATATGTTTTATCATTTGGAGATGAAATAATGTTTTGTTAAAAATATATAAATGTTAGTTCCAGAAATGTATTATATAAATTGAAAGAATAAATTTTTAGTTTATATTGTATTTTTATTGAACTTTTAGTGAGACCCTAATAGGTTATTTTTCTCACAACATAAAATTACATTTAATAATTTTTAGAATATCTTTTTCCATATCCATGATAAGTTAATGTGGCACATGGCTATTGATAATGTTCATGATCCTTGGGACCCAGAGTGATGGAGGTGACTGGTGGATAAGTGATCCAATTTTTATATGGGATTTATGAGGTTTTATATTGAAAGATAGTGTGTCCTTGTTGATGAACTATATTTGGTATTATTTTTCCTATTTAACACAAGTATGTTTTTCTTTAGTGAGTTTTTTTATTAAAGAATATATCTTTGATCTTCCACTATTTTATAGAAACATCATTCCCCTTTGATTCTTGTACAATTAGAGGTTCTAGCTGATAAAAGTTTGGGATTGGGAATTCCCTTCCATCCATGTATCGATCACCATGGGTATCATTATACCATGTTATCTGGTATGGTTCATGAAATACCTACTAAAATTAAAATAGCTAACTAGTATCCTCAAATATTCCTATCAAATGAGTATCAAATTCACTTTCTAATGACTTTACCAAACACATTCATTTCATGAATCAACCTTGACCAAAAGCATCACCCTTGGAGGCTATAAAAATATCAATAGAGTCTTGTATTGTCCTTTGAAATAAGAATAAATATGAGAAATTTATTTTCAATAACCAATGATCAAGGTTTCCTCATGAACATTCAATGAGATTCATTGTTCAAATCATTATCATACATTTAAATATAAAATCAATTATACATCATCAGTTATAATTGTGAACATCAACGAGGACCATTTAATTGCTTGAACATTGTCAAAAACCACGAATTTCCAATAAGATTAATTTATCTATATTTCTTTAATCCATCATGATTCTTTATATTGTTATCATTTTTTTGAGGCCCCTTGGCTCTCACCATTTTATCATTTATCACACTCACATTATTTAATCATGTTTTTCTATGCATAGAGTTGAGATTTTTTTGAAATGGGTATCCCACAAATTAAACCATCTCACTTATTTCTCATCATTATCATTTTTTCAATTTCCTTAATTTTATTTCAAAATTGAGGTATCTATTAGTTTCTTGTTTCCCTAAATAAAAATAAATTCACAGTATTTTATTTTATGTTTCTACTAAATATAAACACCTTTTTTGGTTCTTGGATATTTGTTAACACAAAGGGGTTAAATATAACCCTCCCAATTGTACTTTAGGACTGTACATTAAGGGATACATCATTTTTTATTACTCATATACTTTATCAATGTGTGTCTGGACTTTTGTTTACTAGGTTATTTTTCATTCATTATCCCAATAAGCTTATATTTATATCTTTTTCTACACTTTTAATTTTATAATTTATCATAATTTCGTGATATTTTCATATCTATTATAATTTTATAAAATAAATTGATCTATATTTTGAAAAGGAAATTCATGCCCCCTTGCCATTTCCTCTACGACAACCATTTTTTATCAAAGAATATCTATATTTTCCTCTCATACGCACTGGTTTTTAAATTTAGTCTTAATTTTCTAAATCATAATTAATTTCAATGTTAAACCATTTATAATATCATAAAATTGTTATTATCATGCTATTATATTTGATTACAAAAATTATTAATGTTGGAAAAACAAAATATCAAATTTTCATCGGATAATTAGTTATCCTTTATAGAAAATGGAAATGGTTGGATATATTCCTATTAAATAACAACAAGATAGGTGGACACCCAATTATATTTAAAATTATTAGCTTAATGAAAAATCAATAAACTCTATTCATTGTGGTCTTGAATTAAATGAATTTTAATCACATATCTACTTATAAAAATAACAATGAAATGTGTAAATTTATATAAGGATCCCATAAAATAACTAAAAAATATAGAAATACTAGACATTATATTTTTAGAAAATATTATATAAGAATTTATATGTATATAAATGAACTAATTACTTGTATGTTTACACATTTTACTTAAATATAAAATGGTTAAATGTATCTTGATGATAAATTTTCTATATAAATTATAGTGATATGATACTCCTGATCATACAATGTTAATGGGAACCCAGTATCACTATTATACAAGAATTTTAGGATGTTAAGAAAATGGTGGTCATTAACCATGTAATATCTCTCATAACATATGAAATCACGATTAAAATACCTTACATAAGTGATGAAAAAAATGCTAAAATGTAGAATAATAACTTATTTTTATGTTATTGATGATTATGACCAATCTGACATTGAATCTAATATTCTACAATTAACTACGATATTGAACAATGTCATTTCAAAAAAAAGATTAAACCATTCTAAAAAGACATATCAAATTTAAGCTCTTGATGTCACATGTTATGAATGGGACAATATGTGGCATTCTAGACCAACAATATGAATATACAAGACGATGTTGAAATAAAAGAATAAAGATAATAAATCCATTAATGCTTCAACCTAATGTGTTGGGGATGACTCTCTCGACTCAATATTCTCAAGATACTCAAGTCCTAAATTACTTATGGAATATTTACAGGTATGTGATAATTCTAGTTTTACTATTTCTCACATTCCTTTTCATTTCATTTATTAATATCACTTAATCTCTTCTCATTCATATTAAAATAAAAATAATGCACTTATTTATTTTTGTTATAAACTCATTTCGAAATAAAACTATCTAAATATGAAATATAAAAATTATTTTAATGAAAATATATACATTCTAATGAAAATGTTTTTCTTTATAAATAGAATATATTATTTGGATTTAAACATATAAGAATAACCAAATATTGATATTTCATAATATAAAATTAATGTTTATAAAAATATTATAACTAAATTATACTATATTTAATAATATATTGATATGATTTTAGGTTCCCAATGTCAAATTTAAATATATCTAATGTATTATTTATAGTTACTAATACATAATCATTTTTCCCTTTGTTTTTTTCACTAACATTCATTGTGAAAAATATTCTATTTGGAAAATATATTTTTTACTAATGTAAGATTATTTACATTATTGACTATTGGATGAAATGATTAACATATTCAATTATTTTATATTTTGACCCCTTTCCTTTAGTACATTCTATGGTTTTGTTATTCTGAATGAAAAATGTCCATATTTGTAACAAACCATTCAACAATTTACAATCATATATTCTTAATTTTCATCTTCCATGCTCTATTATTTGTCAAATTCAATTCAATTCATCATCAACATGTCATCTTATAACATCATGGAATTATAATTTGGAAAACAATATGGGCCATCATAAATGTGTACCTCAAACAAAAATACTAGTTCTAGGAAAATAATATAACTTTGTCAATTAAATTCAACATAAATAACCTTATCCTCCATGTAATGTTCTCATTCTAGAAATAGTGCATCTATAATTACTCAAGTGACCAATAATTGATTCACACAAATACCAGATGTCCTTTTTCCTATATATATCTTATATATTTTATCATATCAATAGTTTAAATCTCAACCTCAATAAATCTATAATATATTTAAAATTAAGTGTATATTATATTTTTTCTTTAATTCATTTCATGATCACCTCTACAGTCACCAAATCTATAGGATAGTTCTTAATAAGAATAATCACAATATTATATTTTTATTTATGCGTTTATTTTCCTTAAAATATCCAATAGAATTAATATTTATTAAAATTTATCCATATTTACACCAATCTAAATAATTTTCATTATATTCAACATCATAAACTACCTCAATAATATATTGCCTTTAGAATATCTACAAAAAATGAGAGAAATAACACTGATGTAGTTCACTTCAACAGAATCCATTTAAGAAAACTATATATGAATGAACCAACTCTCAAATCACTATGATGAAATCCCTCAAAATTATACTTTTAATTATAACATTCCTTAATTATCGTTATTTTTAAAATGGATTCCAATACAACATTCTATAACAAAAAACCATATAGAATATTTTTATACGGTTCAACTAGAAGTGTTTTTTGCATCATATTATACAAATAAGTTGTCAAAGTTTTAATGATCCATTTATCTATTTAAGAAAGCATAAAGATCAATGATAAATCATTTTTTTAAATCCATAAGATAATTTTGTTTCATAAATAATTAATTTCTACCATTTATCTATAATTGGTTAACATGGAGTGTACTGGTTTTCCTTTTGATATATATTGATGATATCATAATGATTTGAAATATTATACCATTCTTACATTAAGTTAAGGCATTGTTAAATTAATGATTATTCAGGAAATACATATATGGATTAATCAATTTTCAAGTGATCTTGAACCATTTAAAAAAGGTAATGTTTTTTCTAGGACTATGATAGTGTATATACCTTGAAAAATCATTTATGATATTCAATTTGTAAAAATCTTAGAGATTATTTATTCAAAATTCCACTTTGTACTTATCACCCATGAAAATGTCTCCTCAAACACAATAATAAAGTGAAATAAAGAGTCGAATACCTCATAATTCTATTACTGGTTCTATAATGTATTCAGTGATATGTACTATGATTAATTATTCTTATACCATATGGTGGGTAGTCATATATCAAGAAGAACAAAGAGAGTCAAATTTTTGGTCTTTACAAAGATTAATATAGGATATGAGTTGTAAAGATGACATATTTTGGGTTTATGGTGCATATATGGAATTCATTATGTGGAGATACAAAGATTCTAGATTCTAAATAGATCAAAATATTCAAAAATTGTAATCAGGATATTTGATTTAACTTAATGAATTATTCATGAGATATATAAATTCAATGAAGTTTGTGGTTAAAAATTACAAAACTAAGTGTTATTATATTGTGGATTCTAATATCTATATAGAAACAATGTTAGTACAAAACATTATCAGGGATATATTTTTTATAACTACCATTAAATACTCTATTACTTAGTATTTTTATAATACTACAATAGTGCTTATGAACATGGAGCTAAGTGCCATCAGTGTATAAAGAATATAATTTCTAAATATCACATATTGATGTATTTTTCACCGGGATGTGAAGTCATTATAGGAATAGAAACTATTGAGGACATATAGTAAACCAAATGACTAAATTATTATTTTGGTATAATCGTGAATATCGTTTCAGAGATAGATGAAAAAACATTTTTACTAGTTCAGTTTAATGAATGTGGGAGCCTATTGGAGTTAGATCCCCTAAACTATCAGAAAATATACATTATATTGACATAGAGTTAATAATATTGTATCATATGATTATATTTCTTATGCATAACATTATTATTATAATAACTTTGGAATAATTTTAAAACTGATGGTTGTAGTAGTTCCATAATATAATGAAAATTTATTTATTTAATGAAATTATTTTTAACATTTTGTCCTCTATAATTGATAACTTATATCTAATGGTAACTAGTTAATTTTTCACTATTATATGTTATAGGCTCATAATATAATGATAGATATTTAAACA
The DNA here is from genome assembly GCA_963277665.1 of Viscum album. Classification (NCBI taxonomy): domain Eukaryota; kingdom Viridiplantae; phylum Streptophyta; class Magnoliopsida; order Santalales; family Viscaceae; genus Viscum; species Viscum album. The sequence continues at coordinate 1,246,007,796 of OY728141.1, read as the reverse complement.
ATGTTTTCGTAGGGTGATCATTATATAGTAGGTTCATGAGGATTTACCCGTCTATAAGAATTCAACATGTTTATGGGTCATTGGATATTCTTGTCTATCTGTTTATCTGTATTGTTATGTAGACAAGATGTTACTGTTAGATTATATCATGATTCTGTTTCATTGATGTATATATGAAATGATTGTTGAAATATGGTCAAGGAATGGTAGAATATGTAGTGTCTACCAAAATGTTATTTAATTATTTGAAGAATTAATGAAAGTATTTGAAACTTCTATATTGTTAGATGTAAATATCTCTATCCCATTAATTAAAATGGAACTATATCATTGGATCCTTTTCCATCGTAGTCCAACAAAATGTTCATTTTAAAAAGTCAATTATTTTTTAAATGATAAAATGTATTGATGACACATGTATGCCTCTTAAATTATGAGATATCATAATATAAAGGGATTTCATTACACAGAAGAATCATAAGGAATATTGTTATCATTCAGAAATTATCTTCCTTATGGAAGTGTCCCTTGATTTTTTATTATTTGTTAAACTTAGACTTCATGTAATATCACCTAATTTCACTATAAAAGAGGCATATGGAGACATAAACTAAAGGGATAAATAATATCAATAAATAATATTGAATTTATTATTAACAATAATTAGTATTCATGGATTTAGGAATAAATATTACTCTAGTAATGTTGATCTCAAATATTCAATCATGTGTTATTTGAGTCTAGAATATGTGAGTGGAATTATATATAATTTTTTTATTCATTAGATAATAAAGAGATATTTATTTTGTCACATGTTTAGTGAATATATTCCTAAATAATAATAATTATTTTTTGTAAATATTAAAATAAATATTTAATTGTGAGTTAAATAACTATAAAATTTGTTCATTTATTGAAAAATAGTACTTATTTAAATAAATTAATTATTATATAAGGTTTGATAAATTTCATGGGATTAAAGAGTGGTTGAGTTAATGGACCTATGTAAATAATATATTTTATTTTTATATAATTTAAATAAATATTTACTTATATATATTTAATAGTTATATTTACACAGTTCAATTTGTGAGAAATAATAATGTAGTTATTATTATTTCACTAATGGTATTACTTACATTAAATATATTGATTAGGTTCTTTTTAAAATTAGTATTTTTTAACTGTTAGTATATAATGAAATATATATTACATTTTATAGTGTGGGTCTTATTATGGAAAACAAAAATATCCCTATAATTATATCAAGTATTGAGAGAATAATCATTCTTTCCACACACGAACAAAGAGAAAACAACAAATCTTTTTAGTGATAAATATCAATTTTTTTGAAGAACTATGTTCCTCCACCCAAGAAAATATAATAAAAATAATAGAGTTCAAAAATTCTGGTAGAATATGTGGTTAAAAATTGAGGGTTCCTCATTTGGTTTCTCAATAGAATCCACAATGCTAAAAGAGTTATAATGGATTGTTTATTAATCAAATTCCCAGTTTTATGTATTTCTCATCTTTAATTTGTTATATATTAAATGTGAATTTTCATATCTACATTATTGTAGGGTTTTTATGTCATTTGGATATTATCCATTGAAATAGATGTAAACCATAAACTATGTCAATTCCCATAACTTTTTCAATTCCAAAAATATTCAACTCATTACTTATAATAAACCCCAATGTTTCCGAAAGAACAAGATACTTGATCCTTACTAGGTCCTCACAGGGGAACTATATCTAAACATTAACCAAACTAAGGAAAAATTATAGAGTAGACCATTATCCAGAGATTGTTACCAGCAACCAAAAAATAATATCATCTTAAATAAAGTTTTATTCTATAATGGAACACAAAAAACCCATAAAAACGTTACCTTCAACAGCATTGAATCTACTTTGAATCATTAATAAATATAAAAAAAATTTATGCTAAAGAATTCACTAAATGAAGTGCTAGAATCCATCATTGTAAAAATACTAAATTATAATGAACTGAAAAAAATCTCTTACTATTGAAAATATGTTTTCTAAATATATCATTAGAAATTATTTCCACACATTTTATATAATCCTATAATTTAATAAATGAAAGAAGTTGAATATTAAAATTAGTAATTTTATGGAAAAAAAATTTGGATATTAAAATGTATCAATTTTTTCAAAACAAATATAGGTAATAAAACCCAAGTTTCATATATAATGATTATTTTAATCAAATGAGGATTCAAAACCAAAATATATTAATTAATCATAATTTTTTGTTAAATAATAATTTATTTAAAATAAATTAATAAATTATAAAATATATATTCTCATATTAATAATTCTCTAGATCTTCCTACCTGGTTGATCTTTTCTTATAATTACTAACAATCCATTGTTCAATAGTCTCATTAATATGATTTTATAATCCCCATCATCAAGATTTATAAATAAATCACATTAATATAAAATTTGAAATTGAAAATTATATAAGGGATGTTAGGAATGGCCTTTCATGTAAGGAATGATTCTCATTCCCTAATGGAAACAATCATGCTTTTTTATATAGTTCCCATGTAACACACTATTTGACCTTTCATGACATTAAAATAATCTCCCAACCCCCATGTAACATAGTTCAACTCAATATAACTCTTTGATTTTGAACTGTAAAAGAAGGGAATGACTAATGTTAGTTACCTAAAGTCATATGATTCAAATATCTATATATTCATTACTCGTTCCAAAATCATACAACTATATTCAAAATCCTTATATATGAGAAACATATAATATATTTTTTGTTGAGTTTTCATGTTACAAAACACATTTAATAATTCACATAAACAATTAAAAATAATCTACACTACATACCTTGGTGTTTCTAATGGAATCTATATCCTTCGATGAACATTTATTTTCAAACTACATATTTATGTGAAAACACATTAGGGATCGGTTGAAATTGATAAATGAAAATATGAAAAAAAAATATATAAGGAGTAAAATCATTGGATATAAAAAAATACCTCCATTTCATGCATTTCATCCATATTCAAACCACCCCTAATTAGAGTTAACATAATGTTTCTTCTGTAACTCTATCTCCATAACATTAACATCCATTAATCCTCTATTAATAACATATAAATTTGACAACTATGTCTGGATGGTATCAATTCCACTAATATCTATCATTAATAAATATAGATACATGTCATTAATAAAGCTATGAAATTCCCATAACCTTATCCATTATTAAATGTATTAAACAGACTATAATGAAGGACATGTGAACACTTCTACATATTATTCCTTATTAATTTCGTTGAATTTAAAGTTATTTCACTCTCTACAATAACCTTAAGTCATTTATTAATTTGAGTCATTGTTTCTTTCTGGATAACATCGTTGCTAGACAAAAACCATCATAATTTGATAGAAAACTATTTAATTAAACACTATCTTTTAGGTTATGGTCTTATCCAACATTAATAATTTATGTAAAATATATAAAGTTCAAAAATACATAAAATTAGTTCTCCCAAAATAAATTCTATTTTCTATCAATTAAAAAAATCCTTAAAATCATAAAAATAAATGTTTTTTACATCATAATTTATATAATAACTTTTAACCACACATCCATGTCATTATTTTCTATCATAAAAATAATTTGATATGTTGGTTATATTTTAATATATAAATTACTTCACAATATTTTCCTACCATTAAGTATATTAACATATCCATTGAAATATCACTGAAATAGTTAAACTCAAAATAGGATCAGTATTTATTAAATGTTTAAAGAATATTGCTACCATAGTTGCTAAAATAATAAATACTTTTTGACTCTATAAAATTACTTGATTTCATAAAATGACCTATGTTACTAATATCACATATTGTATTCCCCTCTTATGCTTCTTCTTGGGACATTTAATTCAACAATATCAGTTGAACAATATGAGTAGAGTTTGGTCTTTAAAACCATATATTTTTGATATAATTTTTATACATCTTTTAATGATGAAAATGATAGGTTCAAATTACACTTATTTAAAAACAAATAAAGATATTTACAATGAAAATATCTCTTCAAATAAGATATATAAATAAATTAGGAACTGTATCATTTCACACTATGTACACCAACTAATAAAAAACTTTACTAACCAATTCTACATTTTTCAGATAGACCCAAAATATCTAATTCTGAATTCAATTTTATTTTATTTTTTATACCATAAATAATTATATATTAACAAATAGATATTTTTAGAAATATTAATATATATGGTTTGGTATTATCTACCATTCTAATACACATATCAAATATTCATATTCTCTATAACACCTCTAGCCTTTTACACATATTTTTACATAATTTTGATCCTAATTAACCATCAAATTACAAGCTAAGGTTCGTAAAGTCTATTGTATTTAAATGATTAGGAACATAATATTGAAAAAATGGAAATAAAATAAACCATATTTATTTTAATCATCCAAAAATAATTCAAAACTATCATTAAGATCCAACATCTATATAGGTTAACCAGGGAAGTACATTAACAAAATGGATACGATAAAAAACCCGGTAAGCATATAAACATAGAAATAATAAAAAATATGGGTTAGATGGCATAACATGATGAAAAAAAAGTTATGGAACATGAATAAAAATATGTAATAATAACATATAGAGGATGGGGACATGTAATAATGTCTTCATATGAATGTGGTAACAATACACAACATTACGTAAGAAGACGTAAAGTGTAACTACCAAGACCATTTCACATGGTGGAAAAAAGACCCCTAAAGATATCAGGTTCACTCCCTATCCTAATATGAACTATCATGAGGAAAAACGAGGCCCAAAAAATTGGTGTGATATCTAGGTGCACCCATCATAACATTTTCATGAATATGTGTCCCCCGCGAAGAATCAAGCATAAGGGTTACCCGTGGAATGAATTGGGTATCATAATCATGTCCCAAGGCATAAAAAATGGAATAACATAATGGTATTAATGAAAGAATGGAGTTAGGTCATACATGGAAATTAATAAGGAAAAATAAAAATAGATCGTGATAAGTTATGTCAAACTCAAGTGATAACTAGTAAAGAGTGTGTAATGATTCATTAGAAATGAAACATTTCATTGTGGTTTAAGGAAATATGAAAGAACGTTTAAAGAGTAATTGGATTTTCTATTCACATAATACCATAAATAAATAAATAGGTCTTTTAATGATAAATTATTGATTTGATAAAAATAATGGATGCCTAAAATAGATTATTCGGTGAACTTAAAAAAGATAATAAACTGACAAGTTATCTTTAATCCAGATTTCTTATACGAAATAATTGAGAAGGGAACCCTAATAAAACATGTATATCCCTAATAAATAAGGATGAACTGATATTTATAAAAATGTTTTTAAAATACACACATAATATATTATATGTTTATAAATATAATTATAATTAAATTGGTGTAAAGGGATTGAAACCAAAACCTGAAGGAAAAAATGGAGGATCAGAAAGAACCCATTGCCTTATGTATTAAAATGTTAATAACTTGATCTTAATCTCTGTGATAATAAAATTAAATCCATTAATTAATTAATTTAGAACTATTTGAACATTTATTTGATTAATTATAAAATTATTACATTCATTTATGGCCTTTCTGTGTCATAAGATAAAATTTTGTCATTCGGGAGTGTTCATTTCCATAGTTTTCAGGATTATGTCTCTTGTATAAATGATTGAAAGATCATGTAAAATGAGAATACATAGCCATATTTAAGTTACATGTATTAAATTAAAATATCGAATATTAAATTGTTATATATATCATTTGGTTATATTTTTTGAGAATTAGTCATTTGATATGATTTTAGTGATAATGATTTTGATTATTTTTTCGATTTTTAAATCATCAAAACTAGTTTAGTTTCATTGTTCATTGATGTGAATAAAATTTAGTATCATAAAATAAATTAAAATATAGAAAACATTTTACGATATTTTCTATCTATTATAATTTTTTTAGGTTCTTCCATGATGGTATGAATGGATAATGAAAACATTTCATCCTAAAAGGTTATAAATCAACACCTCACATATAATATTTTCATTTTTAGAATAAAAAGGAAGATGAGAAGAGACTTGATAGGGAATTTTCCATTGACATAATAATGTTCTAGTATGTATAGTACAATAAATGTATCATGAGTTTTTTGATACATGAGTGTATTAGAGTATAAAAACTTAATAATAAAAGAAAATAATGAAAGGGAAAGAAAATGTTACCTTTTGAATTATTCTCCTTGAGAACCCCCTTAGGGAAATTATATTAAAATCATATAAAGACAAAATCATCCTATACACGGGGAAGAAAAATTGTATGAGTATTGGGTAGAAATTGGAAAATATTTAAGGCTAAAGATATTTGGGTAGAGGAGGAGGTGGGTGCTATTTATAGTGCAGGAGAGGGGTGTTTTTCTATTATTTTACTCATTAGTTTATTTTATGGCTCAAGACTAAGAAATATGTTGTTTTATATGAATAATTATAGTCATTAGAGAATTTTAGTAAGAACCAAATGCTCTTACATCACCCACACATCATCCATGATTCAATATTTCATATATTTATCTTATACTGTAAATTATCGTATTTCACTATTCATCAAAAATTAACTAGTTTAGAAAAATCCCAAATAAACACCCCAAAAATTTATTAATCCAAATAATTCAAAAATGGAATAAATTTTATGAATATAATTTTATAAATATGATAAATTTAAATTTTAAATTAATTCATCATTTATTTGAAAAATACCAATTTTAAAATTATTACCGATGTTATAACATTATAAAAATTAACTAAAATATCATAAAATTGTCTTCTAATAATAAGATAACATGATATTTATTTATTAATTTATCCTGTTAAAATAAATTTTCTTTAAAATCATTATAATAATTATGAAAATTAAAATAAACATTTATGTTCTATAAAAATACAAAATCTTAATTTCAAATTTTAAAATAATTTATTTAAATATAATATATTATAAAAATATCATAATTTCATTTATAATATGGATAAATTTTATTTATATTTTAATGGATGAGCATACTATTCGATTGCATGGTTTACTATTCATAATGGTCATATTACTATTCTCGTTGTCATGCTACTATTCTATTTGTTTAGTTTTTTTAATTTATATAAATACCTATTATTTCATTCATTAATAATTCATAATGTATTTATTTTTTTCTATAAGTGATTTTATGTGATTTATACTTCAAGAAATAATTTAAAAATGTAAATTTTCATTGATAAAATTCTGGATCATTACATTCTTCCCCCTTATGAAATTTTGAACTTAAAATTTCATTTTAAAAACTATGGGAAACCATGTGAGGATTTTACTCCTTCATTTATTCCTCTTGTTCGTGCGTTACCTCTTTGTACTTAGGGTTACTCCATAGTACATTGACTAGGTGAATGGTCTTCTTGTGCAGAACATTATCTCTATGATTCGATATCATCACTGGCTACTCCTCATAAGATACATCATTTTCCAACTATACAACCTTATAATTTAGTACATGTGAGGAATCTGTATTTACATACTCATGATAGATGTGTGGAATACATCATGTAGTTGAGATATGGTTAGTGGAATTGCTAGTCGATAAACCAAAACTCCAATATGATCAAGAATCACGAAGGGGGCGACATACCTGTGACATAGATTTTCTTTCTTCCCAAATCTCACAACCCTATTCCATGGTGATATAAAAAGTAATACCATGTCTTCAAAATTAAACTCAAGGTATCATCGACGATTATTTTCATATCTCTTCAATCGAATTTTTACTGGTTTGATGTGTTTTTGAATGGTTTTCAGCTTTTCCCCATTTCTTTGACCATTTCCGGTCCTAGTTTCTTATATTTACCAACATAATCCAAGAATTCTGGTGATGTGCATATTTTATGATAAAGGGATTCCAATGGAGCAGTTAAGATTCTCTAGTGTAAAATTATTTTGTAAGGGAACTCGGTAAGAGGCAGGTGTTGCTCACATCCTCTTCGAATCCCATAGAAAATGATCCCTAAATCCTTTCCATGGACTTTATATTACATTCAATGTTTCTATATTTATTAGGATGATAAGATGTAGTAAAGCTCATATCCTTTTTTAGATCATGGTGGAGGATTTTACAGAACATGGAGGTGAATCATGGATGACAATATGATACAATATATAGTGGTTCTCCATGCATCCATACCTCTTCAATATTTTATATCCATGAATGATGATCCATTGATAACTCCTCCTAAATTGTAAAAATTTGATTTGTATTTGTATATCTATCACAACAACCCATATGGAATTTTTAATATGGATTTCCTTAGATGTATAGTGACCAAGCCATGGTAATGTTATCCCATTTCTATGTTGGTATGGGTAATGGTTACATCATCCACTAATACTTTTTCCTTTCATCCTTCACTTGGTAACATAATAGGAACTTTGACGTATATCTAGTGACCTACTTTTTCCTAATTTCATAAAAATAGTTCTCTTGGTTATCTGTATAAATATTTGTGCTCCTAGGTTGAATAGTGATGGTTTATCTTTGTACATCACTTATAAACTCTTCCTTTGTCTCTATATTATATATTAAACATCATAATTACCTAAATCTTTCAACTCCTTCCTCATATGTTTTGAACAATGAGGATTTTTCATTTCTTAGGGCATCCACCTTCTTCAGAAATTCCACATTATTTTTTTGATCATCCTCTATTTTCTCTTAGAGGAATGTTTTAAAAATAATTTGAGAAATTATTATTGATGTTCCTTCATTGATTATTCACATGTACAGTATTTAAAAATCATTGGTGATTGGATCCTTCTCAATTCACATAATTGATAATGTTCGAAGATCCTTTCATTAAGAGAATCTTCCACATTATTCTCCTTACGAGAATGGTAGTAGATTGAGTAGTTGTAATACTTGATGATATCTAACCATCTTCACTGGAATATATTAAGCTTCTTCTTTGTGAAAATATATTTTTGGCTCTTAGGATAATTATATATTTCATACTTTTCAAGAAAGAGATAATGCCACCAAATTGTTCACATAAAGATCATAGACTCTAATTCGTTATCATTGTTGTGATAGTTTTTCTCAAATATTTTTAACTACCTTGAGGTGAAGGCTATCAATTTACAATTTTACATTAGTAGACATCCTAAGACCATATTTTAAGAATCATTGTAGTCCGAAAAGAGTTCCCCACTTATCAGACGAGTAAGGACTAGTGTAGTGATAAGACTCTTTTTTAAAACATTGAATTATTATTCACATTCACTAGTCCATATAAACATTACTCCCTTTCATGTCAGCATGGTTAGTTTTTTCCAATCATTATAATTTATTCACAAATCGGTGGTAATACCCATCTAGTCCAGGGAAACTATGGATCTCCATTACAGATATTTATCTTAGACCACTTCTAAACTTCCTTTGGCTTAAAGGATCTATTGATATTCCTTTGTTGAAGATAACATATCCCAAGAATGATAATTCTTCCGTCTACAACACACATCTACTATACATTCCATAAAGACTATTCCATCAAAAAGTACTCAACATAAAATTAAAATTATTCTCATGTCCATTCATTCTCTTGGAGTATATCATAATATCATCAATAAATACTACCAAATATTTGATATGTTATTATATAAATACTATATTCATTAACTACATGGATATTAAAATAGGATTAGTGAGTATTAATGGAATCACTATGAACTCATAGTGTTCATAAACCATTCAAATGGTATTCATGGGAAAATATTCCTTCTTCCCCATTCAATGGTGATATCCAAACCGAATTTCCACCTTTGAGAAATACATTTCCACACATATTTTATTGAACAACACATATATAAATGGAAGGACATAATTATTCATTATTTTATATTTTTGATCTCACAATAATAAAAACCTGGACCCATTGATCCATCCTACATTATGTAGAAGAGTAATGGCACACCACTTTGTGAAGGAATCAGGCATATAAAACATTTATTCAGATTATCTTATTACTACTTCATAAGTAATTTCAACACAATAGGGGCCCTTCTAGATGTTTTTTTATATAAGCAGATATCTAGAAATAAGATTGATTTAGAACTCAACATCTCATTCTAGAGGAAGACAAGGTATTTCTTCGGAAAATAGATCAATGTAGTCCTTCACTATGGTCATTTTATTTAGCTTAATTCTCTCATTTATATCAATCACTTGAGATATATATTATCTCTCATACAGTAGTAATATACATAGTTGAGATGATGATTCTAATGAATATTACACATGTAGAGAATAGAAGGATGCCTCAGTATTTGAAGAGTGATCTCCCTTTCCTGAAATTTGATGTTGTATTTGTATAAATGTAGAAAATATTTGAACAATATAGCATCTAAATCCATGAAAAATAGTAAGTTGATTTTTTTGGGAGGTTCAATCTACAAAAATTAACAGGGAGGATTTATAATTCTGGATGCAATAATTTCCCTATTTTTTCCTCCTATATGAATAAACCTCAATATTTTGAGGTGGTGATTGAATAGTTCAACAAAACATGCATTATATGAATGAATGTGTAGAACCAGCATCAAATAGTCTGTTCATTATTCATGAATGAATAACAAGCATACCTATCACCACAACATAATTGAGTTCATCCATAGTAGTTGTGATAGGATATTCCCATCCTTTTTACATGGAGTTTTTTTGTCGATTTCCTTTAACAACCATTGTATTAGGGAAGTGGATTTCTTAATTACCATATTTCTTGCAATTGAATAAATGTACTGAAGTCTTAGTGTTGATATAAGCTTTACAATATCTTATATCATTAGGGGAATTCTTCATATCCCTTCGGTGATTATTATCCATATTCAACTCTATTCAAAATTTGATGCATGTCTTGGTTCCCTTTTGTAAGTTTCCAGGATTCTTCTTCCCACACATTTGACTCGCATGATGTTGGGTCTTCCTTAAATAATGGGATTTATTTTCTTACACACCCGTATTAAACTCCATTTTCTTCTTTTTTTAACTATCCCACAAGACCATTGATAGTCTTTGATCTCTATTTAAATCTTTAGGTAAAAATGGAAAAACATCTCTTAAATGTAGAAGTTTCAAATCGGAAAATATTTTCATAGATGTGGTTTTAGTCTACTAAATAAGAGATCCACCTTACATTTGGTGTTCATGTAATATTTATAGGTGTATCATGAAATCATTTTTAATATTGACTCATACATTCTAATAGACTCATCTTTTATTATCTCCAGTATAAGTAACTCCCTTCACATCTTAAGACAATGTGTATGGGGAAAATATTGTTTTCATCTTCCGATTCCTTGGAGTCCATTTACTCATTTTACACTATGTTCTTGACCATTTTCCACCACTAATCAGCATCCGAAATAGAATGACATACCTCCATCAAAGAATTCTCTTATTCTGAGAATTTAAGTATATATGATATCTTTTCAATGGAATTAATCCATTTCCATCAATTAGGTGTAAGAATCTGGTTCTTCCTTTGAGGTAGGGATCTTTTTTTTAGATTATACAAAAGAAAATATGTGGGAAATAGGTCATGGTATGGCTATAGAACATTTACATGTTGTGATTACGTTCTAGAGGGTGTTTAATTTTATATACATGCCTTGTTTGTTGGGATACATTCCATGTAAACCCAATACATTCCATGTGATGAACATGACATGATAGGTACAGAAAAGAAACCTATAAGGGGTGTAATTTCTAATATACGCCTTGTAATTTTTTTATTAAATATTAAAATAGTGATTCTTTGTACCAAAAAGGATAAAAAAGGTATCATTTTCGACGTATGGTGATCCAAAAAAATACAAATGAGGTTTTGGCTCCCAATTCATTCTCCAATCTCTGATTCGAACACCGTCGGATCCGTTAGAATCCTTTTGGTGAGTGACCGATTCTTATTTACTATTTCAACCTAGTTTATTCTTTAAGCCTAGTTATCAATGGTTTATCTCTATTTATTATTTAATATTTATACTCTAATTTTTGGTTGAAGTAAGGGATGGCAATAGATGAGGAGAGTCATACTCACGCGAGGTAGGTGGTATTGGGCCTTTCTTAGATTTTTTTCTAGATCATATATGTCAAAGTGTTGAGAACACAATTTTAGGGTATCTTATGATTTAATAATAACCATATTTTGGCCTATTCATGATTATTAGATTATGTATATTATTTGAAATATGTTTTAGGGATTTAAACCATGATTTAGGGCCACCCCTTGGGTGTGTTTCCCTCAAATGGTCATTTGGTCAAGAATTCTTAAGAGGATTGGCTTGAATTCTCATTTTTTTAAACTAAACAGCTTATGTGATATAAATTCCCCATGTGAGATAATTAAATTCTAAATCCATGTAATAGTTTAATTTTCATATGGTACTTGTTATGTGAATTGTTCCCATGTCAATTGTTTAAAAGATAATCCATGCGATGGTTTAATTCAGATTAGTTTTTTAATATGGAATTGAATTTTAATAAAGAGGGGTAATTAGAAAAGGGTGATGCAATGTATCAATTAAAAGAAAAAATCATGCTTGTGTGACTAGTTTCACCTTATGTATACCTTGTGTGAATAAGGGTCTCAGTTCAAATACCATGGATGAGCACACAAGATAATTACGTGAGGTACATAAGCGATCCATGATTGGGTGGTTGGGATAATTGTGGAATATTTAAAATGTTGAGTGAACCTATGATCTATTGAGGGACACCCATGTTAGGCTCTATCAGAATACGAATAAATGATTATTCTTTCATGAGTTGACATTTACTTTTATACAGGGGTTTTTCAGGCCTAGGAAGGACCTCAAGACTTTTATATATTTCAAGGAACATGAATAATTAAATGGTTGTCTTATGACGTGTCTTTCAAGACAATGCACATGCATGTATTAGCTCTTCAAATATACGTGTTTATATTGGTTTTTGGGACATCTATTGTGCTTTTCTCTATGCAATCATAGTTTATATCTTTCACTCTTGTACGCTACCTATTATATATATATATATATATATATATATATCCACTTATAGATTGGAATAGACCATGTGTGCTGGCCTACTGAGATTTAGTCTCACATAGTTTGTATGTCATGCTTTTGGGACCAAATAGATTATATGATTCCAGGTGTTTATTAGGTTCAGTAACCTACTACAAGTACTTGACATTCTACTTAGAAGTTGAATATCATGGGACTGATCTGAGGCTTGAAATGATTTCCAGTCACTTATATTTCATTTGTGATTTTGAGACATAAATTGTGTATTACTATAGTGTACATGTTTTTGATATTTTCTATGAACATGTGACATGCTAAATCATCTTTTATGTGGAATGATGTTTGGTTACTTATAATATTTGTCTTATGTTTTTTGATTTAGTTGTATATTTTTTACTATTTCTTATATTGTAATATTATTTATTAAACTATGTTACACTCTTCCAATGAAGGAATATTTTCCCCACTATCACACCCTAGGACCTCACTGCAAGTCGACAACCTCTTGCATTTGGGGATATGTGCTTCAGGCCATGTGACCAACTGGGTATGCAGCACAGGTTGAGTGGAATCTGGATCTGGGATGTTTGAAAGTGGTATCAAAGGATTTCTTCTCTAGTTAGCTTTATTTTTCTGAGAAAATAGGAAGGGATAGAAATGAAATAGGATTTGGTGTTAAACTATGCTCGGGTGTAGCTACCCTGCATATAAGGAAAATCCAAATTTCCTCGAATTAACTTGTGATTTTTGGGTTTTGAGTTGTTTCCATTGATTAGATTTGACAATTGGATGGCCCGTGAATTTTTTCTATTATTATTTATATTATTATTTTTCTATTTTATTGCAACCCAATTAGATTAGGGTATTACCTATCATGCATCATATAGGCACTTGTTAAAAATCACATGCCATGCATTCTTGCTATTTTATCTAGGGTAATTATTGACTGAATGATGTTGTGATAAATTTTGAGCTAGATATTCATGTCATTGGGACAGGTACCATGATAGATATACATGTTGTTGTGATTGGTGTATTGATATGTGTTATGGTTAAAATTGGATGGACACCAATATTTGATCCCTGAATAGTATGGTCCCTCTCGATCGTAATTTTGTGGATCATGTTTCGGTCATGAGATTAAATTTTGTTATTATGTTCTATATGTGATTCCAAACACTGAATCATTGGGAGTATGGGCCCCCATGGATTAGAATATGGTACACTATTTCTTTAGTTTTAAAAAATAGGGTTTTGGGAAAGTTTCAAATGCTTAAAGTTCAGAATCACAGATAACATGATTTGAGGGTCTATGAAAACAAACCATGTATTCTTCTATTCAGAATGAAAAAAACTTCTTTAAGTACAGATCATGTACTCGGAGTACATGTTTTATGGTAGATGAATATGTGCCCGGTTTTATGAGAGAACATGGGACAATGGATTTTTATTAGAACACACCATGTGATTTAGGTAGACCCCATGTATTTTTACATAGGCAGACACCATGTGGATTTGGCCATGTAAAAGTACATGGCTAGGAGGAGAAACATGAGTAAACACCATCTATCAGTCTTACATTCCATTCACCGATCACATTTACAGTCCAAGGAAGGTGGACGTACACACCCATATGGGATCTTAAGTGTACATGTCATGTATGGGTTCACATTGTAGTTTACTCCTCTATTTCCAACCATTGATGGTTCTCTTCTCATGTTTAGTTCATGTTCTCTTGAATTGTGAACCACAAGGATCTTGAACTGGGGTTTGTTCTAGACCTTATAGAGTCATGGTTCCACAATGACCTCTGGTCATGCGCCCGGAGAGTGAATATGATCATACCCTGGATGAGGTACACCAAGGCCTACAAGTGGACCCTCTAGATGTGCAAGTTATAGAACCAGCTTTTATAACAGAATTAGGTGATTATTCATAGTTTAGTGAATATTTTATCAGGTCAATATAATCTTTTTAGGTAGCACCACAACCTACCACCTTTGTGGTAGAACTAACATGATTCTTCCTGCAGTAGAAACCACCAATGTTTTCTAGAAAATGTGGGCCTTGGGTTGTATATTCATAGTCAGATTCCATTTTATCTATCTTTTAGTTTCATGAGATGCCTCTTGATAGGAGGTTAAAGGTCACAAATTACATGCTACGGGATTCCACTAAGTGGTGGTGGGATGTAACCATAAAAACAGAGTGTCAGTGGAACATGGCATGAGAATATTTTCAGATAGACTTCTATGAATACATCTATCCCATGATTATGAGGGATGAAAAAGACCAAGAGTTTACACATCAAGAGTAAGTCCCTCTATTAGTTATGTATTACTCAATCTTCTTTACTGAGATCAATTGCATTGCACGTTTTCTGATGGGTGATGATCAATCAATGACTAGGCGATTTGAGGGTCGTGTCAGGTACGACATCTTCTTAAAGGTTTATATCTTCTGACTGACTATGGTATATACTATAGAGAACCATGCACTCATTACCATGTAGATTCATATGGAATATCGAGGTGTGAGCTAGGGTGGTTCAAAACCATGATTTGGTACTATTTTTGGTAGGTAGCATTAAGTGTCATCTAGAGATTACACATGGAGAATATAGTACTCAGAACGTATATTTCGGTAGCCAGGTGAGGTGCTTCCAATGTAAAAAAATTGGGAATACAGGACAAAATTGTTTGATGACCGAATCGAGTGTTGATCATGTGGAAAGATGTGTCATCTTCTACAATTCTGCAAGATGTTTCTTCTAGTGGCTATTGATAGAGGGTCTGCATGGACTTTATGTTTTGGAACATGTCCAAAAAATTCTCACCAATCAGGGAACTACAATACATTAGACCACTCATGCTGAGGTAGTAGTCATGGTTGTGGCATCCAGTCTCTTGGTTTTCAATGTCAACAGAGTGGATCAGCTTTGAGTATCCAGGCATTGTCTTAGTGTCATGATACATGCTAGACTTTTTTAGTAAAACAAACCTAGTAGGATAAGGATCTCATACCTTATACTATAAGAAATTCCATTCTATTCACCACTGTTTTAGACTCTTCACTTTATAATAAGGGATATTCATATAGTTTCAAATCTCTAGCTTTTTTGGAGATCCTAGGGATTCGTTTTATTTTATTTTGATGATGTTATGAAACTAGAATCTTTGTTAGGGATTATAATTGAATGTGTGTGACGGTTCAAGGTGTTCCCCCTTGAAATTGTGGGGGTGTCACTTAATTTGGGATCTCTATGCCTAAGATATGATATGACTTGATTTCATACTCGGAATGGACTGGTTAGTATCAATTTAAGCCTTAATATATTTTTATCATCAAAGGTCTGTTTTACGTTACCAGGAGGTGGATCATTTCTACACAAGGGTGAATATATGTTTATGCGAGAAAAGAAACACCCTAGCATCATGGGTTGAGTGGGATGATAACATTGACATTCTGTTTATATCTGGACGACTATGGGACACATCAAATGGATTTTCCTCTAGTGGTTGATCATTTCCTAAAAGTTATCCTCGATGAGTTTTTAGGTTTTCCACTAGTCACAGAGACAAAGTTCTCCATCAAGCTAGTGCAAAGATCTAAACCAGGCTCCATTCCCCCTTATAGGATGTCTATGATGGTGTTATAGGATCTCAACCAGTAGCAAGAGGAATTACAAGGAAAGAGTTTATTCTGGCCCAGTACTTCTCCATGGGGTTCGTAAGTCCTTTTTGTAAAAAATGAGGATGGTACCTTTTGGAAATGTGTGGTTTATTGAAATATAAACAAGTTGATGGTTAACAACCGACATCATCTACCATGGATATATGATATCTTCAACCAGGTCTGTGATGCTTAAATTTTATCACAGATTTATTTGAGATATGGTTATCATCGCTTTCATGTTAGATCACCAGACATACCTCATATAGACAAGGTGAGAGTAGTAGTCACCTGGGAGGAGCTCAGTAACATCTTTCAGGTGTGGTGTTTACTATAGTTGGCTAGTTACTAAGAGTGTTTCATACAGTTTTTATCATTTATAGAAGCACTGAGGAAGAACATGAAAAAGAAGTTTGTGAATTACATTAGGTCAAATTCATGCAATACGACTTTTCCAGAGATGGAAGGGAGATTAAAATCATCATTGTAACTAATTTTACTAGATCCGGGCTAGATTTAGACTATATAATGTGATGTATTGGGTATCAGGTTGGGAGGAGTGATTTTATAGGGGGTCAATTTGTTATGTCTGGGTCTCAGAAGTTGACGACACATGACTAGAACTACCCAATTCATGATATCTCTTTATTCGTGATTGTTCATTCCTTACATTGTTCAAGACATTAATTATTAGGATATCATTTTTTGGTGTACACATACCAAAAAAATCCTCAAGTACATATTTACTATGTGTGATCTAAAACTGAGGAAGTGAAGGTGGATTGAATACCATCAGTATTTCGATATCAAGCGTTCTTACATTCCTCTAAAAGACAATTTAGTGGCTGACGCACTAAGCAGGAGGACTCTGACACTAGTAGTGAAGTAGGCTAGTAGCGAGTGGAATCTTATAGCGTTGTTCTTCGAGATTCACTATGAGGTGCATGACTCTCAATTAAATACTTTTCTTGCATCTTTAGTTGTTACCTATATATTACTAGATAGAGTAAATATGTGGCACCTATCACATTATGAAGGCCTAGTTCTATGGGGGAGTTTGTCGGTTGAGTACCCTCCTCCTAGTTGGACCATTGATGAGCATTATATCCTATAGTTATACGGTCACATATGGATTTATACAGATATGTTTGAGGAGATGATGTGGTATTTTCATGCTTCAGTATTGGCGATGAATCCTGGTGTCACCAAGATGAATCGTTATTTACAACATTACTATTTGTGGCCTTTTTTGAAGAGATATGTAGCTAGTTTTTTCATCAGAAGATCCACCTATCAGTAGGTGAATGATAAAAACCAAGGAATAGTATGAATTTTTCTATAGCTAACCATTATTGAGTGGAAATGGAATGACATTGTGATGGAATATTTGATGAGTTTTTCAAGGTTTTCTCAAGGTAATTATGTATCATGGGTTGTGGTTGATAGGATTAAATGGTTTCACATTTCATGCCATTCATGGAAATATTTGGTGTTGATGAGCTTGGGAGGTTGTGCATCCTTGAGATTTTTTGAATTTACGAGGTACCACATTCTATCATTTCATATACGGACACCCTATTTACATCTCATTTATAGAAAAATCTATAGAGGGATTTAGATACATTGGTTCTTATGAGAACAACTTACCACCCCCAAATAGATAGAAATTATAGCACACGATTCAGGTGCTGGAGGACATGCTTCATGTATGCATTTTGGATTTTAGGGGATCATGTGAGTCACACATACCCTTTGTTACGTTCTCCTATAAAAATTGCATCCAGGATAAAATTTAGATGGCACTATATGAGGCGTTATACTGAAGGTCATGCCGATCACCCCTATGTTGGCTGAAGGCTAGGGATGCTAGGATGTTGGGAGCTAATCTTGTCCTGCAGAAAACAGATCAGATTCAGTTGATATGGATGTGATTGGGTACTATGAAGTATTGTTAGAAAATATACAATGATAACCATAGATGGCCATTCGAGATTGTGGTCAGGGATTATGTTTTCCTACATGTCGCTCCGAGGATGGGACACATTAGGATTAGGAGAAATGTTAAGTTGTGGTCAAGATACGTTGTTCCGTTTGAGATTTGGGAGAGGGTTGGTCTGGTTTCCTATATATTTCAGTTACGTACTAGTGTATGAATGATGTCTTCCACATTTTTTAGTTGAAATGTATCTTTCCAGACACGTCTCCCACCATTCATCCTAATGAAGTGGAGTTTCTTGAAGATGTGTCTTTTTAGGAGCATCCCATTCATATTGTGAATCATTGAACGAAGGTTCTCTATGTTCGGTTCATTCCTTTAGTATGAGCGTTAAGGAAGCATGGCCAAGTGTAGGACAATACATTTGAGAGGGAGGTTGATGTACGATCATAGTGGTTTAATTATTTCTCAGATATATCTTTATCATCCTTGGAAGGGAAATACATAGATGAATTTCTTTAAGGGGGGATGTTAGTAAAAACCTGTTTCTTCCGTTGAGGTATGTATCTTTAATTTTTAGTTTATACTGAATAAAAATGTGTGAAGGATTTCAAGGGATGGTTTTAGTCCTACGACATGTAGTTACTGGGGCCTACATGCTAGGAAGTATTATGTACACACTATGTACATAGTGCTACATGCAATGTAAACCAAGTACATTCTATGTGAAGACATGATGAGGACTTGTAAAGAAAAGGACCCTACAAAATGTGTAATTTTCAGGACGCGTTGTGTATTTTTTTAATAAATTGGTAATTAGCATCATTTTGTGCTATATGGACAGAAAAAACTCATTTTTGATGTACAACGCACCCAAAAAATATGAATGGGGTTTTTTCTTCTGATTTATTGTCCGATCTCTGATTCGAACATTGTTAGATTTGTTTGAATATTCTAGGTGACTCATTGATTCCAATTAAACCTTTGTCCTTTATTTCTTATCACAACTTAGTTATCAAAGGATTAGTATTATTTATCATTTGGTATATCTACTTTATTCTGGGTCGATTTAAGGGATGATGCTAGACGAGGAGAGTTGTACTAGTTCAAGGTATGTGGTCTTGTGCCTTCTGTTGATTCTGGAGTTGATTATATATGCCCAAGTGCCGTGATCCCACTATTAGGGTGTCTCTTGATTGAAAAATAGGCCTTTTAATTTCATTTTTATTATTAGGAAAATATTTTGATAACTTGAAAGCATGATTAGGGTTGTTAACTTTGATTTTGGGCCACCCCATGGGTGCATTTCCCTCGGATAGCCTTTTGGCTGAAAATGCCTTTGGGGACTAACTTCAATTTCCATTATTGGTTTATTAAAATGAAATGCTTCTGTGATATGAATTCCCCATGTGAGATAATTAAATTCTTAAACCATTTATTATCTTAATTTTTGTGTGATAATTATTATATTAACTGTGCCCATGTGAATTGTTTAAATGATAATTCATATAATAGTTTAATTCACATGTGTTGATTTTGATATGAAATTGAACTATGAAAAAAAGGTGTGATTAGAAATATGCCTGATAAAATCTCTGTTAAAATAAATTTTCGAGCTCAATTGACTAATTTCACCTTATGTGTACCTTGGGTGAATGAGGGTATTAGTTAAAAGTCCATGGATGAGGTCAAGTTGTAATTATGTAAGGGTCGTGAGTGATCCATGATATTGTGGTTGGACTCATTTTTTGTTATTTAAAATGCTAAGGGTACCTAGGATCAATTGACTGATACTCAAGTCAGGCGCTAATGAAAAATTATTAAATGATTAAATGATAATTTTGTCACGAGTTGATAGTTACTTTTATACAGGGGGTCATTGGTCCTAGAATGGACCTCAAGACTTTTATATAATTCAAGGAACTTGAATAATGAAATGGATGTATTATGAAGATTCTTATAAACCATTGAACAAGCTTGGATGAAGTCTTCCATTATACATGTTTACATTATCTTCTTAGACATCTCTGGGGATTTCTTTTGAGCAGACATAGTTCATTGCCTTTACTATACTACACTGCATGTTATATGTATCCAGTGACTGATTAACAGAGACCGTGGGTGGATTTATACTAGGATTTATTCTCATACCTTATTAGTGTCATGATTTTGGGCCCAAACAGATTATATTATTATAGGTATTGATTAGGTAAAGTGCCTTTTTATAGGTACTTGGGGTTCTTTTTAAGAGTAAGAGAATAAGTGACCGGGGAGTGTCGTATGATGATTCCTAGTCTCTTTCAATTATTTAGTGATTTTGAGACATATATTGTGTATTACTAAAGGGTACTTGTTTTGGATGTTTTCATAGAACATGTGACATGTTGCATCATCTTTTGTGTGGATTGTTGTTTCATTACATCTAATATCAGTCTTCCACTATTTAATTTAATTGAATGTTATTTAGTATCTCTTTTATTATATTATTATTTATTCTTTTATGTTACACTCTACCACTGAGGGTGTAGTTTCCCCACATTCACACCCTAGGCCATCACTCCTAGTCTGTAGCCTCTGGTGTTTGGGGAGATGTGCTTGAGGCCATGTGGCCAATCAGGTATGGGGGACCAGTTGAGTGGAATCTGGATCAAGGAAATAGGGTAGTAGCAACGTTCTGTGCCATAAGAAGAGAAACAAATCATTGTCGACTTACAACATGCCCTGAAAATTTAAACGAGGGTTTGGCTCTCGATTCATCATCTGAAATATGATTCAAAAACTGTAAAATCTTTTGGAATCCCCTCGTTTAGTGCTCGATTCCCCTAGAGAATTTCTCCTTGATTTTTATCTCGACCATGTTATAAAAGGTTTAAAATTCTTTCTTCATTTATAGATCTTCTTCGTTATTGGTTTATTTAAGGGTCGATGCTAGATGAGGAGAGTCGTACTAGAATGTTGTAGGGTTCTATATGCCTTTTTTTGACTATCGAGTTGATTATATATGATATAGTTCCACATTCCCACTTTTAGGGTGTACCACGATTGAATAATAAAACCCATTATTTTATATTTATGGTTATTTGATTTTTAGATTATTTAAAATCAATATTAGGGTTGAGAACCTAGATTTTGGTTCACCCCATGGGTGTGTTTCCCTCAGATGGTCATTTTTTCAGAGAATTCCAAAGAGGCTTGACTTAAATTCCCATTCTTGGGCTGTTTAAATGAACTGCTTAAGTGATATTAATTCCCCATGTGAGATAATTAAATTATTAATCAATGTAATATCTAAATTTTAATGTGATACTTTTTTATGTTACCTATTCCCACATGATTTTTTTAAATTATAAACCATGTGAAAGATTAATTTACATGTATTGATTTTGATATGAAAATGAATTATGACAATGATGGTTAATTAAGAATGGGCGATCCGCAGTCTCATTTAAAATACAAGGTTGGGATCATGTTAAAAAATTGAACCTTATTTATACCTTTGGTGAAGGAGGGTCTTGGTTAAATTACCATGGGTGAGCTCAATATGTAATTATACATGGACAGTAAGTGATCCATGATTGGGTGGTCAGGATCATTATGGCTTACTGAAAATTTCGAGTGAACCTCAGATTAATTGAGGGATACCCAGGCCTAGACTTATTGGCAATTGATTGAATTATTTAATGATTATTATGTCAGGATTTGACGGTTACATTTATATGGGGGGTCATCAGGCCTAGGATAGACCTCAATACTACTATATAATTCAAGGAATTTGAATAATGAAATGTGTGACTTATGATGCATATTCGATGACAAAGAATAATCTTGGATTCGGTCTTTACTTATACTTGTTTACATTGTCTTATGAGACATGTGTTGTGCATGATTTTGATTACCCATAGTTTAATGCTTTCACTATTGTAAACATCATGTTATATACATCCATTGATAGATTGGTACAGACCTTTCTTGGTTTCCTACTTGGATTTAGTCGCACACCATGTTTGGGTTATGATTTTGGGCCCAAATAGATTATATGATTGAAGGTGTTGATCAGGCCAAGAACCTTACTATAGGTACATGTTGTGATGCTTAAGAGTAGGAGAGCATGAGAATGAGCCAAGGCTTATGATTCTTCCTAGTATTTTTTGTTTCATTCATTATTTTTAAAAATATATTGTGTATTACTTCATTATACTTATTTTTGATTTTTTTTCTTAGTACACGTGACACACTTCATCATCTTTTGTGTGGAATTATATTTGGTTTCTTCTAATATAAGTCTTATGCCATTTAATTTTTCTAAATGGTTTTTTACTATTTCTACTATTGTATTATTATTTATTCCATAATGTTACACTATACCAATGAGTGAATAGTTTCCCCATGGTCGCTCCATAGGCCCTCACTACTTGTTAGAAGCCTCTGGCTTCTCATGTGATGTGCTTGAGGCCATGTGACCAACGAGGTTTGTGGAACCAGTTGAGTGGAATCTATATCTAGGTCCCTACATGAGGGGTTCATGAGATACACTAAAGGTATCATGAATTTTAAACATTAAGGATTCAACAGAAATAGATTATATGTTAGGAGATTTAGGGTGTTCCATATAATTCACCTTATTATTCATAACTTGATACCGTTGTGCAAGTACTGTCAAAGAGTTTTGAGCAACCACTCTCATAATATTTGGAAGATCATTTGGTAAATAATCATATAATATATCACATTTATTATTTTAATGAGTACTCCTACATCCATAAATTGACTTAGAAAAGAAATTATAATTATGGGTTGAATACATTGACAATAAGAATATAAAAAAATTGAACATATAAGGATAAAATTATAAAAGAAAAGTATATCATACCTAGGGACTCCCTATGTTTCAATATAGGTTATCCAAGATGGTAGAATTCTCTTGAGGGTTTTTTACTAAATTCCACCTGTCCTAATGTCGGGAAATTAATAAACCTTTTTATGATACCAAAAATTGAGTACTTATCCTTTTATACATATTATTACATAATTTTAAGAATAATTAACCATCAAATTACAATCCATTGATCGAAAAAGTCTAGTGTATTTTGATGATTGGGTACATAAAATTAAAAACCTTGAAATTGAATGAGACATATTTATTTTATTCATCCAAAAAATATTTCCTAAATTTCATTGAGTTCCAACATTTGTGTAGGATAACATGGGTAATACATGAACAAAATAGATGGGAAAAAAAGCCCAGTTAGGGTATAAACATATGAATAAATAAATGAACATTAGTTAGAAGGAATAACATGGTGACATAAAAAGGAATGGAACTTGAATAATCATATGGAAGAAAAGAAGTAGATCATGGGGACATGTAATCCTTGAATAATTGTAATGCAGAAATAACACACAACATGACATAATCATGAGTCACATCTAATTGCCAGGACCATTACACATGGAGGACAAAGTCTCGTAAAGGAATCAAGTTCACTCATTATCCCAACATGACTTCTAATAGAACCAAACATTACACAATTCATTAGAGTTCTATCTGGGGGGATCCATTATATCAAGTTTATGCATATGCTTTTCTTAAGAAGAATCAATTATAAGGGTTTCCCACTGAATGAACTAGGTATCATAATTTTATCACAAGGAATAAAAAAGGGAATATCATAATCGTCCCATGAATGAATGGATTTAAATCATAAATGTACATTTATAAGAGGATATAGGCATAGTTCATGATAACATATTTCTAAATTAAGGGAACAAAATGTAAAAAGAGTGTTTATGAGACATAATAAATGAAACATTTTATGGTGGTTTAAGGAAAATGTTAATGAGATTTTTATGTGGAAAATTAATATTTGTTTTCATAAAACCCAAATTTAACCAGGAATGTTTTTCAAGATAAAATTATATATTTTAGATAAATAATGGTGTCAAAAAATAGACTATGGAGTGAACATAAAATGGGTAATAAATAGTGAATTTCTCTTTAATCATACTTTCTTATCAGGGAAGAATTGAGAATGGAACATTTCTAAAACACGTATATACATAGAGAAATGATTTAAAATCATAATAAATATTTCTTGGAACATATAAACACAATATAGAATAATTATATAAACATAATGTATAATTACATTGTGGTAAATATAGTTAATGTGTATCCGGATAAAAAAATAGAGGTTCTTAGAGAATTGTGTACCTTATGTCTAAAAGTTCTCTTCACTTGATCATAATGTCCTAGATAATCACATTAAATACACAATTAATTAATTTATTACCTTTTATAAATGTATTTTATTTTTTATAATTTATTTATGTTTATTTATATCCTATTTTATGACTTATAAAATTTAATTTCATCATTCAGTAGTATTAATTTCCTTGGATATCTTGATTGGTTCACATGTTTAAATAGATGATAGTCAAGTATAATTGGAATGGATTTCTAGAATTCAAGTTATACGATAATAATTGACTTAAATAATATTAAATGGTTATATATTTCATTTTGTTATTGGGGTGAGGATCAATCATTAGATAAGACGTTAGTGACAATCATTCTAATTATCTTGGTAGTTTTTTTATCATCACAAAATAGTTTCCTTTCATTATTCATTGAAATTTATAAAAGATAGTATCATAACATAAAACGGATATAAAATACATTTTACAATCTGTATCAACTATTATGAGGGTTTTATGTCCATCCTTGAATGTAGTAATGTGAAATGAAAAATTATCATCCCGGTAGGCGATAAATCCACATATCATGAATAATATGTTCTTTTCTAGAATAAATTTAAGATTAGAAGAGGCTTTATGGGGTAGATTCCATTTAAATAAAAAAATTCTAGTCAATATGTGATACCTTAGTTATCATAAATGTTTTTATATTGGAGGTGGGTAGAGTATAAAAAAATAAAAGAATATGAATTGAAAATAATGAAAGCGAAAGGGGATTTTAACACTTAAATTACCCTCCTTTGAGAACCTCTATAGGGAAATAGGTTTTTTGGTGTATTGTGGATACCAGAACCTCTTAAACATGGAGAAGAGATTTCAGAAAATTATATCTCATAAATTAAACAAGATTAAAGGCTTAATATTTTTTATGATAAGAACTAGTGAGGGGTCCTATTTGTACTGGAATAGAGGTGTGCTTTCTGATTAATATACTCTTTTATTTTTTATTTTGGATCAAGACTATGAATAGAGTTGATTCTTGTGACTAGGTATAGTATCTAGAGAATGTGATTTTGAAAAATGGTTTTATATCATCCATATTTCATCTAGGACTCAAAAATTATTGTCTTTAGATTATAACATTAATTGTCACAATTTAGAAGTGGAATATTGAAATTTCATGGAACCATTAGATTTCCCCATCTGACCACCAGAGTTAAACTCCACTTTCCACTTATTAACTTAATGATACCCTGGAGATTCTCCAATATATATTTCCACATTGATGGAACATCTTCTATCTTCATCTTAGTTATCAAAGTCACATATCTCAGGTGATTTACGTATAATATATTTTATCCCACTAAATAAGTAGAAAACCATGAATTTGTGGGTAATGTCAAATCCAAAGGAATGTCATGGAACTATGGTGAATTTTGACTCTTATGACCGGATAGATTCATCGTCATTTTCTTTGGAAAATGAATCCATGTTCCATTTAATGTCCGGGAATGAAAAAAATTATGGAAAATAATTTTTCAGAAATCCATCCACCTAATTTCTTAGATAAATTCATCGGGCTTTGTATTCTTGATCAATTTTCATCACTAATCAGATTGTCCCTCACCAAAAAAAATATATGGTAGAACATTCTCTTATTTGGAACATTGAAATATAGAGAATATATTCTCAATGGAGTGGATCCATTATTCCATGATTAAGGGACCAGACAATCCATTGAATGTTGGTGGCCTATGTTTCATTAAGCTCTTAATTGTATCTTTTTATTTTTTAGGGGAATTTGGGAGCTCTTTTTTTTTTCAAGGTTTCATTTTATAAACTACTTCAATTGAGAGTATATCATCATAATTTTCATGATTCTAGCTCTCATTGGGTTGGGAATCTCATTGGGGTTGTCATAACATTTCCTGTAAAATTGATTATTAACCGGATTCATCCTATTTCTGTCAATTTTCAAGAATTAAAGGAAAATTAAGGATCAATTTTTTAATATATTAATGAAATAAAGGTGAATACAATCACGTTAAAGTTATAACATGTAAATTACATTTATTTTCTTAACTAATGAAAATATAGGCTTCAATCTATTTTTTCAATGATATATTTCCTGTCATAAACCATTACTGGAATTTTTTGTGTTCCCATACTAATAGTTATTAATGATATTATTAATTTACCAAATTATATCCCATGGTTGTGTCAAATCGTATGTTAATTATAGAATATTTTAATAAACCAGGTTACATCGAGTCAGGCCCGACACACCTTGTCAAAAAGTTTAACCCTAACTAAATCATTTATAGAACCATGTCCAATTGTAGTATCCAGACCGAGATGTATTTTTTTGATAAACCATATACTATATGATTAAGAAAATTAGGGATTATTTCTTTTACATTTCCTAATCCATAATTATTTCCCTTCATTTTTTAAATCCTAATCCCAAAAATAACTAATCTTTTCCTTTGATACCAAATATAATAATCCTTCTCTTTATATCACATTAATACATGATTTGTTAAAAATAATAAACATAATACGACCTAGTGGATTGATTTTTCCAGTGTCTTTAGAAATTAGGTGAATTAAATATGAATTTAAATAGGAGAAAGCACAACTTTATTTAATACATTCTTAACATGATCTCACTTAAAACTGCATAGGATAACCTAGGGAATAAAATAAGAACAGGGGGAGATATAAAGCCTTGTAAGGGAATAATCATGTAATAAAGTGATATATGTTAGATAATAGTAATATCAATGGGGCATAAAAATATTATCATCCATAAACATGAACAATTAGACATGATATAACATAACAATCATAACATGGTAAATGTGGAAACAACTATAAACACAACATCATATTCTCTGTTCAAGGAAAACCCACCAAGAAATCATGGTGGAAAGGTCACATACTGAAATAAAGTTCACTATATATCCCATCATGACTAATCATGAGACTAAAAAATACCCAATTCATTGGAGTGCTATATAATTTGGAGCGTACCTGTCACATTATTTTTACTCTCATGTTTATGTGTGACGTATCGATCGTACAACATGGATTCATTCATCATAATATTTTATTACACTATCATGGAGTGTGGAATACATAAATTTATTCCCCAATTCATGGAGGTATATGTTCATAATAATGAATACCCTTTGTATTAAATAGGTATGGTATTCACTACATAATTGTTTTGGCCTGGAAAATATAAGATAAATTTCTGCTGGATAATGGTGTCATAGAAAATTCAAAAAATTCATTGATGAATGAGAAAGGGGTATCTCATAAGATTTAAATCAATTAGATATTAATATGGATATGTTTTAAAATATCCCATCATAAGGAAATTAAGATTAAATACATAAGGTAAAGAAGATACTTGAATGAAGAGGAGAAGGGAAAAGAACACTTACATGAGTGTGTGACTCCATATTCTGTGGCGGTGCTTCTTTATATCTTGGGGTGACTTGGGATGACTATATATTGATGATGGTAGAGTATGGATGTGATATAAGGATTTTGAGTTAATAGAAATGGGATCTCAGGTGGGTTTATATAAGAAAATATGGGATACCTTTATTATTCAGGTTTTTGAACCTACATAATAAAATAACAATAACAACAAACCATCCCATAGTTTTTGAAAATGTTTAAAGATAAATGGGAGTGGTTATCATATTTTATATGTAAAAGGTCCTAAATTAATAATATAATAATCATTCTTTTGTGGAGGTGAGGTATACTTTTAATGAAATGGTTTTAAAATCTAGGAATATATTAACGGTTTCAGAGGATTCAAAGTATTTTTGAAATTAATAAAATAAACATAAAATTATATTATTTTTAAGTTAAAAGGTCTATTTGGTCTTGGATATAGTTTTTATTATTTAGTACATCATTATTGGTTCATTATGACGTCATAATACACAAAGTATATTTATATTTTATTTAATTTTCACTAAACAATTCAGTTGTTTCAGAAAAATATGAAAAATTAACCAATGGTTATTATTGAAATTATGATTCCTAAAAAAATATTCATTTTATCTAATTAATATTTTAAATATGGGAATTTTCATATTTAAAATAATAATTTACATTTGTTAATAAAAGTCAGGGTTTTTTTGCAAGAACTGTTTTTTAACCCTTATTGAAAATATATTTGACTTCATAAAATTTATAGGATCATTTATAATTAATAAAAACTATTAAATAATAATATATTATTAAAATATTAATAATTTTTCCAAATCCCTATGTTTAAAAAAATAAGTTCCCTGATTTATTTGGAATGTTACCCAAAATACTATTTTGTTTATATTATATATAACAAAAATCAATCATAAATTAATCATAATAGGATGAAAATATATTCATTATTCTATAAAAATATACATACTTTTAAATATAGGGTCATGATACATATACCATTAATACAATAGAAAAACCCCTATGACTAAGGTGTGTGACGGTGATACTTTCTTGGGGTGGTTTGACATACACTATTTGGGACATGATCTAGATGAGCTTGAAGTGTTCCCCTAAAAAATTTCAATCATGTTTATGTTGTTGGATATTTCCATGGGATCGATCAAGGGAAAATATTAGTGATTCTACAAACCTAGAAAACTCTAATAAATGTGCTTCATAGGGTATAATCCTGCAGGTTGATGTGATCACTTCCTATTTCTTTATCAATAGGATTTTTTAAAATCGTATATTTATAATATTCATGTGATATTTGTTCAATTGATATATAATCAATGTTAATGAAAATTTATGGTCTTTTAAACCCAATAGATATATTAAACCTGAATAAGTTCCTGTTATTTATAACCATATTACATAATAATGCACTTCATTAAATCAAAAGGGCATTATTTATAAAATATCGTCCAATTACAGGAGATCGTTGTTTATGTATTGTAGTGTACGGAATCATACATATTTTTTTTGGGTTATGTACATCACAAGACTACGTTGATGGGTCATTTCAGAGTATGTGTACAATATATTATTGATCATAATGCTCTACTATCATTTCCTACTATAGAGGTTACCATAGTTGGGGAATGTATTGATCATTTTTTATGTTGGCCATCTTGAATTCTTTATTAACTTTTATATGAGCTGTGCCTTATTAATATTATTTCAATTTGATTCAAAATTCATTATAATATTTTCTAAATTTTAATTTTAAATAGGAACATATAAAATAAAATTAATTGTCATAAAGGAAACAAAATTTTTAGGAACCAACACCATTATATACTTCTGATTAGTGTTTTATATCTTTTGACTACGTAAAGGGGAGGATGATTAATGTTGTTATTATTGTATTAAAAGAGGAGAGAGTTATTATTAAGGGATTTTTATTCTTCCCTTCTTCTCCTATGCTACATGTTTTGGTATTATAGAGCATTCATATCACATGGGTTCAGGAAATTACATCCACACATGCGTAATTATTCCACAACTAATCCCATATAGATAATAGTGGTTTTTAATCTAATTATATATCAACAATACAATAATGGTGATAGCTTTAGGGTCTTTTCCTTATATAAGATCTTTAGGTAATTTTTATCTTATCATGACATAAATATGCATCATCTGTTGGGGATAGAGTTACTCTTGGATTATAAATTTGAGGTATACTGCATTATAAAGAAGGAGAATATAGGTTCTCATTTGCGGACAATAATGTCATGGGATATATGTTTTATGGGTCTATAAATTATTTTAGGCAGACGGAGGATATTTTAGGGATCCATTTTTTATAGAGCAGTTTGGTGAAGTGTTTCCCTACTTTATATTAGTGTGATATAATATTAGACGTAATGGGTAGAAGAGACTCGATTGGTAGAATCAAAGGTAATGGTGATGTGAGAATGTTTTATTTATAGTGATTTTTCAATGGGATGGTAGGTGGATGATTAGCTTTAGATGATGTAATAAGGATGTTTCTTTATTCTTTTAGTGGTGTCTGAGGGGGTACTCCTTGATTTTAATAGCATATTAGTATTAGTTAAACAAGGAATTTCCATGATGTATCATTATATGAATGGTTATATTTGTTATACCATGATCAATAGATTAGTGTTAGAGTTCATGTTACATTTCATGATCATCCCACAAGTGAAGGTGGTGCATCATGTTCCTGGAGGTTTGTTGCATCTGTTGGATATCCTTTAATAGAAATGGAATGGAAAATATATGGATTTACTCACATGAATATCATGATCCTAGGGATGATATGATGTTATATGGGTGATAAAAAATTAGTTAAAAAAATATTTGTCATGTCCTATATATTAGGGAGTTTTATGTTATGGAGTTTTTTTGGATGTGGTATACGAATGAGATGGTTTACATTCATGAGGTTCTATGGACTATCATTTATTACTAGGATCCTCATTTTACCTCCTAATATTGGAGAGGACTGTAACATGATTTGATCTCTTTATTATCACATTTCCCAACATTATATCTTCATATGGATGGAAATATGGAGCATTCCGTCCTAATTCTAAAGGATATTTTTCAATCATGTGTTATGGATTTCTCTAGATCAAGGGTGATACATTTTCCAAAGATTTAATTTTATTATAACAACATATTTGAATCATACATTGGAATGAACCCATTCAAAAGGTGTTATGTGAATCATATTCATTATTTACTATATTAAATTATGTTTTGGGATTCCACATTCATTGGTTCTTATGTTTTATCAAGTACAATAAAGAATATTCAGATGATCATAGATTTTATGTTGGTGGTGTAGGACCATTATAAACATTATCCATATCAGTGAATGAGACATCATGAATTTGAGGGTGGTGTCTATGTGTTATTCTGGGTTTCCTCTCACCATGGTAAGTATAGTTTTTTCCAAATTTGAAAGAAATATATCTTTCTTATTATTCCTTTCATGTGTTGAAACACGTAGGAATGGTTGGATATTGGTTGTTTCTTCCTCTAAAATTGGACACAATTCCATGTATTATTCCTTGGGTCACAAAACCATTGATATCTTCTTAAAATTTAGAATAACATTAAATTGGGTGATTTGCATAACAAAATTGATGTGTCATTCATAGAGAGTCTATTTAACATATATGATAATGAGGAAAATGTGTTTCATAGGTAACCCATTGATTTAGGTCCTGATTTATAGAGGCATGGTGAAGTAGAGCGGTGTAAATTATAATTCGATTAACATATTCATTCTTAGTATATTGGGTTGTTAGATATTTTTTTAACGATTTTTTATATTTTTATTGAGTTGAATTATTGAAATTGAATATTTGTTTGTACAGATTTGATTTTATTGTTTGTTCTTATATTGTTATGTTTTCAAAATGGTGATATCATGTTTGATATGTATCTTCAAGTGGAGTTCTTGTTTAGTGGATTGTGAGGTTTTCCATTTGGGGTTTGGTTTTAATTACTGAGGATGAGATTAATTTTAGAGGTATTCAATTTATTTTTTTATACATTCTTAGTGTTTTACAATGAATATTTTTGGTGTTGAATATGCAATGAAGAATCTTGAAGAAAGATTAGTATGGTTTGAGGTGATTTTTTATGTGGGTGGTTCTGTAGAATTGATGTCAGTGGTGTGTAATGATATCACAATGGGGAGGTCAAGTTGAAGCAACTTGTTTTTTATTTCCTCTTTGGCTATTGAGAGGTTTTAATTTTTTTTATCTTGATTTTGTGGAAAACATTTAATGGGTTGATCTGTGTAATAGTGTATAGGATTGATATGAGGTTCTAGTGAAGTAAATGTGACCCAATTCTATAATAGTTTTCTGGCTGTGGTGTAGAGTTTAGAAATGACATATTGGTCAATCATTTATGTTTATTTTCTATGTTTCATTTCCTCCATGATTCTATATCTTAATGTCTTGGGGTGAAATGGTGTTTCATTTAGAGGTGACATCCACCCAAGATTTCTTATTGGTATATAGGGTCTGCAAGTTGACCATGGTCATAATGTTTATGGATGGTTGTACTAAGGCCCATTAGTGTATTTCATAGTAGGTTGTGATTTTATTTTTGTTAAAAACCAAGGTGTTGTGATGTTCCCAATAAATGTTCATTATGGCCACCTATTTTTCTAGCCTAGTTATATATTCCTATATTCCCTTAAATTCCATTCCATTCCATCTCTTTCCATCAACTAAGGGGTAAATCACGGTCAATTTGGGAGACATTTTTTCCCTTCTTTATTAAAATTGATTATAAACAACAAGAAGTATATTACTAGTGGTACTAGGTGAGTGTTTATACTTTTATAATTTTAGTTATTTCCATTCATGATATGGGGAAGGAATATTCCTAAATATATGGTTGAATTATTTAAGGTTAATTAAGGTGCTTGATTATGAATAGTGTTCTCTAAGTTGTTGAAGTTTCTCTTATTATGATCTCAACCATGGGAATGTATATTCCTCATCCGTTTTATGAATTTTAATATAAATAATGTATTCATGTAATTTATTAGAGAAATATTTTCCTTTATTTTAAAATTTTTAGGTTTTCATGCATTTATATTTCATAGATAAATAGAATAATTTTCCATACTAATTATATTGAATTTGTCCCCATGTAAATTGAAGGTGCATGAGGTAAATCACATTTGCTTACATCCTTTCATGATATTACTCATTAAATTTATTCCTTCTTAATGTTATTATGGAAATTCATTATTTATTTTTGATACTAGTGTGTTGATGATATATTTTTTCTATTTTAATAACCATTCATAAAATATTATTCTCTTAAATATGGTAAAGAACCAATTTCATGGAAAACCCCAACATCATGAAAAAAAATCAGACTAAGGAATAATTAATATTTTTGGAAAATATAGTCCATTATTTTGTGATTGTTAATTTCTTATTGTGTGGGAATGATTTTATTTTTAATATTGAGGTTGTTAAGTGTATATTGATATTTTACGGTTAGGATTTATTTGTTTGTATTTGTTTGGGAAACAAAGTTATATCGTTTGGATTGTGTGTGACAATGGGGTTGTGTTGGTTATCTTTTGTGTGGTAGAAGGGTGTCATTTGATGGATTATGGTGTTCCATAGGGTTGTGTTTTTTTTCAAGGACGTGTTGTTAGTGGGCTTTTCAGTGCTTGATAGATATTGGTTGGGGAAGTTTGTGTGGGGATGAAGTGGTATTGCAATTGTGTTTCCTTGGTCTGAATGATAATTACAATGATATTAGTGTGATGTGGGAATGGATGGTTATTGTGGGTTGGTTTTTAGTTTCCCTATAGTATCATAATGTGATAAATTATAATGATAAATTGGTAATAAGTAATTTTTGTTACAAAAAATTGTAGTGGCTAGAAGTGGGTTGTTGTTAAATATGGAATTGAACAACATAATGAATAAAATAATTTGTCAAATAGTTAATCTAGAAATGGATTATTGATATATAAAACTATTTCTTTGTGACTATTTTTTGGGGTGGTTTGGTATATGGATTGGCGATTATTATGTTTTCCTAGTTGGTAGCAATGGGAATGAGTGGTTGTGTAACGTCTCGGTTCCGGCTTCCACGCAACGGGTGCCCCGAACCCGGTTCTCCACAAGACCTCAAGCGTATTACCCCAAACACCAGAGGCTACCGACTAGTAGTGAGGTCCCAGATCTGATAGTAGGGAAACTAGGCCCTCATTTGTCTAAATGTAGCGCAACCAAAATAATAAAACATACATCAATAGCGGAAGCGAATAACCATACAAAACGGAAATAAACAACTACAGTAGATATAACCAACCAGTATATAAATAATGATGCAACATGCCTCCAATTATAAGAAAGCATCCAGAACATGTTACAAAATAGTACAGTGCAGTACAAGTACAAAAAAGCAAAATAGAACAAATCAGTCGGTAGCATCGCGAGCCAGAGCTTGGTCCCATGCTCCCCTACTCCTCAACAATAATCATGTACCTGTATAAGGACCCTTCCCCTTATCTACACCTACAGAAACGTAATCTGTTTGGGGAGAAAAGCATGGCCCAAATAGGGTGTGAGAAATATATCTCAGTAGGCACCCACCAAAGGCTCATTCCCAACTGTGTCTAAACATGCAACAATAATGTGTAGTAAAAATGAAATAAACTAAGCAGTACTCAAAAGTAAAAAACTTAACAGTTATATTTCCATTTAATTATTCATTTTTATCATTTAATTTAGTATCATTTTGTTCTCAACAGCACCAAGCCCTTATGCCAACCAGAACCTAGCCCTCAGGCTAATATAGTAAACCACACCCTCATTCTTGCCCTCAGGATATACAGAATCCAACCCGCATGTATTGCCATTATAAGTAACAGAAATTTCCCTCAAGTGTAGGATGTGTCTCCCTCAGGCACAGAAGTCAAGCCCTCGGGCATGAAAGGTTGCCCACAGGAGAAATAGTATGTTTCCCTCAAGATAATACAGTCACGCCCTCAGCCTATAGTAAAACACCTCCCTCAGGCATAAGTAATCGGGCCATGCCCAACATATAAACATGCACATTACATACAATTCCTCTCAAGGAAAAATTAATGCATAATTTAAACATGGCATACCCTCGGGTATCCTGGCTAAATAGCTAAACAGAGGAATGCACCCTTGGGGTGGTCCTCGATCCAAGCACTGAACCCAAACAACATTTTTAATATCAAATTTAATTACCTATACAATTTTAGGAATTAAAATAGCCACGACCTCAGCCACACGACACCCCAAATATGGGTTTGTATCTCCAAAACACACAAAAACGCACGACAGTTGGAAAATAAACACCAAGCCACCTACCATAATCACCAACGAGCGTCATACGCAGACGACGCCTTCTGAAATGTCCAATAATGCCATAGATCTGAGGTAAAATAATTCTTCCTTAAATGAAAATAACTCTCGTTAGGGGAAGAATTGGCAAGAACCATTAAAGAAGAGTGGAGGGCTTACCCGTGCGGTTCCAGCGAGATTGTCCAAGGTGGAAACGGATTCCCGACATGCGCTCGGAAGA
Source organism: Viscum album (assembly GCA_963277665.1). NCBI lineage: Eukaryota > Viridiplantae > Streptophyta > Magnoliopsida > Santalales > Viscaceae > Viscum > Viscum album. The sequence goes on along the minus strand of OY728141.1, from coordinate 1,245,971,715 downwards.
TCTCCAAAGGTTCGGCCGTCCACTCCCACTCCTTCCTCTAGTTCTAAGCTTTCCCTATGAACATGGGAGGCTACTACCCATTTAAGTGAATAAAACAATGTACACGGCATGTACATCCAAGTACATGGTGTGTACATCCCATTTTTAAATTGTTCCTCTGACGGCTTCCCACCAGTGTGGCACTGTTCACCTATCGACATGACTACACGGTGTTTCTGAATGAGCACGAGGTGTGCCCAGTCATACAGTTGGCCACCACCTTACAATTCGCCTATCGACTGACTACACGACGTGTAAAGGACCACTACATGGCGTGTAGTTAGTCTTTACACCCTTCGCCGCCGACATGGCTATACACCCAGTGTACTCATCCCACATGGCCAAAAGTACACAGCATGTGGAAAAGTACATGGCATGTACTTCCAAAATTTTGGATTTTCCCCATTTTCCATATTTTCTCGAAAAAACATAAGGAAAAGGGAAAAGAAAAAGCTCGTACCTCAAAACTAAGAACCAGGTTCTTACAAACATTCCCCATTAAAGCAATTCGTCCCCGAATTTCCCTTCCAAGGGTGGGGAAGATATAGCTTAGAACAGATCTGGCCACTAATCACGTACGTCGGTCTCTCACTCCATGGTTTCGTCCTTCACTCGCCCATACTGCCATAGCACCCATACGAGAGGAACTGACAAGAACCTTTGTGCTCCTATCAATGATACGAATCACATGATCCTCAAAGGATGCATCCATATGAAGATAAGCATCCTCTAGATGAAAGGTGTGAGACAGGTCTGAATAATAGCGACATAACTGAGACACATGGAAGACGTCGTGCATGGCTCGGTACCGCTGCGGTAACTGCAACTAATAAGAAACCAGCCCAACTCTCTCCAGAATCTCAAATGGCCCCACATACCTCGGTGAAATTTTACCATGTCTTTTGATCCACCTGTGTCCCAGCCTCGGCGAGACACACAAGAAAACATGATCCCCAACCACGAACTCCAAAGGTCGTCTGCGGCGACCAGCATATGATTTCTGATGAGACTACGTGGCAGCCATCCGCTTCTGAATCAACTAGATCTTCTCAGAAGTCTCATGAACGAGACATGGTCCCAATAAAGATGCCTCACCTGCCTCTAGCTAGCACAAAGGTGATCGACATGGCCTGCCATATAATGCCTCGTAAGGTTCCATCTCAACAGTTTCCTGAAAACTATCGTTATAGGAAAACTCGACTAAGGGTATATACTTCTCCCAAGATCCACCAAAGACTATGACACATACACACAACATGTCCTCAAGCACCTGTATCGTACACTCTGACTGGCCATCAGTCTGAGGGTGGTATGTCATTCTCAGAAGCACCTGTATACCCAGTTCCCTCTGAAAACTCTGCCAGGAACGAGACATAAAGTGGTCGTCCCTATCTGAAATGATAGAACGAGGGACCTCGTGAAGAGGTACGATCTTTCAGATATACAGCCTTTCGAGCTCATCAACACTGAAGGTCTCCTCGATCGGAAAAAAGTGAGCTACCTTCATGAGTCTATCCACAATGACCCATACAGAATCATTGAATCGAGATGCCCTCGGCAAACCAGTCACGAAATTCATCGTGACATCATCTCATTTCCACTCCGTGATAGGTAACTGCTGTAACAGTCTAGCTGGTCTCGGGTTCTCCACCTTCACCTGCTGATAGGTGGAACATTTCGTAACAAAACCAACTACATCTCTCTTCATACCCAGCCACTAGTACTGACGTCTCAAGTCACAGTACATCTTGGTAACCCTAGGATGAACTGTCCAAGCTAAAGCATGAAACTCCAACATCAGCTCTTCATTTATATCCCTTGGAACCCATACTCATCCATGGAAACACAGAACCTCATCATCGCCTATTTTCCAATTAGGAGGAGGGTCCTCACTTTCTAGCGACACCCATAGAACTAGGCCTTCAGAAATAGATATTTGTCTCATCCTCACACTGTCTAGGAGGGTAGAGGTCACAGCTAAAGATGAAAGATAGGTCTTCCCCTAATTTTCGTGCACCTTATCATACATCTCGGAGAACAATTCCATGAGCGGCCACTCACTACTAGCATGTTTTACAGCATATGTCTGAGTCTTCCTTTTTAGTGCATCAGCTACTGCATTACCTGTACAAGGTGTATAGGCAAGCTCAAAATAGAAGGACTATAGGTATTCGACCCACCTTCGCTGCCTCAGATTCAAGTCACGTTGAGTAAAGATATACTTGAGGCTTTTGTGGTCGGTGAAATACACAAAATTCTCTCCCCAAAGATAATGTCTCCAACATAGCAGCGCATGAAAAACAGTAACCAACTTGAGATCATGCGTCAGGTAATTCCTTTCATGTGGCCTCAAGAGCCGAGAGCCGCACACAACGACTCTATCGCCCTGCATTAACACTACTCCCAACCCAATACCTCATGCATCACAGTAAACTGTATATCTCTTCCCCTTCTCTGGGAGTATCAGGATCTGTGCTGATGTCAACCTTCTTTTAAGGTCCTAAAAGGCTATCTCACAAGATTCCGACCAAACGAACTTCACACCCTTCTTAGTCAGACCCGTCAACAACACTGCTAGGCGGGAGAAGTCATGTATTAAGCGACTGTAGTAACCATGCAACCCTAATAAACTTCGTATCTCAAACACATTCTTAGGCTGCTCCCAAGAAACTACTGCTTTCAACTTCTCTAGGTCTACCGCAACCCCTGCCTCTAAGATGATATGACCCAGGATGTGAATCTGGTCCTTCCAAAAGTGGCAATTTGAGAGCATAGCATATAGACGATGCTCTCTCAGTGTACTCAATACGATCTTAAGATGGGTGGCATGGTCGTGTCGAGTGTGAGAGTACACCAAGATGTCTTGCACGAATACTACAACAAAAGAATGAAGATACGAATGGAACAATCGATTCATAAGAGCCATAAAAACTGTTGGCACGTTCATGAGTCCGAACGGCATAACCAAATACTCGTACAAACTATATCTTCTCTGAAAAGCTGTAAGTGGTATATTTGATGGTCTCAGGCGCAGCTGATGATATCTGGATCTTAAGTCAATCTTCGAGAACACTCGTGCTACATGAAGTTGATCAAAAAGATCATCAATCCTCAGTAAGGGATATCGTTTCTTAACCGTCAACTGGTTCAGCTTCTGATAATCCACACAGAGTCTGAGGGTACCATCCACCTTCTTCACAAAAAGGACCGGAGAACCCCAAGTAGAAGTACTGGGTCGGATGAAATCATTCGCCTGTAACTCTTCTAACTGCCTCTTGATATCCTGAAACTCTAGTGCATCCATCCTATAAGGAAGAATGGACACCTATGTTGCCCCTGGCACAAGCTCAATAGAGAAATCCACCTCTCGCTCCGGAGGTAGACCTGAAAAGTATTCAGGGAAGACATCCCTGAAATGATCAACCACTATAGAGAAATCCGTCTGGCAAGTCCCCTGATCATCCAGATATAAGCTCGCAATCTGGGCTGTGACTCCACCTCTCCCACAATGCTCTGGTCCAGCTCGACTTTCCTGAACATCCCATTCGCCCGTGTATAGAAACTCTCCGCCCTCTGGTGACGTGAAACTCACCCTACGACGATAACAGTCTACCAAGGCTCGAAAGGGAACCAACCTGTCCATCTTGAGAATGACATCATAGATCGTCATCTCTAAGACATAGAGGTCCCAAATGAAGTGACACCCACCAACCACTAGGGGGAACTCCTTGGACTGATGGACACCAGCCGTTCTAGTACCCAACAGAGTGTCTAGCGTCAAAACATCAGAAGAAGAGAAAGAAACACAGATCCCAAGGATCTCCACAATGGGAACATATATGAAACAATGTGTAGAACCCATATCGAAAAGTACTGATGATAAGACAGAAGCTAGTAGAATGTTACCTCTGACTGTAGAAGGTCTGGGATCCTGCTCCTGATGGGTTTGTTGCACTGCATATGCCTACCCAGTGTCAAGGCCCTACGACACAACCTGGCTACCCTGAGCTGTCACACCCTGCTACCTCTGATATCCTGGTGTCTGGCTACCACAGCCACAACAACCATCTCTGCTTTCATGCCCTGACGTATTCCAGTTCCCTGACTAGTAAGAAGCCACTGGTCCTGCTCTCATCGGCAGAGTCTGCACAGAACCCCTCTCACTAGCCACTGGTAAAAACACCCTACAAAAGCGTTGTAGATGACCCAAATTTCCACAAGATCGGCACTCCACTGGATCATGTGGACACTGCGGTTTCATGTTTCCCTCTTTACCACACTGGTAGCACCTGATCGGGCAACTTGAAAAAACTGCCCAGCTGGTACTGCCACCCAGAGAGAGATCCATCTGTCTCTTCCTCTTGCTAGTAGAAATAGTACTTGTAACTAGTGCTGAACTGCCCTGGCCCACACCACTAGATTCTCGTAGGTTCCTCTCTGTGATCAGCGCCTGATTTACAATAGCATTCACTGAAGGAAACCTAAAAGCATTCACCAGTGCTCGGATGTCATAACGAAGACCATCCTCAAAACGTCTAGCTCTCAACATCTCATCACCCACCAGCATGGGTGAAAAGCGCTGAAACTTGGTAAAACGAGTAGAATAGTCCATTACCGGCATAGAGACCTACTGCAGATTCATGAACTCTCGAGCTCTATATGCCCTCAGAGTCTCTGGGAAAATGAAGTCATAGATGACTACCTGAAAATCTTCCCATGCCATATCTCTGTGATGCTCTGACTGGGTGGTAACATCCCACCACCTCTTGGCGGAATAACACATCATATATGTTGTGAGATTGACCCTCCGCCCTAGAGGCATCTCAAGATGCTCAAAAATAGTCTGTATCGACCACAGCCAAGACTCTGCAACATGTGGTCCTCCATCCCCTGAAAACGTAGGCGGATGCTGCTGCTGGAAGATACGCGTCAGCTCGTCCATAGATGTAGCGGCTTCCGGTGCTCCCTAAAAGGTCTGTATGAACCGCATGAATCATTCACGGAACTGCACCTCCGCTCCTGTGTCTTGTATAATAGCTGGCGCTGCCTCCGGCTCTGCTGTAGGATCCACTGGTAGCCCATGGACCACCATCTCTGTAGTATAATTGTTGCCGCTCTCCTGGAGAACAACGTGTGAACTTCTAGGTGGTATGACACTACAAGGGAAAAAAGCCTTAGAATCAAGATTTATCAAGACTGAAAGAGAAGGAACCACAAAGAGAACAAGAGAAAGATGGCATTTCAAGATTTTTAAAACAAGACTACACGACGTGTACAATGACTACACAGTGTGTACTTGACATCTCTTCCCCTGCCCAGGTCATGCCACATGGCTAAGCCACACGACTCCCATTGAACAAAAACTACACGGCGTGTATAACATCTACACGGCGTGTATGGTGAAATTTTCCAACTGCCTTTGTCGTTTTTGACACGTCCGACTACTCGTCTTGACACTACACGACGTGTTACACCCGCACACGGCGTGTACACCACCCTGTTTCCCAGCCACACGGCTAAACCACGCGGTCTATCCTTGGACCAGACTACACGGCATGTCCCAGAGGTACACGGCGTGTTCAAGGAGAGGTGACATCGACCCGTGTTGTTAGTTAGATGGACGAGTCCCCAGGTCACACTATACTTCGTGTTCATCATTGACACGGCGTGTTCTGTACAGGAGTTCACCGACCCGTGTTGTTAGTTACACGGCCGGACTCCAGGTCAACACTACACGGTGTGTATATTCGGTACATGGTGTGTTTTCCCCCAAAATTCCCTACCCCGTGTCGCCGCCCACACGGTTTGTGACACGGGAAGAGACTACACGGCATGTACTTAAAAATTTTATTTTTCTTCCCGAACAGAGGGTCATACATGGCATGTTTAAGGATACTACATGGCGTGTATACTGGGTTTCCGGACAGTATGCCTCAAAAACATCCCCGGAACCCAGAAAATACTGAAAAACAACACTTAAGTTTCAAAATTCGACCCGTGAGGGCCCATAATCCCAAAGAATCAAAGTTTGACATCTTATATGTGTTATAACAAAATAATCATCTAATGATAAACCATATTCCGGTCAGTGGGGGCCTATACTCCCCAAAGACCAATGTTTGGAGTTCATTATGTAAACATGGTCAAATAAAATTACCCTATCACAAAGAAGGTATTTTATCAAAGTAGCTATCACAACAGCATGCTCTACTAGAACAACAACTATCACAACAACATAAAAAATTCTAATGCACCTACATGGCATGGAACTATGCATGGCATGTGATTTCTAGCATTTGACTATATATTGCATGAGATGGAATACCCTCATCTCATTGGGTTTCAACTAAATAGAACCCATAGATAAAATATAATCAGCACAATCTCAAGTGCATCACCAAACGGTGAAATCAAATCAACTGTAAATTGAAAGTTCAGTAAAATTGCAATCACGAGGTAAATTGGCTTTTCTCTGTACAGGGGTTAGCTACGCCCGGGCACAGCTTATTACCAACTACCGTTCGTCCTATCCATGACTAAGACTCCAACTATTAATTCAATGAAAAAAACACCTCTGATACCACTTTGTAACGTCCCGGTTCCAGATTCCACACAACGGGTGCCCAGAACCCGGTTCGCCACAAGACCTCAAGCACATTTCCCCAAAATCCAGAGGCTGCCAACTAGAAGTGATGGAAGAGGTCTGATAGTGGGGAAACTATGCCCTCATTTGTCTAAGTGTAGCACAGCGGAAAGAATAAAACATACATCAATAGCGGAAGCGAATAACCATACATAACTGATATAAACAACCATATTAGATATAACCAACCAGTATATACATAATTATGCAACATGCCTCCAATTATAAGAAAGCAGCCAGAACATGTTACACAACAGTAAAGTACAGTACAAGTACTAGAAAGTAAAACAGAAAAAAGCAGCAGGTAGCATCACGAGCCAAAGCTTGGTCCCATGATCCCCTACTCCTAAGCAACAATAATGTACCTGTATAAGGACCCTTTCCCTTATCTACACCTGCAGAAATGTAATCTGTTTTTGCTGAAAAGCATGGACCAAAGAGGGTGTGATAAATATATCTCAGTAAGCACCCACCAAGGGCCCGTGCCCAACTGTGTGTAAACATGCAACAATAGTGGGCAGTATAAAAATGAAATAAACAAAGTAGTACTCAAAAGTAACTATCTTAACAGTTATATTGACATTTAATTATTCATTTTGATAATTTAATTTAGTAACATTCTAAGCTCAACAGCACCAAGCCCTCAAGCCAACCAGAACCTTTCCCTCAGGCTAATATAGTAAACCACACCCTTAGGCTTGCCCTCAGGCTATACAGAATCCAACCCATAGGTATTTCTCTCAGGTGTAACATAAATTTACCTCAGGCGTAGGAAGTGTCACCCTCAGGCACAGAAGTCAATCCCTCAGGCACGAAAGGTTGCCCTCAGGCGAAATAGTATGTTTCCCTCAGGCTAATACAGTCACACACTCAGGCTATTGTAAAACACCGCCCTCAGGCATAAGTAACCGGGCCATGTCCAACATATAAACATGCACTTTACATTCAATTGCTCTCAAGGAAAACGTAATGCATAATTTAAACAATGCATACCCTCGGGTATCTTGGCCAAATGACTAAACAGAGGAACGCACCCTCGGGGTGGTCCTGGATCCAAGCACTGATCCCAAACAGCATTTTTAAAATCACATTTAATTACCTATACAATTCTAGGTATTAAAATATCCAGGGCCTCAGCCACACGACACCCCAAATATGGGTACATATCTCAAAAACACTCAAAAAGGCACGACAGTTGGAAAATAAACACCAAGCCACCTACCTTAATCACTAACGAGCATCATACACGAACGATGTCTTCGGAAACGTCCAAGAATGCCATAGATCTAAGGTAAAATAATTCTCCCTTAAACGCAAAAAAAATCTTGTTAGGGGAAGAATTGGAAAGATCCATTAAATAAGAGTGGAGGGATTACCTGTATAGTTCTAGTGAGATCGTCTGATGCGGAAATGGATTCCCGACGTTTGCTCCAAGGATCTCTAAAGGATCGGTCATCCACTCCCGCTCCTTCCTCTGGTTCTAAGCCTTCACTGTGAACAGGGGAGGCTACTGCCCATTTAAGCGAAAAAAACAAAGTACACGGAGTGTACTTCCAAGTACACAGTGTGTACTTCCCATTTTTAAATTGTTCCTCTGGCGGCTTCCCGCCAACGTGGCACTGTTCACCTGTCGACATGACTACACGACGTGTCTGAATGAGCACACAGCATGTCCTGTCGCATAGCTGGCCACCTCCTTACTATTCGCCTTCCAACTGACTACACGGCGTGTAAAGGACCACTACACGGCGTGCAGTCGGTCTTTACACCCTTTATCACCGAAATGGCTACACACCCTGTGTACTCATCCCACACGGTCAAAAGTACACGGCGTGTGGAAAAGTACACGGCGTGTATGATGTTATTAATATTTTCATGAATTATTATATTCCCTCTTTACTGATTTTATATGAAATGTGCATAATTTGTGTGAAATATTAATGTTTTAATATTAAGTATAATTTTTGATCATTTTTAGAAGTAGTCCAATTGAGTTAGTTTAATGTTTTAATAATAACTATCCCTATAATGATATAAATTGTATGGTTCTTCTTTTTTAGGATGCTCCTTTCAATATACAATATTTCATTAGAAGGTACCATGAGCCAATTCTTCCATTTGAAGGGTCATATGGTCCTCACAAACAAGACCAAAGAATCTGTGAACAAACTGGACCAGCCTTGAAGATTAATTTACTGGGCTCAATACAGAAGTCAATAAACATTAACTCTCCACCATAATTCTGGGGACACTACATGTCATCTTGGAAAAAAAATTTAAGGGCCCAAATCTAATAACAAGGGGCCCAAATAAAGCTTTAAATTCCATCCCGCCATTCTGGACGAGAATTAAAATTAGTATAGTATGCATGACATATCTCATGATGAAGTCATCAAATCGAGCTGAGATTTTGCAGTGTGAAATAGGAGATATAGGTGGCCGACTTTGTTGAATAACCCATTCAAATTTTAAGGCATCGTCATATTCAAAAACCCTTTCACATTCTGGACTTCAAAAGGACTGGATTGAAATGGACAGTTTTACTTTGTTTAATCAACCGACCATAACGTTAGATCCTTAAGTCGAAATGACTCTAAATTTTGAGTGTAGTATTCCAAATTTATTATCTAAAACTTTTAAGAATGAGATTTCTCGAGATTCAGCTATATTAATGTCCATATCTGCGAGCCAAGTGGAGGGGTATTTCTGGAATGTAAATAGTTCACCACCTTGGGCTATAAATACATCCCCTCGTCTCCTTTCAAAAGGGTTGGCATTTCAGAGCAAAATAGGATTGATTGGAAGTACCAAGGCCCTACCAAAGGCTTGGTAGGATCTTCCAAACTCAAGTTTTCACTTGATAATCCCTTCCTATTCACTTTGTTTTCATTTACTTTTGCATTTTTATTCGTTGTAATTTTTCAAGTGTTTGTCTTTGTAATTCTGTTTTAATGCAATTTTATTCTTCTTAATTACTTATTCTCATACACCTTCTATAGCTAAATATTAATGTTCTTATTTTATATTAAATCAATCTGAAATCCATCATCTTATTTTACTTTATTATTCAATAAAAAGTCAGGTTTTTTTACTCTCATCATCGTTCGTGTGTGTGTTCGGCGCACAACTCTTTTCTTATCCCTTTCTACTTCTTCTCTTTGTAATTCATCACCTAAAACATAATAGACCAGATTAATAATAATTTAAATGGATGAGTAAATATCTCACTTAGGTGAGTCAAAATTTAGGGATATTAAGTGATTGAGAGTATTTTCTCGATGGGTATTCGTTAATTTAACATTGTGTATGTTGGACTTAATATGTCATGGATTAATGACATATTTTGTTTAGAATGTGGTTTCCATGGATTATTGGAACCAAAAATACACTACCATAAACAAGTACTGATTGAGTTTAGAATCCCAGTTAAGTTAAGGCTTGGATTAAAGCTTTAACACTTTGTAATTCTAATCGACGTCAACTTGTGAAGTGGGTGTTAATTTAAATGTAATATAAAGCAAAGCTCAAGGATATTAGAAACTTAACTCCCTAATAATGAACTCACCCCAATATTTATCCATTTGTTAAATCAATTATAGTCAATCAATCATTTCAATTAAGCTCTACAAACAAACCCCCCTAATCAAAATACAATCAACTAAAAAACGACTATTACAAAGTATCATCGTCGAGGATTCGACCCGAGTGCTGCTATACACATTAGCAGAGCACTAGAACTTTGACCGGTTGATAGGCGACAATTGGCCGTGCGTTTCAAATGGCACCATTTCTGGGGATGCTGCTTTAAGTATTCATTATTTTCTAGTTATTGTAATAAGAAACTAATAAAAAACAAAATTTAAAAAAGAAATTGAAAAAAAACACAAAGAAAAACCCGTCTTCCTATTAAAAATCATAAACTGAAAAATACAAAGAGAAACTCATATTCCCCTTTCTTCCAAAATCTCTCTGAATGCCCCGTAGTCTTCCAAACAATCCCTCGGATTTGTTTGACCCTGAAATTGAGAGAACACTTCGCCGACTTAGGAGGAACATCAGAGATACTCAAATAATTCAAGAACCAGTCCTCATCCAACCAATTGAATTAGATATGGCCAATCCTAGGGAACAAACCCTTAAAGAACTTGCTTCCCCTGATATGAATTACCAACCTTTTGGTATTCAATATCCAAACATAGAGGCTGACTTCGAACTCAAATCAGGTTTGATTCATCTTCTTCCTCATTTCCATGGGCTAGCCGGTGAGGATCCACATCTCCACCTTAAAGAGTTCCAAGTAGTGTGCTCTACCATGAAGCCTCAAGGGGTTTCTGAAGAACAAATCAAGCTTCGAGCATTCCCTTTCTCCCTAGATGACACTGCAAAGTCATGGCTATACTACCTTCCTCCTGGTTCCATAACCACGTGGAATGACATGAAGCGACTTTTATTAGAAAAATTATTTCCTGCTTCTTGTACTGCTTCTATGTGAAAGGAAATAAGTGGCATACGTAAATTCCCAAGTGAATCACTCCATGAGTACTGGGAGAGGTTCAAAAATCTTGTTGCAACCTTCCCACACCACCAAATTCCTGACCAACTCTTGATACAATACTTCTATGAGGGGTTATTGGCTATGGAGAGAATTCTCATTGATGCCGCAAGTGGTGGTGCTCGGGTTGATAAAACTCCAGCAGATGTAAGAGATCTCATAAGTAACATGGCTGCAAACACACAACAATTACATACTCGAGCACATTCTCATGTCAAAAAATCCTAAGATAATCAATCAATTGAGCCGAACAAAATGACCGAGTGGATGAGTGAACTTACAGGTCTTGTGCGACAACTAGTTGTGGCTACCAAATCCCCATCCTCTTCTTCTCCACAATCAATGTTTCCTAGACCTGTCAAAAAATGTGGAATCTGCAACTCTCCATCTCATCCAACTGACAAATGTCCAAAACTTCAAGAGGATCAATCTGATTCATCTGGACCAATGGAGCTCAATGCAGCATATGCTCAACAGAACACCAACCCTCAACTATCAGGTCAGTTTGTTAGAAACTTCAACCAACCTCACTTCGAGCCCTTCTCTTCTTCCAATAACCAAGGCCTTAGGTATGGTAATCTAATGTATCACCCCCCTCAATTCCATCCTCAAAACCCAAACCAATTCTAATATGTTCAAGGAGGTGGTAACTTCCATCAACCTTATCCTTTTGTTCCTCAAACTCAAAGGAACAATCCTCTTCCTGGATTCCATTATCCTAGTGAGCCACCTTCCCAATTCCAAAACCAATACAATTTATTTCCCAAGAACCAAAATCAAGGCAATCCCACTCTGGGAAAAGCCTCTTCTTCCAAGAAACCAAGGGAAAGTGTAGTGGAAGATCTTGACTCTTTCACCCGTTCTAGCCTTAAAAACATTGAAACTCAAATAGGTCAACTTACATCCCACTTGAGCCAGCAACAAAAATCAAATTCTTTCCAACTCCCAGCTCAACCATTACCCAACCCCAAGGGTAATGTATGTGCAATTTTACTTAGATCATGAAAGCAACTTTCTATGCCTCAAGTTAAATCCTCAAACCCTCCATTGAATATTGACCTAGAAAATGAAAAGAAAAAGAAAATTGAAAAGGAATCTAAATCCATTCCATCACCTAATTCCATTCCACTTAGGAACCCAATTCCTTTTCTTCAAGCTGTTTCTAAACCAAGGAAGTTCTTTGAACCTGATCCTGAAATGCTTGACATGCTTAGACGTGTTGAATTCAACATTCCCCTCTTAGATTCCATAAAACAAATTCCTAAGTATGCCAAGTTTCTCAAGGAGTTGTGTACCCACAAGAGGCAACTTAGGACCTTTGAAAATGTTTCCACCCAGTAGTCCATACCCATTAAGTGCAAAGATCCAGGTACCTTTACGGTTCCATGCCAAATTGGAAGTTCCAACTTTGATGATGCACTCATAGACCTACGAGCTTCAATTAATGTCATGCCCAAATCCATATTCTCTAACCTTGGTCTAGGTCCCTTGCACCCAATGGGTGTTGCCATTCAGTTAGCCAATCGAAGCACAACCAGTCCTGAGGGAATAATTGAGGATGTCCTTGTCCGAGTCAATGATCTTATCTTCCCTGCTGATTTCTATGTCCTTAACATGGAAGGTGAGATGAACTCTTCTCGATCTCCCATAATTCTAGGAAGACCATTCCTCATGACTGCGAGAACCAAGATTGATGTCCATTCAGGCATCCTATCCATGGAATTCGGTGACCAACTGGTCAAGTTCAACATTTTCCAATCCATGCGATACCCATCTGAGGATCACTCTGCATTATCAATCCATGCTTCTGAGGACACTTCTAAGAGTCAATTGAATCCCATTCCATCATGTTCATCCTATTCTGAAGAGATAGGATCTTGTGAAATCTTCACTAGGATTAACCAAGTCACAAATGGTGAAGTTGATGTGGTCCTTTCATTCATAGACTCCATCAATTTAGAGGAACTTGAAAACTCTCTTGAATTCCACATCAATTCTGATCTCTACTGCTCCACCTTGGACAATATTAAGGAAAATGAACCTGAAGCAACTGAAGTCCCTTCTTCCATTCCTGAGTTGTCGTGCCCAAAAGTGAAAGATGAGACTGATCTGAAACCTCTTCCTGCACACTTGAAATATGCATTCCTCTTCCATGATCACTCATATCCTGTCATTATCTCTGCCACACTTACTGAAACCGAGGATTCCAAACTTGTTCAAGTGTTAGAGGAAAACAAAAAGGCCTTAGGTTGGACCCTAGATGACATGTCAGGAATCTACCCTGCCCTTTTCATGCATCACATCCATCTTGAGGAATCATCCAAACCAATTAGACAACCACAAAGAAGACTCAATCCACTCATCCTTGAGGTAGTTAGGGAAGAGATCACCAAGCTTCTTCAAGCTGGTATTATATACCCAATTTCTGATAGTGAATGGGTTAGTCCAATTCAAGTTGTACCTAAGAAGGGTGGGATAACTGTTGTCAAAAATGAACATGGAGAGGTAGTCATAACTCCAGGGAAGAACAAATGGCGTGTATGCATCGACTATAGGAAATTGAATGTTGAAACCTGAAAAGATCACTATCCTCTTCTATTCCTTAATCAAATGCTAGAAAGATTGGCCGGAAAGTCACACTATTACTTTATTGATGGATACACCAGCTATTTTGAAATCCCAATCACACCTCAAGATCAAGAAAAGACTACATTCACATGCCCCTTTGGAACATATGCATATAGAAGAATGCCTTTTGGACTTTGCAATGCTCCTGCAACATTCCAAAGGTGTATGATGGGTATCTTTTCAGAATTCATTGAACACTACATGGAAGTCTTCATGGATGACTTCACCATTTATGGTGAGTCATTTGAGTCGTGCTTGCATTTACTCTCTCTAGTCCTTCAAAAGTGTGTCCAATGTAACCTTGTGTTAAATTTTTAAAAATGTCACTTCATGGTTGCAAATGGGATTGTTCTAGGGAACATAGTTTCAAAAGATGGTATTGAAGTTGATCCAGCCAAAATTGAATTGATCCAATCACTAACTGAACCCAATTCTGTTTGAGACATCCGTTCATTCCTCGGTCATGCCGGTTTCTATTGGAGATTCATCCAAAACTTGAGTAAAATTTCCCTCCCACTCACGCGTTTTCTCCAAAATGACGTCACTTTCCACTTCGATGAGGTTTTCCAGAGAGCCTTCATTGAACTCAAAACTGCTCTCACATCTGCCCCGATAATCCAACCCTCTGATTGGTCCTTACCCTTTGAATTGATGTGTGATGCTTCTAATAGAGCTGTTGGGGTTGTTCTTGGTCAAAGAAGAGAAAGAATTCCACATGTCATCTATTATGCCTCAAAAACATTGGATGAAACTCAATCTCACTACACTGTCACTGAAAAGAAACATCTAGCAGTGGTTTTTTCCTTAGATAAATTCAGGTTCTATATTTTAGGTTCCAAAATCATCATCTTCACAGACCATTCTTCTATAAAGTTCTTACTCAAGAAAAGTGATTCCAAACTGAGGCTAATAAGTTAGATCCTAATGCTCCAAGAATTTGACCTTGAAATAAAAGATAGACCAGGAAAAGAAAACCCTGTGTCTAATCACTTGAGTAGAATTTCTAATTCTTCTCATTCATAAATCATTGATCCTGAATTCCCCACTGATCACCTTTCATCTCTCACTCCAAAGATACCGTGGTATTCCCCAATTGTAAATTACTTGGTTTCTGGTGTTTTTCCTAAATTTTTTTCAAAAGCATAGAACATGAATTTGAAAAGTGATTCAAAATACTATTTTTGGGAAGAAAATAGACTTTGGAAAACTGGGGAAGACATGGCAATTAGGAGATGTGTTGAAGAAAATGAGCATTCTTCCATCTTAGAATTCTATCACTCACTTCCCGGAGGTGGCCACTTTGGACCACAAAGGACATCCTGAAAGGTCCTAGACTCTAGATTCTTCTGGCCCTCACTCATCAAGGACTCACATGAGTTTTTTAAATCAAGTCCCACTTTCCAAAAGTTTGGCACAATTTCCAAGAGAAATGAAATTCCCCAAAATCCTTTAATTTTCTGCGAGATCTTCGATGTTTGGGGAATCGATTTCATGGGACCATTTCCCCCTTCCAATGGATTCGCATACATTCTTCTTGTAGTAGATTATGTTTCAATGTGGGTTGAAGCCAAACCCACTAAGAAGGATGATTCTCATACTATTAGTGAGTTCCTAAAGACCCACATCTTCCAAAGATTTGGCACACCACGTGCCTTGATCAGTGACTTAGGAACCCATTTTTGTAATAGAACCATGGAAGCTCTTCTGAAAAAAATGGGTTTGTACATAAAACTTCAACTTCATATCACCCTCAAACAAATGTCATGGATGAAGTCTCTAATAGAGAAGTGAAAAGGGTACTTGAGAGAATTGTTAAGCGCACCAGAAAAGACTGGCCTGAGAGACTTGGTGAAGCCCTTCGGGCTTATCAAACTGCCTATAAAACACCCATTAGGATGTCTCCTTTTAGGATAGTTTTTGGTAAAGTGTGCCACTTACTAGTTTAAATCCAACATAATTCTTTTTGGGCTATGAAAACCTGTAATTCTGATTGTGAAAAATCTGGCAAAAAAAATATTGTTGCAATTGGATGAACTGGAGGAGCTTTGACTTGATTCTTATGAGAACTCTAAACTCTACAAAGAAAAATCCAAGACACTCCATGATAAACACATCCTGAGAAAGGTATTTCATGAAGGTGAAAAGGTAATGATCTTCAATTCTAGATTTCGGCTTCACCCAGGTAAGATTAATTCTCCTTGTGAAGGTCCTTTTGTTATTACTAATGTTTACCCATTTGGTGCAGTGAAAGTCCAAGACCCCTCTTCTAAAAGGACATTCACGGTTAATGGACATCGGTTAAAGAATCGGTATGAGAGGAAACACAATCCTGTATCATCATCTACTTCCATTGGATACCCAACATCTCCAGTAAACCACCACCGAATGGAGACGATGACCCACCAAATCTAAACCAGGGGGCACCTCTTTCCCTTTAACTATCTCTCTATCTCTTCCTCTCTCTACCTCTTTCTTCTTCTTCATCTCTCTTTCATTTTTTTACCAATTTCTTCATCAAACCCTTTTTTTCTTTATTGTGTGGGTGTTTATTTTATAAAAACCTTAAAAACTAAAAAAACCAAAAAAACACAATCACTTAAAAAAATACAAAAAAAGAGTCATGCTTACTCACCATCGTGTTTTGAAATTTTTTCCAACCATTTTGGGGATTTAAGAGACATGTTTCCATCTCAAAAATTTTTTATTTTCATTATGACTTTGGATAAAGAATTTTGTGTCAAAACCAACACATTTTGAGTGCTCAATTTTTTATTTGGAAAATGATTTTCCCCAACCATGAGAACAAACATTTGCTTTCATGCCATGGCCACCTATGGCCATATTTTAAAAATGTGTGTTTTCACCCCCATTTGTGAGTCTTGATTTTCTGGACCATCAAGCTCAATTTTCTACCTTGGTGTGTATTAATATGATAGAGTCATTTTCTAAACCACATGAGAATCACAATATCCAAATAGCCTCCCATGTCCCTTACATTAATCCTCCTTTTGAAATCCCCTTGAAGCCTATGAAAACCTTTTCTTTGATAGCCACATTACAATCCCAATACCTTATCCCACCCAATATCAACATGGATTTTCATTGCATAAGTTTTTGAAATTTAAGTGTGGGGGGAATGGATTTCATTTTTGGGTATCATTTCCTTACTTTCTGGTGTGTTATCATATGCCTGAGGGCAAGCATCGATTTTAGTGTGGGGGGGAGGTTGTCATTCAGTGGTATTTGGGAATGTATTGTACAAATGATATTGAAAAGTGTTCAAATAATAAAATTCAAAAAAAAATCAAAATAAAAAAAACAAATCAAAAAAAAATGAAAAAATGGGTTGTGTCTTGGGTAGGTCAAAAATCACTCTTACTCAACCTTTGATCTTGTTATAACTATTACAATTAGTGTCGTGAGGAGATCAATCATGGGTTGGGTTATGAGTGTGAGATCTTTTCCAAGTTCAACTTTCGAAAAAACAAAGAGAAAAAAAAAAGAACACTTGCATTATATTCTTATTGGGAGAAGTTTTGTGTTTTTTAAATATTTCATCTTCTCAGTACCTTCATATTTTCTTCCTCTATTGTGTCTTTCTTCACACAATCATTCCTTTGTAAATATGTGTTTTCGTTTTCTTCCATGTTTTATTTCAAAAAAATGTGCATTGCTTTTTCTATGTTGGTATTTTAACCATATTCTTATCTATTTTGGACATTATATTCCTACCATCCCCTAGCCACATAAAAACCCCTTAAAAAGACCTATTGATTCTTGTGCACTTTGGATAGGGATTGTAAGCTGAGAGATCTTTTCAAACTCTAAGAATTTCACTTTTGGTTGGTGAAAGATTGAACCTCCAAAAATAAATTTTATCATCTTGAGAGGTGTGAGTTTTGATTGTCCACATTTTCCATTTCTAAATTTGAGCATGAAAAAAATGAATTAGTTTTGAAACATTTTTTCTATAACAACTTGTTGTGGAATTTAAAATGGATGAGTGAAATAGTCTAAACCTCCCCTGATTGGAGAAAACAAAATTTTAAAATCTGTTGGTGGGTAAAAATGATTTTGTCATGTTTTTATATTTGTTGCACATGAGGACATGCACAAAGATAAGTGTGGGGGATTTTAAGTTATTAATATTTTCATGAATTATTATATTCCCTATTTACGGATTTTATATGAAATGTGAATAATTTGTGTGAAATATTAATGTTTTAATATTAAGTATAATTTTTGATCATTTTTAGAAGTAGTCCAATTGAGTCAGTTTAATGTTTTAATAATAACTATCACTATAATGATCCAAATTGTGTGGTCCTTGTTTTTTAGGATTCTAATTTCAATATAAAACATTTCATTAGAAGTTACCATGAGACAATTCTGCTATTTGAAGGGTCATATGGTCCACACAAACAAGACCAAAGAATCTGTGAACAAACTGGACCAGCCTTGAAGATTGATTTACTGGGATCAATACAGAAGTCCAAAAACATTAACTCTCAACCATACTTTGGTGGACACTAAATTTAATCTTGGATAAAAATTTCAGGCCCCAAATCTAATAAAAAGGGGCCCAAATGAAGCTTTACAATCTAGCCCACCATTCTGGCCGAGAATTAAAATCAGTATAGTATGCATGACATATCTCATGATGTAAGCATCATATCGAGCTGATATTTTTCAGTGTGAAATAGGAGCTATAATTGGACGACTTTGTTGAATAATCCATTTGTATTTGAAGGCATCTTCATATTCAAAAACCCTTTCACATTCTGGACTTCAAAAAGACTGGATTGAAATGGACAGTTTTACTCTGTTTAATCAACCGGTCATAACGTTTGATCCTCAAGTCCAAATGACTCCAAATTTTGAGAGTTGTCGGATAACGTTATTCTATACAAATTTGAAGAAGGAGATTGCTCATGATTCGGCTGTCTTGATGTCAATATCTGCGAACCAAGTGGATGGGTATTTCTGGAATGTAAATAGTCCACCACCTTGGGCTATAAATACATCCCCTCATATCCTTTCAAAAGGGTTGGCATTTCAGAGCAAAGGAGGATTGATTGGAAGTACCAAGGCCCTTCCAAAGGCTTGGGAGGATCTTCCAAACTCATGTTTTTACTTGATAATCCCTTCCCCCTCTCTTTGTTTTCATTTACTTTTGCATTTTTCTTCGTTGTAATTTTGCAAGTGTTTGTCTTTGTAATTCTATTTTAATGCATTTTTCTTCTTCTTAATTTCTTATTCTCATCCACCTTCTGTAGTTCAGTATTAATGTTCTTATTGTAGATTAAATAAATCATAAATCCATCATCTTCTTTTAATTTATTATTCAATAAAAAGTCCGTTTTTTTTTACTCTCATCATCGTTCATGTGTGTGTTCGGCGCACAACTCTTTTATTATCCCTTTCTTTTTATTCTCTTCGTAATTCATAACCTCAAACATAATATACCAGATTACTAATAATTTAAATGGATGAGTAAATATCTCATTGGGGTGAGTCAAAATTTCGGGATGTTCAGTGATTGAGAGTATTTTCTCGATGAGTATTCGTTAATTTAACATTGTGTTTGTTGGACTTAATATGTCATGGATTAATGAAATATTTTGTTTAGAATGTGGTTTACATGGATTATTGGAACCATAAATACACTACCATAAACAATTACTGATTGAGTTTAGAGTCCTAGTTAAGTTAAGGCTTGGATTAATGCTTTAACACTTAGGAATTCTAATCGTCGTCAACTTGTGAAGTGGGTGTTAATTTAAATGTAATATAAAGCAAAGCTCAAGGATATCACAAGCTTAAATACCTAATAATGAACTCACCCCAATATTTATCAATTTGTTAAATCAATTATAGTCAATCAATCATTTCAATTAATCTCTTCAAACAAACCCCCCTAATCAAAATACAATCAATTAAAAACAAATGACTATTACAAAGTATCATTGCCGAGGATTCGACCCGAGTGCTGCAATACACATTAGCAGAGCACCAGAACTTTGACCGGTCGATAGGCAACAATCGGCCGTGCATTTCAGTATACTTCCAAAATTTGGGATTTTTCCCCATTTTCCATATTTTCTCAAAAACACTTAAGGAAAAGGGAAAAGAAGAAGCCCGTACCTCAAAACTAAGAACCGAGTTCTTACAGGTTGTGGTAGTATGGTAATGTTTCTGGGTTGTGGTAGTGTAGTTTGGTGAAACTTATTTGTTCAGATTATTGTTGAAATAAAATACCTTTATTTTCCTTATAATTTCAATTTTCGCACCATGATAGTATAAGACTCTAATCAAATTCCAATATGATTTTGAAACCATGTTTTTTCTACTAGCGTCCAGGTCAGTGAGGGAATGAACGGTTAACAACTCCATATTTCATGCTCTCCCTTTTTGGTTTAGTATGGGCTTGTAGGGGTCGAGGTAGGTAAGTTCATACTTACAAATAATATTCTATTCTAAAATAATAGACATGTTATTAGTGTAGTGATATGTATACTATGTATTACAAAAACCTATTAGGTATGGACTTGAGATGAAAGGAGTATTGGAAGAAACTATAGGGTATTATTGATATGATTTTCCATAGTATGGGCCATTCATGGTAGGAGGGAACGAGGTTGACGTCCTTCAGGTTCATGGTACCATACTATACAGGATATGTTCCATATTGATGAGGCCTAATATGTGGAAGTAAATACGGGAGATGAGGATGATAAGGATAAATTATGTGTTATGGTTGTCATTTAATATATGGCATGTTGTACAAGTTTTTGGAATGTATTGGGACCACAAGACATTTGGCATTGGTTTGTGAGAGTAAAAAAATAATGTTCTTGTAGTTTTGTCGTACCATAATGTTATACTAATTGATACTATTTTACATTTTTTGTGTGAAATATTTGATGATTTAGCCTTCATGAGGCTGGGTAATCTTTTCCATGTTTGGTACATGTTTGTTTTTTTGTTCCGTGATTCCTTAGTATACTCATTAAAATATTCATGAGATATCATGAGTGTTTTCCTAATGAGTATATAATTTACACACGCCCTAATATATAATATACTTATCCCATTTTATTGGTGATTTTGGTGATTGTACTAGACAGTAATAGCCCAAAAATGGGGATTAGATATGGGGTAATTTTGTAGTCCCTTATTTAAATTTCTCCATTAGATTTATATTTTTTTGACATATTCATCCATTGTGTGATTATTATTGACGTTGGTTTCTTAATATCATTGTGTTGAATGGTAGACTTTTTATGTATTCCATTCTTGTATAAGGGAGATACCTCTGATTTTATTGATTCATTCCCTAAAATCTATTCTCCATTCTAGGTCTTGTCAGAGTTAGGACTTTGGGATCATTGTTTTCTTAGAAAACACTAGATGGTTTCCTAGTGGCGGGGGGTGGGGGGGGTTAGAAAGGTCAGACAACTGTTTATTGAAGTGTATATTATATCAAAACCCATAATATTATTCTATTATCTATGTTATGGTATGCAATATAATAATTAATTATATAAGTCTTGCTTGTTTGGTAATATAGTATCCATTCATTATATAGATATACCATATTTCACCAATTATAATAGGACCATATGAAATACATTTCATATATGTATGGTTTATGATTTTTTGTGATAAATAAAATTTGAGGTCTGGGAAAATCAATATCAGTGGTTGTTACCATTACATAAAAAATTCAATTTTATATGGGTTGGTCTATAAATAAATTATTCTACATTTTCTATAAAAACCAAACATAGGATTTGGTAGATATCATAAAATTTTCTAACCACCCTATGAATACTCATATAATAATTTTTTATTGAGTCATACTTTAAAATTAAAAATTCCTTTATCAATAAAAAATATTTTACAATTCAAAATGAAGATATATAATGTTTGTGTGTGTGTACATATATATTAAATATGAGAAACTTTTTGAATAAAATTACCTTTCTTTTCATTTAATCAAATGTTTTATAGATACAAAAAACACATACACTTATTTTGTTTTATTATATTTAATTGAATTTAAATTAACGTTACGGATTGTTATTGATGATAATGTAGTTGTTGAACAGTTATCACATGGCTAGTATAAACATAGTGTTCTTAAAAATCCTTTTGACAGACACAAAGGATGTGATGGCCTCAACCAGTAGGATATTCCCCTATTAATCCCATTTATCGGAACTTCCGAGGGAGATAACATTTTACGAATTTTCCCATGTCCTAGACTATGTTGAGAACATACAAGTTAAGAAAGATAGAGACTATTTACATGATAATTCCAAGCTCATTTATATCACGACCCAATCCATGTTCACCAAACGACCCCATGAAATCCCCACCATCGTGCACCTTACACTTAGGGATTATTCTTGTGTAATAAAGGGATATGAATCAAGACCCTAGAAATAAGGTTACACACATTATTTTTCAAATAATAATGAATATTTTTTTCTCATAATTGTTATATTATAAATGATTTTTAAAGAAAAAATGTATTATTTTAATAATGAAAATTAATCAATGAATTTATGAATAAGATGATATTTGAAATAAAACAATATTTTAATTAAATATTTTTAAATAATAATTTTCAAATAGAAATGATCATATAATTTTTATGATGAAAAATGTAATTTTTATAATGGTTAAAAATGGTTATTTCTCACAAACTGATAATTTTCAATAATGGTAAGTTTTTATTTTAAAAGTAAAAATTAATATATTTTTAAAATTAATTAAATAAATGAAATTTATTTTTTAAATCGGGTTTTTAAAATTATCCAATGGTTGATTTTTCATAACTTTTCGAGATAATAAAATTATCATGTTAAAATTAAATATCATATTAATATATGGTGTGCTTTATGACATCATAATGTCCCAATAGTAATATAATGAATACTATGAAAGGTATCCTCAAAAAAATAAATGTTATCCCTTTTAAATAATTACATAATTTTTTATTTGATTTATTTTATAAATCCATATTTAATCCTTCAATACATATAATATATTTTTATATTTTAAATTCATTTCACTGAAAGTGCGACTCACCTCCACATAAGAAAGATAAATATTTTATTTTCATCAACCCTTGATCTTATAAAATAATTTAACATTATCCCCTTTTTAGAAACCATTATAAAAAACCATACGATGGCTTGTGACATTGAATATTTTATTATGCAGTGTTCAAAACTAAAATAATAATGAAATCCCTATCTTTTCTTATGTAATACCACATGAGCTCATATTTCTCTTAACAAGAAATCTTTAAAGAATGTCCATACTCTTCTCTATACTCCCTAGGGACCTTCCAAGTCTTACACTTTCTCCCAAGAATCCTCTTCCAATCCATTTTAGTATCACATCCAAGTAGGGGATCACTCTCTCCTCTTTTACCAAAGCACTTCATTTATGATATGCCTTTATAATTTCCATTTTCATTTATAAGGATGCATTCTTACCTATCCCACATATATTAAACATGATTTATAAATTATGAGAGCCATGTTCACTCTCATTTAACATGCATAAGTATCTTTATGCACACCCATTGCCTATCTAAAATTTTGTTAGGGTTTTTTTTTCATTCCCCTCTTTCTTCAAGATTCTTTTGTATATTACACCATATATTTATAGTTACATAAGTTGAGGAATCTACTTCCAAAAACCTATTACTATCCACTCCATGTCTAAAATATGAGATATCCCTTTCTCTCTCATCAACCTATTTAATGAATTTCTATATGATGTCGTTATGCTGCTGAAATTGCATCCCGATTTTCCATGCCAAAATATTCATGTAGTAAGAACCAAACCCATTTCTCTATCAAGGGTATTCACCCTTATGCACATATAATTATTTATTGGGGTCTTACATATATGTATTCTAAATTTTTAAGTCATGGAATAAAATCATGATATTATATGAATCCATGTTATATGATCTATGTGGAACACATAAGCATGAGTTTAAAATATTTATGAAGGGTGTACCCTGATAGAGCTACAATGCATTGGGTATTTTTTAGTACCACTAAACATTATTTTTCTATAGGGGTGTATCTATTTCCTTTATGTGTATTTTTCTACCATGAAGTCTTGGCGTTTTAACTTTTACTTATGTTTATGATGTTGTGTTTTATGTGGTTTACACATTTCCCATTATATGATTCTCATGTTATATCATGCCTTATTATTCATGGACCCATATTCTACTTTGATATGACCTGTATAAAATGTAATATTTTCTTCATATTAATCCATTTTTATTCCCTTGCTGGGAGTTTTACCTCACTCATTTATTATGTATGTCCTGATGTTATCCCATGTAGTGGTAAGTATGAACGGATGTTTTGGTCGTGTTAGAGAAGATATCAATAAAGTTACTGTATTATATGTTGTAAGTTGTTATGTAATGATCATAAACCTGAAGAAAGTAGAGCTATTAATCTTCTATGTTTTACTAAGTGAAATTTTATGAAATAAATAGTGATTAAATGTGGAAAACATATTTGGGTTTTTATAGTAGGCATCGTATGATATGTTTAGTTAATTTTTGGAATGGGAATAGAAAAACATTATGAAAACCCGTAAGGATAAGACTATGTATAAGAAAACATCCATTAATTTTTTTATGTATGGAGTAATTGGTTTAACAAGAAATCACATATATATATGGAATATAAAATTTGATGTGGTTCTTGTATAGTTGTACCTAGGAGTAATAACTCCGACATGTTGTTTTGAGCCATACACTGGGTAACTTAGTATATTATAGCGGGCCTTACTACGCATTTGGTTTGAAACTCCTGGGGGATAAGCTTTGATAAACTCATAAGATCATTAAAACACATTATTAAGGGGCCAAAAATATTCCCCTAACAATATAGGATAGTAGGTAGATCATGGATAAGAGAGATTGAAGTAGAGAAACACATATTATAAAGAGATAATTGTAATTCATAAGTTACCCCTTTATCATCATTGCATTCCCCTTTACATGTTTACGTGTTTATGATAATCATCGTAATTTTCGTATTTATTCTTTCTGATGGTTGTAAATAAGAGAAACCATGTTAACAAATGGTGTAATGGGAAGTGTGATGGAATCCCCAAGGAGATTCTAACTATGATGGGAGCTCTTGTTGGACATATCATGATTATTCAAAATCGGCTATCAAAAATCAAAATTAACTGTAATGGCCCAGACCCTCCTGGACCATTACATTGCCAAAAGTGAGGTTCCACTAAAACAGTGGCACCGTGAAGGTGACACCGTGACGGTGGCACCGTGAGGGTGACATCGTGACGGTGGCACCGTGATGGTGGCACCGTGTCCCCTCGCCGAGCCTTTCGTTCTTCTTCCAGTACCTGACTTTTCCTCTCCCGCAACGTAAGTTTTGACGTAAAGTAATTATTCTAATCCTTTAAAACCATTTAAATCCCATAATTAATTCCTAAAAATCCCGAGAGACCTCCGTGTGTAACTGCCCAGCAGCGTGGTCAACCCACGACCCCCGCGCCTTACGCGGTTACGCGCTCTCACCTCAACCGTCCACGACTCTTATAAACTAAGTGTTATCCGTGGTTTCTCATTTCCTCAATCGTGGATTTTCACAAACAGCTTCTGGTGCATCGGGCGCGCCGCATCGTTATCCGTAAAGTTCCGCACCCGGCCTAAACGTCGATCATCTATCAACAGGTAGGGAATTTTTCATCGTCTCTCACTTTTGTGTAACATGCGAGGTGGGAATTCTTTTGTTTCTTTAGAATTTGTTGGACTGAACGTTAATGAAAATAATAAACTAAGTTCTATAGAATGAAGGGGAAGGGGTTTTAATCATTGTTTTTTCTTTATATTATGATCTTCTTTCTGATTTGTGCTGGCTTATGCCTTCTGAAAATTCATGGCCGTTGGTGGTCTTTCCCTGTGCACTAATGAACCCGTCGTGTGTTTTAAATGGCTTGTTTGTAATTGTGAACTCCTGCTGTGAAAAGTAAATTGGTTAATCACGAATACCCATCTAAATAAACTGAAATCACCATGATCAACCCTTCTGTGATAACCCCGGTTAAAACACACGAAAATTGAAATCATGGAGTGTGTTAAGTTGTTTAAATCTAAAAATACCGGCATGGTCCTGACATTTGTTGGTGGTGGTAGTTGGTTTTTTTCTTTTATGGGCCGATTTCTGGAGATGTGGGAGGGGATGGGATCCCCTATTTTTATACTCTCGGTGGTTGTGTGAAATTGGGGATGGGATCCCCTGTTGGTATGGATTCAGTGGTTGTGAGTTTTAAGACCGGGTGGGTACTTGTTTATATCACGAATTGGGGTGGGATCCTCTATTTTTGAGAACCGGGTATGGGCGTTATGGTTGATGCTTTATTTTTTACTTTCTTGGACTTGTTCCTATGCTTTCTAGTTGCCCAGTAGTGCTTAAACTTAATTAAACATTATTCCTGAACTTGAAACAAAAATGGGAAAAATGGGTTTTGTTGGCGAGAGTCGTGACTTGTGACTTGGACGTAGTGGTGTTGTGTTTTGTAGGCTGTTAGAAAAACCAAAGCTTTGGGTGAGTGCTTGTTACCTATATCTATACTTGAAATTTTTTGTTTCTTATTCGCGCCCCCACCCAAGTTGAGCACTTAGTGCCGAACACCCCCATTTCATGGGGGAAGGTGTTTTTCCCAACACTATTCTTAGTGGCTGGTTATTAGCTCCTTTTCTGCTCCCTTTCCCGGATAGCCCAAGTATCTTTGGGCAGGCTGTGATTGCCTGAGGTCCATTATTAGCCCAAGAACCTTCGGGCAGGGTAGCGTGGTGGTTGCGCAGGTGTGTGCGGCAGGTGGTTTCCCATGTGTCTTCGGGATGAGGCCCAGGTGTCTTCGGGTGTGGCAGTGGATCCTTTAGCCTAGGTGTCTTTGGGCGTGGTGGTGGTTGTTCGGGCCTAGGTGTTTGCAGGCATGGTTACGTGTGACAGTTGTGGCCCAAGTGTGTGCGGGCAGGATTCGGTAGTGGGACTACGTGTGGTTGTGGCCCAGGTGTGTGCGGGCGGGTGTGGCAGTGGGACTGCAGTGAGAATGGCAGGATTGGTCCGATGCGTAGTATGTCTCAATAACCAGTAGGAAAGTGGTGCGTGGTACCCAAACATTGATGTGCTATTATAATATATTACTTGACTTGAGTTATTTTGGGAGTGTGCCTTGGTGAGGCTTGGGTGGATAGTGTACCTTGATAGGTGTTTGGTTTACTTCTTTTCTCACGGGACTTTAGCGCGTTCCCCCACTTGTGCATGAGAGTCTTCGGTTTTCCCTACTGAGTGTACTTGTATGCTCACCCTACGTATATAAAACTACTTTCAGGTTTCCAGGAGGAAATCGGGGATCGCGCAGGACCTTACGAGCTCGGATCCTTGGAGTAGTTGCAGTTTTCGTTTCTTTTTTTTATTTCTTTGGTACTTACCTTTGTAGTCACTTTTTTGCACTTTGTGGCTTTTTATTTTGAAACATGCATGTGGGAATTGTTTATTTTTTTCTTTACTTTTCTTTCTACCTTGGTGTTGTTGGGTTTTCTTATTCTTATCTCTTGATCCTATAAAATAAAAAGGGTAATGCCTTCCAATTGTGTGACATTTCCATACCCTTGGTGCTATTCGCCACTCCAGGACCTATTGAAGGCGGGTTTTGGGGGTCATTATCTCTCCTTCAACTTAAAGAAGGAAGGGCCTGACAATCTGCTGACTCTTCCCTCCTTTTGGTGAAGGCAGGTCATGACACAATGGTATTAGAGAGATTGTTGAGATATAGGATGGAGTCTGGAGTTAGTCATGGTGAGGATTGCATGGGATGGTAAGGAAACCGTGTTGGGTGACCTTGGCGCGTGAATTAGGACAGGGAAGACCGGCTAGGACACGGGATTTTAGGGCCCCCCGTGATCCGATGCAAGGAATCTGGACCTACCGAACGACCAAGTGAGGCCACACTGATTGGAGGGTAGATACCCTAGGAAAGGTACATACATCATAATGACTTGCGTTCTTGTGTTTCTGGAATGTCTTGGGAATTAAGAATAAATTAAAATTTAAGAAGTTTTAAGAACGATATTCTGCACTACTTGGGCTTAGGCATTCCTTATTTACCTTGCAGCTATGGCACCTGGAAGGCGACCACGTGTGGTACAGGCGATCGAGGCCCCGGAGACTACTTTGGCCGATCGGCAGAGAGCTGATCGAGAGGAAGAGGACGACCAGTGGTAGAAGAATCTTCGGGCCTTCCAGCGACATGCCCTCGAAAAGTATGAGGGCAACACCTCCGACATGAAGACAGAAGGCTGGCTAGAGGAGCTAGTTATAGCATTCGGCCTGATTCGGGCCCCGAATGAGTACTGGGTTCCTCTGGCCGTCAGCCAGATGCGGGGAGCGGCGCGTCAGTGGTGGAAGCTTTACCTGGGGGATAAGAGAGACGCTGAGGAGGTTTGGGCGGATTTCGAGAGGGAGTTCCGGGCGGAATTCCTCTCTTCGACTATGAAGGCGGAAAAGAGGCAGGAACTACTCTCCCTTCAGCAGGGGAGAATGTCCATGAGGGAGCTAGGGATCAAGTTCAAGGACCTCGTACATTTTTCTCCGGTCCTCCTTCTCGACGAGGAGTCTCGGGCAAGACTTTTAGAGGAGGCGCTCCGACCCTCCCTCCAGTATGATGTTACACCATTCACCCTACCGACGTACTTGGAGGTCCGGAAGAAGGCCGAAGTGGTGGAGAGGATGCACGCTCTAGGAGGTGTGTCACGAGAAGGGATCCATCTGGGACCATCGAAGGGAAAGGCTGTCAACATGAGGCCTCCAGTGTCAGGACCCTCCAGGTTCTGACCACCAGGGAGCAGCCCGGAGTTTCAGTTTCGATCCCCTGGTCCTCGCCCCTTTTCTTCGGTCCCAGGACCACGGTGCTTCATCTGTGGGATCCCTCGACATCTCCGGAGTCAGTGCCCAGACCGGGTGCAGTACGGTGGTGGTGGATAACCCCACCACCCACCCCAGCAGCAGCTTCCAGCCAGACCTTTCTAGCAGCAGCAGCAGGGACAGCGAGCTCCCGCTCCTCCGAGGGCAGACGTTGGAGGAGGAGGCCGACCTCAGGGTGCTCCTCAGGGACCTCGACCGGGGCGTGGTCGGGGAGGTGGCCGGTAGCCGAGGGGTAGAGGAGCTGGGCGTGGACAGTTTCACGCCGCAGAGGTAGCAGTTCCGGTAGGGCCAGAGGTTGTTCGAGGTATGATCAGTCTGTTTAGCACTCTTGCTTATGCCTTGTTCGATACCGGAGCTTCGCACTCCTTTGTTGCACCCAGTCTAGCCCGTTCCTTAGGTTTAGATGCGGAGAGACTTCCAGTGCCCCTGGTGTTGAGCACACCAGTCGGAGGTCAGACCAACTTGCTGTTTGTTTGTCAGGGATGTAGACTGATGATAGGGCCACATCAGTCGGTTAGGGATCTTATTCTGCTACAGATTCAGCCATACGATGTCATCCTAGGCATCAACTGGCTATTCTCTGTGTGTGTCGTCATCGACTGTTTCCGAAGAAGGGTGGTGT
Organism: Viscum album; assembly: GCA_963277665.1. NCBI lineage: Eukaryota > Viridiplantae > Streptophyta > Magnoliopsida > Santalales > Viscaceae > Viscum > Viscum album. The sequence goes on along the minus strand of OY728141.1, from coordinate 1,245,942,226 downwards.
TATCAGACTTGGACGGACGGCATGTTACCTTCACCGGTGAGCGGAGCAGTCCGAGGGAAAACAGGCGAGAGGAACCTCTCCTCTCCTTGTTGACTAAGATGATAGTGGAATCAGTAGATGCTGAAATGGTGGAAGTGCCAGAGATCGTCCGTGAATTTATGGACGTATTCCCTGAGGAGGTGACGACTCTACCCCCTCAGTGTGATATCGAGTTTGGGATAGACCTGCAGCCCGACGCTCGACCAATCTCGATGGCTCTTTACCGGATGGCGCCTTCAGAGCTACTGGATTTACAGATCCAGATTGACGATCTAATGAAGAGGGGTTATGTTCACCCGAGAGCGTCACCATGGGGTGCTCCAGTCTTGTTCGCAAAGAAGGCAGATGGTGGTGTCACGTTGTGCATAGACTACAGAAGGCTGAATCATGTGACGATCAAGAATCGCTACCCTCTTCCGAGGATAGATGATCTTTTCGACCAGCTGAAAGGGGCAGGGTGGTTCTCGAAGATCGACCTGCGGTCTGGGTACCACCGGTTGAGAGTGAAGGAGAGCGACATCCCGAAGATGGCCTTCATGTGCAGGTATTGAAACTTCGAGTTCATAGTCATGCCCTTCCGTGTTACGAACGCCCCGGCTGTGTTCATGGGGCCTATGAACTCCATCTTCTGGGAATACCTGGATCAGTTCGTGGTCGTATTCATCGATGACATCCTGGTCTACTCAAGATCAGAGTAGGACCATGTAGAGCACCTGAGGAGTGTTTTTGAGGTCCTCCGACAACACCAGCTCTATGGGAAGTTGTAAAAATGCAAGTTCTGGACATGAGAAGTGCACATTCTCGGGCACGTGGTGTCCGAGCAGGGGGTAGCGGTGGACCCGTCAAAAGTTTATGCGGTTGTTTCTTGGGCAGCACCCAAGAATGTTGTAGAGGTCCGTAGATTCCATGGGATGGCAGGTTACTATCGGAGGTTCGTACCCAACTTCTCCCGAGTTGCGGCCCCTTTGACAGCCCTGACCAAGAAAGACCTGGTTTTCATGTGGAGTGAGCAGTGCGAGTCAGCCTTCAGCTATCTGAAAGAGAAGTTGGTTAGTGCCCCAGTGTTGAGATTACCAGAAGAAGGGGTGGCCTATGAGGTATTCTGTGATGCTTCGGGACAGGGCCTGGGATGCGTGTTGATGCAGCGACAAGGGGTGATCTCTTATGGGTCCAGGAAGCTACTCCCCCATGAGCGTAATTACGCCACCCACGACCTGGAGCTTGCAGCGGTCGTTTTTGCGCTAAAGTTATGGCAGCACTACCTCATCGGGGAACGCCTTGTGGTCTTCACGGATCACAAAAGCTTGAGGTATATCTTCTCCCAGCGGGACCTAAACTTGCGACATCAGAGATGGTAGGAGTTCTTCTAGGATTACGACATTGAGATCTCTTATACTGAGGGAAAGGGAAATGTGGTGGCCGATGCCTTGAGTAGGAGGACGTAGAAGGATGCGGTCCGAGAGTCGGCGGACACCTGGAAGGCAATGGAGGATTTGGATGCCTTACACCTGGATGCGAAGATGGATAGTGGCAGAGGCTGCCTATATCAGATGGTAGTGCAGTCATCTCTATTTCGACAAGTGGAGGAGTCTCAGTGGGGAGACCCAGAGTGCGAAGTGATGTGTGACCGAGTTGACCAGGGCAATGATCTGGAAGGATGGACAGAGGACGGTAAGAACCAGATGCTTTTCCAGAAAAGGTTGTTTGTTCCAGGAGTGATGCGTGACAAGGTTCTCAGTGAGTTCCACAACTCACCCCTGGCGGTACACCCAGGAGTTTTCAAGATGTCCTAGGGACTGAAGAGGCAGTTATGGTGGCCCAGAGTTAAGCGAGCGGTGGTAGAGTTTGTGGCCAAGTGCTTAGTGTGTCAACAAATGAAGGCTAAACACCGAGTTCCGGGCGGCCTACTGTAGCCCCTAGATGTCCCCGAGTGGAAGTGGGATGAAATCTCGATGGATTTCTTCACGGGACTACCCAAGGCCTAAGGGGGATATGACGCCATCTGGGTGGTAGTGGATAGGTTGATGAAATCGGCTCACTTTCTGGCGATCAGGGAGTCGAGTACTGTGGACGCTTTGGCACGAAATTACGTGGATGAGGTGCTGAGGTTTCATGGAGTTCCGAGGTCTATAGTCTTGGATAGGGATGCACAGTTTACCTCGCGAGTCTGGTGAGGATTGCAGCATGCGTTTGGCACCCAGTTATGCCTTAGCACTGCTTTCCATACCCAGACAGATGGACAAACAGAGCGCACCATCTAGACCTTGGAGGATATGCTATGGGAATGTGTTCTGGACTCAAGAGGATCATGGGTGTGACACCTGACCCTGGTAGAGTTCGCTTACAATAATAGATATCACTCTACCATCGGTATGGCCCCGTTTGAAGCCTTGTATGGGAGGCCATGTCGTTCACCTGTGTGTTAGGCCGAAGTAGGAGAGTCAGGCATCCTTGGCCCGGAGGTGGTGCAGAACACAACAGAGAAGGTTCAGCTCATACGGGAAAGGATGAAGGAGGCCCAGGACCAACAGAAGTCATATGCTGATACCAGGAGGAGGCCCTTGGAGTTTGAGGTTGGGGACCACATGTTCTTGAAGGCCTCCCCTCAGCGTGGGTAGCAGAGGTTCGACAAGGGGAGTAAGCTTTCCCCTAGGTTCATCGGACCCTTTGAAGTATTGCGGAGGGTCGGCGAGGTGGCCTACCAACCAGCGTTGCCACTGCCGCTACTGAGGATATATGGTGTCTTCCATGTGTCCCAGCTCCATCGGTATCTGCACGACGATTCACACGTCCTTGATTGGGGTGAGCTAGACATCGAGGACGACATGACCTTTGTGGAGAGACCAGTGATGATTAAGGATCACAAGGAGAAGGTGCTTCGTGGGAGAACCATCCCCTTGGTTCGTGTGTTGTGGAGGCATGGTGGGCTTGAGGATAGTACGTGGGAGAGGGAAGCACAGATGCGTACCCAGTACCCAGAGTTGTTTTGAGTTTGTTCCTTGTTGTACCTATTGTGATATAACGTTTTGTCCTTTTTGGCTACAAAATGTACTGGTTTTCGTTCCTCTATAGTGTGTGAAAAGCCCTGGCTATGGGGGAGGAGAGAACCCGACTCCTAATCAAGACGCATTAAGGTGGATGCGATTAAACCCGTGTGGGCGTGTCAGTGCCGCCCAAAGCGGATAATATCTTGACATGGGGGGGAGGAGACTCCCCAACCCACATGCTTGGGCAGTTTGGCATGGTATGTTGCTTGGTTCTTGACAGAGAAGTGTTTTTGTTTAGCATGGGTTCACTTCTAAGAGGTATCTTTCGAGGTGGTTGTTCGAACCCTCTCTTTCCTTCTTGGTTTGTTTTGATTCTCGAGGACGAGAACCGTTTAATAGGTATCTAATCTAATGGCCCGGACCCTCCTGGCCCATTACTTTTCCAAAAGTGAGGTTCCACCAAAACAGTGGCACCGTGAAGGTGACACCGTGATGGTGGAACCGTGAGGGTGGCACCGTGAGGGTGGCACCGTGAGGGTGGCACCGTGAGGGTGGCACCGTGAGGGTGGCACCGTGAGGGTGGAACCGTGACGGTGGCACTGTGACGGTGGCACCGTGAGGGTGGCACCGTGACGGTGGAACCGTGACGGTGGCACGGTGACGGTGGCACCGTGAGGGTGGCACCGTGAGGGTGTCACCGTGACGGTGGCACCGTGAGGGTGACACCGTGTCCCCTCACCGAGCCTTCCGTTCTTCTTCCAGTACCTGACTTTTCCACTCCCTCAACGTAAGTTTAGACATAAATTAATTCTTTTACTCCCTTTAATACCATTTAAAGCCCATAATTAATTCCTAAAAATCCCGAGAGACGTCTGTGTGTAACTGCCCAGCCGCGTGGTCAACCCACGACCCCCGATCCTTACGCGGTTACGTGCTCTCACCTCAACCGTCCGCGGCTCTTATAAAATAAGGGTTAGCCTTGGTTTCTCCTTTACTCGATCATGGCTTTTCACAAACAGCTTCTGGTGCATCGGTCACGCCGCATCGGTATCCGCAAAGTTCTGCGCCCGACCTAGACGTCGATCATCTATCAACAGGTAGACAATTTCTCATCGTCTCTCACTTTTGTGTAACATGCTGGGTGGGCGTTCTTTTGTTTGTGTAGAATTGGTTGGACCAAACCTTACTGAAAATAATAAACGAAGTTCTAAATAATGAAGGGGAAGTGTTTGTAATCGTTTTTTATGCTTTATATTATGATCTTCTTTCTGAGTTGTGCTGGCTTACGCCTTTTGAAAATTCATGGCCGTTGGTGGTCTTTCCCTGTGCACTAATGAACCTGTCGTGTGTTTTAAATGGCTTGTTTGTAATTGTGAACTCCTGCTGTGAAAAGTAAATTGGTTAATCACGAATACCTATCTGAATAAACTGAAAGCACCAGGATCAACCCTTCTGTGATAACCCTGGTTAAAGCACACAAAAATTGAAATCATGGAGTGTGTTAAGTCGTTTAAATCTGAAAATACCAGCATGGTCCTGACTTGTGTTGGTGGTGGTTGTTGGTTGTTTTCTTTTACGGGCCGATTGCTGGAGATGTGGGAGGGGAGGGGATCCCCTATTTTTATACTCTCGGTGGTTGTGTGAAATTGGGGATGGGATCCCCTGTTGGTATGGATTCGGTGGTTGTGAGTTTTAAGACTGGGTGGGTACTTGTTAATATCACGAATTGGGGTGGGATCCTCTATTGTTGAGAACCGGGTATGGGCGTTATGGTTGATGCTTGATTGTTTACTTTCCAGGACTTGTGCCTATGCTTTCTAGTTTCCCAGTAGTGCTTAAACTTAATTAAACATTATTACTAAACTTGAAACAAAAATGGGACAAATGGGTTTTATTGGCGAGAGTCGTGACTTGTGACTTGGACGCAGTGGTGTTGTGTTCTGTAGGCTGGTTAGAAAAACCTAAGCTTTGGGTGAGTGCTTGTTACCTATATCTATACTTGAAATTTGGTGTTTCTTATTCGCGCCCCACCCAAGTTGAGAACTTAGTGCCAAACATCCCCATTTCATGGGGGAGGGTGTTTTTCCCCACACTATTCTTAGTGGCCGGTTATTAGCTCCTTTTCTGCTCCCTTTCCCGGATAGCCCAAGTATCTTCGGGCAGGCTGTGATGGCCTGAGGTCCATTATTAGCCCAAGAACCTTCGGGCAGGGTAGTGTGGTGGTTGGCCAGGTGTGTGCGGTAGGTGGTTTCCCAAGTGTCTTTGGGATGAGGCTGAGGTGTCTTCGGGCATGGCAGTGGATCGTTTAGCCCAGGTGTCTTCGGGCGTGGTGGTGGTTGTTCGGGCCTAGGTGTTTGCAGGTGTGGTTACGTGTGATAGTTGTGGCCCAGGTGTGTGCGGGCGGGATTCGACAGTGGGACTACGTGCGGTTGTGGCCCAGGTGTGTGCGGGCGGGATTCGGTAGTGGTACTGCATGCGGTTGTGGCCTAGGTGTGTGCGGGTGGGTGTGGCAGTGGGACTGCGGTTAGAATGGCGGGATTGGTCCGATGCGTAGGATGTCTCAATAACCAGTGGTAATGTGGTGTGGGGTACCCAAACATCGATGTGCTATTATATTATGTTACTTGACTTGCATTATTTGGGGAGTGTGCCTTGGTGAGGCTTGGGTGGATAGTTTACCTTGATAGGTGTTTGGTTTACTTCTTTTCTCACGGGACTTTAGCACGTTCCCCCACTTATGCACGAGAGTCTTTTGTTTTCCCTACTGAGTGTACTTGTATTCTCACCCTACGTATATAAAACTACTTTCAGGTTTCCAGGAGGACTTCGGGGATCACGCAAGACCTTACTAGCTCGGATCCTTGGTGCAGTTTCAGTTGTCGTTTCTTTTTTTTTCTTTCTTTGGTACTTACCTTTGTAGTCAATTTTTTGCACTTCGTGGCTTTTGCTTTTGAAACATGCATGTGGGAATGGTTTATTTTTGGCTTTACTTTCCTTTCTACCTTGGTTTTGTTGGGTTTTCTTCTTCTTATCTCTTGATCCTATAAAATAAAAAGGGTAATTCCTTCCATTTGTCTGACATTTCCATACTCTTTGTGCTAGTTTCCATGCCGGGACCTATTGAAGGTGGGTTTCGGGGGTCATTATCTCTCCTTCAACTTAAAGAAGGAAGGTCTTGGAAATCTGCTGACGGTTCCCTCCTTTTGGTGAAGGCGGGTCGTGACATTAACAATTTTCAATTTGTTAAATTCCCAAGGACATCAAGGAAGAGGAAGATGACATCTTAGGAAATTTTATCTAATAATGTTGATAAGTGAAAGAAGAACCAATTTCCATTTTTTGTCAAGTGATTAAAGAGTCTCCAAGGTAAATGTAACAAAGGGTCTGGGATATGTTTTAAGTGTAGAAATAAAGGGCACAAAGTATCCAATTGCCTTGAAAAATTGGATAATGTGATGGATGGAAACAATCTTCAATCGATTTCATCATATACAGTTCTATGACATAAATGTGGAGATGAATAGAATTATCCAATACAATGCTCTAACACAAGGGATTAGAAGCACAATGAGCATCAAAAATATGTAATATCAAGGAAGAATATAATGTCATACATAGAGATGAATAATGATGGATTAACTAAATGTAACTACTACTTCAAAGTAGTGTATATCATTTCAATTCATGTCCTCCTATCATATCTTTTATATTTTATAAGAATATTGATTCCCTACTAGAAATGATATTAAACCATCTTGGGAAACATATATGAGTATTCTATCACATGTTGATGTTTTTTGGAATTTTATTTTTGAAAACATTTTAAGTCTTTCTTTGTTAGAATTTTATTCAATTCTATTCATGGATTCTCTTTAACTATATAAATACAACATAAAATTCTATGAGAGGGAAATAACTCTCTATATGGAGAATTAAACCCCGATTCTATATAAGTGCACGGAGTATGAGTAATATTGTTTATAAAATCTTCAGAATATTTATTTTTACCATATGAGAATGTGCATCCAGATAAAATGATTGAGTCTATGGAAAGAATAATTCATGAATACATGCCTATTGTGAGGGAATTCACTAATGTGTTTCATGAGGAATTAACATGTCTTCCCCCTAGATGATATGTTGAATTTTATATCAATCATATACTTAGAAAGTTTACAATATCCAAGACTCCATATAGAATGGATATTATGGAACTGGATGAACTGATGAAACAATAATAGGAGAATATAAATAAAGGGTTTATAAACCCAATTGATTCACCATGGGGTGCACCAGTCCTCTTCATCATGAGGAGGGTTGGATCAATTCTCCTTTTCATTTATTATTGTGAGATCAACAATATCTCGATAATAAAAAAATTTCATTTTCCATTATTTTATGAATTTTTTGATCAACTATGTGAAGCATGATACTTATCCAAGGTAAATCTATAGTCAAGGTATTACCATATAAGGGATAAGAAGAAGAAAATCCCCATGAATTATTTTTATATAATATATGATAACTATGAGTTCATGCTAATTCCATTCCAACTTAGTAATTCTACATCGATATTAATGGACATGATTAATATATTCTTTAGAGATACATCAACCAATTTTTTTGCATTCTTCATAGATGATACTATAACATATTCCCAAACCATGGATAATCTTGTGGAATATCTGAGCATTGTGTTTAAGACCATGTGAAAAGATATGATCAATGAATATTATAGAAACTGTGATTTGTTGTTGATGGAAGTCTCATTATTGGGGAATATAATCAAAATAAATTGAATATATTGGAATCCTTTAAAGAGAAAAGGAATTTATGGATGGTTGAGGACAACATCTATTACAGATATCCATAGTTTTCATGGGTGATTTAGATATTATTAATGATTTCAGAGAAATTTCTCAATACTATCAAACCCTCTAACCAAGATAACTAGCAAGGGAGTCAATTTTTCTTTGAATGATGAATGTGAAGTAAGATTCATGGAGTTGAAAATGAATATTATTTCTGCCCTTGTGCTCACACTACCCACAAGTGGGGATAATTTCATAATTTTCAGCGATGATTCAAAGAAGGGACTTGGATGTCGGTTGATTAAAAATTACAAATTCTTTTTATACACCTTATGGAAATTGAAAATTCATGAGAAAATCTATCTCATGCATGATCTGGAGTTGGAAGATATCATCATTGAATTAAAAATCTGGATACATTATTTCTTTAGAGATAAGTGGGAAATATATATATATATATATATATATATTGGCCAAAAGTATCAAATATAAACTAATACAGAAATAGTTTAATATAATCCAATGAATGTGGTTAGAGCTCATCAAGGATAATGAATTCTCAATACACTATCATCCAAGGAATGTGAGCAAGGTGGAAGATGCTCAAATTAGAAAGGACATGCTCATTCTAAAATTAATGAGAATATAGTTGTATTTGATATTATTAGATTTAAAGAAGATATCCGTGTGAATCATAATGAAAGGAATTTCATTAATCCTTTCACAAATGATTTCACAATAGTCTCTTTTTGAAATGTTAAAAGATGCTCAAAATGTTGATGGGGGAATTCAGAAGAATGTAGAAACTATCCAAAAAGGGAAATCCTCATATTTTAATGTTAATGTAGAAGGAATTTTGAGATTTGGGTCAATAACTTGTGTTCCATCAAATCATGAGTTAAAGAAAGATCTTTTGGATGATGCACATAGTTAAAAATTCCCCATTCACCTAAGAAACACAAATATGTGTCTAGATCAACTTGAGAACTATTAGGGGGAAAACATGACAAAAGTTATTGAAAAATATACATAAAAGTTTCCAGTATGTCAGCAAGTGACAGCTAAAAGGCATAATTCTAAGGGGATGATGCAACCATTACCCATACCAATGTGGAAATGAGAAAACATCACCATGAACTTTGCCACCAGACATTTGAAGAAATCTGATAAAAATAATGATATCTTGGTTATTGTGAATTATCTTATAAAGGATTCACACTTCATTTTGATTCAAGAGGATTTCTCCCTAGATTAAATGGAATTGATATATATTAGAAAATTGATAAGGCTTCATGGAGTACCACTATCTATTGTGTTCAATCAAGATCCATGGTTCACCTCAATGTTTTGGAAAAGTCTCTAACATATTCTAAACAATGACATGAACATCACTACGCATTATCACTCTCAAAATAATGTCCAATATAATAATATTATCCAAAAAATTGAAGACCTTTTTAGAGTTTTCTCAGTGGACTTCAAAGAAGGATGGGACCAATATCATCCTTTGGTGGAGTTCTCATACAACAATAGTTTCCACTCAAGCTTGAAATAGATCATTATGAATCCCTTTAGGGGAAGAGATATAGAACATTTGAATGTTGGGATGAAGTCGAGGAATGAAAACTTATTGGTCCTAAAACAGTCACATAAATGGTGGAAAATGTTAATAACATCCAGTAGCACATCAAAGCTACTCATAATCAGCAAAAGAGTTATTCTGACAATCAACAATGAGACCTAGATTTTAATGTAAGATACATCATAATACTCCAAATTTATCCACTGAAAGAGTGATGAGAATTTGGAAGAAGTGAAATCGTAGTCCAAGGCACATCGACCCTCTTGATATCATTGATCTCATCGAATCATTGGAATATCGACTAACACTCCCACTGAACCTATCTGAATTACCTGATTTATTCCAGGTATACCTCATAAGAATGTACATTCCAGACCCATAAAATGTACGCAATTCTAGTGTGGTACCATTTCAGAATGACCTTTTTTATGAGGAGTAGCTGGTGAGGATCATAGGTCCTAGAGAAATCCTTCAATGGAATAAGACAATTCCCCTTGTCAAAGTGTTGTGGCGAAACCATAAGTGTGAAGAAGCAACATGAGAACCAAATAAAGTTATGTAGCATATTTACCCTCATTGTTTTAGTGTCGGAAGTTGAAATTTTAAGGGAAAAATTTCTAAAGAGTGAAAGGATGTAAGGAACTGAACATTTATGAATAAAATTTCCATGCTTTTGATTTAATAAAATGCCATATGGATATTGAAAAAAAAACAAGAAATTATTTTGTCTTATTACATACAATTAGAATTAAATGATAATAAAGGATGGTTACCATTGATAATATAGATGTAAAATAATGATCACAAGACTAGTATTAATATAGTGTTTTAACAAAACCGTTTTACATCGATAAAAATATTCAAGGCCTCAACTAGTAGGATCGTACAATATAAAAGAAATTTATTGAAGCTTCAGATATAGATGGAATTTCTTGGATTTTCCCTAGACTAATCCCAAGATGAGATCCAACAACTTAAGCATTAGTGAAATTATATATGGGATAATTTCAAGCTCATCAAGATCACGACCCAAAACTAAGTTCACCGAAAAACACCATGAAATCACCACTACTATGCACCTTACTCTTAGGGAATATTTTTGTGTAATAATGGGATATGTATCCGGACCCTATATACATTTTTATGAACATTAATTTTTTATAGAATAATGAATATATTTTTTATAATAAATGTTACTTAGTAAATGATTTTTAAAGCCGAAAATGAATTATTTTTTTGTATTAAAATTCAATTAATTAATTTATAATGTAATGGATTTTTGAAATAAGTAATATTTTAATGGAATATTATTAAATAATATTTATCAAATATTAATGATTGTATAATTTTTATTAGGAAAAATGTTAAAATTATAAGGGTTAAACATAGTTATTTTTCAAAAACCCTTCATTTTTAATAAATGTCAGATTCTTATTTGAAAATAGAAAAATCAGAAATTTAAAATATTATTTATATAAAAGGAATATTATTTTTTAAAATCGCGATGCCCAAATTATTTGATGGTGAATTTTTCTTTATTTTATGAGACAGTGAAATTTTTGGATAAAAATTAAAGACAATATAAACATACGGTGTGTTTTATGACATCATAATGGCCCAATAGTGATGTCTTAAATAATATAAAAGGTATCCTTCAAAAAATATATGTTTTTAAATTAAAATAATTTGATTTTATATTTTATTTATTTATTTTATATATCCTCAGTGAATCCTCTATAATTATAATATATTTTATGATTTTGAAATAATTTCATTTAAAGTGTGACTCACCTCAAGAATATAAAGGGAAGTATTTTTTTATCTTCAACATTTTCCATTATAAAATAATATAATATGATCCCTTTTTCATAAAACCATGGTAAATCACCTGGTATGGTTTCTGGTTTTGAATATTTTCTTATGTGGTCGCAATAACAAAAATAATATTGAAATCTGCCTACTTTCCTACATAAGCCCACCAAGCTCCCATTTCTCATAATTTAATCTCTTTTATTCTCACACACACTATTGTATATACTATCTAGACTAATAAAAAGGTGTCTATAGTCTCCCAAAAAACTTCTCCCACATTTTTGGAGTCACACATCCATGTAAAGGATTCTCTCTCACCTCTTTTAATCAAGCACTTCATTGTAGGATATACCTTTTGAATTTCTATTTTCTTATGTTGGGATACATTATTAATTATACCAATTAATTTCAACTTGATGTATAAATGTCGAGATCCCACTTCACTCTCATTTAACTCACCTAAGAACCTTTACATACACCCATTACCATGCCGAAATTTTTTAAGGGTTCTTTTGCATTCTCCTATTTCTTAATGACTATTTATTATGTTATGCCTTCTATTTAAAATTATATGTGCTGGAGAATATCCTTACACATCCCTATAACTATCCATTTCATGTAAAAATGATGAGATACCCATTTATCACTCATCAACTCATTTTATTGTTTTATATATGATTTTTTTATGCTATAAAATTTTGCACCACAATTTTCCAAGAAAAAATCATCATGTAGTGAATACCAAACCCATTTCACCATCAATGGTATTCAACTTTATGAAAAAATATATATATTTTTGGGGACAGAAACGTATCTATTCAACATTTTTGGGTCATGGAATAGACTTATTTTTTTTGAATTAATCCATGATATGTGATTTATGTGACACACTTAAGCATGATATTGAAATGTTTATGATGGGTGCGCCCTCATAACGGTCTAATGCATTGGATAATGGTTAGTATCATGATACTTCATGTTAGAACAGGGTAGTACCTGATTTAATTATTGGAATTTTGTCTATGATGAAGTATTGGTGGTTAGTCTTTGAATAATGTTTATGATGTACAATTTTATGTTGTTGCCACATTTCCCTTGTCATGATTATCATGTTATATCATGCCTTATTATTCACGTTCCTTTATTACTCATTGGTATGCCTTGTCTAACATGTACTATTATCTTCATGTCATTTTAGGATTATTCCCTTACTGGGATTTACATACCACCCCTTTTTTATGATTGTCCCCTGGTTATCATATGTAGTGTTATGTATGATGTAATGTTTTGGTTGTGCCAAATAATTTTTCAACAAAGAAAATGTATTTCAGGTTTTTAGTTTTTATTAAATGTTCCTAAACACCAAATACATTATACCTCTTAATGATATGAGTTTTACTATGTGAAGATTTATATAATAAATAATGTTTAAATATGAAATAAACAGATGTTTTTTTATTTGTATATATAAAAATTATTCTATTTTACAAATTGGATATAAATGGTATGTGTTTGGTATTTTAAATATGATATTTTCTTGAAAAAATAAAATCTGAATGGATAATAATAATATCCCATGTTTGGAAAATAAATTAAATGTTTATTTATTTATTTATTCATTTATTTATTTACACTTTTTTAATATTTGGTTTAATAAATTTTTTATGAGATATGAATATTATTTATTGTATAATATAGAGGAATAAAACATGAGAACACAAAATATTTTAAGGGATGAAATAGCTACAAGATTTAATATGCATATATTTTATATGAAATTAGTGAAACATATATGGTATGTATTATTGATTAAATATGGTGTGTTTAAACTATAATTTTACGTTTTATTTTTAAAATATTTATAAATTACTAAATAAATATAAATTTTAAAAAAATTATATTTAAAATCATGTATTATTCATAATAATTATTTTGAATTAATGAAACTAAATAGATATTTGAGGATTTCATTTCCCCCACATCAAATAATTTTTTTTATTGATTTTATTAAAGATAAAATGATAATTTATATGTGATATTTGTATTATATAAATAAATAACCTAATAAAAATTTTAAAATAATATTTTTATATTTCAAGTAATATATTAAATTTAAATTCTAAAAAATATGTAATATTATATTTTCATATGAGTAAGTGAATATAACGTGTATATATAAAAAATGATGAAATATAAAAAAAATTGTTAAATTTTAAATTTTAAATATTTACCATTATTTATGAGTTGTTCATAAATATTTATCCCTTGTTTTCATATGTGAATATTTAATTAATATAAAGGAATTCCTTAATTCAGTCATTTATAAATAAACTATTATAAATATTTTATTTATTTATTTTAATTTTGTTAGATTGAATATTTGTTCGTGAATAAAACTAAATAGTTATATGCTTGGTATGATAATGGATTTAGTTTTCATCTACCTTGTATTTTTCTTATGTTGAGTTTTCATCATGATATTATCAGAAATCATTGATTTATAAAATCTAGGTGTTACAATAATTTTTTAATTGATATCCATATTATGTAATGTATCAATTTGTAGACTTACATTCTGCGAGACGTCCCACTATCCAAAATGCATATAAATTTTTTTATAAATTTGGAGGACGATTATTTTGTGCCCTTAGGAATACTTAATAAGGGATTTATGATTAGGAAACTTCCAAACTGTTATAATAATAGTTTTTGAACATTAATCATAACATTCATTTCAATATTATTAAATATTATTGGCTTCAATTTTTTGTGAGTTACATAAATTGTGGGATATATAAAGAGAAATACATGAATTTGGTCAAAAAATATTATTTAAAGGAAGGTATGATATTTCAAAATTAATCACTAAAGAGATGATTTCTTTTAAGGAATAACATGAGATACAATGGGGAGAAATATCCAATTTTAAATAGTAATTGTTCAATTCCTTCCAAATAAGTACTTATCAGGAAAAATTTTACCCCGCTATTTAGTACATGCCAAATCACGGTCCCCATGGATTAACTTGTGTAATAAAATCATGTAATGGGTGATCCAAATATTATTAGGTGTCCATTCATAGAATTATCATTGGGTTACCCTAACAAAGATGCTCAAATAAGATTATTTTAGAATATTAATAAATTTTTGTTGATCAATATGGTGGATTTAGGAAAGGATTATTCCACACAACTATTAATGTATTATATCATATATTATTTGGATGATTACATACCTAAATAAATAAGTGGTCCAAAACCGAAAATTGGAATCATTTCATAGTGAAATAATAATTTATTCTTACTAATGAATATAATGGATTGTAAAATCGGGTAATTAATTTAGTTTTAAGAAATTTATAAAATTCTTTTTTAAGTGTAAATAGAACATCATACTTGTCTGATAAAAGTTACTATTAGGATTTTAAATATCATCATCATAAAATATAACTTTCTTATTGACCCTTTAAATAGAGAATATTAATATAAGAAACTCATTATTATTGTAACTAATGAAAATTATTTAGGTAAAAGAATTTTTTTTTACTAACACCATCTAAAGTAACCAAACTATTAATTTTATTCATCACAAGGAATCTAGAATCTTATTAGAAAAATACATAGATTCACCATAGGATTGAAATGTATTAGATTTAGAATGACATAATAAAATTCTACATCCTATCATACACTCAATATGATTAATTATAAAAGTATCCTTCTGTCAATAAAGTTAACCTATAAGGGATTTTTCAGTTAAGAATATCATTTATATTGAAATGTTACAAAAATGTGAAGGAGTTAAAAAAATATTTTCCCTAAATTCCAAATTTTTTTATTATATTTCTATTGGGTAGGTGATATCTTGGTTCTATTTTAGTGTTGGTAGAATAAGTGGGAAAATATTAAAATATGTAAAGAATGGGTAATTTTCAGTTCAAAAACTTTTCATTGAGAATCCAACCAAAGTCATTGAAATCTAAATTTATCGTTATTAAGGGGGAATTATTACATATGATGGGATTTTTTAAAATAGATGACGGAGTTAGAGAAAATCCACGGAATTTCAATTTCTCGAAAAAAAAAATTAAAAAATTAATTCATTGGTTTTAATAGGTATCTACTGGAAAATACATATATTAAAACTGTTCTGATTTTATATGAGTTCAAAATGAAGGTCATTTTTTTCTATGCGATTATATTACATTCTAATAATGCATAGAAGACATTCAAAATTTATTATTTTAATGAAAAGAAATATATCCATAATAGAATGAACTATTTTATATATCTGTATATCATATCATTGATCACAATAGAGAATAGAATTGGTTTATAAAAAAAATAATATTTATGAATAATGTTATATAATTCATTAATTAACATTGTTTTTGAATTATATGATTATGAAACATGTTTTAAAAACTGTGAGGCTAAAAATTCTCTAAGAATAAATGATTTTATCATGTTGTTTGTAAAAATATGATAATTTTATTTTCCACCACCATTTGTGTAGTATTTTAAATAATAAAGTCTTATCTTTATAAGAAAATGCTTCAAACTCATTAAAGAAAATATTTGATATGAAAAAATAGTATATTTCATAAATATTCCTACTAAAAGTAAAAATGTTTTATTTCATTAAGAAACTAAATTTGGGAAACTTATCCTTATATAGTGAAGATAAAGTAGTGTATAATAGTCTAGTTGGTTGATTATTTGGCTTAGTGAAATTTAATGTTAATACGTATATATATATCTGCAAAAAATTAAATTAAATTTCACTATATTTCGTAAGGGGGTTAGTGTATAATGGTTCAAGATTAATATAATCAGTAAAATTATTTACTAAAATATTTCATGGAAAATTTTGAGGTAAATTTTTCCTAGCATGATGATAATTAACACTGTAATAGTACAAAGTAGTTAAAAAGGTGATATATATCATAACTTTTTAGGTTATGTAGTTCAGAAGTATTAATATGTTCAAAAAGATTAATAATTAGATTATTTTTACTAAATATATCCATTATTAAAACTAGCATTGCTTATTAGATGTTACTCACTAATGTTTTTAGTGGTAGGGTTATATCTGGTTGTAAAAAATAAATGTTATAAGAATTAATAGGGATGTAATATGCTCAAAAACCCATAATAATATAGGAAATAGATGTACAATCTGGCCATTGTCATATATGATATATTATAGAGGATATTATTTAAGGTTTTGAGAATTATTCATAAAATTTATTAAGAGTAATAAAATATATCATGTAATATAAAATCCAATATCTACAATATAAATCATTCAAATTGTGTGCATAATTTACATGAAGTTGAATGACAATTATCCACACAATGTATGACATTAGCTTATATTCAATAAATAATATTCAAATAGTATTATGGGTTATGATGACATATATATACATATATATTGAAATTAGTATAATTTTATAATTTATTTAATTTTTTTATTTTAAATATAATGAATAAACTCCCAAGGTAACAAGTCAAGAGATATTATCTAGACTAACCATCCAAATTTTGTCACATGGAATATTATATGATCATTAAAATATTTAATGGTGTATCATTACTATGAATCTCTGGTACCTTAAGATACATAAATAAGTAGAAATATAACCTTCATCAATTGATTCATATCTTATGATATCATTAAGACCTTGCTAATCAGGGGGTAGTTTGGTTTATTATTGACAAATTTTTTGGTTGGTGCTCAACCAACATGGGATTTATCAACTCATATGACATTATTAATTCATATGGGAACATGATTGAAATATACTAAGGGCATGTATGTCCATTCATAGTTTTTTGACGTGTGATGTGATTGACTACTTGGATTAATGTCATGTGATGTATTCATTCTTACTGGTTAATTATTTTTGAAGAATATTGAAAGTATGAGTCGACATATTCTATATTGACATGTTCTAGGTCAAATTATTACATGATATTATAGAAAAACTATTATATGGGTATGTGTATGTGGTTTATGATATATCTTGTGTTGAACTTGTCTTTATTAATATATTGGTTTGATTGATTGATATTACATTGGATCCCTTTGTATCTTGAGTAACATGAATATTTTTCTATAGGGCACACTTTTTTTATACCTACAAATTGGAAATTTTATATTTTTTTTATCAAAACTAAGAAGTCACATATTGTCACATATCTCACCCATGGAATACATAGTAAATTGTAGATAACGTGTTTGTTTATAAATGATGTGTTTCAAAAAAACCATATATAAAAAACATTGGATGGATTCAAAATGAGATATAACGTTTTTGATAAATTCATCTATTAGAATTTAGTTAACGTGGTATACAGTTTTAAATGAAATAAAATTATAATTTTTTATTGTACAATATACTATGAGTCATTTCCTATAATGTACTTGTGATTCATATCACATGTTTTGGAATCTTGATATCATATAAGGAATATAATGCATCAATAATATAGTGTGATAATAATATGATATTAATGCATGAAAAATACTATATCATCTATATAGTCTTCCTGTGGTTATGAATCATTATTTCAATTCATTTATTTATATAGATGAATTATATAATGATTGAGATTATTAATGATTAAAAAACCATAATAGGCATATATTAACCTAACATATGAAGGATTCCATGTTATAAGAACCGATTCTTGACTCCCTTCATTGAATGAAGGGATCTTATATAAATGATATTTTCTTCTTATGAGTACATAGAATAACATGTGAAAAAAATTAAAATTGATATATGAAGAGATCCTTGGCCCAGTTCTCTAATTATCATTATATTCCTGGTGTTTTTAAATTCCTAACAAATCTTATTCCCTGATAATTTCAAAATAGTAATGATGACTAAATTTCTTCAAATGATATATGGGTTTGCTGGAGAGGAACTAAAATAAGCCTGAAAATCAATAAATATGAATCATCTAAAAATAGAATTAGGGAGATATAATTCATCATTTTTGACATGTGGGGACCATTTGGGATGGCTTTCAGTGGATGTTAAATTAATGTAATGTTTCTTATGGTTGATGTAAAGGAAATTAATTGTGATTTCTCATTGTGCAGTCTCAACAAAATCATAATTTCCAAAAATTAAATAGACTCTTTCTTAGCCTCCAAGTTCCTCCTCAAATACCTCCCTGCTCACCATTCCACTACATAAAAAATCAACGCTTTCATAATTCTACACATTCAATGGGTGGGGATTCATCCCACATGGCGTGAGGGAAACAAGGTGTCTGAAATTATAGAACCTAAAGGTATATATGATGATTCCATAATTATCTATTCCAATAAAATATCACTTCCACCAATATATAAGGTCATACATAGTGGCGATTATCTTAGGGTCCACTAATATAAACCCCCTTGGAACTTGGTTCAGTAGTTTTCACCCCTTAATTTAAATATTAATTTATGTGTGGTTGGGCTAGAAAACCATTAGATTACAGGAGTCCCCTAGTAATAAATTAGGATTCTAGTGTACAATGTAAAACCTAGGGATGATGGCATCCATAAGAAATCTCTAGCTGATTATAATCTTGTATACATCATTGAAGATAATATTGTAGTGTTCACTATGATTCTTGTATTTATGTTTGTATTTCATGTTCATAATAATTCATATTTCTTTGTTAAATATAAATAAAAAAATTTATTGATTTTTTCACTTGAATGATCTAGAAATGATGTGATAAAGTCCATCATTTATGTTTCTTTGAAGAATAGTATTTAAAAGTAAAATAGATTCGGTATTTAATTATTTTTAATATTAAAATTACTCCTCCCCTACATCAGATTCATTATGTGCTATTTTCGTGTTTTTAATATCCTTATATAAGATGAATTTTTAATTTTTTAGATACTAGGTATTAATTTTCTCTTTCATTTGATGGATTTTTTAGCTTTAGATAAATTTGTGGAAAAAATATACTTTGAGGTAGACAATGATATATTGTTGAAATCATTACTAATGAGGTGTTCAATTATGTTCAACCAAGGTATTTTAGAATAAAAAACTTCACAATTCATATCCTATAATTATCATGAAATTCTATAGGTTTGTTTCATTTTATATCACTTGTTAATTATATGGAATAAATTAGAATTTGGAATACAAATTTTAATATTTAAATATTTCTGTATTAAATTGGGACGTAATGTCTTTAGATTTTATTGGGATTTCCTTGAAATACTTACGTATCAAATATTATTTTTAGGATAAATGATAATACATCTAAATCTTCTCATTTTCAAACTATTTATGAATTCTATAAAATTAAATATTTTTTAAAAATTATATTTGTAGAAAATTTTAATGTTTTATTTTATTCCATTGGCTGTAAAATATAATAGTGATCCAAATTTCACACCCCAGTTTAAAATAATCTTTAATGTCTCTGGTAACGTAGTGAATAATTATCAAAATATATCACCTTCAAAAAAATTATCATAAAAACATTAATATTTGAGATTTAAAACTATTTCTCTATAATTTTATTTTGGATCTACAATGAAGATAGTAAAACCATTTATCATTCATTAAATGATGGTGAAATAATAAATTTCAATCATGAATAATGATATCTATTTTTGAATCATTTTATAGTCAATCATTAAGGCTCCCACTGTACTGGGTAGATATTTTTGAATCATCTTTAGTGTGAAATATAATCATGTAAGAGTTTTGAGATGGTATTTAATTGATTCGAAAGTCATTGATGAAATATTTTAATCACTAGAAATATTATGTTTATCATCGTTAATGAAAATTGGAAATTTTTATTGGGTGATTTTACACATATCAATGTTTCAACTAAACATGGTTATATAAGATTAGGGAATCATTGCAAGAAAATAGTGAGATATTTTTAACCATTTTAAATCTTATACATACATAAAATGTTAAAATATTTAATATCATTTCCTCCTCACATTACATCATTTTATATTTTGTTTCATGTCTACAATTTATAGAAATATCAACATGATCCATCTCATATTATTTATTAGAAAAAATTGATTTTAATAAAGATGGTTATTTTATAGAGTAATTAATTTGAGTTCATGAATAACATAGTAAATTATTATAATATAAATCTATTATTTTTTAAGAATTATTATGTAGAACAAATTTGGATGTCATGAAACTTAGGTGTGAGTGTTATTTCTAAGGGAAAAATTGAATCACTTATTCCTTAATTAACCACTATCTTTAAGAATTTAAAATAAAATATAATTAAAGGGATAAAAGGGTACCCATGATGAAAATTATTGGTATTTAGTTTAGTTGTTATCTATTTGGTTCACTTGAATAATATTTGGTTTTCACATTTAAAAATTCTTTTAATTTTTCCTAAATAACTAGTATGTATTCATGTGAAATGAGGTTTTCCATGGTGAACAAGTGAGGTAGAGAAAATTATCTAATGATGTTTTCATAGGCATGCACATAGTTTGGAGAAGCATCATTCTAGTACATTTATTTTTATAAAAAAATATTCATTTTTAATATTTCACATCAAAATTAAATAACATCCCACTATTAATTATAATTTTTACTCTACTATCACATTAGGATGCTTCTAAGTGGTTCCTCATCATTCCCCCTTGATCCTTGGATGAATTATTTTCTATTATTAATGGTATCTTAAATTTATATTCCTTAAACAAATCCATAATATATTCCTCTACCATATATTATCTTGTTTTTTCACTAATCTAGAAATTAAAACATGGTTGTCATTTTCTGTCTAAATAATTTTTTTCATTTATTTTTACAATTTTAACCACATATATGCTCTCAATATCATATTTATTTTTGAAATTAATATTATTACTCAATTTTGAATAGATAGTTTTTTAATTCCTCTCCTTTCAATAAACATTGTAATTTACTAATTACTACATATCATTGATATCATTTAAAAATTATTTTATAATATATTTCATTCTATAAAATAAATCCCATGACCATTGTAAACATATGTGTTTTATTCAAAAAAAAATATATATACTTAATTGATATCTTCATATAATATATATTTTATTTATATAATACATAGATTGAAACCAAATCGGAGTTTGACTTATTCTTATTTACAAAAATTTTATAAAAGTTTATAATTTTGATATTAATTATAATGGATGACCATTTTATTTCAATTAATTTCATAGTATTTTTTCTTTTATTATTAAAATACGATGTGAATTTCATAAATTATAACGGTGTAATATCTATGAAGATACATTTTCTTTAGTGAGATATATGATTTTAAAAAATTAATTTGATGACCTATTTGTTTTTTAACCACATAAGTCAAGTATTAAAAAATAGTTATTAGATATATGTAATCCATATTTCAGGTATATATCTGGTAATCCACATGGGTTTTTTCAATCACTTCTATATTATTTGAGTAATGTGAGTACGTATAATTTAATCACTACTTTTCGGGTGGGTACATTTTTCTAAATTACATATTATGTCATATTAAAATATTGTCAAAAAATTAGTTTTATTATTTTATATTTATTTTTAAAATTGATTTTATATATTATATTTCAAAAAATTTAGTTTTAAAATTTATTTTTTGTTTAAAATAATAATATGTGGTTTTAATTATTACACTTATTTTTAGTAAAAATGATTTGAATCTATAAAACCTTATGTGATTATTTTCCTTGTATCTAAAAAATATCATTTTCATTTTGAAAATTAATTAGGAGTGAATGAAATCTTTATATGAATCATTCTAATTTTTCAAATCAATCTCCAATTACAAAATTTAGAGTTTATATAGACCATTTAGTATAGAATCCATGTAATGAAAAATTTCTAATTTGATACATTGGTGTTTAAAGTGATGTTATTGTAATGTGGGAGGTGGAATAAGGTGGTATAATACAAGCCACATGTATATGGGTAATGTTCATTTCACATTCATTATGCATTTCATAGATTAATATACTCATCCTTATTGGTCATAAATCTCTTTGGAACGTAATTTTTATTTCATTTTTAATATTTTATATGTGTTTATTACACGTAATGTATATATATGGTAGTTTTTATTAATTTTAATTTTGTTTGATATGATGTAGGCCAATAATTTGTTGTTTATTATTTATTTTACATATTTTATGTATGTTATGCCTTGTTAGGTGATAATTTATCTTAGAAATTATTTTAACATAGGTCTGGACAGTATAATATATAGATATTATATTTTAACAACTTTTTCATACATTATGGTTAAAATAATATTATCTTAAATAATATAATATTCATACATTTTATGATATAGAGGTCAAATATCTTGGGCCAATTGGGTTCATACATTACTTATAAAAAAATAATTACTTCTTCATAATCCTCCAAAATCTCGCATTCTCTACTTACTACTCATTTTCACTAGAAGATATACATTAAATAAAGGGGTGTGCTGAAATCCCTACTATAGAAGTAATAAAAATGATGTAATATGAGACATAATTTATTTCAAAACAATAGTGGGAATAATCATAATCATAACATAAAAAAATGATCATCATTTTTGTATGAGAAATTCATTTGGAAAAAATTAAATGTAAGTTGGAATTTCCATAATAATAAAACATTGTAAAATTGTTGGAAAATACCACATGTACTTGTGACCAAATCTTGCATCGCTTTCACAAATAACATATGTGCATAAATCATAACATCATTATTGTGAAAAAAATATAAAACCATATTCAAGCATAGTACACATATTCTTGTGATATAGATCACATAACCAAATTCCTTAGTGATATATATCATTATAGGATTTCTTATAATTATATAAAAAGCTATTGATCATGAATGACACATGAAACGATAACTTGTAACAAAAATAATACTGAAATAAAACCTTTGATTTGAATGGGTTACATAGTTTTTTCATAAATCATAATTTAAGGAATAATTTTTATGATTCCAAAAATAATATGGAAGGACATATTTCGGTATAAATTATCATTATTCCTCGAAGGAGAACCATCTTAATAGTATTCAGTGTATTTTGTTTTGAAACCAAAATTTATTTGAAAATTTATTTTAAATTGAATCAGAAATCATTTTTGAAAAGTATAAGCATGTATATCCTTAATATTTAGAGTTAAATAATAGTTAATGGGATATTTAATTACATTATATGAACTTATATGTGGAAAATGATATGAAAGAGTAGGTAACCCAAAAAAGGGAGTTGGGTTTGAGGATCCCCTTATCTTAAATCCTATCATGTTTTATCTTATGTACAAAAACTCTACAATAAATATATTTTTATTAAAATATGAATCCATAATTGTAATATATTCCTTTAAGATGAGATTTATCTATTAGAGTTTTGGGATTATATTTTATAATAGTCATTGTTAAACGTGAATCATTTTGATTTAATTATTCCATTAAATAATCTCATTTTTTTTCTTCCAAGGTCACTAATACATAGGTATAATTAATTCTAGAAGAATATAATACATATAATTAAGTATTTAAATAATATATATATAATTCAAACATGCCATCCATAATTTCATTGATAAGGATAGAGTATCAAATGTTCTCATAGGAGGTCAACTGCCCGTTGACGGTACATTATCAAAATGAAAGGAAATTGATGGATGATATATAAATATTTATGAAATATAATCCCTATAGTAAGTTGAAATCATTAATAAAAACATAAAAAATAGTTATTCAATATTATAATATTTTGGTTTTAATGTAATATGGAAAATGATGAACAGAAGAAGAGAATTAGAATAAATGTTGATGAAAACATAGCCTCTTCTCATTGTCGCTTCTTTCTACAAAAATGAATTCCTTGAATACATGGAGTTTAGTAACTAAATAATATACCTAATGATGATAAGGGGATTAATATAGTTAATTGGGGAAGATATTTGGGTTTTTTGTGTGTTATAAAATTGATTTTCCAATTGAAGTGAGAGGGGATATTTAAACTTGAGGAGATGGGTGTTTAGAATAAAATTTTGAATAAAATATAAATTTCAATGAAAATTATAATAGATATATTCTTGAAATTTAATTTACTATATTAATATTAATTAATTTTTTTATGAATTTTATATATTTTCAAATATGATTTCATTAATTTATTAAAATTGATTGTTTATTTTTTTTAAAAAGTGTTTTTAATGGAATATGTTAGAATTTATAATTTAGAAAACACTTATTAGGATATGAATTTGAATTTTTATGAATAATTTAACTTATTAAACATCTTATTAGTTTACATAAACATTTTATTTTTTATTTTTTAATTATTTTTCTAGAATGATATAATTAAAATACACTAGTTGTTAAATAATTATATTTTCGAAATTCAAGTAAAAAATTAATAAATTCATAAAATTAACAAAACATAATCGTAATTTAATTTAAATAATATTATTTTAAATATGATATTTCTCTATCTAAATAATTTTCAAAAATAGTTAATTTTATTTTTTTTTTAAATATTTTGATTTTTCCAAACTATATTAAATTATATTTTACTAAATGTTTTATTATTGTTTCATTTGTTTTTTAATCTCGATATTTGTTTTATGAAATTATAAAATTAATATTTTATTAATTAACTAACAATAAATATTATTTATATAGGATTTTACTATTTTGAGTTAAATGTAATATTCTAATGGTTAGGATAGTATTACTAATGTCTATTTTACCATTCCTAACATTCATGTTACAATTTTAATACTCATATAAATTTTCAAATAGTTATATCACTATTCAAATAGTCAAATCAATTACATAAATACCTATTTATTTGATCATTCATCATTGGCCACAATTATTCAGATGCCTCAATATTTTACATTTCAAAAATATAGATTCTATTACAAATGTTCGGTAATTTTTATAGTTTTTTTCATTGTTTTTATGATTAATATGTATCAATATTGTATAAATTATTTATCCTTGTATAAAAATATATTTATTTTCCAATTTTATTATTTTCAATTCTCAGGAAAACATTTATTCTATAAACATTATGTCCTCAATTAATGAAATAAATCAATATGCCATTCTTCTATTAAAACTATATTATATTCATAATTATAAATCGATTTATTAATTTAATAGAAAATTTAATATATATAAAAGTTTGGGATGATTCATTATTCTCAATTTATAAATTTCATCCTCAAAATTTCAACTCAAATACTTATTTGGGAATACATGATGGTTGTTTTATATCGTTATCTTTTTAGGTACCTGTGTTGTCACTTCATACTTTGGAGTCCACCAAAGCATTTTAACTTGGCCAGTTCCCTCATTTTGTAGAACATTTTATCAAAGATCCATGATCTTCATTGGATTCCCCATAAAATAAATGTCATACTCTATTTTTGCCAAATTTGGATTTAGTAAATGTGAAGGATTAGATATGTATTTCTTCTTTATAGATATTTGGAAAACATCGTGAACATTATCCATGATTAGTAGAGGTATGAGTCGGTAGGATACTTATCCTATGAGGTCACAGATATCGATTGGGAAATTATTCAATAGATATGTTTTACTTTCATTTCTTACTACATGACTATCTTCTATGTGATACCCCTCTTCAGAAACCAAGTCTCTTTCATGACTCCTATAATAACTCTATTGTTGACTATATGTAGGTTCAATGTTTTATTTAATATCTAAACCCTTCTCTATCATTGTTTATATAAGATCTTGTCCAAATATGTTTCATTCACCAACATCATCCCACGATGCATGGTTTCTATAGTAATTCTCATACATAGATTCAAATATAACCATTTGAATACTTGAGTGGTATATGCTATTGTATGATAACTCATACAACAGGATATGTGGATCCCATCCTACCTTAAAATTAAATAGTGAAAGCTATTAGTATGTTTTAAAGTTTCTTAATGGTCCATCTAGATTATCTATCATTTGGGGGGTGATAAGATGTTCTAAAATTCAATTCAATATTCTGATCATGCTGAAACATTTTATATAATTTAGAGGTAGAACTTTGATCGTGATAATATATAATTGAATGTGGTGATTCATGTATCCTCACTACTTCTTTTATGTATATCATATCAAGTTTTTCAATAGAGAAATCCTTTAGAATAGAAAAAAATTGTGGAATCCTATTAATTTGATCCTCCAGAACCAATATTCCATTACTATCTTTTCATGACTTCAACAGATCAAGAAAAAATTCTATACTGATTTTCTCCCATTTCTAGGTGGGAATGGAAATTAGTTATACTGCCCCTTAAGAATATTTTCAATATCCATTAATATGAATACATACTAGGAACAATGATTTTTACTAAAAATATTATTATTTGTGATTCCCTACTCAATGTTCTCTACATGATCATAGAGAATCTTGGTACATTCAAGATGAAAAAAGAAATATGAGTTATGTTAATTACCTAATATCTATTTCTTTATCTCAAGTGATGATGGAACATAAATTAAATTTCCAAAAGGAATGAAACCATATTCATCAATTTTTAATTCATGAAACTTCCCATCCTTGTATATTATTGCCTTATTTTGAAGCTCCAAACCATCATTTTTTACCACATTGTTCCTCTATAAGATATATCTTTCAGTATTCTTTTGGAAAAGTTATGATGTCTTCAATGTATTTTAGATTTCTAAATATAACCATTATAAATCTCTGAATATAGGATCTTTATAAATCTACATCACGGATTGTGTGGAATTTTATTTTCTACTAATTGAATAAACTACCTTATTTACCTTTCTATGATTAAATAGAGTACAAAACTCATAGTAATTTTTCACCTATAATAATCATTTTTGGCACATGTGGAACTCTCTATATGTAAATATTTACGTTATACTCATTGGATATATAAATATTATGAACTTATAACCATAGATTTAGTGCTTCCAAATATTCAATGATAATATTTGTATAAAAAACACCATTTTGTGGTTTATGTAGTGTTTTTCATGGATATTCAACTATCATCAGGCATTGGTTATCACTATATCATTATACCAATTTACCCTACACTAATCATTCTATAAAGAATCCCTATATATCACAAACCCTTATCCACTTGAGGGTTTTATGAGTAATTGAAAATTTATTATCCTGTTCATGATCTCATTAAATATTTCATCACATTCTTCCATCAATTCATACTCTACCCCTTTTGTGTTAAAATAGTTATTGGGTCAAAAAATCGTGATAAATTTATCACAAATAAACTGAATTACCTAGGTAATATTTGAAAAATATGGATCATTATTACACTGGTGAGTTTGATCCATTATCAAACTATCTATGTCTTTCAAGGGCCCATATAATTTCACTCACATGTGATCACATTCCCTAAGAATATTCTTTTTTCCCATAAGTCACACATCTTGAACATTGAATACAATTTATATTTTCTTAATATACCTAGAATAATATTTAATTCTCTTCATGTGACTCTTTAAACTTTGAGTAAATTAAAATATCATCAACAAATATGACAAGAAAATATTCAAGGTAGCATTGAAAACTATTTCAATATAATTTTAAGATGATTATAAGGTAAATATTTCATTTAAAGCCATGCCTACAAAATCTTTATGTTATTACCTTATGCATAAGGCATTATTATAAATATTTTCCTTATTGATATTAAATTAAGTATATCCATAAAAAACACCCATTTATAAGTATTAATCTCTTCAAAGTTGATCAAACAAGTCTTTATCACTCGGTATGTCTTTCAGCCCTAGTTCTAGGTAATTAAACCATGTTTTATGCATTTTTTGAGTCTATATAATTTTTAGGTTCAGTTTTGGGTGGTCTGAGATGGTCATAACATATTCCAAAATTTATTTCAATGTTTTAGGACTGTGTATAGTTATTATAAACCATGCAAAAAAATTTCGGGGTCACTAGGTAGGCACAGGGTTTGGGCATGTATT
The DNA here is from genome assembly GCA_963277665.1 of Viscum album. NCBI lineage: Eukaryota > Viridiplantae > Streptophyta > Magnoliopsida > Santalales > Viscaceae > Viscum > Viscum album. Next base: position 1,245,913,963 of record OY728141.1, on the reverse strand, counting down.
GGCTAAACAAAATGAGTTCCCTGGGGAAACTTTGAAAACGAAAAAAGGGGGAAACACACAGTTGATTTATAGTTTATCTTACCATGTATACCAATTGGTTGGAGTATGGGGATAAGATGTATTCTTTAAATGGTTGGTGAACAGTTTTCCAATCATTGAAGATACTTGACCTTTCCAATATCAAATGTTCGGTTTGTTCATGTTGCAGAATAATATATAACCTAACCATCTGACATATATTTTTCTCCAATAAATTTTATTTCTAATATGAATTATATTCTAAAAGCCTAATCATTTATTTAATTCCCAGATTTATCTAATCCCTCTTCCAGTCTAAGATCCCTTGGAGATTCCTTTCATTTTAGTAACAACATTTCTCAAATTAAAGCACATTAGAGATTTAGATTCCTTAGTAAGTCATTATTATTCCATATAATTATTGTTTCTAATATTATCCTCTCACATAAATCCATATATCTCGTCCCATATATATCTAACTATTTTCTATGATACAAATATTTATGTGATATTATTTAACCTATTGCAAGGACTATATTATAAGACCAAAACAAGAAGATATTACTTTCATTATTTGTTTAGGCCATTTATTGACAGGTATGTTCCTTATTTCTCATCCATATCAATCTTCAACATGAATTATATGTTCTGAATAAATGTTTTATATAACATTTTTGTTCAATCCTTTTCTATTTCATTTCAGAAAACCCTTCTGGTTTATAAACATTGAATTTTTTTAAATTTTATAGCTTCTGGATAATCTAAATTATTTATAATTTTAATAATATAGTTTTAAAATTAAGGAACTTTTTTTGGCATGAAATTATTTTGATTAAATATTTTCATGTATTAATTCATTTTAATTGAAAATTAAATTTATAATGGAATTTATTTTACATGGTTGTCATGAGTTCATTTGTGTACATCACCCAGATGAAGCATATGCCATTAGAGCACCAAGATATTGGTCACCTTCCGATGACTTGGTGTATCGATGAGAATCCAATAATGAGTATGAAACTATCACTTATCATTCATGTGTGTCTTTCTATGTAAATAGAATAATGGTTGTCCCAAATGATAAGAAATGGTGTGAAGGATTTTTTTTATTATCAGCAAGATAAAATCTTTATTGTTATGATATAAACTATTTTATCTATTTTAAAATTATTTTAAAAAAAAATTTATTAACTAGATTACTTTACTATTATAATTATTTGGGAATTATTTGGGGAATACATACTGATTTTATACTCACCCCCTACATGGACACTTTAGTGAATTTGTACATGTCAAATACAGAGAAACAGGAAAAGAAAAGTTATCGTATTTCTCCGGCGACGTGTCTTAATAACATAGTAGTCATAGGTGGAGTTGGAGTTTAGATCTTGGTTAAGTGTTTCATGAGATGATTCCACATTGGTTTCTTTGAGTTTTGGGGTCTTTTAGTTCTTGTTGGTCACATCTCTTTCTCATGTAATTAATTTGATATTTTTACCAGATTTGGGTTGTACCTTTGGTTGTATTATTTACCCATGCATCATTTATTGGTTTTTATGTTTTTGTATTGTGTTGTTTTCTTTTTTCCCTTTTAAAGTAAAATGACACTGCATTTTTTCGTATCCCATTGTCATTTATTTTCAAAATTTAGTGACTTGGGGTTTTCATCTAAGTTCAATAACACCATGATCACTTCTCTATAATATATAGAGGGGAGGGAAATTACAAAAGGTATTTTCCATGGTCATTCTATTTTTTCTATTAATGTTGTATATATGATATAGAAATGTTATAACTTGAAATAAATATATCAATAATAAAAATCTATCCTTTTTCTATTAACATTCATGTTACAAGAATTTTTAGGTATAAAAGTGTTATAACACACTTCTAAGAGAGATATAATATCATCATCATGGGTCTATCTGATGAGTGTTACATATCATGAATTGGTAGCGATACATACCATTATGACTGCATTGTCCATTTTTAGATTAATGATTTATGAAAATGGTAGAACTTTTCCCTTTTAAAAATAATGGTTATTACTGGTTTCTTTTGGAGATTCTGAAAACTAACTTATGCCTTCAGTTTCTAGTGAGTGGTGACTAAATAGGGTTTTTTTCTACTTAAAAAATGGAACTAGTTGGACATCAGGTAAAGACCCGGAAATTTCAAGGAAATTTTTTTCTTAATTTTCTTTGGAATTTTACAGGAGCGCAGTTTCTGATAGAACCTGATTCTGAGGCCCGGTGTGCCTGGAATCATTTTCTGAAGTTTAGCTCGGGTACGTGCAGTGAACGAACGAGCGGGTTTTTCAAACTTTTAAACCGGTGCACGGAATTGAAATCTGATGGCACCGATGGAATTGCAGCACCGGTAATTGGTTAAGAACACCTTTTTCGGAGTTGCGTTTGCTCGGGTGGAGTTTTACTTAATTGGGTTAACTAAATAATAAAATAAAATATTGTGCAACATATTTTATTTTTATTCAATGAAGTGTTAACCTAAGCTAAGTGGTTGAGTGGGACCCACATCCTAACTAATCTGCTAGGTAGGATATTGGTGTTGTGGGGCCCACACGATCCCCACCCTTTCAACTTCATTAACCCTTTTTTTAATTAGGTAACGCACCCGCACCCCCTCTTCTAAACGAAGTCAACTCATGCGTTTAATTAAATATTAAATGACTCTTTTAATTGGGAGGTTTAAACGTTGCAATTAAATTCAATTAATTGGTTGATGAAATTTTGAATTTCAAAGACGTTGGCTTGTGTGTTATTAAAATAAGACAAGTCTTATTTTATTATTGTTGGGCTTCTTGTGTTGAGTTTTTGGGAGAAAAAGGGGAGTCTTGATGTTCTTTGTTCTTCGTCAAAGAACGCGAGGAACGCGAAGAACACCGACCTCCGACGAAGGTCGAAAAGAACGCTGGATCCTTAGAGATCAAAGACACGGCGCCGATGAATCTTTCCTCCGCGACGCGATGATCCTCCTTCCGCATCCTCTCTTTCCGTGATGATCAATTCTGTGACATCCCTTTCCGCGACAAACCTCGTTCGACGACTACGCTCGAGGTAGGGGTTTAATTTGAGAATATTAATAATCTCATGATTGTTTTCCTTCTAAAACAAGAATGCGGATCAACTCATTATTATGTTGATCCGCAAAAGTTTTTGTTTGCGGGTTTGGAATGTCCTTTTGATTGCATAAAACCCGTAAGGAGAATATTTCTTTTGTTCCTAATTACTTCCATCGCTGTTTATCGTCCTTATTTGAGCCGCCTGATATCACAATAACGGGAGGAGGTTGGACCGCATGAACACGGCCGACCCTCCTCCCCCCTTGGTTGTTGATTTTGTTGCGGCACGTGTAAGGCGGCGCGGTGCCGTTGCACAGCGCGAAAGCTATGAGTTTGGGAGAAGAAGCGAGGCGCCGTCGTGCCGCGCCATTGAAGTCGAACAAGTCACGGGGCCGTCGCGCCACGCCGGGGAACCTGGAAGAGACCGCGGCCAGAGCGGGGCCGCGGCGGAGGGGCGCGGCGCTATCGCGCCGCGCCAGACGGACCATGGCCACGACCTTTTTCCGCGGCGGAGCAGGGAGCGGCGGTCGGCATCCGGCCGTCGGTGCTGGAGCAGGAGGGCGGGACTGCGGGGTCCCGCGACAGTGGCCCGGCCGGCCAGCCGGGCCGGCCGGCTTCCGAGAAGAGCCGGGGGTCGTTACCCCCGGCTGGCCCATAGGAGCGGCCCCCCTCATGGGGGCCGCAGTTTCACGCAGGGGGAAGCACCCCCCCCCCCTCATCGCTCGGCCGTTATGGCTGAGCCGCCGGGCTGCGACCTATTGGGCCGGACCCGAACCCGGGTCGGGTCGACCCGGTTCGGGCCGACCCAGGGGGTATTGGCCTGGGTCGGACCATGCCCAAACCCCCTATTCGCAGACCTCTTACGGTCTTTTGCCCATATCATGGGCTATGGACCTCTGATCGACGCAACGTCAGCTGTGATGCGATATTTGGATCGAGACGGTAGTTTCTGTATTTTTACACTCACGGTTTCAGAGAACGTTGAGTACGGACGGGTTGGTACGTATACGAAACCAACCGGGCCCTCGGAGCGGAAACACTTATATCTTGAGCTCCAGACGTACGATTGACGGGACATCAAATTTGTTGGATTCCTCTTGATGAGACAGAACTTTTGGAATACATCGCTCGAGTTTTGGTTGCAGTTGGATAGTGGCCGAGTTGGATTGTACCCGAAATCCAACCGGGCCCCTGGAACGGAAAAGCTGATAACTTTCAGACCGGATGCCCGTTTGAAGAACCGTCAGCGGCGTTGGTGTTCACGTTGAAAAACAGTCCCTATGAGAATACCCTATGAGAGTTCGAGTTACAGTTGAGATACAGCTGGGTTGGTTTGCACACGAAACCAACCGGGCCCCAGGGATAAAAAGGCTAGTAACTCACAGGCCGGGCATCCGATTGACGCGTTGTCTGTTGCATTGAGAACCCTAAGATGAGGCGGTCCTTTGAGATACTTTGAGTATCGACCAGTAGCTCGTGGAGAGGACCCTCCGTAAGACGAGTGTACGGAGTACGGATACCGTGTAGCCGACTGAGACCAGACGACTGCTTGACCGACTCAACTTAGAGTGCGTCGACTAGCCTAGTGGACGGAGCACTACTTTGTTTGGGTGAAGACCCATGGAGGATGGATCACTACTTGTTTGGGTGCAGACCCGTGGTACTCGTCCGGATATTACCCTTGTAGGCTATTAGGGGGTGTGCACTATTGTGTTTGGGTAGCATACCCCAGCGGGAAGCACTACTGTGTTTGGGTGGCTGGCCCGCAGTACTCGACAAGAGGAGTACTTCAGCAGTCTTAGGTTAGTGAGCAGTACCTCAGAGCCGTGACAGGATCACTGTACACTCCAGATACGGGGCTCTTCAGCAGTTACGGTTTCGATAATGAAAATCCTGGTTTGAGCTGAGTCTATGACATTTGTGTTTACCTCATGATTGAGATGGGTCACTGGATAACTTAGTTATATGTATGGGAATATACCTGGGTAGTGGTTATCCGTTTATTTCAATATCTTTGTGTTTCCTCATGATTGAGATGGGTTACTTGATAACTTAGGTATATGTATGGGAATATACCTAAGTAGAGGTTATCTATTGAGATATTATTTGTGGTTATCCTTGTTGGTTTTAGTGAGACCATGAGGGTCTCGGGGTCCCTACTAAGTATCGTTATACTCACCCCTGCACGGGCTATGCCCGCACATCGTTGTGTTGGTTGCAGACGATGGGCAGTGCTGACGGAGGCCGAGTGTTCGAAGACTGGACGATTCCCAGAGGTGGACCTCATGACGAGTAAGTATCTGGAGGTGGACTTCACGATGAGACGATACTCGGAGGAGGTTGGCGAGTAAGAGCATTGTGGAGGCTATCTGTACCCACCCTTCAGGTAGGATCCGTGGCAGACGATCCAAGAGCTGCGCTATCTGTACCTACCATTCAGGAGGGATCCGAGGTGGACGACCTAGGAGCTGCTTCTTTTCTTCCATCTGTTTAACTTTTCTGTTGTATTTTCGTTCAGTTGTAGCTATACTTTCAGTTGGGTTTGTATTATGACCCACTTAATTTTCAGCACATTCTTTTGTACTTAGTGTATTACTTCTGCTTGTACTCTTTGGGGTTTTTTTACTTTTATAAAGGGAATGCCTTCCCAGTTATCGAGAATTATGCATTTGGTGCTAGTCGCCAGCCCCTGGCCTATGGAAGGCGGGCTTGGGGTAGTAACGACACGGACCCCAAGGACAGGTTGTGACAAATTTGTATCAGAGGAGTTCGGTTCTACCGCAGAACTTATAACTCTGATATTTTTTTTTCTTTGAAGCGACGGTGTTAAGAGTACCGAGTGTGGTTTTCAGTTCAAGGAGTCTAGTGTTGGTGCGGGCGGCCAACGTATCCATACACCAGGACCTTGACAACTGATTTTCGACTTTGTGCATGAAAACACTAATTGCATGTGTTTTTTCAAAGGTTTTTCCTTAAAACAGCTCAAACCGGGTCATCTCACCAGGTATAAATCGTTTGACCATGTCACGTTGTTTCATTAGGATTCCTTTTCATGGAAGACCAGCTAGAGCCCAGAGAGATGTGCATACTGATAGCCTGCCGAGCGACGAGGCTTCGGTACAGGGCCCTCTTGTAGTTGAGGCACCAGCGGTACTACCATACATTGGGCCACCGATGCCACCAGCCCCAACAGTAGGTGATGCACGCCGCTTGAGCGCGCTGCATGAGTTCCAGCGCCAGAGGCCACCCAGGTTCCAGGGAGAGACGGACCCACAGGTGGCTGAGGATTGAATGGAGGCTGTGGTGAGAGTCTTCAGGCTAGTAGGGATGCTAACAGACTTCATGGTGATCTTTGCTGCCAGCCTCCTTCAGGCAGTAGCAGGCAGGTGGTGGAGCCACATGTTCCAGTTTTGTGACAGGATGAATTTCACATGGGGAGACTTTGAGACCTTCTTCAGGGTGGAGTTTGTACCAGTATCTCTGCACCCCGAGCATGTTCAGGAGCTGCTGCCTTTGCCGCATGTTTTCCTATCAGTAGCCGAGTCAGCTGTAGGCAGTAGACAGATGATGAATAGGTCCAAGAGGACCAGACCAGTAGGTGGGCGACCTTGGGTTATAGGATCAGTAGTGCGGGGCACCCGGGGTGGAGTCAGATCCAGGCATGCCAGAAACGGACAGTGTTTCTCCAGTGGAAGGAAGGGTCACATGGCACGTGACTGTTTGACTCCTTGCACAGTTGATCTACAGGCGTTGGAGGAGCCACCGAGACAGAAGTAGTAGTGGGTGCTTGAGCAATAGCCGAGTAGTGGACAAGGCACTAGAGCTCCGTAATCAGGTGGATAGGAGTGGAACTAGTGGATACCTTTTTGTTCTTGGTAGTTCTAGTTCCATGTTGTTGTTTTTGTTGTTGTGTCTTTATACTATAAGCTTCTATAATAAAAGACACATATCTTTGTGGTGTTTGCTTTCCTGTCCCTTTGTTCGGTTGATACTGAGAGGTTCCATTTAAAAACCATTGAATTGACCCTCACTATCGAGATTTCTACTGAAGGAGACCCAGTGACCTCACACCAATGCCGACAGTGTGACTCGACCCTTGGAGGCGAGAGTGACAGTTGGATCTCTTGGTAGTTACATTGAGTCCTTACGACGTCATCCAAGGAATAAATACATCATTCATGTCAGGATTGACTGTATTAGGAAATGGGCATGGTTCATCAGGGGGATGAGACTGAGTTTCTCTTTTCGGAAAGGGAGAAATCTTAGTAGCTCTTTCAGATCATGGGAAAAGAAGGTGCAGATCATCCAGGAGAGGATGAAGACTGCACAGTGCAGTAAGAAACAGAAAACCGGTGCCAGTCTTAGAGACTCTAGCACGTTAAATGTTTCAAGAAGATTAATAATTAAGGAGAGATGAGTCTGTGAAGCAGAAGAAGTGGAGGCAGAGCTAGGAATGTATCATGAGGTGGTGTACATTTTAACATGCTACAACCACCCGCCTTAGTTGTCCCCGCCAGGATCAGGGAGCTGGAGGGCGGAGGAAGAGTGCGGCTGCATGTAGTCAAAGAGTGTGACCCAATGGCTCTAAAAATGATTCAAGGGATAGTTTTTGTCCACTACTAGCTGCCGTAGTAACAGACGTTGATATGAATCATTCCTTCCTTACACGAATCTTGTCCCAGACCTAGAGTTTCCAGTAAGCCGTGGACTTGACCCTCACGTCTGGAGATACCTTGGGAGGAGACTCGATAATCACACTTACGCCGACGGTTTGGTCAGACCCTCGAGGCGAGAGTTTCGGTTGGAATCCCTTGGTGGCAGCGTCGAGGCCTTATGACGTTGGTTTGAGTATGGACTAAGAAATCACAGTTCATACACAAATTAACAATATTAGGCAAAAAGGTTATGGTTTAACAACGATGTCGAGATGGGTTTTCCTTGGTCGGTGAAAAGGAAACCCGAGGCAGCACGGGATAAAATCATGCACAAGAGGGTGCGACTGATCACTCTTGATTCGGTCAACCTTACCCTCATGGAAACAGTCATTTTGAGTTTCAGTTCTAACAGGAATTGGAGACCTCTAGAGTTTGAGGATGACGATCACATCCTTATACGGGTCTCACCTCGACGAGGTTTACGGATATGTGGCCAAGGCGACAATTTATCTCCTAGGTTCAACGGACCTTTCTAGGTCCTCAGCAGGGTAGGCGAGGTAGTTTACCACTTGACCCATCCACCTCAGTTGCACCAGGTGCACGACAACTTCCATGTATCTCAACAGAGGAGATACGTGCTTGACCCAACGCATATCATCGACCATGGGGAGATACACATTGGAGATGGGGTGACCTTCACGAAGGTTATAGTGGGGATCGAGGATCGATAGGAGCGGATCCTACGAGGATGGTCGATTTCTCGGGTGCACTTTCACTGGCAGTATAGAAACTTCCAGGTGAGCACATGGGAGCGGAAGGCTCAGATGCGTGCTCAGTAACGCTTTTGTATCCTTAGTTTGTGTAAAATATTTATGAGGACGTAAAGCCATGATGTGGGAGTAATGTAAAGACCCAGAAATTTCAAGGAATTTTTTTTTAATTTTGTTTGGAATTTTACAAGAGCGTAGTTTCTGACAGCACCTGATTCCGAGGCCACGTGTGCCCGGAATCATTTTCCGAAGTTTAGCTCGGGTACATTCAGTGAACGAATGAGCGTGTTTTTCTAACTTTTGAACCGGTGCTCGGAATTGAAATATGAGGGCACCGATGGAATCGCAGCGCCGATAATTTCTTAAGAACACCTTTTCCGGAGTTGCGTTTTATCAGGTGGAGTTTTACTTAATTGGGTTAACTAAAGAATAAAATAAAATACTGTGAAACAGATTTTATTTTTATTCAAGTAATTGTTAACCTAAGCTAAGTGGTTGAGTGGGACCCACATCTGAACTAATCTTCTAGGTAGGATATTAGTGGGGTGGGCCCACACGAGCCCCACCCTTTCAACTTCCTCAACCCCTTTTTAATTAAGGTAATGCACCCGCACCCCACTTTTAAACAAAGTCAACTCATGCATTTAATTAAATATTAAATGCCTCTTTTAATTGGGTGGTTTAAACGTTGCAATTAAATTCAATTAATTGGTTGATTCAATTTTTAATTTCAAAGACGTTGGATTGTGTGTTAATAAAATAAGACAAGTCTTATTTTTTTATTCTTGGGCTTGTTGTGTTGAGTTTTTGGGAGAAAAAGGAGAGTCTTGAAGTTTTCGTTCTTCGTCGAAGAACGCGAAGAACGCGAAGAACTCGAAGAACGCGAAGAATGCGAAGAACGCCGAACTCCAACGAAGGTCGACAAGAACGCCGGATCCTCGGAGTTTGACAACGCGACACTGACAAATATTTCCTCCAAGACGCGACGATCATCCTTCTGTGACCTCTCTTTCCGCGACGATCAATTCCACGATGTCCCTTTCCGCGACAAACCTCGTTCGACGACTACGCTCGAGGTTGGGGTGTAATTTGAGAATATTAATAATCTCATGATTAATCTCCTTCTAAAACACGAATGCGTATCAACTAATTATTAAATTGATCTGAAAAAGTTTTTGTTTGAGGGTTTGGAATTTCCTTTTGATTGCGGAAAAACCGTAGGGAGATTATTTATTTTGTTCGTTATTACTTCCATCGCTATTTATCGTCCTTATATGAGCCGCCTGATATCACAATAACGGGAAGAGGTCGGACCGCACGAACATAGTCGAACCTCCTCCCCCTTGGTTGTTGATTTTTTTGCGGCACGTGTAAGGCGGCATGGTGCCATTGCACCACGCGGAAGCTATGAGTTTGGGTGAAGTAGCGCGGCAATGTTGAAGTCAAACAAGTCGCGGTGCCATCGCGCCATGCTGGGAAACCTGGAAGAGACCACGGCCGAAGCGGTGTCGTGGTGGAGCAGGGAGCGGCGGCCGGCTTCCGGCCGCCTGCGCCAGAGCAGGAGGGCAGGAACATGGGGTCCCGCAGCAGAAGCCCGGCCGGCTGGCCGGCATCCGAGAAGATCTGGGGGTCATAACCCCCGGCTGGCCAGCAAGAGTGGCCCCCCTCATGGGGGCCACAGTTTCACGCGGGGGGCAGGGCCCCTCCCCCCCCCCCCCCCTCATCGCTCGGCCATTACGGCCGAGCCGCCGGGCCGGCCAGTGCCCAGGCCAGGCCGGGCCGCGGCCTATTGGGCCGGACCCGGACCCGGGTCAGGTCGACCCAGTTCGGGCCGACCCAGGGGGTATCGGGCTGGGTCGGACCGGGCCCGAACCCCCTATTCGCAAACCACTTATGGTCTTTTTCCCATATCATGGGCTGTGGACCTCTGATCGACGCACCGTCAACTGCGATGAGATCATTGGATCGAGACGGTCGTTTCGGAATTTTTACCCTCAAGGTTTCAGAAAACTTTGAGTACCGCCGGGTTGGTTCGGATACGAAACCAATCGGGCCCTCGGAGCAGAAACACTTATATCTTGTGCTCCGGACGTCCGATTGACGTACCGTCGACATTTTTGGATTCCTTTTGATGAGAAGGAACTTTTGGCATACTTCTTCTGAGTTTTGGTTGTAGTTGGATAGTGGACGGGTTGGATTGTACCCGAAATCCAACCGGGCCCCTGGAACGGAAAAACTGATAACTTTCAGACCGGACGTTCGTTTGATAAATCGTCAGCAGTGTTGGTGTTGACGTTGAGAAACGATCTTTATGAGCTTACCCTATGAGATTTCGAGTTACAGATGAGATACGGTTGGGTTGGTTCGCACACGAAACCAACCGGGCCCCTGGGACGAAAATGCTAGTAACTCACAGACCGAGCTTCCGATTGACGCGCCGTCTGTTGCGTTGAGACCCCTAAGACGAGGTGGTCCTTTGAGATACTTCCTAGTGAGACTTTGAGATACTTAGCGTATCGACCAGTAGCTCGTGGAGAGGACCCTCCCGGAGACGATCGTACGGAGTACGGAGAACATGTAGCCGACTGAGACCTGACGACTGCTTGACAGACTCGACTTGGAGTGAGTCGACTAGCCCAGTGGACGGAGCACTACTTTGTTTGGGTGCAGAACCATGGTGGACGGAGAAATACTTTTTTGGGTGCAGACCCGCGGTACTCATCCGGAAAGTACCTATACAGGCTATCAGGGGGTGTGCACTACTTTGTTTGGGTAGAATACCCCGGCGGGAAGCACTACTATGTTTGGGTGGCTGGCCCGTAGTACTCGATAGGAGGAGTACTTCAGCAGTCTTAGGTTAGTGAGAAGTACCTCGGAGTCGTGACAGGATCACTGTACACTCCAGATATAGGGCTCTTCAGCAGTTACGGTTTCAATAATGAAAATCCTGGTTTGAGCTGAGTATATGGCCTTTGTGTTTACCTCATGATTGAGATGGGTCACTTGATAACTTAGGTATATGTATGGGCATATACCTGGGTAGTGGTTATCCGTTGATTTCATAATCTTTGTGTTTCCTCATGATTGAGATGGGTTACTTGATAACTTAGGTATATGTATGGGCATATACCTAAGTAGAGGTTATCTGTTGAGATCTTCTTTTTGGTTATCCTTGTTGGTTTTAGTGAGACATTGAGTTTATCGGGGTCTCTAATGAGTATCGTTATACTCACCCTTGCACGGGCTATGCCCGCACCTCGTTGTGTTGGTTACAAATGACGGGCACTGCTGACGGAGGCCGAGTGTTCGAAGACTGGACGATACCCGGACGTGGACCTCACGACAAGTCAGTATCCGGAGGTGGACTTCAAGATGAGACGATACTCGGAGGAGGATGACGGGAAATATCGTTGTGGAGGCTATCTATACCTACCCTTCAGGTAGGATTCGTGGTGGACGATCTAGGAGCTGCACTATCTGTACCTACCCTTCAGGTAGGATCCGAGGTGGAAGACCTAGGAGCTGCTTCTTTTCATCCAGTTGTTTATCTTTTCTGTTGTATTTTCGTTTAGTTTTAGCTGTACTTTCTTTTGGGTTTGTATTCTGGCCCACTTACTTTTCAACACTTTCTTTTGTACTTAGTGTTTTACTTCCGCTTGTACTCTGTGGTGTTTGTTTACTTCTACAAAGGCAATGCCTTTCTAGTTATTGGGAATTACGCCTTTGGTTCTAGTCGCCAGCCCCTGGCCTATGGAAGGCCGGCTTGGGGTAGTCACGGCACGGGCCCCGAGGACGGGTCATGACACATCATAGGAATCTCGAAGAGGAAGATAATAAAAATGTGGGTTACCTTGAGCCATAGGTGAAACAGTAAATGCATCGAAGCATCATTCTTTGTTTCAAAGATATTATTAGAGGAAACCGAAAAGATGATCCATGAAAAGTTTATCACTCTATCATATAACAAAAAAATAATCCCCCTATCGTAAAGGTGGATTTCAATCCTGAATATTGGAGGTGTGGATGAATATGGTGAATCAAATATTCCATTTCCTCAAAACACTGGCCATGTTGAAACCTGTGTTTTCAACATACATGCTCAAGCATCTAGAATTCCAATGGTAATATTTACACATTTGGCCTAGTATTGAATAGTTAATTATATGGGATGACATAAATGAATTGTTCAATAAGAAATTATTTCTTCACACATTTCAGATCACTTAATCACTGGATTTATTAATCTTATAGTTACTTTCTCAGTGTCAGAATATGTAGCTAATTTCATGAACATAGTTAACTTTTCAACTTATGTATCAAAAAGAAAATCCTTAAAGACATGAATTTTTTATTTAGGTATACGATCATAAATTTTAGTATAGATATATGTTCTTCATATTTCAAATTATATATAGATGAAAAATATATCTACTATGGTAAAAAAATAAAATCACTATAAATATGGTTGGAGAGATCTTTTTCATCCTCAATAGAATATGTGGGAACTCCAATATATGAAAAAACTAGAAGATGAACACATACATGTAATGTGGTGGAATGTCTCAAAATCACACCATGGTGTCACTCAACATCCCTCTTCGATGTAATGTAATAATTAATGTTTCCAATATTTTCCCACAGACAATATTAAAAAAAGATTGTATGAAACCACTTAAGGAATATCACAATTGTAACCAGATGTGGTACCTATAGTATTATGGTCATAATGCTCAAGATAATGCTTCTAGAAATACATCTTATGACTCAAAAAATAAGAATCTTTGAATATAAGATGTCCTAAAAATAACCACCCTCTATGTAATCTAGTGATCCAAGGTGATTCTAGAAACACCATGACTCCTTGGGATTTGAAATCTCAGTAGGGTAACAAAAAAGGAAGGGATAATAATAAGGTAATTATTTTGTGTTTATGATGTGATCATGTATGTTAAATTTATTAATTCAATGGTGTGAGTTATTATTCTAGTGAATTTTACACTAATTTTTGACTTGATTGATATGGGTGTGAACAACACATTTATTTCTTCCTGGGTTGTTGATTTTATGGGTTTTCATGCTGAGATGAAGCCTCTTATTTTGAAACTATAAAATACTATTAAATATTGAGAGTGTTGTTCCATTAAGAGTGAAACATGTATGATGACTATCAATGGGGTAAATTGGATTGGAACTTTTGATTACCTGATATGGACATCTATGACTTGATTTTTGGAATAGATTTGTTGAAATTATTTAACTTCTACATCATGTATTATGCATGGAATGCCGGTTTCACATCATCCGATGGAACTAAACAGCTATTTATGGGAGATTAGGATGTGAATGAAACAAGAGAACGACCTTTTGTATTTTTTCAAGACTCTCTATTACAAATTCTTAGCGGTTACATTGGCATCAGTGGAAAAGATGAAAAATATAGATTCTTGAATCATAGGTAACCATATTCATGATGTTATTTTGAAAAATTTATCTAGGTTTTTACAAAAAAATGAAAAGTTCATTTTATAATTGACATATTACCATGGAACAATAATATTTCTCTTCTATCTTATATTATTTAACCAATGAAAATGATATAATTAAAAAAATAAACATGAATACTTCTAAATTAAAGGGTCCATTAGACTGAGAATGTCGTCATTGGAAGAATCAGATCCTTTTGTAATGAAGGTAGATATAACTCCTAGGATTTTTGTTAATTATTTTAATCTTTTAGAAGTTTTGATAATGATACAATATTCTATTCCATAAATTGATGTCCTATTTGATCTATTTAGGGGAGAAAATTGGATCTCTAAACTTTTCATATATTCATCGTATCACTAATTATGGGATCAAAAAGAGGATATTCTGAATAAATATTTAGAATATGATATTTTCATAATTAATATAGGGTTATTCCTTTTGTTCTAATGAATGAGGAAATAGGGTTTGTGGGTTTTATGAATCAGATTTATTTTATGTATCATGATTCCCTTTTAGCTGTCCTTTTTAATGATATTATAGTGTATTCTAGGTCCAAATTGAGTCATGAAGAACACTTAGATAGAGTGTTTTATATCTTATGGTAACCTCTACTTTATTATAGTATTTTAACTTGTGCTTTTGGACACAATAGTTATATTTCCTTGTTCATTTCATTTCTAAAAATATAGATTTAGTTTATCATAAAAAGATAAATGCTATTATAAATTAGAAAAAACCAACGGATGTTTATGGGATACATAGTTTCTTTTGGATTAGTGGGATTATACATAAATTTTTTCTTGTTTTTCATGTCTTTGTAAACCAATGATGGCTTTGAAAAAAATAATTTCTTTTAAAATAGAATGATCATAGCTATAAAAATATCCATTAACTGATGGTTTTATTTATATTAGACAATTTACTTATATTTCTAGAATCAGGATAGACATATATAGTCTATTTTGATGAATCTGGATCTTGGTTGGCTAGTTTCCTCATGTAAGGATTTCATATAGTCGACAATATCTCTCGACCATTATGGGTACATGATAAGAACTACCCAACACATGATTTGGAATTAGAAGATGTATTTCATGGATTAAATAAATAGAATAATTATCTTTTTTGTGTGAAATTAATGGTGATTATAGATCATAAGAGTTTGAAATGCATTTTCACATAAAGATATTTGAATTTACATCAATACTAATGGATATAATACCTACAAATGTTTGACTTTTAATTATTTCTATATCTAGTAAAGGGAACTATATGGATGTAAACTTAGAATAAATTCATATAATGAGTTTTGTTAATAACATCCATGTCAGTGGAAGCAAATTTTTTTCATTGGAAATATGCATCTACAATGTTCTAAGAATTATTACATTTTGATCTTATTTTCCGTCACTTATATTGTCAATTTGGTTGACCAGGTTAGATATTAATATAATTCAAATCCATAATTTTTGTTAATGAGATCATAACTCAATGGTGGGGAGACCATTGAGAAATGGAAGATGGATTGGAGGACTATAAAATGGTTTAGAGTTCAATTTATAGTTACTCTGAACTACTTGTAATATATTATTTATACTAACAAAAATTTATGATGGGATATTCATACTAGAACAGAAATGGTCTATAAAATGTTGAGAGAACAATTTTTTTTGGGTTAGCATGAAAAGGAATATAGTAGTTTTTCTTTATTCCTCACCTACCAGCCGGTAAAGGCAGATCATCAATGACCAGTTTGTATGTTTCACTCTATACTAATTATACTATTAAAATGGGAACATATTCCCATTGATTTTGGGATATATATACATACAATAGTTGAGAAACATGATTCTTTATGGGTGAATGTGGGTTGACTCACGAAGTTTTCCTTATTCATCTATATTCTTGATTCTAATAATGTGGAGGGTTTTACTAAACTCTACATTTAAGATGTGGTAAAGATTCATGGGATTTCAGTTTTGAAAGAGTAAAAATTGGATCTTAGTATAAAAATCCAATTTTTAAAATACTTATAGAAATACATTGTATCCCAGTAGAATATTAGTATATATTATCATCCCCATAAATATGGGAAATCTAAATAGAAAATACAAATGTTTGGAGTCATTATTAAGGCTAGTGTGATGGATTTTAGAATCTCATGGAGAGATTAAGTTATTTTAAATGATTTCTAATACAATAACAGTTATTATAAATCGATACATATGGTTCTTTGGGAAGTATTTTATGTTCTTATTTATCGTTATGTGTTTCTCTGTGTGGGAATTGCTATGACATCACTTTTCGTTCCAAAACTTTTGAAAATAAAAATTAATGAGATTCATCTAATCTAAAATAGATTGGACCTGAATCAAAGTTATTATAAATCATATTAAACCCATCATCTAGGACCATTATAATTTGAGTTACTTGATCATGTTTCCTTAAAATTATCACAATGTTTATGGAATCATAATTTTTATAGATAAACAATGTTCACTACATAGTACATTTCCTATTTTGATATACATGAGAGAGTAGGTGATGTTTATTATCGCTAGGTTCTAATTAAAATGTTCATCTCTATATACATTGGGTTTCATGTATCTCAATTATATAACTACCATCCTATTCATGATTATGTGATTCTATGAGACAATGATTTTCTTTAATATAATTCTATGTTAATTCATGTATTTATGAAAATTGTGGACTCTTGATGGAATATCTTGCTTGGGAAAAACATAAGTTTATTATGGGTTGTGTGGAAGTATGATCAGATAAAAAAACTGATGTATCAGAATGAAAAGGAAGTGTTGGAATAATGGACCAATATATTTTATGACAATTTATGTTTTATACTTTCTAATGAAGGAAAGAACAATTGTGGTGAGAATGATACACCCCCATTTTTAGGTAAATAGCATTTTTTTATATGTAATTATATCATTGAGTTATAAGTGGTTTGGGATGGTTTCAAAATATTTAGGAAGTGTTTCTAGAGGTACAAATTTTGTGAATGGTTAGAATAAATCATGCACCACCTCCAGGAAACTGTGAAACATGTTTTAGGGGTTACTTTGTAGGCATAGAGTTAGTCAATGTTTTGGCTAAACTATGTGAGTTACTATGAGAAACTATGATGAATTTATAGGTAAAATCATGGTTGATTCATGGTTTGTCTAACCGTGATATCCAACCATGTGGGGTGTGGGATTGATATTGTATCACTACCTGGATGTTGTATAATTATCCAAAATATATAGCTACATGACTTGTTCTCTATCATGAATACGGTGGGAACATGACTTGAAAACCCATGTGATATACAGTTTTCACCCAAATATTTGTGGTTTAAATCCAAATTATGTATTTTAATCCCCATTAATCTTCTAATATCCAAGGATCAAAAATTCCTCTACCTCTATGGTCTTCCAAGGGTATTCCATTCAGTCTAGATACAAATTTTATCAAATCAATGTGATTTGAAATTTGGATTCATCATTAAGTCATTATTATTTCTCATTCATCATAAATCAAATCTTCTTCTGTATCTTAAAACCATGGATCTAGTTTTATATGGATACATATGAGTTTCAAGTATATAATATTGAGGATATGTACTTGAATTTATTGATGGGAAGGTTTTTTATCCATGATCATGAATATTATAGTGTTATTCTTGGTTTTATCCATTCATTGAAAGTTAAGTAGCTTCTCTCTCATCTCCACCATTCTAGTATATGAAGGCTTAATTTTTATTTAATTTTAATTCTTGAAATAGGTTTGAAAATTTTTATTAACTCTTGATGTAAACCCCTTTTTGTTTATAGATTAAAAAATTTTGAAAATTGGATATCTTTTATAATTTTTTTTATAATTTAAAAATTGTAGTTTTAAAATTATAGTGTTTTTATTAATGCATGTTTTTTTATTTAAAGTTTCCATGAATGAATTCGTTTTAATTAAAAATATAATTTTTCAAGGAATTTTTCATTCATTCTTATCATGAGTCCATTTTGGGATGTGACTTAAGGAAGTGGCATGTTTCATTTGGGAACCAAGATATTGGCCACCTAGTGATTTGGATTGTTGGTAAATATATCATGAGTATATAAATATCACTAAGAATTATTGTAAATGTGTGTGTATGGAAACATAGGAATGGGTATTCTAAATGATGGTAAATGTTCTAATACTTAATTTAATTTTTATTGAAATTTTTTGTTGTTTTGATATTAACTATTTTAACAAATTCTAAATTGATTAATATTAAATGATTAAATTAGATATTGTCTTTGGGGCACAATTGATGAAGTCATTAGGGAATACCTACTGAGTTTTTACTCAACCCCTAATTGGGAACTTCAGTAAATTTATATATTTTATATTGTAAGGAATATTTAAAAAAATGTATAATATTTCACCAATGAAACATCTTGATACCCTGGACAACATAGGTGGATTTAGAGCTTAGTTCTTGGTTGGGTGTTACTTTGGATGATTACAATTTGGTGTCTTAGAGTTCTGTCGTCTTTTAGATATTTTTGTCACATATCATGCATTCATTATTAATATAATATAATTGTACACATTGGGTTTTACCTTTTCATTTATTTTTTAATCAATCATCATATAGTGGTTTATATGTTTTTTTTCTTGTTTCCCACATAATGAAAAACCATCCCCCAATTTTTTATTATTCCATTTAAATTTGTTGTTAATCTTTGGTCCCTTGGGTATTTTAGATAAGGATAGTATATCAATAATCAATCCTGCAAAAAAAATCTTGGGGGGTAAACTAGGATATATAAAAACATTTTCCAAACCGTCCTGTAGATAATTTAGTAACTTCTCTAGTTCTATTGGGTCCATCCTATATGGGAATGTGGAGATAACAGTGGCTCTAAGAATAAGTATTATTCATAACTCATTGTACTAAAATGTTATTATATGTTACAAAAAAATTATGGATGATTCCATTATAAATAAAATTAATCCCTAGACAATTCACTAATGTTTACTAGTCCAAATTAACAAACTAACTAAATAGTTTTCTTATACCAATTATTGTGACCCAATATTTTCATAAATGACTATTAAATTACTTTACAACAAATAAAAAAATATTAATATATTCTAGTAACAAACAGTTTGTTGTTTTTGGAAAATTATGTTCATACATCACTTGTAAATAATAAAACATATAAAATATTTAATTCTTCCTTTCTAATCCCCCAAAATTTTCAATTTTATTCTTATTATATGTATTTTTTTTATGATAATCATGGAATAAATGGGTGGGATAATCTTTGAGTAAGGGGAGGGAAAAAAGGGAAGGAGCATGACATATGAAATACTTTAAATAATGGGTAATCACAATAATAATCATCCTCATATTGTACGAAAAGTATCATCATCAAAATAATGAGGGATTCATCTGTGAAATGGGAATAGAAGTTAGAATATGCATAATAATAAAACAACTTAACATGGTGATAAAATACCATACAAAGTAATGAAAAATAACAGTCATGTTCAGACATAACACAAATAATCTCATGAGATATATCACATTACCAAATTCATTTAAGTGATAAATACTTCCAAGACCACCTCTCACATTATATAATGTTTATCACCATGCATGCAACATGATAAAATAACATACAGTAATACTAATCATTAAATAAAATCATGGAATGAAATGTGTTTTCATATGGGTGTCATAAATAATAAATTGAGGAATAAATGTTTGGGTTCCAAAAAAATTATAGGAGAACTTATTTTGGAATAAAGGATCATTGTTCATGAATAATAATTAGCTCAATAGGCATCATAATGCTATGTTGGAAAATAATGTTTCTATGAAAAATTATTCAAATATTTCATAAAAATAATTTTGACAAAGTTTAAAATTTTATTTCACCTAAAAAATGTAATATAAAGAAAATGTAAATTTTAAATACATTATAGGAATATCTATACTGAAAACAATTTAAAAGGGGAGACAACCCAAAAAATAAAGAGTTTGGTATGAGAATCGCCATAATATTAATATTATCATGTTTTGACCCAATTAAACCTCTGATATAATAAAAGTATTTTTATTAACACATGAAAATATAAATTAATTTTATATTTTTATTTCACTATTGATCCATTATAAGTATCTAGATTCTATTTAATAATACTCTTTGTTAAACATGATTTATTTTGATGTCATGTTTCCATTATTTTATATCATCTTATTTCTATTTTTTTATTTTTTTAAAGGTATTTTATAGATAATTAAAATTTATATAATAGTTTTAGAATAAATTTAATTATGTATTTATAATGTATATACAAATTATACTAACTATCTCTAAAGGGGTGATAATAAGAGAGTTAGAAATTTGCTTGTGAATTATTTACCAACCGTTTATTGGACACTTCCAAAAGGAGATGATGTAGAATTATGAAATCTAAATATTTCATTAATATAATCATTATAGTATTTTAACATCATTAATATAATTTTTTCATACTATATAATTAATTATAAAAGGATTGGGTTTGAATGTAATAAGAAAAAATGAAGAAGACTATATGAAAATGGGAAAAAAATGTTGATGAAACCATACCCTGTTGTCGATAACACAACATTTATAATATACACAAATACATGAATCATAGGAGTTAAGTGTACAACCCAAAGATTTTATAAAAATAACCTTATGTTTGATAGTGTATATGACATGCAACAATGAAGATAAATGAATCATTAAGTGTTATTGTTTAAATATGATCATTATAATCTATCCATTAAATTGGAGGAATGAGAATAGAATTAACATATTTATAAGATGTAAAAAATATTCTAATAAATATAAATATATTTATTTATTCTTATGAAATAATCATTACATTTTTTCAAAGTTATTTTATGATTATAAATTAGATTTCATTAAAAATGATTTTACATCTTTTTGTGAGAAAATTTTATATTTAATTTTTTATAGTTTTAAAATTTTCATCTCATAAAAATAACGAAATTGTTGTATTTTAAATATCAGATAATTTATTATGATAAATAATTTAAAATATTCAGAAATGATTTATTTTCTAGTGAATAGTGAAATATACAAATTTTTATTGAAAACTATATTTTTTCAAGACATGTAAAAAGTTATATATTAATATAATATTGTTTAAAAAATGAAATTTCTATTTTATCTATAATAATACTATTATTTTTTAATTAAGATTATTTTTTAATTTTTTATAAAAACATCTTTATATGTAAAAGCTTTTTTTCTGAAAAAAAAACTGTTTTAATGCACACAATGAGTTTTTATCTCAAAAAATTAAATTGATAAAGATTATTAAATTATCTAAACTAAATAAATATATTATTTATTCAATAAACTTTTTACATTCAATTAATATTTTTCTACGAATTAGATAATAATGAACAATGTTTTATGGTTAAAAATTATACTTTTCAAAAAATTGATATTTTTTGTGTTCCTATTTAAATATTAATTTATACATCTTATAAAAATTGAATGTAAGAAAATTAATTAAATATTTCGAATTATTAGTTTCACATTTGGTAAATATCGTACTTTTATTTTTTCAATATAAACTCTAAATGTGGTAGAGATTTATCACCATGGTAAATGGTAAATTGGGATACTCTATGTCAAAAATTACTGATAAATCCATACTAAATATTCATAATTCTTATTTTATGATTTGAATTTTTGCTTTATCACTTTACTCTATAAATTTGAATTTGTAATGGACATGTTTTCATTAATATGAGGTATATAATATTTAATGCGTCGAAATTAACAAAATTCAACTCTCGTAGTTTTAAATGTCTCTTATATGTGCACATAAGGAAAAGACAAGTTATGAATGATTATAAATGTATATTGTGATATGTCATATTAATGAAATTAATTTATTAATATAATTTATTTATAATTTTTTAAAATTATATAATTAACATAAATGATTATGAAGCGCAGATTTAGTATTTTTTAATAAATACAAGGATGAAATAAATAAATTTAAAAATCTGAAAATTAATATAATTTGGGTGATATATAGTGTTCCAAAAATTGTATGGATTAATATACCTTCAATTTAATTTTTATAAGTATAATAATAAAATTAAAACGTTTTATTTATTTCCATCAATCCATATTAAATAAATAGAATGAAAATTTACCTTAATGATTATTTAATAAAATAAGGTATTATTAAATTACATAAAAATAAATCAAATATATAAATCTGATAATTTGGATAATATATTCTATAATATGTTATCAATTATAAATTTATTATCAATTTTCACCTTATATATATAATTTCATCATTTTAATATTGTAAAATACATTAGCGTGGTTAATGTTAATATTTTTTAATTAAGGTGTTATACAAAAAGCTGAGCTATAATACACCACTTAAACCTATTAAAAATTTATTAGTTTCTTTTATTTAAACTACATAAAACCATATATATGAATCCTTGAACATTTATAGTTATTGGATAGATAATTACCTTATTATATATTACTACATCTTTAATTATTACCTACCATATATATTCATTGACTGTTAGGCACAGATCTTTGGGTGGTTTTTTACTAGGATTTAGTCTCACAATCTATTGGGGTCATTCTTCTGGGGCCAAATAGATTATATTGTTGCTGGTATAGATTAGGTCAACCGCCCTTCTACATCAGGTTCTTGATTGACTGTGGAGCTGGAGAGCAAGGGACCAAGCTATGGCCTGCTATGCTGAGGAGTTGTTTACTTTAATTCTATTTTATTTGGTTTTGTAATTTTTTATTCCAGCATTGTGATTTGTTTGTATACTTTTCTAGACATATGTATGATTCATCATTCATATATATATCTGTGTTCTCTAGTTTATTATTTTCTAGTCTTTTGTTGTTTACTTTTGTATGGATTATCAATATTTCTGCTATTGATGTTGTTTTTCTTCCGTTGTGTCACTCTGTCAATAATGGCATAGTTTCCCCACTATCACACCCAAATCCCTCGCTCCTAGTCGGCAACCTCTGGAGTTCGGGGAAATTCTCTTGAGGTCATTTGACCAACCGGGTACGGGGTGCCTCTAGGTGGCTTCCGGAACTGGGATGTTACAAAGTGGTATCAGAGTAATTATTTTCTCTTGACATACTATTTGGAGCCTTTATCTAGGGATATGGCATAATAGGTACTTTGTAATAAGTTGTGCCTTGGAGTAGCTAACCCGTGTACGGGGAAAATCCAATCTACCTCGTTTAATGAAAATTTTCTTATTCGTCAATTTTATGGTTGATTTTATTTTCACCATTAGGTTACTGACAAGTTTTTTACTATTATTGTTGATTTTATTGAGGTTAAATTTCTGTCACAACCTAATGAGATGAGGGCATTCCATCTCAGGCATCATATATGCAATTGTTAGAAAATCAAAAGTCATGCATTCTTTTCATTCCATTTAGGGGGAATTAGCCATTGCATGTTGTTGTGATAGGTGTAGTGTTGAATATGCATGCTGTTGTGATATATGAAATGACTGAATACCAGATTTTTGTGAGAGCATTGATTGTGTAAGGTTTTTCTTGAATGAACTCCAAAAATTGGTTCATTAGGTGTTATGGGCCCACATTGACAAGAATTTGGTGGATCATTGCACTGTTATCTTTGTTTATAGCATGTATAAGATGAAAAGAGTTGATTCATGGGGAGTATGGGCCCTCATGGATTATAATTTGGAACTAAAGGGACTGTTTCAGTGTTTTTTTGGGCACCGGAGTAGTTTCTGAGGATTACAGTCTGAAAAAACCCAGAATACATGACGTGTAGTTTTGACTACACACCATCTGTTCTTCTGTTCAGGAAGAAATTGTTTTTCTAAAGAACACACTGTGTACTATATGTACACGTCCTGTAGTCTATAACTGTGTCATAAGTCCTGTAGGAGAGCCATGGGATAGGGAAATTCTCATGGGATCACGCCATGTACCAGATGTACATTCAATGTGGCTAGAACCTGTGTTCACCCATGTGACTAATGACATATAGGGATAAAATAATATGTTTTACACGCCGTTTCAGTCTTACACACGCCTTGTAGGATGATCTTGGAGTCCGACCGTGTAATTAACAACAAGGGATGGTGCAATCCTCTAAGTACATGTCGGGTCCATCTGGAATGTGCCGTGTAGTGTGAGCCATGTAACTTGCCATGTAGCTAACAACACAGGTTGGTGATGGTATTCTAGTACATGTCGTGTCCAGTACAAGCATGCCATGTAGTCTTGTTCTAGGAGAAACTGTTTGGTTTAGTCGTGTAAGAGAACTTGGGCAGGGAAAATGGATCCAAGTACACGTCGTGTAGTGGACATACAAACCGTGTATTAGTGTTTGGTAAATCATGAAGGCTTTATTTCTCCAATTCCCTCCTTATGCTTATAACACTCAGTACTTGGTAATCTTATTCTAATGTGTGCGCTTGAACTTTCTGAGTCATGCCACCGAGACATCCTCTGGTTTTACGCTAGTTTCCAGGCGATGATCAGACACCAGACATGGCTGATTAGGGACATCTAGCAGATCCTCCAGAAGTTCCACCCATGGCACCGACATTGTACCTGACACCGATGTTGATGTGCAGTTCAGAGAGGGTTTCATGAGGATGATGCAGACCTTTCAAGGAGCATCGTCTCCTACCCTGTTAATGAAATAATTGACGTGGGTCTTTCAGCAGTAGCATCCTCCCAATTTCTCAGGGGATGGAGAACCTCAGGCTGTAGAGTCATGACTAGAATCAATGCTGATGATATTCGATCATCTGAGGATATCACCAGAGAGGAGGGTTAAGATCCCTACATACATGCTTTGAGACACCACCAAGAGGTGGTGGGATGTGGTCTCACAGGTGGGATGCCAGCAGAATATGTATTGGAATGACTTCCAGCGCATCTTCTACGATTACTTCTATCCAAATACCTTGAGGGACAATCAATCCCAAGATTTCACAAGTATAGAGCAGGGTACTCATTCAGTTATGGAGTATTTTTCTAGCTTTATCGAGTGATAGACCAGATTGCTAGTCTATACCTAGATGACCAGGGGACTTCACTGTTAGACATTCCACTAATGGTGGATCGTTTCAAGGATGTCTTCCCAGAGGAATTTTCAAGTTTGACTCCGAAGCGATAGGTATAAATTTATATTGAGCTTGTTCCAGAAGAAGAACTGGTATCTATTCCTCCTAATATGATGGCTACACTAGAGTTGAAGGAGCTCAAGAAGCAGTTGGAGGAGTTAGAGGCAAAGGGTTTCATTTGACCCAGTACTTGTCCATTGAGTTCGCATGTCCTGTTTGTGAAGAAGGCTGATGGTAACCTCAATATTTGTGTGGACTATCGAAAGATGAACTAGTTTAAGGTCAAGAACCAATATCCCTTACCTAGGATTGATGGTCTCTTTGATCATCTTCTAGGATCCCTGGTGTTCTCTATGATTGACCTAAGCTCCGGTTACCATCAGTGGCATGTTAGACCATATGATATACCTCTCACAGCTTTCTGAAGTATGTATGGTCTATATGAGTATATGGTTATGCCGTTCGGTCTTACAAACGCACCAACAGTTTTAATGGCACTGATTAACTGAGTGTTATACCCGTACATGGATTCGTTCATGGTGGTCTTCATGGATGATATCTTGGTGTAGTCTCACAATCGACATGACGTGTCTACCCATCTCGAGATGATTTTGATTACCCTGAGAGAGAATTGGTTATATGCTAAGCTCTCAAAATTCCACTTCTGGATAGATCATATTAACTTCTTGGGTCATGTTATCTTAGAGACAGGAGTATCTATATACCCGGAGGAAGTGAGAGCAGTAGTTTCTTGGGAGCAGCCGAAGAATGTTTTTGAGGTGCAAAGTTTCTTAGGGCTGGCTGGATACTATAGAAACTTCATACAAGACTTTTCATGCATATAAACACCACTCATGGGTTTGACTAAGAAGGGTGCAATGTTCTTGTGGTCAGTTTCTTGTGAGTCGGCCTTTCTAAAGATAAAAGGGAGATTGAATTCTACACTGATACTAGTCTTTTTAGAGCTAGTCTAGAGCTTTACTGTTTACTGTGATGCATCTAGTATTGTTCTAGGAGTTTTAATTATGCATTGAGAAGGAGTTTTTGTATATGGGTCTCAGTAGTTGAAGACACATTAGAGGAATTACCCAACACACTATCTTGAATTTTCAATAGTTTTTCATAATTTACGCTATTAGAGACATTATCTGTAAGGAGATAATTTTGTGGTTTTCACCAACCAAAAAATTCTCAAGTACATCTTCACTCAACGTGACCTAAATTTGAGACATCGTAGGTGGGTCGAGAACCTTCAGTCTTTTGACTTTGAGATTTCCTATACGATGGGGAAGGGAAACACAATGGCTGATACGCTAAGCAAGAGGACCCAGATACAAGTAGTTTAGGAGTCCAGCATTGAGTGGAAGCTTATGGATCTGTTCTCTGAGATTCATTTGGAGGTACACGACAGACAGGGGTATATGTTTCTTTCTTCTATAGCTATCACCTATACTCTTTTTGATCGAGTTCAAATGAGGTAGCTATCATATTCTGATGGCCTGGTCCTAAGGGAGAGCGTTTCCAAAGAGGACCCTATTCCTGGATGGATCATAGGTGAGGATGAGATCTTGTGCTTCCGGGGGCACTTATGGGTGCCACCAGACATACGTGAGAAGCTGATGCAGAACATTCATTCCTCGGCTTGGGCAGTTCATCCTTGTGTCACCAAGATGTATTGCAATCTACACCATCAATATTGGTTGTCACGTATAAATAAAGATGTTGATGGTTTCTTCATGAGGTGTTCCACCTATCTGTAGGTGATGATAGAGCATCAGTGGACAACATGTCTTTTCCAGCAGTTACCCATTCCTGAGTAGAAATGGAATGATTTCTCAATGAATTTCATGACAGGTTTACCAAGGTCGCCTCGAGGGAATGATGCAGTTCAGGTTTTCATTGGCAGACTCACGATGGTTTCTCACATCTTTCCGATCAAGGAGACCTTCACTATTGATGAGCTGGGATGGTTGTACATCTGTGAGAATTTATGTCTTCATGGATTTCCATACTCCATTGTTTCAGATAAGGATGCTTGATTTACTTCTTAGGTCTGGAAGGGGCTTCTGAAGGATTTGGGTACACATGTACTTTTGAGTACAGCTTACCACCCCCAGATAGATGACCAGTCTGAGCATACGATTCAGGTGCTTGAGGACATGATTTGTACATGTATCCTAGATTTTGGAGGTTATTGGGAGAAGCACATACCTCTTGTGGAGTTTTCCTACAACAATTGTTTTCAAGAAACAATTTCGATGGAACCTTATGAGGATTTGTACGGTAGTTCATTCTGATCACCCTAATGTTATATGGAGGAAAGAGAGGAAGATTTTTTGAGACCTCAAATAGTTCAAGAGACCAAATAGAAGACAGATTTGATTCGGAAGAGGATGGATATTGCACAGTCTCAACCGAAGTTGTGTGCTGATCAGCGGAGACGACCTCTAGAGTTCGAGGGCGGGGATCAGGTTTTCATGTGTTTCACACCGATGTTGGGGCACAGAATAATTAGAATATAGGTTAAGCTTTCACTGAGGTAAGTTAGGCAGTTTGAGGTTGTGGAGAGAGTTGGTACGGTTGCCTATCGGTTACAGTTACCCCAGAGGTACTGGGATATGCACGACATTTTTCATGTTTCTCAGCTCCGACATTACTTTTCAGACCACTCTCATGACATTCAACCCTACGAGGATGAGCTTGTAGTGGATGAGTGATTTGAGGAGAATCCTATCCGAATAGTTGATCATAGTACGAAGGTTCTCCGTGGCTGATCTGTTCCTTTGGTATGGGTGATATGGAAGCACGGGCGATTGTAGGACAAGACTTGGGAGAGGGAGGCTGATGTATGAGAATAGTGGTTGGATCTGTTCGGGGTTTCTTCTTCTATGCCACACTAGGGAAATTCAGGGACAAATTTCTTTAAGGGGGGAAGTTTGTAAGAACCCAGATCTTATTTTCATGTATTTTTTCCTTTTTTGGTTGTTTTTTATAAAAAGCGGAATTTCTCAAAATTTCCAAAGTACACACCATGTAGTTATGAGTACATGTTGTGTACTCGGTTACCACGGTTAGCCGTGTGTTGGCCGTGTAGTGGCCACACACATGGCCGTGTGGGGTTGAATTGGAGGCAGCATAATGTGGTGTATAGAAATAGAAAGTACATGCTGGGTACATCCAATGTACTCGCTGTGTATTTTCTTTCTTTTCATTAAACGGACTTTGGTCACGTCTAATCGACAAAACACCCTTCTTCTAGGTCACATTCAGCCGAGAAAACTCATACGATCACAATATTTATCCTAGCCCCCGAGCCTCCGTCTGATCTCTAATTCGACTTTCATCGATTGCATTGGGATCACCACTGTATGTTCTTTCTTCTTCTTTAGCATCATTTCATGATTCCTCTTCTTTCTCAAGTTATCACCTGTTGAATGTTTTAGACATTTTTGTAGATCTACAGTATTCTTGGGTGATTCAAGGATTTAGGTTCACATATAGCGATCTCCCAACACTGAGGTAGGTGGTTTATGCCTTTCCTTTGAAAGTCTTCGAGTAATATTTGAAATTTTTCCCAATACGATGGAATGGGGTATTGTGGATTACATGTTTTAACCTTGTTAATTTCCTTCCATTCATGTATGCTTGCGTAGAGGTTTATTGTATATGAATATGGTTGATATATTTGTCTTGGATGTGTTTTAAAATGATTTGTTATGTGTACGACCATTGGTCCTATTTAGCCTATTAGACCACCTTGCCATGCTTTCCCATGGCTAGTTGTAGGATGATGTGATTATTGTTATTTGGCATGCGTGATATTCTATACAATGTTTAGCCAGTAAATTTAGGTGGTTTACTTTGGTCGTATTTCACTACTATGCTTTTTTGACTTACACAAGGCTGTAGGATCCTAGTGTAGTATACTATAAGGGAGATTGACCATGTGAGCTTCCTCAGTGAGTCTTTGATTACATTAGACTATAAGGGGATTGACCATGAGATCTTCCTCAGAGAATCATTGATCAGATTAGACTATAAGAGGAATTGACTGTGTGATCTTCCTTAGAGATTATTTAAACCACTTTTGGATATAAGGGGAATTAACCATGTGAGCTTCCTCAGAGATTCATAGAAAATAATTGGATGAAAGGGTAATTGACCGTGGGATATTTCTCAGAGAGTCTTTGATTACATTAGACTATAACGGGATTGATCGTGTGAGCTTCCTAATAATTTCTCTAAACAACTTTTGGATATAAGGGGAATTGATCATCTGAGCTTCCTCAGAGAGTCATTGACCACACTTGTCTATAAGGTTAATTGATCGTGCGAGCTTCCTCAGAGAGTCATTTATACATTTAGACAATAAGGGGAATTGACTGTAAGTGCTTCCTTAGAGAGTCCTTATATATTGTTATGACTAAACTATAGTGGATAGGATTCGTGTACTTCCTATATGGTTACCTTGCTTGATTAGCGACTTATATGATATGTGGAACTATTTATTACTAAGTACTTTCTTGTTTATTGCATCTTTTATTATTACCAAACATATATATTCACTGACTATTAGGAATAGATATTTGGGTGGTTGCCTACTGGGATTTAGTCTCGCACCCTATTTGGGTCATGTTTTTTGACCCAAATAGATAATATTTTTGCAGGTATATATAAGGTAAATCTCCCTTCGAATTCATGTTGTTGATTGACTATATAGCTGGAGAGCATGGGACCATGCTATGGATTGCGAGGATGAGAAGTTGTTTACTTGCCTTCTTTTGTGTTTGGTTTAGCACTGTTGTATTTTGGCATTGTGATTTGGCTTCCTGCTTTACTAGACATATGTATCATTCATCATTCATATATATACGTGTGTTCTCTAGTTTATTATTTTCCAGTCTTCTGTTGTTTAATTTTGTATGGATGATCAATTTTTCTTCTATTGATATTGTTTTTCTTTCATTTTGTTACTCTGCCAATGAGGGCATGGTTTCCCCACTATCACACCTAAGGCCCTCACTGCTTCTATACATCCTCTGTCATTCGGGTAAATTCACTTGACGCCATGTGACCAACCTGGTACGGGGCGCCTCTGGGTGGATTTCGGAACCCGGACGTTACAAATATGTTTTGAAAATAACATTCTTTTAATTTTATAAATGATGAAGTTTTTTACATTTTACCAAATATGTGAAAGAAAATATTTATTTTAATATATATAACATGAAATGAATTTCCCAAAATCATGGCCACGCAATGTATTGAATCATCCTTTACAATTTTACATTTTCATTTTCAAAGAAAATTTTTTCCTTTGTTTTTTTTAATTTTTTATAATTTTTTATGTGGTTTGAAAATGGAAATGATATTTTTCTCAAGAATTTATGTATGAAAATTTAATGGTATTTATATTTATCTAATACTAAAACCAATAATATAAAAGATTATTTACAAGGGATATCATCCAAGGATAACACAATTATTATTCCTATAAATTTATTTTTATGATAAAAATATTTCTAGAAAACCTATTAATTTATCAAAGGATATTTTATGATGAAATTTTTCAGAACACCATTTCTTTTCATTGGTTTTGATATGATGAATGTTCTATGATATTTTGGAACAAAAATTTATTATTTTCCATTACCTAGTGGGTGGTACCTGGATCTATTTCTAATACATTAGGTAATGATGGACAAATCATGAGGTTTATAGGATATATGTGAACCTAATTTCATGATCACAATTTATTATGTGGGTTTCATTTTCATATCCACATGATTAAGAATCAACCTAAATTTCATACCCATAAGAATATTCTGAGACCCATATTTAGACTCTATAATATTAAGAATATACCTAAATTTCATGTCTATAAGATTATTTGTGGGCCTTATTTTCATTTTTATGTGTTTATGTGTTGACCCCTCGTTCGTGTCTATTGATTATGTGTGGACATGGTCTCATGTCCATATGATTATGAGTGTTCCAGATTTCATGTCCTTAATATCATTAGTGAACTTGTTTCTATTTATATATGTTCACAAAGCTAAAATATTTTGTATATGACAACAAATCATGTATTATGCCAATTCCATTCTCCCATGGATCATATTATTTGATTCAATTATTTTTCAGGCCTTATTAACTACCATGATTAATTCCATGACCTGTGATTATGATCTATGATATGTGATATATATATTTAAAATGTTATTATATTTTCTCTAACACTATTTCTCATATTATATTAATGTGATCATTAATTTCCCCATAGTTACCCATAATGAATGTTAGTGAACTCCCATTCATATGTTTCCCATTCCCTAAGTTTGAATGGTATTTGGGAAGATATTTCTATTAATTTTGATGGTTTTAATAACTTAATGAGATACCCTTATCAATCATGTTTTAATTTTTCCATGTTACCAATGTCAGCAGACATATATGATTATAGAATTCATAGTATTGTTATGAAATGAATATTAATGTAAAAAAGATGAAATATCAATATATGAAAATAATGGTTCATTATATTTGGTAGCAGATAAAAGATTTTCTAACCTCTTGAAAATAAAATGAGAAAAAAATTGTGATAACCCTAGAGATTTGTCTATGTATATAATAACTTCCTCATGATTTGGTAATGATCGTGGATGCAAATGCTAAACATATGGTGTTATGTACTAAAAATAAGGTATATTTATTTAGACATCCAATGAATGATTTTTTCAAAATTATTTTGTTTTCCACATAGATTATCATTGATCATGATTAGATTTGTGTTTTATTTTATAGATATAACCTAAATGAATCATGAGATATATGAATTTTATGTATAGAGAAATTTCCATCTTCTTCAGAAACCAATTGGATTAACAGTTGGGATTCAATATCATGTCGCTATGCTCACTAAACATTCTCAATATAATTAGGGTAACATGGGTCATTTTGAATATATAAATTCACCATTAATTGATAATCATGATATTTAATCTTTTATGGAAAAATATCTAACCTCTTTCCCTTAGTCTTATAATATACTAGTTTCTAAGAAATAGATCGGCGCATTGAAAACAATATATTTTTTCCATTGGTTCTTAAACCATGAAAAATTGTGCCCTAATTGTCCACTGTTTTAATGTTGAATTCTATCAATGGTGAAATTTTGTTAATCATATGGGTAAATAAGTGGAAATTAAATCCATGGAATAGGGTGACTTTATTGGAATTTTTTAGTAAGTATTTCCCTTGTATTCTACATACAAAAATAGAAGAGTAATCATGTGAACATAATAAAAAGGACGTTGAATCCACTGGTACCTATGAGGATAATATTACTAGTCCTTCTAGGTATGATTCTTTTTTAATCATCTTCCATGAAAGAAAAATTATTTTATTCATTAGTTTTTAGAAAAAAATGTCTTTAAATGAAACACTAAATGTAACAAAAAAATTATATCAATGAAATTTCCATTCTTATAATTATTTCATATAGTAAAAATCAATTAAAATCACATAGATAACACAATTCAGACTTTATAAATAAATAATGAATGAAATAAGAGGTACCTCTCGAACATATACCAATGAAATAGTAACTTGACAATATGAATAGTAATATTACCCTTATGAATAGTAAGTCATCCAAATTAATAGTAACCTCGCCCATGAAAGTATAAATAAAATTTAGGCGTCTCATATATGAGATTATGATACAATTATTTCATAGTATAAGTTAATGGATATTTTAGTAATTATTAATTCATTGTTGTTATTTTTGTAAGTCCTAAATATTCAATTAAAATTTTATAATTAATAAATTGATTTAAAATAAATTTTATTCATAAATTACTATTTTTTTGTTTTATGATTTTAAGATAATATTATGTGACCTTAGTTAATTTTTTAGATTCTTATAAAATTAGTTAAAAATTTAAAATCAATATTTTTTAAGTTAATGATGATTTAAATTAAATATTGAATTCCTCATACATAGAAACTTATTTTATTAGAATGGAGTTCATTTCTTAATTCTACACATAAAAGATATTTAGGGTTAATTTTTGGTATTTTTCTAAAATACTCTATCTTTTAGCAAATATTAAAATACGGTAATTTACGATAAATGTTATATACATGAATTATTGAGTCATAGGTGAGTTCTGGATGATTTTAAATCATAATATTAGACTAAAATTTATTATTTTAAAATATTTAATGATAATTCTCAAAATATTCATATCGTTCAGCAAAACTAATAAACAAATGAATAAAATATTCAAAAAGACCTCTCTCTTCCAATATAAATACCAACCTTTCACCTCACACCTTCCACACATTGAGACTAGTCAAATATCTGCCACAAAAATTCACAAAACCCTTCACCATATATAGAAGATCTTGGTCTCATCAAAATACAAAATTTAATACCCTTAAGTAGGTTATCTATGAAGTGAGATCTAGAGGTAAAAATCCCCTTTATTTTATTTTATTTCATTTCAATTTATTTTATTTTCTAATCAATACCTAACCTCCCCTATCCAAAGTGACATGATAAATAAATTATAAATTATATAATTTAATTGTATCATGTTAATTTAATAACCATCATCCAAATCCTTTCCCCCTTTCTTTTATTCAATAATTGAAAACATCTTCTATAATGTGTCAATTTATCAACATCATGGAAGATGCATATTCATTTCCCATTAACACATTAATAAATGGTCATAAAAAAATTTTATTCTTAAAAATAATTTTAATATATGTATTACATCCTATTTATTGTTTTGGATTCATTATATACACGCTATTTTAATTAATGAAACAAAAAAACATTCTGATTATTGAAACCCATCAAAATAATCTAAATGAGCATCACTAGTGACTTATCTAATTATTCATCCTCATTACAAATATAATATGACTAATATAACCATTTAATATTTTATCTCTTCATTAATAAAATGTAATTCCAATTCTTGAAAATTATATACATTTTACATGAACTTTATTACTTATTAACACAGAAAGTGATTATGAAAACCATGAAAGTTAATGCTCTCGAAAAATGAAATTAAAATCTAGAACTCATAAATAAGGCCATAAATGAGATTAATAAGACTATAATGAATCAGGAAAATGCAAAAAAGGATTTTAATTAAATAATATATGGATTTAATTATATTAACTAGGACATTACGATCAAGTGTATAACACTTTCAGACAAAAGGTAAGGGTTTCTTCCCAAACATCCATTTCATTCAGGTTATGATTTATTCCTCTATACATAAATTTAATTCTTAATTATTTTGATATAATTACTGTAGAAAATTTTTATGCATCCCAAAATCCAATTTCCATATCATGTCACCATTCATTTATAATTAATACATGTTTTCAAGGTTCCCTTCGAAATTCTTTTTGATACGCAATCCCAATTAAAGTGAACTTCTCAATTTCATATCCCTTTTAATGTACCATCTATTATATGTTTAAGAAACTATTATTTTACTAAAATATTTTATTTTTTCAGGAAAAGGAATAATTTTTGTTCTGTTTTTATACAAACAATTATGAAAAATACCAATGATTTTTTCAAAAGCGGTCTTATTTGCAATGTAAAACAGGGGTATTTCTCCCAATAATTACTTGATTATTTTACTAGATTATATTATTATATTTGAACAGATCTATTGAATTTTTTTCTTTTTTGAGATTTACCTATTATTATTATTATCATATCCCATATTTTATTAGATGGTTTATGATCAGTTTGAATGTGGATGTGCAACCATTACACTGTTCTCCATACTACTAAGAATAGTTAGTGATTATGATTATATATATTGGAATGTTTTTTATAATACACATGTATATGATGTTTCTTTTTATAACCATTAATATTTTAATTTAACTGAACTTATCAAGTGATTGGTGGGGCCCTATATCGCCCATCGATACATCAGTAGGTCTCATGAGACAAAGAAGAAATAGATTTTATCCAAGTCCTTAAGCATTTATTTTCAAATGTCTTGGATGAGGCCTTGAGGATATGTTTCACATGTATATTATTATGAATTCACACGTTAATATATTATTATTTGATAAATAATATTATTATTTTACTACTAAAAAATCCATTGTTATGTTCTATGTGATTATTTATTTATTTATTTTTTCTTTTCATATCATGTTCCCAATTCTATTCTAATGGAATGTGTTTTAGTAATTCTATATTCCTTATTGTTTACACTGTATTATGTTTTATTACATACCCTTATTAAGTATATAAGATCATCCCTTCATTATGTTTTATTTTTTCCTTCTTTATAAAGATGAATATTATGAATGACTTGAATGGTTAATCTTAGAGTATTTGGTTGTTACCATTGGAGTTTATTTTATTAATTCCATTTAAATTGTAATGAAAAGTTCATGTTTGTAATATGGTTCCCAAAACTACTAAATCAATCGGTTCTTTTGGATTTATGTGTTTTATATATGACAATTTCATAATGTATGGCACCGGATCTGTGAAACTATGGTTAGAGTCTTTACCATTGGTAGTATAAGAAGTTTCATAGAAACAATAAAAACTAGATTTAGAAAATATAGATTATGAAAAAAAACCGTAAGATAGACATTGAGGATAATTATAGAAAAACATCCAAATAATTTGGTAAGTCTGATAGAATTTGTGTCTTCTATTAAATACTTCCATCTCATGATACTACAAGTGGGTGTGGTTCTGGAATAGATATAACTCTGGATAATATCTTTGATAAGGTGTCACGGGTCTGTCTCAGGGTAACCATGTACATGAAAACAGGCCTTAAGGTGCACCTAGTTTGACACTCCTAGGAGATATTATTAGGATAATTAATATTTTATTTTAAAACCATAATGAAGAATTAACAAATAAATATATCCCCAAAGAAAACATGTCTATGATTATTTGATTAGATATTTATAAATTTTATGTTTATGTTATGTTTTTTTCTTGTTCAACGTTATGCATTATGATTCATACATGTATTTAAATGTATGCCATTTTTTAGAAATAGAGCATTGTAGAAGGAAATTAAACTCTATAAATACTTGTATTCCATGTAGGGATTTACCCCCTATGCAAGATAATGTTGTTGTTACTAGAGTTTTGACTGGATCTAAGAAACTTATAACTATATTTGGATAGTTGACTCTGGTTATGAACAATAACCACACCCTTATAGAGCATCTTGATCAGAAACATGAAGGAGAAATATTGGACCACTTTATGTGATATAATCCTCAATCATTCAATGAGACTATGGACCCATTTTTCCTAGAGTAGTGGATAAGCTACTTAGATAATATATTTCTAGCTTTGGGATGTAATGAAAGGGAGAAGTTTATTAGGGTACTTTATTGTCTCTTCAGAGATGCTCATCAATGGTGGTAGTTTATTGAAAATAAAAAGGAGTTCAAATAAATTTAAAATATTTAAAGTAATGACATTAGTAAATGCATCCTAGAAAATATTTTTCCTTGAAAGTAATAAGAGGATGTGGAGAGGAAAATCTTGAGTCAGAAACAAAAGGAGGATGAAAAATTGAAAATTATAAGGCCAACATTATAAGGTTAAAAAATAATTACAAAGACTACATACTTAATCCAATGAGAAATGTCGATCAATTATTTTGTGGTTTAAAATAATTCTTTTGAAGGGTACTGGTCTCCCAAAATTTCTCATCATACGAAGATATTGTGTCTTGTTATACCAAGATAGAGAAATAATTCTCTAATTTCTATGACTGTAAGGAAATAATTAGATAGTAATAGGGTGTAAGATTTAAAAAATAATAGGAGGAATAAAGAGGTGATTGTTTCATACTGTGATAATAATGAGTTGAAAAACATAGTACTTTCCTGAAGGTATTCCTTTTTTACAAGTGTATAGAAAAAGGACACCAAGCACGTGATTTCAAGGGATAAAAATAAGATACCATAGTTCAATGATACAATTTAAAAGATATGGGACATTATGAAAATTATTTTCCAAAGTGTAAATGAAGCATTACCCAAAAAGGAAAAGGGATCCTAGCCAAGAATATGTGATCCAATATTATGAGGTTAAAGGTCATAATGTTGTTGTGGCCAATAATTTAATCATTTATTCAATGTTATCCAACTATTTATTTGATTCTGGATCATATAATTATTTTATATATTCATAATTTCCCAAGAAAATTATTCATTTCCCTTTTTATTTAATAAAATATCATTTAGTCAGAACTCATATGTGAAGTATCATTGCAAAAAATATGTTTCGGTCAGTCCACTTTATGACACATAAAAATGATTTAAATGATGAAGTTATCATCATACAAATGATTTAATTTTATATAATCCATAGTATGGATTGTATTTTAAACATTGATGTGAATATATATTGCAACAAGAATGAATTCATTATTTTTTAGGAAAATTTAGAATATCTTTTCATTAGAGTAAAAACATCATCTTCTAGTTCATATCTGGATCCTTCAATAGTTTCCCTACTAAATTAAATTATTGTTGATTATGAGAAAAATACATCTATGTATGGGGAAAGAAATCTTTAAATTTAATATGTGATGATTGTGAAATAATATATTGATGTATTCCTAGAGGATTACTAGGAAATCTTCCATAGTGGGAAGTAGATTTCTCTAATGATTTAATTCCTATTGCAAGACCTATATCAAAGAATTCTTATAAAATGTCTACATTTGAATTAGTATATATTAATAAAAAACTAGATGAATTCAGTTATAAATTATTTATTTACCATAGTGTCTCTCCATTAGGATCCCTTGTTCTTTTTCTCAATAATATAGATGGATCCATGAGGTTATTCATTGATTATAGGAAAGTTAATGTCATTACAAAAAAGTACAAGTATCCCATACCATGTATTGATGATTTATTTGATAAAATTCATGGAGGTAAATATATTTTAATTATTGAACTTTGATCTGGATATCACCAATTTCTTGTGAGGAAGAAATATATTCCAAAGATAGCATTTCAAACTAGTTATGGAAATTATGATTTTACAGTATTACCATTTGGACTAACTTATGCACCCTCTATTTTATGGATATAAGGAATTGATTTTTCATTGAATATTATGATGATTTTATTTTTGTGTTTACTAGTGATATATTTATATATTTGAATAGTAATTTGGACTATGGGAACAACTTTTGGGTTGTTCAAGAAGCTTAGATAGGAAAAGAGTTATATTGGATGTTTAGAGAGTGTGAATTTTAGTAGAAAAAAGTTTATTTTCTTGGACATAATGTCTCTAAAGATGGAATCTTAGTTGATAATATGAATCAAAATGTGTTTACAGAATGTACAACACCTACAAACAAAACATTGGTATGTATTTTTTTGTTTTAGAAGGTTCCTTTTGATGTTACATTCATTACATTGCCTGATTAGCTAACATGTTGACCAAGATTAATCATAAAGGGGTTATATTTATTTTGAAAAGGTAATGTGAAGAATGGTTTTATGAACTGAAGAAGATATAATTGAATGATATGATCTTGATCTACACTCATGAAATGGCTGGTTTTTGATTTATAGTTAGGCATCAATGAAAGGAAATTGATGTGTCCTTATACCGATTAAAAGAATTATTTATTAAGCATTAAAGAAAGTTAAAAAAACCAAAACATTACTATCCAATTCATGATCTTGAGTTTGAAGTTGTTATAATTGCTCTGAATGTATGGAGACACTATCTCTATGGAGAAATATGTTAGATATATACAGATCACAAGAGTGTGAAATATATCTTCTCATATAATGAACTCGACATAAGGAAAATGAGATGGCTCGATCTCTTAAAGGATTATGAGTTCTCAATACACTACCACCAAGGGAAGTATAATAAGGTAACATGAGAATTGAGAAGGAAGGATCGTGGAGTTATAAAGAAAATAAGATTGAAAAAGATCCTATGTACATGGATATAGAAAATATGGATACAATAATTATCATGTATGTTGAAAAATAATTAATTTTAAATTGGATGAACAAAAATATTTATTGTAATGGATTAAATTTTCTCATTCTAATGGTGAGAATCGTCAAATGAAAATTATAGCTTTGAATGATATGATGTTTTTGGACATCATGTATGAAGATGGAATTATGAAATTTGGGAGGAGGTTATTTGTTCCCTCTATAGCCAAGATAAAGATGGAGTTATTGGAAGATTCACATAGATCAAATTTCTATATACATCACGGTAGAACTATGATGTATAGATATTTGAATGAACATTTCTAGTGCGATAATATGAAACACGAAATTTATGTTTATGTATCAAGGTATTTAGTATGTCCGTGCGTGATGGTCAAAATACAATATACTAGAGGATTCATGAAACCCCTTCCTATTTCCCCACAAAAATGGGATGATATTACTTTGGATTTTGTCACTAAATTTCCAAAACACTCTAATAAATAATGATGCAACATGGGTAATTATTGATTGATTTACCAAATCATCACAATAAGGGATGATTTTCCTATGGAGCCCCTAGTACGACTCTATATCAATGATGTTGTAAGACATAATGGATCACCTCTTTCAATTTTTTCTAATTGTGATCTCTGATTTACATAAAAATGTAGAAAAATAATCAAAAACATTTAGATACTAAGATTCATTTGAGTAATGTTTATCACCCTCAAACTGATAGGTAGACTAAAAAGAGCACTCAATCATTATAATACATTTTGATATCATGCTCACTCAACTTTAAAGGTATGTGGGATCAGTATTTTCCATCGGTATTATTTTCCTTAAATAATAATTTTCTTTCATGTATTCAAATTGAATCATATTAGGTATTGTATAGAAGGATATTTTATACACCAACTTGTTGGGATGATGTTGATGACAGGAAGCTTATAGGCCCTAATCTTGTGTAGGAAACAAATGCGAAGGTATAGAATATTCAAACCCATATCGAAGAATTTAAAAGTAGGAAAAAGATATATTTGTATAATCTATTGATGGAATTGGAATTTTGTTTTGGAGATCATATTTTTTTAAAATTATATCCATGTAAGGGTGTTATAAGATTTGGAACAAAAGGGAAACTATTTCCCATGCACATTGGTCCTTTTGAAATTTAGGAGAGAATTGGAGTTGTGTGTTATCATTTAGAAATGTCACCTAACCATCCAAAAGTAAAAAATGTGTTCTAAATATCTTTGTTAAGGAAGTAAATTCCAGACCCAACACATGTACTCACTTTTGAAGGAATAGATTTGCATCATGAATTATGATACTATGAAGAGGCTATCCAGATTCTGGATACTAATGATCAATTGTTGAGGAATTGGATGACACAGTTGGTAAAGGTACATTGGTGAAATCAAGAAATTGAAGAGTCTACATGGGTTCTAGAAGAACTTATTATCAATTACTACCCCAATCAATTTATGAGGTTACATTATGATATTTTGAGGATGAAATTTTTATAGGAGAGGATAATTTAATGAACAAAAATTCGATCAATGAAATTTCCATTCTAATAATTATGTAATATAAAATTAATCAAATAAAATAACATAGAGAACAGAATTCAAACATTATTAATGACGAATAAATGAAATAAGAGATATTTCAAGAAGTTAAGGAACCCATACCGATAACATAGAAACATGACCCTAGGAATACTAATATGACCCATATTAATAGAAAACCAAATAATTTAATAGAAACATCACCCATCAATGTATAAATAAAATTTAAACATATCATAGTTGACATTAGGATATAATTATATCAAAGAATGAGTTAATAAATACATTATATATTATTAATCACCTTTTGGTGTTTTTATATGTCATAAAAATTTAATTAAAGTATTAAAATTAATTAAATGTTTTAGATGATAATATATATCTAAAAAATGTTTTCCTGAATTAATATTTTTTGTCTTATGATTTTAGGTTAATTTTATGAGACCTCATTTAATTTTTTAAATTGTTACAAAATCAATTTTAAATTTCAAATCAGTATTCTCGAGTAAATGGTGTTTTTAATTAAAAATTATTTTTCTCAAATTAATAAAAGTATTTTCAAAAATGGGTGTTCATTTTTTAATTCTAAACATCAAAAAATGGTAAGGGTGAATTTGTTTTTCTAAAATAATGGAATTTTTTTGAATAGTAAAATACAATAATTTATGATAAATGTTTAATACATGAATTATTGATTCATATGTTATGTATGGATTATTTAATCCCATAATCTAAAACTATCCTTAATTATGTTGATATATTGTCTAATAATTCTTAAACTCTTCATAGTCTTGATAAAAAATAATAAAAAATTGAAAAAAAATATTATAAAATCACCCCTCCCCTCCATTATAAATACCACCCCTTGCACCCCATTATCCTCACACCATCTGATATTCTAGAACTATAAAATTTATTCACATTAAATTTAACAATCCTCTACCCGATATCCAAGATCTCATGGCCTCATCAAAACAACAAAACCAATACCCTTAAGGTGGTTCTCAATGAGGATAATTTTCGAGGTAAAAATCATCTTTTTTTATTTTCATTCAATTCCATTTATTTTATTATACATCCCTCACCTACCCAATAAAAAGGGACATGATGACTCTAGTATAATTTATATTCTATAATTATATCATTTTGATGTATTATCCATCATCAAACTCCTTTATCTCTGTCTTTAATTCTATAAATAAAACATCGCTCGTGATATGTCGATTTACCGACAACATGGATGATGAATCTTTAGATCCCATTAACACCATAAAGGCTTGTCATAAACCAGTTTTTTTCATTAAAAAATTATAATATATGTATTAAATCATATTTTTGTTTCTAGAACCATTACATACACGTGATGTTAGTTAATAAAACAAAACTCATTTTTGATGATCGTAAAACCGTCAAAATAATCTAAACGTTTATCACTAATGACTTATCTAATGATTCATCCTAATCCAAAATAACAATATGAATTATATACCCATTTAAATGTTATTTATATTCATTAATAACATATATATCAAATTATGGATAATTTCACCCATTTAACATGGACTCATTACTTTTAAAAAAGTTAACTGATCATGAAAACCAAGAGAAAAATGCACCTGAATAATAAACTTCAATGTTATAACTCCTCAATAAGTCCATAAATAAACTTATTAAACCAGTAAGGAATCAAATAAATTTATAAAAGGTTCTTCATTAAACAATTAATGGATTTAATTCGATTATACAAGACATCAAGGCGAATTGCAGAACACATTCAGACATAAGGTAAGGGTTTCTTCCGGAACCTCTGTTTCCATTCGAGTTATGATTTCGTCCTCTATAAACCAATGTAATTCATATTTATTTTTATATAATTATTCTAAATAATTCATATACATTCTAGAATCATGTTTTTAGATCATTTCATCTTTCGTTTTTATTCTTTAGGGGTTTCTTCTCAATTGTTCTTCATACGCAATACCAAATAAAGGGAATGTCTCGATTTCTAATCCATTTTTAAAGTTCCATCCATAGTCTATTTTAAGACACTGCTGATTTTATAAAATAACTATTTTTTCATTGAAACAAATGTTTTCTCATTTCTTGTTTTACACAACCAATTATGTCAAATACAAATGATTTTACTAGACTATTTACATATATGAGAACACATTGATGAAATTTTATTCTTTATTAAGATTATAAACATTTTATTATATATAATATTTTATTAATGGTTTATGATCAGTTTGACTGTGGATGTTATATCTTGATATTGTTCCCCATTCTACACAAAAAATTTAGTGATTATATTTATATATTGTGGAAGGTTATCTGCATTTCATATATATATATGATGTTAATATTTTACCCCATTCATATAGGAAATACATAGAATGTAGAATGTGATGGGTAGACCTGATATAGCCCTTTCATGCATCAGTAGGTCCCACTTGTCAAAATAGGAATAGATTTTGGTTGAGGCCTTAACCATTTATTTTTAGATGTCTCGGATGAGGCCTTGATGATATGTTTCAGATTTCTGGAATTATGAATTCCCACATTATGATATGTTTATTTTAATTATCATGTGATTATTTGAATAGTATAGTATCCATGGTTATGTTTCATGTTATTATGTATACTTCATTGTTTATTCAGCTTATATTCATTCCATATCATGTTTATGATTATGATCTAATGGAGTGTGTTTTTTGAAAATCACCATCAATTATTGTTTATATTAGCTTTTACTATATTAAGTACCCTTACTCACCACTTTATCTCACCCCATTATAGAGATATATGTTTCCCCCAGATATGAATATAAATATTATGAATGACTTGAAGGGTTATTCATACAGATTTATGGTGATAGTAATGGATATTTTATGTTGTTTGTTCATTCAATTTATAATGTAAACTTCACGTATGTATTATTGTTTGAAAAAAATACTAAACTAATTAATAATTTTGGATTCAATTATTGTATATATGGAAATGTAATAATGCAAGGCACCAGCTCTAAGAAACTAGGTTCAGTGCACCTACATTATAGTCTATTAATAAATCATTTTATGTGCACTGAAAATGGAAATAAAAGTTGGGAACTGTAACACCCGAGATTTTTATGAGAAATATTTTGTTTTTATACATCATCAAAGGAATATTTCACAACACAAAACACTAGCTTGGCTTACTTTACATGCAATCGCGGACTTCCTCGATAGCTTTCGTGGTACGCAATACCGAGTTTCACTAAACAACGATATGCTATTATAATATTATTAAAACTAGCCATTATGAATAGTAATACCCACTTTTAAAAATTTTGAAAATTTTATCTTACAAAATGGACTTTATTTTTGGATTCGTAATATCAAAATTAGACTATGGTGAAATTTTGGTATTTTTCTGAAAACATTCAATTTTTGATAAATAGTAAAAACACTGGGTTACTATTTAAAAACCGACTTTTTATTTAAATAATTATTTATTTTATTTAAATTTTTTTAGGTAAAAATTGATACATAATACCTATATAATTTCAATTCAATTCATTGGAGTCATTTTATAATAATTTTAGATATATAAAAATTTTATTGAACTTTTCAGCGTCTTTTACCCACCTCCTAGAAAAATTTGAAAATTTACATAAAACTTAATTTTATCAGTTATGTGAGTGAAATTTCGAAAATCCGAGAGACGCGGTTAATATCAAAGACTAAAATGTGGTTCAATGAGAAGAAAATAATTTTTGGTGAATAGTAGCTTTTTATTTTTTTTACCACGGTTAAAAGTAAATAGGGTAAT
This sequence comes from Viscum album, assembly GCA_963277665.1. Taxonomy (NCBI): domain Eukaryota; kingdom Viridiplantae; phylum Streptophyta; class Magnoliopsida; order Santalales; family Viscaceae; genus Viscum; species Viscum album. The sequence continues at coordinate 1,245,869,378 of OY728141.1, read as the reverse complement.
TAAGGGTGAAAATGATATTATTATTATCCTAACACATGTCCTAATTATATTGGATAAGTTTAATTCTACCTAAAACAACCTTATGAATAAAATATGACCATTTAGGCCCACTTGGATTAGATTAGAACATTTAATATTATTTTATTTAAAGAATAGTTAAAATAGTTAAAATCAATGTTTAATAACTAAAAATTTGTTAATATAGGGTAATAAAAAATATACATTCAACTATAAATATTAATTATAAATATAAAAAGATTTCCTACATAATAGTATTTTATTTATAATTTTGAGACATTAAATAATTTAATTTATTTATGACATAATGATGATGCAGTAATTATATTATTAATGAAATATTAACATAATTGATGTTATAAATACCCAAATAAATGTATTTTGAGACTTTTTATGAATTAAAATAATTTTCTAGATTAATATGACATGTTAGTATTTATTTTATTTACTTTTTTCGAACTAATATTTCGGTTATGATTTTCACAAAAATCAATTACCAAATAGTTTCAAAATTGACATAAATATCGTTTTTAAAACAAATATTATATTATTAATTGTTATTTTATTTATAAAAATCTAAGGTTCGGCCAAATGACTTATATAAAGTTATATATATTAATAATAAACAAATTGGGGTTCGTTTGTCTTGTTATAGTAAGTTTATTAACTTTATACTGTAAGAAAACAAGAAGACACGGTAAAAGTAAAATTATTTAACTTAAAGTTAAATCTAAATGATAAGGTTAAAATAGAAACCTAAACTTTTCTAAATTCTATTGTATGAGAGGTTTTTGACCCATACCCACCTTATCTTTGAAATAAATCAATTTAGATCTATTAATCACCGAATATGACATTATAATAAAATAATATTTTTAGTTTTTCCAAAGGTGCCCCTCACCTCCCTTATAAAAGGAAACCTCATACCTCTCCTCCTCACACCACTTTGATCCTTAATTCTCAGACAAACCCAGAAGAATTCTTTTCCCCACTTCTCTAGAAACATCTTAGAGGTCCTGGTCTTCTTCAAAGACCATTTTTGTTCCCTAAGAGGAGGTCTCAAAGAGGCGCTTCAAAGAAGAGGTAATGTCCGTTACCGATTCTTTCAACTTTATTTCTTCTTCTACTTCTTGTTCTTTAGTTGTTTCATTATGAAGTAATAAAATTAGTATCACTCATATACTGATATGTTATTATAATTATGAATCAACCCTATTTCACCATCTATCCATCCTACGGAAAACGAAATCACCGCACGTGCGTACGTACGGAATACCGTCTCCACGCCGTGGTGTAATCTATTTTCCACCACCACCTTACATGGATTGGTATAATGGTTTAAATAATAACTATATATGATTATTTTAAATTTATATTGATTATGAAATAGTATACATACACTCCAATACAATTCCACAATCATGGGAACGATATTATCGCTCGTGCGTACATACGGAATACCGTCTCCATGATGTGATGCGACTCGTTCTACATGATCTTCATTGTATAATGATTATATAAATGAATTGAATGAATAAATATGATATATATTACACTAATTCTATTCTGTAAATGACGTATCTATAACCTAAAAATAAGAATAAGAATTTATTCGACAAAACACACATAAGAACAAAAAGTAATAAACACTCGAATAACAAGTAGCAATGAAATATTACTAATAGGAAGCTAAGAATATGACCATATATGATATCATAAAAATAATTATGATTCTGAAATAAGTCAATGACATTATTTAAATCATTATACAGGAGGTTCAGACACTTATGAAGCAAATCGGACCTAAGGTAAGGAAAAATCTCACAATCTCATTTTTATCCGAGATTGTTTATGCTTCAGAATTTACTGGGGAATAATTATCATCCCCATCCATGTTTCCTCAATATTTAATGTTAATTATATCCTCCTATAATTTTTTAAATCCAATTTTACCCTTCGTTGAGTTTTTAGTAAAAGATATGAAAGGAATCTTTTGTTGGTTTTCTTATGAGGTACTTTTTGACTTTTTCAGCCAAAGTACGAGAAGAATGTTTTTTTAACTTATATTGAATGAATGGATTTTTAGAAAATTATTTCCAAGAATATTACTTTACACATTTTCATGTTTATTTTTAATCAACTTATTTTAGTTTAAAATTGTATGACATCTTAAGAAAGGAAAAATGTTTTTGAAGTAGAAAGGATATTTTCCTCAAGAATGAAGTTAAAGTGTTTTATCAAAATTATTTTCCATCTAAGACAATATAGTGTTATGTTTCTATCACTATTTTTACATTGATTTATGAAGGAATTTTTTTATGAAGTATTTTTATCTTATATGGGTTATGTTATGATGGCACGATGTTTAAGAACCCCTTTTTTATTACATGGGTTATGCTATGATGTATGGTTTATGATTTTGTGGAACACATAAGAATGGTTTCATTATGATATGGGTGGGACCTATATCTCCCTCCAATTCATTGGGTAAATATTTATATCACATGATATAGACATGGCTGGAATGGCAGGTTAATCCGGTTCAGTGAAACAGGACTGAAATGAGGAGTGAACTCGGTTTAGAAGTGGACTTTGTCTGCTAAGATAGTCTTGGCAATGAGTCTTGACTACTAAGAAATGATTCTCTATGATTATGTGTGTATGCCACAAAGATTCATGTTTTATGTTATGATTATTGGGATTACATTTCCCCACTATGATTTATCCCATGTTATTAAATTATGATCTTTTTTGCAGGTTAAGATTTCCAAAATGTTATGTTCATATGAATATGATGTGATTGATATTTCTTTTGTTTACCCTTACTAAGCATTTGAGATCACTCTTTTGTATGTTTTCTTTACCCATGTCAAAATGAAGGTTATTAAGTAGGATATTCCAAAAAGGGACTCTAGATATGATGAAATAAATGGGAGACAGTGTAGATGCTTTATGAACTAGTTGTTTATGTTTCCCAGTTTCTAAAGACACTATACCTATATGGTCCTTTCATGGTTTTTCTATATGTTGTAATAAGTGTGCTTCAATTTTTAAGAAATAACAATGTATGTAAAGTATGGGTCGTTATAGTTGGTATTAGAGGAAAGTTATAGTCAACCTTTGGAAACTAGGATGTGAAATCCTTAGTAAGAACCCTAAGGATAAGTCTAAGAATAGAACACAATCTTAGTGTTTTAGAAATGTCCATGAACAACCTAGGATAAGACCTTAAGTGTGAAATTTTATTCTTGATTATGTGGTTTTTATATTATAATTAGTGTTTCTCACACTATTCTTCTTGGTTTTAGTCAATTGCTGGAACCCGAAGGAACTGTGTTAATGCGGAATGCGACAGGAAATGCAATGATTGTCCCCCTGAGAAACCAAACGTTATGGGAGCTGGAATGAAAAATCTTGTAGCCATGCTCACACAACTTTCTCAAGCTATGAATCATGCAGGACTCCCAAATGAGCAAAGGAAGGAGCAACATTATGTTGAATCCTTCATGAGGCAGCGTCCACCCTCATTCGGCGGGTCTACTGATCCATTAGTGTCTGAACAATGGATCCGTACCACTGAAAAGATATTTTCAGTTCTTCAATGTTATAAACATGATAAGTCATCTTAGCAGTTTATCATTTGGATGGTGAAGATGATCAATGGTGGAATCTTATCAAGAATATGAGGCAAAGGGATGAAATTGAGTCCATGGAATGGGACGAGTTCAAGAACTTATTTTTCAATAAGTACTTCCCTCGTATTCTCCGAAAAATGATGGAGAATGAGTTTCTTGAACTAAAGAAATAAGCATGGAGGGAGTTGTCTTAAAGGGAAAAGTAAATTCTTCAAATGTGGAAAGTAAGGTCATCAGGCATTTGAATGCCGCAATTATGGGAAGAAGATGTCTAGTGATGCAAACAAGGAAAAGGCTACACAGGGTGCACCTCCTACACTTAAATGTTACAAGTGTATGGAAATGAGGTATTATGCCAATCAATGCCCTAATCCAAAGGTTGTTGATGATGATCGACGTCGACAAACTCTTAAGTCTAAAGACAAAGGAAAGTCACATGCAATTTCTATCAGCGATGTGGTGTACGATAATGAAGTGGTGAAAGGTACACTTACCATCCACTCTAAAGTAACAAATGATTTATTTGATTCTGGATACACCCACTCTTTTATTTCTGATGAATTTTATAAAGGTATCACTGTATTACCTCAACAATTAGATGTTGAGTTAGCTGTGACAACCCCTAATGGCACAACAGTCGCATCAAAAGTTTATAATTCTTCTTCGATTGAAGTTTGTGGGAAAGTGCTTCCTGCAAATCTTGTGATACTTCTTGTAGTGGAATTTGATGTGATTCTTGGAATGGATTGACTTTCTTTATATAGAGCTCATATCAATTTCTAAATAAGGGAAGTCGCATTTTATATCCCAGATCAATCTATGATCGTCTATCGATGCGAGGATGAACATAACCTTCCAGTGGAAATTTCTTCCATCTTATGGGTCTTGATTCAACTAAATGAGGGTTATTTATCTCAAATGGTTGGAGACAAAATCACAATTAAGAATATGACCATTGTACGAGAGTTTTATGATGTCTTTTCAGGGGAATTTCTGGGTCTTCGACCAAATCGTGAAGTTGAGTTTTCAGTAGAACTAGTACCGGGTGATTTGCCTATTTCAAAGACACCTTATAGAATGCCCCCAATTGAGGTGCATGAAATGAATAAGCAACTCCAAGAGAATCTTGATAAGGGATTCATACACCCTAGTGCATCACCTTGGGGAGCACCTGTTCTTTTCGTTAAGAATAAAGATGGATCAATGAGACTCTGCATTGATTATCGAGAACATAACAGGATCGCTATCAAGAACAAATATCCTCTCCCACACGTTGATGACTTATTTGACCAACTACGCGGAGCTCAATATTTTCCAATATTGATCTTCGTTTAGGGTATCATCAATTAAGGTTCAAAAGGGATGATATACCAAAGACGGCTTTCCGTACAAGGTATGGACACTATGAATTTATAGTGATGCCATTTGGTCTTACTAATGCCCCCGCTATCTTCATGGATCTGATGAATAGAGTCTCTAGTGACTATCTTGATCAGTTTGTGGTAGTCTTTATAGATGATATTTTTGTTTATTCAAAGAGCAAGGAAGAACATGAAGATCACTTGAAAATTGTATTGAAGACCCTGAGAAAGGAGAAGATTTTTTCCAAATTTACCATGTGTGAATTTTGGCTTCAAAAAGTTTCATTTTTGGGTCACATAATCTCAAAAGAGGGGATATCTATGGATCCAGCAAAAACAGAGGTTATCAAAAGATGGTCGAGACCAAAAACAGTAACTGAGATCCGAAGTTTTCTTGGTTTGGCTGGATATTATTGAGGTTTTGTGAAAGATTTTTCATGATTATCTAATCCACTCACCAGGTTGACTAGAAAAGAAGTTAAGTTCGTGTGGACGGAGGAATGTGAAGAGAATTTCAAGGAGTTGAAATGAAGGTTATCCAGTGCACCTGTACTCACACTTCCTTGTAGTGGAAAATGGTTTGTGATATAAAGTGATGCATCAAGAAGGGTCTGGGGTGTGTTCTTATGCAAAACGATATGGTTATAGCTTATTCCTCATGACAGTTGAAAATACATGAGCAAAATTACCCAACTCATGATTTGGAGTTAGCTGCGGTAATCTTTGCATTAAATATTTGGAGGCATTATCTTTATGGTCAAAGGTTTGATATTTATACTGATCATAAAAGTTTAAAGTATATTTTCACACAAAAGGAGCTGAATATGTGCCAAAGAAGGTGGTTAGAGTTTATTAAGGATTACGACGGCTCAATTCATTACCACCCCGGGAAATCAAACAAGGTGGCAGATGCATTAAGTCGACAAGACCATACTAGCTTATCCATGATGACGATAAAAAACGATCCAATATTTATGGATTTACAAAGGATGGATCTTGGAATTATAATGGAAGGGGAAAAATATTATCTTTCTCAAATGAATGTTCAACCATCTATACATGTGTAGATTAAAGAGGCACAAAAAGAAGATGTAGAGTTACGAAAGAAGGTGAGAAATGTTCCTGAATTCAACCTTGATTGTGATGAGATAATAAAGTTTAGGAATCGGGTTTGTGTTCCCCCCATCCCAGAATTAAAGAAGGAGCTGTTGGATGAGGCTCATAGTTCTTAATTATCTATTCATCCTGGAATCACGAAGATGTATAGGGACCTGAAAGAGTACTTCTGGTGGGATGGCATGAAAAGAGATGTTGCTGAATATTTCTCTCGATGCTTGGTTTGTCCTCAAGTTAAAGCAGAGAGACAGAAGTCTAAGGGGATGTTACAACCATTACCCATACCTGAATGGAAATGGGAAAACATCACTATGGACTTTGTCACCAGACTTCCTAAAACATCCAAAGGAAGTAATGTTATATGGGTCATAGTTGATCGTCATATAGAGTCTTCACACTTCATTGCTATTAAAGAGGATTTATCTCTGGATCATCTTTACAAGATATATGTAAAGGAAGTGGTAAGATTTCATGGAGTACCACTTTCCATTATATTTGATCGGGATACAAGGTTTACCTCGAAGTTCTGGAGAAGTCTTCAGTGTACTTTGGATACAGATTTGAGTTTCATCACTACTTATCATCCTCAGACAGACGGTCAGTCTGAGAGGACAATTCAAACTCTATAAGATATGTTGATAGCTTGATCTATGGATTTCAAAGGTGGTTGGGATCAACACCTACCTTTGGTGGAGTTTTCTTATAATAATATATTTCACCTCAGTATTCAGATGGCTCCTTATGAAGCTCTCTATGGAAAGAAATGCTGGACTCCAATATCTTGGGATGAAGTTGGGGAAAGAAAGCTATTAGGATCTGATATTGTTGATGAGATGGTAGAAAAGGTCCGATCTATTCAACAACAAATTAGAGCAGCTCATATTCGAAAAAAAATTTATGCTGATAACCGAAGAAAGACCTAGATTTTGAAGTGGGTGATAAAGTGTTTTTACGAATATCTCCTTGGAAGAGAATAATGAGGTTTTCAAAGAAGGGAAAGCTGAGCCCTTGGTATATCGGTCATTTCGAAATACTAGATCATGTTGGGAAGGTAGCTTACCGATTGGTGCTTCCACCGAATCTCTCTCAAGTTCATGATGTGTTCCATGTATCTCTCATGGTAAAATACATACTCGATCCTTCACATGTACTCAGCTCAGAAGTTGTACCGCTGGAGCAAGATTTTTCTTATGAAGAACAGCTGATAGAGATTCTGGATCGTAGAGAAAAAGTCCTACAGAACAAGACCACTCACTTGGTGAATGTTTTATGGAGGAACCACCAATTCGAAGAAGCTACATGGGAGCTTGAGGATATGATGAGGGAGAGGTATCCTCATATATTTATTACCAAGTGACAAATTTCGAGGGCAAAATTCATTTTATGGGGGGTAGAATGTAACACCTGAGATTTTTATGAGAAATATTTTGTTTTTATACATCATCAAAGGAATCTTTCACAACACACAACACAAACATGGCTTGCTTTACCCTCAATTGCGGCCTTCCTCGATAGCTTGCGTGGTATGCAATACCGAGTTTCATTAAACAACGATATGCTATTAAAATATTCTTAAAACTAGCCATTATGAATAGTAATACCCAATTTTTGAAATTTTGTAAATTTTATCTTTCAAAATGGACTTCATTTTTGGATTCGGAATATCGAAATTATGCTGGGGTAAAATTTTGGTATTTTTCTGAAAACTTTCAATTTTTGATAAATAGTGAAAACACTGGGTTACTATTTAAAAACCAAATTTTTATTTAAATAATTATTTATTTTATTTAAATTTATTTTAGGTAATGATTGATATAGAATACCTATATAATTTCAATTCCATTCATTAGAGTCATTTTATAATAATTTTAGATATATAATTTTTTTTGAACTTTTCACCGTCTTTTACCCACCTCCTAGGAGAATTTAAAATTTTACATAAAACATAATTTTACCGCTTCTGTGAGTGGAATTTCGAAAATCTGAGAGACACGGTTAATATCAAGGTCTAAAATGTGGTTCAGTAAGATGAAAATAATTTTTGGTAAATAGTAACTGTTTACTTTTTTACCACGGTTAAAAGTAAATAAGGTAATTAAGGGTAAAAAAGATATTATAATTACCCTAACACATGTCCTTATTCTATTGTTTAAGTTTAATTCGACCAAAAACAACCTTAGGAATAAAATATGACCATTTAGGCACAACTGGATTAGATTAGGACATTTAATATTATTTTATTTAAAGAATAATTAAAATAGTTAAAATCAATGTTCAATAACTAAATCATTTTTAATATAGGGTAATACAAAAGATAAATTAGACTATAAATATTCATTAGAAAGATAAAACGATTTCATAAATAATTAAATTTTATTTATAATTTTTAGACATTAAATAATTTAATTTATTTATGACACAATGATGATGCAGTAATTATATTATTAATGAAATATTAACATAATTGATGTTATAAATACCCAACTAAATGTAATTTGAGACTTTTTATGAATTCCAATAATTTTATAGGTTAATATTACATGTTTTTATTTATTTTATTAACTTTTTTTGAACTAATATTTCTTTTATGATTTTCACAAAAATCAATTACCAAATAGTTTCAAAATTCACATAAAATAGTTTTTAAAACAAATATTATATTATTAATTTCTATTTTGTTCCTAAAAATATAAGGTTCTTCCAAATGACTTATATAAGGTAATATATATTAATAATAAACAAATTGGGGTTCGTTTGGCTTGTTATAGTAAGTTTATTCTCCTTATAGTGTAAGAAAACAAGAATCCATGGTAAAAGTAAAATTATTTAACTTAAAGTTAAATCTAAATGATAAGGTTAAAATAGAATCCTAAACATGTCTAAATTATATTGGATGAGAATCTTTTGACCCATACACACCTTAGATTCTAAATAAATCAATTTGGAGCTATTAATAACTGAATATGACTTTATAATAAAATAATATTTTTTGTTTTTCCAAAGGCGCCCCTCTCCTCCCTTATAAAAGGGAACCTCATCCCTCTCCTCTTCACACCCCTTTGTGCCTTCAATCTCGGCCAGCCCATGATAAATTCTCTTCTCCACTTCCCTAGAAACATCCTAGAGGTCCTGTTCTTATTCAAAGGCCTTTTTTAGTGCCCTAAGAGGAGGTCTCAAAGAGGCGCTTCAAAGAAGAGGTAATGTCCATTATCGATTCTTTCAACTTTATTTCTTCTTCTACTTCTTCTTATTTAGTTGTTTCATTATTAAGTAATGACATAAGTATCACTAATATACTGATATGTTATTATAAGTATGAAACAACCCTATTTCACCATCTATCCATCCTACGGAAAACAAAATCACCACGCGTGCGTACGTACGGAATACCGTCTCCACGCCGTGGTGTAATCTATTTTCCACCACCACCTTACGTGGATGGGTATAATGGTTTAAATAATAACTATATATTATTATTGTAAATTTATATAGATTCTGAAATAGTATAAATACACTCCAATACAATTCCACGATCATGGGAACGATATCATCGCTCGTGCGTACGTACGGAATACCGTCTCCACAATGTGATGTGACTCGTTCTACATGATCTTCATTGTATAATGATTATATAAATGAATTTAATGAATAAATATGATATATATTACACTAATACCATTCTGGAAATGTAGTATCTATAACCTAAAAAGAAGAATAAGAATTTATTCGAAAAAACACGCATAAGAACAAAAAGTAATAAACACCCGAATAACAAGTAGCAATGAAATATTACTAATAAGAAGATAAGAATATGACCATATATGATATCATAAAAATAATTATGATTCTGGAATAAGTCAATGACATTATTTAAATCATTATACAGGAGATTCAGACACTTACGAAGCAAATTGAACCTATGGTAAGGGAAAATCTCACAATCTCATTTTTATCCGAGATTGTTTATACTTAAGAATTTACTGGGGAATAATTATCATCCACATCCATGTTTCCTCAATATGTAATATTACTTATATCCTCCTACAATTTTTTAAATCAAATTTTTTCCTTCGGTGAGTTTTTATTAAAAGATATGAACGGAATCTTTTGTCATTTTTCGTACGAGGTACTTTTTGACTTTTCTGGCCAAAGTACGAGAAGAATGTTATTTTAACTTTTATGGCATGAATGGATTTTTAGAACATTTTTTCAAAGAATATTACTTTAAAAGTTTCCATGTTTTTTTAATCAACTTATTTTAGTTTAAAATTGTATTACATGTTAAGAAAGAAAAAATATTTTTGAAGTAGAAAGGATATCTCCCTCAAGAATGAAGTTCAAGTGTTTTATCAAAATTATTTTCCATATAAGACAATACGGAGTTCTTTTTCTATCCCTATTTTTACATTGAATTATGAGGGAATTATTTTTATGAAGTCTTTTTATCATATATGGGTTATGTTATGATGGCACAATGTTTAAGAATCTCATTTTTATTACATGGGTTATGCTATGATGTATGGTTTAATATTTTGTGGCACACATAAGAATGGTTTCATTATGAGATGGGTGGGACCTATATCTCCATCCAATTAATTGGGTAAAGATTTATATCTCATGAGATAGACATCGCTGGAATGGAAGGTTAATCCGGTTCAGTGAAACAGGACTGAAACGAGGAGTGAACTCAGTTTAGAAATGGACTTTGTCCGCTAAGATAGTCTTGGAAGTGAGTCTTGACTACTAAAAAATGATTCTCTATGATTATGTGTTTTTTCAGCAAAGTTTCATGTTTTAAGTTATGATTATTGGGGTTACATTTCACTACTATGATTTATCCCATGTTATGAAATTATGATCTCTTTTGCAGGTTAAGATTTCCAAAATGTTATGTTCGTATGAATATGATGTGATTGATATTTCTTTTGTTTAACTTTACTATGCATTTGATCTCAACCTTTTATATGTTCTCTTTCCCCTGGTCGGGAAGAAGGTTATTAAGTAGGATATGCCAAAAAGGGACTTTAGATATGGTGAAATAAATGGGAGACAATGTAGATGCTTTATGAACCAGTTGTTTATGTTTCCCAGTTTCTAAAGACACTATACTTATACGGTCCTTTAATTATTTTGTTATATGTTGTAATAAGTGTGCTTCAATTTTGAAGAAATGAAAATGTATGTAAAGTATGGGTCGTTATAGGAACCCTCAAGGTTTTGGTGAGAAAAAAAGTTGGATATTTTTTGAAGCAATATTGTTTTATCACATAGTAGAATGAAACATTTTCAACCTCATGCTTTTCCAAAATGTTTTAAGGAACACACATGTGAATTCCTTAAAGGAATAAAAATATGTTTCCAGTGTGTGAAGATTTTCCATAAAAAAACGTTTATCAATGTGTTGTGAGGAGTGTAATCAATGAAATTAATGTACAGATAGATCAAAAATTACACCAATCACACATACCTACAATAAACACAATGTATTTGGGAAATATGAAAATAAAGTACCTAATTCAAGTGATAATAAAGATAATTAGCCGCAATAATCTCTTAAGTCAAAGGATAAATGGAAATATTATTCAATTACAATAGTTGATGTGAATCATGATAGTTAGGTAACACTCATTTGATACTCTAGAATTAGGGATTCCATATTAATGATTTTATGTATAATACTGATTAAAATATTTTCCTTTGGTGAAATATGATATGATTTTGAGCATTGATTTGATCCCCCTACCATGGTTCCTTATAAATTGTCAGAATAAAAAATTCATATTTGATATTATGAATCAACAATGATTTTATATTAAGGTAATGATAAAATGAAACATCCAATTAATAAAATATAAGTTAAGTTATAATTTAAATAATAAGGGATGAATTATCTTCTGTTAGCATATATGACTTTATTGTGAATTTATTTTGTGAATTTATTAGTATATATGATCAAGGTATAAAAATTTTAGTTTATAACTATTTGAGTGATTAAAATTATTATTATATAGATCATGGGAGGATATAAGATAAATCATATTTCAGTTTCTATTTTATTTAGACACATTTTAAAAGTCATTTAAGCTTTACTTTTTAAATAATGGGTTATGTTAAAATTTTGGCATTACTGTTTGAGGTTAAAGTTTGATTTATAATAATAGGTAATATGTACTAATAATTCTAAATTTAAAAAATATAGAGATTAATAATGACTATTCATTCTTTTATGGATCTTATGAACTGTTAAAAGTTATTTTTAGTTCCCTATAAATTAAAAAAATTATCTTCAATATTCATTTCTTAGGTAAAGAGATGAAGTGGACATTGTTTAAAGCATAATAAAAGTATAAAAGTTTTCTTATGATATGGAAATAAATCAAGTAAATATATTTTCTCATGTTATATATATTGATAGTAACAGGATCCCTCAAATTTATGAAATGTATCTTCAAATTGAATATTATACTTTTACCATCATTTCCAATTAATTAAATTTCTTTTCACCCGTCCTGGATTTATTATTTATTCATCCTATGTTTCTATTGAACATTTTCTATATAACACACTAGTAGTAATTAGGTGTTTATTTTATCGTTCATTTCTATATTTTCAATTTCAACTAGTGTTATACAGTTTGATAACCTAGATAACCTTCATATTTCTGGTAAATTTTATTTAAGATGTATATTTATTAACCATTTTTTTGACGTGGGAATAAACCAAGGTATTTCAAATAAAAAATTATTGAATACTAAGTAGAAGTTAAAATTTTGAGGATGCAATTAATAAAATACATTATGAAGGTAACACCCTTATATTTTGAAATAATAGAATTATGTTTGATTATGTTTACAAATGCAACATAGCACATAAGTGAACTATGAAGTGTTTTGTATTTAAATATGAAAATTGTAATCATTGAATGGAATTGGTGGGTATACATAAGATTTAATTACTTATGATATGTATAAAAATATACTATTAAAAATAAATATACTGATTTTTTTAGCAAATAACAATTAAAAATTTATTAAAGATATATTATGATTAAAAATTATATTTCATTCAAAAATGATTTTTATTTATTATTGTGAGTAACTAATATTTTTAATTTATAAAATTTGTTTTGAAAAATCTCAAAAAACTATATACATTCTTTAAAACCTCATTTAAAAATTTTATTTGGATTTATTTTTTGATAATTTTCTAAAAATATATACTTTCTATTGATCAATGAAAAATAATTATTTACAATAAAAACAGTATTTTAGTTCTGAGAATGTAAAAATTTAAAAAAAAATTACAAAATCAAGTTAAAATTTGTTCTACTCTATTTTTAATAATCCAACTATATTCATCAGAATCAATTTTATGTTTTTATTCAGAATAAAAACATTTTTATACACAAAAAAGGGTGATTATTGAAAACCTATTTTTTTGAGTGTAATGTGTTTTAATATTGATAAATTAAAATTTTCAATAGTGGTTATATATTTTAATGGAATTTATATATTATAAAATTGAACAGTTGTTTAAAAATTAATTTAATATTTTTCTATACATGATATTGGATTAAACTATGTTTTATACTTAATAATATATTTTCCTAAAAAGTTTTTTTTTATGTTTTTCATGGTTATTTTTTAATTAATATCTGAAAAATATAAATATTTAATTAAATAAAATTTATTCTTTATTTTTAATCAATAAGGAAAAAAATTTATAATAGGTTTCTTTTATTTTGTAGGCAATATGAATAGTAATCATGGTAAAATGTATAAACTCTAAAAAGAGTAAATCAGGTCAATCTAGGTTTTAAATAATAGATAAAGCCATAATTATTTATCATAATTCTTATTAGATGAATTTTATTTTACCCTTATCACCTAATTTTTTAAATTCCTTGGTTTGATGAATATTTGCCCATGGAAATGACCAATATAATATTTTAAGATAAAAAGTTGCAAAATGTCACTATCATGGTTTTAAATACATCATTTATATACACATAGGGACAAAAGAATAGAATAACTGAATAAAAATACATATTTTTATATTAATAAAATTAATTTTATCATATAAATCTGTTACTAATTTTAATAAATTATACAATTTCATTAATTTTTTAGAAAATTTCGTTCTAATGTTTATTTATTTTGTATAAAAAAATTAATTTAAAAAATACTAAAATTAACATAATTTCAATGAGTAAAAGTTTTGAAAAATAAATTTAGAAGAAAAATATATAGTGATGTTTAAAGTTATTTTAATTTAATTCCAAATTTTTTAATGTTCAATTTGTAAAATTATATGAATACTGTCAAAATTGATATTTTTTAGTTTTTCAAAATATTAAATTATTATTAAATTATTAAAAAAATTATAAAAAATTTTTAAGGTGGAAGATTTTTATAATATAATATCTGAAATTTTATTTCTTGGCAAGTTATAATCCATTTTTCAACTTATATGTAATATTATATCCTTTTACAGGTGAAAAGGTAGTTACAGTTATTAATATTTAAATTTTTTGAGCAAGGGGTCAAACCAAAAAATAATGTAAAAAACACAACATAAAGCTATTTGAATTTTATTGGAAGATAGTATTTCAACCCCTTCTAACTTTATCTTAGATTGACTATAAATTTTGAGGTTTTTTCCATAGAGAAATACCTTATTGTTGTTAATCTTTTTTGGAAATTCAAAAAGTTTTCCTCACCTCAATTATTAAAGGGAACCTCTCATTTCACTTACCTACACCATTTTGAGCAATATATCCCAAAAAATAGATTAAAAATATTTTATAATATTTCTTATTCACATTCTAGAGGCACTGGTCTTCCAAAATTGATCAATCTGAAGGTCATAAAGAGTATATCTAAAGGAGTTATTTCGAAGAAGAGGTAATAGCCTTAACCGATCACTTTCTTTTTTATTATTATTGTACCTTCATATAATTATATTTTATTTTAATAAAATATATAATTTATTATCCCCAATATTCTCAAATTTTATTATTACTCTGAAATTACCTATATTAACCATCTTTCCAACAAATGGGAAGTGAATGTATCGATTGAGCTTACGTATGGATTAACCTCTCCACCTAAAGATACAATTGATTTCTCACTCCCATTTTTATATATGGGTATTATTATCAGTTTAATGTATATATATTATACATTTTAAATAAATACCCTTTTATAATGATGATATAAAATTTACCTTATTACTTTCCAAATAGTGCAAAATAATAATGTCGCTCATGTTTACCTATGGACTAACACCTCCCTGAATCGATGTGGCACTCTTTTAATTATCTATTTACATGGATGGTAATAAGGATGGATTAAATAAATATATAATATATATTTTATTTAGTAAATATTATTTATAGTATATTTTTTATTTTTCATTGTATTATTCCATGCATCTAAATATGAAAATAGTGTTCATGTATATGTATGACCAACCGTATCAAGAATCAGAGTAATTCATTTTTCTATCTCTACGTGTATGTATGACTCTAAACATGTATATAATGAATATATATTACATTTATATCACTATTAAACATATATATATTATGGAACCATGATTTATGTATAATTAAAAACCTACTAAACCAAAACATACATTAAAAATGAAGTAGATATCACCCAGAATAGTTATTTTAATAAAGAATTTTTAATAAACTGGTGATAAACATTTATAAATAAAATATATAGGGTATTATATATATTATGATGATTGTGGGATAGAGGTATAATAAATCTTTATTTATTATATATATCATTCCAATGTGTATGATCTAAGTCAAACTTCATGTATGTGATTTTCATCTCACTTTTATTTATTTGAGACACATACAATATTCACCACTTTTTTTATGTGGTATATATAATAACCACGGCTATATTTTATGATTATTATTATAAATTATATGTGGATTAACATATATATATGTGTTTATTTATTTCATGGGTCTTATGATTCAATGTTTATTGATGTGGTATGAGATTTATGATTGAATAAAATTTTAATCATGATTAATTATTCCTAAATTCCCACAAAATAAATTATTTGATACTTATCTCAAAAAACCCCTTATTTTATATTCTACTCTTACTACATCTAGAGATTACTTTTTTTCCTATAATATTTCTTTTTTATATGTACTTAATATACAAACATATATTTTTTAAGTAAAAAACATCTTTATTTCTCCCTTCGATCGAATATACATTCACATCCATGTCCATTTTTTCTAAAATTGTTTTAAAAATTGTTTTTAATATTATCTGATGATTGTTCGAAGTCATTTTTACACATTTTTTACATTAAAAAATTTCTTTAAAAGTAATATTCTTTTGATTTTATTAATGATGTTCATTTTTGACTTTTTTCAACATAAATATGAATGGAATTTTTTCATTCAACTTATATCGCATGAACTAATTTTCACAGTGTCATGAACTCTAAATTTTTAAATATTATGATAATGTTTTCATTATTTATTTTCAAAGAAAATGTATTCCATAATATTTTTTAATATATATATATATATATATATATATTAAACAATTGTTTTCAAATTGGAAAAGATATTTGTTTAGAAATTTCTTAAAGACTTTATAATGGTATTTATGTTCATCAAAGACAAAAACCCACTATATAACTTTTTATTTAATGGGGATATAATTCAACAATACCATATTTGTTATTTCTATTGAAGGATTATTTTTTTAATGAAATAATGTTTATGAATCCAATTCATTTTCCTTGGGTAATTATATAATGAAATTTTAATGGAACCTATTTCCTTTCATGGGATCTAGTATAATTGATTTTTTATAATCTTGTGGAATACAATTATATTATTTTAATTATATGAATGGTTGGAACAATATCTCCCTAATATTAATTAGGTAAATATGGATAAATCATTATGTAAATATTATATGTGTGAACCTATTTTCAAGTTCCCAATTTCATAGATAGACATGGTTTTCATGTCAATAATAGTAATCATTGGCCCATATTTCTTGTACATAATTTTAGTAGTGGACCCGAATTTCATGTTCGCAAGATTAAGTGTGAACATAGATTTCACATCTATAAGATTAGGTATGGACCTGGTTTTTAGGTCCATTAATTTACGTGTTGTCTTATCTTTTATGACCATAAGATTATGTGTATTCCCCAAACTCATGTATTGTGCCAATGTTATGATCTCAGGGTTCATGTTCTTTGATTATTTTATGGTTTTTTTAATTATGAAAATCCAAGATTTATTCAATGAATCGTTATTATGATCTATGAAATGAATCGTATTAGTTTCAAATGTTATGATCATATTTTCATACCATTATTCTCATCTTTCAATCATGAGATCATTAATGTCTCCATTTATTACACAAACTAACTTTTTGAGAACACACATTATTGTGTTTCATTTTCCCTAAGGTATGAAAAATATTTTAAGGGAGTATATGTTTAAGAATTGTGCTACATATAAAGAACATAATGGGAGAATCTTAGGAATAAGTTTTATATTTTTTCAAGTTTCCAAGTGCACTAGACATATTCTATTATTACATGGAAAATTATTTAATGAAATGAATATTCATCTAAAAATATGAAATATAATTATATGAAATGTATCAGTCTCTATATCGTTGGACACTACATTGCTTATTATGATGATAAGGAGAATATGATGGGGATTTTGTTAGATGAATGGAGTTTTAGAGTGAGAAAGAAGTGGTTACCAAGGAGTATGAGGTGTTGTATTTTTTACAAGATAATAGAGGTTCTTTTAGAGTAAAATATTAAATAACAAATAATTTCAAAGATAAACCTTATAATAGTGGTATTAATGGAATTTTATTTAATAATTGAATAAAATGAAATTATTTTATGAATTTTAATGCATTAAAAATGGAAATCATTAGCTTAATAAAAAAATGTAGAAAATATTTTTTTCTAATAGAATAATTTTGAATTTAGACTTTTTAAAATACGGTATTGGTTTTCAATTACATTTTCAAGAAAAAATTTAAAATATTAGAAAAATTCTATATGATAATCAAATAATATATTTTATTATCTCATCATTACCTCTTGGATGATGTGATTATAATACCTCTATTTTCTAACAATGGTATTTTTTCTATTCCCATAAAAATTAATGTATTTTATGAAAATTTCCCTAAATCACCCTTATAAAATTATGATGTTATTATAAAAAATATATATTCTATATAAAATAATAGTTTTCTAAAATATTAAAATAAAATTTGAAACATAAAAAATTTGTGAAATAAATTAAAATAAAATTTCTTAAAAATGTTTTTATATTTTATTTATTTGTTAAATATTGATATATATTTTACAAAAAATTATTATATTTATATTCTCATAAATTGATAATTAAAATATAATTTGTATCATATTTTACTATTTTGATTTCAATTTACTATTCCTATGGTTAGGTTGTTATTCCTAATGGTTAGGTTATTGTTCTTAAGAGACAGGATAATATCAAAATGACCATATCACTTTTCAAAAGGTCATATTACTCTTTATAAATAACTATTCATCCATCTATACATTATTTAACTCTATTTCGCCTAATGTTACATATATTGCTTTTCTAAATTATCAATTTGATAAATTATGTTATATATATTTTTTAAGATTTGTTTTCCATTGTAATGAATATATAGTATAATCATGATCCAAATCTTATTATTTGAGATATTTTAATTTATTTATGTTTATTTCTCCATTGTAATATTTTCATTTCTCGTTATCATATTTATTCTATGAACAAAAAATTTCTCATTTAACGATTTAAACTATTATGTGTTTCATGTGTTTAAAATATAATATATACCTAATTATGAAATGTATTATTTATTTATAATTAAAATGAAATATATATATATATATATATAATTTTGTGATGTTACAATTTTCTCATCTCAAATTCCAAATATAATTTTTTCAATGTTTTAATTTCAAAAAGGGTTAAGTTATACTAAACTTAATTATTTGATTCCCTTTGAACATAAAATTGTATAAATATATATTTGGAATACTATTTAAACATTTTAAAGGGTTCTCATAGAAATTAGTAAAAAAATTATAGGATGGTGCAGTACATCCCAATCCCCCAATTATTTTATTCAAAAAAACTACACATGTGGAACAAAAAAAAATATAGAGATGTAATAAAATTTGACAAAAAGGTGTGGAATAGTGGATAATGTAATGACTTGACCTCTTTATGTGTCTTACATGTAGGAATAAAAGGTACGATAAATAGGATAATGTATCCACTATTACCATGGATGACTCTTTCTTGAGAATGATGAGAGATTTTTTACCTTCTTTAAACATTAATCCTAAAGTATTTATAAAGATCTATATTTAACTCAGTTAAATATATTAACCATTGGGTATTTTTGTGGTGTTATGAATGATCATAGTTTGATTTTGGATGTGTCAGAATGAATTATTGTTGAGTACTTTCTTGTTTACTGCATATTTGATTATTACCTACCGTATATATTAATTGACTTTTAGGCATAGATCATTGGGTGGTTTCTTAATGATATTTAGTCTCACACCCAATTTGGGTCATGATTTTAGGGCCAAATAGATTATATTGTTGCAGGTATAGATAAGTTCAAGATCCCTTCTACTTCAGGTTCTTGATTGATTGTAGATTTGGAGAGCATGGGACCAAGATATGGCTTGCTATGCTGAGGATTTGTTTACATGAATTATTTTGTATTTGGTTTAGTACTATTGTATTCCAGCATTGTGATTTTTTTGGATACTTTCCTATACATATGTATCATGCCTCATTCATATATGTATTTGTGTTCTCTAGTTTATTATTTTCCAGTCTTTTGATATTTACTTTTGTATGGATTATCACTATTTCTGCTATTTCTATTGTTTTTCTTTTGTTGTGTTACTATACCAATGAGGTCATAGTTTCCCCACTCTCACACTCAAGGTCCTTGCTGCTAGTCGGCAGCCTCTGGTGTTTGGGGAAATTCTCTTGAGGCCATGTGACCAATTGGGTACGGGGCGCCTCTAGGTGGATTCCAGAACTGGGGTATTACAAGTGGTATTAAGGGAATTATTTTCTGTTGACATACTGTTTGGAGCCTTTAGCTAGGGATAGAATAGAATATTTACTTGGTAATAATCTGGGCCTGGGAGTAGTCAACCCTTGTACAGGGAAAATCAAATCTACCTCGTTTAATGAAATTTTTCTTATTTTTCAATTTTATGGTTGATTTTATTTTCACCGTTGGGTGACTCAAATTTTTTGTACTATTAGTGTGAATGTAATTGAGGTCCAATTTCAATCGCAACCCAATGAGATGAGGGTATGCCATCTCATGCATCATACATGAACTTGTCAGAAAATCACATGTCATGCATTATTTACAAGCTATTTAGGGTGAATTAGCCATTTCATGTTGTTTTGATAGGTGTTTTGTAGAATATCCATGTTGTAGTCATAAATGACATGATAAAATATCTGATTTTTGTGAAGAGCATTTATTGTGTAAGGTTTTGCATGAATGAACTCCAAACATTGGTTCATGAGGTGTGATGGGCCCACATGGACTGGAATTTGTTGGAACATTGCATTGTTATCCATTTTTATAACATGTATAAGATGACAAGCTTTGATTTATGGGGATTATGGGCCCTCACGGATCATAATTTGGCACTTAAGGGACCGTTTTAGTGTTTTTCTGGGATTCGTAGTGGTTTCTAAGGCTTACAGTCTGGAAAAACCCAGAATACATGTCGTGTAGTTTTGACTACATGCCATATGTTCTTCTATTTGGGAAGAAATTGTTTTTCTTAAGCACACACCATGTACAATATGTACACATCGTGTAGTCTCTAACTATGTCATAGGTCGTGTGGGCAGAGCCATGAGATAGGGAAATTCTCGTGGGAACACACCATGCACAATAAGTGCATGCTGTGTGGCTAGAACATGTGTTCAACCATGTGACTAACGATATAGAGGGATAAAATATTAGGTTTCACACGCAGTTTGAGTCTTGCACATGTCGTGTAGTGTGATCCTAGAGTCTGGCCATGTAATTAATAACCCGGGATGGTGAAATCATCTAAGTACACATCGTGTCCATCTGGAACATTCCGTGCACTGTGATCCGTGTAACCGGCCGTGTAGCTAACAACAGAGGTTGGTGATGTTCGTCTAGTACATTTCGTGTCCCGAACAAACATGCCATGTAGTATTTTTCTAGGAGAAACCGTGTGGTTTAGTCATGTAAGAGAACTTGGGCATGGAAAATGGATTCAAGTAGACGACGTGTTGTGGACATACACACAATGTATCCGTGTTTTGTAAAACATGAAGGATTTATTTCTCTAGTTCCCTTCAAGTGCTTATAAATTTTGGTAATTGGTAATATTATTCTAAGGTATGCGCTTGACCTTTCAGAGTCATACCACTGAGACGTCTTCTAGTTTTACACAACTTTCTAGGTGGTGATCAGACACCAGACATGGCTGATTAGGGGCGTCCATCAGATTCTACAGTTTTTCCAGCCTTGACAATGACTGTTGTACCAGACACAGGTGCTGATGCACAGTTCAGAGAGGGTTTCATGAGGAAGATGCAGAGATTTCTAGGAGCGTCGTCTCCTGCCTCATCGATGGAAGAATTGATGGGGGTCTTTTAGCAGTAGCATCCTCCCACATTCTCCGGGGATGGAGGACCACAGGCTATAAAGTCATGGCTAGAATCCATGCTGAATATCATTGATCATTTTGAGATATCTCCTGAGAGGAGGGTGAAGCTAGCTATGTACATGCTTCGAGACTCTTCCAAGAGGTGTTGGGATGTGGTCTCATAGGAGGGATGCTAGAAAATAATGGATTGGGATGAGTTTCAGCACATCTTCTACGATTACATATATCCAGAGACCTTGAGGGCCGATCGAGCCCAAGAGTTCATGAGTTTGGATCATGGTACTCTTTCTATTATGGAGTATTCCTCTCGCTTTACCGAGTTACAGAAAATATTTCTAGTCTATACCTGGATGACTATGGGACTTCATAGTTAGACTTTCCTCCGGTGGTGGATTGTTTTAGGGACGTCTTCCTAGAATACATTTCATGTTTGCCTTCAAATCGAGAGGTAGACTTTTCTATTGAGTTCATTCTAGAATCGGAACTAGTATCAATTCCTCCTTATAGGATGGCTACACCAGAGTTGAAGAGCTCAAAAAGAAGTTGTAGGAGTTTCAGGAAAATGCTTTCATCCGACCCAGTACTTCTCCATTGAGTTTGCCTAAATTTTTTGTAATGAAGGCATATGGTACCCTAATGCTTTGTGTGGACTATCAAAAGTTGAACCAGTTAACAGTCACGAACTTATATCCCATGCTTAGGATTGATGATATCTTTGATCAGCTTCGATGAGCCCAGGTGTTCTCAATGATTGACCTGATATCCAGTTACCATCATATGCATATTAGATCGTTTGATATTCCCCTCATGGCTTTATAGATTAGGTATGGTCTATACGAGTATATGATTATATCATTAGGTCTTACAAACAGACCGGTAGTTTTCATGTAACTGATTAACTGAGTGCTCCTTCCGTACATGGATTCTTTCATTGCGGTCTTCGTGGATGATGTATTGGGGTACTCTCACACTCGACACGACCGTGCTACCCATCTTGAGATCATTTTGTGTACCCTGAGAGTGCAATAGTTATATGTTAATCTCTCAAAATTCCACTTCAGGATAGATCAGATTAATTTCCTTGGTCATGTTATATTAGAGATAGAAGTATTAGTAGACCAAGAGAAACTGAGAGCAGTAGTTTCCTGAGAGGAGCTAATGAACGTATTTGAGGTGCGTAATTTTCTAGGTATGGAAAGATACTACAAATTCTTCATACAATAATTTTCATGCCTTACATCACCACTCAAGGGCTTAACTATGAAGGGTGAAAAGTTCTTGTAGTCAGTTTCTTGTGTGTTAGCCTTTCAAGAGCTGAAAGTGAGATTGACTTCCACACTGATACTAGTCTTTCCAGAGCCAGGATAGAGCTATACAATTAACTATGATGAATCTGGTATTGGGATAGGAGTTTTACTTATGCATAGAGAAGGATTCATTGCATACGGGTCTCGGTAGTTGAGGACACATTAGTGGAATTATCATACGCAGGATCTCGAGTTGGCAGTAGTTTTTCATGATTTTCACTGTTGGATACATTATTTGTAAGGAGAGAATTTTGTGGTTTTCACCGACCAGAAAAGTCTCAAGTACATTTTCACTCAACGTGACCTGATTTTGAGACAGCGAAGGTGGGTTGAGTACCTTCAATATTGTTACTTTTAGATTGCCTATATGTTGGGGAAGGGCAACGCAGTGGCTGATGCGCTGAGCAGGAGGACCCAGATACAATGAGTTTAGAAGGCCAGCAGTGAGTGGAAGAATAGGGATCTATTCTTTGAGATGAATTTGGAGGTGCACGATAGACAGTAGAAGACATTTATTTCGTCTGTATCTCTCACCTCTACTCTTCTTGATCGGGTTCATATGAGGCAGCTATCAGATCCAAAAGGCCTAGTCTTATGGGAGAGCATGTCCGGAGAGGACACTATTCTTGGATGGATAATAGGTGAGGATGATATATTCTATTTCTAGGGGCACATATGGGTGCCAATAGTCATACGTGAGGAGATGATGATGTCATTTTGTTCCTCAGCTTGGTCAGTTTCATCCTGGTGTCTTGAAGATGTATCGCGATATACAACGTCAGTATTGGTGGCCCGGTATAAAGAAGGATGTTGTTGGTTTCGTCATGAGGTTTTCCACCTATCAGTAGGGGATGGCGGAGCATCAGCGGCCAGCAGGGATTTTCCAGTAGTTACCCATTCTTGAGTAGAAATGGAATGAGGTCACGATGGATTTTGTGACAGGTTTATCGAGGGCGCCTCGAGGGAAGGATGTAGTTTGGGCAGTCATTGGCAGACTCACGAAGGGTTATCACTTCTTACTGATCAAGGAGACCTTCATTTTTTGATGAGATGGGATAGTTGTACATCCATGAGATTATACATATGCATGGAGTACCACACTCGATTGTTTCAGATAGGGATTCCCATTTTACTTCTCAGGTCTGTCAGGGGCTTCAGAAGGCTTTGGGTACACATGTACTTTTGAGTATAACATACCACCCCCAGACAGATGGCCAGTATGAGCATACGATTCAGGTGCTTGAGGACATGATCCAAGCATTCATTCAAGATTTTGGAGGTTATTGGGAGAAACACAGGCCTCTTGTTGAGTTTTCCTACAACAATAGTTTCCATGAAACTATTCTGATGGTACCTTATAAGGCTTTGTCCGGTAGGTCATGCCGATCACCCTTATGTTGGTAGGAGGAAGGAGAGGTAGATTTTCTGAGACCTCGTCTAGTTCCGAAGACCACAAGGAAGACATAGTTGTTTTGGAATATGATGGAAACTGCACAATCTCGATAGAAGACTTGTGTTGATCAATAGAGACGACCTCTAGAGTTTGTGGTCGGGGATCAGGTTTTCCTCTGTGTCACACCGAGGTTGGGCAACAGAAGAATTAGGAGACAACATAGTCTTTCACCGAGGTATGTCAGGCCAATTGAGGTTGTGGAGAGATTTGGTCCGATTTCCTATCGGTTTTAGTTACCCCAGAGGTACTAGGCTATGCATGACATTTTTCACGTTTCTCAGCTCTGACATTACTTTTCAGACCCGTCTCATGTATTTCAACCCAAGGAGGTTGAGATCGAAGTGGGTGTGTCATTTGAGGAGAAACCTATCTAGATTATTGATCTCAGTACGAAGGTTCTTCGTGTCCCGTCTGTTCCTCTGGTACGGGTGCTATGGCAACACAGGCGATTGTAGGACAAGACTTGGGAAAGGGAGGCCGATTTACGAGCACAGTGGCTGGATCTGTTCGGAGAATCTTCTTCTATGACACACTAGGGAAATTTAGGGATGAATTTATTTAAGGGTATGGTTTTTTAAAACCCAGACCTTCTTTTCAGGTATGTTTTCCTTTTTTGGTCGTATTTTTTGAAAAAGAGGAATTTCTGGAAATTTCCAAAGTGCACACCGTGTACTCAATTACCACAGGTAGCCATGTGCTGGCTATGTAGTCTCCACACACACGACCGTGTGGGGGTGAATTAGAGGCCGCCTAAAGTGGAGTATAGAAATGGAAAGTACATGATGTGTACATCAAAAGTACTCACTATGTATTTTTTTTCTTTTCATTAAACATACCGGGGTCACGTCTAATGCATAGAATAACCTTCTTCAAGGTCTCGTTCGTCTGAGAAAACTTGTATGGTCGCGATCCTTCTCCTAGACCTCGAGCCTCCATCTGATCTCTCATTCGACCATTGTTGATTGCATTGGGATCACCAATATATGTTCTTTCTTATGCTTGAGCGTCGTTTCATCATTCCCCTTCTTTCTCATGTTGTCACCTATTGAACGTTTTAGACTTTTTTTTATATCTATGGTGTTATTGGGTGATTCAAGGCTTGGGGTTCACATATTGAGATCTCCCAATGCCGAGGTAGGTGGTTTGTTCCTTTCTGTTGAAAGTGTTCGAGTAATATGTGAAATTCTTCCCAATACCCTTGAATGGGGTATTTCAGATTTACCATTGTACACTTATTAATTGACTTCCATTCTTGTATGCTTGCATAGAGGATAATTGGATATGAATATGGTTGATAGATTTGTCTTTGATTTGTTTTCCCATGCTTTGTTCTGTGTATGACCGTTGGTGCTGTTTAGCCTGTAAGGCCACCTTGACATGCTTTCCCAGTGCTAGTTGTAGGATGATGCAATTATTGTTATCTGACATGATTGATATGATATACACACTTTAGTAAATAAATTTAGGTGGTAAAATTTTCCCATATTTCACTACTATTCTTGTTTGACTTACACATGGTCGTGGGAACCTGGTGTAGTATACTATAAGGGGGATTGACCATGTGAGCTTCCTTGGTGAGCCTTTGATTGCATTAGACTATAAGGGGATTGACTATGAGAGCTTCCTCAAAGAGTCTTTTATCACATTAGACTGTAAGGGGAATTCATTGTCTGAGCTTCCACAGAGAGACATTAAACCACTTTTGGATATAAGGGGAATTAACCATGTAAGCTTCCTGAGAGATTCATAGACCTCACTTGGCTGTAAGTGGAATTAACTATGTGATCTTCCTCAAAGAGTCTTTGATTAATTTAGACTATAATGGGATTGACCGTGTGAACTTCATCAAAAAGTTTTTAAACAAATTTTGGCTATATTGGGAATTGACCATGTGATCTTCCTCAGAGATTCATTGAACAAACTTGGATATAAAGGGAATTTATTGTGTGAGCTTCCTCATAGAGTCATTTATCCATTTAGACTATAAGGTGTATTGATTGTGAGTGCTTCCTCATGGAGTTTTTATATATTCTTATGACTGAACGAGAAGGGATAGGCTATGTATACTTCTGAGATGGTTACCTTGCTTGATTATCAGCTTATTTAATATATGGAACTATTTATTAGTGAGTACTTTCTTTTTTTTATATCTTTGATTATTACCTACCATATATATTCACTGACTATTAGGCATAGATATTTGGGTGGTTTCCTACTAGGATTTAGTCTCGCACCCTGTTTGGGTCATGTTTTTTGGCCCAAATAGATTATATTGTTTCAGTTATATATCAGGGAAATCGCCCTTCTAATTCAGGTTCTTGATTTACTGTGGAGCTGGAGAGCACGAGACCAAGCTACGGCTTATGATTCTAAGGATTTGTTTACTTTAATTATTTTGTATTTTGTTTAGTATTGTTGTATTCCATCATTGTGATTTGTTTTACTTATTTCCTAGAAATATTTATCATGCATAATTAATATATATATATCTGTGTGTATGTGTGTGCTCTAGTTTATTATTTTCAAGTCTTCCGCTGTTTAATTTTTTATGGATTATCACAGTTTCCACTATTGATATTGTTTTTCTTCCGTTGTGTTACTCTGACAATGAGGGCATAGTTTCCCCACTATCACACCCAAGGCCCTAGCTGCTTCTTGGAAGCCTCTGGAAATCAGGTAAATAAGCATGATTCCTTGTGGCCAACTAGGTACGGGGTGTCTCTGGGTGGATTCTACAACCGGGACATCACAAATATGTTTTGAAAATAATATTCTTTTAATTTTCTAAATGTTGATGTTTTTTACATTTTATCAAATATGTGAAAAGAAATATTTATTTTAAGGTATACAACATGAATTGAATTTCCCAAAATCTTGGCCACTTAATATATTGAATCATCCTTTACAATTTTACATTGTCATTTTCAAAGAATTTTTTTTCATTTGTTTTTCTTAATTTTTTATATTTTTTATGTGGTTTGAAAATGGAAATGATATTTTTCTCAAGAATATGTTTATGACATTATAATGGTATTTCTATTTATCTAAGAATACCACTAATAATATAAAAGATGTTTTACTAGGTATATGATCCAGTGATAACACAATTATTATTTCTCTAAATGTATTTTTATAATGAAAATATTTCTAGAAATCCTATTAATTATTTAAAGGATATGTAATGAAGGAATTTTTCCGAACACTGTTTATTTTCATTGGTTTTGATATGATGAATGTTCTATGATATTTTGGAACACAAATTTATTATTTTCCATTATATAGGGGGTGGGACCTAGATCTATTTCTAATACATTAGGTAATGATGGACAACTCATGAGGTTTATAGGATATCTGTGAACCTGATTTCATGGTCACAATTTCTTATGTGGGTTTCAATTTCGTATCCACATGATTAAGCATCGACCAAAATTTCATACCCATATGAATATTCCGGGACCCATATTTAGAGTCTACACTGTTAAGAATATACCTAGAATTTATGTTCATAAGATTATTTGTGGGGCTTATTTTCATGTTCATATGTTTATGGGTTAACCCTTATTTCATGTCTATATGATTATGTGTGGAAATGGTCTCATGTCCATAATTCTATGAGAGTTCTTGATTTAAGGTCCTTAATATTATGGGTGAACTTGTTTCTATTTATATAGGTTCACAAAGATAATATTTTATGTATATGACAATAAATCATGTATTATGCCAATTCCATTCTCCCATAGATCATATTATCTGATTCCTTTATTTTTCAAGCCTTATTAACTACTATGATTAATTCCATGACTTGTGATTATGAACTATGATATGTGATATATAAATTTAAAATGTTTTTATTTTTTCTCTTACATTTTTCTCATATTATCTTCATGCGATCATTAATTTCCCCATAGTTACCCATAATGAATGTCTGTGAATTCCCAATCTTATGTTATCCTTTCACTAAGTTTGAATTATCTTTGGGAATATATTTCTTTTAATTGTGATATTTTTTAATAATGTATTGAGATTCCCTTATCAATCATTTTTTAATTTTTCAATGTTTCTAAAGTTGGCAGACATATATGATTATCGAATGCATAGTTTTGTTATGAAATGAATAATAATGTAAAAAAGATAAAATATCAATATATAGAAATAATGGTTCATTATATTTTGTAGCAGATAAAGGATTAATTAACCTCCTAAAATAAAAACAAAAAAATTGCGATAACCCTAGAGATTCGTCTATGTATATGATAACATCCTCAGGTTTTGGTAATGATTGTGGATGAAAAGGATAAATGTGTGGTTTTATGTACTAAAAATAATGTATGTTGATTTAGACATCAAATGAATGATTTTTTCAAAATTATTTTGTTTTCCATAAAGATTATCATTGATCACACTAGGATTTTTGTCTTATTAGATGGATGTAACCTGAATGAATCATGAGATATATGAATTTTATGGATTGAGAAATTACCATCCTTTTGAGCAACCAAATGAATTAACATTTGGGGTTCAATATCTTATGGCTATGCTCACTAAAATCTCTCAATCTTCTTGGGGAAACATGGATCGTTTTGAATATATAAATTCACCATTAATTGAGAATCATGTTATTTGGTCTTTTATGGAAAAATATCTGACCTCTTTCACTAGGTCTTATCATCTACTAGTTTCTACGAAATAGATCAGTGCATTGGAAAAAATATATTTTTGTCATTGGTTCTTAAACCATGAATAATTGTGCCCTAATTGTCCATTGTTTTAAAGTTGAAGTATATCAATGGTGAAATTTTGTTAATCATATCTGTAAAGAAGAGGAAATTTAATCCATGGAATAGGGTGAGTTTATTGAGTATTTTTAGTAAGTATTTCCCTTGTATTCTACATACAAAAACAGAGGTGTAATAACGTAAACATAATAAAAAGGAAGTTGAATCCACTAGTACCTATGAAGATAATTTTGAAACTCCTTCTATGTATGATTCTTTTTTAATCATCATCCATGAAAGAAAATTTATTCTTTTCATTAGTTGTTAGAAAAAAATATCTTTAAAAGAAACACTAAATGTATCAACCAAAAATTATATCAATGAAATTTCTATTCTTATAATTATTTCATATAATATAAATCAATTAAAATCACATAGATAACACAATTCAGACTTTACAAATAAATAATTAATGAAATAAGAGGTACCTCTCGAAGGTAAGGAACGTATACCAATGAACTAGTAACTTGACAGTAGGAATAGTAATATTACCCTTATGAATAGTAAACTGTCCAAATTAATAGTAACCTCGTCCATGAAAGTATAAATAAAATTTAGGCGTCTCATATATGAGATTATGATATAATTATTTCATAGTATAAGTTAATGGATATTTTAGTAATTGTTAATTCATTGTTGTTATTTTTATAAGTCCTATATATTCAATTAAAATTTTATAATTAATAAATTGATTTAAAATAAAATTTATTTATGAATTATTAGTTTTTTTTTATGATTCTAAGATAATTTTTTGTGACCTTAGTTAAATTTTTATATTGTTATAAAATTAGTTAAAAATTTAAAATCTGTATTTTTCAATTTAATGATGATTTAAATTAAATATTAAATTCCAAATACATAGAAACTTATTTTAAAAATATGGATTTCATTTTTTAATTTTACACATCAAAAAATATTTAGGGTTAATTTTTGTAATTTTCTAAAAAACTTAATCTTTTAGTGAATATTAGAATACGGTAATTTATGATAAATGTTATATACCTGAATTATTGAGTCAAATGTGATTTATGGCTGATTTAAACTCATAATATCTGGCTAATATTAATTATTTTAAAATATTTAGTGATAATTCTCAAACTATTCATATCCTTTAGCTAAACTAATCAACAAATGAATAAAATATTCAAAAAACATGTCTCTCTTCCTCTATAAATACCACCCCTCGCCACCCTTTCACCTCACACCTTCCACACGTTGAGACTAGTCAAATTTCTGCCAAAGAATATTCAAAAAACCCTGTGCCGTGTATAGGATATCTTGGTCTCATAAAAATAAAAAATCCAATACCCTTAAGTAGGTTCTCTATGAGGAGAAATATAAAGGTAAAAATCCTCTTTATTTTATTTTATTTCAATTTATTTTATTTTTTAATCCTTACCTCACTATACCTATCAAAAGTGATATGATAAATCCATTATAAATTATATAATTAACTTATATCATGTTAATGTAATAGCCATCTTCCAAGTCCTTTCCCCCTCCCTTTTATTCAATAAATGGAAACATCTTCTATGATGTGTCAATTTATCAACATCATGGACGATGCATATTCATTTCCCATTAACACATTAAAAATGGTCAGAAACCAATTTTTATCGTTAAAAATAATTTTAACATATTTATTACATCCTATTTAAAGTTTTGGATCCGTTATATACACATTATTTTAATTAAGGAAACAAAAAACGTTTTGATGATTGAAACTCATCAAAATAATCTAAATGAGTATCACTAATGACTTATCGAATTATTCATCCTCTAAACAAATAAAATATGACTAATATAACCATTAAATAGTTTACATGTTCATTAATAAAATTTAATTCCAATTTATGATAATTATACACATTTTACATGAACTTTATTACATATTAACACAAAAATAGATTATGAAAACCATGAAAATAAATTCTCTCGAACAATGAATTTAAACTCTATAACTCAAAAATAAGTCCATAAATGACATTAATAAAAATATAATGAAACCAAAAAATGTATAAATGTCTCTGAATTAAATAATTTGAGGATTTAATTTTATTAACTAGGACATTATGATCAAGTGTAGAACACTTTCAGACATAATGTAAGGGTTTCTTCCCAAACATCCATTTTCATTCAGGTTATGATTTTTTCATCTATAAAAAAATTTAATTCCTAATTATTTTGTTTTAATAACTATAGAATATGTCTATACAACCCAAAATCCAGTTTCCATATCATTTCATCATTCATTTATAATTAATATATGTTTTCAAGGTTCCCTTCTAAATTATTTTTTATATGAAATCCAAATAAAAGTGAACGTCTCAATTTTTATCCATTTTAATGTACCATCCATAATATGTTTAAAGAACTATTATTTTACTAAAATATCTAGTTTTTTCATGAAAAGGTATAATTTTAGTTCTGGTTTTATACAAACAATTATGAAAAATACAAATTCTTTTTTCAAATTGGTCTTATTTGCAATGTAAAAAGGGGGTATTTCTCTCAATAATTACTTTATTGTTTTATTAGATTTTTTTCATATATTTGAACAAATATATTGAATTTTATTCTTTATTGAGATTTACCTATAATTATTATTATCATCTACCATATTTTATTAGATGGTTTATGATTAGTTTGATTGTGGATGTGAAACCATTACATAGTTCTTCATACTACTAAGAATGGTTAGTGATTGTGTTTATATATTTTGGAATTTTTTTATACTGCATATGTATATGATGTTTATTTTTATAACCTTTAATATTTGGATTGAACAGGACTTATCTAGTGATTGGGGTGGCCCTATATATCCCCTCGATACAATGGTAGGTCTCATGAGACAAACCAGAAATAGATTTTATCCAAGTCCATAAGAATTTATTTTCAAATGTCTTGGATGAGGCCTTGAGGATATGTTTTACATGTATATTATTATGAATTCCCTTATTAATATATTATTATTTGATAAATAATATTATTATTTTCTAGTACAAAATCCAGGATTATGTTCCATGTGATTATATATATGGGATTATTTATTTATTTTTTTAATTTCAGAAAATGTTCCCAATTATATTCTAATGGAATGTGTTTTAGTCATTACCTATTATTTATTATTTATAATAGATTATGTTTTATTACATACCCTTATTAAGTATATAATCTCATCCCTGCATTATGTTTTATTTTTTCCCTCGATATGAAGATGAATATTATGAATGACTTGTATGGTTAATATCAGAGATTTTGGTTGTTACAATTGGAGTTTATATTATTAATTCCTTTTAAATTGTAATGAACAATTAATAATATTTAGAAAACATGGATTAGGAAACAAAAACCTAATATAGACACTGAGGATAATTATAGAAAAACATCCAATTTTTTTTTAAGGTTGAGATAATTTGGGACTTAAATGAAAAACTTCCTTCTAAGGATACTACAAGTGGGTGTGGTTCTAGAATAGATATAACTATCAATAATATCTTCAACAAGGTGTCACAGGTATGACTCAGGTTAACCTGGTACATGAAAACAAGCCTTAAGGTGCACCTGGTTTGACACTCCTAGGGGATATGCTTAGGATAGTTAATTTTTTTTTTCAAACCATAATGAAGAATTAAAAAATAAATATATCCCCAAAATAACCATGTTTATGATTATTTGATTAGATATGAATAAAATTAAAATTTATGTTATGTTTTTTATTGTTCAACATTATGCATTATGATTCATACATGTATTTAAATGTATGACATTTTTTAGAAATATATCATTGTAGAATGAAAGTAAACTCTATAAATACTTGTATTCCTTGTAGAGATTTACCCCCTATGAAAGATAATGTTGTTGTTACTAGAGTTTTGATTAGTTCTAAGAAACTTATAACTATAATGAGACAACTGACTCTAGTTATGAAAAATAACTATACCCTTATAGATCATCTTGATCAAAAACATAGAGGATCAATATTGGACCACTTTATGTGATATAGGCCTCATTCATTTAATGAGACTATGGACCCATTTTTTCTAGATTAGTGGATAAGCTACTTAGAGAATATATTTCTCACTTTGGGATGTAATTAAATTGAGATGTTTATCATGATAATTTATTGTGTCCTGGGAGTTTCTCCTCAGTGGTGGTTGCTGATTCAAAATAAAAACGATGGTGAATAAGTTTAAAATATTTACTGTAATGACATTAATAAAATCTTCCTAGAAAATATTTTTCCTTGAAAACAAAAAGAGGATATAGAGAGGAAATTCATTAGTCAGAAACAAAAGGAGGATGAAAATTTAAAAATAATAAATCCAACATTACAAGGTTAATAATTAATTACAATGACAACATACGTAATCCAATGAGAAATGCCAATCAATATTTTTTTGGTTTAAAAGAATTTTTTTGAAGGGTACTAGTCTCCAAAAATTCCTCATCATACAAAGATATTGTGTCTTGTTATACAAAGATAGAGAAATAATTCTCTAATTGGTATGACTTTAAATAAAGAACTAGAGAATAATAGGGTGTAAGATTAAAAAAATAATAGGAGGAATAAAGAGGGGATTGTTTCATGCTATGATAATTATGAGAAGAAAAACCATAGTACATTCCTGATGGTGATCGGTATTTTCTCTAAGTGTGTACACAAAGGCCACCAACCCATGATTTCAAGGGATAGAAATAAGATACCAAAGCTCATTGCTAAAATTTAAAAGATATAGGTCATTATGAAAATTATTTTCCTAGGCGTAAATGAATCATTCCCCAAAAAAGGAAAATGGATCATATCCAAGAATATGTGATCCCATCTAATGAGGTTGAAGTTCCTAATGTTGTTATGGCCGATAATTTATTCATTTCTTCAATGTTATACAACAATTTATTTGATTCTAGACCATCTCATTATTTTATATATTCCTATTTTCCCAAGAAAATTATTCATTTCCCTTTTGATCAAATAAAATATATTTTAGTCATAACTTATATATGATGTATCATTGCAACAAATATGTTTTGCTCAGTCCACATTATGAAACATAAACATGATTTAATTGATGATGTTATCATCATACAAATGATTGAATTTTATATAATCCATAGTATGAATTTTATTTCCAAATGTGAGGTGAATATCTATTTCAACAAAAAGAATGTCATTATTTTTTAGGAAAATGTAGAATCCCTTTTCATTTGAGTTGAAACATCATCTTCTAGTTCTTATCTGCATCCTTCCATAGTTTTAAAACTAAATAAAATTATTGTGGATTAAGAGAAAACACCATCTATGGATGGGGAAAGAAAACATTAAATTGAATATGTGATGATTGTGAAAGAATATATTGATTTATCCCTAGAGTATTACATGGAAATCCTCCATAGTGGGAAATTGAGTTCTCTAATGATTTAATTCCTATTGCAAGACCTATATCAAAGAATGCTTATAAATTGTCTACATTCGAATTGGTATATATTAATAAACAACTATATGAATTGAGTGATAAATTATTGATTCACTATAGTGTCTCTAAATGGGGATCACTTATTATTTTTCTCAAGAAGACAGATAGATCCATGAGGCTATGCATTGACTATACAAAAGTCAATGTCATTACAAAAAAATACAAGTATCCCCAACCATGTATTGATGATTTATTTGAAAAAAATCATGGAGGTCAATATATTTTCAATATTGACCTTCTATCTAGATATCATCAATTTCTTGTGAGGAAGAAATATATTCTAAAGATACAATTTCGAAATAGTTATGGAAATTATGATTTTACATTATTTCTATTTGGACTGACTTATACACCCTCTATTTTATGGATATAAGGAATTGAGTATTCAGTGAATATCGTGATAATTTTATTTTGGTGATTATTAAGGATATATTTATTTATTTGAATAGTAATGTGGACTATGAGAACCACTTTTGGGTTGTTCAAGAATCTCATATAAGAGTAGAGTTATATTAGATGTTTAGAGAGTGTGAATTCTTGCATAAAAAAGTTAATTTTCTTAGACATAATGTCTCTAAGGATGGAATCTTAGTCCATACTGTGAATCAAAAGGTGGTTAAGGAATGTCCAACACCTACGAACAAAACATAGGTATGTATTTTTATTGTTTTATAAGGTTCATTTTGATGTTAAATTCATAACATTGCCCGATTAGCTAAAATGTTGACCAAGATTAATCATAAATGGGTTATATTTATTTTGAAAATGGAATGTGAAGAATGATTTTATGAAATGAAGAATATATAATTGAATGATCTGATCTTGATATACCATCAAAAAATGGCTGGCTTGTGATTTATAGTGAGGTATCAATGAAAGGAAGTGGATGTGTCCTTATACAGAATAAAAGTGTTATTGCCTAAGAATTAAGAAAGTTAAATAATCCATAACATAACTATCCAATTCATGATCTTCAGTTTGAAGATATTATCATTATTCTGAATGTATGGATACACTATCTCTATGGAGAAATTTGTTAGATATATACATATCACAGGAGCTTGAAATATATCTTCCCATATAAAGAACTCGACATAAGGAAAAGGAGATGGCTTGATCTCCTCAAGGATTATGATTTCTCAACACACTACCACCAAGGGATGTATAATAAGGTAGCATAAGAATTAAGAATAAAGGATCATGGAGTTATGAAGAAAATAATGATTGAAAAAGTTCATATGTACACGGATATAGAAAATATGGATATAAGAAATATCATGTCTGTTGAAAAATCATTACCTTCCAATTAGATGAACAAAAATCATTATTGTAAAGGATTAAAAGTTCTCATTCTAATGGTGAGAATAATAAAGTGAAAATTATAGCTTTGAATGATGTGATGTTTTTGGAAATCATGTATGAAGATGGAATTCTTAAATTTAGGGGGAGGTTATCTATTCCCTCTATAGACAAGCTAAATAGGGAGTTACTGGAATATTCACATAGATCAAATTTCTATATACACCCTGGTAGAACTATGATTTAAAGATATTTGAATGAACATTTCTAGTGGGATAATATGAAACACAAAATTTATGATTATGTATCATGGTATTTATTCTGTCCATATGTGACTGTCAAAATAAAATATCCTAGAGGATCCATGAAACCCTTTACTATTTCTCCATAAAAATGGGATGATATTACTTTGGATTTTGTCACTGAATTTCCAAAAACTCCATGAAATAATTATACAACATGGGTAATTGTTGATTGAATTACCAAACCATCACATTTCATCACAAAAGGGAGGATTTTCCTTTGGATCCCCTAGTAGGACTCTATATTAATGATGTTGTAAGACAACATGGATCAGCACTTGAAATTGTTTCTAATTGTGATATATGATTTACATAAAAATCTAGAAAAATATTCCAAAACCATTAGATACTAAGATTCATTTGAGTACTGTTTATCACCCTCAAACTGATAGGCAGACTAAAAAGAGCACTCAATCATTATAAGACATGTTGATATCATGTTCACTCAACTTTAAAGGTATGTGGGGTTAGTATTTTACATTGGTATAATTTTCCTAAAATAATAATTTTCATTCATGTATTCAAATTGAATCATATTAAGTATTGTATGGAAGGATATTTTATACACCAACATGTTGGGATGATGTTGATGAAAGGAATATTATAGTCCCTAAGTTTGTGTAGGAAACAATAACGAAGGTATTGAATATTCTTACACATATCAAAGAATATCAAAGTACGGAAAAGATATATTCGGATAATCTATTGTTGGAATTAGAATTTCAATTGGGAGATCATATTTTCTTAAAATTATATCAATGGAAGGGTGTTATAGGATTTGGAACGAAAGGGAAACTATAACCCATGCAAATTGGTCCTTTTAAAATTTTGGGAGATAATTAGAGTTGTGTGTTATGATTTAGAAATTTAACCTAACCATCCAAAAGTATAAAACGTGTTCTAAATATCTTTGTGATGGAAGTACATTCTAGACCCAACACATGTCCTCACTTTTGAAGGAATAGATTTGCATCATGACTTATCTTGCTGTGAAGAGGTTATCCAGATTCTGGATACTAAAGAACAGTTGTTGAGGAATTAGATGACACAGTTGGTAAAGGTACATTGGTGAAATCATGAAATTTAAGAGGATACATGGGTTCGAGAGAAACTTATTATCAATTACAGCCACAATATTTTTATGAGGTTACATTATGATATTTCGGGGATGAAATTTTTATCGGAGAGGATAATTTAATGACAAAAAACACTATCACTGAAATTTACATTCAAATAATTATGTAATATAGAATAAATCAAATAAAATAACATAGAGAACACAATTAAAACATTATTATTGATGAATAAGTGGAATAAGAGATATTTTTAGAAGTTAAAGAACCCATAATGATAACATAGAAACCTGGACCTAGGAATACTAATATGACCCATATTAATAGAAAACCAGACAAATTAATAGAAACATAACCCATTGAAGTATAAATAAAATTTATACATCTCATAAAAAAAATTAGGTTATAATAATATCACAGGATCATTTAATGAATATTTTATATTTTATTAACCGACTTTTGGTGTTTTTGTATTTCAGAAAATTTAATTAAAATACTAATATTAATAAAATGTTTTAGATGAAAAATTAGTTTTACATAATGTATTCATGAGTTAATATTTTTTGTCTTATGATATTAGGTTAATGTTATGAGACCTCATTTAATTTTTAAAATTGTTATAAAATCAATTATAAATCAAAAATAATTATTCTCGAGTAAAAGATGGTTTTAATTAAAAATTAAATTTCTCATATTTATAAAAGTATTTTCATAAATTGGTGTTCATTTTTTAATTATACACATCAAAAAAATGGTTAAGGTGAATTTTTTGTTTCTAAAATATTGGAATTTATTTGAATAGTAAAATATGATAATTTTTTATAAATGTTTTATACATGAATTATTGAGTCATATGTTATGTATGAATTATTTAATCACATAATCTAGAACTATCCTTCATTATTTTGATATAATTTTTGAAAATTCACAAACTCATCATAGTCTTGATAAACAATAATAAATATTTTAAAAAAATATATTCTAAAATCACTGCTCCCCTCCATTATAAATACCACCCCTTGCCCCCCATTATCCTCACAACTTCCCATAATCGAAAACATTAATATTTATTCACATTAAACATAAAAATACCCTAACCTACATCCAGGATCTCTTTGTCTCATCAAAACAACAAAACTAATACCCTTAAGGTGGTTCTCAATAAGGAGAATTTTGGAGGTAAAAATAATATTTTTTCTTTTGTTTTGTTTAAATTTCATTTATTTTATTATACATCCCTCACCTACCCAATAAAAAGGGACATGATGACTCCAATATAATTTCTATTCTATAATTATATAATTTTTATGTATTATCCATCATCAAACTCGTTTCTCCCTCTTTTTAATTCTATAAATAAAACATTGCTCGGGATATGTCGAATTACCGACATCATGGATGATGAATCATTAGATCCCATTAACACCATAAAGGCTGGTCATAAACCAATTTTTTCATCAAAAAAATTATAATATATGTATTACATTATATCTATGTATCTAGAACCATTATATACACATGATGTTAGTTAATAAAACAAAACTCGTTCGTAATGATTGTAAAATTGTCAAAATAATCTAAACGTTTATCACTAATGACTTATCAAATGATTCATCCTCCTACAAATTAACCATATGAATTATATAACCATTTATTTTTATTTATTTTCATTAATAACATGTAAATAAAATTATGGATAATTTCTCCCATTTAACA
Source organism: Viscum album (assembly GCA_963277665.1). Lineage (NCBI taxonomy): Eukaryota > Viridiplantae > Streptophyta > Magnoliopsida > Santalales > Viscaceae > Viscum > Viscum album. The sequence continues at coordinate 1,245,830,087 of OY728141.1, read as the reverse complement.
TGGACTCATTACATTTTAAAAATTGACCCGATCATGAAAACCCGGAGAAACAATGCACCTGAATGATAAAATTAAATGATATAACTCCTCAATAAGTCCATAAATAAACATATTAAACCAGTAATTAATCAAATCAATGTATAAAAGGTTTTGAATTGAACAATTAATGGATTTAATTGGATTATACAAGACATCAAGGCCAAGAGCAGAACAAATTCAGACATTAGGTAGTGGTTTCTTCTGGAATCTCAGTTTCCATTCAAGTTGTGATTTTGTCCTCTATAAACCAATGTAATTCTTAATTAAATTTATATAATTCTTATAAATAATTTTAATACATTCTAGAATCATGTTTTAAGATCATTTCATCTTTCATTTTTGTTCTTCAGGTGTCCCCTCCCAATTGTTCTTGATACACAATACCAAATAAATGGAATGTATCAATTTCTAATCCCTTTTCAAGTTCCATCCATAATCTATTTTAAGACAGTACTCATTTTATAAAATCACTATTATTTCATGAAAAAAAAATATTTACTCATTTCTGGTTTTACACAACCAATTATGTCAAATACAAATGATTTTTCCAAACAAACTCTTCTTTGCAAAGTAAAAAAGGTTTATTTCGATAATGATTCATCCGATGATTTTACTAGCCTATTTCCATATATTTGAAAACATTGATGGAATTTTATTTTTTATTAAGATTAAAAATTTATTATCATATAAAATATTTTATTAATGGTTTATGATCTGTTTGACTATGGATGTTCTATCTTGATATTGTTCTTTATACTACTCCGAATATTTAGTGATTATATTTATAGAATGGGGAATGTTATCTGCATTTCATATCTATATGATTTTAATGTTTTAACCCATTCATATAAAAAATAAATATAACATAGAATGTTATGGGTGGGCCTAATATATCCCTTTCATGCATTAGTAGGTCCCACAAGACAAAATAGAAATATATTTTGGTTGAGGCCTTAACAATTTATTTTCAAATCTCTTAGATGAGGCCTTGATGATGTGTTTTATATTTGTGGAATTATGAATTCCCACATTAAGATATTTTTATTTAAAATGTCATGTGATTATTTTACTAGTATAGTATCCATGGTTATGTTTCATGTCATTATTTATAATTCATTGTTTATTCAACTTATATTCATTCCATATCATGTTTATGATTATGATCTAATGGCATGTGTTTTTAGTAATTCACCATGCCTTATTGTTTATATTAGCTTATACTATATTACATACCCTTTCTCTCCCCTTGATCTCTCCCCATTATTAGGATATATGTTTCCCCATGATATGAAAATAAATATTATGAATGACTTGAAGGGTTATTCATACAGATTTATGGTGATACTAATGGAGATTCAATGTGGTTTTTTCATTCAAGTTGTAATGTAAACATCACGTATGTAATATAGTTTTCAAAATTACTAAACTGATTAATCATTTTGGATTCAATTAATGTATCTATGAAAGTGAATTGGTGTAAGTCACATGCTATAAGAAACAAGGTTTTTTGGACCTAAAATATAGGCTATTAATAAATCATTCTATGTGCACTAAAAATGGAAATAGAAGTTCAGAACCCTCATGGTTCTGGTGATAAAAAAAGAAGGATATTTTTGGAAGCTATATTGTTTTACCACATAGAAGGATGAAACATTTTCAACCTCTTACTTTTCCAAAATGTTTCAAGGAACACACATGTGAATTCCTTAAAGGAATAAAAATATTTTTCAAGTGTGTGAAGATTTTCCATCAAAAAAAAGTTTATCAATGTGTTGTGAGGAGGATAATCAATGAAATTAATGTACTGATTGATCAACAAAATACACCATTCACACATATCTACAAAAAACACAATGTATTTAAGAAATATGGAAATAAAGTAACTAATTAAAGTGATAATAAAGATAATTAGCCACAATAATCTCTTAAGTCAAAGGCTAAAGTGAAATATTTTTCAATTATAATAGTTGATGTGAATAATGGTAACTAGGTAACACTTATTTGATGCTCTAGAATTGTAGATTCCATATTGATGATTTTATGTATAATACCGTTGAAAATATTTTCATTTGGTGAAATATGATATGATTTTGAGCATTAATTTGATATCCATACCTAGGTTCTTTATAAATTGTCAAAATAAAAAAAGTCATATTTGATGTTATGAATCAATAATGATTTTATATTTCTGTAATGATAAACGAAAAAAACCAATGGAAAAAATATAATATAAGTGATAATTTAAATAATAAGGGGTGAATTATCTTTTGTAAGCATATATAACTTTATTGTGAATTTATTTTGTGAAAGGATTAGTATATATGATCAAGGTATATAAATTTTAGTTTCTAACTATTTGAGTGATTAAAATTATTATTATATAGATCATGAGAGGATATGAGAAAAAATCATCTTTGTGTTTCCATTTTATTTGGACAAATTTTAAAAGTGATTTAAGGTTTACTTTTTACATAATGGCTTATGTTAAAATTTTGGCATTACTTTTTGAGGTTAAATTATGATTTATCAAAATGGGTAATATGTACTAACAATTTTCATTTTAAAAAATATAGAGATAAATAATTACAATTCATTCTTTTATGGATATTATGAACTTTTAAAAGTTATTTATAGTTCCCTAGAAATTTATCTTCAAAATTAACTTCTTAGATAAAGAGATGAAGTGGACATTGATTATAGCATAATAAAAGTATAAAAATTTTCTTATGATATGGAAATAAATCAAGTAAGTATATTTTCTCATGTTATCTATATTTATAGTAATAGGATCCCTCAAATTTAGGAAAAGTATCTTTAAATATAATTTTATACTTTTACCATCATTTCCAATTAATCAATTGTCTTTTCACCCGTCCTAGATTTATTATTTCTTTATCTTATGTTTCTATTGAACATTTTCTATATAACTCACTAGTAGTAATTGGGTTTTTATTTTATATTTCATTTCTATATTTTTACTTTCAACCAGTGTTCTTTAGTTTGAAACCCTAGATAACCTTCATATTTCTAGTTCATTTTATTTAAGATGTATATTTATTAACCATTTTTATAACGTGGGTTTACACCAAGGTATTTCAAATACAAAACGATTGAATACTGAGTAGAAGTTAAAATTTAGAGGACGCAATTCATTAAATTCATTTTGAAGGTAACACCATTATATTTTAAAATAATAGAATTATGTTCAATTATGTATATGAATTCGAAATAGCACATAAATGAACCATGAAGTGTTTTGTATTTAAATATGACAATTATAATCATTAAATGGAATTGGTGGGTATGCATTAGATTTTATTACTTATGATATCTATAAAAATATACTATTACAAATAAATATATTGATTATTTTTTAGAAAATAAGCATTAAAATTTTTGCAAAGATATATTATTCTTAAAAATTAGATTTCATTCAAAAATAATTTTTATTAAATTTTGTGTGTAACTAATATTTTTAAGTTCTAAAATTTGTTTAAAAAAATTTCAAAAAACTAAATACATTCTTTAAAACCTCATATATACATTTTATTAGGATTTATTTTTTGATAATTTTCTAAAAATATATACTTTCTATTGATCAATGAAAAATACTTATTTACATTAAAAATACTATTTTAGTTACAAGAATGTACAAATTTAAAAAAAATCAAAAATAAAGGTAAAATTTGTTCTACAATATTTTTATTAATCCAACTATGTTCATCAGAATAAATTTTTTATTTTAATTCAGAATAAAAACATTTTAATACACAAAAATGGTGATTCTTGAATACCTTTTTTTATGGGTGTAATGTGTTTTAATATTAATAAATTAAAATTCTCACTAGTGGTTAAATATTTTAATGGTATTTATATATTATATAGTTGAACACTTGTTTAAAATTTAATATAATATTTTTCTATACATGAGATTAGATTAAACTATGTTTTATACTTAATAATGTATTTTCATAAAAAGTTTTTATTATTATGTTTTTCATGGTTATTTTTAAATTAATATCTGAAGAATATAAATATTTAATTAAATAAAATTTATTCTATATTTTTAATCAATAAGGAAAAAATTTTATAATAGGTTTCTTTTATTTTTTAGGCAATATTAATATTAATCATGGTAAAATGTATAAACTCTAAAAAGGGTAATTCAAATAAATATAGCTTTTAAATAATAGATAATGACATAATTATTTATCCTAATTCATATTACATGAATTTAATTGTACCCTTATCTCCATATTTTTTAAATTCACTGTTTTAATGAACACATGTCCATAGAAATGACCAATATAATATTTAAATAAAAAAAGTTGCAAAATGTCGCTATCGTGGTTTTAGATACATCATTAATATACACACAGGGACAATAGAATGTAATAACTGAATATAAATATATATCTTTATATTAATAAAATTACTTTTATTATATAAATTTGTTTCTAATTTTAATAAATTATACAATTTCATTAAAGTTTTATAAAATGTTGTTGTAATGTTTAATTAATTTGTATAAAAATTATTTAATTTAAAAAATATTAAAAATAACATAATTTTAGTGAGTAATTATTTTCCAAAATAAATTTTAAAAAATATATAGTGGTTTTTAAAGGTATTTTAATTGATTTCCAATTTTTGTTATGTTCAATAAGTCAAATTAAATGAATACTGTCAAAATTGATATTTTTTTTAAAAATATTAAATTATTATTAAATTAATAAAAAATTTATAAAAAATAAATAAGGTGGAAAATTATTATAATATAATATCTGAAAATTTAATCCTTGTCCCATTATAATCCATTTCTCAACTTATATGTAATATTTTATCCTTTTACTGGTGAAAAGGTAGCTACCGTTATTAATATTTAAATTTCTTCAGTAAGGGGTAAAACCATAAAAAATAACATAAAAACACCACAAAAATCTATATGAATTTTATTGGATGAGGTTATTTCAACCCCTTCCAACATTCTATTAGATTAACTATAAATTTTGAGGTTTTTTTCCTTAGAGAAATTCCTTACTGTTGTTAATCTTTTTTGGAAATTCAAAAAGATTTTCTCACCTCAATTATTAAAGGGAACCTCTCATTTCTCTATCCTACACCATTTTGAGCCATGTACACCAAAAAAAACATTAAAAATATTTTATAATATTCCTTTTTCACATTCTAGAGGCACTGGTCTTCCAAAATTGATCATTCTGAAGGTCATAAAGAGTATATCTAAAGAAGTTATTTCGAAGAAGATTTAATAGACTTTACCGATCACTTTCTTTTTTATTATCATTTTAACTTCCTATAATTCTATTTTATTTTAATAAAATATTTAATTTCTTATCCCCAATATTATTAAATCTTATTATGATTGTGAAATTACCTATATTCACTATCATTCCATCAAATGGGAAGTGAATGTATCGATTGAGTGTACGAATGGATTATTCTCTCCACCTAGATATAAAATTGACTTCTCATTCCCATTTTTATGGATGTGTATTATTCTGGGTTTAATTTATATATATTATACTTGTAAATAAAAACCCTTGTATAATGATGATATAAAATTTACCTTATTACTTTCCAAATAGTTCCAAATAATAATGTTGCTCATGTTTACTTGTGGACTAACACCTCCCTGAAACGAGGTGGCTATCTTTTAATTATCTTTTTAATTGTATGGAATTAAGTATGGATTTAATAAATATATAATATATATGTTATTTAGTAAATATTCTTTAGATGATATTTTTAATTTGTTATTATATCATTCCATGCGTCTAAAAATGAAAATAGTGTTCACGTATATGTATGACCAGCCGTATCTGGAAATAGAGTAATTCATTTTTCTATATCTAATTGTAAAGATGACTCTAAATATGTATATAATGAATTTATATTACATTTATATCACTATTAAACTTATATTTATTATGGAACCATGATAAATGTACAAATATAAACCTACCGAACCAAAACATACATTAAAAATGAAGTAGATATCACCCAGAATAGTGATTTTAATAAATAATTTTTAATAGAATTGTGATAAACAGTTATAAATAAAATATATATGGTATTATATATATTATTATGGTTATGGTATAGAGTTATAATAAATATTTATTTACTATATATCAGGTTCCAATGTGTATGATGGAATTAAAACTTAATGTTTGTGATTTTCATCTCACTTTTATTTTTGTGAGACACATACCATATTCACCACTTTTTTATGTGGGATATATAATAACCACGAATATATTTTATGATTATTATTATAAATTATATATGTATTTACACATCCATATATGTTTATTTATTTCATGGGTCTTATGATTCATATTTTATTGAAGTGGTAAGGGATGTATGATTCAATCCAATTTTAATCATGATTAATTATTCTTAAATTAACACTAAATAAATTATATGATACTTATCTCAAAAATCCCATTATTTTATATTCTACTATTACTACTTCTAGTGATTACATGTTTTCGTTTCATTTTTCTCTCTTTATGTACTTAACATACAAACATATATTTTTTAAGTAAAAATCATCTTTATTTCTCCCTTCGATCGAATATACATTCACATCCAATTCCATTTTTTCTAAAAATGTTTTAAAAAATGTTTTTAATATTATATGAAAATTCGTCATAGTAATTTTTACACATTTATTACATTCAAGAAGTTATTTAAAAGTAATATTCTTTTGATTTTATTAATGATGTTCATTTTTTACTTTTTACAACATAAATATGAATATAATTTTTTCATTCAACTTATATTGCATGAACTAACTCTCACAGTGTCATAAACTCTTAATTTTTAAATATTACCATAATGTTTTCATTTTTTATTTTCAAATAAAATGTATTCCATAATATTTTTAATATATATATATATTACAGAATTTTTTTCAAAATGGAAATGATTTTTTCTGTAGGAATGTTTTAAAGACCTTTTAATGGTATTTATATTCATCAAAGAAAAAATCCCAATATATAACTTTTGATTTAATATGGATATAATTCAATGATATCATATTTGTTATTTCTTTTCAAGAAATACTTTTTTAATGAAATTATGTTTGTGAATCTAATTTATTTTCCTTAGGTTATTCTATAATGAAATTTTAATGGAACCTATTTTTATTCATGGGTTCTGGTATAATTGATGTTTTATGATCTTGTGGAACACATTTATTGTAGAGACCCGAAGACTGACGTACATAGACTTTACATTACTTTTGCGGAATACTTAGTACATAAAAAACACACACACACAAGGATCGTAATAGTTTAGTGTCTTTGGAAACTCGGAACGTAATCTTCTAATCGTGGTGAAAGATCTTCAATATCTCCCATAAAGATCTTCCCTTTTTTTACCTAAAACCTTTCTTTATATCCTGGGGAAAAGAAAACATAAAAGGGTGAGCTCAAATGCTCAGTAAGGGTATACAAAATAAAAATCAATCACATCATATTCATAAGAACATAACTTTTGGAAATCTTAACCTGCAAAAGAGAGCATAATTTCATAACATGGGATAAATCATAGTAGTGAAATGAAATCACAATAATCATAACTTAAAACATGAAACTTTGTGGCATACAAACATAATCATAGAGAATCATTTCTTGTTAGTCAAGACTAATTTCCAAGACTATCTTAGTGGACAAAGTCCCTTTCTGAATCGAGTAACCCTCGTTTCAGTCCTGTTTCACTGAACCGGTATAACCTACCATTTCAGCCATGTCTATCTCATGAGATATAAAATCTTTACCCAATGCATTGGAGGGAGATATAGGTCCCACCCATCTTATAATGAATCCTTTCTTATGTGTGCCAAAAAATCATAAATCATACATCATTGCATAACCCATGTAATAAAAATGGGAATCTTAAACATCGTGACATCATAAAACTTTTCATATAAGATATAGGAATTCATAAAAATAATTCCCTCACAACATGATCAAATCAATGTAATAATAGGGATAAAAATATAACCCTTTATTATCTTAGATGGAAAATAATTTTGATAAAACACTTGAACTCCATTCTTGAGGAAAATATCCTTTCTTCTTCAAAAACATTTTTCCTTTCATAACATGTCATACGACTTTAAAATAAAATAATTTGATTAAAAATAAAATTGAAAACTTGTAAAGGAAGCTTCTTGGAAATAATGTTTTAAAAATCCATTCATGCTGTATAAGTTAAAAAAAACATTCTTCGTACTTTTGTCGGAAAAGTCAAAAAGTAGCTCGTACGAAAAAACGACAAAAGTTTCCTTTCATATTCTTTACTAAAAACTCACCGAAGGGTAAAATTGGATTTAAACTATTGTAAGTGGATGGAAATAATATTACATATTGAGAAAACATGGATGTGGATGTTAAAATACACCCCAGTAAATACCAACATATAAACAATCTCGGATAAAAATGAGATTGTGATATTTCCCTTACCTTAGGTCCGATTCGCTTTGTACGTGTCCGAAGCTCCTGTATAATGGTTTAAATAATGTCATTGACTTATTACAGAATCATATTCATTGTTATGATATCATATATGGTTCACTTATGACATTATATTACCCGTTCTTTTGTAAACTCCATGTTAAAGAAGCGTTTTGGGTAAAATCGTTTCATTTATCGTAGGTGTTTTGACTTGTTGTTCTTGACATTATTATTACTTATATCATGATTTACTTACTTCCAGAATATATAATATAATTTATATATCATATATATTCAGTATATATATATATATAATAGATAGATAAATGAAATGAAAAACACCGTTCATGGAGACGGTAGTCCGTACGTACGCATGAACGCTGTTTTCCTTTCCTTATTGTCTTGAATGGAATTAAGTAGATGACATACATATATATATATACATAAATCCAGTAGCCTTATAATGTCATATATTTCATTATTATTTCTTATATATACTTTATAATCATTCTTAAATAGTTAACATGGAGAATGAATCTCATCGCGTCGTGGAGACGGTAGTCCGTACGTACGCACGAGCGATGATATCATTTCCATAAATATTGAATTGAATTGGAGTGGATTATACAATATATCAGAATCAATATGATGTTGTAATAACTATGTATAGTTATTCTTTACACCATTATACCCATCCATGTAAGGTGGTGGTGGAAAATAGATTACACCACGGCGTGGAGACGGTATTCCGTACGTACGCACGCGCGGTGATTTCATTTTTCCGTAGGATGGTTAGATGGTGAAATAGGGTTGTTTCATACTTATAATAACATATCAGTATATTAGTGATACTGATGTTATTACTTCATAATGAAACAACCTAAGATGAAGAAGTGGAAGAAGAAAGAAATTGAAAAGATCGGTAATGGATATTACCTCTTCTTTGGAACGCCTCTTTGAATCCTCCACTTAAGGAACTAAGATTGGTCTTTGGAGAAGATCAGGACCTCTAGGATTATTCTAGGGGAGTGGAGAGGAGAGAATGACAGGGGTTGGCTGAGCTTGAGTGCTCAAATTGGTGTGAGGAGGAGGGGGAGGAGGTGTCCTTTTATAAGGGAGGAGAGGGGCATCTTAGGAATACCTCAAAATATTATTTTATAATAAAGTCAAAATCGGTTTATAATGGTTCCAAAGGGTCTTATTTCGGAGCTAAAGTGGGGATGGGTCGAAATCCTATCAACCAATAAGATTTAGACAAGTTTAGGGTATTATTTTAACCTTATCAATTAGATTTAACTCTAAGTTAAATAATTTAACTTTTACCGTGTCTTTTTTGTTTCTTTCACTATATGGTTAATAAACTTACTATAACATGCCAAACGAACCCCAAATTGTTTATTATTAATATATATATCCTTATCTAAGTCATTTGGCCGAACCTTAGATTTTTAGGAATAAAATAACAATTAATAATATAATATTTTATTTAAAAACTATTTTGTGTCAATTTTGACACTATTTGATTCATGATTTTTGTGAAAGTCATAACAGAATTATATGTTCAAACCAAGTTTATTAAATCAACACTAATATATCATAGTAACCTATAAAATTAGTGGAATTCATAAAAAGTCTCAAATTATATTTAGTTTGGTTTTTATAACATCAATTATGTCAATATTTCATTAATAAGATAATTACTGCATCATCTTTGGGTCATAAATAAATTAACTTATTTGATGTCTAAAAATTACAAATAAAATACCATTATGTGGGAAATCTTTTTAGCTTTCTAATGAATATTTATAGTCTAATTTATCTTATGTATAACCCCATATTAAAAATGATTTACTTATTAAACATTGATTTTAACTATTTTAACCCTTCTTTAAATAAATTAATAATAAATGTCGTAATCTAATCCAAGTGGGCCTAAAAGGTCATTTTTTATTCCTAAGTTTGTTTTTGGTCGAACTACACTTGTCCAATAGAATTAGGACATGTGTTATGGTAATATTAGTATCATATTTACCCTTAGTTACCCTATTTACTATTAACCGCGGAAAAAAAAAAGTAAAAAGTTACTATTCACCAAAAAATTATTTTCATCTCATTGAACCACATTTTAGTCCTTGATATTAACCGTGTCTCTCGGATTTTCGAAATTCCATTCACAGAAGCGGTAAAATTAAGTTTTATGCAAAATTTAGTCTTTTAACCTACCACTTAGTGGTTTCACTATTCATCAAAAATTGAAAGTTTTCAGAAAAATGAGAAAATTTCATCCTAAGCTATATTTCATATTCCGAATTCAAAAATGAAGTCTATTTTACCAAATTCATAACATAGAAGTTTCATTAATTATTTTTATAATCAAATCCCGCTGTTAAAACAAATATCGTGTTTTTAAGAAACAATATCTATCAAAAGATTGACACTGGATTATGTCTGGTTTAAATGTGAAATTACAACCAATGACCAACATTGTATTAAATTGTAAAAATATATTCTAAATATACTTTAAAACCACTCAAATTAATAATTTATCACTATTAATTATTTCGATTAAAAAAGTTGTTTTTAATTAAAATTTAGTAATTTTTACTATTCATCAGAATATGAAAGTTATCCGAAAAGTACCAAAATTTCACCTTAGGCTAAATTCGATAGTCCGAATCCAAAAATGAAGTTCATTTTGAAAAATAAGATTTACATAATTTTAAAAAGTGGTTATTACTATTCATAACGGCTAGTTTTAATAATATTTTAATAACATATCGTTGTTTAGTAAAACTCGGTATTGCGTATTACACACGCTATCGAGGAAGGTCGCGATTGCGTGTAACGCAAGGCAAGTCAAGGATGTGTGTTGTGCAAGCTCCTTTTGGTGTAGCATACAACACAAGACATTAATAAAATTAAAAAGAATATTTTTTTATAAAATCTTGGGCTGTTACATTCTACCCCCCTTAAAATGAATTTCGCCCTCGAAATTCATCGGGGTTATAAATGGTTTATTATTCGAAAGTTTCTTTAATAGAAACCCACATCGTAAAAAGGAATATCAAAACCAATCTTTATAAACAAAAGTATGAAACTTAACGGTTACCCAAATAGACTAATCGCTGGGTTTCCACATAGGTGAAAATATGGATATGAATGAAAAATCTAACCATCAGGTTCTGATGGAGAGTGGTAGAGAACATGGCTATGGAAAAGCCAGTAATCACAAATCCATAGATTTGTGATGATATAAGGTACCATCTGATTCATCAGGTATAAGATCACTCGGACAACATTTTTGGTTTTCAAGATCATTTCCCTAAAGTTGAAAATTTACATTAGAATAAATACTTACTTTATTTTGGTACAATCTCACTGTTGTTTGTGCCTTGAACAATTTCCACTTCATCTCTTAAATAAATGAAGTTGAATTTGTTATTCGTGAAGTGTTAGCAGATCATGTGATAGAATGACGGGTCATTCCATCTGTCTCAAACAAAAGGTTAGCAAAAATTATATACATAAGTCAATCTATAGTGAGATTAATCATATATGGTTCCTAAAATGGACTTATACTTCATATATCATACTGCTTAATATAATAAAACTAGTTTCTACTAAACAGGGACTTCCTGTAGGCCAGTGGTAGGCGATAAAGGCCAGTCGCACTTCGGTTGTGGGTTCGATTCCCACAGCCTTGTCCGAAGCGATGGGCTGTCGCCCGTCCTGCAGGTTGTCCCTTTTTCTAAAACTATATTACTATAACATCCCATCAATAATATCGAAAAAACTTCTATCCTTAAACAATACTAACTTATGTCCAACATAATCCATTTCAATCTTTAGGCTTATCCATAATACTGCAGTCTACTCTCATAACATAGTGAAAACAATTACCAGAGATTTAATACTATCATTAATCCCCATATATATGTCTTGTTGGTCACATTCCAAACATTCAAAGGCCTTAATCATGTATTCTCTTGAATACCTTAGTGAAAACATGAATGCAGTTTAAAGTTAACACTTTCCACATACCAAAATCCTCAAAATTCTATATACTCAAACCATGATATCACTTAGTCCTTATATCAATCATGATCTCATGAATACTATCAAACATATTAGATTCTCTTTATCCCTTAATTATGCGCATATCATCCACTTTCCAAAAAAAATATCTGAATAACCTTTCATTGTTACTCATACCATTCATCATAAACTTTCAAAACATAAGGAAAGACAACAGTGTAACAATCCTTAGATGTCTTTTTATTCTATAGTACAACATTACACTTGATAAACATGTAATCATTCCACTACCTTCTTAAACCGTTGACCGAGCTTCAATAATTCTTTCATCTCACATATCATTTGTAGTCTCTTCATCATCATCAACATAAATACTTCCCATACGACCATACTGATTATCTTCATGAGACTTTCCCTTAGGGCATTGGTTTGCATAATGCCCGTACATTCCACATTTAAAACATTTAACCATTGTTGATGTCGTAGCAATACCATTATCCTCATCCATGGTGTTAACTGAACCTTTTCCTTTTCACTTACTTGCTTTGTGTCCTTCTTTTCCACACCCAAAGCATCTTCCAGTTCCTTTGAAACATTCTCCTTGATGCCTCTTCCCACATGATTTACATAGGGGAAATTGAACTTTCTTTCCTCTATGATCATCATAAAACTCCATCTTTCTCTTATTAGCCGAGTCAGGAAACTTACCAAATTTTACTTTATTGATCATATTACGAGATTTCTGATTCGGCATAATAATGATGTTTGGACTTCCAAATCCCATTTCATTTGATTGCTTATGAAGAATATCATTCCATTGTCCATCATATCCTCCATTATCGTGAATCATCTTGTTTCCAGCCATTTTCTAAAACCCAAAAAGAATAGTGTGAGAGGCAAAAATCATAATAAAGGGGGAGTAACTTAAATATCTAACATCTTTGGTTTAATCTAATATCGTTACCATAGTTCTAGGACTATATCCTATACGTATACTTATCCTTAGGGGCATCCCTAGACATACCTTAGAAATATCTCTAGGGATCTCACTAAAGTTCTCGCATCCTAGTTTCCAAAGGTTGACTAAACCTTTCCTCTGATACCAACTGTAGAGACCCGAAGACTAACGTACATAGACTTTACATTACTTTTGCGGAATACTTAGTACATAAAAAAAACACACACACACAAGGATCGTAATAGTTTAGTGTCTTTGGAAACTCGCAACGTAATCTTCTAATCGTGGTGAAAGATCTTCAATATCTCCCATAAAGATCTTCCCTTTTTTTTACCTAAAACCTTTCTTTATATCCTGGGGAAAAGAAAACATAAAAGGGTGAGCTCAAATGCTCAGTAAGGGTATAAAAAATAAAAATCAATCACATCATATTCATAAGAACATAACTTTTGGAAATCTTAACCTGCAAAAGAGAGCATAATTTCATAACATGGGATAAATCATAGTAGTGAAATGAAATCACAATAATCATAACTTAAAACATGAAACTTTGTGGCATACACACATAATCATAGAGAATCTTTTCTTGTTAGTCAAGACTAATTGCCAAGACTATCTTAGTGGACAAAGTCCCTTTCTGAATCGAGTAACCCTCGTTTCAGTCCTGTTTCACTGAACCGGTATAACCTACCATTTCAGCCATGTCTATCTCATGAGATATAAAATCTTTACCTAATGCATTGGAGGGAGATATAGGTCCCACCCATCTTATAATGAATCCTTTCTTATGTGTGCCACAAAATCATAAATCATACATCATTGCATAACCCATGTAATAAAAATGGGAATCTTAAACATCGTGACATCATAAAACTTTTCATATAAGATATAGGAATTCATAAAAATAATTCCATCACAACATGATCAAATCAATGTAATAATAGGGATAAAAATATAACCCTTTATTATCTTAGATGGAAAATAATTTTGATAAAACACTTGAACTCCATTCTTGAGGAAAATATCATTTCTTCTTCAAAAACATTTTTCCTTTCATAACATGTCATATGACTTTAAAATAAAATAATTTGATTAAAAATAAAATTGAAAACTTGTAAAGGAAGCTTCTTGGAAATAATGTTTTAAAAATCCATTCATGCTGTATAAGTTAAAAAAACATTCTTCGTACTTTTTTCGGAAAAGTCAAAAAGTAGCTCGTACGAAAAAACGACAAAAGATTCCTTTCATATTCTTTACTAAAAACTCACCGAAGGGTAAAATTGGATTTAAACTATTGTAAGTGGATGGAAATAATATTACATATTGAGAAAACATGGATGTGGATGTTAAAATACACCCCAGTAAATACCAACATATAAACAATCTCGGATAAAAATGAGATTGTGATATTTCCCTTACCTTAGGTCCGATTCGCTTTGTACGTGTCCGAAGCTCCTGTATAATGGTTTAAATAATGTCATTGACTTATTACAGAATCATATTCATTGTTATGATATCATATATGGTTCACTTATGACATTATATTACCCATTCTTTTGTAAACTCCATGTTAAAGAAGCGTTTTGGGTAAAATCGTTTCATTTATCGTAGGTGTTTTGACTTGTTGTTCTTGACATTATTATTACTTATATCATAATTTACTTACTTCCAGAATATAAAATATAATTTATATATCATATATATTCAGTATATATAGATATATAATAGATAGATAAATGAAATGAAAAACACCGTTCATGGAGACGGTAGTCCGTACGTACGCATGAACGCTGTTTTCCTTTCCTTATTGTCTTGAATGGAATTAAGTAGATGACATACATATATATATATACATAAATACAGTAGCTTTATAATGTCATATATTTAATTATTATTTCTTATATATACTTTATAATCATTCTTAAATAGTTAACATGGAGAATGAATCTCATCGCGTCGTGGAGACGGTAGTCCGTACGTACGCACGAGCGATGATATCATTTCCATAAATATTGAATTGAATTGGAGTGGATTATACAATATATCATAATCAATATGATGTTGTAATAACTATGTATAGTTATTCTTTACACCATTATACCCATCCATGTAAGGTGGTGGTGGAAAATAGATTACACCACGGCGTGGAGACGGTATTCCGTACGTACGCACGCGCGGTGATTTCATTTTTCCGTAGGATGGATAGATGGTGAAATAGGGTTGTTTCATACTTATAATAACATATCAGTATATGAGTGATACTGATGTTATTACTTCATAATGAAACAACCTAAGATGAATAAGTGGAAGAAGAAAGAAATTGAAAAGATCGGTAATGGATATTACCTCTTCTTTGGAACGCCTCTTTGAATCCTCCACTTAAGGAACTAAGATTGGTCTTTGGAGAAGATCAGGACCTCTAGGATTATTCTAGGGGAGTGTAGAGGAGAAAATGACAGGGGTTGTCTGAGCTTGAGTGCTCAAATTGGTGTGAGGAGGAGGGGGAGGAGGTGTCCTTTTATAAGGGTGGAGAGGGGCATCTTAGGAATACCTCAAAATATTATTTTATAATAAAGTCAAAATCGGTTTATAATGGTTCCAAAGGGTCTTATATCGGATCTAAAGTGGGGATGGGTCGAAATCCTATCAACCAATAAGATTTAGACAAGTTTAGGGTATTATTTTAACCTTATCAATTAGATTTAACTCTAAGTTAAATAATTTAACTTTTACCGTGTCTTTTTTGTTTCTTTCACTATATGGTTAATACACTTACTATAACATGCCAAACGAACCCCAAATTGTTTATTATTAATATATATATCCTTATCTAAGTCATTTGGCCGAACCTTAGATTTTTAGGAATAAAATAACAATTAATAATATTTTATTTTATTTAAAAACTATTTTGTGTCAATTTTGACACTATTTGATTCATGATTTTTGTGAAAGTCATAACAGAATTATATGTTCAAACCAAGTTGATTAAATCAACACTAATATATCATAGTAACCTATAAAATTAGTGGAATTCATAAAAAGTCTCAAATTATATTTAGTTTGGTTTTTATAACATCAATTATGTCAATATTTCATTAATAAGATAATTATTGCATCATCTTTGTGTCATAAATAAATTAACTTATTTGATGTCTAAAAATTACAAATAAAATACCATTATGTGGGAAATCTTTTTAGCTTTCTAATGAATATTTATAGTCTAATTTATCTTATGTATAACCCCATATTAAAAATGATTTACTTATTAAACATTGATTTTAACTATTTTAACCCTTCTTTAAATAAATTAATAATAAATGTCGTAATCTAATCCAAGTGGGCCTAAATGGTCATTTTTTATTCCTAAGTTTGTTTTTGGTCGAACTACACTTGTCCAATAGAATTAGGACATGTGTTAGGGTAATATTAGTATCATATTTACCCTTAGTTACCCTATTTACTATTAACCGCGGTAAAAAAAAAGTAAAAAGTTACTATTCACCAAAAAATTATTTTCATCTCATTGAACCACATTTTAGTCCTTGATATTAACCGTGTCACTCGGATTTTCGAAATTCCATTCACAGAAGCGGTAAAATTAAGTTTTATGCAAAATTTAGTTTTTTAACCTACCACTTAGTGGTTTTACTATTCATCAAAAATTGAAAGTTTTCAGAAAAATGAGAAAATTTCATCCTAAGCTATATTTCATATTCCGAATTCAAAAATGAAGTCTATTTTACCAAATTCATAACATAGAAGTTTCATTAATTATTTTTATAATTAAATCCCGCTGTTAGAACAAATAGCGTGTTTTTAAGAAACAATATCTATCAAAAGATTGACACTTGATTATGTCTGGTTTAAATGTGAAATTACAACCAATGACCAACATTGTATTAAATTGTAAAAATATATTCTAAATATACTTTAAAACCACTCAAATTAATAATTTATCACTATTAATTATTTCGATTAAAAAAGTTGTTTTTAATTAAAATTTAGTAATTTTTACTATTCATCAGAATATGAAAGTTATCCGAAAAGTACCAAAATTTCACCTTAGGCTAAATTCGATATTCCGAATCCAAAAATGAAGTTCATTTTGAAAAATAAGATTTACATAATTTTAAAAAGTGGTTATTACTATTCATAACGGCTAGTTTTAATAATATTTTAATAACATATCGTTGTTTAGTGAAACTCGGTATTGCG
The DNA here is from genome assembly GCA_963277665.1 of Viscum album. NCBI lineage: Eukaryota > Viridiplantae > Streptophyta > Magnoliopsida > Santalales > Viscaceae > Viscum > Viscum album. Next base: position 1,245,812,357 of record OY728141.1, on the reverse strand, counting down.
TATTACACACGCTATCGAGGAAGGTCGTGATTGCGTGTAACGCAAGGCAAGTCAAGGATGTGTGTTGTGCAAGCTCCTTTTGGTGTAGCATACAACACAAGACATTAATAAAATTAAAAAGAATATTTTTTTATAAAATCTTGGGCTGTTACATTCTACCCCCCTTAAAATGAATTTCGCCCTCGAAATTCGTCGGGGTTATAAATGGTTTATTATTCGAAAGTTTCTTTAATAGAAACCCACATCGTAAAAAGGAATATCAAAACCAATCTTTAAAAACAAAAGTATGAAACTTAACGGTTACCCAAATAAACTAATCGCTGGGTTTCCACATAGGTGAAAATATGGATATGAATGAAAAATCTAACCATCAGGTTCTGATGGAGAGTGGTAGAGAACATGGCTATGGAAAAGCCAGTAATCCCAAATCCATATATTTGTGATGATATAAGGTACCATCTGATTCATCAGGTATAAGATCACTCGGACAACATTTTTGGTTTTCAAGATCATTTCCCTAAAGTTGAAAATTTACATTAGAATAAATACTTACTTTATTTTGGTACAATCTCACTGTTGTTTGTGCCTTGAACAATTTCCACTTCATCTCTTAAATAAATGAAGTTGAATTTGTTATTCGTGAAGTGTTAGCAGATCATGTGATAGAATGACGGGTCATTCCATCTGTCTCAAACAAAAGGTTAGCAAAAATTATATACATAAGTCGATCTATAGTGAGATTAATCATATATGGTTCCTAAAATGGACTTATACTTCATATATCATACTACTTAATATAATGAAACTAGTTTCTACTAAACAGGGACTTCCTGTAGGCCAGTGGTAGGCGATAAAGGCCAGTCGCACTTCGGTTGTGGGTTCGATTCCCACAGCCTTGTCCGAAGCGATGGGCTGTCGCCCGTCCTGCAGGTTGTCCCTTTTTCTAAAACTATATTACTATAACATCCCATCAATAATATCGAAAAAACTTCTATCCTTAAACAATACTAACTTATGTCCAACATAATCCATTTCAATCTTTAGGCTTATCCATAATACTGCAGTCTACTCTCATAACATAGTGAAAACAATAACAGAGATTTAATACTATCGTTAATCCCCATATATATGTCTTGTTGGTCACATTCCAAACATTCAAAGGCCTTAGTCATGTATTCTCTTGAATACCTTAGTGAAAACATGAATGCAGTTTAAAGTTAACACTTTCCACATACCAAAATCCTCAAAATTCTATATACTCAAACCATGATATCACTTAGTCCTTATATCAATCATGAGCTCATGAATACTATCAAACATATTAGATTCTCTTTATCCCTTCATTATGCGCATATCATCCACTTTCCAAAAAAGTATCTGAATAACCTTTCATTGTTACTCATACCATTCATCATAAACTTTCAAAACTTAAGGAAAGACAACAGTGTAACAATCCTTAGATGTCTTTTTATTCTATAGTACAACATTACACTTGATAAACATGTAATCATTCCACTACCTTCTTAAACCATTGACCGAGCTTCAATAATTCTTTCATCTCACATATAATTTGTAGTCTCTTCATCATCATCAACATAAATACTTCCCATACGACCATACTGATTATCTTCATGAGACTTTCCCTTAGGGCATTGGTTTGCATAATGCCCGTACATTCCACATTTAAAACATTTAACCATTGTTGATGTCGTAGCAATACCATTATCCTCATCCATGGTGTTAACTGAACCTTTTCCTTTGCACTTACTTGCTTTGTGTCCTTCTTTTCCACACCCAAAGCATCTTTCAGTTCCTTTGAAACATTCTCCTTGATGCCTCTTCCCACATGATTTACATAGGGGAAATTGAACTTTCTTTCCTCTATGATCATCATAAAACTCCATCTTTCTCTTATTAGCCGAGTCAGGAAACTTACCAAATTTTACTTTATTGATCATATTATGAGATTTATGATTCGGCATAATAATGATGTTTGGACTTCCAAATCCCATTTCATTTGATTGCTTATGAAGAATATCATTCCATTGTCCATCATATCCTCCATTATCGTGAATCATCTTGTTTCCAGCCATTTTCTAAAACCCAAAAAGAATAGTGTGAGAGGCAAAAATCATAATAAAGGGGGAGTAACTTAAATATCTAACATCTTTGGTTTAATCTAATATCGTTACCATAGTTCTAGGACTATATCCTATACGTATACTTATCCTTAGGGGAATCCCTAGACATACCTTAGAAATATCTCTAGGGATCTCACTAAAGTTCTCGCATCCTAGTTTCCAAAGGTTGACTAAACCTTTCCTCTGATACCAACTGTAGAGACCCGAAGACTGACGTACATAGACTTTACATTACTTTTGCGGAATACATAGTACATAAAAAAAACACACACACAAGGATCGTAATAGTTTAGTGTCTTTGGAAACTCGGAACGTAATCTTCTAATCGTGGTGAAAGATCTTCAATATCTCCCATAAAGATCTTCCCTTTTTTTTACCTAAAACCTTTCTTTATATCCTGGGGAAAAGAAAACATAAAAGGGTGAGCTCAAATGCTCAGTAAGGGTATACAAAATAAAAATCAATCACATCATATTCATAAGAACATAACTTTTGGAAATCTTAACCTGCAAAAGAGAGCATAATTTCATAACATGGGATAAATCATAGTACTGAAATGAAATCACAATAATCATAACTTAAAACATGAAACTTTGTGGCATACACACATAATCATAGAGAATCATTTCTTGTTAGTCAAGACTAATTTCCAAGACTATCTTAGTGGACAAAGTCCCTTTCTGAATCGAGTGACCCTCGTTTCAGTCCTGTTTCACTGAACCGGTATAACCTACCATTTCAGCCATGTCTATCTCATGAGATATAAAATCTTTACCCAATGCATTGGAGGGAGATATAGGTCCCACCCATCTTATAATGAATCCTTTCTTATGTGTGCCACAAAATCATAAATCATACATCATTGCATAACCCATGTAATAAAAATGGGAATCTTAAACATCGTGACATCATAAAACTTTTCATATAAGATATAGGAATTCATAAAAATAATTCCCTCACAACATGATCAAATCAATGTAATAATAGGGATAAAAATATAACCCTTTATTATCTTAGATGGAAAATAATTTTGATAAAACACTTGAACTCCATTCTTGAGGAAAATATCCTTTCTTCTTCAAAAACATTTTTCCTTTCATAACATGTCATACGACTTTAAAATAAAATAATTTGATTAAAAATAAAATTGAAAACTTGTAAAGGAAGCTTCTTGGAAATAATGTTTTAAAAATCCATTCATGCTGTATAAGTTAAAAAAAACATTCTTCGTACTTTTGTCGGAAAAGTCAAAAAGTAGCTCGTACGAAAAAACGACAAAAGATTCCTTTCATATTATTTACTAAAAAGTCACCGAAGGGTAAAATTGGATTTAAACTATTGTAAGTGGATGGAAATAATATTACATATTGAGAAAACATGGATGTGGATGTTAAAATACACCCCAGTAAATACCAACATATAAACAATCTTGGATAAAAATGAGATTGTGATATTTCCCTTACCTTAGGTCCGATTCGCTTTGTACGTGTCCAAAGCTCCTGTATAATGGTTTAAATAATGTCATTGACTTATTACAGAATCATATTCATTGTTATGATATCATATATGGTTCACTTATGACATTATATTACCCGTTCTTTTGTAAACTCCATGTTAAAGAAGCGTTTTGGGTAAAATCGTTTCATTTATCGTAGGTGTTTTGACTTGTTGTTCTTGACATTATTATTACTTATATCATGATTTACTTAATTCCAGAATATAAAATATAATTTATATATCATATATATTCAGTATATATATATATATAATAGATAGATAAATGAAATGAAAAACACCGTTCATGGAGACGGTAGTCCGTACGTACGCATGAACGCTGTTTTCCTTTCCTTATTGTCTTGAATGGAATTAAGTAGATGACATACATATATATATATACATAAATCCAGTAGACTTATAATGTCATATATTTCATTATTATTTCTTATATATACTTTATAATCATTCTTAAATAGTTAACATGGAGAATGAATCTCATCGCGTCGTGGAGACGGTAGTCCGTACGTACGCACGAGCGATGATATCATTTCCATAAATATTGAATTGAATTGGAGTGGATTATACAATATATCAGAATCAATATGATGTTGTAATAACTATGTATAGTTATTCTTTACACCATTATACCCATCCATGTAAGGTGGTGGTGGAAAATAGATTACACCACGGCGTGGAGACGGTATTCCGTACGTACGCACGCGCGGTGATTTCATTTTTCCGTAGGATGGATAGATGGTGAAATTGGGTTGTTTCATACTTATAATAACATATCAGTATATGAGTGATACTGATGTTATTACTTCATAATGAAACAACCTAAGATGAAGAAGTGGAAGAAGAAAGAAATTGAAAAGATCGGTAATGGATATTACCTCTTCTTTGGAACGCCTCTTTGAATCCTCCACTTAAGGAACTAAGATTGGTCTTTGGAGAAGATCAGGACCTCTAGGATTATTATAGGGGAGTGGAGAGGAGAGAATGACAGGGGTTGGCTGAGCTTGAGTGCTCAAATTGGTATGAGGAGGAGGGGGAGGAGGTGTCCTTTTATAAGGGAGGAGAGGGGCATCTTAGGAATACCTCAAAATATTATTTTATAATAAAGTCAAAATCGGTTTATAATGGTTCCAAAGGGTCTTATTTCGGAGCTAAAGTGGGGATGGGTCGAAATCCTATCAACCAATAAGATTTAGACAAGTTTAGGGTATTATTTTAACCTTATCAATTAGATTTAACTCTAAGTTAAATAATTTAACTTTTACCGTGTCTTTTTTGTTTCTTTCACTATATGGTTAATACACTTACTATAACATGCCAAACGAACCCCAAATTGTTTATTATTAATATATATATCCTTATCTAAGTCATTTGGCCGAACCTTAGATTTTTAGGAATAAAATAACAATTAATAATATAATATTTTATTTAAAAACTATTTTGTGTCAATTTTGACACTATTTGATTCATGATTTTTGTGAAAGTCATAACAGAATTATATGTTCAAACCAAGTTGATTAAATCAACACTAATATATCATAGTAACCTATAAAATTAGTGGAATTCATAAAAAGTCTCAAATTATATTTAGTTTGGTTTTTATAACATCAATTATGTCAATATTTCATTAATAAGATAATTACTGCATCATCTTTAGGTCATAAATAAATTAACTTATTTGATGTCTAAAAATTACAAATAAAATACCATTATGTGGGAAATCATTTTAGCTTTCTAATGAATATTTATAGTCTAATTTATCTTATGTATAACCCCATATTAAAAATGATTTACTTATTAAACATTGATTTTAACTATTTTAACCCTTCTTTAAATAAATTAATAATAAATGTCGTAATCTAATCCAAGTGGGCCTAAATGGTCATTTTTTATTCCTAAGTTTATTTTTGGTCGAACTACACTTGTCCAATAGAATTAGGACATGTGTTAGGGTAATATTAGTATCATATTTACCCTTAGTTACCCTATTTACTATTAACCGCGGTAAAAAAAAATAAAAAGTTACTATTCACCAAAAAATTATTTTCATCTCATTGAACCACATTTTAGTCCTTGATATTAACCGTGTCTCTCGGATTTTCGAAATTCCATTCACAGAAGCGGTAAAATTAAGTTTTATGCAAAATTTAGTCTTTTAACCTACCACTTAGTGGTTTCACTATTCATCAAAAATTGAAAGTTTTCAGAAAAATGAGAAAATTTCATCCTAAGCTATATTTCATATTCCGAATTCAAAAATGAAGTCTATTTTACCAAATTCATAACATAGAAGTTTCATTAATAATTTTTATAATTAAATCCCGCTGTTAAAACAAATAGCGTGTTTTTAAGAAACAATATCTATCAAAAGATTGACACTTGATTATGTCTGGTTTAAATGTGAAATTACAACCAATGACCAACATTGTATTAAATTGTAAAAATATATTCTAAATATACTTTAAAACCACTCAAATTAATAATTTATCACTATTAATTATTTCGATTAAAAAAGTTGTTTTTAATTAAAATTTAGTAATTTTTACTATTCATCAGAATATGAAAGTTATCCGAAAAGTACCAAAATTTCACCTTAGGCTAAATTCGATAGTCCGAATCCAAAAATGAAGTTCATTTTGTAAAATAAGATTTACATAATTTTAAAAAGTGGTTATTACTATTCATAACGGCTAGTTTTAATAATATTTTAATAACATATCGTTGTTTAGTGAAACTCGGTATTGCGTATTACACACGCTATCGAGGAAGGTCGCGATTGCGTGTAACGCAAGGCAAGTCAAGGATGTGTGTTGTGCAAGCTCCTTTTGGTGTAGCATACAACACAAGACATTAATAAAATTAAAAAGAATATTTTTTTATAAAATCTTGGGCTGTTACATTCTACCCCCCTTAAAATGAATTTCGCCCTCGAAATTCGTCGGGGTTATAAATGGTTTATTATTCGAAAGTTTCTTTAATAGAAACCCACATCGTAAAAAGGAATATCAAAACCAATCTTTAAAAACAAAAGTATGAAACTTAACGGTTACCCAAATAAACTAATCGCTGGGTTTCCACATAGGTGAAAATATGGATATGAATGAAAAATCTAACCATCAGGTTCTGATGGAGAGTGGTAGAGAACATGGCTATGGAAAAGCCAGTAATCACAAATCCATAGATTTGTGATGATATAAGGTACCATCTGATTCATCAGGTATAAGATCACTCGGACAACATTTTTGGTTTTCAAGATCATTTCCCTAAAGTTGAAAATTTACATTAGAATAAATACTTACTTTATTTTGGTACAATCTCACTGTTGTTTGTGCCTTGAACAATTTCCACTTCATCTCTTAAATAAATGAAGTTGAATTTTTTATTCGTGAAGTGTTAGCAGATCATGTGATAGAATGACGGGTCATTCCATCTGTCTCAAACAAAAGGTTAGCAAAAATTATATACATAAGTCGATCTATAGTGAGATTAATCATATATGGTTCCTAAAATGGACTTATACTTCATATATCATACTGCTTAATATAATAAAACTAGTTTCTACTAAACAGGGACTTCCTGTAGGCCAGTGGTAGGCGATAAAGGCCAGTCGCACTTCGGTTGTGGGTTCGATTCCCACAGCCTTGTCCGAAGCGATGGGTTGTCGCCCGTCCTCCAGGTTGTCCCTTTTTCTAAAACTATATTACTATAACATCCCATCAATAATATCGAAAAAACTTCTATCCTTAAACAATACTAACTTATGTCCAACATAATCCATTTCAATCTTTAGGCTTATCCATAATACTGCAGTCTACTCTCATAACATAGTGAAAACAATTACCAGAGATTTAATACTATCGTTAATCCCCATATATATGTCTTGTTGGTCACATTCCAAACATTCAAAGGCCTTAATCATGTATTCTCTTGAATACCTTAGTGAAAACATGAATGCAGTTTAAAGTTAACACTTTCCACATTCCAAAATCCTCAAAATTCTATATACTCAAACCATGATATCACTTAGTCCTTATATCAATCATGAGCTCATGAATACTATCAAACATATTAGATTCTCTTTATCCCTTCATTATGCGCATATCATCCACTTTCCAAAAAAATATCTGAATAACCTTTCATTGTTACTCATACCATTCATCATAAACTTTCAAAACATAAGGAAAGACAACAGTGTAACAATCCTTAGATGTCTTTTTATTCTATAGTACAACATTACACTTGATAAACATGTAATCATTCCACTACCTTCTTAAACCGTTGACCGAGCTTCAATAATTCTTTCATCTCACATATCATTTGTAGTCTCTTCATCATCATCAACATAAATACTTCCCATACGACCATACTGATTATCTTCATGAGACTTTCCCTTAGGGCATTGGTTTGCATAATGCCCGTACATTCCACATTTAAAACATTTAACCATTGTTGATGTCGTAGCAATACCATTATCCTCATCCATGGTGTTAACTGAACCTTTTCCTTTGCACTTACTTGCTTTGTGTCCTTCTTTTCCACACCCAAAGCATCTTCCAGTTCCTTTGAAACATTCTCCTTGATGCCTCTTCCCACATGATTTACATAGGGGAAATTGAACTTTCTTTCCTCTATGATCATCATAAAACTCCATCTTTCTCTTATTAGCCGAGTCAGGAAACTTACCAAATTTTACTTTATTGATCATATTATGAGATTTCTGATTCGGCATAATAATGATGTTTGGACTTCCAAATCCCATTTCATTTGATTGCTTATGAAATATATCATTCCATTGTCCATCATATCCTCCATTATCGTGAATCATCTTGTTTCCAGCCATTTTCTAAAACCCAAAAAGAATAGTGTGAGAGGCAAAAATCATAATAAAGGGGGAGTAACTTAAATATCTAACATCTTTGGTTTAATCTAATATCCTTACCATAGTTCTAGGACTATATCCTATACGTATACTTATCCTTAGGGGCATCCCTAGACATACCTTAGAAATATCTCTAGGGATCTCACTAAAGTTCTCGCATCCTAGTTTCCAAAGGTTGACTAAACCTTTCCTCTGATACCAACTGTAGAGACCCGAAGACTGACGTACATAAACTTTACATTACTTTTGCAGAATACTTAGTACATAAAAAAAACACACACACACAAGGATCATAATAGTTTAGTGTCTTTGGAAACTCGGAACGTAATCTTCTAATCGTGGTGAAAGATCTTCAATATCTCCCATAACGATCTTCCCTTTTTTTTACCTAAAACCTTTCTTTATATCCTGGGGAAAAGAAAACATAAAAGGGTGAGCTCAAATGCTCAGTAAGGGTATACAAAATAAAAATCAATCACATCATATTCATAAGAACATAACTTTTGGAAATCTTAACCTGCAAAAGAGAGCATAATTTCATGACATGGGATAAATCATAGTAGTGAAATGAAATCACAATAATCATAACATAAAACATGAAACTTTGTGGCATACACACATAATCATAGAGAATCATTTCTTGTTAGTCAAGACTAATTGCCAAGACTATCTTAGTGGACAAAGTCCCTTTCTGAATCGAGTAACCCTCGTTTCAGTCCTGTTTCACTGAACCGGTATAACCTACCATTTCAGCCATGTCTTTCTCATGAGATATAAAATCTTTACCCAATGCATTGGAGGGAGATATAGGTCCCACCCATCTTATAATGAATCCTTTCTTATGTGTGCCACAAAATCATAAATCATACATCATTGCATAACCCATGTAATAAAAATGGGAATCTTAAACATCGTGACATCATAAAACTTTTCATATAAGATATAGGAATTCATAAAAATAATTCCATCACAACATGATCAAATCAATGTAATAATAGGGATAAAAATATAACCCTTTATTATCTTAGATGGAAAATAATTTTGATAAAACACTTGAACTCCATTCTTGAGGAAAATATCATTTCTTCTTCAAAAACATTTTTCCTTTCATAACATGTCATACGACTTTAAAATAAAATAATTTGATTAAAAATAAAATTGAAAACTTGTAAAGGAAGCTTCTTGGAAATAATGTTTTAAAAATCCATTCATGCTGTATAAGTTAAAAAAAACATTCTTCGTACTTTTGTCGGAAAAGTCAAAAAGTAGCTCGTACGAAAAAACGACAAAAGATTCCTTTCATATTCTTTACTAAAAAGTCACCGAAGGGTAAAATTGGATTTAAACTATTGTAAGTGGATGGAAATAATATTACATATTGAGAAAACAAGGATGTGGATGTTAAAATACACCCCAGTAAATACCAACATATAAACAATCTTGGATAAAAATGAGATTGTGATATTTCCCTTACCTTAGGTCTGATTCGCTTTGTACGTGTCCGAAGCTCCTGTATAATGGTTTAAATAATGTCATTGACTTATTACAGAATCATATTCATTGTTATGATATCATATATGGTTCACTTATGACATTATATTACCCGTTCTTTTGTAAACTCCATGTTAAAGAAGCGTTTTGGGTAAAATCGTTTCATTTATCGTAGGTGTTTTGACTTGTTGTTCTTGACATTATTATTACTTATATCATGATTTACTTACTTCCAGAATATAAAATCTAATTTATATATCATATATATTCAGTATATATATATATATAATAGATAGATAAATGAAATGAAAAACACCGTTCATGGAGACGGTAGTCCGTACGTACGCATGAACGCTGTTTTCCTTTCCTTATTGTCTTGAATGGAATTAAGTAGATGACATACATATATATATATATATACATAAATCCAGTAGCTTTATAATGTCATATATTTCATTATTATTTCTTATATATACTTTATAATCATTCTTAAATAGTTAACATGGAGAATGAATCTCATCGCGTCGTGGAGACGGTAGTCCGTACGTACGCACGAGCGATGATATCATTTCCATAAATATTGAATTGAATTGGAGTGGATTATACAATATATCATAATCAATATGATGTTTTAATAACTATGTATAGTTATTCTTTACACCATTATACCCATCCATGTAAGGTGGTGGTGGAAAACAGATTACACCACGGCGTGGAGACGGTATTCCGTACGTACGCACGCGCGGTGATTTCATTTTTCCGTAGGATGGATAAATGGTGAAATAGGGTTGTTTCATACTTATAATAACATATCAGTATATGAGTGATACTGATGTTATTACTTCATAATGAAACAACCTAAGATGAAGAAGTGGAAGAAGAAAGAAATTGAAAAGATCGGTAATGGATATTACCTCTTCTTTGGAACGCCTCTTTGAATCCTCCACTTAAGGAACTAAGATTGGTCTTTGGAGAAGATCAGGACCTCTAGGATTATTATAGGGGAGTGGAGAGGAGAAAATGACTGGGGTTGGCTGAGCTTGAGTGCTCAAATTGGTGTGAGGAGGAGGGGGAGGAGGTGTCCTTTTATAAGGGAGGAGAGGGGCATCTTAGGAATACCTCAAAATATTATTTTATAATAAAGTCAAAATCGGTTTATAATGGTTCCAAAGGGTCTTATTTCGGAGCTAAAGTGGGGATGGGTCGAAATCCTATCAACCAATAATATTTAGACAAGTTTAGGGTATTATTTTAACCTTATCAATTAGATTTAACTCTAAGTTAAATAATTTAACTTTTACCGTGTCTTTTTTGTTTCTTTCACTATATGGTTAATACACTTACTATAACATGCCAAACGAACCCCAAATTGTTTATTATTAATATATATATCCTTATATAAGTCATTTGGCCGAACCTTAGATTTTTAGGAATAAAATAACAATTAATAATATAATATTTTATTTAAAAACTATTTTGTGTCAATTTTGACACTATTTGATTCATGATTTTTGTGAAAGTCATAACAGAATTATATGTTCAAACCAAGTTGATTAAATCAACACTAATATATCATAGTAACCTATAAAATTAGTGTAATTCATAAAAAGTCTCAAATTATATTTAGTTTGGTTTTTATAACATCAATTATGTCAATATTTCATTAATAAGATAATTACTGCATCATCTTTCTGTCATAAATAAATTAACTTATTTGATGTCTAAAAATTACAAATAAAATACCATTATGTGGGAAATCTTTTTAGCTTTCTAATGAATATTTATAGTCTAATTTATCTTATGTATAACCCCATATTAAAAATCATTTACTTATTAAATATTGATTTTAACTATTTTAACCCTTCTTTAAATAAATTAATAATAAATGTCGTAATCTAATCCAAGTGGGCCTAAATGGTCATTTTTTATTCCTAAGTTTGTTTTTGGTCGAACTAAACTTGTCCAATAGAATTAGGACATGTGTTAGGGTAATATTAGTATCATATTTACCCTTAGTTACCCTATTTACTATTAACCGTGGTAAAAAAAAGTAAAAAGTTACTATTCACCAAAAAATTATTTTCATCTCATTGAACCACATTTTAGTCCTTGATATTAACCGTGTCTCTCGGATTTTCGAAATTCCATTCACAGAAGCGGTAAAATTAAGTTTTATGCAAAATTTAGTTTTTTAACCTACCACTTAGTGGTTTCACTATTCATCAAAAATTGAAAGTTTTCAGAAAAATGAGAAAATTTCATCCTAAGCTATATTTCATATTCCGAATTCAAAAATGAAGTCTATTTTACCAAATTCATAACATAGAAGTTTCATTAATTATTTTTATAATTAAATCCCGCTGTTAAAACAAATAGCGTGTTTTTAAGAAACAATATCTATCAAAAGATTGACACTTGATTATGTCTGGTTTAAATGTGAAATTACAACCAATGACCAACATTGTATTAAATTGTAAAAATATATTCTAAATATACTTTAAAACCACTCAAATTAATAATTTATCACTATTAATTATTTCGATTAAAAAAGTTGTTTTTAATTAAAATTTAGTAATTTTTACTATTCATCAGAATATGAAAGTTATCCGAAAAGTACCAAAATTTCACCTTAGGCTAAATTCGATAGTCCGAATCCAAAAATGAAGTTCATTTTGAAAAATAAGATTTACATAATTTTAAAAAGTGGTTATTACTATTCATAACGGCTAGTTTTAATAATATTTTAATAACATATCGTTGTTTAGTGAAACTCGGTATTGCGTATTACACACGCTATCGAGGAAGGTCGCGATTGCGTGTAACGCAAGGCAAGTCAAGGATGTGTGTTGTGCAAGCTCCTTTTGGTGTAGCATACAACACAAGACATTAATAAAATTAAAAAGAATATTTTTTTATAAAATCTTGGGCTGTTACATTTATATCATTTTAATTATATGAATAGTGGTACTATATCTCCCTAATATTAATTAGGTAAATATGGATAAATCATTATATAAATATTATATGTGTGAACCTATTTCCAAGTTCACAATTTCATAGATAGACATGGTTTTCATGTCAATAATATTAATCATTGGCCCATATTTCACGTCCATAAGTTTAGTAGTGGAACTAAATTTCATGTTTAGAAGATTATGTGTGGATGTAGATATCGCATCTATAATATTAGGTATGGATCTGGTTTTTATGTCCATCAATTTACGTGTTGTCATATCTTTCATGACCATAAGATTATGTGTATTCCACAAACTCATGTCTTGTGCCAATGTTATGATCTCATGGATCATGTTCATTGATTACTTTATGGTTTTTTTTATTATGAACATCCAAGATTTATTCCATGAATCGTGATTATGATATATGAAATTAATCTTATTAGTTTCAAATATTATGATAATATTTTCATACCATTATTCTCAGGTTTTAATCATGCGATCATTAACGTCTCCATTTATTATACATACTAACTATTTGAGCACACACATTATTATGTTTAATTTTCCCTAGGGTATGAATAATATTTTAAGGTATTATGTGTTTAAGAATGGTGATACTTATAAATAACATAATGGGAGACTCTTAAGAATAAGTTTTATATTTTCTCATGTTTCCAAAAGCACTAGACATATTCCATTATTGAATGTGCATTCATTTAATGAAATGAATATTCATCTAAAAATATCAAATATAATTTTATGAAATGTATCAGTCTCTATATCGTTGGACACTACAATTCTTATTATGATGATAAGGAGAATATTATGGGGGATTTGGGTAGATGAATGGATTTTTAGAGTGAGAAAGAAGTGGTTACCAAGGAGTGGGAGGTGTTGTATTTTTTAAAAGGTAAGAGAGGTTATTTTAGTGTAAAATATTGAATAAAAAATAATTCCAAAGGTAAACCTTATAATATATATATTAATGAAATTTTATTTAATATTTGAATAAAATAATATTATTTTATGAATTTGAAGGCATTAAAAATTGGTATCATTATCTTTCTAATAAAAGTTTGAAAATATTGTTTTCTAATAGAATAATTTTGAATTTAGACTTTGTAAAATATTGTTTAGGTATTTAGTTACATTTTTAGGAAAACTTTGAATTAATAGAAAAATTCTAGATGGTAATAAAAAAGTATAATTTATTATTTCATCATTACCACTTGGATTATGTGATTAAAATACCCATGCTATCTAACAACTGTATTTTTTCTATTCACATAAAAAATAATTTCTTTTATGAAATTTTCACTAAATCACCCTTACATAATTATGATGTTATTATAAAAAATATATATTTTATATAACATAATAGTTTTCTAAAATATTTAAATAAAATTAGAAACAGAAAAAAATTTATGAAATAAATTAAAATAAAATTTATTAAATTTTTTTATAGTTTATTTAATTGGTAAATATTTATATATATTTTACGGAATTATAATATTTATATTTTCCTAAATTAATAATTATAAATTAAATTTGTATTTTATTTTACTATTTTGATGTCAATTTATTATTCCTACGGTAAGGTTATTATTCATAATGGTTATGTTGTTGTTCTTAAGAGATATGTTAATATTAAAACGACCATATCACTATTAAAAAGGTCATATGACTCGTTATAAATAACTTCTACATTCATCTATTCATCATTTTACTCTATTCCACCTAATGTTCTATATTTTCTATTTCTAAAATATCAAATTGATAAATAATGTTCTATATATATTTTTAAAGATTGGTTTTCCATTGTGAAAAATCTATAGTATCACCATGATCCAATTCTTCTAATACTTGTAATTTTATTTTATTTATGTTTATTTTTCCATTGTAATATTTTCACTTCTCATTATCATATTTATTCTATAAAAAAAATTTCTCATTTAATGATTTAAACTATTATGTGTTTCAGGTGTATAAAATATAATATATTCCTAATTATGAAATGAATTATTTATTCAGAATGAAAATGATATATATACATATATATATATATATATATATATATATAATTTAGTGACGTTACAATTTTCTCATCTCATAATCCAAATATAATTTTTTTTCAATTCTTTAATTTTAAAAAGGGTTAAGTTATACCAAACATAATGATTTGATTCTCTTTGAAATTCAAATTAAATAAATATATATTTGAAATATTATTTAAAAATTGTAAAGGGTTTTAATAGGAATTAGTAAAAAAATAATGGGGTGGTTCATTACATCTCAATCCCCCAAATATTTTATTCAAAAAAACTACACATGTGGAACAAGAAAAAATATAGAGATGTAATAAAATTGGAAAAAAATGTGTGGAATAGTGGATAATGTAATGACTTGACTTCTTTATTTTTCTTCCATATAAGAATAAAAGGTAAGATAAATAGGATAATGCATCCAATATTATCATGGATGACTCTTTCTTGAGAATGAAGGGATATGGTTTAGCTTCTTTAAATATAAATCCTAAAGTAGTTATAAAGATCTATATTAAAATTTGTTAAATTTATTAATCTTTGGGTATTTTTGTGGTGTTATGAATGATCGTGGTATGATTTTGGAGGTGTCAGTATGAATTATAGTTGTTAAGAGATCAAACATGCATGGACAAATTAACTAATCCATGGAATTTTTATGTCTCCGTTCTTGGAATGAGGATGATTTAGCAAGGTCATCACACTTTTTTATGAATTTGAAAGAACTAATCACATAGTTTCATGACCCAATGGTTTTATCTATAAAATTGGACATTATAATAATAAGTCACAAGAAACCATTATATATAGCATGACCCCCATGTAACTCTCTGGTTAAAGAGCATATGATAAGGATAGTCGATGGAAGAATTTTCAAGTAACTTTCATGGAACCATGTATAATGGGCAAAGCCCTATATAGAATCTATAAAACTCCTTCCAATGAACTAAAACTTGAATTGTATTATATATTATTAACTACACCATCACTTATTTATTTCTACCACTATTATCTCAACCCCATGTGATTATATCCTTAATCGTAGTGATCATCATGTAATTGGTAGGTTTTATGATTATCACTTCCCATGGGAGATCAATTTTTTATCACAGTTTCTCTTTTATTCCCTTCTATCTATTATTTTTCACTTTTATATATTCTTATTCTATTATTCATTCTTTTAAATCCATACTGGTGGTTTGGGGATTTAATTTTAGGGTCTTTGGTAAATTCCTTCATTATGGATTAGTGTGTATTAGTTTCTTAAGGAATATTTATATATTGGGTATTTTATTGTATTTTCTACCATGTTCATATATGGTGATTTTTAAAGCCTCATTTATGGCAGGGGATCTGAAATCTATGTTTTTATACAGTATGTAATAAGTGAAATTATCATTTTTTTCATGGGTAAATGTTTGGAGATGGTTTAATGAATATAGTAATTTGATTAAGGCTATTGGAGAGGTGATCGAGCTCACATATGATTAATTTTACTTCATTTATATTAATTTTTCTTTATAAGGATTAATAGTAAATATATTGGATGATATTTTTGTTATTATTTTTTAATTATTCATTATATTAATAATTTAATATTAATTTTATATATTATAAAGGACGTCGATATGAATGTGTAAAAAAGTTGTGCATTTTTTATTATTCTTAGATTTTTTAGTGAATATTGAAACATGTATAGATGTATTAGTTAATTTTCTTATTTATATAAAAGAAATTGTTATTATGATAAAAATATTCATATAATGGTCAGTTTTTATGGATGATATTTTATTGTGGATTTTTTTATTATGGCGGTGTTTTAACATAGTTGATGTAGAAATAATTGAAGATGTTTTAGCTACAATTGATTTTTTGTATTTGGTTTAATTGATTTGAGGCTATTGATTTAAGATAATGTGGTTGTTTCTTTTGTTATATGATAATGATTTCACTATAGTTTCATCAATTTCTAATGTACATATGTTTAGAGGTTGATGTATCTATGTTCAATTTACCTATAATTGTGGACTCGAATACAGTAAATAAAATGATTAATATGTAATGGATATCAGAATATAAATTTTGATTGAATGAATAAATAATTAAATGATAAGGTAATTTGAAGGTGGTATGATATACTATACTGAATTAATAGACTAATTAATGAATAGATAAAATTAAATGTGATAATAGAAAATATGATAACAGAAATATTGGGAGGTAATTATTAGGAATACAAATTGTCGGTAACATATGTGGTGTAATATATATACTATAACTATAAAATGGTGGAAATTAATTATTAATGTGGTTAATGGATTAAATATGATTAATTAGTAAGTTATTAATGAAGGTTAATTAATGAATGGATATAAATGGGATAAAAATTGAATAATGTGATTTTTTTTAAGAGGTGATGTATGAGAAGTTATATAGTTAAGGTGTATTTATTATGTGGTGTTGGTGATATGGGTTTTGATGGATAGAAGTTGTAGTGAAGGTAATGTATAGTGGTGATTGTTGTTACAATGTTTGTGGTTTTTTAGGGTAATTTTGTAGACCCTTTGGTCTGGTTATTTTGAAAATTTAAAATACTTATAGTTTGTGATATTTTTTAATAACCCTCGATCAATTCAAGAAATGTGATCAGATATTATATGAGGTTTAAGGATTTTGGGTATTTTCCTCCAACATCTAGGATACATGTGGTATTAATGGATAATTATCCCCTTACCCTATCATATAATCATACATAGTATAACATATAATGGATTGAGGTTGTAGTGGTCATGATATTTTTTAGTGGACAATGTTTACTTTGAAGGAGAGATAACAAGGTTTAATTCTTTCATGACTGCGTACTCTTCCATGAGGTTGATTTTGGTTTTTGTCTTTTGGATGTGGTTTTGATGTGCATAGGTGGTCATTTGGTATGTGGATATAGATATATGGTTATCTAGATAATTTGTTATTTGTTATGTGTTATGTGGTGATTTGCCTTATTAATAGGATGTGAGAGCCATGATATAGTATGTTAGGGCTTGAGGTAATCTATTTTTGTAGAGAAGTGGTTGAATGGTAACATCATTAAATATTTTCATGATTATTCGATTATAATAATTCTATTCTGATTTCGGTGAGTGAAATTTCATGAGGTTTTTTACTAGTTGATCTAGTATAGATAATGAGTTTTTTTTCCATATTTACTCTAAAATGTATTATAAATCATCTTATATAATTACATTAGTACTTTTTTGGAGGATACTACAAGGTATACATACATAAACCCCTTATAAATATATAACTATTATTATGACTTGAGAGACAAAATAGGTGAATGGCCTTGAAATTACTAGCTCATAGAAGTTGTCAGTGTTATTATGTGTATGTGTGGTTGGTTTCATAAAAGTTCTCTTATGGAATTTCATTTATATATAATTTTTATTTATGAATAAAAATTAAATATGGGATATTTAATTTGTTTTAGATAATAAAGAGTTTATTAGTTCTTCCTTTATCCAAATATTTTCATGGTTAATACCTCCCAGGTCTATTTTTTACATTCCCTTGGTGATTTTTCACAAAAATGCGGCACATTAGAGGAGATATTCTAGGGTCACTATCATATTTACTTACATCACATGAGTGTTTATAATTGAGGAAGGAAGTGTGTACGTTTGATTAGATATTTATTTTTAGAGTTAGGATGGGGTTTATAATTATATAACAATGAATATTACAATACCATGGTATAGAAATAATGTCAGTAAAACTTTTTAATTGAATTAAATAAGGGAGTTCGGTTGGGAATCTTTTTATTATAGACCCATGTGATTCGATGTAAGGACTATATAATTATTTATCATTTATAATTATAGGATTTATATTGTGGGGTATATATTAATTTGTGTCTCATTTATTAAGCATTATTGAAACATTTTTTAAAATGGGGGGTTTTGGGAAATTAAAATTAAATTATTGTAAATTGTCATAATAAATTACATGTCATTAGACTTAATAGTCTTTATTGTTCTTAAGGATATGGATCATGGCCAGTATCCTCATGAGGCTCAAACTGATTATGTGTCGAAATATTCTTTATAAGATTGTTAAATAATTGATAATAATGAGGATGGTTCCTAGGGGATGATGATGTATTTGTTTGAATATTAGTTCATTCTAAAATAAAATGTCTTTTTTTCTAGTCATGAAATAGGGTGGGAGGGTGAAATTATATATCATGTTATGTGTTATCAAGTATAATAATGAAAATTCCATTCCATTAATCATTAACATTATTAATAAGAGTACTTATAAGTGTGGGTCATTTTTCACAATTTTATTGAGGTGTCAAAGGAATCAAGGGAAAATTTACATTATTAGCTCCAAGGTAAATTTATATTTGTTTCCTTGAATAAAACATTATAGAATTATTAAATTCATGTATTAAATGTAAGATCTATTGTGAAGAAGATTTGAATCTGGTTTGGGGATATTTTTCTCAATACTCCTAACATTATTAATGTTAAAAAGGATATGGCCTGAAATTTTTAGGTTGATTTGTGTTATGAGATATATTTTCATGTCACCACATTAATTATTTCAATGTATCTTGTGCTTTATAAAAATTCCAATTCTACAGAGAACATTCTTTCCAAGATTGATTCATCTTAGGAAATACGGTTTCAGAGCATCATGAAGGGTAAAGTTGTGGACGAATATTCTCAGTTATATTGGATGGTATTTTCTAGATAACATGTTATTAGTATCTATTATCATTTTCGTATTTCTCTATTATAGGTAGTTATAAAAAAATACATTAGGATTTTTTTTATGGTATTCCATTATTTTAAATATCTTGGTAGATAATATTTTTAGTTTTTGACTTTCATGGAAAATTAACATGGAGCTTGTGGTCTGGTGCATATTTTGTAGTAGTCACCTATGAGGGTATATAAGTAGCAATAAAAAGATCCACTATATTTTATGTATGAAAACAAATATTGAGAAATAATAGTAAATACTCAATATATACCACATCGTAAGATACATAGGATTGAGTGTGGTTAGGGTGGAGGTTGTTTTAGGGTATGTGATGTAGAAAAGTAGGATGTTGTCAGAAACATAACAAGATGTTTTTATTTTAAGGAATATTTTGAATCATTCATGTTAGTATCAACTTATTTATGATGTTATTATACACCTTTTATGATTTATGAGATTCACACTCCTTGGTTACACTTACCTTATCCCAAGTATCAGATATATATTTCAAGATACTTCTGGGCCTTTGGTATTGACTACACTAATTAAAGGCCAGTCAAGCATACATTATATTGGTCCAAATTTGTGATATCTAAATACTTTAACATAATTTTTCAATAAATACCCTATGTTTATCAATATAGATATATATTTTTATGATTATCATTGATTGGTTATATTTTGTGCATGTTTATACTGAATTCTCTGAAGTAATACTATTTTATTTGATATAGAGTGTGAGTTTATTATATTCATTAATGTGAAAGAGCATCAATTGGAAATATGAACCATGTAGAGTAATTAATTTTAATTTTTGGAGCTGATTTTATTTTAATTAGAAGTTAAAATATTGTTATTTTGGAGGCTTCGGATGGAGTCCACTAATTAAATTCCTATTGAAGTTGTAACCAACTAAATTTACTTGATATTGAGTTTTTTATAGTGGTATAACCCATTGTTTCTCTATAAATTGTGTATCTTATATGGATAGAGCCTTTGTATTAGAAAAAAAATATGAATATTGATAAATTATCCACATTATAATTCGAATATCTATCCCAGTTTGTCACATTGGGTTTCATTGGTGTCTTCTTCAATAAAGGGGGTGTTAGTCTGTGGTTGTACATTGATTACCATTATTTGAATTATGTAATGGTAAAAATTCATTATCCTCTCATGTAGACTAATGATTTACTTGATTATTTAGATGAAAATAGTTGGTTCTTAGAAATAAATATTCTTATGTTTCACAATCACATGAGGGTAAAATATAAAAAAATCTAAAGATTACATTCATATGACATTATAGAAATTTTGATTTCATTATAATATTGTTCAGTGTCCATAAAACCATTGATGTTCATGGGACTGATGAACATAGTTTTTCAAGAGTATATATATTATATTATGATATTTTTCAATGATTATGTACCCATATATTAAAATTAAAAAGAAGATAACGATGAGAATATAAGAGATATTTTAGAGGTATGTTGATAAGGTTAATTCATTATAATTCTATATAATTGTATGTTATATATGTGTGAGTTACATTTACTTTAGAAATTTATATATTTATAAGGTGTGGTAACAGATCCTTCAATGCTTGATGAAGACATTTTAGGGATGACTCTTTAGAATATTGAAAAGGTCTATTGTATCTTTGTCCATATAGACTATTATTGTCGGATTATTTCTAATTTCCCTCTTATTTTAGATTCATGGACTATATTGACCTAGAAAGACCATTAATTTATTTAGATAGATAATTTCAACGAAATATAATCATATTTGAAGGATAATCTAGTAAATGCTATTAATTGTTTTCTAAAGGAATGAGTTATGTTTAAGAGAATTTTTTGATTCTTTGCATATTTTTTGGGATTGTGCCTAATACTATCGGGAATGACTATATGATATATTTCTCCATAGTTCAAACCAAAAAAATTATAATTCTATTATGCATGATCTCATGCACATATTGGTTATTAATACCTTCAAACAATAGTGCCACTCTGATATCAAAAAATACTTTTTTGGTCTACACAGACCATAGAATAATGAGTTATATATTCTCTTAATTTAATTTTAATATATATTAGTGAAATTAGATCGATTTCATAAGGTATTATGATTTAAAAAAAATTAATACACCCAGAAAGCATAATGTAGTATCAAATTTTCAGAGTGTGTTATTCCAAGGATGTGTTTCTTAAGAGTATGGAGATCTATGATGGATTAATAGTGTTCATGAGACATTTTATCCCAATATAGATAAAGTCAATTCAATTTTATTCCTAAATTAAAATATAGTGTAATCATATTAGATACAAAATTGATAACAATTATGTTTTGGATATCCTGATGTGGTTCTTTAGTGGGATCATGTGGTATCTGGAGATGCTTTGGAAAAATAGTCTATGGATGATATGTATCCAGTATTTTTTAATGGATTCTCTTTGTTTCATCTATAGTTACCATAGTGCTTCTTAATGAGAATCATTGATAACCATTCACATTGTATATCAAATATGTACAATAGTTAGAGGATATGTTTTTATTTCGAAGTATAAATATGTCAATGGTAGAGTTTCTGTCTCAGTGTTTGGTCTATATATAGTTGAATGATATATATCATGTTCATATTTATTGGTTGAAACCATTGAATATTACTTGGTTCTTAGTTTATCATAGTGGATTCATTCTAAATGATGCGTGTGGAGTGAAATTTTTACATTTAGGGGTTATCAATTGTGATCATGTTTGATAATATTCCATGTTTTACCTTAAGAGTGGGTAAGGCCCTTCAACATGCTTTTGGATCTTACTAATTTCATATAACTGTATTCCATCGTAAAGAAGAAATTAATTTGGAATGGTTTGTTCTTAAAATTGTTGAAAATAGTATTAAAGAAATATTGAAAACATATATCAAAGACATGGGGAGATCATATCACAAATTATTAAGGTTGATTAAAATTATAATGGTGGAATTATATAAAATTATATTTTAAAACAATTTTGTGTGAATATTTTCCTTCCTTAAAAGTAGGGGTAAATTGAGGACTAATGTTAAAGGTAATAGAAGTTGAAAATAATTTTAATAAAGGTTAAAACCCCTTCCTATCTTCATAAGAATATGAATATTCTAGATGAAGAGAAAAATTAAAATGACATTATGATCTTTCAGACTTGTTTTACTCCTAAATAACTGAACTCGGTTGGCCACATGGCCTCAAGCATGCCTCCATGCATGTTGGAGGCTACATTATAGTATCAAGGACCTGGGGTGTGTTCATGGGGAGACCAATATATAATATTTTTAAAGTAAAATAATAAATTAATGATAACCACCCAACATAAGAAGAACTTATAATATGAACCAATGAAATTAAATCATCCCGACATAATAAAATAAGGAGTAACACCAATATCTAATTCATAATCAACTGATAATGACGTCATGATGATATACAATAAAAACATAAAATATGAAAAAAAAATATGTGCTATAAAAAATTCATAGAATATATACTAGGATTAAATCCAAAAGTATCCCAAGAATATGTTCAATACTCTACTCACATACACCATACTGTCACATGAATCAATCATCCAGATTCATACCATTTCCCTTATCCCAGCCTACAACCATGAAGTTTATCTGTGTACCAATCAATGGCTTAAAAATAGGGTGAGTAAATATAAGTAGGTCACCACTAATTGTCTTTAAAAAATTCTTCTATATTAATAAAAATAAAACAGTCTCCCTGTAAAATATTAATCATATTATCAGGATTTAGAAATAATATCCATTTCTGGAATGGGTTCCTCATAGAATACCAAGCCAACCATACTTTCTCCTGCATAATCCATATATTCCTAAACATGTAACTTGTAATAATTTGTGTTATATATATATAATATGAATGAACATATAATATTAATAATTATGAAGGACCTAATTTGAAAAATAAGGATCCTTCACCTTAAAGAATTAGGATAGTTTACATTAATAACCATGAATCCTAGACAAATGGTCAATGTGTAATCCAAGGGGTATACCCATGAAATTCCACTGGATAAATTTCACTAATCGATTCCCTGGAAAACATCCAAATTAAATCCCCTGATAAGCTTGAAAAGATTCCAAGGTGGTGATCCAAGGTGAGTGTGTCTACAAACATCAAGGTTAATCCAATGAGAAAATATAAGGAATCATAATTTTTGTATATAAAGAGAATGAATTATCGATACTACATAAATTCATTAATATTCTAATTATACAAAGTCTGAATTATATGGTTGTAATACCCCTTTGAAATCATCTCAATGAATTAAGGTGGCCTCCTCTATGTGATCAAGGAATTCCCTTAGGAATCAAAGGAATCCTCATGTTTGACTACTCATTCAATAGGAAAAAGGTCAATGATCATTTTTCACAATTTAAAAATAATCACATTCCAGGTATTAATCTATCCCTATTTACCTTTTCTTATTTATTGGGGCCAAGTGAATGTTAATTTTGATACTATATCATAATTTTTCATGTATTGTAACTTAATAAAATTACATTTTAAAATTATGACCAATACTTGTAATCATTGTCAAAGGATTATCTATATTATGAATCTCTAAGACATTTGATATTTATTGAAGTTCCATCCACTAATTTAGTAAAAGTGTATCGTAATAATACTATGTTTCATTTACCACAATGAATTTAATATATTTCATAATTATAAGGAAACTCATGGTGATTCTGATTTTCTACACAATGACTTCATCTATAAACATGTGACACATTGAGGAAAATGATACATACCACCTACCTTAATGTGGTAGAGAAACACTCATCTGGTATCAACCTTATATCATAGTTTCAATGGGGGAAGTTGGAGGAATATATGAATACCATGAATATAGGGAATATTATATTGTATAGAAACAGTGTCAAAGACGGTGATATAAATAGAGAAAATAAGGTATTGAATTGATCCTCTTACTGATATGATTCTAACATGATGAATGACGGCCGAATCAAGTTTCATTTGACGAAATAGATTTAATGCCTAAGTGACAGTGGAAGGGACTCTCAATGTGGATGACTACTATAGAAAGATATAAATGAATATGGATTTTTATTAAAGAAGGAATGTGGAGAAAATAGTCATTTTATACTTATTTAAAGGGGTTTACACAATTTGGATGCATTTTTTGGCCAAACTATATACAAATTGTGGGGCTCCACTTATATGAAACAAAGGGTATGAGCTAGGTTAGGGGTTTTTTTATACCTTTTTCAGCATATGTACCCCTCTTTAGTTTTCCATTGCATGCTACACGGACAAGAGGACTTATATGCATTACTAATCTTACAATGAACCTTACTTACAAGGAAACAAAGTTTATCTATATGATTACTACTGAATGTGTTATAACTATGGACCATAGGATGTTTGTCCAAATACAAGATCTCTAGGCTTCGGTCAATCCTCAAATTCTCATGAACCCATCCTTAAACATTTAAGAAAAATTATAAGGATAAAATTGTAGATTATAATAAAAACATAAAATATCTATACCTGATAAAAATATATTACATTACATCCTCCCCTCCATGAGGTAACTCTTCCCCGATTTCCCGAAGGGAGGTTGATCAACATCTGAGAAGAGTTCAATCCACTGAGAATGTAATCAATCCTATCTCTCCGAAATCACATTTTATATAAATTAATTCTTCAATATCACCCATATTAGAGGTAATTACCTAAATTAGAGAGCTTTAATTCTCTGATCAACAAAAAAAATATGATACTTCTCAAAATAGTCATTAGCCACTATGTCAACATCTTTAGGATTAATGATATGTGATGGGTCAGAGTGAAGATGAGATACTCAGAAGAGGTCGTGAATGGTTTGGTACCTTTGGGAAAGAGTTATACTCTAGAATATTGGCCTCAATCTCTCCAATATCTTGTAGGGCCTGACATAACAATGTGAAAGGTAAACATGTTTCTAAATACCTCTATTCCCCAACCAAGTTGAAACTCATTAGAATACCCAACCTCCAACATCAAACTCAATAGGTTTTTGAATATCATTGGAATACAACTATTTCATGGACTATGATATAGTAATTCATTGCATAATAAGTTTTACATTACCTAAAGTATCCTAAATGAGATGAGCTCAGAGTATTGTTGGGTCCATGGCCTCTAACCGGCACAGAGGTGATCATCATGGTGTACAATATAAGAACTCATATGGAAAGGTATGTAGTATTCCATAAAATATTCTAATTTATGTGAATTTGAAAATATGTATATGATTTTCCCAATAACCTCTGAAATCAAATACATAATCTCATAGAATTTCTTCCAAAAACTAAATTGAATTTCCAAACTGATATTCATTCTATGGGTGATAAGTTGTAGTCAACAGTACATGTGATCCCAAATTTTTCTATAACCTTTTAGAGAACCATGATATATAGTGATCATATATATTAAATATCATAGTAAAAGGTATATCATGAGTTCTAATAATCTAATGAAATTAAATTATAATATGTTCATATATTGATAAGGTCTCTCTAATCACTAGAATGTGAGATCACTTTTTCAACTTATCTAGAATCACCCATACTGCATCACAACCTTCAGGGGAATTGGGTAAGAAAGTCACAAAATCCATGGTGTAATCATCCCATTTCCTCTCGTGAATAGGCTATTTCGCTAAAAATTGTGTTACTTACTAGTGTTCTACATTCAACTACTAATAGGTGGAACACTAAATAAAAAAAATTATTTGTAGTTTCATCCTCATCCACAAATACTAATGACATAATTCAAAATACTTCTGTTTATGAGAAGGGTGTGAAACAAAACTAAAATCACGAGATTACAATATTAACTCCTCTCACACATATCTAGAGACCAAGACGCACCCATGAATATGAAATATCTCATCCCCATAAACTATCCAAACTGGTGGTGGGTCCTCACATGAAACACTCTCACTTTGGACTAAGCCCTCAGGGTATTAATGTTGCCTTATCTTCACTCTATCCAGAAGTGAAGAGGTCACTGCTGAAGTTGAAAGTATAGATTTTTAGAAATGATCTCCTAAATCTATGTGAATCTTAGAAAATAGGGTTATAAACTAAAAATCTCGCAGCATAATCCACAATAATTCCCTTCCCCAGAATATATAAAAGATTAAAACCATTTTAATTTAGGTAATCGAACCATCTTCATTGTTTGATATAAAATTCATGTTGTGTAAATTCCTGAATGAATTTCCATTAATTTATACTATTCAGAAGAAACAATTAATGACAAAAACATTCTTGGGATACTCATAAGAAACTATGGACATCACATTCTCTAGGACAACAGATATTTATACCTCTGAGATAATGTGACCTAGGATGTTCACCATTATGATCGAAAAGTGTAATTTAGTGAACATAGGAAATAAACGATTATCTCTCAGTGTATGAAATGTGATATCAACATATTAGGTATGTTTTTACTATGTAGTTACAAAAATATTTTATACATGACTACTATAAAAAAAATAATCCAATAAATGGTGGAAATCCAAAATAATTAGGGCCATAAAAATAACATGTGTTTACAACTCTAATTGAATAAAAAGTTAATCATAAAATTTATATCTACTTAAAAAAACTATATATTTTATGTCTGAATCCATAAATCATACTTGATGTTATCTGGAAATGATACTGATCCTCAAGGAAACCTGGTCTCCTCAAAGATAGTCAAAGAGGCCATCTATTTGAGGCAGTGGATCTCGGTTCATAACTGTAAGCTCATCCAACTAATGGTAATCCTAAAAAATTATGAGGGTACCATTTTCCTTCATAGATAAAAGCACATATGAAACCCTTAGATAAGTACTTTTTCCAATAAAACCATTAGATTCTATGTCCTCTGGCTATCTCTTATGCTAATGCAACTCAGTAGTAGACATCCTGTAAGGAGGAATGGATACTAGTGCTGCACTTCACAATTGATCAATTGAAAAATATACCTCCCTCTCAAGAGGAAGTCTAGAAAACATTTTCAGGAAATACATCCCAAAATCAATTTACTAATAGTGGAAAATAAATTGATCACATTCCCTGATCATATTATATAAGCCTGATATCTTGGCTGACACCCCACCAAGACCATGGTACTCAAGTCCATCTCAACTCTCCTAGAAATACAGTTTACCTATATTAATATAACTATATCCCTTAGAACATGTTAATGACGCCCTATGGTGATAATAATAAATTTTCTAATAATATATATCCATTTAGTCTATCTTGATAAATATATTGATGCTTGTCATATTAAGTATGAAAAGGTCTCATATGAAACTATAACCACGAATATCACAGGAGAACTCTATGCATTTTTGTATTGATTCTTAACATACACCCATTTGAATATACAATTTCTTCACTCTATAGAAGTAAAAAACATCAAGCCCTTGGATTTCTATGATAAACACAGGGATAAATGTTTTCGAATGGCCTTTATAAAATAAAGAAAATACCAATTAACAAGCTTTTAAGATTCTAATTATCATTATAGATAGTTTGGAACCCTTATCCTCTTGTTTGTGATATATTGAATATATCTAGCATGGTACTTATCCTTAATTTACAAACTGACCACACATAGCGATTCCACTCATCTACAACTTCATAATATGATTCAAGCCCCCTTGACTACATCTACCTCATAAACATGTACGATGGGTGGTAGTCCATCTCCCGACCTGGTTTGGAGGTAAATATATTATTATGGAATGTGGATCTACTGTGGATACACTTCCACTATTAATAGATATGAAATATCTGCATAATATTTGAATATGGGATATTTTTTGGCAGTATCACCACTCAAATGGGTCTAAGTCGCAGTGATAAATTACATGACCTCATCACCATGACAGATGGCATATCACACAACATCGATTTTAAGTACCTTGGTTTCCACTTATATTTCAAGTACTGTGCAAACAACGCATCCTATAATTGGATGAACAACTCATTAACAAATTTTACACTCTATTCGATGTACCATATAATTCCATCAAGTATTCTTGTTAACATTTAAATTTTCCACTACCTTGGATATAATATTTAGTCAAAATATTTTGACCTGAGTTCGAATGTCATACTTGAACCCATCCTCAAAGCGTATCTCTTTAGAAAACCTGTTGCTGGAAAAAAGTAAGTGAAAATCACTATTTCTTTTTGAAATAAGAAGAATGGTCTATAATAGACATAGTTCCCTACTCCATGTGCGTGAACATTCTCACTCAATTGTTTCTCAATGTATCAGTAAAGAATTAATCAAAAAAGTGATATTGAAAATATCCCTATATTGTACCCCAATGTTGGTCAACCTTGAATAGAAAATCCTCCCAATGCATGGAAAGACAGAAAGAAAATAAGCATTGATATTGACCCTTTTTCTAGTGATATCTTCAGATACTCAATGATAGATAGTACAGGCTCTTTCCATGATTCAGTAGCATGGGGTATACCCACTAAAGAGAAGGTATATGTGAGTTTCTGCTAGATTTTCTATGTCATTAGTGACATAGTTTGTGTTTTCATAGATGTCCCTCCATTGATTGTACTAAGAGTAGAACCAATTCTTAAAACTGAGAATATATTCCATTTCATTGTATAGTAGGAAGTACCACAGAAGATGCCTCATGTGGCATTACTGTTAGGATATCTCACACAACATCAACAACATAGTCATCAACACCTTCATATAATTTCTTTCAAGGCCATCATGGAGTAATATATCTACAATTTCCAATAACACCCCTCAAAACATGATAAAAATCATAAGGAGTTTCTCTTAAAAATGTGTAGGTGTAAGGGTTATCTACCAAAAATATACAAACCAAACAACCCAAGATATAAGGTCCGAGTATTGGTAAAATTTCATGTCTTAATTATAGGGGTTCCAGTGTATGAAACATTAATTATATGTCATAGAGTAAAAAACTCTTTATTTTGTACTTAGAATCTTCATTTAAAAGAAAAAAATAAATTCAAATTATAGAACACAATAGTTCATAATGAATTTATATGTATATCCATATATATATATCATGTTTCAATGAAATTAATGTGCCATTCCCATGATATAAATTCCTACACATTATATGTTGAAAATGGTACTTCATGTAACAACAAGTAGGTTTTTAGATTGTTTAATTAAATAAATCATCATTAAAAATTTATATAGGAACACAAACACTTAAAATTTTAATTTTAATCTGTATAATTGTATCCAAAAAATGTCTCAACATCTATGGAAATTTACCATGGCTCAAACTCACTATAATTGGATAATTAAGATGCCACCATCAAGCTATATGGTAAAACACCATTTAGGTTAGTGAAAAACAATTTAATTAATTAAATTATATTTTCCCTATAAGAAAATTTTGCATAATCTAAAGTATTACATTCAAGGAAATATGAATATGAAGAAAAAAATCACATAGTAAGTAAACATGGTAGGGCATAATACATGACATATCAATCCCCATGTTCCTATAATGATTCTTCTAACACAAACTCTTTCCATATTTAGCCAAGTGTATGTATAAAATTCACAATGAAAATAAATTACCCAAATAATTCAAATCACCTAATTGTAATATTAGTTTAACTGTAATAAGTATAATTCCAAAAATAAAATCAGATCCTATGAAATTTTTCTTTTTTCCACTTCATGTGACAGATAATCCCAGGAACATGATCATTACCATATTCCAAGAATTCCAAATATTATGTCTATCCATTCTTAAATGGTAACAAAAAAATAAAGATCTTATTACCCTTTTGATATCTCAGTCATGATTCACGAATAATTAACTAAAATCAATTGGTCGGATGGCTTCAATCTTGCCTCCTTATACACAAATGGCTTTTGACTACTTATACCGACCTAGGGTGTGTTTGAGGGAGACTATCAACTCATGTTAAAGTGTATAATAGTGGTAATATATATATAAAAATATAGGAACCATCGATTATTATTGGATATAATGAATGTAAATCATCAGGACATACTAAACTGACGTGTATCCACAATATTGAAGCCATAATGAAATTATGATGATGTCACGATACTATGAAAAATTGTAATTTGGACAAAATTTTTACATTTGATAAAAAAATAAATAGAAATAAAAAAAATAAACAATAAAACAATCCCAATCCTACTCTCAATTTTATGCTCATATAAACTATCTAATCACATGAATCAAACATCTAAAGTTAGATACTTTCCCTTTTACCAACTAGAAACCATGAAGTATTTATAGGTACCAATCAGCAGCCTGAAAAGGGTGTGAGTAAATATTAGTAGGAAATAAATAATTTTTTCTATAAAAAATATAGTGTTTGAGTAAAAATATAGTAATTTTTGAGTAAAATAATTATTAGATGATCTAAAAACTAAAATAATAAACATTTTGGGAATGGGTACCTCATGGAATTCCCAAAAGACCATACCCACTTCGAACTAGGAGGCATGTCACTGAATAGTTAATGTGTAATAATTTGGGACCCCAAAATGTGATAAGAGTGACAATTAAATATTAACAATTATTAAAGGCCCAAGGTTAAGCTGAGGAATTGTTTACTTTAGAGGATCAGTTCATCTCTCAGTAAAAAAAACATAAAACCTTTCCAAATGGTGGAAGTGTAATTCAAGGGTCACACCCTTCATATTAAACTGATGAAATTTCTCTAATCGAGTAATTGGATTTCATCTATGTTAAATCCATTTCTAAACATGACTCAAGCCTTAGGTGATGATCAAAGAAATTTTGTTTCAAATGACATCAATTTAAACACAAGGATATAATCCTTGGAATTCTAATTTACTGATATAAAGGGAAAAAATGGTTGGTACTATACTGTGGAATTCATATACAAATAAGGCACAGTACAAATTCCAATCTGGGTGTCTCCATTGGAAACAAGGTCAATTATTCAAGGTTGCATCCTCTAATTGATTAATGAATTCCCTAGATACTCTAATAATGTCATATGTCTAACCAATCCTTTAATTATAAAAATTTCTATAATAATGTTCCCCCATTTAAAAATTATAATAGGAAATGTATTAATCCATGCCTCTTTACCTTTCTATTTATTTTAATCATTTCCTTTTCATTAATAAATTAAAAGGTCCATAAAGGAGTTCACATATTCTTATCATATTGTGTATATACAATAATCATCGATGTGAAATTTACTTACCATACTATATCTTCATCATTAATTTATTAAAATTTAATCCAATTCTCTTTTGGTAGTCTATCCAACACATGTAGATGGTGTCAAATGAAAATGTATATAAGGACTCGCCCAAATGGGTGATCCTTTGTGAGGTTCCAACCTCTAACAAGGTCAATGGATGCATACGAGTTCTAGTTCATAGTTTTAACATTTAGTATAATATACTTGATAATTACAAGGAATCTAACAGTGATTTTTCCATACATAAAAATAGAAACTTCTATAAATGGGTGTGGCTTTTAGGGAAATGGTATAGAACACATGCCTTATAGTTGTATAGGAACACTCATCTAGTATCTACCTCATATATGAGAAGGAATGATAGAAATCAGTATGATGAATGAATACCCAACAAATAAGTCTTATTATATTTCATAGAAATAGAACTGAAGATTTCAATATAGTTAGATAAAGGAAGGTAATGGATTGAATATCTTTCTGATATGAATCCAATGTTATGAACAATTTTCTGATTAGAATTTGTATAAAGGATTCTATGCAATTCTTATTTGAAGGTGGAAGGTAGTTCTCAATGTGGTCGGATACTAGAGAAATAAAAAAAAAATAAGAGGGATATTAATTTAATAAGTAATGGGGGAACATTTTTGTTTTTCCCATCATTAAAGGGGGTCAGATGGTTTGGCCACACAGATTAGACAAATTATAATCCTAACAAGTGTCTCAACTTCCTAAGTGGAACTAAAGGTATGGGTTAATAACAAGGTTTTGCAAAACCATACATTACCCATGTAACCCTCTGCAATTTTCAACATCACCACATCACATTACAACATCTTGTTCATAGTGAAACTAAATGTGCACCTCCCCTTAATAATCTGTGTGGTTGAGGCACACTGTTACTAATAACTATGCACCAACCCTATTCCATAGGATATTTCTCTACAAACCAGATATACGGGATCTAAAAAATCTTCAGATGATCCCAAGACTATCCTTAAACATTTAACCACAAGTATAGAGTTATAAAGGGAGAATCAAATAGAAACATAAAAGATATATGCCTCATCAAAATATATGATTTTATCATCTTGAAATAATAATGTACGAACATGAAATCATAAGGGACATACCTAAAATACTAATATTCGTTTAATATTAACGATGATTCATTAGGAAAATCAAAAATATCATTTTTGGGACCCATGGTACTTTATAAAAAATATTGGTAAAATGAAATAGTTATTTATTTAATTAAGTAAATTAATATGTTTCACTCTCATAGAATGTAATGGTTATTCTCATGGATAGTAAGGGTCGTCAATTTATCCCTAAGGAAATGTATGTGTCATTTATTTTAATTTTTTATGAAAAATCATATAAAAATTGTTTAAAAATTGTTTCATAAACCAAAAAATGAATAATAAATCATCCATCTAAGAATATAGATAATCATGATGAAATTATTTGAGGATTACTCATTGTAGTAAAATATTTCAAATATAGTATTATTATGGGTGTTTTGGATCTAATTCTTGATCCTATATTATTCTCTCGTAGGGGATTTCATACTATAGAGACAATAGCTACAATAATGGTTGTATTTCTTAAATACAAGTTTTGACTAATAAATAAGGAGGAGATTAATTCTAATAAATTTTGTAATAATTTGATTAAATTCACACTAATTACCATTTAATTTTTATATTCATGTATGGAAATATTTCACACATGGATATTTATTAAATAAAACTAAATAAATGTGAAATAAGTGGGATAGAGGATTTATTAAAATAAATGATATAAATCATAATGTGATATAAAATTAAGGGGATATTTGAATAAATGGGTTATCAGTTTTGTTGAATTGAAGGTGAAAAATTCTAGAATCTCATGTAAAAGTTGGATTGGAAGAAGAGGAGTTTCATGACTATAGTATAAGATTAATAGATAACAGGCAGTTGATTTAGAAGTTAATCCTTATAGAGGATCATTCTTGGTTGTCAAAATTAGTGAAGATATACTATATTGGTGAACCATTGCTTGTTTATTCTTATTCTACATCATTAATATGTAGTATTAGATCTTGGAGGAGTAGTTTTACTTCTTTTTTATTGTGAGTTATGATCTTTATATATGTTATAGGTTGAAAACCTATAGGGTTAGTGTGACCACACTATATCATAATAAAATAAATTAAGTTAGTTATTTTTGTTTATAAATGTATCATCTACTCATTATCCATGGATTAGAAATTATTTGGTAAACTAAGAGACTTTTTTTCTCTATTTATTTTAATAATTTAATGATTCATATTAGTTCTGAGGGGGAGAAAATGTTTTTTATAATCGAAAGACAAGATCATTTTCGGGGGGTTGATTAAAATTTGATATGCCCTGATTATCCTACTATTTATTTATGTATTATCTTTACTGAGGAAGAACAATTGGTATCATAGGTGAAGGTTCTTAGTTATTTTTTACAATCGTCAATGTTAAGGATGAACTATTAAACAATAAAGGAATTTAAATTTAGGATGGAAAAAACCAGTTCTACAAAAAATTAGAAACAAAACTAATTTTCATAATTGGGAATAATTGTCTGAAAGTATACCAAAATTGGATTTAACTTATTTTAGAATGTTTAGATTTTTAAAAAATATTTTAAAATGTTGATATTAACGCCAAATGAGTGAATGTTTTTTTAGGTTCATTTTCTATTAATTATATATATAAAGGTGATGTCATGTAAATCCACACATTCAATGTTGGAAAAATTAATATGCATTTGTGATGAAAATTAGATGGTAATTAAAGCTAAGTATTTGGTACTATAGAAACATTATTTTGACTTTATAATGCACAAAAATAATACCATTGATGCATTCTCTTAATAAGTGAACTATCATGTGGATGACATGTATAGTGTTAGAGTAATCCTTAATGATTCCAAAAAAATAAAAAAAATATATCTAAAAAAGACAACCAATATAGTTTTAATGGTCTATATGCTCAATAAAAATATACCAAAAAATTAATTATGGATAGTCTTTATTGAAATATCCTTGAAAACCGTATGGGAAACTATTATAATGAATCTTTTTCAAAGAAGAATTCTTAATAGGTGGAATTCAAGGGGATGAAGTAATTACGAGTGAATTATATTTCTAAGGAAATATAAGTGGATGATGTGAGGTCATTCCTTTCATAAAAATTTAATGTGGAAATGAAAAATTATTGTAAAGCATACAAAATTTTTTTTGATGTGAAATTATTGTACATGTAATGCCCTAATATTTTGGAATATATTTGTTTCTAAATTAATAGTATCATTGATATCTTCATTCACACAGAACCCTGAATTAAAATAATCTGTTAAATCTTATGTGAATATTATTAACAAAATAATAAAAAAAATATTTTGAATAAAAATACTTTAATCAATGATAAATACCAATGAAATTTTGATAAAAATATTTTAAATTTTAAGGATGTATTTTCAATAAATGGTTTTTTCATTATTCATTGAAAATTCAATAAACTTTAAAAAAATTAGATTATAAAATTTTAATTTTACAAAATTAAAATAATTTTTTATTTCTCATATATAAATTATTATTGGTTAATTTTTTATATTTTTTAAAAATAACTGATTTTTATTTTTTTAGTAAACAAAATTTTATTTTGTTTATTCGATCACTTTTATGAGATAATTATAATATAATAAAAACATAAGAGTTATTAAAGAAATTTTATATAAAAACATAAATTTATAAAATAAATTAAATCATTTAATAAAATTATGTTAAATTTATAAAACCCAATATTAATTTTTTGGAAGCTTAAGTATTATTTTACCTTAAAAAATATTTTTATTCGCTTATATTAGAAAAATTAATTTTCATCACTCCTTGAAATTAAATAATTGAAAATTAATTTTCTATTTTAGATCTAAATTTTTAAACTATGTAGTATGATCCGTTTTATTTCTAGACATAAAAGTATGATTACTATTATTAATGTTTTTCACCAAGATAATGGTTAAACTATTAATTTCAAAAAAATTGTTAATATTGTGTATCTTTTAGCGAACAAAATAAATTAATATATTATAAAAAATTATTGTAATATAATTATTAAAACAAAATATTAATTTATTATCACTAATTCAATTGGTAATCAATAAAAATAATTTTAAGAACACTTAATGATGAAAAAAACATTTAAAAAACAATTTTCTGATATACTAAATGTTTGAATTTGAATGTTAATATAATATTATTTATAAATGAAATTACAATATATGTGGTTTAAATTTAGGTTCACCACACTCAATTTTTCTAATCATTGTTGACTCAAAATATTAATAATATTTAAAGTACATGATTGAATCCCTCTTAACACGATAAAATCCAAAATGGTAAAATGATAAAAACTAGTGGAAAGAGGTCTAAAATATGTTTAAAATATCTATGAAAAGGTGTTATTGAGTATTTATTGAACATATATCACCCCACAGTCTAATATTTTTCACTATTGGGACCATTACTATTTGAATAGTGTCATTCCATTATTTCAAACTAATGGGTATTCACATAAGTACCTTTTTCTTCACTTAAAAGGGTGAAACACTTCCACCACAAAATGCCCCAAATATCCCTTCAATTTTTTTCATGAAAAACTAAAAAGTTTATTCTATAATAACCTACTCTAAGTTCCATATTACTTTATTCTCAATTAATTATCTCAATTTCTTAATTTATAATAAGTCTTTAGAGAGAAATTTTAAGGAAACTACATGAGTATTACATAATTCCTAACTTTTTATACTTAATTATTCAAACAAAAACATATCATAACCAAATAATTTTGTGATGTCATTAAAATTTTTACAAAAAAGTGTCATTTTATTAGTGAAATAAACATTATTAATTCCATTTTATAATATTAGTATAATGAAAGACCATTGATCTGTTGCTTGTATAAATTATCACCTCTTTGAAATGATGTCTTCGGTTTTTCAAAACCATCTCTTTTGAATGATTTTAACGATGGAATTTATGAATAAAAATGGACAATAAAATATATTTAAAAAATTTAAAGTAAAATTTATTATGTACCTTCATCAATTACCATTCTTAAAGAAATTGAACTGTTAATCCTATGTATGGAAGACTATCGCCTCCATGAACAAAAAATTTATTTTGTCATCACCACCCTTCATAGAGTGTTTTATAAATTAATTTAAGGAATATATATGATATTTATTAAATTTTTAATATTATATAAATTTATATTTTTAATTTCCCCGGCCAGGTTCTCCCACACATTACTGAGATAGGTCGTCACGAGACCGTAAGTGTGTCTTCCCATGTGCTAGAGGTTGAGGACTAGTAGTGAGGGTATAATAAATTTAGTAGGGGAATATACCCCTAGAACATAATATCAATAACATTATAATAATTTTATGAATAATAGATAAAATAAAATCCAAAAAATAAATAGGAAATTTCCCAAACAACCCATTATCATCAGTACGTTCAATATCAAACTAAATTCCATACTAATGTTATACTTGGAACCACTGAGTAAAATTGTCCAAATAAATAATCCCAAAATTAATATTGGACCATGTTCTTCATCTCATATCTGTGATTTAGTCCTAGCTAGTTATTGAAACAATTGAGGATTGGTCTCTTTCCCTTGTCCACTCATCTATCTGTGATGTCTTATCAATTACTAAATGGTTTCCTGAAAAATGTGTTAGAAAAAAAGTGGGAATCCACCAACGGTGTCTATAAAAATCTTGTCTCGGTAATAATAAATTCCATAGTATGATAAAAAAGATAGAAATTATAAATCAAATTTATAATATCTAAATAATTTTTCTAACCCTTGAGCTCTGGGTTGACACCTGTATTCAACCATATCTACAACAACATGATGTCAATTGTCTTTATCGATGCCTAAAAATGATTACAGTGTCAGTAACCATCCAAAATAAACCCAAAAATCATTCCAATTCTTAGTTCCAATTAAATATCTAATTAATATTAGACCAAAATTTAATTCTATTTCCTATTTAAAATTGTATATGAGGTTTAGAATAGTCCCAAGGATAATTCCCATGCTCGGGGCCACTAACAAGGCAAAGACATAATTGACTGTCAGCATGCCATTATTCTAATTTAAAAATAAAAAACATTCAAGAAAATATTAAAATATCCTTTTTAAATTCCATATATCCATTACAATACAGTTACTAAACATCATGCCAAATATTCAACTACATGCTAGTTTTGAATTTATATATCAATTATACCCAATTACCGATTTACATGTCAAATATTACCAATTACCAATTCAAATTTCAATCCATGTATACATTTCTTATTTAAATCCCTTAGGGTGGAAATTAATGCTTGTTTTGATCCAAAGATATACCAATGATTCCATAATTCAATTTCAAGTACATTAGTTTCTTACAATTCACATTTCCAACATATGGTCAAATATGGGCACACCTTATCATGGATTAAATTACATTATTTCAATCACTGATGGAACTGATGTGATCCATGTAAGGTCTATTTAATGTGGTTGTAGGAATAAAAGTTATTTCTGATTGAATTGGTTCTTGTACATGGTTTGTCAGTGTGACGATAAATATTACTTATACAAAAAACTAAAAGTAGACCATAAGAATATTCCTAAGACCAAATACCTCAAGAAAATAGATTAATAATTCAAATAATTTTGTATTTAGATCATGTGAAGTGTCATAAGATTATATTAATAGTTATATAGTAATCCCTTTAGGTCTAGAAGAATAATAAAAATGAATAAAATAAGAGGAATCATCAATTATAGGAAAGACTTACCAGAACTGGATTTCATGATCAAACAATGGATCAAAGAATCAAAATCTAGTATTTGAGATGTAAATTAAGCCCAGGATAAACCTTCAAGATCCCTAATCCCGAGTTATATTCAATTAAATGTATTAATAAATCCTAAAAAGGTTTGAGGAATAAATTTTGGGGTTTACCCCCCATAAAATTCACGAATTCCCCCCGGTTATCTATTATGATCTCACCAGCTAGAGGATGATATAAAGGGTGGTTGGTTCTTCAGAAACCTATATTTGGGTAATTAAAATAGACATACATGAATATTTCTCCATCCACCATCAATCCATTGTAACTTTAGTAGATCCTATGAGGATTTCCATGTCTAGAATTAAATAAATCCACCCCTTTGAGAACCCCCAAGAACCTATGAGGAACCATTTAGACTTGAAACAATGCTGGGTTAAAAAATTTAAAGAGATTAAATTTAATTTAATGTTATAATTAATACATAATTTTATAATGTTTTTAACACATTAATCTTATTTAAAAATATGTCCTTACTTATAAAATCATTATAATGTCATCTTGTTTGGGTCAGTTTTAACACTAGTATGAATTATATTATGATGTTTATATAATCAATGATTAAGGAATGATATATAATGTTAATATCATGTAGTATTATTTAAACTCAGATGATTCAATGTTATTATAAATTTTATATTTATATTTAACATATTTATTAATATATCACCTTTTGATTGTTAAACGTACCAAAACTAGTTTGTTGCAATTTAAATTTTCAAAAACCAAATCCCCATCATTCACAAAATGGAAATTGTATCTGATGAATAATTGAAAAAAAATCTAGTATCCTAGATTATTTGAAAATCGTGAACATTATTAAATATAATATAAAAAACAATGACATTTTAAATCTTTTAGGAAATAAGAAATTGGAGTTTATAGCATTCAATGATGAAAATAAACAATCACCAAGTAAATTATTTTTAATAAATTGTTTTAAATGAAGTGTATAATTGGAAATATAAGTGGTTAAGTTTATCTAATAATTTATTCAGACGGTTATGTATATTATATAGGACATTATATTTCATTTGAATAAGCAAGAATAGAGATAACATTTCAATTGTCTTATTTTCAATTCTAAGAGAAATGTTCAATATTTTCCAACATAATTTCTTTTATATGGGGTATTAATTTTCCGATTGAATTATTTTATAATTAAAATACATCATTTCATGAAATTTTAAAGTAAATTTCATATTAATACTATTATTTTTACCTTACCATTAATGTAATTATTTTTTGGAAAATTAGTTCTCAATCATTGACTTATGATTTTTCTTATTGAACATATTTCATATAAGTTTGGAACACTATTAACTATCATTTTATTATGTTTAATTTTCTATAATTTTATGGGTATTTACATTTATTCCCCATAAAAAACTTTTTGAATGTCTCTTTCATCATGATTTTTCATATTCAATATTTTTATATTAGACAAAAATTTCAATTCAATGACTTAAAATTTAATTTTATAAGCATTATTTCAAGAAGTATGATAAATTCATCTATTTTTGAATTTAATAATATATTTATTCATTTTTATATGATTAAAATGATATATTCTACGCAATGATTCATTCCCTATGAATATATTTTTCTCAAAACTATACTATTTTTAAGAAAAATTCACATCTCTTTGAAAGATAGGTTATCCACCATTTCCATATTCATTATTTTCAAAAAAATCTATTTACAATTTTGAAATATAAATAATTTTATAATCTTGAGAACTTATAATATTACATTACAACTTTTCCAAGGTAAATTTTACAATCATTTTTTATGATGTTGGATCTAAACAATATAATTCCAAAAATAATATATTTTCCCAACATTTTAAAACTAAAAATTTTATCTTACACTAAAAATTACTTTTTAATAACTATTATATCATTTCAAGGATGTATTATTAAAGAGTGATTTTAAATAAATATTTTTCAATGTTTTAGCTTCCCACTTTTTAAAATTTATTTTTGAATGTGATCTATAACTTATTTTTTATAAAAAATTATAAAATGTTCTATAAAAAACTCTTTTATGGTTTCTCTTTCATTTTCCCTTTTATATCTGAAGGAATTATTTCCATAGAAACCATTCTTCATTAATATCCATCCAAATATTATTAGGAAATTCTCTATTAGTTTATGTAATTTTGTGTCAACCAATTATATTCTTGAGGTTTATTTTGGTGATACCATTTGGAAATGTTGTGGAACCCCATTTTACATTACATGTATACATTATGATGGGATCAAGAAAACACATTTTCTTAACATGGGATTTCATTATATGTTGAAT
This sequence comes from Viscum album, assembly GCA_963277665.1. Lineage (NCBI taxonomy): Eukaryota > Viridiplantae > Streptophyta > Magnoliopsida > Santalales > Viscaceae > Viscum > Viscum album. The sequence goes on along the minus strand of OY728141.1, from coordinate 1,245,771,014 downwards.
GAATTATCACTTTTGAAACACATTTTTACTAATTATGAGGATCGAGGTCTAATATTTCCCTATAATGTATTGGTTACGGTTTTAGATCTCATGAAATAATAATGTTGAGTGTGAATACAATATATGTAATCTATATTCATAGTACTGAGAATGCACCCAATTCTTGCTATCTATTTTCACAATATATCGCATGTACCCAATGTGAGTAACATTGGTTCATAATATTGAGCATGAAAATTACATGGAAAAATCTAGGTATTTACATTCTCCCCACCTCATGGATTTTCATCCCTGAAAGACATAACATAAACTAGAAAAATAAGTGGGGGTAATGAGCATAAATATGAGCCTCATGTTCCCATGTTCTCTGTTGGAGGTTCTCGTGCTACCAACGAACACGCACCAGAGGGATCGAACGCCCATGAAGGACCCGCTCTCATCGATCCTCAATCTCCACTGGAACCTCTAGAAACATCTCCCCATCGTCAATATCCAGATCACCCCAGTAAATGATGTGAGTTTGGTCATGAATTTATCTCTTCAGCTGGATACATGGAAGACGTCATGCACCCGGTGTAACTAAGGTGGAAGAGCTAAGCGGTAAGCCACCTCGCTAACTCTTATGAGGACCTAAAAGGGTCTGATGAACCTCGGAGATAACTTGCTACCTTATCCAAATCTCTACAAACCTCGTCAAGGTGAGACCCATAAAAAGTAATGGTCACCATCCTCGAGATCTAGAGGACTCTGTATCCTATCAGAATAGGACTTCTGCTTGCTCTGTGCAGTCATCATCTGCTCCCGGATGATATGAACCTTCTCTGTGGTAGCTCATACCATCTTTTCTCCCACAAGTGCTGACTCCCTTGCGTCAGTCCAACATAGAGGTGATCTGCAAGGTCGTTCGTACAATGCCTTGAATGGTGACTTACCGATAGTGGAGTGATAGTTGTTGTTGTAATAGAACTCCACCAAATGCAAGTTATCCTCCCAGTTGTGGCCAAAATCAAGGATGCAAGCACATAGCATGTCCTCAAGGATCAGAATGGTCCACTGTATCTAACCATCTGTCTAAGGATGGAAGGCGGTGGTCAGCCAAAGCTGTATTCTGAACGCCTTCTGCAACCCCTTATATAGTAAGGAAGTAAAATTTGCATCACGATCGGAGAAAATCGTAGATGGAACTCAAGGAAGCCATAAAATCTCTTGTATTTAAAGGCATCCCAAGCTCTCTACTGATCTCTTCCCTCTAATTAGAAGGAAGTGGGCCGACTTGGTGAGTCAGTCAATTATCCCCCAGATAGAATCATGACCCCTAGAAGTGCGTGGAAGAAATTTAATGAAGTCCATGGAAATTTCATCCCACATCCACTCTCACACCTCTAGTAAATGAACCAATCCTACTAGAACCTGATGCACTGTCTTCACTTGCTAACAAGTGAGGCATTGTGAGTCAAAATCTACCTCATCTTTCTTCATTCCCGACTAGCAGTGCTATCACCAAAGTTCCTAGTACAACTTATCCCCTCATGGATGTACCGCTAGAAGGGATGTATGGAACACCCTCAACACTTCTTCCATAAGCACCACTAGTACCATAGTAAATCCTATGAAGAGGATTACGTGCTCCCCAAAATCAAAAAATCCATCAGGTGCCTGTCTTTTGGATATCTGAGCACAAAGATCCTCACAGTCAGTGTCCCCAAGAAATGCCTCCCTGGCTCACTGAAGTAGTGGGGGAGTGATTATCAAAGACTGAAGAAAGATACTCCATCTCAATCCACATAGGATATTCTCAAAGTGGCTAACTATTTTGTTGCCTCACTCAACAACTGTATAAAAGATCCCAATCTGAGTGCATCGGTTACTACATTCCCCTTCCTAGGAGTATAGACTATCTCGAAGTCATAGTCTTGGAGGACCTCAAGCCACTTTTGATGTCTCATGTTCAAGTCCTTATGAGAGAAGATATACCTGATACTCTTGTAATCAGAGTAGAGTGTAAAATGTTCATCCATCATGTAAAGTCCCCACATCTTCAAGGCAAAGACCACTACTGCTAACTCCATGTCATGGGTACCGTAGTTCCTTTCAGGATATCTCAGCTTTCGAGAACCATAGGTGATTACTGCTCGCTCCTGCATCAGGAAAAATCCATGCTCGGTCCCTGATGTGTCTCAATAGACTACATACCCAACTCCCTCCTCTGGTAGCCGCAAGATGGGGGCACTTGTCAGTATTTTCCTTAGCTCCTGGAAACTCTGATGGCATCTCTCCGACAACATGAAGGGTTTCCCCTTCTTGGTCAATGCTGATAAAGGTTCCACAAGTCTGGAAAAGTAAGTCACAAACCTTCGGTAGTAACCAGCCAAATCTAGAAAACATCGCACCTCTGTCACACACTTTGGTGGTTCCCAAGCTATCACAGACTCAATCTTCACTAGATCCACCAAAACTCTAGCCTCCAAGATAATGTGTCCCAGAATGTAGACCTCTTGTATCCAGAACTAGAACTTAGAGAGCTTACCATAAAGCGGATGCTCTCGGAGTGTATCCCAAACTATCTGAAGATGATAGGTATGGTCCTCCTCTGTCGCTGAGTATATCAAGATTTCGTCGATGCAGACTACCACAAATAGGTCGAGGTATGGCTAGAATATCTTTTTCATGAGTCCCATGAACACTATTGGGGAATTGGTCATGCAGAATGGAATAAACAAGAAATCAAAATGGATATACAGAAATCTAAAGGTCGTCTTCTTCACATCCTCATCTCATACCATGAGCTAGTGATAGCCTGATATGAGGTCTATCTTCAAAAATAATTTTTCTCCCTTCATCTAGTCAAAGAGATCGTCAATCATCAAGGTTCGGTACTTGTTCTTCACGGTCACCTGGTTCAGGCACTGATAGTCTACTTAGAGTCTTAAACTCCTATCTACCTTCTTGGCGAATAAAATCGGGGCTACCCAAGGGGATAAACCGGGCGTAATGAAACCCTTGATATGAAAGTCCCCCAGTAGTACTCACAAATATTGAAGCATCGTGGAATCCATCCAATATGATGGAATAGATATCAGTGTCATCCTTGGGTACAAGTCGATATTGAATTCCACCTCTCTTTGAGGAGGTAGTCCTGAACCATCATATGGAAGAACATTATCCTACTGGTCCACCACTACAGGATGGCTTAGACTCTCTACATAAACCATTCTGAGGGTAAGGCTAGCCAAATATTGTGTGATCAGCTGCACCCTCCTTCGGGTATGTCCATCTAATGCTTCAAAGGTTCTCTTCTCACCGGTGATGTAAAACCTAGTCTCATCTCTGCAGACACACCGCACTTTTCACCTAATACAATTGATCTGAGAATGGACTATGGATAACTAGTCCATACCCAAGGTGACCTCGTAAGGCCTCGATGATGCTACTAAGAGATCCCAGTGGAATCTCTCACCTCCTAGAGTAAGCTTACAGTACCAACACCAGTGTGTAATCGTCAAATCCTCTCTTGTAGGACTATCTAGCTGTATGGATCAAGCCATTGTCTCCACTCGTATATCCAAGATTTGAACGAGGGCTATGGAATTAAAAGAATGACTGGAACCCGTGTCAATAAGAAGTGTAGCTAAGGTAGAGTAGACAAAAATCAGTCCTCGAATCATCTCTAGAGCACCTTGATCGTAGGCCTCAACTTCCTAGAGCAGAGCTCATCCTTGTCCACCTTCTTTCTGTGGTCAGGGTGGACTACCTGGTGGTGGTTGTGGTGGTGGTGGTGGTAGAACCTAGAATTGTCACCCACTTCTTTCTGCATGGCCTTCTCCTCTACCATGTCCGACTCCATCATGCGGAGCTACTAGATCAAATCTTCGCCTCTACCCAGGCAGTCCTTTGACCATCTGTTGTTCGTCAGTATGGCAGGTCAGGTAGTTGTGAGCCATGTGACCTTACTTGCAACATGAATTACACAGCTTGTTCCTTGCTGGTCCTGCTCTGTCTTGAGATCCCCACACCACCGACCATGTATCTTGTGGTCGTCCACCTGTAGGTCAGATCCTCTTGGACCTCTACATCATCTATCTAATGCCAGAGGCCGATGACTCTACTTCATGTTGTCCGGTGGTGGGTCTCGATGTTGGTGACTGCTCAGCAAGGAATCTCTCCACTAAGAGTGCTCGCTCTAACACCCATGCCTCTGCCGGGATGTTGATAGAAACCATCAAAGCTATAGTCTCCAATATGAGACCCTGCTCAAAGTTCTGGTACCTAAATAAAGGGTCCCACACCATGTTAGTGTAGTAGCCTGAGAGGTCAGTGAACCTCGTTGAATACTGATCCACGATCATGATGCCCTACTGCAATTGGAGAATCTTATGTATGCGCACTGAGCGTAGGGTCTCTAGGACGAACTTTGCCCTAAAAAGACTCTCTAAATCCTAGATGAGAGTCACTTTGACGTGAACCTAGAGCATAAAGCTCCACCATCATCCCACAACTTCCTGAAGAAGACTGGCAGAAAGGATCACTATAAGATCAGTTGGTGTCCCTACCAGTTGGAAAAATCTAACCACGGACTCCAGCCAATCCTCAGTCACCTGTGAATCCATCTCGCCTCGGAACATTGATGTACTTTGGCATTGTAACTCATGAAATGTGCTCAAGTGGTGTACAACCTCTTCTATTGGGGCTGGTGGCATCGACTTCCCATTGGGTAGCGGTGCTGCTGGTACACCACCCGATGGTACAACTGCCGTAAGGCGGCCCTGCACTGAAGCCTTATCGCTTGGTGGACTGTCAGCACATACTCTACCTGGAACCTTGGCTGGAAATCTATGTGGTGGAATCCTAAAAAGGAACGGGTGCACCCAGGTCATTAAGTTTATACCTGTTGAGATGAATCAAATATATCACAAATAAAACTTCTCAAAAAATCATACGAAATTAGTGTTTTCATGCACTGAGCTAGAAATAAGAGGTCAGGGTCCTGGTGTATGGATATGTTGGCTGTCGTACTAACACTAGATTCCCAAAACTGAAAACCAAAATCATCACACTTAACATTATTTCCACACATAAAATATAAGAGCCCTTGTTATTCGGTATAACTGAATTGTTATGATACAAATTTTCCACGTCTCGTCCCCCGGGGCCCGTTTCGTGACTACCCCAAGCCCGTCATCCATTGGCCAGGGGCTGGAGACTACCACCAGAAATGCATATCCCTAAAACCGGGAAGGCATTACCTTAAGAACTTGTAAACTGACACAACTAAGCATGTAGAAAAATACAAGCCCAAAGTAAATTATATAGTAAATAGAGTGAGTACAGTATGTAAGAGGGGCCAGAATACAAGTCCAGATTGAAAGTACAAAGAAAAATGAAAAGTAAAAGTAAAAATGAAAAATAGCTCCAAAAAACACCCATAGAGGATCCTACTAGAAGGACAGGTATAGCTCTCGAATGGTCGTCTCTGTGGTATTCCATGTCTAAGGTTCTCCCCGCGCAGCCTCCAGTCCCGGTACCCTCTTCCTCGGTTAGTGTCATCTGTCATCTGCAAAAGACACAACGAGGTGTGGGTGTTACCGTGCAGGGGTGAGTATAACAATACTCAGTTGGGACCCCGAGACCCCCCAAGGTCTCTCAAAATCTAAAATGGATAATCCCCAAAGCATGGAAACAACTGTCAACCCAACATAGGTATATGCCAATACAAATACCTAAGTTATCAAGATAAACTACTCTCACACAGGAGGGATAAATACCACAAAGGTAACACCAAAAAGTTAGGAGTACCACACAGGTAACTCCATAAAGATGTAGTACCTCACAGGTTCACCATGAATATATAAGACTTATCTCACATAGGTATAAATGAAGTATAGAAGTACATATTGTTAGTCACGAAGCTAGATCATCTTATTCTGTCAAGAGGCACTACTTATAATTATACAGAGTCTGACCCACAGAAGATCGATAGGTACTAACACTTAAATGACCCATATAGGATCTGACCAACACAGGAATGGTATGCACTGACCCACACAATATCGCTGAGCACTGACCCACATAGGATCTAACCCACACAGGATTGGTATGCGCTGACACACACAAGATTGTTAAGCACTAACCAACACAGGATCTAAACCACACATGATCGGTATAGGCTGACCCACATAAGATCACTAAGAGTGGACCCAAATAGGATCTATAAGTACTAACCCCAGAAATGACCCACACAGGATCCAACCCGCCCAGAGGTGATAGGTAACTAACCTTCGTACAATATATCTCCAACCTCTGCCTCACTTCCATCCACTGGATTCCCGCTTATAGCGCATTTGAGAGAACAAATCCTCAAGCCATCGGTCGTACCCCATCCACTAAGAAGTTCCACGAAGAATTATCCCAATGGATCACCATGTCATAAGAGACCCAATTCAATTGACGGTACATAAATCAGATTCTCGATCTGTAAGTTATTATTGTTTCTGCTCTGAGGGCCCAGTTGGATTCGGGGTTCGATCTAACCTAGTTTTACTCCAACATTATCCAAAATGAAAGTAGATTATACCAAAAGGACCATCTCTATCCCAGGATTCTGGTGCCTTTGATGGTTCTTCAAATAGATGTCAGGTTCTCATGATATGGCCAAAAAGGTGAAATTGGGTCCTGTTTGACCTAGTCAGACTGATCCGACCTGATTTCAGCTTAGAAGGCATAGGCCTCAGTGGGCCCGGCCTGCATAGGGGGAGGTCCAACCCGGCCCACTTAGTGGGCAGCATGGCCCGGGATGCTGGCGCGTCCCGCTGGGACGGTCTACCCGAGCTGCCTCCAAAGGGGAAGCGCCCCCATTCCATTAGGAATTCCAAAGGTCTGTGTCGTAGGGCGCTTCCATGTCATGTGTGGGACCAAAGCGAGTCTTGCTGATCCTCCACAACCAGTCAGGTGCTCTGGTCAGTCCTCCCCCCAGTGGTGCAGTCATGTGTCGCTGCTCCACTGTGGCTGGTTGGGTGTTGTCCACTCTTCGGGCCCCGCAACGACCTAGCGTCTGTAGTCTCCTACTCATCCGGCATCACGGACGCGTGACGCCCAACATTCATGCGGTTTTTCGGTGTGTCGGCCCCCCTCCTTTTCCGTGGGTCACCACATCTCCTTTATTATCCGGAAAAAATAAATTAATTTCTTATTAGTGAACCTCAGGTCGAGGGCTCCATATCCATATGTCGCACTCAACAAAATATTGTGTTTCCAGCATCATTAAATATTTGGTGTTTAAGAATGCACAAAGAAAGCGCGGAGAATCAAAAGATAAGAGGCAAGGTATATGCATGGTACGATGGCCATGTTAGTTTGGCCATCATCATTGAGATACCAGAATTGGAAGAATTATCAAATAAATTTAACAATATTAAAAACAAACACCTACCTTGTCACTCGCCCATAGGAGTTGTCGTGAGGAAGAATATGAAGTCAATGAGGTTGGTGACATTAGAATTCATCACTCCCGTAAGATGTTTCTGATCCGGTCTCGAGCAACTTCCTCGTTCTTCGATTTCGGAGGATGCTCTTCATTTGATAGGGTGTTCTTCATTGAAGAATGTTCTCCCAAATCTCCTCCCCTTTTCTATTCCTTTCACTCATGAGAGATGAGGTTCCAAATTAATAAGATTATGTTTATTTATTAATCAGTTTATTTGATGGCACATTAATTGGGGAATTCCAATTGATAAAGTTGATTCATTAATTTAGAATTAATGATTCCTATTAATTAAAGTGGAATGTCATTATACATTTTGTGCAACCGGGAATTTAATGCCTAGAATTAAATGCCTGACCACCATCATGTGGTCGCCACCTTCATGTTTTCAAATCGAGGTTTCAATTTGAAAAATAAAATAAAGCATGTTTATTTTATTTTCTCCCATGAAAAGTTTGAAAACTAATTTTCACCCTCGACCTACTACAGTTGAGGTGAAGGTCTCTTTAAGTGAAAATTAGAACTGTGAGTTCAACGGCGTCCTCAGATGTCAATTCTTAGCACCGGTTCAAAAGTTACAATACACCACTCACTCATTTACGGAATGTACTTGAAAAAAATTTTAGAAATTCATTCTGGGAACACAAGGCCTCAGAATCATGTACCGTCAATTTTCATGGACTCATAATATTAATATATAATTACAAAATTTACATGGAAAAATATGGGTCTTTATACTCATGATCTTAGTAGTGGTCTCATATTTTTAATCTGAGTCAATTTTCATGAGTTCTAAGAATTTTAAAATTAAAATAACTTTATTTAATTATTTTATTTATTTTTATTCCATTTTCGGGTTTTCTAAAATGAGGTCTGTTCCAACTAAATTTAAGACTCTCCTATGGTACACACACCATCTTGAATGCAACGATGCCCTCTAATTCTGATTCATGAAAGTGTTTAAGGGTTATTCCTCTTTTTAAATAAAACTTCTTACATGTGCTAATTAAAGATTTAAAAAACTTCCTTAGTTCATTCCGGGAACTTTGGGCCTCGGAATCACATGCTGTCAGATTTCACTATCTCAAAATAATTCCACATAATTAAAAAAATTATAGGAAAATTCCGGGACATTAAATTTACATGATGTTAATGTGATGGGTGGGCCCGAAATTATATATCCCTTCAATCCAGCGACTAATGTTAATATCTCATTAGATTCCATGTAGTGTTAATTATAGGTTTTATTAATCACACTATGTTATGATTTATTAATATTTATCCTTGATTTATTCTTACAATTTCATGTTTTATGTTGTGGTCACATTTTTATGTCACCTTATTGTTATCATCTTATATTATGATTTTATGTTCATTTTTATGATTATCACCCATTTTAAGCCACCTTGCTATAAATATTAACTGGGATTTATTAATTTTATCATGATATGGTTTGATTATTCCCTTAATTAGATTAATATCTCATCCTTTTGTTATGTACATCCTTAGGTTATCCTAGGCGGTTTTAGAAAAAAATTAGAGCATCTTAAAAAAATTTTAATAATATTTTTCTATCACTGTTTTATGTTATCTTGGTATACATTTTATTACCCAAATATATTAGGTCATTATATCTTTGGGGATATTATTATGATTTTACATATGTAATAAATCATTAATTAATTTGTATTAATGATATGTCTTGTCACACCTAATACATATCTATACAGTGACAGTTTGAATAAATGTTTAAGAATATTAATATTTTTCTATTATGAGAGAAAATATATCATACCTAGACTTACCTGGTAATGAAAGGTTAGTATCACATTATAATATATATTTTGATTCATTATATTCAACTTAGGTACCCGAAGATAGTTTAACATGTAAGTGATAACTAAAATTTTGGGGATGAAATTTATTTAGGGGAGTGGGTAATGTAACACCCTAATATTCTATAATATGTTATTATATTAGTTAATAATATGTTCAATAGATTATTTCACAAAAAACAGAATGAACTAAAATGATATGTAAAAAATTATATGAATATTATTAGTAAAATAGAATAATAATAAATCCTATTGATGTTAATAATGTTGTATTCAATTATAAAATCATGTTGAATTTCAATAATAATACTTAAATTTTAATAAGGGTTTATTTCAATAAGTTCTTTTTTTATAATATATTGAATATTAATGTAAAAGATAATATAAGAAAATTAAATTTTAATTCTACCAAATGAAATAAAAATTTATATCCAATATCAAAATTAGATTACATTTAATTTTTTATATTATCCAAATATAAATTATTTTGAGGTGATCAGGAAAAAAATACTGATTATTAAAATATCAAGATGCCTATGACATTATCATAATGAAATAATGACATAAAATTCATTGAATCATTTTCTTATACATATATATTAAAATAAAATAATATATTGAATTTAATATACCATGTATGTTATTTTCGAAATTCAAGTAATGTTTTCTATTAAAAACTATTTTTAGTCACATATATTAAATAATATTTTATCATCACTTTGTGGAATTAAATAAAACAAATTTAATTGTATTTTTATATCAACATTCTAATAATATTTAATAATATCAATTTCATTTCTCGGCATAATATAACGATTACTAAGATTAATGTTAATAACCTCAACAATGTTAAAACTATTACATCCAAAGAATTGTTTTTTTAATTTGGTTTAAATTTTATAATGTAAAATAAATTAATATTTCCTAAAAAGGTGATTTTATTTTATTATTTAAATGTATATACAAAAATATATTATCACTTATTAATTAATCGATACTAAATATGATTAATAACACTCAATAACGAAAACAACATTTCCCCTACCAATGTTTTTTCTATATACTAAATTTTTTAATTTAAATGTTAATATTCACTAATTTTTAAATTGAATCAGATTATATGGGGATTAAATTTAGTTTCATACACCCCAAATTTAGTAAAAAAATTCTTTTATGTTTTTAATTTGATTTAATTTACTTGCGTAAAGTCTAGTTACAAAGGTAAATAATGGAAAAATATAAAAAATAAAGTTGTAAAAGGGTTGAATCTTGCCTATGAAATCTTTCAAAAAGATTTATAGAGTCTTAAAAATCATATCTCACCCCCAAAATCCATTATTTATCACTTTTATATCCACATACCCATGAATAGATTCTTATTATTGTTTAAGAAAATGTTATTCTTAAAATTTTCATTTTCTTCACTTATAAAAAGAGAACAATTCAAAAACATCATGATTCACAAATTCCTTTAAACTTAATCCCAAATATCTTCTATTTTTATCATCCAAAAATCACCCATTATGTTAGAAAACCTTTGGTATTAGTTTTTTATCTTAATCCCTTCATTTCTATGGATACTTTCTTGAGAAAGGTCAAGGTTACAATGTGAGTATTAATTAATCCTTAACTTTTTCTTCTTAGTTATTAATTTCCTAACCCATAAAAACTAATAATAAAAATACCAAATTAACTTTAATATAATCATGTGTTATTTTATAATGGTAACAACACTTTTCTTATTTCTTCCCATTAACATATAAAATAAAAGAATGTTGATCATGCATTTTCAAAGTCTACTACCTTTATTTTATGGTGTCTATCATTTTTTATCACATCCTATAATAAACAGTATTAGGTATGTGATTGTTGAAAATATATGATACATTTTATTTATTTATTTATTTAAAAATATAATTTATGATCTACCCTCATGTCTTATCATTCCTTGAGAAATTAGATCATCAATCATGGGTATAGCATAGCATTGGCTTCATGAATTCTTTATTTCCTGTTTCACCCCCAAAATTCCGGGATGATAATAACAAAATTAATAATAAAAAACAAGTTATGAAATTATTATTTAAAGAAAATTATATTAACATTATATAAAAATATATCTATACTCATAAAACATGTAATGTCCCCGACCCGAAAGCCACTAAATCGATGTTCTGAGCAGGGTGGTTACATGACCTTAGGCGCGCCTCCCCCTACACCAAAGGCTACCGACTAACAGTGGGGGTCTATGGGGTCAAGTGGGGAGACTATACCCCCTTTTTATCAGAGTAATCCACAACAGAATAACCAAATAGCGGAAACAATAACCAATAAACAAGGATCATGTATAACAACCATTTCCAAAGATAAATATGCCATGTCATACTACAGTGCAAGAGTGAACAAAGCCCAAAAATAAAGACAACGGCCAAAATCCAAAAATGGTCCCGACTCCAAGTCTGGATCTTCCAACAAGTGCTACCCACATCCACTCAGCTAACTAGAAAGGACCCTTGCCCTTGTCTTGACCTACAAACATGAAGTCTGCTCGGGTACCCAATGGCGGCCTAAGAAGGGTGTGAGTAAAACTCAGTAGGCCACCACCAACGGTGTCTACAAAATATCCAGTATAAGTAGTTGTGCATGCAAAATGAAAATGAATGATATATGCCATGTAATTATTTAAGGTTCCATTAACTAGTTTAGAGCCCAAACACAATACCATTTCCATTACCATTTACTTCACACCAATTACCATCATTAACTATTTCATCACATTCTCACGGGTTAACCACATACATTATGTTACATGGGTCTAAGGCCAACAATCACAAGGAAGAGGGTAAACACATTGTTATCCTATCTCACTAGGACTGTATTCCTCATAACAACCATATCCTCACCTCAAATCCTCAGTCTGGGTGGATGCAACCGTTAGGAGAATAGACCCACAGTCCCCTTTCTAAACCCTTGTCTTTAGGGTGGAGTTTAGAGCCTCAGTCTTCACTCGACCCATGGGCGTAGATCCTCATGTCATACCCCACTCTACAAGGCCATGTGGACATGCTTATATAAAAGTAACCATCAACCATCCATACCATTGCCCTTTGACAAACACTATTCACAACACCCCACATGGGAATTCCACATCATTCCTTAACCCATTAACACATTACCATTTCACATCATTTAACCATTCACCCAATTCTTATGTGTTATGCCTAACTCACTAATAATTCAACACTAAACCCATAACCCATCATGTTATGTTCTTTAATCAACTTACGCATTGACCCATTTAACCCATTCCATTTAACCCTCTAGATATTACCAAGTCTAGGTGCATCACCTAACTTCTATCCAAAGTTCATCCAATAATTGCAACATGTTTATCAAGGGATCTACCCTTAATTACAACAGGGTCACTTGTTCAATCACATTCCCTAATCCCGGGAGAAGTAGTCACATCCCATAGATGGCCCCAATTAGGTCAAGTCAATCCCAACACATCCCATGGGGATCGTGAGGGTTCCCATTTACCATTATAAACACCATTAATTCCAAATATTCCATGGTTATCCAAAACACAACCAAAGGAAAACAATAATATAACCAAATGTGCACAATTTACTCAAATAACCATGGGATATAACTTCTAGACCACCTACCTCAAAACCACGGTTGAACGCACCCTTAATCGAGTCCTTAGACCTCAATTCGACCAACCCTTGGAGATTCAACCTAAGGATCACCTAAAAGGAAGGGTTTTAGAGCTTCGAAACAAGAGGGAGAGAAGATACAAACCCTAAATAAATAAAAGAACCAAGGATTGGATTAGCCTTACCTGGAGCTTCGATCCTCAACCAACGACGCTCTAAACGGACAAAAATCGAAGGAGAACCACCCTTGGGAATATTGGGTTGGCCATGTTCATCGCTAGGGTCGGGAGAGGAGGAGGAGATGAAAATACCGTGTTGGGATCTTAAATCCCATAGTGGAAATTTTGTAAATTTTCCCAACTTTAAGTGGCTGCACGGTTTGTCCGCACGGTTTGGCAAACCGTGCGTAAACCGTGCACATGCCACTGCATGAAGGAGGAGGAGTCACGCGGTTAAGCCGCACAGTTTGGAAAACCATGCACAAACCGTGCGATCGCTTCTGTCCGGAGGAGGGAGGGTCACACGGTTTTTCCGGGGCAGGCCGCACGGTCTGGCTGACCGTGCGCAGGTCGTGCGCCTTGGCCTGCTTGCCCAGACTTCCATTCTTCAGTGCCCCGAGCCCCCGAAACACCCCGAAGGCCTCTCGCACCTTCAATAAACCTTTTAAAGTCCCAAAAAAGGTTTTAACTCAAAACACAACTAAAATATACCTTCCCAAAAAATAGGGATCTTACAAAATCAATTTTACATGCTCTTGTTTGAGTAAGATTTACCACTGAAGTGAACAATGTTATCCTATTTACATAATTAAAGATTATGGAATTTCAAATAATGTTAATATAATGTAACAATTATATATTTATGTTTTCTAAATATCCTATTACCTTTATATTTATATTTAGAATAATTCTTATCATATCACCTTTCAGCCGTTAAACACATCCAAATTCATTTAGCACCATTTCTATTTTCACAAATCATAACATTATCATTCACCAAATTAAAATTGGATATAATGTATGACTTAAGCACCATGATTATATTTTCATGTAAAATAAATTTATGAATTTATTTTTATAATAAACACTAGTCAATAAAAACATTAAAAAACATACAAGAGAGATGTAATGAAAATTTATTGCATCTAATGGGGAAAATGTACCCTATCTGAAAACTATAATTGAAATAAATAGTTCTAAATGATGTTTATAAATGGAAATATTTAAATGAATATGGTTTTAGAATAATTGATTTATATTTTCATTATATTGTATGTTAGAGTGTGTTTATGAAATCAGGAAATAAGGTAAGGTTTCATTGTCTCATTTTTAATTCTACATAAAATATTTGATATTGTGTACCTTAATTTCATTTATATTGTGTATTTACTACCATATTTAAAAATAACATGTGGATGGTTGATGATTATAGTTTTATTTTTTCAGTATATAAAATGAAATAAATGTTAATGTATGGTGATTATCTATGTCATTAGTGATTAATCAGGGAAAGAGAAATATAGAGAGATAATTCCATTTATAATTATTGTAGAAGGATGGTGATGATTATTAGATAATTGTTAAGCATTCATGACATTAAATTTTATGTCATTCTCATCAAATGATCCATGTTTAATTGTGGTTATTTTTTTATAGTGTTATGTTCCAATTATTGTGTCAATGAGGACACATTAATAACATTATAAGGAAGAAGATAATGAACTACCACACAAATATTTATTTCTGTGGTGAATTGGAGAAGAAGAAGATTTTTAATAAATCCATAAAATATATACATTATTTCATGAGGATTTTTGATGTTGTTAAGGCCATTAAAATACTAATTTATGTGAATTAGTGTTTGGAAGAAATAAAATTAAATGAATATAATGTAAAAATAACATTTTATTTTGTAGAATGAATCATAGGAATTATCGATGTTATATTCTATACTTAGAATATAATCTATGTATATTTTAATTTTACTTACTAAAAATTATGGGCCTTCCACATTACCCAATGAGATGCCTCAACCAAAATTTCTGTGTGACGAGTTCCCAACCACCCAAGAGAGATGATCGAGCCAGCTCGTATGGTGGATGAGAGTGGTCCAGTGTATAGGCTCATAAGAATGCACTCGTTACGGAGCGCCTATAGATGGTATAGGGTGTTGGTAGACCAGTGAAGTTGTTGTGTGGCCCATGCATGTGTTTCCTATTGCGAGAGACAATTACACATTTCCATCTCGAAATGTATATGGCATGGGATTGTCTATGTGAGAGTGGGGGAGATAGGGGCATAGTCAGATGTGGGATTGAATTTGTGTTTAATTATTCACCTGTTAAAATATTACGCATATAATTCCATTCATCTGATCTACTTGATCTATAAAATTTGATCACATCCCACATAATCATCCTCCTCATACAACCCTTTGTGTCCTAATTTAATGTCGATCATATCTGGTATTGAACATTGGTCACGATCGTGATAGTGGATGACTATCTCTACTGATCAAACTGAATGGAAGCAGTCATTCTTGGTCACCCAAATCCAGGCATTAAACATTTTCATGAATTCATGTAATAATACAGTTAATATGATACTATCATCGATAAATATGAATATACAATGAAGTATTTCTATTTTAATGCATGAAAGCTATGTCAGTTTATTTTTGACCAATTCGTGGGAGTTGTTTTATTACAAAATAAGTCAATCCCACGTAATAAAGAAAAAATATATATCTGCATCCTCAAAATATAAGAAGGAAAAATGAGTTGATATTAAAATAAAAAATTAATATTTAATATTATCATATTATTTTTTTAATTGGAAATGACATGAAAATAAGATTTACTAAAGAATAACATCATCTACAAATAAAGAGGTACCATGACTAATTCTTGTTGCTGATATTATTCTGAGCACTCATTTTTATCAAAAAAAACATTGCATCTGTTGGAGGCCTTTGTGTATCCACATATGCAACGAAGAAATTTTATCCACTAAACTACATAAAGAATGTTCTAAATACCAATGCATGGGTAATATACTCCCACTAAACTTCATGAATAAGAAAAAAATATTATCTTTCATGAATATGAACTGTAAATCTCAATTGACATTGGGAAGTCTGAAAAAAAAACCAAAAGTGGTGCCTGAGGAAGGATTGATCGATGTACTAATTAAAGAAGAAGATAAATTTGGTTCTTACAACTAGTAGTTCTTACATGACAAATAATTTCCATGAAACTATTCTTCCTTACAAGAATTACCCTTGAGGATCAGTATGATAATCCTTCTATAAAGGAATAAATTTACGAGAATCCATCCATTTTTGTAAATATTAATAACATGAAGGTAAATCCTTGCATATGCTTGAGATTACCTGAAAAATAGTTAAAATATATATGGTTAATCTATTTAAATGATTTCATGAATGTGAATTTCAATTCAATTTCAAGGAATTAAGCACAATAATTTGCTATTTTCATAAAATCACATTGGTTTTAAATGATTAATGGAATATTGAATAAACTAATATGATAAAAGCAGGAAATATTAAAAATAATTTATATTTTTCTTGAGGTTAATTTTTCACATAAGAATGAATCTTGATGATATGAAATAAACCAATATAAGATTTCATAAAGATAAACCAATTAGTGCGTTCAAGTTTCATATCTTATAAAAAACTATTTAATAATTTTTGTACATATTATTAACACATATGATTGAGTCTGAGAACTTCATTAATAAAAACAGATCTTCCAAGAATTTTAGTATCAAGGAAGATGATAATGTTAATTATTTTATATTCAATGTGAACTAATTGTTTTAGAGGTATGATAATATAAAAGGATGTCCTAGAATTCAATATATCAATATTTTTTTGGCTACAAAATATCTATTTGTTGAGGAAGAATATATGATTCTATTTTTTAGTGTTATCCTTGACCTAAATAAGATATCTTGTTAAAAAATATTGAAGGTATTTTTGAGGAACTGGTGGAGATAGTACACAAAACCACTGAAGAATGATGGTTCTAGTATAAATAACACCATATATCTATTAATAGATATAGATATTACTTATAGATAATGTGCCTGAACTAAATAACACATGTCATACCCATTCTTTTTACTGATAAAAAATACATGAAATAGTAATAGTTTGATCAGCATAGGGAGTATGCCTTTTTACCAAACCTTGAAAAAAAATGTTTGTGTGCTGGTATCACATTTATTATCTATAGTCCATGTGATTTTTAAGAAACTATATTATATTCATTCCTCCAAACTGGTGTAGAGTTTTCAAAAAAAGTGTTTTTTAATTGAATCGAAAATATAATCTCCATAAAGTTTTTGGTATATTGATTGACCCCCCCATGTGTGCCTACATGATCCTTTAAAGTAAATATTTTAATTTTAGAAAGTATCATAATTGTCTCAAATGAAAAAATAAGTTCTAATATCTACTAGTTTCAAAATTTATGTTTTTGTGAAAACCTCAAAATATAGAGAGAACATTGATGCAATAATTTAGAAAAAAAATTGATGAAGATAGTTGGTATAACACAAATTGAATATAGTCAATGTGGTTTTCTATCAGTAGTATCGATTAAATTAATTTATAATTACCCTAATAATGATTGAAAATCAAGATGTGGTGAAGAAGGTCTTATCGAATGACATAGTTATTTTTACATAGAATATAGATATTAACTATTGAATATTCTTATTGAAGTTTTCACTTACATGTTTAAGAACATCGAGGGGATATGTGATGAAAAATAAAAAAATTAAAATGAATATGAGTATATGAAGAACATCTTGGCTAATAAATTTTAAATCATTAAACTCTGCACACAAATTTTTGAGTATTATGATGAAATTTTATTACTTTTCAATATAATCATTGTTCATGTTAAAAAAATTTAAATTAAATTTCTGTGAGAAAATGGTGACTGAAAAGGCTCTTACTAAGATGATCAATACAATTGAATAATATCATAAACATACCCTGATTATTTGGGATTATCAATTATAAATAAATGATAACAAAATATTAAATCTTCTTAAATATGAATTACTAAACGTTCTATATGAAAAATAAGATATTGAGAATGTTTTATCGATGAAATCAAAGATTTGGAGAAAAAACATAACATTATGAATTTTAATGAATATAAACTAGAGTTTTAGTTAATGTGCATTAAAGATAGTATAGGTTATATACTATATTAAAATAAAATGTATGAAGATCAAATTTGGAATATGATAAGTCAATAAGATGTTAAACTGAAATTTTTTTAGGATAATAAAAATTCTCTTGACCTGAAATGTCTTGAGATTGAGGTAATGTTCAAAAATATGGATACTAGACAATCTACAATTCATAAAATGATGAAATAATAAAGACTCTAAATCAAATTTTTAATAAGATTCATGAATTAGTTAAGACCCATACTAGTAAAAACAATATATTGAGATTATAAAAATTGAAATCTATTAGAAGAACATTTAAATAACTAACTCTTTTTCCAAAAGATTCGGGATGTACTAATTTTTTTATCTACATGATTAGATTAAAAATTTAATTCTAATAAAACATAGGCGAATAAGATTAATGATAAACCCACAGTATCATTAACAGTGGAAGTGAATAACTATATTAGTTATTATTCAATAAAAAATTAAATAATGATCCATTTTATCCAAAAATAGAGAGATGTCAAATCCAGACATAGTATACCCCAAAATAAAAAATTTATATTTTTTTGTATTTTTGGTTCTATTATCAATTTTGAAATCAGTCCACTAATTGTGGACATAATGTCTCGACATATTAAAAATACAGAAGGCCAAAATTTAGGGGGAGAAGATATAATTTGGGGAGAGATCCTACAAAAATAATGAAAAACACATAGATGGTGAAATATATATATACATATATATATATAATGTATATATTTGGGTTTCTTTAATACATTAGAGATTATTTCAATATAATTTTTCACAATAATGATGAGTTCTAGTATATACTAACACTTTACTATTCATTTGTCTTTGATAACAAAAGAAAGAACCAAATACTGATGTAATGAACAATTGTAGAAAATTATTACACAGGGTATAAGTAGAAGAAGATAATCATAAAAACTGTGAATCTTGATACACCTAGTAAGAATGGTGAAATGGATGTCACTCTAAATAAAATGATCATCTATTTTGGAATAAGGGTTCATATCATGTAACTTTAAAAACAATTCATGAAAACCAATGTATGTTGAAAAAAGCTAATCCAGAAAATTAAATCAATATTATAAAAAAATTAATGGTTTAATGTGGTTCATGGAATTCAAGATAAAATATTCAAATTAAAAAAGTGTTCTACTAACAACGATAAACCAATTATTTCTATATTGATGTGTGGAATGTGAAATTTTTTTTGATCAAATTGATAACAAATTCATGAAATGGTTTCGTAGAAAGAAAGAATGATCAAGGAATAAAGAGAATGATCAAGTGACTTATTATACTAAAATATTACACTATGATGAAATGGTATACACACAAGAACATATCTGAGCATATATTAAAATAATTCTTAGTCATATCGCTAGAGAAGTTATGATTTCATTAGATTTTGTGGAAACATCATAATAATGAATGAGGACTTCTTGATAATGAAAATAAGCACATTTTATCTAATAAGAATACTAGAGAGTTCAAGAAGTCCATGAATCTATTAAATGATAAAATTTAGAATATCAATGAAAGATAAAGCATAAAGATTTCTCATTTATATAGATATGATGTGTAGAAAAATATTCCACAGAATAAAATGGGAATAAAGAATATAATCAAATAGATATGACTGTAAACTGAAAGAAGAGTCAAAATAAATATTCTTATACTTAGATTAGATGAAAATAATGGCCCGTTTTGAGGGGAATCCATCAACCTGAATGTAATTTTTATAAAATGTAGAGGTGAATACCTATTCTCTACTTCTTATATGAAGTGGTCTGACATATATGGTATTGAAGTGGATGCTAGAGTTTTTCCCTACTAGATATAATGACGATGCTTTCCTTCACAGAGTCTATTAACAATGATGAAATGAATAACGTATGTGAATCCCTTGAGGGGGGAACATTATGGAGGGGAGATATCAATGATTGATTCATGAATATCTTTAATTTTATTCCATATATATTTTAATTGAAAATTAAGGTATTCCAATTAGACTTATTATTAATGTCTTGATTATAATAAATATGTTCAAAAAGGGATAGTGTTTGTGGATGAGTAAGCTAAAATTAAGGTGGATTAAATTATTCTTTTAATTGAATTTTTTTTAATGAAGTGTATAGGAGTATATAAATCTTGATAAATCTATTTCTTTATATCCCCTTTTGGATAAATAAATGTGTCCTGAACACGATATCACACTCATTTTTGTTAAGGGGTAGTATAAAAAACCGTGGTTTTATATCTTGTTTTCTAATCCTAGTTAGCCCTTATATATTAAGAGTGGACCAACTAAAGTAACTTTTAAAAGGGAACCATGTGTTCCCTTAATTATTTAAGAAAATGTTGAAGACAATATCAAATTACTTGAAATTAAAGAAGAATAAATGATAAAAAACCCTACATTAATCCTTTTCACTTATTCCCAATAAGGGGGTGAAGGGTTGTTAACTTTATTTAAGGTAGTGATAATGATTATAAATTCCAATTAGGAGATTCAAAAGACTATGTGAATGTGGGATGATTACTATTATATTTATGTAAATATATAATAAGGAATAAAAGTCAATGTATTATGAACTACACTATGATTATGAATTAATCATAAAAAAAACATACAAAGCCACATCCCTTGAGAACTACTATATAAGGCTCTTTATAATTCATGGTGAATTTTTATAGATTCCTGAAATGAAATTTCCTATCATTCTAGAAAATTTCTCTAATTTTAATTTTGATGATTATTGTACTATTCATAAATTCCATGTCTTATTCCAATATAGACACATTTTTTACATCATGTTGAAATAGAGGAGAAATTAACCTGAATGTATTTGTTTTCATGATGAATTGGAGAAGGGGAAAATTTTAAAGAAGACCAAATAATATAAAAATTATTACATGAGTAGTATTGATGATGTGGATACCATTAAACTATTGATTTTCATAATAAATTTGTAGAAGAAGAATAATTCAAATCAATCCAAGAAAAATAAGATTTATTTTTCTTAATGAATTTGAGTAAGTCTTGATGTTGTCTTCTATTCATAGAAAATAATTAGAGAAAAAAATTAGCCTTTTTAAAAATTTACGGCCAACCACATGAGCCAACTATCTATATCAACTATGATTTTTTTAGACATGGCCTCAACCACTCATGGGATACATACAAGAAATCCTATATGGAGGTTGATATTGTGTCAGTGTATAGCTAAGTAGGATCACACTGATGATGAACTGCGTGTAGGTGGGAAGGATTTTTGGTGGGATAATGAATGTGTAGTGTGGCTAATGTGGCATGTGTGGTGTGGTGTGGGTGCTAATCACCGGCTTTCAACTCAAAGTGTATAATTCATGCGATTGTTTATGTGGGATAGTTAAATTGAGGCATAGACTGATGTGGGATGGGAGATGTAGGTAACTATACCCCTCTTAAAATATTATGCATATAATTCCTTTAATCTAATCTATTTTATGTGCGATGTTCAATCATAAATCAAATAATATTCAACATCCTTCAACCTGCTATGTTTTCCTTTGATTTTAATTATCTCTTGAAACAAATATTCATCAATCTCAGGATAGTTTATGGTTATCTCTTATGATTAATCAGAAGGGATTATGGAATAATTGTTCATTAAAATCCATGAAAAAAATAAATCTTTCCTAGATGATGTTATAAACATAACATGATTCTTTCATGAATAAAAATGTAGATACTGTGACGCATTAATATCTGAATGCATGAAGGCCTAGGTATGAGATTCATGTCTCATGCATGTGATTTTTTTCATAAAAAATGTAGATATGTCATATGAAGGGACTCCATGAATCATGGAATATTTGATATATAAGAAGGATACCATTGGTGATATTAAAATAGATTATAAATCTCCATGATTATCAGGTTTGCACTTTAATTAGAAGAATCCTAAAAACTAGATCCATGGAAGGAGAACCACATTTATAAATATTGGGGTACAAATTATAAGGCCTCTAGCTAATGTTATATTGAGACATCATTTTCTATGAAAAAATCATCAGATTGATGCATTCATCGATAATACTATGTGAAAAAAATAATGATCCACATGGATATGTGGAGAGAATTCCATACACATGTCTTGTACAAATAAGATTCCATGGACTAGTTCTTGGTTAATATACTTCCACATCTCTTTGTGAAGAATAACTATCTATGTAATATGTGATGAAGAAATGCGAAAAATTGTTGATTTTAGGATACCTGAACCAATAACCGACTATTGTACATAAAGAAGAAGTGATCCACATAATTATTTTCACAATTGGGAATGAAGGTTCATGAAATTGTTATTTTTTAGGTGAATTTTTTTTTCCACAAATCTATTCTACATTATATGAATAAACCATGATGATCATCATGCTACTTCTATTGAAAAAGAATAAATCTATGTGTAGCCATGTGATTTTGTGAAGAAGGAAAATGAAAAATTTAAGACATGAGTCTATTTATGTTTTCATGAAAAATATTTTCACTGATGAAGGTTAAACTACTTGGGAAATATCAAAAATGTTCAATGAAATTCACAGGTAATGAATAAAACACATGCATTGCCTATTTACTTAAAATATCTTTTGAGATTATATGATTCAATGCATCTCAAATAAATATTCTTGATAAGCATATAAATATTAAAAATAATTTATATATGTGTTGAAGTTTATTCATCACCTAAAAATAAAACTATGGTTTCAAGAAAAGAATAGAATTTAGTTGTCCAAGTTTCATCTTGAATAAAATAACATAGAACAATTTCTAAGCAAGTTTTCCACACAACTAATGGAGGTTAGTAACATATTTAATAAAATGACAGTATCTTGGGCATTTTATAATCAAGAAAAAAGATAGTATTGAATATTCTATATTAAATAAGTGATTATTATTCTAACAGTGAGCTCATGTAGGAGGACCAAAATGGATATAATACCTACTTTATTTCATTGGATTTCAAATATTTTTTTATAATGGAATAATAGATTATTTTATCTCATGAAGTGAAATCATTTAGCTAATTGAGAAATCTCGTCCTACATTGTTGAAAGGATACATGAAGAATAAGGGGTTCTGATATAATCAATTCCATTGAATACTATAAGTTCTTGTATAAATAATAATATTTGTCATTTATATGACATGGATGTTACCTATCAATTTTTTTTGTGAATTGACTTCACTTTTGAAAATTATAATGATAGGAAAATCCATGAAAACACATAGGTTGATCATATAATGGAGTATTTTCTTACACCAAACCATGTAAACATATTTTTTTGATGCGTCACATTTATTATTTTCATTACATGTGATTTTTAGGAGCACTTATTATATTAATTATTCTTCATTATATTACATGTTCAAGTATATGATAGGTTAATTAAAAACAAAATAAAAAGTCAATAAAATTTGGGTACATTCATTCAATACCTCCCCCTATTAATGTCTACGTACTATCCATTTGGGCTCTACACAATATTCTTTAATGATAATGAATATATTTTATTTTATGATATTTTAAATTAAATTTCATTGAATGCATCTTATTCGTACATTACTATTACCATATGTGTGTTAAAAATTTCAATTCTCATTCATTGAGTTATGATTTTTCTAATTTAACTTATTCCACATAAGTTAGAATCATTAAATTATTTGATTGTATTATTTTCTATTTACTATTTTTTCAAGGATTGAAATTTATACTAGATAAATCACTTCAAAATGTCTCTTAATTCAACAAATATGATGCCTATAATATATTTGGTTAAATCAAATTTCTTTTATTTGATGTAAAATATTGTTGCTTGAGCATCATTGATATATGTATGTTAAATTATTCTATTTCCTATTCCATAATATATTTCCTCTTTTCTCTATGATGAATTTTCTTCCACAGAAATATTCTTTATCGATGAGTTTTTTTTAATTATCAAAATTAATGTGAATATCTCATCTTCATCAAAGATAATTTTTCCTCTTTTTATTCATTCATTATTACCCAAAAATCCTTTAATATTTTAAATTCTTAATAGAGTTTTAATCATGTAACATTACTATATTGCATTACCAATTTTTAAATTTAAATTTTATTACTACTTTTTATTATGTGTATTTTCTAAAAATGTATTTAAGAATAAAAATAATAAATACTTAAAATATAAAATGATTATATTCCAATCCACATAAATTTTTTTGATTAAATTTACATCTTTTCAAGGTTCATTTTTTTATTATTAGTTCAAAATAATACTTTTTCCAAATTTAATTACATAACCTTTTCAAAAATGATTTTCTAATATTATTTTTGACTTCTTCATTTATGTAAATGATAAATATATTTTACAAAAAACCTTATTATGGTCTTGCATCAATTTCCCTAAATTTATCTAATGGATTTATTTCATTGGAAATTATTTTTTATTAATCACCTTTTAAATTGATTTGTTAAAAATAGTTTCAGTGTGATTGAATATTCGGTATCAATCAACTAAATTCTTGAGGTCAATTTTTTTATACCATTTTCTAAATTTTATGAATCCCATTTATAATTACATGAATACATTATGATGTTGTGAATGAAAATCATTTTCATCTATGGGTTTTTAATATTATGTTGAATGATTGATAATTTATGGAACACATATGTATATAAGATGATGGGTGGGGTCCTATATCTCCCAATAATTTATTATTTAAGGCTTTAAATTTCATGAGATAATAATATTAAGCATGAACTTGATGTTGGATAGACTAATTCACATCAATCTATGTGAACCAGGTCTGGATTAACTAGGTTCACAGGATTGAGTGTAAACTTGATTCAAGCTACTTACTTTCAAAATATTGAACATGAACCTGATCCGAGTAAGATATGTTTACAAGGCTAAGCATGAACCTGATGTGGATTAACTAGGTTTAAAACATTGAGTGTGGACATAATGTGGTTAGATAGGTTCAAAATTTCATTGTTTACTATGAATAGTATTATACTATATTTTTATGTTAATGGAATATTATTATTCTCCAAAAATCATTATTAATGCCTCATGATTATTCATTCTTTTTCCATTGTTTATATTTGATCATTTGATATTAAATTTCTTTATATCATAACTTTTACAAAACAATTATTGTTTCATGTTATTTTAAATAAAATATTTATCTGAACATCATTTTTCTCCCATTATTTTGATTTAAACCATGATGATATTTGATGAGATTTTCACTTATTGAACATTTGAGATAACCCTTTAATTATGATTCCATTCACAAGGTTATTAATATCAGTAGAACATACAAATATTATAGAAGAAAGTATAGTATGTTCAATTATGGTGATATATTTATATGTTTTGTTATAAAAAACATTCTAAGTAACTGGTCTTATATGTCACTTAGCCTTCAATTCTTGGAATATTTCATTTATTTGGTGAGTGTTGATACATAAATTATGGAAATGTTGTTAAATAATGATATTTTCATCTCACATTGTATCAAATCTAATGGTTAAATAATGTGTTTTTATAACCAAACCTTGGATTCAAGGTCTAGGGTGTTATAGGACATCTCGATGCTATATGTTTGAATAATCTCTATGATAATTATGATGATGAATTACCAGTGTTGAAACCATTTTAGGGTGATAAAATAAATAGAATAATACATTATTAATTATATTTAAATGATATATTTTAATTCACTATAAAATTATTCCTTGAAAATAATTAAACTATTAGAAATTGATGTCAATAATAAACTCCATGTGGACGTTCTATTAGCCATTAAATAAAGACCATGAGTGGGGGGAAATGACGATGATGGTGTAAATGTCTATGGAAGAGTTGATTTAGAAGTTGAAATGGAAAAATATATAAAATAAATTGATGTTCTTATTGTGTGAAAAATATTTAAAATGAAGAGGTAAGGGTATTCAATCTTTATATGTAGTATAAAGAATATAAAAGTTTAATTTTAATGCTGAGGTTGAATTATAAAAATAAAGGAACTCTATAAACTCTAAGGATGGATTTTAGATTAATATACCAATAAATTAACATTCCCATATTATTAATGGAATATATAATTTAGTGAGAGGGTCTGTTTAATGAACTGATAAACTTGAATGGGAATCTCTAATGATGTGATTAAATCAAAATAGTTATGGAACACTTCTAACCCAAGACATGAATATGTTATGTTTGAGTGTCTAAGTTTAAATTTTTTTAATGTGGTTCTTGGGTATTCAAATATAAAATAAATCACTTTACCATGGTTGTAAAATATTAATTACAACTTTAAATATATTAGGGAGATTTCTTTCTTGTTAAAAAATCAATGGATATTAATGTGAAACTAGAAGCTCTTACTCCCTCATAGAAGGTTGAGTTTCAAGAATCAAAACTGAAACAAAACATTACAATTGAATCCATGAAAACATGAAATAATAAACATTGAATATTATTTTATTATTTTGTAATTTTGGGCAACAAAAAATATGTGTTTTAATTAAAATCAATTTGGACATCAATTATTGGGAGAAAAACAATTCAAAATAATTTCCATTAATTAGTATGTTTTAAGTGAAATTGTTTTTATTATGGTTATAAAAACAAAAATATAAATTTATAATCAAGAGTATAATGAATTATTCCATAGGAGACCAAGGAAAGTAAAAAAAAATTATAAACATCATTAATTTGGATTTAAAATATTAACAAATTTTCAACGATTTAATTTAAAGAATATTTTATAGAGATATAGGTGAAAAAATATTATTCACTGCTAAATAAAAGTGAACCATCACACATTATCCAAGGAAGAGAGGGATGAAAAGAAAAATTCTAATGAAATTATTTTTAGTAGAAACAAATCGAGATGTGATATTTATTATAGATAGTGGTTTTACACATCATATAATGATAAACAAATATCTAATCATGGATATTATGTAAAATAAATATGATTTGATTTGAGTTTTGTGTGATTAAGGTTGAAGATCATTGTCTTGAAAAAAAATATGAGGAAAAGGCATCTGGGGTATGATTGAATTATTAATGAAGTCCTTGGTCCTAATTTACTATGAGTAATTATGTTATGAGTTATGGGGAATGCAATGATTTTAAACAAGAAATATTGTATTAACCAAGTAAGAGACTGTAGTATTGTGATGAAAGGGAATTGTGTCACCCTTATGTTTCTAGTTTTGTTTATTTATTATTATTTCGAGTCATTTTATGTTTTTGGATTTTTCAAACCCAAAAATTAGTTTTTATAGAAAATATTTTTCATGTTTCATTGTCATCATGCATAGTTTAATGGAAAACATGACATTTCCCTTACATGGAGACCTTTCTATTTATATTTGGTTCTCATGATTTTTCTTTTCATGGGTTGAAAACTCTAGTTTCCTAATCATATAAAATATAGTAAATACCATGTGAGATTGTTTTGAGTGAATTAATTTGTGAATGACTTATATACAGTTAGTAGAAGTGATGGGAAAAGCATGAAGAATCTCCTTTGGTCTGAACAGAAATTTTTAAAACATTGGTTCCATGGTTTGTATATAATGTGATTAAACATGGAATTTTTGATTGTCATATAAATTTTAACCCTCATGGTTTGTTCAGGGTTCACCAAACCAAGATACTTAACTGTGAAGGCTTCCAACACTACCTCAAATATGAAATTCCCTAGATTCAGATATGTGGTTTTAAATCCATTATCCTTCTTTTATTCCCCTCCTTATTCTTCTAACCACCATGTAAAATTTGAGATCTCCTCCTATCCTCACTTAATTGATTTTTTGATCATTTACCATGATTTCATGTTGAAACTCAATGGAAATTAATCAATTTCAATTTGTTCCACTTATTTCTGTATCATCTCCTATTTCTCCTTGGTTTAGTATTCTCCCCTGAATTTTAGTCGTTGTTTTGATTGGATATAGGGTTTTATATTGTTCTAACTTTTGGGATTTGGTTGTTTGGGCTTGATAAGGGTGTGTCCTATCTGATTTTTCCTTTACCATTGAAAGAGAAATAATTTATATTGTTTCATCTTTCTTCCACTTTATTAGAGGTATTTGTTTTTTGATATTCACTTAAATTCCAAATAATTTAATCCATGTTGAATTTAATGGACTTGATACATTAAATCAAAGCTATATGTGATAGTTTTTATGGGTTTCATAGAGGTTCCATAGACATGAATAATATTAATAATTATGTTAAATGGTTTTTCAAATAATTTATATTTTTTAAAATCCATTTGTTTTGTAAATATTTTTTTCATTTATTAGATGTTATGCGGATGATTTTTGATAATTTGAATCTGTTTTGGTCAGAAATCATAAATAAACATCGTTTTTTATAGAATTAATTAAATAGGTGAAAATGGTTTGCATAATAAAATAGTCTTCCCTATTGGTTTTAATATTTGAAATGTAGACAGTAATTTAAATGATATTTTAAATTGAAAGAACAGTGTATTGGTAACCTAACATGGTTTTTAAAACTAAGGATATTTTTTTACATGATTAAAAAATTATAAACTGTAAAATGCAAAAAAAATCTTCTATTTTGTTATTCTATAAATAAAATTGTGCCTGATGTGGGTTTTTTTTGTTAATGATGTTCATGATTGAATATAATTGAAAGGATTTTCTCTTGTGAGGGTTTATGATTTTTAATGTTATTTATTTCAAATTCTTTATAAATATTATATATGATATTATCATTCTCTATTTGTTCTCTCATGTCAGGAATGAGGATGGGTAGCCATCCAACATGGCACTTGACTTGGTCTGTGGGAAAGGCTGAAGGGCATTCTAGATCCCCACGTGCTTCCACAAGTACTCAGGTATTAGAAATAATATGAGAGACTGATTTACCTGAAATAATAAACACAAACGACCATCAAGATAAATAAACAAAAACTAAAAATAGACAACCAAACATACGCTCAAACTAAGATCAAATTTCAGGTTTACAACTCATCTTAAAACTGAGGGGAACTACAAGGAGGAAATAAAACTAAAACTCCAACACAAACTTCTATGAAACATGAGGTGAAAATCCTCAACCTACCAACACCAACCTGCACAAGAAGACCATGGACAACCAGAACCATAATTACTAAGAATGATGTATAAACCTGGGATAAATAGGAAATACAATCTACATACACCCAAAGGTGTATGTAGTGTGTGATCCCAAAGCCTAGTAGGATACCACCCGATAAAAAGGTTACATGCCACAACATCAATGAGATAATTTATTATGATTATTTAAAACCATAATTTTAAACTCTATTAAGTAAAAAATTTACAAGTTAGAAGTTAAAAAGGAACACTTGAAATAAAACATTTCACAAACACTATTTTAAATTGGAAGAGATAAATTCCTAAAGAACACACATGCACCCATGTGGTTCTCTGTATACCAACGGAGGGAACCACATCATCAATAGTAGATCATGATTGGTAAATACCCTAAGGATATTCTAGCTCATGTGGGACCCTAGAACCACATACCTCAATGATGAGTAATGATAAAAAATATATTTTCTTGTGCACATGAACCACTCGTAAGAGAATTATCCAAAACCAAGTGGTCCCCAACATCATCATAATAGTTTAGTTAGTGTTGTAAGAATCAAATATTCTTAGTGAAATAGAGATGATACCACTCTGGATCACTAGATCACTACTTCTACTCTACCAACCTAGATACCCAGGGATTTCCCTTGTGCTCAAACAAGTTTCCACATTTACATATCACACACACCACCACTTTCATAACCAATGTCAAGAAGTCACCAATTTCATGTACAAGATTAATTTTTATATTACACAGGACTAAGGAATTTTCAAATACATTTTAAAATAATAAAACATCCTTTGGAAAGACATGAAAAAGTCTCACAATTAAAACCAACCAATTTAATGGATAAGATGCTTTTTAAATTCACACCAAAACAAAAGTCAATCTTCAAACACGATCTGAACCACTTGTAAAATTTAATAAACATGATTCATAATTTAGAAAACACTTTCCTCATTCACAACAAGATTTTACACTAGTAAATATCCCAATTCCTTTTTATAAAACCCCTTTTAAATCCACTAAAATAACAAAACTATTTAAAAATAGGGTTTCGTACCACTTGCACAATTTATCAAATAAACTCAATAAATAAAACACAAATGCATGTGTGTAGAACCTAATAAATACAAATCATTTCATCAAAGAATCCTTTTTTTTCAATGACAACACACTTTAAATCTCTTAAATAATCAAATTTCACATTACAAACAACTCATAAGACCCTTTTTAAGAAACACCCCATTAAAACACACACAAAACATAACCATTTTTGTTAAAAATTCAAACCCAATGAATAAGAAAACCAAACCCTCCAAAAATATATTTTCGCATCACTCGCACCATTTAAAAAACCATTTACACAAACCAAAATCATGCCTAATATAGGTTCATCATTATTTAAAAAATGTTTCCCAATTTATAGAAAATTTCACAAAAAATATGCCAGGATGACCTACATTCCATTTGAAATACTTTTTCAGCAACATATACCCCAAATGACCATGAAAAAAAATTTCCCATCCCCCAAACAATTCATTAAATACTTACAAGAATTTATACAACCACACTCTTATAAAAGGCAAGACATTATTATCCAGGGAATAAAATTTCATCAAACGACTATACCAAAACATTCTAAAACATATTTCCCACCATACAATTAAAAAATATAACTTGTTAAAATTAAATAAGAAAACAAATTAAGTTATCCAAAAAAATTAAAGGGCATGGAACCACAGACCTTGGTCTTGAAATTCCCAAATCAGGGGTGAACCTTCAACTGCACCCAATATGCACCACAAGTGAACTGAAAAGAATCCCAATCCACAAGATCAAACAAAAACACTGATGATTAGGACCCTAATTTGATATTGTTACCATTGGAAGAAAAATCCCCCCAATAACTAGGACCAAAACACTATCAATATGGAAGAATGATCTACCCAAAGGAAGATAAATGCATCTAAGGAGACTAAGATACCCACGGAAGGTCGTGGTTGCCGGAGGAGGGTGGAAAGGGAAGCTGCCAGCAGCGGGCATGGATGAGGTTGTTAAGAATGAGTAGGTCACTGACTATGGGGGTGTTATGGTGTGAGAAATTGGGTAGGGGGACCTCCATATAGAGAAGTAGGTCGATGGCCATGCGGGTTCAAAGGGAGTCCAGCCAATAGGGCCCCAACACGTGTGAGTAGAGGAGGGAGGTGGGGAGGGTGATGTGAGAAGGTTGGCTGGGAGGGAGGGATAGTGCAATGAGAGAGGTGGAAAGGGTGTCATGATGGGAATGTATAGGATGGGAAATTGGGGCACAATGAGGAGGAGGGGGAACCCAACCCAAACCAAAAAAACAAAAAAAGGCAATAATAATAATAATAATTTTATAGTAAGAAAATAAATAAAACAATTTTAATAAATTTTAATCTATTTTAATTGTAATATTAATAATATTATTATCTAATATTATTATTATTATTATCATTAATAAAATTCATTAAACTTTTATCAAATTTTACTTATTTTAATTTATTTTTATTTTATTGCTCCTTTAATTTTATTTCATTATTAATAATTCATTGTATTTAATTAATAGAACAACAAAAGGTTACACGGTGGCCCAAGAAAAGCCGTACGGTTCTCAAATTGATCTTTTCCCATGCCTCTAACACTTTAAAGCCTCAACTAACTCATTTAATGACAAAAACGCAAAATTCAATGGGGACTCAGTGCGCAACACGACCAAAAATTTCAAAGACAAAAGAAATAATAAAATAAAATTATATTAAAAGTTTGGTGAGATGATTCTCCCCACCATAAATCTTTCCACGCCCGGAAATCCACTACAAGGTTTGGATAAAACAAAATCAAAACTCCCTTAAGGTTCAAAGAGGATCCCTATGAAAAATAAGAAAAATGAGAAAAATGCATTGTGCTGAGAGAAATTGACATAACCAAAAACCTCAATAAATCCATAAAAATACTTTCTCCTATGTGTCACCCCCCTTGAGATAATAACCAAATAACTAACACATATCATCACCAACATGAATTCTAGGAAGGTCCATGTGCATCATCCCTTGTTACTCCGAATGAGAATAATCGAGAGGAACAACACATAAAAGACCAATTCCTATAAAAAAGATGAATTAGAAATTTAATTAGAAAAAATAAACTTCCTTCATGACAAAGGCCCTTGGAAATTCTCACAACCTTCTCCTTTCAAACCTAATAAGAGCACAATAGTGCCAAGCATCACTGAACATGACCCTTGTTTCTAAAAGAAACATTACACGAAAAGGGAGTTTAAACTGAGTCTTAAATGAAACAAATATTTCTACAAGCTACCCAAATATCCTCTCAAGATCAGATATGCACACTAGTGGACTAGAAAGACCACTTTCTTAGATGAAATCAATAAATGACATAATGGTCACTTAAAACAAGAGCCTGCATCGACAAATCTAGACCACTTCTGAACAAGACTTCAGACATGAAGATATCAAACATTACCCTTTGATTGTAAAATTTCTCGAGGAAACCAAAGATTCATTCAACCCATATCACATCCACCCTCCCATTTTGATAGTATTTACATAACTGAGAAGTAAAAATAGATAAACATGACACTATAATTCAAAAGGAAAGTCAATTATTTGATCAACTGGAGGGCTGGCCAGTGGTGTATTGTCTGTGTTCTCACATCAATTTGACATTTACATGGTATGTGGTCATACACTAGCTGAGAAAGAAAACCAAGGACCCAAAAATACTTATACCTCATCCAACACATATCATATAAAAACACCAAACACTCATGGGAAGCCACCCCAAGTTTCACAAAAAAAATCTAAAAGAAACCACAAACCACCACTTCAAATTGACTCATCGATGAAACAAAAACCTTGAACAACGTCCAAACAAGTTCAATTTTAATGACTGAAAACACCCCATTTCAAAATTCTAAAATTTGATTCAAAATCAACTTTGTTTTCAAAACCATCATGTTTATAAATGCACAAATTTCAATCATAAAAATCAAATCACATTTTACACAAAATCTATTTCATGAAAATCCACATTTCTAGAACCTCGTTTGAAATAGTTCAGAAAGCCAATGTTCCACCACTTTAAAAATCAAGTCACATCAACATAAAAATTGATATTTCTTGAATTCCCAAATAGAGTTTTTCAAAATAATTATCAATACTCAAAGGGACACAAGACAACACAAGATGAAATTTGTGCTAACGGGTGACTTGGACGTATGGTTTGCGAACATACTCCAATCACTCCACCATCATGGAGATCATACAATAGAAATTTTACCATCTCTACATAGCTTTCCATGACCTACGATCCATGTGATACCATTGACCCTACTCCCTTTTCATATCACCCAAACAAGATTAAACACAAGGACAAAAGACATACACAAACCTCAACTTCCCCTGGTGACTTGAATTCCAGCACAAGGTCTACCAGCTAGGCACAGTACCCATAACCCGAATGTCATGTCCCAAAAATCCTAGCTTCACTATACTGAGACTCTTCATAAAGAAACTTGACCTAAGATAGTTAACCTTCCTTTGATACCATTTTGTTACAAACCGAATCAGGTTTTCATCCGACCCGTTCCACGGTAAGGTTAGAATGGCGTTCTCAATCCCCAAGAGCTAAAAAAAGTTCTTGGGTATCAGAAATAATATGAGGGAACTGTTTACATGAAATAGTAAACACAGACAACCAACAAGATAAATAAACTAAAACTAATAACAGACAACCAAACATAACCTTAAACGAATATTAAATTTAAGGTTTACAACTCAACTCAGAAACCAAAGGGAACTATAATAAAAAAATAAATCTAAAAATACCACATAATCCTCCAAGAAAAATGAGTTGCAACAACGTCAAGATACCAACACCAACCTGAATGATAAGACCATCGACAACACAAACCATCATCTCTATGCACGATTCCTTAACTAGGGATACACAAGAAAGAAAGTCTACAAACACTCAAAGGTGTATATATGGTGTGAACCAAGAGCCCAGTAGGATACCACCCGATAAAAAGTTTCTATACCACAACATCAAAGAGAAAATTTAATTTTATTATCTAAAACAATACTTTTAAAATTCATTTAAGGAAAAAATTTACAAGATAAAAGTTAAAAAGGAACATTTAATTAAAAAACATTTCACAAACACTATTTTAAAGTGGAAGATAAAAATTCCTAAAGAACACACATGCTTCATTGTTGTCCTCTATATACCAATAGAGGTCACCACATCATGAATAGTAATTCATTGTGGGTAAATCCCGTATGTTTCATCTAGATTGAGTGGGACCCCAGAACCTTGTACCTCAGTGAAGAGTAACCATAACAAATATATATTCTCTTGAACATGATATACTAGTAAAAGAATCATAAAAAACTAGTGGTCCCAAACATCATCATAATAGTTTAGTAAGTGTTTTAAGTGTCAAACTTGTTATGTGAAACAATGGTGATACCACTCCAAATCAATATCACACTAGTTCTAGTCCACCCACCCAGATACCCAGGGAATTCCCTTGTGTTCAAAGAAGTTTCTACATTCACATATCACATACACCACCACTTTCATAACCAATGTCAAGCATGTCAAGAAGTCACTGATTTTTTGAACAAAACCACTTTTTAACTTACACGTGACTAAAGACTATTCAAATACATTTTCAAATCATAAATCTTTCTGTAGAAAGACATGATAAAAGAATACAACTAAAACCATCCAATTTAATGGCTAAGCCCCTTTTTAAATCAACACCAACAAAAAACTCACACATCAAATATGATATGTACCAGTTGTACAATTTAATAAACATAATTCAAAATTTATAAAACACTTTTAACATTTATCAAAAGAGTTTAAACTATGAAATATCCCAATTCTATTTTAGAAAATCCTTTTAAATATATTAACATAACAAAACCATTTAAATATAGGGTTTCCCACCACCCACACATTTTATCAAATTCACTCAAGGCATAAAACAAGTGTGTGTGTAACAAATAATGAATATAGATCATTTCCTCAAAGAATCCATTTTTTTGAAAGCCAGCACACATTAAATATCTTCGAACATCAACATTCACCTATCAAACAACTCATAAAACCCTTTTATTGAAAAACACCATTAAAACACACACACAACCTAACCATTTCTCATTAATAAATCCAAAACCTACGCTTAAGTATACCAAACCCTCCAAAAATATATTTTCGCATCACTCACACCATTTAAGAAACCATTTACACACACCAATTTCATGACTGATATAGGTTCTTCATTATTTTAAAAAATATGTTCACAACTCATAAAAAAATTCACAACAAATATGCCAAGGTGACCCGCATTCCCTTTGAAATCCATTTTCATCAAACATGTACCTCAAGTGACCCTGAAAAAATATTTTCCATCCCTTAAGCATTTCATTAAACACTACAATGAATTAATACAACCACACAATTATAAAATACGTGACTATATTATTAAATAAATCCAATTTCATCAAATAAGTATACCAAAAAAATTTAAAATATAGTTTGCACCATGAAATTAATGCATAGAATATGTTAGAATTAACTAAACAAACAAGGTAAATTTCCTATTAAATGCAAGGTCATGGAACCAAAGACTATGGTTTAGAAATTCCCAAATCTTGTGCGAGACTTCAATCATGCCCAATACACACCACAAGTGAACTGAAAATAATCATAATCCACAAGATCAAACAAAAACACCCATGGTTAGGACCATAATTTGATACTGTTACCACTGGAAACCAAAACCCCCAAATAACTAGGACCAAATATCTATAAAAGAGGAAGAATGATCTACATGAGTGAAGTTCCATGTGCCAGAGGATAGCGGGGTACCCATGGTAGGTCATGGTCGCCAGAAGATGGGTAGCGGGTAACGGCCGTCAAGGTGCAGGGTGGAGTCTAGAAGGCATGAGCTGGTGGGTAGGGGGACCACCAGATGGAGGAGGAGGTCGTCAGCCTTGTGGGTTCAAAGCGAGGTCGGCCAGTAGGGTGCCGGTGAGCGCGAGAAGAGGAGGGAGGTGGTGAGGGGGATGCGAGCAGGTTTTTCAAGAGGGATGGGTGGTGTGAGGAGATAGGGGGAAAAAGGGGGTCATGGCGGGAAGGAAGGGGAGGGGAAATAGGGGCACGATGAGGGTGGGTGGGAACCTTACGAAAACCAAAAAACAAAAACAAATAAAAGACAATAATAAAAATAAAAATAATAATAATAATAATAATAATAATAATAAATTGAATGTTATAAAAAAAGTTATAACAATTTTAATAGTAATAATAATAATAATAATAATAATATCCTCAAATATTATTGTTATTATTATCATCATTAAAACACTTCATTAAACTTTTGTCACACTTTTCATATTATGTTTTATTTTAATTTATCACTCCTTTAATTTTATTTCATTATTAATTATCTATTTTATTTAATTAATTGAACATTGGAATGTGACCCAATGGCCCAGGAGAAGCCTCGCAGTTTCCAAATCAATATCCACCTATGTGCCAGATGCTTTTAAGCCCCGAAATACCCATTTATTGAAAAAATGCAAAATTCAATCGGGACTCATCCCACATCTCGACAGAAAATTTCAAAGCCAAATAAAATAGTAAAATTAAATTATCTCAAAATTCTAGGTGTGACATCTCACCTATATTATTTGATTTCATGTTAGAGGACACAGTATGGGATCTTGATATAAAGAGCCCATTTTGGGTTGTTCTCTTTCTTGGGGATCTCTACTAGAGAAATTTCAGTTCTCCTGGGATTTATTATGCTCTCATGGTATCTCCATGCTCCTAGGAGGAGTTATAGGGTTCACCTAGTTTTATAAGACTAATGATATGAATCTGTTCTTATAGGTTATCCAAGTATTCATGTATGGGGCATTATGCCTCTTTTCATTCAGGTCATGAACATAGCCTTATGTCACTAGACCTATGGGTCATGTATGGGTTCCCCCTCATTGAAATTAAAAAGTGGGATTATCAAAAATTAATTTATAAAAAAGAAAAAAATTATTTGGGTCATTTTTTAAAAGAAACTATTAACATGCCCTACTTTAGAGGTCTAACTGTTTTTTTATTAAAATCAGTCAACTTTCTCTTCCCATTCTAATGAAGGTATAGATTTATTGAAGTGACTTTTGGTATGTGACTTTTTTATTAAAATCCCTATAATAAAAATATTTTATTAATCGTAAATAAATTTTTAATTTTTTAGTTGTTATTTCCAATGTATGTGAAAAAAAATATTTAGTGAAATATTATTTGGCATGTTTACCTTTAACTCTGCATTGAACATAAGGAGTACACAAAATTCAATTATTCTTTTAGGTACCCAGCATGAGACCTTCCTTCATATTGATCTAGTTTGGGTTATGTTTAGGTAAAACTATGGATAGTATATTGGATCATGGGGTGTGACTATGGGTTATGACGTGGCTTTGGTATTAGTATGATTTTTTTGTATTTTGGGGATTATTATTTACCAACCTATTAATATATATTGTGTCTAGTTTTATGATTCAATTTTGTTTTAATTTATTGAGAATGATTATTATTATTATTTTGATTTTTTTCAGTTATTCTTTCACTACAGTTTTTTATTACTCTACCTGGATGTTTCATTTATTACAGATCTTTTTTTAGTGGTGTGGATGTAAAGTTTATAGATATTTAATTATTTTTTTGGGTAGGATCTAGGATTATATCATATTTTATGTGAAGGTGAAATCAATCCCATGTTTATATTCTTGATACCCCAGAAAAACTTCCCAGCTAATGTGGATTTGGGGTTCCCATCATGCCATGGGGTGAGTTAGAATAGTTTAACCAATGAATATTCATTGTGAAATGGTTTCAAATAAAAGGTTTTTTAATTACATATGTTATTTTTGATCCAAATATTTATTTTAGATGTTGGTTAATATGGAGGTAGTGTTTTTCCAAAAATAGGGGTTGGTGAGGGGACAATGCTGAGATATACTTTTGGCCATAATCATTTTGTGTCCATGGGGAGTTCGTGTTTTTATATTGAATTTGAATAGAGTTTCTATTATTTTTTATGTAAATTAATATAAAATTGTGGTATTTTGATCACTATTAGGTACACTTATTATTTTTATGGTCCCTATGATCTTGTTTAATGATTATGAAAGAAGAACCAGAGCTTTGAAATTAACTCACATAGTCTAGAAATTCATGTGGAGCCTGTGAAGATGGGTTTTTAACCAAAGAGAGGTTGCTTCATGGTTATCTTATTATTCTCCAAACTATCATTCAAAACTATACACAGTTATTTACTTCTTATATATTATTTTTTTGACCCTTGTTTTTTCAATTGATCCAAATATATTTTATCATTTCTGTGTGGTTTATTAAGTGAGATTTGTATTGATTTTAAACTTATGAGTGATATTGTTATAGTTTCTTTATTCTTTGTTGATTGGAATCTAACTTAGAAAATGTTATTTTTTTATGTAAAATTGATATTTGAATGTGTAAGGGATATTTAATACATGCTAAATGTTTTAAAAGTTTTTTAGTTCTTATTTTATTTGGTTTGAAATTTAGTTTTAGGTGAAATTTTATTTTAGGTAAATTTTTGGCATTTGAAACATGGTTCTATTACTTCCTCCTAAATGGAATTTTGATTAATATTGAATGTATAAAAAATTAGTTGACTTCATAATGTAAATTTAAAAACAAACTAAAATTGATACAGGTGTTGTAGAAATAAAATATAACTTTATAAAGATCAAATGATTTTTTATTTTAATTAAAATTGAATTTCTCAAAGATAGTGAGTCTTTTAGTTTAAAAGACCCATCTACCACTTTTTAAATATTCTAATATCAAGGAAATTAATGTTTTTTTATTTTTCAAATTAAATATAAATGTTTTAAAATAGATTTTACTTTTTAAAATGTGGGTATCTTCATAAAATTGAACGCGGAAAATTTATTAAAAGGGGTGTGGTTTAAAGAAGAGTGGAATTTTTTAAAGATAATTTTTGTTTAGTCATATACGTTGGTGTGTAATGATACTATTTATTTTCATTGAATGTTTGAAGGGTTTGGATACATGTTTCATTTAACTAGGTTGTTCGTCCTAGATATTTCTTGTAAAAATTTAGAATTCTCTCTTCTAGAATTAGTTATAGGTTGAATCATCTTATCATTATGTGTATCTCTTGTGATTGTGGGATCTTCCCAGACTATATATGGAGTGGTAAAGCAATAAACTCTATTTTTTACATATTATTGAATCTCAAATATTCTACAATATAGTGATCAATGCCCAATTATGATTATAAAGTTGTTAGGTTTCTTTGTAAAATATTAAAAATTAAATTAACCTAAGTTTTATAGGTCGATTTTATGTTTTTTGATTAATAAAAATTATTTTTTATAGTCACCAAGTTTTTTTAGGTAAATTATGTCACATGTATTCCATGATTCTCCATGGTTCCTCTTATTTGAGGTTTTTTATAGTGGTTGTTTTTATTCCTCAGGGTGTGATAAAGTTACATAAGCTTGCATTTTATGCAACCACTAGAAAGGTTTTTATGGATTAAACATGAGAAGGCCTTGGGTTTGTGGATTGGGTGACTATGATTGATTTGAATACAATTTAGATTTTTGTATTATAAATTGTATAATTAAATCTATTTGGATTTATCAGGAGTTGTTTTTTTGTTATGATTTCCTCAATCAACCTTACACACAATCTTATGACACAAGATAAATCCCATTTCATTTTCTAATTGAGACATGTAATTGGTTGAGATAAAATTTCCCATATTTTTGACATAAGATGTTGTAGTTTTGGGATACCTTTCTTGGTGGTCACCAAATATCATTTAGGTTGTGTTTTCATTGAGGTTAATAGGTATAGTCGTGGATGGTTTTGGTAGTGTATAGATAGTTGTTGCTTCCCTAGAGTTCATGGTGTTATCTAGTGAATCCCTTTATTTATATATAAAATAATATATTGAAATTAAACTATCATTATATAAATTGTTTCCGATTGAATCCACTATTTTAATGATATTCTAAATACTATCAGTACCACTATTCGGTATTCTTCCTCTTAGTTCATCAGGTTTAATGGTTTTGAGTTGGTTGTGATTAGAGATATTAGATATGGATTGATAATTTCTTATATGGATTCAAATATTTGTGTGTATATAATTTGTTTCGTTCTCAAAAGACCACATTTGGATTTCTCGTCCCTCTCACCACTTATGTAAATATTGAGTTTCTTGGATCTTCTTTTTCCTCTAATATTATCATGAAATATCTCAGGGAATAAAGTATTATTGTGTTGAAAATTATGATGCCTACATGTCACTGGTGTCTCTTATTTTGAAATAGTTTTTTGGTATTCTAAATTTGGGAGAGTTTAAAAATTAAACATTTCCTTTCAATAAATTTTCATATGTTTCATGTTTAGTATGAACCGTTAATAAGAATTGTTCTTATTAGCCTTATATTGGGACCCTTGTAGTTATGTTTTGTTCTTGACTATTTTATTCAAATGGATATTGAATGGTTTAGTCTAAACCATGAGAATCCTAGTTGAAATCATATGAGACCTTCTGTGTTTAAGGGTGTTAGCTAATGAATTGAGAAATATTAGTAGAAAATGTGTGATTGGAATTCTGAAAGTATTAATACAAATGTTTATAATATTTTTTAAAATGTTTATAAATCATTCCACCAAAATGTGTGAGTTTGTGTTTCTTATCTGGTGGATCCTACATATTTGGTGCATAGTTTATCAAACTATGTGGAATAAAAATATGAGCATCCCAATTTACCTTAAATGCTACATTTCATAAGTTCTTATCCATAATTTTATGTCTTTTAGCTTTATTTATTTTCCTTTCAGGTTTTAATGGCCTTCTTAGAACGTGAAGGAGATCCACCTCTCCTCTATTATTTATTTTTTGGTACCTTTTCATCAATTTAATGTGGAAAATCCAATGTAATGACATAATTTCTTTTGATTCCCCTGGTTTTTCTCATATTCTATTTTATTCATGGTTTGGTCTCCTCCAATGAACCCTAGTAATTATTTAGTTCATATTTACTATTAAATTTTTGTTTGATGTTGTAGTTTTACTTATTTGGGCTTGAGAAGGGTGTGTCCTTGAAATTTCATCCTTCACCATCTAAGGAGGCATGTTTTTGACTTTCAAATTTTGGGTCGAATTGGTCGGAGGTAGATGTTTTTGTACATTTACTTTCAATCCCATTTCATTTAATTTGTGATGATTTTAAATGCCTTGCTACATTAAATTAAATCCATATATGAATTTTTAAATTTGTTTTGTAAATGTTTTAGGGACTTGACTAATTAGAAATATCATGCAATATGGGTTATCAATGAATTATACAGATTTATTTTAATTCCATGTATTTTGTATGTGTTTAAAAGGTTTATTAAAATAAAATTATATAATTTTAGTAATTTTACCTCATTTGGGTCTTGAATTATGTGTAAACAGTTCTTTTACTAGAATTTCTAAAACTTGTGAATCTAGTGTTTATTCTAAAATGGTTTTTAATGTAGATATTAATTAATGGTTTTAATAAATTTTTTAAAATGATATGTTAAAATGATGAAATTGTTATTAGGAATATTTTTCATGTATCTAGATTAATGAATGTTTTATAAT
This sequence comes from Viscum album, assembly GCA_963277665.1. Taxonomy (NCBI): domain Eukaryota; kingdom Viridiplantae; phylum Streptophyta; class Magnoliopsida; order Santalales; family Viscaceae; genus Viscum; species Viscum album. The sequence goes on along the minus strand of OY728141.1, from coordinate 1,245,728,871 downwards.
TAAATAAAATTATTTAATTTCGAAATATAAAACAATCATTTTTTAGCCCTATGGTTTTCTATTTCATATTTAGTCTTCTGCACATTGTTTTTTATTAATTACATGAGAGCATAAATTTATTTAGAAATTTTTGAAGTTGATTTATATAAGGTTATTATGAACTATTATTTTCTCACCTATTTTAATTATGTCATGGGTGTCCTAAGAGACTATATAGTAAATGTGAATATATATAACCCTTGGTGTGTAATGTGAACATTCTAGGGGTCACTTCATATAGAAGTTGATTACCCTAGAGATAGATTAAGTGATCATATTATATTTTCACTCCAGGAATGGGTTATTATGACCGTCAAGTTTTATAATACTACTAGGATAGGTAGGTTCTTATAGACAGGCCTACGATTTATGTTGCTAGTCCATGATAATGCTATATGTGTATAATAATGTTTCATATGATAATAATATCCTTGTTATAATGACATATGAGATCTATCTTAATGACTTTATGATGCCCTATGTTGATTTGACCACATGGAACCTAGTATGGTTGTTGTTTCTCTTACTTTTTCTTTATTTATATCAATGGTTTTTACATTTTGTTCTATTTTACCCTATTTGTGCTATTTTTTCATTGAAATTAATTTATAAAATTGTTTGAGAAATTTATTTTTTAATATAGACAGTGGTATATATTTTTTCAAAATTAAATTTGATAATTTTTTTGGGAAATATGAAATGGTTTTTTGTTCGTTTTCTATAATTTTTTTACTTTATCCTCTTTCAAAAGTTTAAAATTGTTTTAATAAGAAACATTGGTCTTTTCTTTGTATTTTTAAAAAGGTTCATTTGATAAAATTATATTTTGGTAGGTAACTGTTTTCTTAATAAAATTTAAGAAAGATATATTTTATACCATATTTCAAGAAATAATTAATAAAATGGAATTTATAAAGGAAAAGCGAAAAATCCTTGGTGAAATACTACTAATCATGTTTAGATGACACCCTTCTTGGACAATTGGGTGTATAAAACCTTCAGGTTTTCCTTCAGATTCCCACCTAGAGGTTTACATACTATATGGGTTATGTTTGGGTTAGATATATAATGATTGCATGGATCATGGGGTATGATCGTTGATCAAGAAGATACATCAGTAGTGGTTATGTTTTGTTGAATTTTTTGGATGGTTATATATTGGATCATTTAACCATATGATTTCCAATTTTTTTCTACCATTATATTATTGATTGATTATTTTTTTTTTAATTTTGTTGATATTAATTTTATTTTATTATTGTCGTGTATTACTCTATTGGGATGTTTCATTTATTGTATTATTGTTTATCTGATGGTGTGGATGCCCAATTTATGGTTAGGTTACGCTGAATTTTCAAATGAGATCTTGGTTATGATTATTTTTTATCTTAGGGTGAAATAATTCACATGTGTACATTCAAAATACCCAATTACTGATTTTAATCATTTGGGAATTGAGATTCTCTTCAAGACATGTGGCGAGTAGGGTAAGGTGACCATTCAAGTCATCCAAGATCATTTTTTTATAATAAGTATATGAAGGGTTATCAATACATCACAAGAGAAGGTGGAGGAGAGATGGTTTCTTAACTAAGGAGGTAGATAATAATATTTGGAATAAGAATCTTTTCAGCATATTCCAAAATTCCTTGAAATAATTGGTAAAAAAATATTGTATCATTCGATACCAAAAGTCTTTCACTTGATCTCACTAACATATTTAAACATAATTAAAAGGGAAAATTATTCTAAATACATACAAGCTAGAGGAAATTATGTTAAAAAATTCAGGAGTTGGTTAATTTTGTTGTGTGTGATCCTATAACTCCAAAATCCATGTATAGAAAGTATTATTATGTGACATTTATTTCATATTATTAAAGATATCAGGGATGCTAGATATCTCTCATTAATCTAAATTATTCTAGTGTATTTCACGTTATCATATTTTAGAAAAGAAGTTTATTTTTATGAATATTAAAAAAATTCTAAACAAAAGATTGTCCAAATATACCAAGAGAAAGAATACCTTGAAAATAAAAGAATAAACCACTTCTTTTTATCACTAATGTCCCCTCAGAAAAATGGTATGGTTGAGAGGAGAAACAAAATAATTTAAAAATAGTTTAGATAATTCTTATTAAAAATAATATTTAGAGGCCTTTGTGGATTCAGTTCTTGCATATATAAGTTTACATCTATAATATAACCTAATTATTTTTAAATAGATAAAATACACTATATAATATGGGGTATGGTAAAGAGCCCACAAAAATTTATATTTCAATTTTAAAAAATAAACACTTTATTCATAACAAGGAAAATAAATACACGCTATAACCTTAGGGGGTTATGTTATTTTCCATGGATATTCACTAAAAAAGATTATAATTTATATAACAAAAGTCAATGAAAAATTATTTAATGTCTAGATGTAAGGTTTTTTGAAAAACAATAGCTTTTTCAAAATAATGATAATATTTTTCAAGGAAAGCTTGATGAAATATCTAAATAATGTTATAATGAAGTATGTGACCATAGGAATCCATTTAAAACTATAAATTACTCTTAAAACATATCGATGATTGGTAATATATATATGGATTAACATTAGTAATGAAATAAAATAAAAGGGCCGAAATAAGTGAAAGAAATATTTTTTTATAGCCTACCAACTTCAGTTAAAACATAAGGCATTAAGTATTATTATAAACCCTATATTTTATCTAATGTTAAAACTAAAACATTTTATATGCAACCAAGTTTAATAGTTAGTTCAATTAAAATTATGAATAACTTAACAAAATCAAACACAATCAGTCATGGAATTTTTTTCCAATGACAAAAGATAAAAATTTGATCAAAACAATATTGAATAGTGCAATGTGAATTGATACAAACGACATATGGAATCCAGTGTAAATTTATAAATCAATGTAATTTATGTTTATATGAAATTTTCACCAATATAGTTTTCCAAAATTGTCTATATTTTCATTGAAATATTAGTATAAAGTATATGTAAGGTGTACCAAATTAAAATCAAATTATTATTTATTAATGAATTACCATAGGATAAGATGTACATTATGTAACATGATATATTTTTTATATATTAATAAAAAAGTTAAATGTGAAGGTTGAAAATGGATTTTTACAAACTAAAGAAAGCGACAATATCTTAGAATTCTAGGCCTGATCAATACTTGATCAAAATTAGATTCTAATGGGATTGATTTAATCACAATATCTATATTATAAAAGAAAAATATCAGAGGATATTGGTTTTTGTTTATGTTAATGAAATAAATTTTATAAGATCTGATAACACATAAGGTAATTTATTTTAAGAACATATAACTTGGAGGTATGAGATTTCCATGATTCAAATGATAAATTTTTTATTTCTTCCACAAGTGACTAAAGGAATGGCTAGTAAATTTATTTCCAAATCAAAATATAACAATGAAATACTCAAGTAATTTATAATAAAATATTATAGTCATATGATTACTCTAGTTACTATCCTGATAAAAATTTCTAGATATGATACTTGAAAATATTTTGATATCATGTCATAGTGAAAAAATAATTATAATTCAATTATACTTTATAGTAACTTGAATAGAAATTTTGTTTTTAACCTGTCAAAATTCATGGTACAAAGGTTGTACCAAAGAAATCCAAATTATTTTGGTGATTAGGATACTTTGATACATTAGAAATATAATGGATTTTGGATTTATTATCAAGGAACATCGTAGCAAGGGTTGTTGTGAAATTTAAATATGGACTGGGCAAGTTAAGTAGGTGATCGTAATTCTACATCAAGTCATTCATTTTATCATGGAGTTCCATTTATTTCATGGATAAGATATAAGTTAGAGAAAATTATCTTTTTAACACAAATTCTAAATATATTGTGACTACTAAAGTGTGTACTCAAGTGATATGGATTTAACAATATCTTGAGGAGGATAGAATTGATGTGAAATACCTTAATGAAATTAATTTTGATATCTTGGGTTCTATTAATCATAACAAATGGAATTCATAATATAATAACAAATAAAATTTATATATAACATCATTTCATTAGAAATTTTGTTGATAAATGTATAGTGAAGTTGGAGTATATGTCCATAAAAAATCTTGTTTCAAATATCTTTATTAAGGCCCTACCCAATTGTGATTTAAGAAGGTACCTGTTTGATGTTGGAGTCTAATTATATCTATCCAACAAAGTGGGATATAGAAGGGCCCCAAACTCCACTGGGTGTTTTACTATCTATAGAAATTAATTATTACCAACTAATATTAAAAGATTAGATTTATAACCCTCACTTTTGAACATTTATAGGACTATTATATGGGTTTATTGACAATGTGGGAGAATATTACCATAAAATATAAAGGAGATGATGAACATTTAATGAATTTAATAATGTGAGATAAGATTTTTCTACCCTGGTAGAAACATGGGGTCCTCTCGTGCAGATGTTTTAGAAAGGGGGAGAGTGTTAAAATGATTCTTCAAATATAGTATTAGTTTAAAGAGTTAACGAATTTGATATTTCATGATGCGTTTTCATAAATATTTCTTTATTTAAATCCAATTTCTCGCAACTAGGTTGACTGTTATGGGATTAGATTGGAAATTTAATGAGTCATTAGTTAAAAATATAAAGTAACTATACCCAAACAATGGTCTTTCGTAGATATAGTTAGTTATAAGTTATCCATATGAATATGTATTGAATATGTTTTTGAGTTGTCAACAAAATAAAATTGTTTGATTGTTATAAAAACCATTAGAATGATTTTTTATTTGTGTATCAGGAAAATGATGTTAATGGAACATAAAATATATCTCATTAATCCATCGAAATAATATAACAAGTGTTTTGATGTTTTATCAAAATTATTCTATTGTAGTTCTATAATAATTTAGTTTTGATAATGATTATGAAAATTCATTTATGTTTTAAACTTAATGATGACTTGAGGCCAAAACATACGGGTAACATAATCATTGGACTAGTGTTGTGGAAAATTACAGAGGAACCTCCTAGTGTATGTAAGGTTAAGTATTTGGTAGAGGCATTGAAAAACGAATAATCCCCAAAATCATAAGTCTCATCCATGAAATCATATGGGCCACCCCTAAAATAATAATTTTAATCAATGATTACTTAAGAGTAGTTATAACAATTATATATGTCATTTTTTGACTCAAATAGTTTCATAAGAGTAATCTAAAAAAAATATAATAGAATTTTATATGACAATTCATTCTAAAAGTGTCATTCTATTAGAACGTAGGGTTCATTCCCAGAGAGCATAAAGGTCATCTACATTACAGTGTTAAAACATAAGGTTCATTCCTATAATTATTTTTTTGTGATATTTTGGACAAAAATAGTTCAGAATATATTTTATTAATCCAAAATTATATAAAGACCCAAAAATTTAAAGGAAATTTTTTTCTTAAATTCTTTGGAATTTTACGAGTCTGCAGTTTCTGATGACACCTCATTCTGTGGCCCGGTGTGCCTAGAATAAATTTTGGAAATTTTGTTTGGGTACTTTCCGTAAACGTACGTTTGGGTTTTTCAATCTTTCGAACTACTGCTCGAAATTGAAATCCAAGGACACTGATCAACTCGCAGTGCCGATATTCACTTAAGGAGACCTCTACTGCGGTTGTGTTTGGTTGAGAGCGGAAGTTACTTTTTCGGGTTCCTAAATAAATTAGATAAAAATATGTGTGACAGATTTTTATTTATTTAGGTGGCGGTTAATTTCTCTAAATGGAAGTTGGAGGTGCGGACCACTCTCACATAACCTCCCATGTTAGGATAATATGTTTTGGGGCCCACATGTGCATCTAACCATTCAACTCCCCTTTAACTCCTTGAACCCCCCCTTTTAACTTTTGAACTCCCAAGTTATGGTGTACACTCTCCACCTCCCTCCCCTTAATTATGCCAACACAATTTATTAATTCCATAATTAATTAATTTGTGGTGTGATGAATTCTTTTGAATTCATTTCAATTGCATGGAATCATTAAAATAGGAGGGAGCCTATTATTTTTATTTTATTGGCAAATATTCTGTTGGGAGGCTTTGGAGAATTTGAAGGAAATCGTTCTTCCCACGAAGAACGCGAAGAACATCTTCCTCTTGAAAAATAACTATTCACATCTCTGAAGGGCATGAAGCAACATCTCCTCAACTTATTCAACTGGAGCAAGGAAGGGTGGCACCCTCTCTAGGAAGTACACCGAATGCGTCATCTCGACACGACATTCCGAACTCTTATTCCATTGGCATTGACAGAATGACGATTATCTTCTGTGACGCCCGACATCCGTGACGCCCGTCTTCCATGGATCGTCAATGTGAAATGTCAATTTCCAAGTAGGGGGAATTTTGTTTATTTATTTTAATGTTTGAATTATACCCTCATACTTTGGTGATTATATTTCGATTGACGGTGGTCAATTATTTTGTTATCACTTAACGCGGAGGGCGAGGGCCGAACAAACATGGATCGACGACTCTCTGTTGATTCTTGATTATGTTAACAAATGAAGCGGAGCCGAAAAGGCACGGTGCCGTCGCACCGCACCGGAGGAAGAAGACCACGTCCATGAGGCGTCGGCGACCGAAGGCGGCGGCGACCGAAGGCCGCAGCCAGGTCGGGCCGATGCGGTGGTGGATCGGCGTTGTCGCGCCGGCCGCATAGAGGAAAATCATGACCCGCATCCGCGGCTTGCTCAGGTCGTAGAAGAACTGTATAGCCTCAGGCCGGCTGGACTAGAAGAATCGTACAGCTACGGCTGGCCGGGTTGGAGGTTCGTGGTGCCCACAGGCACCGCGCGGTGGGGGAACCGCAACCCAGAACTGTGGGCTGCTCGTTGGGCGAACCGGCCGACCGCCTGCCGGTTGGGAAGAAGAACCGCAGTGTCGCTTGGAGCCCCATGGGAAGAACCGCTCAGTGCCACCAGGCGAACTAGACAGGCCCACTCTGCGGGCCGGGTCTGCTGGTGGGCCGCACCCCACCGGGCCGGGCCGACCCCCAAACCCACTGGGATTGATGGGCCGGGCCCGACAACGCCTAAATGCGAATATCTTCAAGACCGCACATCCAAACGACGTGCCATCTACGGAACTGGGACCCTTGCGACGAGGAGGTCCGTCTGTGATACTCCAAGTGAGTTTTGAATGACATTGTAAAATGGCCAGGTTTGGATCAAAAGTAAATCCAATCGGGCCTCTGGAATGGGAAAGCCTATAAATCTTAGACCAAGTGTCTGATTGACACATCGTCTGTCATGTTGGGTTTCTTTTGATAAGACAGAGATTCAGGATACATCAACTCAGGACTTTGTGATAGTTGATGTATCGACCCCCCCCCCCATTTTTTCTCAAGAAGTGGACCATATCGGAATCAAGTGTGCTGTGTGCGGGAACCCTAGAGCTGGTTGTGGCTGCGATGACTAATGTACTCGAATCCTCTGTGGGTTCGACGACGATGACTACTATACCAGAATCCTGTGTGGGTTCGATAGTTCTGACTTCTGTTCCTATATATTGTCTGGGTCTGACTGCTTAGATGAGATAGCTGATCCTGTATCCTGTGTGGGTCCAACACCTTAGACGAGATAGCTGGCATGTATCCTGTGTGGGTCTGATAGCTTAGTTGGTCTTGTATCCTGTGTGGGTCCGATAGATTATATGATCTAGTGGCTACATATGATCATCAATATCTCTCTATTTTTATGGCATACCTGTGTGAGCTGAGTCATGTCTTTCAAACATTGTCATCATGGTGATTTACTTTACTTAATTTCTTGAATTGGTTTGTGCTTGTGCTCGAGAATTGGATCCCGAATGACATTGGTAACTTAGGTATATGTATGGGCATATACCTAAGTAGGGTTGGTTGATACTTCTTGATTGTATCTTTCTTCTTTTTTTATCCTTAGTGGATATTGTGAGACCTAGTGGGTCTCAGGGTCCCTACTAAGTATCATTATACTCGCCCCTTCACAGGCTAATCCCACACCGCGTTGTGTTGGATGCAGACGACAGATAGAGCTGACGGAGGCTGAGAGCGCCACGACTGGAGGGTACCCGGAGGTGGACCTTACGACGAGTCATCACATGGATGATACTGACGAACATGAGTGCTGAGGTGGCCATTTATACCTACCCTTCAGGTAGGAACCCTGAAGTATTATCCAGGAGATGCTCTTTACTTTCAACTATTTGTCCCTTTTTACTCGTACATGTTGTTCTGTTGGGTTTTATACTGACCCATTTACTTTCTAGCACACTCTTTTGTATTCATTTTTACTTATTGTTTACTACCTGTTGCATACTCTGTTGTGTTTTTTTACTTTTATAAAGGCATTTCCTTCCCAGGTGAGGGGTTTATGCCTTTGGTGCTAGTCTCTAGCCTATAGCCTATGGATGTTGGGCTTGGGGTAGTCACGACACGGGCCCCGAGGACGGGTCGTGATAAATTGGTATCAGAGGAGTCGGTTGTACAATAGAACTCAGGACTTTGATCATTAATTTCTGTGAAGAAACGGTGTTAAGAGTATTGAGTGTGGTTTTCAGTCTCGGGAGTCTAGTGTTGGTGCGGCAGCCGATGTATCCATACACCATGACCCTGACCTCTGATTTCTGACTTAGTGCATGAAAACACTGATTGCGTGTGTGTTTCCTTTAAAAAAGTTCTCTTTGTGATTACTTTGTGTCAGCTCACCAGGTATACTTTTTTAACCATGTCACACATATTTCTTTTCAGGATGGCTCCACGAAGGCAGCCAGCTAGGGTTCCGAGTTACGTACCAGATTGTATCCCACCGAGCGATGAGGCCTCGGTGCAGGTCCCTATCACAGCGGAGGTACCAACGGTACCACTACCTGCTAGGCCACTGATACCACCAGCTCCTGCAGTAGAGAGTGCATTCCACCTGAGTACATTTCATGAGTTCCATCGCTAGAGGCCGCCCAAGTTTCGGGGAGAGACGGAACCACAGGGAGCTAAGGATTGGTTGGAGGCTATTGTGACAGTTTTCAGATTGGTAGGGACACCATCCGAGCTTATGGTGATCCTTACCGAGAGTCTCTTGCACGCTGAAGTAGGTAGATGGTGGAGCCATATGCTCCAGGTTCATGACGAGGCATCACTACTCTGGGCAGACATAGAGAGCCTATTCTGGGTGGAGTTTTTTCCAACCACCCTTAGTGCGGTGCGAATTCAGGAGTTACTGCATTTGCAGTAGGGTAGCATGATAGTAGCTCAGTACTCAGTGAGGTTTATCGACCTCTCATGCTACTCCACAGATATGGTGCACGACTCGTTCTTCAGGGCCCTGACCTTTGAGAATGGACTCAAGCCTGAGATCAGTGCTTTGATTATTCCCCTAAGTATTCCAACGCAGGAAGGGGTATGGAAGCAATCCCTTCAAGAGGAGAGCTTTCTCACTGAGCAGTCACCAGTGGCGAGACCCTCCACAGGGTGACACGTAGAAGATTCTTCTTCAGACAACAGTAGATATATGATGTAGAGGTCCAAGAGGACCCAAAAATCATGTGGGTGACCTCAGGATATAGGTTCGGTTGTGCATATCACATGAGATAGAGTCAGCTATATGAGGAGAAAGCAGTGCTATGGATGCGGTGATCAGGGCCACATGGCTCATGGCTGCCTGACCCGCCATGAAGATGAGCAGTAGACAGTTGAGGGACCTCCTAGGCAGAGGAAAAGGTTCAACAATGGTGGTCTGTTGGGAGTAGGCGGACGTGGTAGAGGAGCTGGCCGAGCAGTGGGTGGTGGATGATGTTTCGAGGCTCCACCACCACCACCACTAGGAGGTCCACCCTGATTGCACGCAGCTGGCGGAAAAAGGCGGGCTCAGCACCAGATAGTAGAGGCCTAAGACCACGGTGCACCTGAGATGATTTGAGGTAATATCTGTGTCCACTCCACCCTTGCTAAAGTACTTATAGACACAGGTGCGAGTCATTATTTTATTACCGCTGCCCTTGTTCAGAGCTCGGAGATTCTGACAGAGCTGTTGGCTCAATCCTTACGGCTATAGACTCATACGGGAGCAGACTCGATGATTACGCACTAGTGCCAGTAGTGTGAGATTTCTCTATGAGGTGAGAGCTTCTTCTGGGATATTCTTGTAGTGGCGTCAAGGCCTTATGATTTCATCCTAGGTATGGACTCGTTATCTACAGTCCATGCTCAGATAGACTATATTAGGCACAATGTGCGGTGTATCCACACTGATGGGACCAGTTTCACCTTCACTGGTGAGAAGGGAGCCTTAGCAGCGCAGGATGGACTTATGTAGAGGAGGGGGAAGTCGATCACTCATTAGATGGCTAGTCTCGTCCTTGGAGCGATTTATGTGCGGAGTCCGAGTTTTCCTATTGTGGTGGATCAGTACGCATATGTTTTTCCTGACGACGTTCCAGGACTACCTCCTCGTAGAGAGGTAGAATTATACATTGACCTATGCCCCGGGATAACACCGATATCTACTCCATCATATCGGATGTCTCCTGCCGAGCTTCGTGTGCTCTGGTTACAACTGGAGTACTTGTAGGGGAAGAGATTTATCTAACCCAGTGTTTCACCCTAGGCATCATCGATTTTGTTTTCCAATAAGGCGGATGGGAGCTTGAAACTATATGTCGACGACTATCGCCTGAATCAGGCGACTTTGAAGAACAAGTACCCACTCCGGAGGATTTATGACCTCTTTGATCAGCTCAAGGGAGGACGATGGTTCTCGAATATAGACCTTAGGTCAGGCTATCACCAGCTCAGAGTTCGAGACGAGGATGTGCAGAAGACGTCCTTCAGGTGTCGGTATGGCCTCTATGAGTTCTTGGTTATTCCCTTCGGCATGACCAAGGCTCAAGAAGTGTTAATGAGTCTCATGAACAGGATCTTTCAGCCTTACCTCGATCACTTTTTCGTAGTCTTCATCGACAACATACTGATTCACTTGACTACTGAGGGAGAGCACGCCTACCATTTGTAGGTATTACTGGATACACTCCGAGCGCACCAGCTCTATGGTAAGCTCTTGAAGTGCCAGTTCTAGATTTGAGAGGTTCACTTCATGGGTCATGTCATCTCGGAGACCAGAGTTGTAGTGGATCCAGTTAAGATCGAGGTAGTGCTTTCTTGGGAGCCACCCAGGAGTGTGACAGAGCTGCGGAGTTTTCTTGGGTTTGTATGGGTATTATCGGAGATTTGTTCTAGACGTCTCCCGAGTAGCAGCACCACTTTCAGCATTCACGAAGAAGGAGAAACACTTCATGTGCGATGATAGATACCATTAGACCTTTCTGGAGCTGAGGTAGAGGTTGAATAGTGTTACCATCATGAGACTACCGGAGGAGGGCGTAGGGTAAGTAGTTTACTGCGACGCATCAAGGACCGGACTCAGGTGTGTCCTGATGTAGGAGCAAGTAGTGATATCATATGGTTCACGGATTTTGAGACACCATGAATAGAACTACGCGACCCATGACCTGGAGTTAGTAGCAGTGGTCTTAGCCTTGAAGATTTGGTGACACTATCATATGGGCGAGCATTTTACAGTCTACTCTAACCACCAAAGTCTCGAGTATATCTTCTCACAGAAGGACCTGAACCTGAGATAGTGACGATGGATTGAGTTCCTCTAGGACTATGAATTTGAGATAGTCTATACTCCTGGGAAGGGGAATATTGTAGTAGATTCTCTCAGCAGAAGATCATGCATTCAGCTGCTAGGAGAGGTGATAGAGTAGTTGGCCGCATTGTAGATATTCTTTGTGGATAGAGATGGAGCAGCCTTTCTTCAGTCTCTCACAGTTACTCATCCACTTCTTCAGTGAGTCATAGAGGCACATCACATGGACGTTGACTATGAGACGCAACGCGCTCAAATATCCTCAAGGCCGGAACCTGATGGATTTTCTAAAGGTGGGGAGCACGTCATTCTTTTCATAGGACGTACTATGATATCAGTTTCACTACAGGAGGAGGTGTTGAGTGAGTTCCACAATTCCCCTATAGCAGTACATCTAGGATTGACGAAGATGTATCAGGACCTCAGATGATAGCATTGGTGGCCAGGTTTGAAGAAAGCAGTAATAGAGTTTGCCTCTCGATGCCTCACTTGTCAGCAAGTGATGGCGGAGCACCAAGTTCCAGTAGGCTTGGTTCAGCCCTTAGAGGTTCGAGAGTGGAAGTGGGACCGGATATCCCTGGATTTCGTGATGGGACTTCCACATACATCCAGAGGACATAACACTGTTTGTGTGATCATAGAACGACTCACCAAGTTGGCCCACATCCTACCGATCAGAGAGCAGGGCTCAGTAAAGAGCATGGGACGTCTCTACGTTCCGGAAATCGTACAAATTCATGGTGTGCCATTTACTATCATATCCAATCAAGATACTTGTTTCACTTCATGGATATGGAAGGGGTTACAGGAGGCTTTTTGGATGCTACTTCTCTTGGGAACTTCCCTACATCCTCAGAAGGATGGTCAGACATAGAGGACCATTCAGACTCTTGAGGACATGCTCCGTGCATGAATCCTTGACTTTGTTCATAGATGGGATGATCACTTACCCTTAGTAGATTTTTCATACAACAACAGCTACCACTCCACCATCAGGATGGCCCCTTACGAGACACTGTACGATCGACCTTGCAGATCACCTCTGTGCTGGAATGACCTAGGGGATTCAGCACTTGTAGGAACAGAGAGGGTTCAGTCTACAACGGAAAAGGTGCAGATCATCCAGGAGTGGATGAAGACTACACAGAGCAGACAAAAGTCCTATGCTTATGGAATACGGAGACCACTAGAGTTCAAGTATGGCAACCATGTTTTCCTACGGGTCTCACCTCGACGATGTCTATATAGATTTGGCCAAGGTGGAAAGTTATCTCCATGATTCATCAGATCTTTTCAGGTCCTCAACAGGGTATGTGAGGTGGCATACCTCCTGGCCCTTCCACCTTAGTTTTACCAGGTGCACAATGTCTTCCACATATCTCATTTGAGGAGATATGTGCATGACCCATCCCACATCATCGACAACGGGGAGCTGGTCATCGATGACGGGGTGACTTTCACGGAGGTTCCTGTAAAGATTGAGGATCAACAGGAGTGGGTCCTACTTGGATAGTTGATTCCTCTGGTGCCCATTCGTTGGCAGTATGGGAAACTCTTGAAGAGAACATGGGAGCGGGAGGCTCAGATGCGTGCTCAGTACCCCCATTTGTTTCCCAAGGGTGTGTTGTAACTTTACGGGGAGGTGAAGCCCTGAGGTGGGGGTAATGTAAAGACAATGAAATTTCATGGAAATTTTTTTCTTAAATTCTTTTGAATTTTAGAATTCTGCAGTTTCTGACGGTGCCTGATTCCAAGGCCCGGTGTGCCCGGAATAAATTTATGAGGTTTTGTTCAGTTACGTTCAGTAAACGTACGTGTGGGGTTTTCTATCATTCTAACTGGTTCTTGGAATTGAAATATGAGGACACCAATGAACTCGCAACGCCGGTATTTTCTTAAGGAAACCTATACCACAGTCGCATTTGGTTGAGAGCGGAAGTTAATTTTTGGGGTTCTTAAATAAATTTGATAAAAATATGTGTGACATATTTTTGTTTATTTAGGTAGCGGTTAATTTCTCCAAAGGGATGTTGGAGGTGGGGCCCACTCCCACATAACCTCCCATGGGAGGATAATATGTGGTGGGGCCCACACATGCATCTAACCCTTCAACTCTCCTTTAAATCCTTGAAACCCCCTTTTAACTTTTGAACTCCCACATTATGGTGGAGCCTCTACACTTCCCTCCCCTTAATAATGCCAACACAATTAATTAATGCCATAATTAATTAATTTGTGGTGTGAAGAATTATTTTTAATTCATTTGAATTGCATGGAATCATTAAAATTGGAGGGAGCCTTTTATTTTTATTTTCTTGGAAAATATTCTGTTGGGAGGCTTTGTAGAATTAGAAGGAAAGCATTCTTCCAATGAAGAATGCGAAGAACATCTTCCTCTAAACAAAGAATGATTGATGTCTCCAAAGTAAGTGAAGAAAAATCTCATCCACTTCTTCAACCAGAGCAAGAAAATAATGCACCCTATCCCACAAAGTACACTGAAGGCGTCGTTTCGAAACGACATTTAGAACTCTTCTTCCTCTAGTGTTGACAGAACAATGATCATCTTCCGTGACGCCCAAAATCTGTGACGCCTGTCTTCCGTAGCTCGTCAACGTGAAACATTAATTACAAGGTAGAGGGAATTAGGGTTATTTATTTGAACTTGTGAATTATAACCTCATACTTTGGCGATTATATTTGGATTGACAGTGGCCAATTATTTTGTTATCACTTAACGCGGAGGCCGCAGGCCGAACAAACATAGCCCAACGATCCTTCATTGATTCATGATTGTCTTAACAATGGAGGTAGAGCCGGAAGGGCATGGTGCCATTGCACCGCGCTAGATGAAGAAGACCAAGGCCATGAGGCGGTGGAGACCAAGGGCGGCGGCGATCGAAGGTCGCGGCCAGGCCGGGCTGAGGCATTGGTGGACCGGCGTCGTCGTGCCGGCCGCATGGAGGAAAACTGCGGCCCGCATCCACAGGCCACTTAGGCCAAATAAGAACTAGCTGGATTCATGCCGGATGGGCTGGAAGAACCGGCCGGCTACAACCTGTTGGGATGGAGGTTCGCAGCGCCCGCAGGCGCCGTGCGGCTAGGGTACCGCGACCCGCAACCGCCGGCCGCTCGCCGGGCGAACTGGCCGGCCGCCTACCTGTTGTACTGAGGAACCGTGGTGCTACATGGATTCGTGTGAGAGGAACAGTGGCCTGCTGTGGGGGATGCTCACAATGGACAGAACTGGCCAGCTTCGTCTGGTCGGGCAGGGAGAGGCGGCGCCGCTCGGCGCCGCTGGGCAAACCAGACCAGCCCGCTCCAGGGGCTGGGTCCGTTGGTGGGTCGGGCTGACTCCCCAGACGAGTCTGACCCGCCAAACCAGGCTGGTCCAACCCCCATCCGGGTCGGACCCACCGAGTCAGGTCAGGCGACCCGCCAGCCCACTGCGCTTGACGGGCCGGGCTCGACATCGCCTAAATACGAATATCTTTAAGACCGCACGTCCGAACGACGCGCTGTCTGCGGCACTAGGCCCCTTGCAATAAAGAAGTCCTTTAGCGATACACTAAGTGAGTTTTGAATGAATTTAAAAAATGGTCAGGTTTGGATCGAGCATAAATCCAATCAGGCCCTTGGAACGGAAAAACCTATAACTCTCAGACCAAGTGTCTGATTGACGCACCGTCTATCACGTTGGGTTTTTTTTATGAGACGAAACATCAGGATACATAAAATTAGGAGTTAATGATAGTTTATGTATTGACCCCCCTTTTTCTCGAGTAGTGTACCCTCTTGGAATCAAGCGTGCTGTTTGTGGGAACCCTAGATCTGGATGCGACTGCGACAACTATTGTACTAGAATCCTCTGTGGGTTCGACGATGATGACTATTGTATCAGAATCCTATGTGGGTTCGCCAGTTCTTAATTCTATTCTTGTATTCTATGTGGGTCTGACAGAATAGATGGTTCTGTATCATATGTGGGTCTGACAGCTTAGACGAGATAGGTGGTCCTGTATTCTGTGTGTGTCTAACAGCTTAGATGATCCAGTGGATACATCTGATCATTTATATCTCTCTATTTTTGTGGCATACCTATGTGAGATGAGTCATTTCTTACAACCATTATCATTGTAGTGATTGAATTTTAATCCTTTTTGGAATTTCTTTGTGCTTGGGCTCGAGAGTTGAAGCCGGACTGAGATTGGCAACATAGGTATATGTATAGGCATATACCTAAGTAGGGTTGGTTGATACTTCGTGATTGTATCTTTCTTATTTTGTTTATCCTTAGTGGATATTGTGAGACCTTGCAGGTATTGGGGTCCCTAATGAGTATCGTTATACTAACGCCTGCACGGGATATGCCTGAACCTCGTTGTGTTGGATGCAGACGACGGACAGTGTTGATGGAGGCCGAGAGCGCCACCACTGGATGGTACCCAGAGGTGGACCTTGCCACGAGTTAGCACACAGAGGAGACTGACAGACGTGAATGATGAGGTGGCCGTCTATACCTACCCTTCATGTAGGAACCCCGGAGGACGATCTAGGAGCTACACTTTACTTTCATCTGTTTATCCCTTTTTACTTGTACTTGTTGTTTATTTGGGTTTGTATACTGGCCCATTTACATTCCAGCACACTCTTTTGTATTCATTTTTACTTAGTGTTTACTCCATGTTGCGTACTCTGTTGTGTTTTTTTGCTTTTATAAAGGCAATGCCTTCCCAGCTAAGGGATTTACGCCTTTCCTGCTAGTCACCAGCCCCTAGCCTATGGAAGGCGGTCTTGGGGTTGTCACGACACGAGCTCCAAGAACAGGTTGTGAAAAATTATGACTAATACTTTTGTTATAGAGAATGGAAAAAAGTAGGTTGAAATTAGAGGAGAATTATTCTTTGATAATTATAATTTTAAATATAATTTCATCACTATTTTTTAAGGATCTGATATGTGGTTCTGATTCATAATTTAAAAAAGGATTGTATTCTATGGATTTCGTAGCTATAGGATTTGGTTTATTTTTCAAATACATGATTCTAAATAAGAATAAATAGGAAATTAAAAAATATATATATATAATAAATTTAGATATATTAATATTTTTAACCTTATAGATTATAATCCAACTATGGAGTATTTATCATATGGATATTCAATAAATAAAAATAAAAATAACTAATGAAGGTGAACATAAATTGTTAAAAAAATATATCATTATACTCATAAAAAATGTGCTGTAAGATAGGAATTGATGGGATATTTTTTTAGAATTGGGGAATTCTATATATGGAGTAGAAATATATAGAAGAATATGAGTAATTTATGTCTAGTTATAAAAATTCTATGAATTAGTGAAGGGAATTATAAATGTTAATTTTACAAGAGATTCATATAATTTTATCATATTGGCGATGGAAGATTATATTGATATTCCCTTGTTGGTATATAATTATTCTAGTCATGAAAGATGTATGAGGAGTTATTGTAAGATTAGTGAGCCTTCTATGTGATTGAGAGATATTGTGTGTCTCTTTTGTGGTGGTTGTAAAACTAGAGAGTCAATGTGTTTTCAATTTTTTTAATAAAACTATACATCTTCATGAAATGGGATCTTTTACTTGTCACCATTTCAAGGGATGTAGACTATCCTAGTTTTTTTACCAATTAAATTTATCTTGGAAATTTCTTTTACTTATTTAACACTCCATATTTGTTGTGAGGGATATGATGTTTTCCAAAAAATATAGTGACATGATCATTGGTTGGGGGAAATTTAAAATTGGATATACCCTATTTCACCTACCCCCCAATGTATTCACATAGTGTTAGACCAATATCTTCATTAAATTAGATATAAGACAGATCTACCTATCTTGACACAAAATTCATGCTTCTATATTTGAGTTTTGGATTTTAGATGTTCATGGGTAAATCAGTTACAAATTTTTTTCCTATAACACTATCAATCACTCAAAACATTGTAAATCTATGTTTTATGTGTTTTATATATTACCTCATAGATATTAATTGGGTTATACTGAGTTTGGGGACTCTATGAATCATGTACTAGATTCGGTACATGGTGTGACAAAGAATGTGTATTGGTTCTTGAGTTGGTTAAGGATGTTGAAGACAATCAAAAATATTGTATTTATTTTTGGGGTAGATCAAGATAATTCTCTGAAAAATATAATATGTTATTGAATACTTAAAAAAATCATGGTATGTATCATTTTGGTTTAGTGAGTAATATTTAATTGTAATTAATTAAACATTTAATGGTTTTGTAGCACATTTGGGAAATTCTATAATGGTCTTCACTTACTCTACAGATAGATCAATTTTTTGATGTGTTTTATAAGTCACAAATTCTTGGATGCATTTTCCTTGACTCCCATGTAATTTATTTGGTTGTTATGGATTTTTTTATGTTGTTATATTTTTGTAGAGGTGTGTTGATAGTGTCAACAAATGGTGTTATGGGTGTGTATGTAATCTTTTTTTCATTTCAAATATAGATATAGTGGCATTGATTAGTTTACATGGGTAAGAAAAATGCATAATATTTCTCAATACCTTGATAAGTTTACTATTTCTTGTTTTATTCTTGTTGTGATAATAAATTTTATCTTATTAAACATATAGATACATTGAGGTTTTTATATTAAATTTTAATAGATTATTTTAATCTCTTGTGTTGGTTATTTACATTATGAAGCTGACATATTTTTTATTTGTACCCAAGGAATTATTGGTTTTGTTAATATTATTATTCTCATTTTATGTTTGTTTTTAGTTATTGAGGCTGAAAATAATTTGGTGTGTTTCATATATGAAGGATTTATTTTCCTTGGTACTCATATTTTGTAGTCTTTAGTGTGTTGAGAATGACCATTAATGGATTTTAGAGGTAGAAGTTTGAATTTTAATAATTAAGAGATAAAATTATCTTTTTTAAACCATTAATTTATGTTATGTATAAGGTTCAATATTGGGAATGGGGGTTCATTAGAAGGTTCTTCATTCCTTTTCCATGTATTTGGTGTGGACCATGCCATGGAAGATAAACGTCATTCATTTCTCTATTAAATATTATACATCATCAGTAATTCAAATTGCCCCATACTATAAGGAATGACCCCCACGTAACCCTATAGTTTATAAATGTAGGATGAGGTGAGTAGGTTGGATAATTTTACATAAATAGGTATGATGCTTCATCAAATTTACATAGCCCCACGCTAAATCCCATAAAATCAGGCCAAATGACTAACGCTCAAATTATATTATAAATTTTTTCCACCTTCTTGAATTTTTTTAGTTTTCCACATTCACACTAGAACACTAGGTGACTATATTCTCAATTATGGTACTCTTCATGCTAAAGGTGCATCATAATATTATAACCTCATGTTAATGATCTCAACTTTATCTGATGTGAAATTTACTTTCTTATCCATTATTTAATTCATATGTCCATAATATTTCTTCCATTATTCCATAAATTCGATATATAATGTGTTTTTTGTATTGATTTTTATGGTCCTTTAATAGGTTTATGGTTAGGGATTGATGTTTATAGGTTTTGTGTGGTATCATTGTTTGTCTAATAATTTTTCATTATTAGTTGTTCATAATTATTATGTGATAATGGTTAAAGATTCATTTGATATATGGGATTTGAAATCACTATTATTATATTATTATTTTAATGTGTAATGTTTGTTTTTCACATGGTTCAATGGTTTTTATTTTTAAAATAATAATAATAATAATAATAAATAATTTATAGGGGTATACAACACATATATTATTAATGTGATTTCCAAGATATTGATTTTCTATTATTGATTATGTTCATTCATTTTTATATATTATATTGATATTTTTATGCCTTTTAATATCCTAAATTAATAAAAATATACTTTATAAAGGAATTGGTTATGGAGATATGGAAATGATATGATTTATTGATTATACGTGGATTTTTTAGTTCATATTGAAGAATGTATACATTTAGTTGTTAATTATTTTATTATACCATGAATGTTATTCTTGATATGGTTCTAATAGTTGTGGAATTATCAGTCATTTTGGTACAAAATGGGTAGTAACATGTTAAGTTGTGGTTGTTGTTTGATGATAAAAATGTGAAAAAAGAAAGTGGAATTGATAAGTAATAAATGGTTGAATTAATGCTATTGTAATAGGTATGAGATATCGTGGTTGTTGATGTTATTAAATGGAAATTATTTCAAAATGGTTTACTATTATTAATTTAATTATTTTTTATGTTTATTTGGTAATTCCATAGTTTTTTGAAATATGTAATGGAAATGAATATATTAAATTACTAACGAGTAAGTTATGTATCAATATAAGTATTGATATATTAAAGGAATAATTTAATAAAGTGATCATTTAAAAGTGGAGTGATGTGTTAGAATTATTTAATTTAATTAATAATGAATGAAATTATTCAATTATAATAATAATTTATGTACCAATATATATTAGGTAGTGGTTATAAGAAATATTAGTGTCTATTAAAAGATGTGGTTTAATATTTGTACAATGGCCCTAAAAGGTAAAATTGAAACATAAAGATCAGTGTGGTTAATGATTGAAAACAAATTAATTAATAAATTATAAAAAAAATTATATGATAAATTAAAATAAATTGTTTGGTAATTTGGTAGTATGAAATTGATTGTGAGAAGAAGGATAATAAGTTTTTTGGTTGTTGTGTTTCTGTCGTGTGGTGTTGGTGAATTTGGTTATTTAGGTTACAAATAGGTGGAAGTGAACTGGATGTGTGATAGTGATGGTTTTAATTATTTTTATGCGCTCATATTTTTAGGTATTAGACTATTAGGTTATGTATATATGTTATTATATATTCATTATAGTTTTGGTTACTCTATATGCACCACCACCTAAGTCGGGTAACCTGACAGATGCCATATAATGTTGAAGATCCACATGTTTTATAAAATATCATGGGTGGAGATGATATAATGGATGACTAATGTCCATTTTACACTCTCAAATTTATGTATATAATGAGATTTAATATCTTGAGTTTGTATTGGTTATTATGTGGGTGTATGGATAGGGAATACATTGAATATGGAGGTAAAGAAGATTATATCCTTATTGATAATGTAATCAATGGTCTAGTAGTCTGTGGATGTGGTAGAGATGTGTATATTTAGGTATGAGGTATGTGTATATGGATGTGTGTAACATCCCACTCCCTCTCATTGGCTTGAGAGGGTGTAGGAATGCTACTTAGCCTTAAGCGACGTTCCTAGGGTGCCAAAGGCTGGGAATAAATGTTGAGGCCTTGAATAATCCTTGGGGAATGATTTTCCCTTAAGATAACATTACCAAACAAACTAGAAATTATCAAAAAACTACATGATTAATGTCAACAATAAACTCAACCCATAAATGACCAAAATACAACCAAACTAATGCATAACAATTCCCAAAAACCAATAAAATCACACCAAACATTAGAGTACCAACAGTAAGACTACACAACAAGACCCTGATGGTCTAGGACACCATTCATAGATCCACAAAAATATCTACACTCCCAACACCCCAACATCACCAAAGAATCTTTTCGATCCACTATAAAAATGTGATGCTTTACCCTTGCCTGGGTCCCAGAATACGACATCTGCAAAAGCAATAAAGTACCAAAGTTGGGGTGAGTAATAATATGCAGTAGGAAATCCCCAAATGACTTCCCTAGACACTACACTAGAATAAAACCATTAGCACATTTATATAAAACATTTTATTTAAAACATTAATATAGCATCCCACCATTTTATCACATAAACATTCATTATATTATACAAAACCAAGGATCTTTAATGTTTTGTGTCTTGGAAACCAGGAACTTAATACATGACAAGATAAAACATTATTATTAAATAATTTAAAGGCTTATTCATTTGGTCATACTAGTTCATTACAGAATCTCATATCCTAGGAGCATCCATCAAAGTAAAGGGTGAGAAGAAGGCCCAGTAAGGGAAACAAGGGAAACATTTTACATGTGAACTTGAGATACATCAAAAGTCATGAAAAATAACATTAAGGCATGAGAAAGAGATCATGAGGCATATCATAATAAAAATTACGTGTTTCATAACATGAATATGTGGATACAAAATTTAACATATACAATCATGAACATATCACCAAGGTCCATCCCAAAGGTGTCATTTGAAATTACCAAGGTTATTCACCAAGGTATCGTTAAAATTGTAATCTCTAGTGGTTACATCATTACCCAATGCATTGGAGCGCTATCAGGGTGCACCCTTAAATTTATCTTTATCATAATCTGAGCCACATATATCATCATCAATCGTTTCATAAACAACCCATATATAATAAAAGAAATGGTTTTCATTTCATAGTCATCACATTTGAAAAACTGCTTTAAAGACGTGATCTTTATGTCACTTTAAACCCACAGAAAAAGAAAAGCGGGTTTCATGTATGTAAGAACCATAATTTAAATAGAAAATTTTGATATATATATGTGAGTAACCATATATAAGAAAGATATTTGAGTATTCACTTAATAAAATAAAATAATTTGAAACAAAGAGAGAGACATTTTGAGACCAAAATTCTGCAGCATAATAGCTACGTTATTGGGTTTTAGAAAACATTGAAAATAGAGGGGACATGGGTCACCCACTCATAAATGATCTGCATAACAGTATAGGAACATAATATAAAGGATATAAGAACATGGAAATGAAATTTTAAAGACATACCATAAGAAATGAAAAACATGGAAGGAAGACAAAAATAAGATTTCTCTTATGAAAATTTGGCAGCCTAACAACATCACTTAAAACATAAAAAAATGAATTGAAAAGATCAATGAGGGTATCTAATAATATGAACATAAAAGATAAGTATGATAGATATAGAGATCATACCCCAACATAATAAAAAGAAACATGAAAGACTTGACATGAATATAGATCTTGAAAACGAGAAGGGTGAAATAATCCCTTAAAAATTCGACAGCCTAACGGGGCCATTGAAACATTATTAAAATGATAATGAGAGAAAGTGGGGGTCTCTCATCATATGAAAATTAAATGGACAGTAGTATGAATAAAAAATAACATCCCCCAACATAATAAAATTGAGAATAAAAGAAATGACATAAAAGAGGGTACTTGAAAAGAAAGAGAAAGGTATGATCCCTTACCTTAAAACGTAACTTCAAAATCTTGATGTTTGGGACCTTGGGAGGCTTTAGGGAACCTTGGGAGGACTCCTTGGGAGGTAAGGAGACCAGAAATTTGTTGAGGAGGATTTTGGAATGGAAAGTATGAGAGAATGTCTTGGTATTTATAGGGGAAGTGAGGGGACAAGGCATTAATGGCCAAGAGACACCTCATTGGTGGTATTGGAAAAACAAGTGGAATTTCTTCATGGTATCTGCCACTTGGGACACATCATACCTTATAATACTATTCATAAGTCGACCATACCTTAAAATATCTCAGGACATCATCATGATGTAGTTATGATGTCATTAAACATACTGAAACCCTAAAACTGTATTTTTACTATTCACTGAAAATTCAACATTTTCAGAAAACTCCCACAAATTTACCTTAACATAATATCAATTCTTTGAATTCAAAAATAAACTCAATTTTATAAAAATATTTTTTCTAAATGTTTTTAATTTAATTTTTAAATAAAAACACTATTCACTGAAAATTCATTTTTTTCAGAAAAAACCCCAAAACATTACCATAACATAATATCGATGTTCTGATTTCAAAAATAAATTCCATTTTATAAAAATAATTTTCTAAATATTTTAAATTTAATTTTTAATTAAAAAACATTATTCACCCGAAACTATTAATACTTTACTAATAATTTCTGAAACAGTTATTTACATATTTTATTGAATCACATTACATAATCAAGGTGCCTATATTATATTAATAATTTATTTAAATGATATTACTAACCCATTTGGTCACATTACTAATCCTAAGCATAAAATCACTATTCATAAATTACTATTCACCAAAAATTAAGTTGATCTTATTAAACTCTAAATAACTTACTGAACACATTTGTAGAAGACCATTTTTTGAAAATCATTACACATCATTAATTATTTATGGTTTACAAAAATATTTTAAAGTATCCTTTTTTTAAAATTCATCATTAATATACATCCTACATTTATCCAGACATTTAAAAATTTATAAACTTTACCATAAGAAGAAAACACAATTTTATTTATCTCAAAAGATTACACAAAGCAGTTATGTTCTCCTTACGTAGCCCCTTATAACCCTAGCATAGGACCTAAGTGTAAGGTGTTCTAAGGTGAGAGAATCTGAGGGCGGCTCTGCCAACATCGCACGAGTAGTAATCTTTATTAGTTTGAACTTCTCGCGAAGGAGATTCTGTTCTAGATTCACACGATGAAGTTCGGCTTGGGTTTGGTCCAGAGCGAAGCCTAGTGGTTCTACCTCCTTCCCAAGTTCTGTTAGATGGGCTTCGATTGGCCCGAGACTACTGGATGAGGCCATCTAATCTTCTTTCTATATTAATTAACCAAGATAACTTGTATTTAGAGAAATAATCACAACATTTAGTTTCCAACGGTCATATTGACCAATGTTCATATAACAGTCGAAACCCAACGGTCTCATTTTAATTATACTCATGTTATCAAATGAAACAGTTTTGTTAATTATAAAAATAAAATAACACACATAGTTAGGAAACAAGATTTATTCAAAATTTCGGGTCGTTACATTCTTCCCCCCTTAAAAAATTGCGTCCTTGAAATTTTTAAAATTGGGCTTGGAAATTTCATTGAATGTCCCACATCGGAAAAGGAGTCAGTAAAACTATTACTTTAAAAGAATGAAAGGGAAGTACACAGGTCACCCGAGTTAACCCATACTAGGATTCGATGTAGGGAAACATGGATATGGAAGAGAAAACAAAGGGTCATGTTCTGATGGAGAGTGATAGAAAACATGGTTAGGAGAAAGTTAACCACAAGAAAATCACAAATTTATGATGTGTGTAAATGATTTTTGATTACCCAGTAGGAAACATAAACCAAAAACGTTTTTGTTTTACGTTCCTTTTAAAAATTTTGAGGAATTTATTTACCACATAGAATAAGAACACAAGGAAATATACTTACCTTCAAGTAGAGTTTCATCCTTTAATAAGTTTCTACCAAGACTAATATTTTTCTCCAAATGATGAGCATTCAAAAAACACTTCATCTCATAAAAAACACAAGAATCATCTTCTAGGGAATCACATAATCCACAAAAGATTAACTATCTATTTCTTCTATCTTTTAACATTATCCCAAAAACAGAAAGGGTAAGATAAAACAACTCTTCAAAAACAAAAGAACCCCATAGGAAGGGAAACTTATTTTAAATCTTCAAAATTCCATGGTACTACCCAAAGTTCATCATAGACCATTCTAAAAATAACTATCCTTAAAATTCCAAAAAATACACCAATATAAGATTGAAACCCAAATACAAGAAGGATTTGATAACATAGTCTTCCAAGATAAACTTTATCATTCATCTCAAAACAACATCAACCACTCCTAACATCTTATAACAAAATTAACTAACCTAAACATATTTTCCCCAAGATAGGTTAATCATTTCCATAAGTAACCTAAATTACTATAAGTTCACCTTAAATTCATCGATTCTTAAAAATATAAGTCAACCTTTACTCCTCAAAGAAAATACCATAGTAGCCTATTTACCTCGATCATATAGGGTCCCCAAAATAGTAAACGTCTTCCAAAATAATAATCATCTTTTAATCCACTAATCAACTTTTTTTCAAGAAGAACAACTTCACAACATCAACATGTGGTACATAACAATAGATTTTTTCACTAATTATATAAAACCATCTTTGGTAGTGACTCGATGTTCTTAGAAAACATTAAATATATGCTCATAGGGCATGAACTAAAATACAACATGACATAGACAATTATTGCGAAGAAGTTACATGTACTTTAGTCATCATGATCCATCTCAGAATAGGACTTGCATTGTTCCCTTTTCCTTGAAGATTGTTGATGCTCATCATGCTTCTCATCCCTTCCAAGAGGGCATTGCCTTGGATAATGTCCAACTTCTCCACATTTACGGCATTAAAAATTATAAGGTACATTAGATCGAACCATATATCTATTCATCACATTATCCATTTTTTAAAGCAATTGGCTACTTTATGCCTTACCACCCCACACTTAAAACACCTCCCCGTTCCTTAGTGACATTCTCTTTGGTGCCCCTTTCCACACTTTTTGCACAAAGAAAATTGGATCTTCTTTTCCTTATCAACTTTATCATATGAACATCCTTGAGACTTCGTCTTCTTCTTCCTTGATGAATTTGGGCATTCAACTAGGTAACAATTATTAATTGTGATTTTTGATAGCTGGTTTGGCATAATCACAACATGTTCAACTTGTTCTCTCTGCATCTATTTTCATATTAATAAGTCAATCGTCAAATTTCCTATCACATTGGTTGTTGGGACATGTTCTTCCATTTCCCGCCACTAACTAAGAAAAGAAAGTATAATTAGGGGTCTTAAATACTTATCCAATAATCATGAAAATGAATCTTAAAGCATAGAAGGATAAACATGTAGAAGAAAAGTATACCCTAACTTGTGATCTCCTAGGTTATAATCTAGGATATCCATGATCATATATTCCTATGTGAATCGTTATTTTATTTTATCTTTGTCCCTTTAATAATGGTTCATACAAAGCTTATTAATTTACCAAAGCATATCCCCCGGGAGTGTCAAACCAAGAGTGCAGCAAGGCCTGTTGTCATGCACCAGGTTACCCCGGGTCAAGCCCAAAACACCTTGTCAGAGTTTTCACACCTAGGAACATCTGTACCAGAGCCACCTCTACTTGTTCGTATCTAGATAGGGATTTATTTTTTTGGATCCCACTTACTCAATACTCACCAAAATACCAGAAATATTTCCTATTTTTAATCTTTTCTATAGGGTTATTCTTAAAGTTTTCATATCCTAATTTCCACAAATAACTAAACCATCCTTTGATACCAACTATATAATCCCTCTTTTTTCACATAAACTTTCATTACATTATACAAAACTGATGATCTTTAAGGTTTAGTGTCTTGGAAACAAGGAACATAATACATGACAACATAAAACATTATTCTTAAATGCTTGAAAGGATTCTTCATTTTGTCATCCTAGTTCATTAAAACATCTCATAACCTAGGAAAATATATCAAAGGAAAGGGTGAGAAGAAGGCCCAGTAAGGGAAACAAGGGAAACATTTTTCATGTGAACTTGAGATACATCAAAAGTCATGAAAAATAACTTTAAGGCATGAGAAAGAGATCATGAGGCATATCATAATAAAAATAACGTGTTTTATAACATGAATATGTGGCTACAACATTTAACATATACAATCATGAAAATATCACCAAGGTCCCTCCCAAAGGTGTCATTTGAAATTACCAAGGTCATTCACCAAGGTATCTTTAAAATTGTAATCTCTAGTGGTTACATCATTACCCAATGCATTGTAGCACTATCCAGGAACCCCCGTAAATTTTTATTTATCATCAGGTGATCCACATATATCATCATCAAAAATTTCATAAAAACCCCATATGGAATAAAATAAATGGGTTCCATTTCATAGTCATCACATTTTAAAAACTGCTTTAAAGATGTGATCTTTATGTCACTATAAACTCATGGAAAAAGAAAAGTGGGTTTCATGTATGTAAGTACCAGGATTAAAATAGAACATTTTGATATATATGTGAATACCCATATAGAAGAATGGGCTTTGCGTATTCACTTAATAAAATAAAATAATTTGAGAAAAGGAGAGAGACAATTTGAGACGAAAATTATACAGCATAACAGCTATGTTATAGGGATTTAGAAAATATTGAAAAGAGAGGGGAAATAGGTCAAACACTCATAAATGATCCACATAACAGTATTGGGACATAATATAAAGGATATAAAAACATGGTAATGAAATTTTAAAGACAAAAATAAGATTTCGCTTATAAAAATTCAGCAGCATAACGACGTCACTTAAAACATAAAAAAATGAGTTGACAAGATCAAATAGTGTCTCTCATCATATGAACCTAAAAGATCAGTATGATAGATATAAAGATCATACCCCAACATAATAAAAAAGGATATGAATGACTTGACAAGAAAATAGATATTGAAAACGAGAAGGGTGAAAGAATCCTTTAAAAATTCGGCAGCCTAACGGCACCACATAAACATTATTAAAATCAATTGATTATAGAAATAGGGGGTATCTCATCATATGAACATGAAAAGTACAGTAGGATGATCATAAAATAACATCCTACAACATAAGAACATGGAGCATAAAACAAATGACATAAAAGAGAGTACTGGAAAAGAAAGAGAGAGGTAGGATCCCTTACCTTAAAACGTAACATTGAAATCTTGATGTTTGGGACCTTGGGAGGCTTGAAGGGACATTGGGACGACTCCTTGTGAGGTAAGAAGAGCAGAACATCGTTGAGGAGGATTTTGGAATGGAACGGATGAGAGAATGGCTTGGTATTTATAGGGGAAGTGAGGTGACCAGGCATTAGTGGCCAAGGGACACCTCATTGGCAGTATTGAAAAAACAAGTGGTATTTCCTCATGGTATTTGCCACTTGGGACACATCATACCTTATCTTAAAATTCATAAGTCGATCATCCCTTAAAATATCTCATGACATCATCATGATGCAGTTATGATGTCCTTAAACATTCGGAAACCCTAATACTGTATTTTTATTATTCACTGAAAATTCAACCTTTTTCAGAAAACTCCCAAAAATTTACCTTAAC
This sequence comes from Viscum album, assembly GCA_963277665.1. Lineage (NCBI taxonomy): Eukaryota > Viridiplantae > Streptophyta > Magnoliopsida > Santalales > Viscaceae > Viscum > Viscum album. The sequence continues at coordinate 1,245,700,129 of OY728141.1, read as the reverse complement.
ATAATATCAATGCTCTGAATTCAAAAAATAAACTCCATTTTATAAAAATAAATTTCTAAATTTTTTTAATTTAATTTTTAAATAAAAACACTATTCACCAAAAATTCATTTTTTTCAGAAAAAACCCCAAAAATTACATTAACATTATATCGATGTTCTGATTTCAAAAATAAAGTATATTTTATAAAAATATTTTTATAAATATTATAAATTTCAATTTTAATTAAAATACACTATTCACCCAAAAAAACTAATACTTGACTAATAATTTCTGAAATAGTTATTTACCCATTTTATTGAATCACACTACTTATCAAGGTGCCTATATAATATTAATACTTTCTTTAAGTGATATTACTAATCCATTTGGTCACATTACTAATCCTAAGCGTAAAATCACTATTCATAACTATTCACCAAAAAATTAAGTTGATCTTATTAAACTACAAATTTCTTACTGAACAAATTTTCAGAAGGACATTTTTTAAAAATCATTACTCATCATTAATTATTTAAGGTTTACAAAAATATTTTAAAATATCCTCTTTTTCAAATTCATCAATAATATACATCCTACATTTATCCGGACATTTGAAAATTCACAAACTTCACCATAAGAAGAAAAAACAATTTTATTTATCTCAAAAGATTACACAAAGCAGTTATTGTCTCCTTACATAGCCCCTTATAACCCCAGCATAAGACCTAAGTGTAAGGTGTTCTAAGGTGAGAGAATCTGAGGGTGGCTTGGCCAACATCGCACGAGTAGTAATCCCTATCAGTTTGAACTTCTCTCGAAGGTGATTTCGTTCTAGCTTCACACGATGATGTTCGGTTTGGGTTTGGTCTAGGGCAAAGCCCAGTGGTGTTATCTCGTTCCCAAGTTCTGTTAGATGGGATTCGATTGGCCCAAGAATACTAGATGAGACCATCAAATCTTATTTCTATATTAATTAACCAAGTTCACTTTTATTTAGTGACAATAATCACAACATTTAGTTTCCAACGGTCATATTGACCAATGGTCATATAACAGTTAAAACCCAACGGTCACATTTTAATTATACTCATGTTATCAAATGAAACAGTTTTGTTGAGTATAAAAATAAAATAACACAAAAAATTAAGAAACAATATTTATTCAAAATTTCGGGTCGTTACAATTAAATACTGCAACAACTTACAACAAGACACACACACCTTTAACTGGCCATTTTCACCCAAATGCTTGCAACACCATGGAAATCCAAACCATGCCACTACCCATTTACCATTCCACCTTCGAACACCCATATCCATTATACATAACATAACACAAAAAATCCTAAAATGGTGACTCACACACCTAACTAGTAAACAATCGTGGTGGCACTTTATTCCAAGTCTATTATCCTTTTACCCAATCTATTGGTACTTCTCAACCACTTATCCTTTAATGGTAACCCTTCCATCTACTATCCATCCTCTTTTTATAGTGGTAATCCCCACCCAAATCACACATACCATGAACACAAGACATAATGATTATCCAAAAACAATTATATCACATCAAGGTCACCATATCATACCAACAATTTATCTTTCTCCAAAAAAACCTTAAGTGCATCACAATTCCAACGCGCCAATTCACTTCAATAAATCACCCATTTCTTGAAAAAACCCTCTAACCATTTTCCATACCCAACAACATTTAAATAAACAACATAAATATTGAAAATCATATTTTACAAAACATTTTTCATAATCAAACCACTAACAATTTTAAAATCATCATTTTAAATTCACACAACAAATCCCCTTTTTCAACAATAACTCATTTTCCCCAAAATCCAAAAATCATAAAAAATGGTTTTCCAACAAGATACACACATCATTATCAAAATTAATTTCAATAAAAACCTATAATTTCAACCAAATTCACCAGTTCTAACTATATGGAGTTGAGAGAGAATCCAGCAACATTTAGGGTTTAGGCAATATCGAAACCGCACCACAAATCTGGTGAATAAACCACTAAAACAGATCTAGATCCCCATCACTATCATCACTAAGACCACAAATCATAAATTTAATCTAAAAAAACCATAGATCTACACACAAATTATGTAGATCTAGAAAACCAAAATAGATGGAAGAGTATATCTATAGAAAACCAAAGAGAATCCAAGAGAAATGGACTTTCCTGGGAGAAAACACCTTCAAACCACCTTGAAACCATTTAAAATATCTTCCAAAATTAATGGGAGAGCACCCCTATACCTTGAGAAGATGAAATCCCATGTAGGGATTGTCTGGGAGAAGAATTTGTGTGTTATGGTGAATCCCGACTGACCCCATATTTAAAAAAATCCCATTTTAAATGGGCCTCATGGTTATCTCGCACAGTTAGGAAAACTATACACTAACCTTGTGAATGCTAATACCCCAAAGGCATATCACATGGCCTCCTTTCATGGTTAGACAAAACATATGCAAATAGTGTGGAACTTCACTACCTAGAGTTGCATGGTTTCCTGTAAATTCGGCACAGTTTCCCCTAACCGTTCTCAAACCATGCACCCTTAAAAAGGCCTCCAAAATTTTCCAAAACCATTCCATAATCTATCAAAATCATCCCAATCACCTCAAATACATATAACGGAATAAAAAAAGATACATAACTCAAACCGAGGATTCTACATTCTGCCTACCATTGGACATTTTGTCCTCAAAAAGTAGAGAACCATGTCTATTCTGAAAGAGCTCAGGCCATTCCTAAGACATCACTTTCTCCCACTCCTAAGTCACCTCTTAAATCTGACCCTACAGCCACAAAACATGAACTAAAAAATGATATCACCATGCCCTAATTTTCCTTTCTTATCCACAATCTGCACTGGCACATGCACCAAATAAGCATCTGATTCTAGCTCAACAGGATCCCAACGAATCACATGGTCACAATCTGGCTGATTATTTTTCAACTGCGACACATGAAACACAATTTTCACCACACTAAACTGTGGTGGAACAACCCACTAATAATACACCTCTCTAATCTTCTCAAATATCTCAAAAGGCCCAATATTACTTGGAGATAACTTGCATTTCGTTCCAAACCGATGATGTCCCAACCTACGGGAGATCTTAATAAACAAATGATCACCTAGATCAAATGATAGTGGTTTTCAATTATAGTCCACATATTATTTATGAAGAATTGGAGCTATCTCCATCCTCCTTCTGATCAACCTGATTTTCTCCATGGTTTCTTGGAAAATGATCAGTCCAATCATCGATGTCTCTAATGTTTCCACCCAAAACATTGGAGAATGAAACATACACCCGTACAATACCTCAAATGGAGAAATATGTATTGAATCCAAATAACTATTATTATTGGATAACTATATTAACGATAAGTGATCCTACCATGAAAAACCCAAATCTATCACACAAGCCCTTAGAATATTTTTCCAATGTTTGTATCGTCCTCTCAAATTGGCCACCTATATGAGGATGATACATTGTGCTCGTCATTATCTGTGTCCCACTGGATTTCTGCAAGGATTTCCAGAAAAGATATGTGAACATCATGTATCTATTTGATACAATAGAAAATGGAATACCATGCCTCTTTAAAACATCATGGATATAGATTTATAAAAGATCCTCCACTATATGGGATTCACAAATCAGAATTAAATGGGTCGGCTTTGTGAGTTGATCCACAATCACCCATATGGCATCGTTATTCCCGACCGTTTTTCTGAGAATAGTTACAAAATCCATTTTGTTTTTCACCCATTTCGACATTGGAATATTTAAATACTACAACATGTTTTATAGCCGCTAAATCTCTGCCTTGACATGCGGACAAGTGAAGAATCTCAAGACAAACACAGCCACATCCATTTTCATACCATCCCACCAAAACATTTCATTCAAAGACTTATTCATATTTATAATTCTAGGATGGAAAGACCACCTATAATGATGATAACCCCTAATAATTTCCTCCTTAAAAGGCACCATTTCCACCTTCAGATTTCGAAAACAAAAGAGTGATTTCATATTCAGTTCCCAACCATCTATGGTCTCCCCACCATTGAGTTTTGACATCATCACCACACATTCAGAGTTAGATGATTGTGCCTCTTTAACGAAAACATACAAGCTAGTAACCAATGAATATAGTAATAATACTTATTTGTCTCATTGCCCTTTTCATTCCAACCACCTTTCCTCAATGACTGGCATCAACTTCAACTGATCTTATTCATGTTTCACCACATGAGAATATGATTTTCTATATAATGAATCAGCCACCGAATATCCCTTACCCATTGTGTATATTATTTAAAAATCAAACATTTAGAGATATTCCATCCATTGTATTTTCCTCAAGTTCAAATCACTTCGTGATAAAATATTTTTTAAACTCTTATAATCGGTAAACACTGTAAATTTCTCACCAAAGAGGTAATGGTGCCAGATTTTTAAATCATGTACCATTGTCGCCAACTCCAAATCATATGATGGGTAGTTATTCTCATTCAGCTTCAACTATTGTTATCCATATGCAACCACATGATCCCCATCCCAGATAACACACCCAAAACATGATTCGTATGCATCACAATACACCACGTACCCTTCCCCGGGTTCTGGAAAAACCAAGATTGGAGCTGACGTAAGGAAACTCTTTACCTATTCAAATCATTACTAACACTACATATCCTATTGAAATGGGATATTAATCCTTGTCAAATCTATCATTGACGAAGCCAATTGTGAGAAATCATGAACAAAACTTCGATAATATCCCAGAGGACCAAGGAAGATATATATTTCAAAAATGTTCGTTGGTGGTTGTTAGGAGACAACAACCTCTATCTTTTCCTGATCAACTAAAACAACGTTATCAAAAATCACATGGCCAAGTTAAAGAACCTCCTATATCCAAAATTACCACTTTGAAAATTCAGAATTAAATAGATGATCCCTCAATACCCCCAGTACTATTTCCAAGTGTTTCTCATAATGTACCCTTTTCCTCGAATACACTAGTATAACATCAAAAAATACTTCCACAAAAGAATCTGGATATCTATGAAGTATCTAATTCATCAATTTCATGAACACAACCTATGCATTCATTAGTCCAAAGTGCATAACCACATACTCAAAATGGCGATATCTACTTCTGAAAGCTGTTTTGGGGATATCCTCCTTCTTCACCCTCAATTGATGATATCCTGACCTCAAGACAATCTTGGAGAACCACTTAGCTCCCCTCAACGGGTCAAACAAATAATCAATGCATGGAAGTAGATATCATTTAATTATTGTATCCTGATTAAGTCTGTATAAATATACACAGATCCATAGATTTCCATCCAACTTTTTAAAAAACAAAACTGGTGCTGCCCATGGAGACATGATAGGCTGGAGGAACCAATTATTCTCAAACTCTTCCCACTGAACTTTTAATTCTTGAAATTCTTCTGGTTTTATATGGTATGATGGAAGTGAGATAGTAATGGTTCTAGAAAGGATTTCAATCATAATCTCAACTTCTCCCACAGGTGGAAACCCAGATAATTATTTAGATAAGACATCCATAAATTGATCCAAAACTTTTATAAGAACACTTTGCTCAAAACCTTCCGTCGATGCCAATGACAATACCACTAAATGATACGAGATCCTTGAAAGAGTTGGTGCCAAAAAATATGTTGGACCCAACTTTTCATTTTTCTACCCTCTAAAGAGATGTTCAATTCCAATACCATCGTAAAACTAACCGTTCATGCATAGAAATCGATGTGGGCCATAAACATCAAAAAATAATCTACCCATTAGATTATGTCATAAGCATCCATCTCAAGAACTGAGAAATTCCACATCAATTCAATGTCATCCACAACTAATAAATAAACATTCCATAGTAAATCTCAAAACACTCTCTGACATAGAAGAGTTGTAGTTTCAAAATAGAAGCAATCATTTTCACAGTTAAACCCATTTAAGCTACCACCATGAGAAGCACGAAAAGAATGTGAATCACCCATATCAATCAAAGATTCCATTAATGTGGAATTCAAAAGAACCATACCCAGTACTGTGGATGGACCCGAATGATCATAGATCACCACCTGTTTAGATTTGAACTACTAAATTCCTGCCACACTCTTCTCTTTATTACAATACTAAGCTGTATTGCTTTTATTGGAATCCCCCTGACCAATAATACTCTATGGACAAGGGGTATGTTGTGCCCCTATCCTGTTGAGAAATAATAACCCTACAACCCCTAAGGAGTGTCATGAACACCTGACCTCAGATCATTCCAAAAATAATACTAATCATTACCCATATTCTTTCAATTATGACATGCTTGAGGTTGTTCCATACAATCCCGCTTGATGTTCCCCATAGATCCACACAGAAAACATCTCGGCTTACTCTGAGGATTCGGAGAAAGATTAAATTATCATGTCGTCAGATTCTGAGCCATACTCCCACTATGGAAATATGTTTCCTTTATCCACTTAAACCCTTCATTTGAGTTCCCATTATTCCCTATGGGTACCAACATACTTCCTCCACCTGTATCCCCCAAAAGATACTGCTTAGACATTATATCTCTATTCACCTTTTCTTTATAGTCACTTATACACAACATCGTTATCTCTAACCAAAATTCCGGTTTCAACCTAGATTCAAAAATGTGTGCCTTCAATGATGTGCTACCTACCCCCTTAGGTGAAAATCGCACTATGTTCATCAACATTTTCCTTTATTATATTACCTATATGCTCCCTTTTTTCAAATGGAATAAATCTATTATAATTTGAATTATGAATGTATGAGGGTATAATTTTTTATTAAACAATTCCTCAAAATCCTCCCATGTCACACCTTGGTATGTCTCATCGTGGATCACCATCTCCCACCACTGAAGGGAAATATTTTTCCAACATGTATGTGTATAACTTCACTTTCAGCTCTTTCGATGTTCCTAAGAATTCAAATATACTATTCATTCTATTCAGCCATGCTTCATCCCTTTCTAGTTCCAAATAACCCCCATAAATAGGTGGATTCTGCCTTTGAAATTGAACCGCATGATCCACATGCTTTGGTTAATCCACTTTATTCCCACATTATAGTGCTTGGAAATCTTTCATTATACTATTCCCTAGCTACTGGTTCACATGTGGCTGTAGTGGAACAACATTTTATGCATCTTCCTCTAGTTGGTCTCAACGACACCTACCTGGTGCCATTTATATCAATAAAAAAACACCCATAAGTCTCACTCCCTTAACAAGAAAGGATACAAAATTTTCAAATTCAATACATTATAATTATCACTATGAGGCTTTCCCCAAGTTAGCATTTCTCATGTTGCGCTATTCTGAAAAATCCACCATGTTTTGGAAATCATCCCATTTTCAAAATTCCATAATTTTCCAAGATTCAAATACTTCCATTTTGAAATAAAATTTATATTTTTCAAAATTCACACATTCATATCACACCATAAATCATTATACCGCAATGGAATATGTATCCTAGTGGTAATTCATATCTATTATGCATGTCATGCTCATATCATTGGCTAAACCCAAGGCAATGAGATTTAAAATGCCTAAAAGTGTCTCCAAACACATATGTACCAAAATCCATGGTAAATTGATGTTCAGCATAAAAGGGTTAGCTATGTCCTTTTATGTTATAAATTTCACATTCTGACAATCCTAAGCCTTACTACCATCCCGAATTAAGGAATAGGCCAAGAACGAATGTCAACACCAAGACCAATAATCAATTCCAAAGGACCGAACAACTTCCCTCACTTGAAATCCAATGTCAGAACAAAATTATACCACTTGTAACATCCCACCCCATACCATTGGCTTGAGAGGGAGCTGGAATGCTACTTGGCCTTAAGTGATGTTCCCAGGGCACCAAAGGCTGGCAATAAATGAAGAGAGCTTCATGAATATTTGGGTAACAATTTTCCCTTAAGATAAAATAACCAACCAAACAAGAAATTATCAATGAAGTACATGATTCATGTTGACAAGAAACCCAACCCATACATTACCAAAAGGCAACCAAACTAATCCATAACAATTCCTAAAAACCAAAACAACCAAACAAAACATTCGAGTACTAATCAGAAGATTAAACATCAAGACCCTAATGGACAAGGACACCATCCATAGCTCTACACCAAGCTTTATGCTTCCATTACCACAACATCACCAAAGAATCATGTCAAAACACAAGAAATTGTGATGTTTTACCCTTACCTCTATCTTGGAATACCACATCTGTAAAATCACCAAATTTCCAAAGTAAGGGTCAGTAATAATACTTAAAAGGATTTCCCCAAATGACTGCATACACACATTACTAGGATAAAACTGTTAGCATATTTACATAAAATAGTTTATATAAAACATTCAATAGTGAAATACCATACAAAAATATAAACACTCCTTTACCAAGCCATGTTCACCCAAATGCCTGTAACACCATAAAAAGCCAAAAAAACCATGCCACAAACCATTTAACATTCCACCTTATTGCACCCATCTCCATTTTTCATAACATAACACAAACAATAATATAATGGTGACTCACACACCCAACCTGTAATCAAACACTGTGGCACTTCCGTCCAATCCCATTCTCCTTTCCTCATTCTAGTGATACTTCTCGCCCACTTATCCTTTGATGGTGGCCCTTATGTCAACTATCCATCATCTTTTTAAATTGGTAATCCCCTTCCACTTCACACATACCATTCGTAAAATCCATAATGGTTAACCAATAACAAGTATATCACATCAAGGTCACCACTCCATACCAACAATTTATCTACCTCCAAACAAAACCTTAGGCGCATCACAATTCTAGCACTCCAATTCACTTCAATAAGTTATACATTAATTGAAAACACCCATTAACCATTTTCCATGCCCAACCACATTTCAATAAACAACATCATTATTTAAAATCATATTTTACAAAAAAATCATAATCAAACCACTAATGATTTTAAAATCATCATTTTAAAATCACACACAAATCCCCCTTTTGCAACAATAACCCATTTTCCCCGAAATCCCCAAATCATCACTAAATGGGTTTCCAACAAGATACGCACGTCATTTTTAAAATTTAATTAAAGAAAAACAATTAATTTCAACCAAATTGACTTGTTCTATCCATGTGTAATTGAGATAGAATCCACCTACCTTTAGGGCTCTGACGAAATCGACCCACAAGAAACCGCATAACAAATCCGACGAATACACCCACCCCCCCCCCTGCCCAAACCACTCTAGATCCTCTTCCCTATCATCAGAAATCCATAAAATTGTCACTTTAGGAAAAATATCCCTATAATACACACAAAAGTGGTAGATATAGAATCATGAGAGATATGGGAGACTATATCCAGAGAAAACTAAAGATAAACCATGAAAAAGGGACTTACCTTGGAGAAACCATGTTAAACCACCTTGAAACACATTAAAATTACTTCCAAAAAGAGTGGGAGAGTACCCCTAGCCCTTGAGAAGATTAAATCATGTGTAAGGTTCATATGGGGGAAGAAATGGGGGAGTTAGGGTGAATCTCGACTAACCCCATATTTTAGAAAAAAATCGTTTTTAATATGCCGCACGGTTAGCTCGCACAGTTAAGAAAAATGTGCACTAACCGTGTGGATTGTACAACCTCGAAAGAATATCACACGACCTCCTCACACGGTTAGACAAAATACGTGAAAAATGTGTGAAACCCCACTTTCTCGAGTTGTGTGGTTTCTTGGGAATTCTGCACAGTTTCGCCTAAACGTGCTCAAACCGTGTGCCCTTAAAAAGTCCTCCAAAATTTTCCTAAACCATTCCAAACTCACCCAAACTAATCCAAACTCATCAAAAGAACATAAAATAGACAATGGATACATACCTCAAATAGATGTTGCTACAATGTATTTTTTTTTATGTGGATATTTGGTTCTGTGGTGTGGGTTGATATGAATTTTGGAAGTTATGAGAGAACCTAGAAATAAGTTATTGAGTTCTAACAGTAACTAGATCAATTGTGAGGTTGATATGGGATACCTTTTGATATATTTTTATAATTATTATATTACCTTATATGTATATAGATTTGGTTGAGTGATCTATTGTAAGGATGGGGACTTTTGGTAAAAAGTTTGTTTCAATATTTAATCATAGAATCAATAATAAATTTATTCCATATTTATATGAGATGTTTTGTGGGGGTTATAATTAGTATGCATGTTTTATCAACCAAATATATATATATATATATCAGTTCTACCAAATGAAGTCATTTAATGAGTATTATATTATATTATTATGGTTTTTATGTGTTTTTGGGTATTCATGGAGTTTTTTACATAGGAGTTGTCTCATAAAATTTCTATTTGATCTTTTAGTTTATGTGTAACATTGCATGTATTATTGTATTTTCGTTTTGTTTTACAATATATCTAGTTTATTAGTGGTTGTTTCTTTTCCCACATATACATGAGGTAAAAAACTCCAATATATTGGTTTTGAAACCCACAATTATAGTTCCCATACTATTTTCTATTGGTGTTTTAAATTCAAGGAACATTCATGACTTTAATGCCCACCTTTGAGTGGTTACATTATAGTTTGGTTGTCATAATATAAGCTAAAAATTAGTAATAGAAGTAATAATATGAATAATAAAGAAAATTAAAAATAATATATGAAAAGTTAAAATCATATAACTTTATAAATAATAATAATTACACAAATATATTCACCATATATGTCCCATGTAAATTATTAAAAAATTATGATACTTTTAATAATAAAAAATTATTGCATCCCATTACACATAACATATTTAATTTATAAATACATATAAATAAATAAATAAGTAACTCATATTTAAGATTACTTTGTAAAAAAATTAATAATTAAATAATATATTTTTTCATGCATCAATTATGTCAAGTCTCCAGCTATTTTGATAAGAAAAAACATTATTTGGGGAACTATTAATGAAAACAAGGTCACCATGAATGACTTTGAACTTGAAATTTCATTTCTTAATTTCCAAAAAATACATTGTAAGGTCTTAATACATTACATAAGAATATTTTACCATAAAATACATTACTAAAAATCATAAAATAAAATTTCTCTAAAAAAACAACATAGTGGTATAATATATTTGAAATTATAAAATGTGGGTGTGCTATATTATTTGATTTTAAAAACAAATTAATTTAATTATTTGGAAATTAAATTAACTTATTTTGGATTTATTGGGTTTTGTTTAGGTATTTTTATTTATATTTATTATTCTATGTTAATCATTTTTATATTTAGATGAATATCTTGTTCAAAATTAATGAAAATTTGAATTGTATGTGGTTATATTTGATCCATTTGGTTTAAAGTTTAATGTTTTCATTTTTATTTCCCTTTATTTTCATGCCAATAATAAATTATTTATTTCAATACTTTCAAATTTCAAACAATTACTTAGATGTTGTGTTAATTATAAGGATTGATTTGATTCAGTTAAAAAGAATGTATTAATTTTGATTATATGAGATTATAAAGACTATTTCAAAATGTTTTAAATCATATTTTATCATATTATTTAATACTTCTTTCTTGGATGAGCTATTTATTATTTGTTTATTTAAGATCATATATGGGATGGTGCCTTCTTTCAATATATTTATTTGACTAAAATTTTGTTTTGTATTATTTCTTTCAATAAGAATATCATTTTTCAGATTTGATTTTTAATTTTAATGTTTTTTTGTAAATTAAAAAATCTGAAAATGTTTCATTTTTCTTTAAATATGGTATTTATTTTTTAGGTTGGATGATGTAGAGTGGTAATTGTTTAACATGGTTCGACACCATTTTATATAGTTTATTTAGATAGAAATATAAAAGGATGGATTTATTTTGATGCATACAATTGTATTATTTTTCTCGAGTAAATGATTTTTATTTATATCAAATAATTTTTTGTGTTGATATTTATATTAGTGGTCATTTTGATTTAAATTTAAAATTAATCTTTAATAATTTGTATATTTTATATAAAATGGTATTCAAAATTTTTTTCTAAATTTTTTTTGAGAATTTTATAAATGAGTACTGAGGATTTTTGGTTTAATGAAGAATGGATAAATAATTTGTGGTGACAAATTATATATTTTTAGGTCAGGTTCAATTAATTAAAGCACATTATTTATGGAATATTTTGAAGTTAGAACCTATGTAATAGAGTTTGTGGACTAATTTTTCAAAAAAAATCATCTATATGGTGCAGTAAACACATAGAATTGTTAGATATATAGATACACTAATTAAATCAATGTTCTTGGGACCATCCATGTTGATATAGTTGTCATTGGATGGTATGTTTTGTGGTTCCCCAAACCATGAATACCAACTATATATATTTTTGGGGGTGAAATAATGTTTCCATGGGTATGAGCATGGTTTGGAAATTGATCCATTGATTAGGAATAGTTATAAATTCTCTTCTTTTTCCATGGTAACTCTAAAAATTCATAGTTATGGTTGTTAGTAAAGATAAATTTCTTAAAATAATATATTAATAGATATTGAACATCACTGATTCATAACTATAGATCGGGTATTCATTTATACTCTACGTGTTACTAAATTGCGTCCAAGACAAAGATATAAAATGTCCTCTAAAGGGAAACCACATAACTTGAGTTTTTATTAGTAAAAATTTCAACTAAATGTTTCAAAAAATGTGTTACTATTATGGGAAAAATAATTATAAAATGTGAATTGAATTTTTAGTATATGTTTGAAGGGTTATTTTATATTTTTAGTTTAAACCTAGTAATTATTCTTTAGTTTCAAGATCTTGTAATCATAACTATATTACGTCTATAATGATTTCCCTTTGGAAATAAAGGACATTTGACGGTTTTATGACAATATTAAATGGTTTTTATGTCATCCTCACTTTTTAATACAAGATATTAAACAAAATTCTGTAAAAAAATTTATATTATTAACTTTTAATGATCTCTTTTAGGTTTAGTGTCTTATAAACTTAGTTTATAAGAAATGAATTCCCAAAGGAAAAAATAAATATAAATTATATTCAATCCACTTAAAGGACTCATTTATTAATTTTATCATAGTTCATCTCAAGGAATTTTATTTCTTGGGGAAAGCATCAATAGAAATTGGTGAGCATAAAGCCTAGTTTGGGAAAAAAAATTAAATTTAACATGAATTATTATCATGGGAATAAAATGAATCCTAACATTGGGGAATAATAATGAGTATGAGATATATAATGTGGAAATTTTTAAATGACATAAGAATGATATTTTTATGATCGTATCACAAAGATTCAATACCAGGGTGTCATAAAACTTATTACCAATGTTATTAATACATGTACCACAAATATTTTCAAGTATATAGGTTAATTCCTTACGCAATTCATCAGTGATCTATCCGGGTAAACAATTTATATGTATTAGATCGTTTATTCCACATATATTATATATGATAATTAATAATTTCTCCAATAAACCATGGATAATAAATAAATATTTTCATATAAAATCATTTAGTATATAAGTGTTTAAAGTGTTGAGGATTTCATCATTTCAACCCATAATAATAGAATGTGGTTTATATACATGGAATTAAAAAATCTATGAATTATGACTAAAAATACATGAATATCCTTGAAAGAAAAAGGTTTCTGTATTCACAATGTAAAAAGGGAGGCATGTAACATTAGTAAAAAATACATTTAATGCATCATTTTTTTCTTGTTGGTTATTTATAATCGACATTATAAACTATTTTTTTCATCGGTTATATTATAACCATCCTAAAAATGTTTCTTTTCTTTTCAACATGGTCTATTATTTAACTAATGTGAAAAATAGTTTTTTGTGTCAGAAATTGAATAACATATGTCAAAAATATTTTAAAATTATTATAAAACATTGTGTCAAATAATTTTGTGTTTTTTTCTCACGACTTTTCTCAGTTTTCTCTCAAATGGGAAACTTTAACCATTTGTTCTTCGATCTGGTGTCTTTGAATATCGTTCTGTTGGCATCACCCATCATTTTCCACCCTCGTTTGTCATTTTTCACCACTCACTCTTTCTCTACATTGTATTTCCATTGTTGTTGACTTGTCATTCACCCCCTTACAATATATATTATTATTTTTCTTATTCTATCAATTTAAAATGCATCAATGGTATGTTTCAATTTATTAATGTTTTTTTGTGCTTATTAACCTAATTGATCACTTCCACAACTAATATTTATCAACTAATCACCATTTCTATTTTCAGTTCTAATTACACAGTCATATAATTTATATTTTAAATTGTTTAATTATTGTTTTCATATTAAGGTTTGATTAAGTGATTATTTTATTAACTTGCATTATAAATAATGTGTGTTTACTGATTACTGAATATCTAAGGTTTATTATTCTATATTTTGTGAATTGTAATTTTGAAGATATTGTGTAATATAGTGTTTTAATACAGAGTATTTGTAATATATATTTAAGTTATTATGTTTATTTCATGATAATTGGTGGTATTTATATGAATGAATGATTTTTTACATATGTTCAATGTGATACTTTTTCATATTAAATGTGATTTTTTTCTTTTATCTAAGAAATATTTTCTGGTATTTTTTAATTTTTATTTATAAAAGTAAATTTGAAATAAAATTTAAAAAAAATAATAAATTATATTAAATTCATTATTTTTTTTATTGATAATAATGGGTTGAAGTATTATTACTAAACTGTGAACAAGGATAAATATGAGGAAGGTTTTGATATTTTTTTAAATTTTTTAAATGAAATTTACCAAAAAAATACTTTTTATATTGATGCTTGAAATTTTTAAATATGAAGATGTTAAAAAGAAAAGAAATAAAAGATAATTTAATTTTTCATTTTTTTAACCTATGTTACTACCATTTAATTAGGAATGTTAAAACAAACTAGAATTTAAGATCTATTGATGACGATGATTTTCTATTTGATAAATCCATTCAAAATAAATAAATGATTCATGATATCTAAATTGAACTGCTTGGGAATGAATTGATAATTGATCCTTTATATGGTTATGCTGGATAATCATTATATCTAGGTTCTATAGAACTTATTGTTTTATAAATTTTTTAAGATTTAATAACTTAAAAGAGAAATGGATAGAGTTATAAATGTCTTATAGAGTTTCTAAAGATGTTTAAAGTAATAATTTCAATACAGAAGAATGTTTTAGATTCACATTATAATGTGATAAATATGTTATTCCCCGCGGTTTTTGGGTATAAAAAGGTAAATTCCATCCCAAATGGTTGTGTTCTATATATCAAGGAACATGAAGGTATATTATAATATCTTATATGTAGGACTTCATAGTATAAGTTAAAAGAATAATCACAGTCACATTAACTAGTTATATAGGCTCCTGCCAAAGAAATTTCATTTCTTCTTATAATTCCTCATTTGAAATATTTATTTTTTAATTTATTTAATGCACAAAGGTTATCATGAAATGTAGATGACAAAATATATCATCAAAATTTACATCATCGAGCTGATTATCTATAGTGGAAGAAAATTGATCAATAGTTTCCTATATTAAAAATGAAGTTAGAAATTTCATTCCCGGACTATGAACATATGGAATGAGTCCATATTGAAGCCATAGAAACAAGAATTATTCATGAGAAGTTTTATATATAATTTATAAATTACTTCCTAAATTTTTTATGAATAAGAAGTATGTCATGTTGAAATTAATGATTTCTGGTTTAAAGAATCATGTTAATGATGTTGAATTTTTCTTGTCACCATTAATTGGTGATTCCAAACAATTTTTGGATGTTGGTATTGGAGTGAATGATTATTATAAAATGAAACATTCTCAACTACATGTAATCAGTATGTCCACTCTAAATGGTTTCACAACTTAGGGAAATGTTTTTGTATACAATGTTAAGGGGTATAAGGCGTGTCCAATTTGTGAAAAATATTCTCCATATTATAAAATATAACGTGGGATTAAAATTTTATACATGGGTCACCAGATTATTTTTGTATATTTATCACTCTTATAGAATATTAAAAAAGGAATTCAATGGATCATAAGAATTTCAAATTACTATAAGAACTTTTTCCACTGATATTTATTTTTATAGGGTGAAAAATGTTGATGTCACATTCAGAATGATAAAAAAATCTGGTAATTATTGAAATAATTGTTAAAACGGATCGATTTTATTAAAATCCATATTGGGGATAGAATGAGGTCAAACATGGCACTAATTTCCAACTTCTAGAGAGGAATATCTATGATATATATATTTGAAAATTGTTAGATAATAACGAAAGACAAAATATGAGTTGAAAGAAAGATTGGACTTTCTCTCACTAAGATTATGTTAAAAGATATCCCCCACTCCTAATAAAAGATGAAAAAACCTACCTTTATCTTGTCATACATGATCCAAGAGGGAGAAAATTTGTTTTCTCAGTTTCTCCATCATATAAAAGTATTTCAGGGTTATTCATGAAATTTAAAAAAATGTTTCATAAAATGATTTGAAGTTGAAAAGCATGAAATATCATGATTTTCATTTCATGATTCAAGAACTCCTACTAGTTTCATTATGTGGAATATTTCATATCTGAATGAGAATAAAAATAATGAATATTTTTTATTTCTTAATTAAAATTTGTAACATATTTATTGATTTTAATTTATTGAAAATTTTATATAATGATACGTTTCTTTAATTTGTGGAATGGAAATGTATTTTCCTCCATCTTTTTTAGATGTTGTGGTTCTTTTAATGGTTCATTTTGTGTGAGAAATATTTATTTTCATACCTATATATCTATATTCAATGTACCCTTTTAAAGGATATTTGAATATATTTAAAGGATAAATTATGAATCCATATCATCCTGAAGCCTCCATTGTTGATATGTATATTTTTGATAAGGTTGTAGTGTTTTGTACAAGCTACCTATATAAAATAGATAACATAGGTTTTATTGTATCTCACCAGGAATGATTAAGTTTTTGTGGAAATGGGATCCTTGGATTGATAGTTAAATCATTTAAATGTGAATAGATATAGTGAGTACACTTATAAATTTTGAATAATAATGATGATACTCGTCTATATATAACATTAAATAGTACTTTATTAAAATAATTCTATCGAAAGATTAATGATATATGGATTTAGAATAATCATAACAAAAACTTTTTATCAAAGTTTAAAGATACTCTAAAAATACCAGACAATCCATGTATAAATTTGATATCATGGTCTAGGTAAGAAATTAATGGGTACACAATTCATACAAGAGATCTGGACAAAAAACTGAAGTTTAGAATATAAATGTATTTTTGTTCGCATAAGAAATAAATTTCATGGGTGACAAAGACAAAAACCAAATATCCACATCATGTGAATAATAAAGAGTCATTAAATAAATATAGTAGGCTTAAAACTTTATCTTTTCAGTTCCACTATTTGAAAAAATGGGTTATCAGAAACAATAGTGTCTAATATAATGAATTCGGTATGACACTAAATAATTTCAATATATTGCAATACATAGTTAATCCTATTACTGTAACACCCTGAGATTATATGAAAATTATTCGTTTTAATTTCTTTGATGTATTTTTTGTATGCTACACCAAGATTTTCTTGAGCTATACATAACACCGAATTATCTTGTAGTATACGCAACACTATTCTTGGCCTGCATTACAAGCAAGAGTAACCCTCCTCGATAACTTGCGTTGTACATAATACCGAGTTTCACTAAACAATGATATGTTATTAAAATATTATATAAACTATCCATTATGAATAGAAATACCCAATTTTTGAAATTTTATAAATTTTATCTTTCAAAATGGACATCATTTTTGGATTCGAAATATTGAAATTATCATAGGGTGAATTTTTTTTATTTTTCTGAAAACATTCAATTTCTAATGAAAAGTGAAAACACTGAGTTATAGTTTAAAAACGATTTTTATTTAAATAATTATTTATTTTATTTAAATTTATTTACGTAAAAATAGATACATAATACCTATATAATTTCAATGTAATTCATTGGAGTCATTTTATAATAATTTTAGATATATAAAAATTTTATTGAACTTTTTACCCTCTATTACCCACCTCCTAGGAGCATTTGAAAATTTACATAAAACTAAATTTTACAGCTTCTGTGAGTTGAATTTCAAAAATTCCAAGAGACATGGATAATATTAAGGAGTAAAATGTGGTTCAATAAGATAATTTTTTTTGGCGAATAGTAACATTATACTTTTATTTATCATGGTTAAAAGTAAATAAGGTAATTATGGGTAAAAATGATCTTATTATTACCTTAACACATGTCCTAATTATATTGGATAAGTATAATTATACCAAAAAATCCCTATGAATAAAATATGAACCTCTTTGGCCCACTTTTATTAGATTAGGACACTAATTATTATTTTATTTAAAGAAGAGTTATAATAGTTAAAATCAATGTTTAATTACTAAAACATTTTTAATATAGGGTTATAAATAAGATAAATTAGACTATAAATATTCATTATAAAGATACAAATATTATCTACATAATGTTATTTTATTTATATTTTTTAGAAATTAAATAATTTAATATATTTATGACACAATGATGATTCAGTATTTACCTTATTAATGAAATATTAACATAATTGATATTATAAATAACCAAATAAATGTAATTTGAGACTTTTTATGAATTAAAATAATTTTCTAGGTTAATATAACAAATTAGGGTTGGTTATATGAATTGTTTTCGAAATAATAATGCTGTTATGAATTTATAAAAAACAAAATTCCAAATAGTGTCAAAATTGACATAAAAGAGTTTTTAAAACAAATATTATATTATTAATTGATATAATGGTCCTAAAAATATAAAGATAGGAAAAAAGACTTATATAATAATATTTATGACATTAATGAAATATTTGGGGTTCTATTGGTAGTTTATAGTATGTTTAGTAACCATATAGTGTAAGAATACAAGAAAACACGGTAAAAGTTAAATTATTTAACTTAGAGTTAAATCTAAATGATACGGTTAAAATGGTAACCTAAACTTGTCTGAAACCTATTGGCTGAGAGGATTTTGACCCATCACCACCCTAGACTCGAAATAAGTCACTTTGTATCTATCATAAACCGAATATTAATTTATTATAAAATAATATTTTAAGTTCCTCCTAAGGTGCCCCTCACCCCTCTTATAAAAGGGCACTCACCCTTATCTCTAATTCACATTTCCAAATCCATTTGTCTGGGCCAAACTCTGACCAAATACCCTATAAACTGTCCTACCTTTATCCTATAGGCCTTCTTTTATTAATAAATCCAACTTAAGGAGCCCTTTTTATCAAATCAAAAGGAAGAACCCGAAGAAGAGGTAAATATCTCACCACCTATTTCAAGTTTATTTCTTCTTCCACTTCCTCCTTCTTTGTTCTTTACATTATAAAATAATAACTCCAGTATCTTCTATATACATTGATGTTATTATAAAAATTTTACAACCATATTATTTATTTTATCAATCCTATGAATGAAAAAGTCACCACATTTGCGTACGTACGGCTTACCGTCTCCATGTCATGGTGTAGTTTGTTATTCAAAAATTTCATCATTTAGATGGGTATAGTAATGAGTATAAATGATATAAATAATAAATATAAAATTATTATTATTCTTTATATATGTTATTTTATACAATTATATATTATTTTAATATCAAAAGAATGATATCATCACTCGTGCATACGTACGGACTACTATCTCCACGAACACGATGAGATTCATTTTCCATTATTAACTATTCAAGTATGATTATAAAGTATATATAATAAATAATCATGAATTATATTACATAATAATGATACTTTATTTATGTAAATATATTTTTCATTTACTTAATTCCATTCAATTCAATAAGGAAACAAAAACATCGTTCATGCGTACGTACGGCCTCCCGTCTCTATGAACGGTGTATTCTATTCTGTTTATTGATCTATCATATATATTTATATGCTGAATATATATTATATTTAAATCATGTATTGCATTATATAATTAATAAAATCAGGATATAATTATTAATATCAAGAACAACAAGTCAAAACACGTATGATAAATGAACCGATTTTACCCAAAATGCTTCTTTGACATTGAATTTACAAAAGAACGGGTAATATACGGTTATAAGTGAACCATATATGATATCATAACAATGAATATGATTCTGTAATAAGTAAATGACATTATTTAAATCATTATACAAGAGGTTAGGATATGTATGAAGCATATCAGACCTCATGTAATGGATAATTATTCCAATCTTGTTCTTAACCGAGATTGTTTATTTGTAAGTATTTACTGGGGTTACATATTTCATCCATGTCCATAAAAATGTTTTTTATAAAGTATTTAATATTATTCCATGTATTTTTAAATTCATGTTTATCCCTCTTTGACTTTTACATTGTGTTATGTAAGGAATAATTCTTTTGTTTACCATACGTGTAACTTTTTGACTTTTCCGGCAAAAGTACGCGGAGAATGTTTTATTAACTTATACGGCGTGAACAGATTTTTATGATTTCATAACTCCTTATTTAACTAAATCTTCCTCTACAATATTTCATGATTATTATCAAAAAAATACTTTGCTTTTAAAATTTCATTTCATTTTTTGAAAAGAAAATGACTTTGAAGAAGAAAGGATGTTTTCCTCAAAATTCATTTCAAGTGTTTTGTCAAAACTATTTTCCTTCTAAGATGACATTATTTAGTATGATTATTTTTCATGTATAATGTCTCAATTATTTACATGGTTTTATTCTTTTTATTATGAAGTTATATCCATTTGTTTTATATGAATTATGTTATGATGGAATGATGTTTTATGAAACCCATTTTATTCTTTGGGGTATGATGAATGATTTGTGTTTATTTTGGGGAACAAGTAAGAATGATTTTATTATAAGATGGGTGGGACCTATATCTCCCTCCAATTAATTGGTAAGGATTTATATCTCATGAGATAAACATGCCTGGAAGGGCAAGTGAAATCTGCTTTAGTAATATAGGGCTGGAACGACTAATAAAACTGGTTCAGTAATGGACTTTGTCAACTAAGATGGTCTTGGAAGCAATGTCATGGAAACTATAGAAATCATAACATGTACTCATTGGATTCCACAATTACATGTTTTATTCCAAAGCTATTTTATCTTGATTAATGTTCCATTATGATATATGCCTTATGTACTGCCATGTTTTATGTCATTGCTCAAGATTTTGATGTTTAGATTTTATGCTCATGTTTTTACATTGAAATGTTTATGGATTGTTTTATGTTCTCCATGTTTACCCTTACTGAGCATTTGATCTCACCCTTTTTATGTTTTCTTTTCCCTAATATATAAATGAAATTTTTAGGTAAAACAAAAAGGGGGATAACTTTATGGGAGATGTTGATGATCTTTCACCATGATTAGAAATTTTTTTCTGAGTTTCCAAAGACACTAAACTAATAAGGTCTTTGGGAATTTTTTTTGTCACGTATTAAGTATTCCGAAAAAGTAATGTAATATCAATTTATGTTAATCTTTGGGTCTTTACCATTACCATGGAAACACACACACAAATTATATGTTCTTAATCAATCAAATATGAAGTGGTCTATTGTTTAACAAGGAAGAATTAATATTTTGGTGATGAAAAAAAATAATGAAGAAGATGATTTATATGAGATATATATTTCTGGGGAAATATTAATGGATAATATTGATGAGTACTGTAACGACCCAAAGTTTTTCAATGGAAATTATTTTCTTATAATTATAAAATCCCAGGAAAAAACAATATAATGAACTACTAAGTGCTAAGTGACCTCTAAACATAAGTTTTTCACTTATATGTTTTGAATTTCAAAAATCCAACATACACGGTTGTGTTCAAGATGTTTTTTGGAGTCTAATGAAACAAAAATATTTTTTGGTGAATAGTAACCAAACCTTATGAATAGTAACATACCCTTATGAATAGTAATATGACCTTTATGAATAGTAAATCATCCAACATAAGAGTAGCCTTACCCATGAATAATTAAATAATATTTTGACATCATAGAAAGTGACAATTCGACCTTAGTAAACGTTTTGGTCCAAAATAATTAATTCTAATTAATTAATTAATTTAAAAGAAAATATGTTTTTTTAAAATGTGTTCATTAATTATCAAATCAATGTCTTATTGTTTTTAGATAATTTTATAAGACCCAACGTAATTTCTGAAAGAACTATAAAATAATATTTAATTTTGAAAACTGTTTTTTAAGTAAATTATGATTTTAATTAAATATTATACTAATAATATTTAGAAAATTCTTTCTGAAAAATGGAATTCATTTTTGGGATCCTTGACCGCATAGGAGTTGTGACCTATCATCTTGCACTTCCACCAAATATGGATCAATTTCATGATGTGTTTCATGTATCACTACTGAGGAAGTACATACCAGACCCCTCACATATACTAAACTCAGAGTTGGTGGAGCTGGAAGATGATCTCTCCTATGAGGAGCAGCCAGTAAAGATTCTGGATCGGAGAGATAAGGTTCTAAAAAACAATACAACCAATCTTTACAAAATTTTGTGGAGGAACCACATGTTTGAGGAAGCAACTTGGTAACCAGAAGAGGCAATAAAG
Source organism: Viscum album (assembly GCA_963277665.1). Classification (NCBI taxonomy): domain Eukaryota; kingdom Viridiplantae; phylum Streptophyta; class Magnoliopsida; order Santalales; family Viscaceae; genus Viscum; species Viscum album. The sequence goes on along the minus strand of OY728141.1, from coordinate 1,245,677,232 downwards.
GAGAAGTACCATCAACTGTTTGTGTAAAGTGAAATTTCAGGGGTGAAATTTCCTAAGGGGGGAAGAATGTAAGGACCCAAAGTTTTTCAATTGAAATTAACTTCTTATAATTATAAAATCACATTAAAATACAACATAATTAACTAATACATGTCATGTTACCTCTAAACATCAGTTTGTCACTTATATATTTTGAATTTCAAAAATCTGACATACACTGTTGCGTTCAAGATGTTTTTTGGAGTCTACTGAAACAAAAATATTTTGTTGGTGAATAGTAACCTACCTTATGAATAGTAACATACCCTTGTGAATAGTAATATGACCATTATGAATAGTAAATCATCCAACATAAGAGTAACCTTACCCATGAATAATTAAATAAAATTTAGACATCTTCGAAAGTGACAATTCGACCTTAGTAAACGTTTTGGTCATAAATAATTAATTATAATTAATTGATTAATTTAAAATAAAATATATTTTCTTAAAATGTGTTCATTAATTATCAAATCAATGTCTTATAGTTTTTAGATAATTTTATAAGACCCTACATAATTTCTGAAAGCACAATAAAATTAGTTTTAATTTTAAAAACTATTTTTTAATTAAATTATGATTTTAATTAAATATTAAATTAATAATAATTAGAAAATTATTTTTGGAAAATGGACATAATTTTTGGATTCTACACGTCAAAAAATGGTTGGGGTAAATTTTTGGGATTTTTCTGAAATACTTGAATTTTTGGGGAATAGTAAAATACATTAATTTACCATATAAATATATTAAAATTAAAACCCACTATTCCTGACATCACAAGTGATTTAAGCACCCAAATCTCGAAATCACATGCCTTATTTACTATTATTGGTCAATGGATTACTCACTATTCCTTGTATTAGGGGAAATTGATAAACTAATGAATTTTATATTAAAGAAACCCCTCTCCCTCCACTATAAAAAGTACCCTTCACACCCTCATTTACACACACATCTCAAGATCCAATCCTTCTCTAAAATCTACCCAAACCTCTTCCCTAGACACTCTCCCACGTCCAAGATCTGCTGGTCTCATCAAAAGACCAAGCCTAGCTTTTTTAAATAGGATCTCAAGAGGAGGATTTAAGAGGTAATTTCTCTCCCTCCTCTCCTTTATTTTTCTTTCATGTTCATGTTCATTTCTTGATATATCCCCATATATCTTCATCAAAATGGTATATTACGTCCATTATGATACATATACTGAAATTTTATGATGCAAATATCATCCAACCCTCTTTCCCTCTTCCTTTTATTTTATTAAAAAGAAGGTTGTTCGCGAGGTGTTAATTTATCCCTTTCAAGGATGACATGCTTTCTTCTTCCATTTCTACCTTCAGATCTGGTCATGAAACCATTTTTATGGTTTAACCAGAACATTTTATATGCATTATCTCCTATTTAATTTTCTTTAACTAACTTATTACCATATTACTAAGTGATAAGTTAAAACAAGTTATTTGTGATCGAAAAACCGCCCAAATTAACCCAAATAATCATTATTTAATTATTATCTAATGATTCATCCACATGGATATAATTTGATTCATTATAAGTTAATTAAAACTCTTGTAATATCGTTTATAAAATTTAATATCAGTTCTGGATGTTTACCCACGTTCTACCCAAACATCAATTTAAGAATACATGTGAACTACTCAAGAAAACCATGAAAACAAACATTCCCGAATAATGTTTTTAAACTCTATAACTCATCCAAAGGCACATAAAATCCCAAAATGAAAACATAATTAGCCATATTAATTGAAACAAGGTTTTGGTTTTCTAATTAATGAATATAATTTCATTATACAGGATATTAAAGAGAAGGAATCATTCATATATAAGGTAAGGGGAAATCTCGAACCCGATTTTCTTCCTTCGGGTTCTCCCTCTTTCACTCCATTTTTGTTATGGTTACTCCATAAAGATCATTTTTCCATCATTGCCTTTAATTTTTTGGGATATAAATGTTTTCAATGGTTTTTATTTAAACAAAATGTTTTTCAAAAGAACTCCTCTTTTAAGAACACCCCTTTTACTTCTCACTCAAAGTGGACGGTTCTTTTAACATATATGTTAATCCCTCTTTATTTTTGGAACCCAATGTAAAGACCTATAAATTTCAAGGAAATTTTTTTCTTAATTTTCTTTGGAATTTTTCAAGAACGCAGTTTCTGATGGCACCTGATTCTGAGGCCCGGTGTGCCCGGAATCATTTTACGAAGTTTGGCTCGGGTACGTTTAGTGAACGGACGAGCGGGTTTTTCTAACTTTTGAACCGGTGCCCGGAATCGAATTCTGAGGACACCGATGAAATCGCAGCGCCGGTATTCGCTTAGAAATGCCTCTTCCGGAGTTGCGTTTTCTCGGGTGTGGTTTTTAATTTTCAGGCTTAAAGTTAAGAAATAAAATAATTTTTATGACAACTTTATTTTATTTCACTTAAGCCACTTGGAAGCCACTTGAAGCCACTTAAAGGAGGCTTAAGCCGAGTTGATCCGGATAGGATTCTATCCAAAAATATCCTACCCCCTTGGTAGGATATTTGTGAGGTGGGGCCCGCACGAGCCCCGCCGTTTCTTTCCGCTAAGTAACGCACCCGCGAAAACCCATCATTATGAAAGTCAACTGACGCGTTTTCTTAAATTCTTAACGCACCATTTAATTGGGTGGTTTATTTCGTGAATTAAATGGGTGGTTTCTTTCGTTGAATTAATTCAACGAATTGATGGGTCGTTACTTACCTTTTTCGTTTGTTGGCGTAATAATAAAATAAGACCAACATGACTTTTTGGAGGATTACTCGTTGGGAGGTTTGTCAGAGTTCTTGAGCCTTCATCCTCCTTCGCGAAGAACGCGAAGAACGCGAAGAACACGAAGAACGCCGGCCTCCGACGAAGAACGCCGAACCCATGGAAGTCGACGACGCGACGTCGTGTTCCGCGACGCCGACGTTCCCTTCCTGAAACGTTCTTTTGCGACGTATCTCCCTCCGCAACGAGTCTTCGATCAGCTGTTTGAGGTAAGAGACTTCGGGATTCTCTTAAATATCCCTTATGTTTTTTTTAATAAAACACGGATTTAATTTTATATAATTAAATTAAATCTATTGTTTCTTGGTCTGTTGAGTTCGCCGACTCAACGCCGGATTCCGCGACGACGCGACGCCCTTCCGCGACGACGCGACGATCCCCCCCTTCCGCGACGAACAAATCCGCGAAGAACGTCCGTTCGATGACGACTACGAGGTAGGGATTTTATTTTGGGAAATGCCCTTATTTCCCGTGTTGTTTCCGTTCAAGAATGAAGAACCCAATTCATAAAACAATTTTATTTCATTAAAAATTGTTTTCGGATATGTATTCATGTGTTGATTGTATTTCTCCCGTTGTTTATCTCTAATGCAGAGGGTGCGGGCCAAACGAACACGGCCCGACAACCCTCCGACGTTCTTCGTTGTTGTTCGGATTTGACGGGCGATGACGGAATGTGCTGCAACTGAATTTTGAGGATTCCGCAGTGAAGAACGAGTCCCGGGAGGAGCAGTGGCACAGACGGGAACAGAATCGGACCACCGGAGCGACTCCGGGGGCCCGCGGAAGCCGCCGGCGGTGCGGGTCGCCGGAGCGGCGGCGCACCGCCGGACAAGGCCGCCGCAGCAGAAGCCGCGGCGGCGGCACTCGTGGACCCGCGACCCCGCGGGTCTGGCGTTCACGGGACGTGGCTGAAGCCGCGTCCGGTTGTCCGGGGCGACACCTCGCGGGTGCCGCGGGGTTGTCCCGCAGGGGCGGCGGCTCACCCCCGCGTCGCTCGGGTTGTCCAGGGCGACACCCCGTGGGTGCCGCGGGGGTGTCACATGGGGGTGTCATGCGGGGGCGGCGGCTCCCCCCTGCGTCGCTCGGCCGAGCCGGGCCGGACCGGGTTCGGCCGACCCAGGGGGGGTCGGGCCGGGTCGACCCGGGCCCGGGCCCGGGCCCCCCGTCTTTGGACCGTTTTCGGTCAAATGCCAGTATCTTGAGCTACGAGCCTCCAAAGGACTATCCGCCAGCGGCAACGCAATCCTTGGATCGAGACGGTCATTTTGGTATATCTCACTCAAGGTTTCGGTATACTTTGAGATCGGCCGGGTTGGTTCGTACACGAAACCAACCGGGCCCTCGGAGCGGAACGCTCATATCTTGAGCTACGGACGTCTGATTGACGTGTCGTCAGCTTTGTTGAATTCCTCTAAGTGAGACGGATCATTTGGCTCACTCCTCCCGATGTTTGGATGCAGTTGGAGTACGGTTGGGTTGGTTTTGCCTTAAAAACCAACCGGGCCCCTGGGACGAAAAAGCCAATAACTCTCAGACCGGGCGCCCGATTGACGCGCCGTCTGCGACGTGGAGTTTCTGTTGACGATACGGAACTTTTGGATACATCAACTTCGGACTTTGTGACAGTTGATGTATCGGCCTCTCAGCTCATGGATCGGACCCTCCCGAACGAGCTTGTTATGTGCGGGAACCCTAGAGATGGCTGCGACTGCTACTTCGACAGCGACGACCCTGCAGAGATCCTCAGTGGACTGCGGCGACGACCGTGCATTGATCCTCAGTGGACTGCGATGACGACTGTGCAAAGATCCTCAGTGGACTGCGATGATTACAACACTCAGCGATCCTACGTGGATCAGTGCTACAGGTCCTGTGTGGGCCCGATCCTGTGTGGGTCTGATCCTGTGTGGGTCAGCGCTCAGCGGTTCTGTGTGAGCCAGCGCCTACAGGTCCTGTGTGGGCCCGATCCTGTGTGGGTCATTACGGGGGTTAGTTACCTGTCGATCCTTTGTGGGTCCGACGACTTAGATGGATCAGTGATCATCTTTATCGTCATCCGAAGAAGTATACCTGTGTGAGCTGAATCCTGAGTTACTCTCCTTTGTGGATTGTGTTGAGCTATCTTGTGTGGATTTACTCTTTACTCTCCTTTGTGGATTGTGTTGAGCTATCCTGTGTGGAATTACTGTTTACTCTCCTTTGAGGATTGTGTTGTGTTATCCTGTGTGGGTATAGGTTTTTCTTTCCTATGTGGACTGGGTTGTGCTTGGGCTCGGACGTTGGAGCCGAACGGGAATTGATGACTTAGGTATATGTATGGGCATATACCTAAGCGGTGTCGGTTGTTACTTCGTGATTGTATCTTTCCTTGTGTTTTAACCTTTGTGGATTTTGGGAGACCTTCGGGGGTCTCAGGGTCCCTACTGAGTAGCTTATACTCACCCCTGCACGGGCTGTGGCCACACTACGTTGTGTTGGTTGCAGACGACGGACAGCGCTGATCGTGGTGGAGGCTTGCGGAGCAGGACGGTACATGGAGGTGGACCACTGGGCGGGACGTACTCGGAGCGGTCAGGTGGACCCGAGGAGCTGTGGAGGCTATCTATACCCACCCTTCAAGTGGGACTTCTAGAGGACGGCTCGACGCTGCGGCTTTTCCTTTCAGTTGCTGTTTTTCCTTTCAGTTGTACTTTACAGTTGGGCTTGTATTTCTGGCCCCTTTTACTTTCAGCACAGCTTGTACAGTTTTTACTCAGTGTTTACTTCTCCGCTTGCTTACTCTGTGGTGCTTGTTTACTTTTCAAAGGCAATACCTTCCCTTTTGTTGGGATTTACGCCTTGGTGCTAGTCGCCAGCCCCTGGCCTATGGAAGGCGGGCTTGGGGTAGTCACGGCACGGGCCCCGAGGACGGGTCGTGACAAATTGGTATCAGAGGTGGTCGGTTCTACCGCAGACTCTAATCTTTCTTCTATGTGAAGCAACAGTGTTTAGCATATTGGTTGTGGTTATTAGTCCAGGGAGTCCAGTGTTGGTGCGGCGGCCGACGTATCCATACACCAGGACCCTGACTTCTGATTTCCGAATTAATGCACGAAAACATTGATTGCATGTGTGTTTCAAGTTTTCTTTGTGATTACTTGTGTCAGCTCACCAGGTATACTGTTCTGACCTTGGCACACTTGTTTCCTTTTCAGGATGGCCCCACGACGGTAGCCAGCTAGGGTTCCGAGAGTAGAGCGCGACGACAGCCCGCCGAGCGACGAGGCCTCGGTACAGGGCCCGTTGACAACAGAGGCATCGGCGATACCTTTACCCGCCGAGCAGCCGATTCTTCCAGTGTTGATCACTGACGATGCACGTCACCTCGGAGCTCTGCACGAGTTCCAGCGCCAGCGGCCACCCAGGTTCCGTGGGGAGACGGACCCCCAGCCAGCCGAGGACTGGCTGGAGGCGGTCGTCCGAGTTTTCAGGCTAGTGAGGACACCAGCAGACCTCATGGTGATCCTCGCGGCGAGCCTACTGCACGCAGCAGCAGGACGATGGTGGAGCTTGATTCTCCAGGTACACGATGAGGCCTCCCTTATCTAGACAGACTTCTAGAGCCTCTTCCGCTCAGATTTCGTCCGGGACACCCTCTGTGCGGTGCGCATTCAGGAGCTTCTTCAGCTGCGGCAGGGCAGCTTGACGGTCGCCCGGTACGCGGCGAGGTTTACTGATCCTTCTCGCTACTCGACCGACATGGTACGGGACCCCTTCTTCCGGGCCCGGACCTTCGAGCAGGGATTGAGACACGAGATCAGGGCATCGCTGATCTCCCTCAGCATCCCGACTCAGGCAGGAGTACTAGAGCGAGACCTTCTGATCGAGAGTTTTCTTGTTGAGTCTGCTTCAGCAGTGAGACCTACCGCAGGGCGGCAGGTAGCGGAGTCTTCGGCAACAGGTAGCCGACGGATGACTCAGGGTTCCAGGCAGACCAGACCTTCCGGCAGACGACCTCGGGACACTGGCTCAGCAGTACGGGGCACACAGCGCGGAGCCAGTCTTCCGAGAGGCAGGCAGTGCTACGCCTGCGGCGGGCAGGGACACATGGCTCATGACTGCCCGACCCGCCGTACCGAGGAGCAGCAGACGGTGGAGGGGCCACCTAGGCAGAGGCAGAGGGTTGACCGTGGCGGTCCGCTGGGACGAGGCGGACGAGGCAGAGGAGCTGGCCGAGCAGCAAGTGGTGGGCGACGCTTTGAGGCTCTGCCACCACCACCACCAGGAGGTCCGCCCTGACCACAGGGAGCTGTCGGGCAAAGACAGGCACAACTCAAGGCAGTGGAGGCCTACGACCAAGGCGCGCCAAAGATGATTCGAGGTACGATCTGTGTCTATTCCACCCTTCCTGCAGTTCTTATAGACACAGGAGCGATTCACTCTTTCATAGCCACTGCCCTTGTTCAGAGCTCAGAGATTCCGACAGAGACGTTGGCTCGATCCTTACGGCTAGAGACCCCTACGGGAGCAGACTCGAAGATTACGCACTGGTTCCGGCAGTGTGAGATTACTCTAGGAGGTGAGAGCTTCGGCTGGGATCTTCTTGTAGTAGCGTCGAGGCCTTACGACATCATCTTGGGAATGGATTGGTTATCTACAGTCCATGCTCAGATTGACTGCATTAGGCGCAAGGTGCGATGTGTGCGCACCGACGGGAGCAGGTTCACCTTCACCGGCGAGAAAGGAGCCTTCGCAGCACAGGATGGACTCACGCAGAGGAGAGGGCATCCCATCACTCATAAGTTGGCTAGCCTCATCCTTGGAGCAGTTGACGTGCAGAGTCCTAGTTTTCCTGCAGTGGTGGATCAGTATGCGGACGTCTTCCCCGATGACATTCCAGGGCTACCTCCTCGCAGAGCCGTAGACTTTTACATTGATATGTACCCCGGGACAGCCCTGATATCCACTCCAGCATATCGGATGGCCCCCGCCGAGCTTCGAGAGCTACGGGTAGAGTTGGAGGACTTGCAGGGCAAGGGGTTCATCTGACCCAGTGTTTCACCCTGGGCTTCGCCGATATTGTTCCCCAAGAAGGCGGACGGGAGCTTGCGACTGTGTGTCGATTATCGTCGCCTGAACCAGGTGACAGTGAGGAACAAGTATCCTCTACCGAGGATTGATGACCTATTCGATCAGCTCAATGGATCACGGTGGTTCTCAAAGATAGACCTCAGGTCAGGCTATTATCAGCTCAGAGTTTGAGACGAGGATGTGCAGAAGATGGCCTTCAGGTGTCGGTATGGCCACTATGAGTTCTTGGTTATTCCTTTCGGTGTAACCAAAGCTCCAGCAGTGTTCATGAGCCTCATGAACAGGGTATTCCAGCCATACCTCGATCTATTTTTCGTGTTCTTCATCGACGACATTTTGGTTTACTCGACCATGGAGGAGGAGCACGCCTACCACTTGCGGGTTGTACTAGACACACTCCGAGAGCACCAGCTTTATGGAAAGCTCTCGAAGTGCCAGTTCTGGTTACGTGAGGTCCACTTCTTGGGGCACGTCATTTCTGAGGTGGGATTTGCAGTGGATCCCGCGACGATCAAGGCAGTGCTAGCTTGGGAGCACCGAGGAGCGTGACAGAGGTGCGGAGTTTCTTGGGCCTAGATGGATACTATCGGAGATTCGTGCCGGACTTCTCCAGAGTTGTGGCGCCACTCTCAGTGTTGACGAAGAAGGGGAAACCCTTCGTGTGGTCAGACAGATGTCAACAGAGCTTCCAGGAGCTGAGAAAAAGATTGACCAGCGCACCTATCTTGAGGTTGCCTGAGGAGGGAGTTGGATACGTAGTCTACTGCGATGCATCAGGGACCGGACTCAGATCTGTCCTGATGTAGGAGCGGGCAATTATCGCCTACGGATCACATCAGTTGAGGCCGCATGAGCAAAACTACGCTACCCATGACCTAGAGTTAGCCGCAGTGGTCTTCGCTCTGAAGACATCGCGGCACTATCTGATGGGCGAGCACTTTACAGTCTTTTCTGACCACCAGAGTCTCAGGTACATCTTCTCTCAGAAGGACCTAAACCTGAGACAGTGGTGATGGCTCGACTTCCTACAAGACTATGACTTTGAGATAGTCTATACTCCTGGGAAGGGGAACGTGGTAGCCGTTGCCCTGAGTTGGAGGACGGACATCCAGCTACTTGAGGAGGCGACATAGCAGCTAGCCGCTTTGCAGATATCCTTCGTGGATAGAGACGGAGCAGCCTTCCTTCAGTATCTCACCGTCTCTCCTCCACTTCTACAGCGGGTCAGAGAGGCTCAGCATGGGGACGCCGACTGTGAGACACGGCGTGCACAGATATCCTCAAGACAGGCACCTGATGGTTTCTCCCTTGAAGGAGATCATGACGTCCTTTTCAGAGGACGTACCCTGGTACCAGTCACTTTATGAGAGGAGGTGCTGAGAGAGTTTCACACTTCTCCTTTGGCGGTACATCCTGGAGTGGCGAAGATGTACCAGGATCTCAGACGACAGCACTGGTGGCCGGGCATGAAGAAGGTTGTGGAAGAGTTCGTTTCACGGTGCCTCACCTTCCAGCAGGTGAAGGCAGAGCATTAGGTACTAGCAGGCTTGGTACAGCCCTTGGAGGTCTCGGAGTGGAAGTGGGACGGCATATCTATGGACTTCATGACTGGACTTCCACGCACTTCTAGAGGTCACGACTCCATTTGGGTGATTGTTGACTGACTCACCAAGTCGGCACACTTCTTACCCATCCGAGAGCAGGGCTCAGTGGAGAGCTTGGGGCGTCTCTACGTTCAAGAGATTGTACGGCTTCACGGTGTGCCATTGACTATCATCTCCGATCGGGACGCTCGCTTTACTTCCCAGCTTTGAAAGGGGTTGTAGGAGGCATTTGGGACGCGGCTACGTCTGAGCACCGCCTTTCACCCTCAGACGGATGGTCAGACAGAGATGACCATTCAGACTCTCGAGGACATGCTCCGCGCATGTGTCCTCGACTTTGGTCGCAGCTGGGAGGACCACCTACCCTTGGTGGAGTTCGTGTACAACAACAGTTACCACTCCACCATCGGGATGGCACCCTACGAGGTGTTGTACGGTTGGCCTTGCAGATCTCCTTTGTGCTGGACAGACCCTGGGGAGTCAGCACTGGTGGGACCAGAGATGGTCCAGGCCACGACAGAGAAGGTCCAAGTCATCCAGGAGCGGATGAGGACAGATCAGAGCCGGCAGAAGTCATATGCTGACAGGAGGCGAAGGCCACTAGAGTACAAGGATGACGACCACGTCTTCTTGCGGGTCTCACCTCGACGTGGTTTACGGAGATTTGGCCGAGGCGGCAAGTTGTCTCCACGCTTAATCGGGCCTTTCCAGGTCCTCAACAAGATTGGCGAGGTGGCTAATCGCCTGGCTCTACCACCTCATTTGCACCGGGTGCACGACGTCTTCCATGTATCTCAGCTGAGGAGATACGTGCACGACCCGACACACATCATTGACTATGGGGAGATAGACGTGGATGATGGGGCGACTTTTGCGGAGGTCCTGGTGGAGATAGAGGATCGACAGGAGCGGGTCCTACGTGGGTGATCGATTCTTCTTGTGCGCATCAGATGGCAGCACAGGAACCTCCAGGAGAGCACATAGGAGCGGGAGGCTCAGATGCGTGCTCAGTACCCACATTTGTTTCCCTAGCTTATGATGTATCTTTATGGGGACGTAAATCCCTAAGGTGGGAGTAATGTAAAGACCTGTAAATTTCAAGGAAATTTTTTTCTTAATTTTCTTTGTAATTTTTCAAGAACGCAGTTTCTGACGGAACCTTATTCTAAGGCCCGGTGTGCCCGGAATCATTTTCCGAAGTTTGGCTCGGGTACGTTCAGTGAACGGACGAGCGGGTTTATCTAACTTTTGAACCGGTGCCCGGAATCGAATTCTGAGGGAACCGATGAAATCGCAGCGCCGGTATTCGCTTAGAAATGCCTCTTCCAGAGTTGTGTTTGCTCGGGTGTGGTTTTTAATTTTCGGGCTTAAAGTTAAGAAATAAAATAATTTTTACGACAACTTTATTTTATTTCACTTAAGCCACTTGGAAGCCACTTGAAGCCACTTAAAGGAGGCTTAAGCTGAGTTGATCCGGATAGGATGCTATCCAGAAATATCCTACCCCCTTGGTAGGATATTTGTGAGGTGGGGCCCGCACGAGCCCCGCCGTTTCTTTCCGCTAAGTAACGCACCCGCGAAAACCCGTCATTATGAAAGTCAACTGACGCGTTTTCTTAAATTCTTAACGCACCATTTAATTGGGTGGTTTATTTCGTGAATTAAATGGGCGGTTTCTTTTGTTGAATTAATTCAACGAATTGATGGGTCGTTACTTACCTTTTTCGTTTGTTGGTGTAATAATAAAATAAGACCAACATGTATTTTTGGAGGATTACTCGTTGGGAGGTTTGTCAGAGTTCTTGAGCCTTCATCGTCCTTCGCGAAGAACGCGAAGAACACGAAGAATGCGAAGAACGCCAGCCTCCGACGAAGAACGCCGAACCCGTGGAAGTCGACGACGTGACGCCGTGTTCCGCGACGCCGACGTTCCCTTCTTGCAACGTTCTTCTACGACATCTCTCCCTCCGCAACGAATCTTCGATCAGCTGTTTGAGGTAAGAGACTTCGGGATTCTATTAAATCTCCCTTGTGTTTTTTTAATAAAACACGGATTTAATTCTATATAATTAAATTAAATCTATTGTTTCTTGGTCTGTTGAGTTCGCCGACTCAACGCCAAATTCTGCGACGACGCAACGCCCTTCCGCGACGACGCGACTATCCCGCCCTTCCGCGACGAACAAATCCGCGAAGAACGTGCGTTCGATGACGACTACGAGGTAGGGATTTTATTTTTGGAAATGCCTTTATTTTCCATGTTGTTTCCGTTCAAGAATGAAGAACCTGATTCATAAAACAATTTTATTTCATTAAAAATTGTTTTCGGATATGTATTCATGTGTTGAATGTATTTCTCCCGTTGTTTATCTCTAACGTGGAGGGTGCGGGCCAAACGAACACGGCCCGACAACCCTCTGCCGTTCTTCGTGGTTGTGCGGATTTGACGGGCGATGACGGAATGTGCCGCAACTGAATTTTGAGGATTCCGCGGTGAAGAACGAGTCCCGGGAGGAGAAGTGGCCCAGACGGGAATAAAATCGGACCACCGGAGCGACTCCGGTGGCCCGCGGAAGCCGCCGGCGGCGCGGGCCGCCGGCGCGCCGTCGGACAAGGCGGTCGCGGCAGAAGCCGCGGCGGCGGCACTTGCGGACCCGCGGCCACGCGGGTCCGGCGTGCGCGGGACGCGGCTGAAGCTGCGTCCAGTTGTCCAGGGAGACACCCCGCGGGTGCTGCGGGGTTGTCGCGCGGGGGCAACGACTCCCCCCCACGTCGCTCGGGTTGTCCAGGGCGACACCCCGCGGGTGCCGCGGGGGTGTCACGCGGGGGCAGCGGCTCCCCCCCGCGTCACTCGGCCGCTCGGCCGAGCCGGAACGGGCTGGCTGAGCTAGGCTGGTCCGACAGGCCGGGCCGCGCCCTGGCCGGGCCGGACCGGGTTCGGCCGACCCAGGGGGGTCGGGCCGGGTCGGCCCGAGCCCGGGACCCCGTCTTCGGACTGTTTTCGGTCAAATGCATGTATCTTGAGCTACGGGTCTCCAAACGACTCGCCGCCAGCGGCAACACGATCCTTGGATCGAGACGGTCATTTCGGTATATCGCACTCAAGGTTTCGGAATACTTTGTGTTCGGCCGGGTTGGTTCGTACACGAAACCAACCGGGCCCTCGGAGCGGAACCCTCATATCTTGAGCTACGGACGTCCGATTGACGTGCCGTCAGTTTTGTTGAATTCCTCTAATTGAGACGGATCTTTTGGCTCACTCCGCCTAAGGTTTGGATGCAGGTGGAGTATGGTCGGGTTGGTTTTGCCTTAAAAACCAACCGGGCCCCTGGGACGAAAAAGCCAATAACTCTCAGACCGGGCGCCCGATTGACGCGCCGTCTGCGACGTTGAGTTCCTGTTGACGATACAGAACTTTTGGATACATCAACTTCGGACTTTGTGACAGTTGATGTATCGGCCTCTCGGCTCGTGGAGCGGACCCTCCCGAACGATCTTGCTATGTGCGGGAACCCTAGAGCTGGCTGCAACTACTACTTCGACAGGGACGACCGTGCAGAGATCCTCAGTGGACTGCGGCGACAACCGTGCAGAGATCCTCAGTGGACTGCGCCGACGACTGTGCAGAGATCCTCAGTGGACTGCGACGACTACAATACTCAGTGATCCTACGTGGATCAGTGCTACAGGTCCTGTGTGGGCCCGATCATGTGTGGGTCCGATCTTGTGTGGGTCAGCGCTCAGCGGTTCTGTGTGAGCCAGCGCCTACAGGTCCTGTGTGGGCCCGATCCTGTGTGGGTCATTGCGGGGGTTAGTTACCTATCGATCCTTTGTGGGTCCTATGACTTTGATGGACCAGTGATCATCTTTATCGTCATCCGGAGAAGTATACCTGTGTGAGCTGAATCTTTAGTTACTCTCCTTTGTGGATTGTGTTGAGCTATCCTGTGTGGATTTACTGTTTACTCTCCTTTGTAGATTGTGTTGATCTATCCTATGTGGATTTACTATTTACTCTTCTTTGTGGATTGTGTTGTGCTATCCTGTGTGGGTATACATTTTTCTTTCCTGTGTGCACTCGGTTGTGCTTGGGCTCGGACGTTGGAGCCGAACGGGAATTGATGACTTAGGTATATGTATGGGCATATACCTAAGCGGTGTCGGTTGTTACTTCGTGATTGTATCTTTCCTTGTGGTTTATCCTTTGTGGATTTCGGGAGACCTTCGGGGGTCTCGGGGTCCCTACTGAGTACCTTATACTCACCCATGCACGGGCTATGCCCGCACTACGTTGTGTTGGTTGCAGACGACGGACAGCGCTGATCGTGGTGGAGGCTTGCGGAGCAGGACGGTACCTGGAGGTGGACCACTGGGCTGGACGTACTCGGAGCGGTCAGGTGGACCCGAGGAGCTGTGGAGGCTATCTGTACCCACCCTTCAGGTGGGACTTCCAGAGGACGGCTCGACGCTGCGGCTTTTCCTTTCAGTTGTTGTTTTTACTTTCAGTTGTACTTTACAGTTGGGCTTGTATTTCCGGCCCCTTTTACTTTCAGCACAGGTTGTACAGTTTTTACTCAGTGTTTATTTTTCCGCTTGTTTACTCTGTGGTGCTTGTTTACTTTTCAATGGAAATGCCTTCCCTTTTTTGGGGATTTACTCCTTGGTGCTAGTCGCCGGCCCCTGGCCTATGGAAGGCGGGCTTGGGGTAGTCACGGCACGGGCCCCGAGGACGGGTCGTGACACCCAAAGCTTATGAATGTGTTATTATGAGATGAAACCCATTCCATACCATGGTTTAGTTATGTACATTTTTTTGATATGTGTTCTATGTATAAATCATTATGATGATAATGTTATAATGTGATGGGTGCACCCGGAATTATATAGCGCAATATGAATGTTTCAATGGGACGGGTGCGCATAGTATTATACAACGCTCCAATGCAATGTGTAAAGTGATTAATCTCATTAGTAAATGTGAAATGATGTGTGAACAAGATGATAGCTTGGTTCACAAGTATTTGTGGTAGTTAACCACTAAGACATGATGTTTCATTTTTATGCATTCCAACATTTCAAGTCTTATATTTATGCTTCCTCTCATGTTCAGGATATTTTTCCCATGTTATGATTATGCTCACCCCATGCTATATTATTCTTATATATCCTCTTACTGGGATTCTAGATCACCCCTTTTGATTTATATCCTCAGGTGTCTATATTTATTAAGAATAAGACAAGTGCCAATAAGAAGCTAGAGAAGAAAAAATTAAATAAATGTTTATGCTTGATGTTGTAATTGTTACGTATGATCCTAGTTTTCTCAAGAAAATAAACCTTTAGATCCTCTATGTGTTATACTATTAGGGTGTTTATCTTTAAAATGATTTAATAGTAATGTAATAAAAGGTAGGGTCACTATAAGAACATCATAGACATGTATTTTCCATAAATAATGATCATAAAAAAGAATATGGGGAAAATCCCTTTGGGATTTCCGAATATTATAGGAAACATATATGTACTTCATGTGTAGTATTTAAAAATTCAAAAATGTTGGATATATTATTTTTAATTTTTAACATAAAACACATATTATAACTAATATGTAATTTTTTTTGTTTATATTATATTTTTTATTTTTTAAATTGTTCAAAATTTTATCAGAGAGATGTATTTTTATTAAATTTTCCTTAAGATTTATTTTCCTTTGTTTATTATTTTTTGTTTTGTTTGTATCTATTTGTAAAAATTATATTTTTGTGTAAAATTTGGATTTTTTCCTTTTCCTATATCATTTCACCCACATATCATTATTGTTGTAGGAATTTTAGTTAAATACATTAACAAACATGAATAAAAATATGTTTATTTATGTTTAATTTTTATGAGTTGATTTTATATTCTTATTTATGTATATTTATAATATTTTGAAATTTAAATTTATGTAATAAATTTGTGTCACGTTAATTTTTAGAATAATATCAAATCAGACATCAAAATCACCAGTAGATTCTGGAGAGGACCATACACACGCATCTATAATGAATCATAATCATCTTTTTACACAGGAACTATCTACTTCTATATGGAAGTGAAGACATCCATGGTTGTTAAATGTCATTGCACACGTATTCCAAAATTATCAGCTACCCATATTGAGGACCAGTTGATATCAGTTGAGTTTGTAGATAACAATATTCCCATGGGTATAAATTTAAAAAAAGTTATTACTTTTGATTAAATGCTAGCTCATTCCAATGTTAGTTATATGATTTGTGATTATAAAATTAAATAAAAAGGTGAATTATCTCAATTATTGGAAAAACATTGATAAAATCATTTGTTATTATTTTATTTATCTTGTAATTTGTTTACTAATATTAGTTTTTTTCACTTATTATATGATTAAATAATGTATACCTAAAACATGATAATTTAAGAAGAAATGTTTTTCCTTAGATGATATGAGAAAGAGGTATTTTAAATCAAATCTGACAATAGATTTAATTTTTGGCTAAATAAAAAATAAATTTCCATGTGATATATATAATGTTCTAGATGAACATACATGTTAATGGTTTATTGAATGTAGATGACAAGAATCATTTTTATTAACTGAAGAGTTGTATTTAAAAAGTTTTTATTATATTAATGATATTATTAAGTATTTATTATTCTTATTTTATGACTAATGAGGAGATATCATCATGAAATCCAATCCAAAAATTGTATACCCTCATATATTATCTTATGAAGGGTATATGTTTTTAGAATAGTAAATTATGGCTTAAAAAATCTGAAACAAAGAGTTGGGTCTTCCGAATCAATAGAGGGTCCCCCCCACTCAGCTAGTCATAAAAATATAATAGGTCTTGAATGAGAAAAAAGGGCCAACATATTATGTAATAATCAAGGGATATAGGTAATAGTATTGTAATAAGTTTTTTAAATTATTTATGTTACCTAAGTTTATTTAAATCCTAATATATTGTGATTCTATATTTATGTTTTTAGATATTATATTCTGAAATCCTTTGAATATTATATCACACCGGGGACCTTTATACCAAAGGGTTGCAAAGATATTTTAGATATTACATTTACAAAGCCCAAACACTCTAGCCGCATATGACAATATGTTGTAGGTGAATAGATAAAAATGTGTTTATACTTTCTAGAGATTATTCAAAGGACGATGTAAATAAAATGAAAATACAATCTTTAGAAGATATTGTTTAAGATATGGTAGAGAATATGGAGGATTTAATATGATATTTAGCATAGTTGATGTTTGCAAATATGGAAAAACAATTTCAATAAAATTATTCAACTCCTCCACCTTAGCCTGCATATCCCATTCTTCCACATCCTCATGCTTATTCTACTGCCACACATCCTCCTCCATAACATCCCTTTTAATGTGAATTAGATATTGAGAATCCCAATAATAATATTTTTTTTATATAGGATTATATAGTATATTGGGGATGTCGTTCATCATCAAGAAATAGATATATAGAATCATGTTGTCATTATAAAAGAAATTATAGATATATCCACAAGAGTACCATTTCATAAAGATTATGTGACTATAATTGGGAAAAGTGTCAACCATTTTATAGTTTTCCCATCTAAATTTAACTGAAAAATAAACAATTTAGTATGAATTGATTATATCCTTTATTTTATTTTTTTAAAATTTGTTTTAGCAGTTTAAATTTTATATAATTATATTTTTTTACATTAATCCATTAAAGGTAAAGGAACAATGTATTGAAAAGAAATTACATATTGTTATGATTTTAGATAGTATTTATTCTACACAAGATAGATTATCAACATACTCATCATTTTTATTGGAATTTTATAATCATTCAATGGATGATAAAATTATTGGGTGTAATATAACTAAGCTTATTTTAAGGAGATATATAAAAGAGCTTGTAACTAGAGATTTATTAGGCACCAACGTGAGGTACGTCTTTTCCATGAATGTATATTATCATATATCTAATAGTTATTTAAATTTATTTAAACTTAATACTTATGATTGTTTTGTAATTGGTATATTTATACACATTGAATTTAATATAATGTGTCATAAATATATAGATTTTTTGACCCATAATGTATTTCAAAAATAGTGAGGACAATGAATGATATAGAAATAATAGTATATATTGCTAAAATATTTCAAAATAATATAATTCCTATTGGGATGCTTCTTTATCATGAAAGGTATTTAAAATATATGTCATAAAATTTTATTTATCTTACCTAAATAACCACACATATTTTATGTATTGTATATTAGTCTCCATTTTATGTTGTGTGATATTTTTTCAAATAGATAAGAGAGCTTACTAGTTTTTCACTATTTGAGGTGATGTAGGATAAAATTTCAGCATAGTAGTTAACATGTAATTTTGATTATTTGGATACTTTTATATTATAATAAATTTTAATTTTATTTCATACATATCAGTTTCAATGTGGCCATCAGATTAATTTAGAGAGATAATAGGAAAGAAGAGTGCAAAGATCAAATATGTGAAAGGAAATGTGACTTCTCATATACAAATAAACCATTTTAGCTCAAATTATTTAATATGCTATTTTTAATTCAAATATTATTTTTAAATAGAATTATAATTATAAAAGAGTAAAGGAATGGGGATATTATGTTTTATTATTTAGGTTTGAAATAGTTTCAACTAAAACAGTTACCAAATTCCACTATATTTCATTTTATTTTAAGATTTATAATAATTTATTATATAATTATATTCAAAATATATGTTAAATACATTCCTTTAAATTTTTAGATTTCTCATGGCCCTATTTATTATAATCCAGAATAGAAAAATCACAAAAAAATATAATTTGAGGAAAAATTCATTAGTTTTATTTTGTTTTAGTTTATTTATTATATATATTGTAATGAATAATTTTCAAATTGTAAATGATAAATTTATTTGAATATATGATGTTTTTGTGTTCTACAGTGTTTTTTTATAGTTCATCTATTATACTTATGGGTGACTATGTGACAATTTGTTTTAAAATTTTTTTTTACATCATTTATTTGATAACCAAGAAAGAAATTAAAAAAAACTCCCACCCATTATACAAAAAATGAACAAAAAACGAACTTATAATATACTTTTAGAGTCCTTTTTCCATTCCACTCTTCTAAAAAAATTAATGTAAAAAATTGTTACACCATTTAATATAAAATTATTTTAAAATCATATTTAAAAAATACTATATTGATTTTTTGAGAGAACTGATGATAAACCCACAAAACCAATTAAAATATCATTTTCTAAACTTCTGTAAAATCCTAGAATTATTCAAACTGTATAATTGGTTTAAAAATGGCTAATAGAATGGGATTAATTAGAGATAAAGATTGTATCTCAATGATTGAATTTTTTTTGACTATAATTGGTTGATCATAAGTTCGTGATACAAAATAATTTTGAAATTTCATGACTATCATAAATGTAATTAGTTGGAAAAAGGTGAGGAAGAAAATCACTTACCATGATATATACATTATTAATGATTTAGGAATGTTCTTTAGAGCCTCAGAAACTCCAAAAAAATGTTATAAAGAGGGAAGAAGAGGATAAATCAATGTTCAATGTATGGGGATTGGATGAAATGTGGTAGATAGGTTGGTATTTATACGAAAATGAGGATAATTATATACTAATTTTTAAATATAGACCATAGAATTCTAGGTTGTAGAAAATTGAAAAGAGTTGTATAACCCATGGATTCAGCTCATGGTTTTGGACATTTAAGGCATGATTTTTTATTTTAACCTTGAGATAACTAAAATACAATATTTTATATAACTTTGGGAAAGAGAAATTAATATTTCCCAAAATTATTATTTTAAAAAGTATAATTTTCATTTGAGCCTTTGAAAAGATATGTATATGATTAGAAAATAATTTTTATTCAATATAATTCAATTTATTAATAAAATAACTTATTTTTATACATTATTCAGTTATTTTAACGATTAAATAATTCTTATATATTTTTGAAGTCATAAAGCATACCAAAAATATAAAACTATATTTTCACTATTTACATAAATAATAAATTATTTTAAAAAAATCCAAAAACATCACTCTAACTGAATCTAGATTTGATGGTTCCAAATATAATGATTAGTCTAAAAAATAATTTTCTAGATAAAAAATAATAATTTTAAATATAAATCCTTATTTATTGATAAATAACAACTTTTATGACCAAATAAAATTTCTAAAGCTTATAAAAATTAACTAGAAAATGATTAAATTCTATAATCATTTTATATAAATAAATTAAAGTTTATTAAAATAATTTTGAATAATAATTTTCATTTAACGTTATAATTGAAAAAATATATTTTTTTGAAAATACAATTATGTTTTTATTATATCCAAAAAACTATTTATCATATAAATTTGATATTCATGTTTACTTTGTTAAATATAATAATAATGAAAAATTTATTGAATAAGCCTCTATTTTATTTTTATGAATAAAACTACAATTTTATAATACTAAGATATAGATTCATAACCTCTTATTAAACTATATTACTCTATAATGTTAAGAACTTTAATGTCATCAAATTAATGGGGATGGCTTGGCTAACATAGATCTAGTGTCTATATCCACCTAATTAATATTCCCATGTAATATATTCTACTCATTCTTTAATTTTTGAATCACTAATTGAGCCCGGTCAATGGTGAATACCAATGACATAACCTCCCTTCCTAGTTTTGATAATTTTGATTCGAAAGATAAGACCGTACTTGTGGATTCCATCATTTCTCACTTATACATAAATATCTCTTGACATTTCCCTTTTATATACACTAATTATTACCGTAATATTATTACCAATTATTATAATTTCCAACGGTAATAGCGACCTATAGTCATATTTACCAATGGTATTATTTACAAGTAGCCATGTTGATCAATAGAAAGATCTTAAGAGACACTTTTTCCATTATTCCATATATGTATTCCACCATTATCATAGCTCAACATTAACTAATTATAAAGGTACTACACTTCCTTGATGATGTCTATGATATAAATAAATGTTCAATTTATTTTTAATATTCTCATAGAATGTGTGATATTGAATGGATAATTCATACCTATAGAGTTTATATTCATGTGTTCACTATTCATTTTATTTTATCTAACTTATTCATTTCTAGATGTAACAGTTAATATTAATTCATGATATATAAGTAAATGTAAAAACAACTTCTATATTATTTTTTTAAACATTGTAAAATAGTCATTTTGAAACATGAGTTCTTTTATTAACAAATAGAGAGGAATTATTCCATTACATAACCTACCCTGTAAGAAAATTCCCCATCAAAATGTTTATCTTTTAGTGTATTTATTACATATATTCTTCTGGATCCTTATTTTATTCTTCAAAATTGTGACTTCTCCAAGAGAGTTTCACAAGGGGGTTTATCTTATTCCTCTATACTTTGTCCTTTGATCATGAATCTGGATTAATTATTCTTCATTTGAAAGGTCGAGAACTAATTCAACTCCATTTTTGTCTAATATATGTGTTATAACTAATAGATACATTTTTAATAGGGATACATGAAAAACATAATGGGAAATATAATTATTTGGAAGTAGTTTTAATAGGTAAAAAACTAATCCAACATTAACCAGAATCTCAGATGGTCAAATGTAACTTTGACATGGTTTCCACTTCTTTCTAAATCTCATAACCACTTTCATTGATGATGTTATATGGAATACATAATCCATGGGTTCAAAATATAATTAATTATTTCAATTAATAGCATATATCTTTTCTCAAGTCTTGTGAGACATGGTATCTTTTTAGATCACATGTATCTTCTTCGTGGTGTCTTTCACATTGTTTAGTCCCAAAAAATATCCTTTTATAAATTTTTTCTATCATTTTGGAGTTCTTAAACACTACCTATAGATTAATTAATAAGGATCCATTTCAACACTTTAGTGAACGCTATTTTATAGTAGAATATATATGTGGAATATTTTAACCTGAAATTCCTTTAAAATCAAGTGAGATACACCATAACATGACATACAATGTCGAGATACTCCTCTCATATTTTCCATATGTTTTAGGATGATAGGTTGTACAAATTGTTACTTCAGTATTCATTGACTCTTTAAGGATCCTCCAAAAAATAATTAAATCTACGATCATGGTTTGGAATAATTGATATTGTTTCACTATGATGTCTCAATATTTTGTGAATATACAGACAAGTATGGCACTCAAGGGGGAAATACACTCATATAGCGATAAAATGGGTAGTCTTTTTTAGTCTACCAATGATTAACCATAGAAAATTATTCCCAATGGTTCTATTATCAAGGCTATTAATAAACACCAAACTCGTGTTTTCCCACTTCAATATAGATATGGGTAGTGGTTGCAGCACTCATTTGGTATGTTTTCACTCTACCTTCACTTGATAACATACTAATCATCTTATAATATTATCAACAATCTCCATTTCCATGTTATCCCACATATAAATATCACATATACCTCAATAATTTTTTTTTCTTTGATGAGTTATTGAGAAATCTGAGCTATGTGCTTCATCTATTATCTCTTTCCTTAACTATCTAAAATATGGGATATATAACCTTGTACCACACCTTAGTACTCACACTTGATCAATATTAATATAAACCCCTAAGATTTTAAAATAATTACATTATTTTTGATAGTTTAAATGACATTAGACACTGATATTATACGAAAATGTAACACCTTGAGTCTTTATGATATATTTAATTTTAATAAATTGAATTTCATCGATATCATTTTAACACATACTGTTGGGTTTTAACAAACAAGGATGTATTATAAATATTATTTTTTAAAGAACACCATTATAAATGATCCATTAAAATTTTGGTACAAATAGGACTAAAAAATTGAAAAAATATGTGTGAAGGTTTTATATAAATAAATTATATTAATAAACATGTACTAATTTTTTTTAAAGTCTTTAAATCATTCAAAAATAGTTTTTCTCAAAAACATTATTTCTTTTTGTGAAAAATCAATACATTTAATTTTTACACATTTAAAAAATTTATTTTTAAATTTAAAATTACTTTTTTGAAACAATATGTCAAATTTATCATTGGTTTAATTTGTAGGATTTTTCTGTAAAATATAATTTTTTGATAAAAAGTTAAATATACTAGTTTTTTTTAATAACTGCCTTTTCATTAAAATAATTTATAAGGTTACATTTGTTTTAAAAGGATTTAAAAGTAAAATTAGTTTAATAATATATTTATTATTCCAATTTAGTTTATTTTATTTAATTTCATATTGAATTGTTTTTGTTAAATGTTTTTATACTTATTAATATATTCTCTCTGGAAACCCGATTTTTCTTCAAGTCTATGGTTTAAATTTTAACTTCCATTTTTTCAATTATATTAATGGAATTATAAAAAATGGATTCCATATTTATAATAATAATAATCAATATTATATAAAATATTTAACTTCTTTTCTCATCCTAATGAATAGTAAAGCAAAAATAAAAATTAATTATCACAGTTAAGGTATAAACGGTTTTACTAGGGATTAAACTAAAAATATAAAGGTTAAAAATGACACAATACTTTTATAATTCCAATTTTATGGCCATATCAACCTCATCTCATCCATGGTTCAATAATGATAAATTTTTCATCATTTTCTCATGTGAAAAATAGGGTTGTCACTTTTTCTTTTCAAAAAATCCAAGTGTTTACTCTCCCACACTTATAAAAGACACCCCCACCTAGCCTATCCACCATTACAAATCCCTTTTCTTCATCCAAGACCTACCGAAGTATCATACTTACATCCCTCCTTATATCTCATATTAATTAATTTTGTTATTTAAACATCCGGAGAAGGCCTTAGGAATAAACCTAAAGAGCCTCTCTAAAAAAAAGTAAAATTCTTGAACATCTATATATTTTTATTTCTTCTTCCATGTCATTAAAATAATATTAAATGATTATAATATAATATCACAAGTATCTCTTATACACCGGTATGTTATCAATTTAATGGTATAACCTATATCCATGGAAACATCTATAAAATGTAAAATGAAACCATTGATCTTGTGTCATGCCAACTACCACCTCGAGAACTAATGTAATTAATTTTCAATCACCAGCTTTCATGGCTGGATATAATGATGTATTTTAAAAAATATTATGAAATTTTGAAATTATTATACAATTTTAATTATTATATCACGTATACCTTCTAAATTTTCATTTTGTTGGGGGATAAAGTAACGTCACTCTTGTAGGATCGAAATAATTATGTAGATGCTCAATATACAAGAGGGGGGTGAATTGTACATTTTAAAAATGTCCTTAAACAAGAAAATATATAAGTTTTTAAAAGTTAAACTAAGAAAATTAAAAACACATCTAAAACCAATTGGAGAATTGGAACAAGATATGAACTTATAAACTTCATGTTCTACACACTTGCTTAAACTGGAAAGTGGTTTCAAAAAACTGATTCTAGAAATATGATTCTGAAAAGATGGATCCGGAAATATGATTCCAAAAACTGAAACTTAATGAAGGTTTACAATATGAGATTCTACCTTAAAGCGTATAGAATCCAAACGAAACAGAGTACAAGTGTAAAGAAATATAAGAAGGTTATACTTTCCTTACAATACAAAATGAAGCGGAAAAACTTGTAACAAAAACAAGTAACAAGATATAAATCTTTTAACCCAAAGAGAAGGGTATCCAACAACCTTGGATAAAGGTCCCTTGATTTATACTTTCAAGCAAGTCTATCTTACCCACACCAGGGTAAGCCCTTGATATGAAGATCAGAGTCTCTGTCTTGTTATCCCCATAATCCCTCAACTTCAAGCTAGTCGTAAACTCTGTCGTCCTCAGCAAGGAATCCCTCGAACTTCAAGGTAGTTGACAACTCTGTCTTCCTATCCCCGAAAGCCCTCAAATGTAATCACTAACATTCGGAGTCACATGAAGAAATCTGAACGAGTAGATCAGTACGTACAAGGCATTAAAAGATTATCTCTCTAGAAATCACCTCAACAGTGTGTGGTCTCTAGAGTGATCAACTTCAGTGTTGAGATCTTTCAAATGTGCTCCTATTTATAGGCTTGGTTGGAATGGTCGGCTCCCTCCTCCAATGGTCAAATTTTCCTTAAATTTAGGAGGGACTTGTACATGTGTCACTAAACCAACAGTTAGTTAATAACTGAAAGCGCGACATCGTTTTGTAATGAAACAAGTATAAGTATAAGAAAAATTGAATTTTGGAATGTAAGAAAATAATAGTTCGGAGTCTAACCAAAATGAAATTCAGAGTCTATAATAAAGAGATATTCAGATTCTTTTTTGTAGGAATTCGGAACCTACATTCTGTGGAAATCTGGAGTCTGAATTTCTATGGAAATTCGGAGTATAGTTTAACTTGAATTTAGAATCTGAACTTACAGAGTTCGGAGTCAAACTTGTAGAAGTTCAGAGTCGAACTAGTAAAAGTATGGAGTTGAACTCACAAACTTTCAGAGTCGAACTTATAGAAGTTCGGAGTCGAACTAGTAAAAGTTCGGAGTCGAACTCATAGAAGTTCGAAGTTGAACTTATAGAAGTTCGGAGTAAAACTAGTAAAAGTTTGGATTTGAACTTTGTTAGAGTTCGTATCCCGAATTTGGAATGGAACTTTATTAGACTTCGTATCTGAAATTTGGAATGGAACTTTATTAGAGTTTGTATCCTGAATTCAGAGTGATACTTTATTAGAGTTCGTATCCTGAATTCGGAGTGGAACTTTATTAGAGTTCGTATCCAGAATTTGGAGTGGAACATATTAGAGTTCGAATCAAGAATTCGGAGTGGAACTTTATTAGAGTTCGTATCCAGAATTTGGATCCTAAAACAGAATTCTTCATATCTTATCATTATAATATTCTTAGGTTTTGGGTATGAATCTGATTTTTATACTTAAAAAAATATTGATATGTATAAGGAAATATAGGTTAGTGTAAATTCCCTTAAGGAGGGAAATTTTCCATAGAGAAGTAAAGTATAGATTTTCATAAGTATAAGGTGTTTGTGATTTTCAAAACAAGAACGAATGGAAAATTCATAAGGAAAACCTTATTGACTCAACAATCTCCCCCTTTTTGGAAATCACAAACAACCTTATGAAAAAAAATATAAGGACTTTGAAAATTTTTATTAGATTTTGAAATTAAAACTTATCTCCTTTTGTTCATAGATAATGATGAATACAACTAACCCCCCCCCCCCCTTAGGCATTGAAACTCTAAGGATTGTATTCTGAATTTTTGGAGTGGAGTTTTCATTATCATGGGAATGAAAAACTTTATAATGAGAAACTCCCCCTTACTTTAAGGATATCTTAACATAGAAATTTTTCCTTATCCATTTTAAATTTTTACTTCTCCCTTTTCAAGAAGTTCTTTTTCCTTCTACCCCTTTCTGATTTTCAAAAATAATTTAAGGGAATGGAAAAGAAATATGGTACCTGAAACATTAGTTTATAAATACACAAGATTAAACCAACCAAAATTTCATTAGAGATGGAAAAAAATACAAGGAAAGACAATTGTAACAAAAGATCGGATTTGTCTATTTGCCTTCCTTTTCTTTTGGGATTAGCTTCATCAACAAGGTTTTTATTTTCATCAAATCTCTTTGATCCTCCTCATCTTTCCTCTCCAAGGCTTTTATCCTTTCATCTTGAGCTTTCAAAACTTTTGTGTGATCCTTTATGGCCTCTTCCTGTATCTTCAGTAACTCATCTTGGTTTTCTAGCTTCTCTTTAAACTCAATCCAGAAATATCTTTCCCCTTTCCAGTTCTGAGAAACCGAGTTAAGCTTTTCATTCACATATCTGACATGTTGATTCTGAGAACTTTTCTAAATGATCGTCTCATCCTCAAGATTCTTAATCTTATTATCCTCAGTGTCACAAGAATCTTTTACTTCATTCTAAAAACGATCAAATTCAGCGATGTCTTCTTCAACTTTCTTAGACCACAAAGTGATTTTTCTGCATGATTTCCTGTGTATATCATAATTAATAAATAAATTTATATTGTTGGACTCAATCTTCACACACTTATCCATCACCATAGATAAGGATTCTTACTTCTGATTCAATCGATGTTGCAGCATCTGGCATCTGGAGTCTATAGTGGGAAATATCGGAATGGTGTCTACCAAATTTTTTAAAGATTCAACAACAAAGTCATGATTGTGTGCTGATGACTCAGAATCAGAGACCTTTCTTGGAGATTGATCTTCCTCAACCTGCACTAGCATTCTTCTAGAAGAACCACCAACTTATTTCTTTTTGATGATATCTTTTGTTTGTGTATCCATGAGCACTTGCTTACCTTTATCTGTTTTCAGAATGGGTTGATCATCTAGAGATTCTTCCTCACTCTATGATAGTTGGACAATCTGGTCTTCATCAATTTTCTCCTTTTCTTCTCCTTCCTCAAGAAAATTCTTCTTATAGGATTCTTACTCATCAGACAAAACATTTTCCTTCTCTTCCTATTTCTTATCATCATCCTTCCTACTTTCTTTCTCAACTTCCTTTCCCAGAGTGACTAATTTTGCTGATTTAGCCTTTTATTAATAATCTTCTACTTGTTTGATCAAGTCATCCAGATCATCACTTCCTTCTTATTCTTCTTCTTATTCTTCTTCAACCACTTGTTCCTCTATTTTTTCACCAGATTCTTTTTCTACTTCTTCAACACCCTTTTTACCCTTAGAATTTTCCAGAGTGGTGTAGTTCTTTCCTGGAGTCTCTGGTAATGGTTTGGTAAGAAAAGTTTCTGGAACCGGAATCTGCTCAGAATCTATTTCAGTTGCTTTCAAAAGAGATTGAACAATCCGAGCTTCAGACATCTTTTTCATCATCTTTTTCTCTTTTTCTTGTTTTTCTAACTCATCAACAACTCTCTCTTTTAAATCCTTAGACTCAGCAGGGTCCAATCCGAACTATGGATCCCCTTATTTCCTCTTCTCTTTGTCTTCTCTCTACTTAGTTGCTACCTCATCTGGATATGCTTTCTTTTTTTTCGGATTGGGAGGTGCGGATTTGTTTTCCTTCAATTTGGGAGTTTTGTCTTCAGTAACCACTTCCTTAAGATTCCTCTTCTTAGTAAATTTATTCATTGGTTCAGCCTTCTCCACATTTCTCAGAATGATTTCAGCATCTCCCTAAGATAAAGGGTATAATTTTCCAGATTCATCAGAAAAACCCATTTTCATCCTCTTTAATGTATCATCACTTACTAGCATTACCTTGAAATTTCTTTGCTTGGAAGTGCAAGAAACATTGAATGAATCAATAAATCTGATGATAAGTTTAGAAATCTGGGCCGAATACTTTATGATCTAAGATTTTATATTCCCTTCTTTGATATTCTTAACTGTAATCAAAATATGCCTCATCAAGTTTTTCTTCCTTATATTTTCCAAGAAATATAGGATGTAAATGTCACTCTTCTTGAGATTATCCTTATCACCCCTTCTTGGTATGATAAAACCTTGTACCCACAACTGTAGAATCCAATTATTCGGAGATAGATGAGAAATCTTAACAGTCTTGGCATCTTTAAGTCAAATACATTTCAATGCCTTCACTTTTTTGAAACTGCCTTGCTCATCCGGAAGCTTATGTGAATAAAACTCAGCTTCACCTTCATAAGATAAACTCACCAAATGTGCAGCCTTGGTGTAGGATAATTTGTAAGTCTTCCCATAAGACTTGAAAGAAAACAACTCTCTTCCATCTTCCTCAAGGAAATAAATAGACTCGAAGAACTCAACAAGAAACTCTTCATAAACCGGATCCTATTTTTCTGGAATTGATAAGAAAAAATCCTCCCAGCTATTCAATTTGATATTCTTAGATATAAGAGAATCATACTTGAACAAACATGGATGCACTAACCTTTCCCTGTAAACTAACGAGTTCGAGATTGGTTTTGAGGTAGACATATCTTGAAATTTAGCTTCAACAGACATTCGGAATTGAGAATTCTGGAAGATTCAAAACGGGCTAAAGAAAGATTGGAATGGCCTTAAGAAGAGAGTCAGGTCTTCGAGATGTGAAATCTTTGAAAAACTGATGTGGGATGACCCTCAGGGGTCCCCTTTATATAGGTGATGGATGTGACATTTGAACTTCCAAAAACCATCTAACGGTTGAAAAACCCTTTGATCTGGTCTAACAGTTGAAAACATAACCGCAAGGAAATCTTCAATCTGATCTTTTGAGGTTATTAAGAAAAAAAATCTGATTTTAAGAAAACTAGATTTCAAAAAATTTTAAAACTCATAATAAAATACCAGCAAGAAAAATATGACTACGTAAACTTAAGTAAGGAAATCATACCTTTCGGATTAGCTAAGAAGTCTATTTGTATAAGGTGATATTCTACTTGAAGAAAAATTTGACTATGAAAAACTATCTACGAAAAACTTGGAGTTGAAAAGACTTTGAGTACTGAAATTCCAGTACAAAAAGTATGAGTACGGAAATCTCAGTACGAAAAGTATGAGCACGAAAAATTTTCATTACGAAAATTCCCATTAAAAAAATTCTCATTACGAAAATTCTTAGTTCAAAAATTTCATTACGAAAATTTCAATACGAAAATTTTCATTATGAAAAATGTTATTACGAAAAATTTCAGTACAAAAATTTCATTACGAAAGTTCCAATATGAAAATTTCATTATGAAAGTTCCAGTATGAAAATTTCATTAAGAAAGTTCCAGTATGAAAATTTCATTATGAAAGTTCCAGTAAGAAAATTTCATTACAAAAATTCCAGTACGAAAATTTAATTACAAAAGTTCCAGTACGAAAATTTCATTACGAAAGTTCCAGTATGAAAATTTCATTACAAAAATTAAAATAAACTCATTATGAAAAATTTAGTTACAAAAGTTTTAAAAACTGACTATGAAATTTTTTGATTATGATAACAAGAAAATGTACTCCCCCTATGAAAAGGAATTTGTTACTGTAAGGAGAATTGTTTAAAAAGAATTTATTGAAGGAAGATTACCTTACAGTTATCATTCCTAACTTTTGTTTAATGTATTCAAATCTATCAGAGGGTAATGATTTTGTGAAAATTTCAACAAGTTGATCTTGCATTCCGATAAACTGAAGAATGATATCTCTTTTTAGTGTGTGATCCCTAAGAATGTGATGCCTAATATCTATGTGTTTTGCATGAGAGTGATGTGTAGAGTTTTTTCTAAGGGAAATGGAACTTGTGTTATCACACAAAATTTGAGTCTTTGTAAAACTCAAGAAATAATCTGTGAGTGTGTGTTCCATCCACAACACTTGAGCACAACAACTTCCAACTGCTACATATTCAGCTTCAGTAGTGGAGAGTGCTACAGAATATTGCTTCTTGCATGACCATGAAACTAAGGAATCTCATAAGAAATGACATGTTCCGGATGTACTTTTTCTATCCATTCTACATCCACCAAAGTCAGCATCTGAAATTCTTTTTAAAACAAAATCATTTACAAAAGTATAAAATAGTCCTAAATCCATGGTTCCCTTTAAGTAGCGAAAAAAAAATTTCACTCCCTTTAAGTGAGATTCCTTAGGATTGGATTGATATCATGCACAGAAGCATACTGAAAACATTAATTCTCGATGAATAGATGTCAAGTATAGTAGGCTTCCTATCATACCTCTAAAAGATGTTTGATCTACTGGTTTCCCAACATCATCAAGATCAAGTGTGTTTGAGGTACCAATGGGAGTACTAATACTATTAGTGTTGTCAAATCCATGCTTTTTAAGAAGATCTTTAATATACTTATTTTGAGATATATAGGTTCCTTCTAGTTTTTAAGAAATTTGAAAACCAAGGAAAAATGTTAACTCACCCATAATACTCATTTCAAAATTAGATTTCATTAGATTTTCAAAGGAATCAGTTAAAGATTGCTGAGTTGAACCAAATATAATGTCATCAACATAAATTTTAACAATCAAAACATTTTTCTTATCATTCTTTATAAAAAGGGTTGGCTCTGCATTTCCCTTAACATAGTTATTTTGAAGAAAATATCCCATATGTTTATCATACTAGGATCGTGAGGCTTGTTTAAGGCCATACAAAGCCTTGGTAAGTCTAAAAACATGATCAGGATGTTTTGTATCTTCAAATCCAGGAGGTTGTTCAACAAAAACTTCCTCTTGAACATAACCATTAAGAAAATCGCATTTAACATCCATTTGAAAAAGTTTAAAATTTAAGAATGCTACAAAGGCAAGTAAAATACGAATTGATTCAAGTCTAGCTACTGGAACATTGGTTTCTTCATAGTATATTCCCTCTTGCTGATTATAGCCTTTAGAAACTAGTCTAGCTTTATTTCTGAAAATGACTCCAATTTCATCCCACTTATTTCTGAAGACCCATTTTACTCCAATAACATATGTTTACTTAGGACTTTCAACCAAGGTCCAGACGTTATTATTTTCGAATTCATTTAGTTCATCTTGCATGACTTTTATCCAATCATCATCACCTAAAGCTTCATCAGTGCTTTTTTGGTTCCAATTGGGAAAGGAATGATAGATGTTATAATTCATTTCTTAAGAAACTTCTTGTCCTTATAGGTTGATTTACATCACCAATGATACTATCACTAGGATGATTCTTTATAAATGACTAATTTGGGTTTTGAAGAACCTGTTCATCAACATAAGGTAGAAAATATTCTAGGGTTAATTTTTCAGAAATATTTTCTTGAACATTTTCCTTATCAGAAGGATCTTCTAACAAAGGATGATAATCAGTTTTTGAAAACACATCCGAGGATTTATGATGGGATGATTTAAAAACAAAAGGATCAGATTCATCGAATTTTACATGCAATGTTTCTTCAACAGTACAAGTGTTTTTGTTGAAAACTCTATAAGCGTTAGAAGTTGTGGAGTAGCCTAAGAAAATTCCTTCATCGGATTTTGGTGAAAATTTGTGTAAGTTTTCTTTAGTATTTAGAATGAATAATTTTCATCCAAAAACCTTAATGTAGGAAATTCTAGGTTTTATACCATTCCATAACTCATAAAGATTTGTATTAATAAATGGTCTAATCAAAACTCGATTTATAGTATCACAAGAAGTACTTACAGCTTCAGCCCAAAAATGTCTAGCTATAGAATATTCACTCAACATGGTTCTAGTTATATCTTGAAGAATTATATTTCTTCTTTCAACTACACCATTTTTTTTGAGGAGTTCTAGGTTCTGAAAAGTTTTGCGTAATACCTATTCTACTACAAAAAGTTTCAAAATCAGAATTTTGAAATTCTCCTCCATGATCACTTTGAATGGTTTTCAATGGAAGGTTTTTCTCATTTTTAACTGGGGCACTAAAAATTTAGAAATAAGAAAAAGCATTAGACTTCTTTGCTAGATAATAGACCCATGTAAATATAGTGTAATCATTAACTGAGACAAATACATAATACTTTCCCTCAATAATTCTAGTTTGTATTGGACCAAAAAGATCCATGTGCACCAACTATAATGCATCAGTTGTTGAGACTTCACCAATTTATTTAAAACTAGATTTATGTTGCTTTCCATATTGACAAGGATCACAAACTTTAGAAGAATCAAATCTATGATCTGGTAAATCCGTAACTAGTTTCTTCTTAGATAGTTTACATAAGTTTCTAAGATTACAGTGACCTAGTCTTCTATTCCATAACCAAGAATGATCTTCCATTGCACATAGTCAAGGTAAATATTTGCTCCTAAGGTCTTCTATGTTTAATGTGTAAACATTCTCTTTCCTGTTGGCAGAGAGAATAAACTCTTCCTTGGAATTGTGTACTAAGCATTTATCATTCCTAAAATTCACAAGGTATCCTTCATAATATAATTAACTTATGATAATGAGTTTGTTCTTAAGACCCTTAACAAATAGAACATTTTAAATCAATGTTTTACCAAGAAGAAAAATATAACCTATACCAAAAATTTCTCCCTAAGAATTATCTCCGAATGTTACTTTTCCTCCTTTCGTCTTGATAATATTTTCGAAATAGTTTTTGTTACCAGTCATATGCCGTGAACATCCACTATCCACATACCATGTGATACTGTTGGTACTTCCTTTATCTTCCTGAAAATAAGAAAAGAATTAGTCTTTCAGAATCCAAACTTGTTTGGATCCGAGATTTTCATATAAAAAAATTTTGGGTACCCACATATTCTTAGAAAAGTATGGCTTATGAAAACCTAAAGATTGGGTTTTGATTAAAGAACAATTCTTTCCCCAGTGACCACCACATTGCCACTTGGTACAAAATGGGGCACTTTGAGGAACAAAATAATTGTTACTAAAAATTGGTTTTGCATGGGTATAACCAAATCCGGATTTGTTTCTTAAAGTCAGTAATTGTCAATACATCTTATCAAAGTTTTCTTTACCTAAGGTAATGTTTGACAGACACTTCTTTAAGGAAAATATTTCAGACTTGAGTATTATAACCAAGTTTTTATCTTCAAAATCATTAGATTTGGAACTAGAGCTAGGCTAGAAAACACTTCTCTTAGAAATTACTTTTTCTAGATCTTTAGAATGTTTATTCTTCTCAGAATTCACTTCCTCATGTATTTTTTAAATACTTATAAAATCATAATTTTTCTTATCAAGATCTTTAGAAATACCTGATATTTCCTTTGTAAAAATAATATTCCTGGAGTTAGCCTTATCTAGTTTTTATTGAGTTTTGAAATCTCAACCTCAAGAAGTTCAGAAAACCTAGCAATTTCTTCATAGGTAGGTAATGTATTTTCTTCATCAGAAGAGGATTCTTCATCCGAAGAGTTATAATATTTACTATCATTAGCATTTAAAGAAACATTGGTCAATAATTCAGCATTGTGTACCTTAGCCATAAAGCAATGATTGTTAATATGTAGCTTGGCTATAAGACCATGATTCTTTTGTCCTAAAGATTCATAATCAGAAGATTAATCTGAAGAGTCACCACCACTGGCACTCCAAGTGTCATTAGCTTTCAGAACTTTCTTAGATTTGGACTTGTAATACTTATTTCTATTCATTTCATAATGTCTCTTTTTTCTTTAATTCTTTTTAAGCATAGGGAAATCAGGTCGTATGTGTACACTTATCTTGCATTCATAGCATGTGACCACTGAATCTTTCTTATATATCATTTCCTTCTTCTAATACTTGGATTGGAAATTCCTTTGTCCTGCAATCTTCTTCATCCTTCGAGCAAGATTTGATAACTCATTTTCTGATATTTCACTCTCATTAGTTTCGGATTAGATAAAAACCTTCTTTGACTTGGATCTAGTTACTCTCTCAGGAGTCTTAGCTTTCATGTGATTTGATGTTATAGTAAAAGCCAACAGTACCATTCCCATTCTTCTTTTTGATGTTGTCAGCATCTCTCTTCATCCTTGTTTCATGTTGGAGAAGAGTTCCAAATAGTTCATTTAAGGAGATTTGAGTGACCTTTATGTTATCCTCAATAGTAGTTCTCTTTGATTCCCACTCATTTGGCATAATATCAATGATCTTGTCAATAAGAGCTTCATCATCCGGACCTTTCACTCCTATATATTGTAATCTATTCACGATAGTCATAAACCTTTGTTGCACCTTACAAATGGGTTCTCTATAAGGAAAGTTAAAACCATGATACTCAGCTCTAAGCATGGCTCTTCTAGTCTCAATCACTTTAGATGTGCCAAAATGTGTAACTTCGAGATTCTTCCATATATAGTTAGCTTCTTCACAAGAAGAAATTTGGCTATATATGTTCCTAGTCATTGAACATAGTAAACTGTTGTGTTCCTTATAGTTTAATTGATAATCATGCTTCTCTTGGTTGGTGAAAGTAATAACTTCCTTATCAGGAATTTGATAACCTCTAGTAAGCATAACAAAATTTCATACTCCATTATTGATAATGAATGTCTTCATTCGATCTCTTCAATACTCATAATAATTACCATAAAAAATTGGTGGTCTTATAGGATTTAGGTTGTCGAGGGATCCAACATTGATTCCTGCCATCTTACAAAACTTTCTACACAAAAACTTGTTAATAAAAAAAGTTTGTATTCAAGGAAAGTATTCCTAAGAAAGGAAAATATAGAACAATGAAATTTTGAGCAAGAAAAACTTATATGTGAGTATAAGTATTTCAGAGACCTCCTCTGATACCAATTGTAGGATCAAAATAACGATGTAGATGCTCAATATACAAGAGGGGGGTCAATTGTACACTTTAAAAATTTCCTTAAACAAGGAATGATCTAAGTTTAACAAAGTTAAACTAAGAAAAATCACAACACCTCTAACACCAATAGGAGAATTGGAACAAGATATGAAGTTATAAATTTCATGTTCTACACACTTTCAAAAACAGGAATGTGATTCCGAAAAACTGATTCTGGAAATATGATTCTAAAAAGATGGATCCAGAACTATGATTCTGAAAACTGAAACTTAATGAAAGTTTACAATATGAGATTCTACCTTAAATCTTATAGAATATAAATGAAATAGAGTACAAGTGTAAGGAAATATAATAAGGTTATACTTTCCTTAAAATACAAAATGTAGTGGAAAAACTTGAAACAAAAACAAGTAACAAGATATAAATATTTTAACCCAAAGAGAAGGGTATCCAACAACCTTGGATAAAGGTCCCTTGATTTATACTTTAAAGCACATATGTCTTACCCACACCAGGGTAATCCCTTGATATGAACATCAGAGTCTCTGTCTTGCTATCCCCACAAGCCCTCAACTTCAAAGTAGTTGGAACCTCTGTCTTCCTCAGCAAGGAAGCCCTCAAACTTCAAGGTAGTCGGAACCTCTATCTTCCTATCCCCAGAAGCCCTCAAATTTTATCACTAAAATTCTGAGTCACACGAAGCAATCTGAACAAGCAGTTCAGTACGCACAAGGCATGATAATCTTCTCTCTCTAGAAATCAACTTAACAGTATGTGGTCTCTAGAGTGATAAACTTCAGTGTTGAGCTCTTTCAAATGAGCTTCTATTTATAGGATCCGTTAGAACGGTCGGCTACCTCCTGCAATGGTCATAGTTTCCTTAAATTTTGGAGGGACATATACACGTGTCACTAAACCAACGGTTAGTTAATAACTGAAAGCATGACATCGTTATGTAATGAAACAAGTATAATTATAAGAAAAACTGATGTTCGTAATGTAAGAAAATAATAGTTCAGAGTCTAACCAAAATGAAATTTGGACTCTATAATAAATAGATATTCGGATTCTATTTTGTAGGAATTCAGAACCTGAATTATGTGGAAATCCGGAGTCTGAATTTCTAAGGAAATTTTAATTCTAGTTTCACGATAATTAAGAATCTGAACTTATAGATTTCGGATTCGAACTTGTATAAGTTCGGAGTTGAACTAGTAAAAGTTTGGAATCAAACTGATAGAAGTTCGAAGTCGAACTAGTAAAAGTTTGGAGTCGAACTCATAGAATTTCGGAGTCGAACTTATAGAAGTTCGTAGTTGAACTAGTAAAATTTTGGAGTTTAACTTTGTTAGAGTTCATATCCAGAATTCAGAATGGAACTTTATTAGAGTTCGTATCCTGAATTCGGAATGGAAAATTATTAGAGTTCGTATCCTGAATTCAGAGTGGAACTTTATTAGAGTTCGTATCCTGAATTTAGAGTGGAACTTTATTAGAGTTTGTATCCATAATTCGGAGTGGAACTTTATTAGAGTTCGTATCCATAATTTAGAGTGGAACTTTATTAGAGTTCATATCCAGAATTCATATCCTAAAATAAAATGTTTCATATCTTAGCATTATATGATTCCAAGGTTTCGGGTTTGAGTTCTATTTTTATACTTAAGAAATATATTGATATGTATAAGGAAATCTAGGTTAGGGTAAATTTCCTTAAGGAGGGAAATTTTCCTTAGAGAAGTAAAGTATAGATTTTCTTAAGTATAAGGTGTTTGTGATTTTAAAAACAAGAAGAAATGGAAAAGTCATAAGGAAAACATTATTGACTCAAAAACTCATGTATACAGTAGACTAGAAAATGTTAATGAATATATGTGATATTTATGACATATAAATACTTCTAGAAATATAATATAGCAGCTATCTTTTTAACATCCAATATATTGGAATATAAAAACGATTCCCTTGTGTGCAGGTGGACTACAACCACCATATAGTGTTGGGAAATATTTTCTCATATTTTTACATTGATGGTAATAAGTATAGATATGATTAATATAATTCTAAATATAAAATAATAGTTATTTTGTAAAAGAAAATTAATATTTATTTTCCATTCATTCCATCTCTCAAGAAAATGTAAACAATTTTCCAGAGAATATATGGCCTACCATCTTCTAGAATAATGTAACATGGTGTATATACTATCCCTTTTATATGTTAAATATGTAACACTTTTATTATCATGGTTTTTATTTCGTTATAATAAGTTATTTATTTAATGGGTCTTCTGATTCAAAAGTTACCAAAGATGTAAGGGGTTATTTTAAAATCTCATAGTTTATCAAGATTGATTGTGATTAAACTCATAATGATAATAAAACAAGATCTATCACTCATGAGAATCTTGAAATTTATTCATTAATATTTGTTCATTGTCTTTTCATGTAATGGTAATATTTTCTACACACTATTACTTAAAATTATTTTAATAAAATCAATATTTATTTATCTTTTCAATAGATACCCTATTTTTCTTCAATATTGATGTTTTCAAAAAATGTTTTCAAGATTTTATAACATTAACTAAAATATTTATTAAATAAATTATTTCAATATTTTATTTCTAAAAAATATTTTGAAATGAATATTCTTTTCATTTTCCAAAGGAAGAAATTATTAACAGTTTTACAATAGTTGAATGGAAATTTTTTATATTAAAATTCATGTGTGGAATTAACTAAAATCATGACCACTCATTACATTGAGTATTCCATTAAAATTTTAAAAGTATATTTTCAATGATTTTTTTAATATTCTTGAACGTTTGGTTTTTGAAAGTCATTTTCAATGTGAAATGGATATTTTCCATGATAATGTTATAATTGAACTTTTATGGTATTTAGACTCCTCAAAGAAAAGAACCCTCATATTACTTATGATTCATTATAAATATGTGGTAATGACATATTAATAATTATTTTTATATAAGTTTTAAGATCAATTTCAATGTGGGTGTTCTATTCTGATACCATTCTCCATATTATTTAGGATGGTTAATGATTATGTCTATTGATTGGGGAAATTATTAAAATTTCATATTTCAAAATTTTCAATATAAATATTTATGTTCAGAATGTTTCACTCGTTTCATATTATGACTACATTAAACATAGTATGTGGTAGTGGGGCCCACATTATCACCTCAAAACATCGATATGTCTCAGAAAAAACTATCATGGTTTTTTGGTCATGGACTTACCCATTTATGTAAGATATCTTTTCACGAGGATTTGAGGTTATGGTTATGATGAGCAGCAATATGCATCCCCACATTTGTATTTTAGTTTTTTTTTCATCATAATTATTTTATTAGTTAGAATATACGTAGTTATGTTTCATGTTTATGTGATTAAATATATGGAATTGGTTGATCATCAGTTATTCCAACTACATTATGCTCATGTAATTGATTGAATGTCATGTATTTTATATATCTCCCTTTCCAGAATTAGTATTCTCTATTTATTAATAATAGCTTCTATAATATAAATTCCCTTAATAAGTATTAAATCTCACCCCTTTTTTATGTTTCCTTTCCCCAAGATGCCAATAGGTTCATTACAATTGATAGAAAGGGATATGAAAAAAAGGATATTATTTTGTTCTCATTGAAAATTATATGATATGTTTTATGTTTTCATTTATAATATTACATTCAATTATGTATTAATTTTTACAAATCTACTAAACTATTATGTCATTTTTGATGTGATTCCTTGAATCAAGTGCTAATGTAATAAATTGACTGCCTACTCTAGGCTACTAGGGTTGGGGCCTTTATTGTTGGTATCATAGGAAGTTTAGTAGAAACCATGGAAACTAGATTTTATAATTTTATATTTTGGAACCTAACCCTGTGATATATTTTTACTACATGAATTAAAGAACATCCTGCTATTTTGGTGAGGAAGATATTATGTGTGTTACCTAGAAATGCATCCATGTATCTATACTAAAAGTGGAAATGCAACTGGAAAAATATAACTTGGGGTAATAACTCAAAAAAAATCACATTGTGATTGACATAAGAATTTCCTAGTTTGGTATAGGGGTCCTTATTGTGCTCTTGGTTTTACACTCTCTGTGTATATTTTTAGGTTAATTCGTATTTTATTTACAAACTATTATGAAGGATTTGAATAGATTATGCCAATGAATGGCCTAGGATAAACCTAATGTTTAAAGATTAAAAATAATGTGTCAGGATTTTGAAATCCTATAAATAATTAAATGGTTTTCCATAATGATTATTATTTCTATCACAATTCATTTCTTTTTTAGTAAATTAGTGGAACCCAGAGTTATTTTGTTGATGAAGTATTTTCATCAATGGTCTTTTGGTTATAAGAATATTGAAACATCTTAATATTGTTTTTTTTAATCATATTTGTCTTCATCTAATATTAACTTAAGAGTTATGGATACCATCATGGGTTTTTTATTTTAAGTCTTATTAAAAGGTCAAAGTCATAGACACCACTGTTGAGGTTTTAAGTGACGATATTTTCATTTGATTAATGAAATTTTATGATTCATTTTGTTGGGTTGAGGAATATGTAAACATTTGGTTCATTATGTAGTTTTATTTTAGCAATATTGATATCTTAATAAGATTAAAGTTATGGATAAACTCAATGGTTAATGTTAAGGTAATAATAGTCAATTTAGATTTTTTGATTTTGTTGAAAATTTTTGTCAAATATAAAAACTAGTGGATTAAATTTTTTTTGAGGATTTCTATTATTTTTTTGGTTGTTCATCATATTTTTGGGAACATTATATGAATTATAATAATATGTTTTTATAAAATTGACAATTAATATTTCATGTGAAATCCAATTATATACAATTAGGTTGCGTGGATCAAGACCACATCTTAATGCTAACAATGGTGTTTTTACCAACACTAGACTAAATGATTTATGGTCAATATTAAATCATTTTTACGTAAAAAATTCGACAGATAAATACTTATTTAAGGGATTGATTTTATTTCTAGTTGTTACTACTGAGGTCAAGAGATTATTGTATCATATTATATGGATTTTGCTATGTATTTTGGTTTGGGTAACAGTTTAGAAACATATAGAAAGACTTGAAAATATTTTATAGATATTATGATCTATTAAAACTTAATTTCAGTGATTTAGGAATAAAAATTAAAATTGGATATTCATTTCATGGAGTAAGAAATTAAGTACAAATTGACATAAGAAAAACTAAGTGATGATTTTGTGCCTATGAAATAGAAAGATATCAATTATATTTGTTTATACTATTAGACTATATAGTAAAATAATTCCTTAACTTTATGTAGTGAATTTTGATAATAAAATTTTATCTTATTACCATCATTTTCACCATAGATTTATTGTTTTTTGGTTTTAATCATTCTGTTGATCATTCACTTTCTTTTGATTAATGATCTATATCATTCTCCATACATATTTACACTTTTCTTCATTGTCCAAATTTTCAATTCTCAATGATTATTTCTTACTTGAATATATATGTATGTGTTATTCTAGATTTCCTTTATACATCCCTTTTCCTCATAACAAGAGTATGTTTTATTAACACTTTTTATATTGTGGATTTTCAACAAATGTTAGATATTTGATGACTAAAATAGACTTGTGAGGTGGATATTTATTTAAGGGGGAATGATGTCACACCGTGATATTTTTAAATAAGAACATTATGTTTGATAGTTAATATGACATAGGACACCATTGCATGAATATAACACCCTCATACTTTATAATATATTTTCTTTTAATAAATTCAATTTCTTTGATAGCTTGTGTAACATGTAATGTCGTTTATTAAAAAACCATGACATAGAATATTATAATTATTTGAACAAGATGATTATAAAATATCATTTAAAATTTTTGGTATGAATATTAATATACAAATTTTAAAAAAATATTGTATATTCTTAGATAAATAAAATATATTGATAAATAAGTACTTAATTTTTTGTAAAGTCTTTATATGCATCGAAAATAAATTTTTCTCAAAAAAGTTTTGTATTTAATTTTGTGGGAAAAAATTCAATAAAAATTTTAAAAAAATTTAACATTTATTTTAGAATTTTGATTTCATTTTAGT
Organism: Viscum album; assembly: GCA_963277665.1. Classification (NCBI taxonomy): domain Eukaryota; kingdom Viridiplantae; phylum Streptophyta; class Magnoliopsida; order Santalales; family Viscaceae; genus Viscum; species Viscum album. The sequence continues at coordinate 1,245,636,125 of OY728141.1, read as the reverse complement.
CAAAAATATTTTACAATTATCTTTGGGTGATTATTAGATATTTTTCTGAAAAGATTAATTTTTCAATCAATAGTGGAGAATTCTGGTTTTTATTGAAAAATATATTTCAGTTTAAAGAATTTATAAGCATAAATTTTGTTTTAAATGGATTTAAAATTAAAATTAGTTAAATTATATATATATAAATCCAATTTAGGTTATTATAAAAAATTTCATATTGATTTTTGTAATTAAAACTCTCTATACATATGAAAATTTTATCTTTTGAAACGCACATTTTCATTACGTATAAATGTTTCATTTAGAAAAATATTATATGAATGGAATATAAAAATAATTTATTCCATATTCAGAATCATAATAATTAATACTATATAATGATTCCAATTTAATTTCTTTTATAATTATTAGTAAGAACTGTAAAAAATTGATTATTGAGGTAAAAACATGTTTACTTGGGACTACGATAAAACAATATGGATTAAGAATGACCAAAACATATCTAAGTCATATTTTATGGTTATTATATGACCTAATATCATCCATGTTTTTATAATGATCTATTTTGGAGCCTTTTTAAATTTTAAAAATATGGGTGTCGCTTTTTCTTTTCAAAAATCCTATGTGTTCCCTCTCTCCCACTTATAAAAGGCCACCCAATCCCCTCACCTCTCCAAACATCCAAATCACATTATTTCAGAATAAACTTACCAAAATATCTTCCTTAAATACCTCCACATATCCTTTATACCTTATTTTTATTCTGAAACCCTCCTATCATGGATTTTGGAGTAATCCTAAAGAGGCTCTTCGAAGAGGAGTTAAAATTCTTAAATATGAATATTTGATTTATTTCTCACTCCACATCATTAAAATATTATTAATACATTATAAAAAATATATATCATATATAATGAGATATTTTTATTCCAATTCTAAACCCTATATCCATCTCCACTTCTTCTAAATGGAATAAGACTATCGATTCTGTTTACGACAGACTACCACCTCGTGAACTGATTGAATTCATTTTCCATCACCACTTTTAAGGGAAGTATATAATGACTTATTTAAAATTTTAGTATTATATTTATTTAATTATTATACTTCTTTAATTATTATATCACATATACCTTATAGAATTTCATTCTGTGTGGGGATATGATAGTGTAGCTCATCTGTACGACGGACTAATACCTCCCTATGTGATATGATTCATTTTTCTCTTAGGAATTACATAGATGGTGGTAAGGATAAATATAATTATTATATATAATATTTATGACCATAAGATAATTTTATAAATATAATATCATATCTAAATTCTTATATTCCAATCTGTAGGAAAACAATAACAGTTCTCGAGTGTACTTGTGGACTACTACCTCCACATAGTGATGTGAAATGTTTTTCCACTTATTTTTAAATGAATGGTAATAATAAAGTATAATATTTTTATAAATTTTATATTTAAAATAATAATTATTCTATAATGGTTAATTAATATTTATTTTCTTTTTGTTTCATCTTTTAAGAAAATGTAAACATCGCTTATGTGTAGGTACAGTACACCATCACCAGGAACAGAGTAATGAATTTTCTATATTTATCAAATAAGCATTGCTATAAATAAATAAATAAGGAATATATATTATATATATATATATATCATTTTATTCATTCTGGAGAGGATTTAACCCTTATCAAACTAAAAGGAATGAAATTACCAAACCAAAACATTTAAGAAATATGAAGTTATTATCACTGTAAACAGTGATTTTAGCATATAATTATTAATAAATGAGTCCTAAAAGGATATATGTAAATTATATTCAGTATTAAATATAATATTATGATCTTTTAATATATTTATATCTAATATATATTTATTATACAGTAGGTAAAAACAGTTATGATGGAAATCATATCTGAGGTAAGGGAATTTCACCTCAAATTTCCTTCTTTGGGATATATGTTATGTTATGTGCCCATCTTCTCTTATGTGGCATATTTATAGACCCTTTTACATGTTATAAAATGAATTTATTTATTCTAATGATATTTTATATATAATTTAAAATTAATTATTTCATGGGGCTGATGATTGAAAAGTTACTAAAGTATACAAGGGTTTCTCATCTCACTTTTACTTCTATGAGACATATACCATATTCACCACATAATTATTTCATCTGGAGAATAAAATTCCTATTTGATATATTATATTCTTAATCCCTTATCTTTATAGTATTTAATTTTTCATTTTATGTTATTTCTTTTATGAGGCATATAATTCAGAAGTTACCAAATTGGTAATGGTTTATTTTACAATCTCATCGTTTATCGAGATTTTTTAGAATTAAATATATAGTGATGAAATATTATGATCTATCACTCAAAAAATTGATTAATTTTATTCTCCAATGGTTATTCATTTATTTTTCAAGTAATATTACCATATTACTCTCATTTTCATTAAAATTATTGAGAAAATGATTTTATAAAAAGTCGGATTTTTTAAAATTTCTTTTGAAAATCCTTTCTTCTTCCATGTCCATGTTCCTACAAATGTTTTCAATTTTTTTAACATTTTAAAAATGATTAATTAATGACATTTTTACCCATGTTATAATTTTTTAAAATGGTTTAAAAATAATATTCTTGTCAATTACTGAACAATGATCATTTTTAAAGAATCATAACAGTGTGAAAAGATTATTTATTAACTTATACTACATGTAAATAATTACAAGCCATCATGAACACTCATGAAATTAAATAATACTTTATAATTTTAAATAATATTTTTAAAAAATGTACTTCTTAATATTCTAAAAATTTTCAATATTGTAATGTGATATTTAAAGGGAATAATACATTTTTTAAAATAATGATTTAATGAAATTTTTCTGGTATTTTGATTAATCAGTGACAACAACTATCATTTTATTTATACTAAATTGGTAATATTTTATAGACATACCATTATTATTATTATTATAGATGGCTTATTATTTGTTTTTCTATTAATTTTCTATTTTCATATCATTCACCATATTACACTGGATTGTTTATGATTAATTTTATTTATTGGTGAAAGTATTAACAATTAAAACTGTTGTTTTTTAATATGAATGAGTATTTTGGTTTTATTTTACCACTTTAATATGAAGAATGTGTTGGACTTAGTACTTGATGGGTGGGGAATTTCAAATAAACTTGATGCATCATTAGGTCTCATGAGACAAAATAAATTGGGTTTTTTGTTGTGTCCTTACCCATTTATGCATTATGCCTTGCAATGTGTCCAATATGGTATTGTTATGATGTATTACCTTATGAATTTTATCATTATGAAATTATTTATTTATATTACATGTGATTATTAGATTAGTTAAAATATTCATTATTTTGTTTCAATCTTATGTGATTATTTATATGTCATTACCTGAACATCATTTATTCCTTCCATGTTTATATCAAGTAAATAATTGAATGACATGTGTTTCAGTTATTTACCATTTCATATTGATGATTACTTATTTATTAATGATAGTTTTCATTCTACACATATACTTTTGAGAATTAAAACTCAACACTTTATTATGTTTACTTTCCCCATGATGCCAAGATGTGTGTTGTGATTGATATACGGGGATATTCTAAAAGGAAATTAAGGTTTTCATAAAGAAAATTATTTTTTGTATTTTATGTTTTAATTTGAAATATAGGATTCAATTATTTAACTATTTTTTCAAAAAAAACTAAACTGGTGGGTCCTTATGGATTTGATTCCATGTCTAAAGTGTCAATATAATAAAGTTATCGATGAATTTAGGCTACTTGGTTTGGAGTCTTTACATATAAACTCAAGAAACATTCCATTTTTTAAGATTTTATCTTCTTTTCTATCTTTGTAACATCTCGTTTTTTATTTTATACCTTCCACTCTAATGATTTTTTAAAAATCAGTTAGGATATGATTGATGTTCTCTCTTCCCTTGTAAAATCCATTTCCATATTTACCAAGCCTTCTATTAGACTATCTCTTTCTATTATCATCATTAAAAGAACTATGAGATCTTTCCTTCCCTATTAATTAGTGACATTATTTAATTTTTTAAGGGTGATTATGGATAGAATGTCATAGGTTGTATGATGTTGAAATCATAATATTGGTTTTATTTTTAGTTCATTTTGTGTGAATACGTACTTTATGTATTGTTTTCCATTTAATATACCACACCACTCCCATATAAAGATAGTGTATATATATCTTAAAATTAGATATAACCATGTATAACTCTAAATCATGGGAATGATAATTATATTATTGAGGTATTAACTATAGAGATGCAACTCTAATCACTTTGTAATTTTGTATCAGTAAATATCAATATTATTTCAAGTATGAATCACTATAAATGACAAATCATCCCCATATAGGGTATTGGTATTAAAATTTCACTAACTAACCTTTCATTCATTTTTTAGAATCTTCATTCACACTCATTTTTTTATATCGAATTTACTACCTTTTGAGTTAACATTGATTGTGGATTTTAAATACTGAAAAACATTCACCAATATTCTATTGTGTTCAAATTGATGAAGTAAACTATTAATCTTTATTACCATTATACATCAATTCCACTACTCTATAACCTTTATATTTGTTGGATCAAACAAGATTCACTTTTCACAATGATTCCTAAGAATGAAACCTGTTATAACAAGAACACATATTTTCTAAAATTAAAAACAATATTCTATTTTTATGATGTTTTTAATATAACCCTAATATAATCCACATACCCTACATGAATTTTGGAATATATAATAATATTTTCCATAAATACCACAAAAAAATTAACAAATTCTTCCAAATATAATATATTCATCAAATCCATAAAAATGTAAGGATAATTATTCATTAAAAAGTGCCTAATAACACACTCATAATGTACATAACTTTTTTAGAAGGTAGTATTCATTATAACTTCTTACTTCATCCTCAACTAATGATACCCAGATTAGAGGTCAATAATTGATATGAATTTTTTCCCATATAGATGGTCAAACAAATAATCAATCCTTAGAAGAGTGTATTTTTAATCCACAATGATACTCTTTTGTTTTCTATAATAAACCCATTAATACATTGATCAATAATATCCCTTTATAAAGATAACATATTCTCCCCAATGAGACAGACTTGGTTGAATTAATCCATTTTTTGAAATAACTTGTAGTTTTTTCATTAATACCTCAAACACAACATGTGGAATTCTATATCTTGTATTTATTATTGGATTGTATCCAAGTATTATTTCAATTGATAACTCTTTCTATGTTTCTTGGGGAGGTCTATTTTACTCTTTAAGAAATATATCAAGGTATTTATGAAAATTAGGTACATCATTGCTCTATATACTTTCTCATTCTTCTCATTCTTTAGAAATAATTTACATAATGAAGGGAAAATGAAGTTAGTCTTAACCAGTCTTAGGCATCAATGTCTTTTCTTTAAGGGTAATTATAGGTTTTCCATTAAATAAAACATAAATTTCCTTACTTTTATTGTTAATCTCATCATTAAACTTATACATTAAATTCCACAAAATCATTATATCAAACTCTACTAATAGAATGACCACTATGTTTTCAAATATATTTTAATCCCTAGAGTTAATATTTGAATCCCTATATATCCTTGATACCTGATATTTTCCTTCAATATTTGTACCAATAAACTATACCTCAAGAAGTTTAGAGTTTAATTTCATGTTATTCAAAAATATGAATAAAATAAAAGAATTTGTAGAACTATAATAAAACAATGGACTTATTATCATTGAGTGTAGTATTAGTGTAATTTCCATTATATCATTCAGAGCCTCCACTTCATTCATCATGATTTCAAATAAAAACCTTTCCCCCTTGGATTATGCTATGGTTGATTATAGTTTACCTAAATTATCATTTTATTTAGACATTGATTACATAATTTTCAATGATCTACACACTTAAATCATTGTACTGCAAGTTATAATTATTCCATAATACCTTTTTCATTGAAATTCATTTGATTATTCCATACATATCCATATTGGTTATGAATTATAAGGACATATCTTCCACAATTAAAACACATTCCACATTCATGCGTAACTTTACATTAATTCTTTTTCCCACACTTATTTCACATTGTTAGTTTTCATTTCTTCCCTCATCTTTTATAGTTGAAATTATTTTTAATGATTGGATACATCATCCCCTTCTTATCATTTAGTCTATAACACCAATATAAAACTCCAAACATTATTTCCAACTTAAGAGTGCATTTTAATATCTATTTATAACTCCCAAAACTAGGGATTATAAGAGCTTTCCATAATTGAGGAATTATTCTATTGATGAATTGATCGATCTTCCCATTAAAATCAATGATACATCTTCAAGTGAATCATGTTATCCTTGTAAATTTAATCTCATAACTCCCCACTACATAATGTTACCATTATTTTAATTCATGTAATTCCATTTCTATTATCATTCAAATGGAACAAGGAAAATACTTATTCATAAAAGTTTATTTGCAGTATTCCCTCTACATAGCTTCCACCTCAACTTTTGGCTACATGTTTTTTATTAGATTCCACCACTAATTATTTTATACCTCTAAATGATATACCACCAATTTATCATTGGGTAAATATTAATATCTCATGAGATAGACATGGCTGGAATGGAAAGTAAATCATGTTCAGTAATACATGGATGGAACTGTAAACCCGGTTTAGTAATGGACTTTGTCCACTGTGATGGTCTTCGAAACAATGCCTTGGATACTATGGAAATAATATCATGTGCTTAATGGTTTTCCAAAATTACATGTTTTATTCCCATGATATTTTATCATGATTAATGTTCCTTTGTGATCTATTCCTAATGTACTGCCAAGATTTATGTCATTACTCATGTTTTATGTTCATGCTTTTTACGTTCAAATGTTTATGGATTTTTTTTATGTTCTCCATCTTTACCCTTACTGAGCATTTGATCCCATCCTTTTATGTTTTCTTTTCCCTAGGATATAAATAAAGGTTTTATGTAAGAAAAAAGGGGAAGATCTTTGTGGGAGATGTTGAAGATCTTTCACCATGATTAGAAGATTATGTTCCGAGTTTCCAAAGACACTAAACTAATACGGTATTTGGGCGTCTGTTTTTCTCATGTATTAAGTATTCCGCATAATTAAGGTAATGTTCATGTATGTCAAGCTTTGGGTCTCTACTGTTGGTATCAGAGAAAAGGTTTAGTTAACCTTTGGGAACTAGGATGAAAATTGTTTAGTGATATCCCTAGTGATTTATCTAACATATGTCTAGGGATGTCCATAAGGTTAAGTATAAATTATAGGTTATAATACTATAATTAAGATAACGATCATGAATAACCTAGGATAAAACCTAATATGTCAGAGATTGAATGTAATCCCCCTTGATTATGTTTTTTTCCTAGTATGATTTTTGCCTCTCACGCTATTTTTTTGGGTTTTAGAAAATGGCCGGAAACTGGAAGATTCATGTTAATGGAGAATATGATGGACAATATAATGATATTAATCTAGAGAAACCAAATGAAATGGGATTTGGAAGTCAAAACTACATTATTATGCCTAATCAGAAATCTCATAATATGATCAATAATATCAACTTTGGTAAGTTTCTTGACTCTTCTAATAAGAGAAAGATAGAGTTTCATTATGATCATAGAAGAAAGAAAGTTAAATTTCCCCAATCTAAATCATGTGGGAAGAGGCATCATGGAGAATGTTTTAATTGAACTGGAAGATGTTTTGGGTGTGGAAAAGGAGGACACAAAGCCAATAATTGAAAATGAAAAGGTTCAGTTAAGACAATGGACAAGGATAACAGTATTGCTATGACATCAACAACGGTTTTATGTTTTAAATGTGGAATGTATGGGCATTATGAAAATAGATACTCTAAGGTAAAATCTCATGAGTAGGATTAGCATGGTTGTATGGGTAGTATTTATGTTACTGATAATGAAGAGACTACAAATGATATATGAGATGAAAGAAGTATTGAGGAATAAAATGATGAAGCTCGGTCAATGGTTTAAGAAGGTAGTAGAATGATTTCATGTTTATCAAGGATAATGGATGGTACTATGGAATAAACAAAATAAGGATTATTACACTATTTTTTTCCTTCAGTATTTGAAAGTATATGTTGAATGGTACTGGTAACCATGAAATGTGATTGAAATATTTTTGGAAATCAGATGATATGTGCATAATTAAGGGATAAGGAGAAAATAATATGTTTGATAGTATTAATAAGCTCATGACTGATATAAGGACAAAGTGATATCATGGTTTGAGTATATAGAAATTTTGGGATTTTGGTATGTGGAAAGAGTTAACTTTTTATAGCATTCATGTTTTCACTAAGGTTATATGGTAATTAATGTTTCAATAGAATACATGATTAAGGTATTCACATGTTTTTAATGTGACCAACAAGATATATCATATGATATATGGGGGATAAATGATGGTAATCACATGCTTGGTAGATGACCTCTCTAGTAATAGTTATCTTTATACTATGTTATTGGAAAAAAGTATTTTGGATAAGCCTAATGAATGGAATGGATTAAGTTGTACATCAGATTATATTGTTTAAGGCTAAATTTTTTTTCTAGAATGTTATAGTAGTATAGTTTTAGAAAAAGGACAACCTGTAGGATGGGTGACAACCCGTCATGTCAGACAAGGTTGCGGGAATCGAACCCACTACCGAAGTGCGACATGAATTTATCACCTACCACTGGCCTACAGTATGTCTCTGGTTTATAGAAATTAGTTTTATTTTATTAAGTGGTATGTTATATGAAGTATAAGTCTATTTTTGGAACTATATACGATTAACCTCACCATAGATAGACATATGTATATTTAATATCTTGTGTTAAAATTTTTTTTAATAGAGGCAGATGGAGTGACCTATCATTCTATAAAATGACCTTATAATACTTCAAGAATGAAAAATTATACTTCAATTCATTAAATAAGAGATAAAGTGGAAATTCTTCATGGAATGACCAATTATGATATTACACTGAAATTAATAAGAATTTCACCTTATGCAAAAAATAGTCATCTTTATTGAAATGATCTTGAAAACCAAAAATGTTGTCCTAGTACCCTCATATTGGATGAATCAGATGGTACCTTAGATCATCACAAATTTATGGCTTTGTGATTTTTTCCTTTTTCATAGCCATGTTCTCTACCACTCTTCATCAGAACATGAATGTTATATTTCTCTTCTATATCCATATTTTCACCTATATTTTCCTATGTGAAAACCCAGTACTGAGTTACATTGGGTGACCATTATGTTTCTAACTTTCTTTTTTAAAATTAATTTTTAGTATTACTTTTTACGATGTGGGAATCTACGAAAGAAATGTTCAAGTTGTAAACGATTTATAACCCCTATGAATTTCGAGGGCGAAATTCATTTTAAGGGGGGGTAGAATGTAATACCCCGAGATTTTATGAGAAATATTCTTTTTTAATTTCTTTAATGTCTTTTTTTTACACTAAAATAAGATTATATTTCACTATACGCAACATCGTATTAGCTTGTAGTATACGAAAACATTATTCTTGGCTTGTGTTGCACACAAGAGTGACCTTCCTCAATATCGTGTGTTGTATGTAATACCATGTTTTACTAAACAATGATATATCGATATAATATTATTATGAAATAGACTTTATGAATAGTATTAACCAAATTTTTAATTTTATAATAGTATCATTCATTTTACACATATTCTAGAACATGGTTTGAGAAAAAAATAAAATTTTCTGGTAAAATAAGTTTTTTTTCAAAAAAAATGCAGTTTTGCAGCCTTTTGATGGCGCACCCACAGTAAATCTAGTTTTTTCCATGTTTATAAGTTCAATTTTACAAAATAAAATTATTCATTTCAATAAGTGTATAAAAATTAACTATGTATAATTTTTTAATATTTTTCTGTTAACTTTCATATTTTGATGACTAGTAAAAATATGCTAAATTTTAATTTAAAAGAACTTTTCTCATCAAGATAATTTATATGGTTAAATTATAATATTTAATGGTTTTAATGTTTAAATAGAATATATTTTTACCCTTTAATATTATGTATTTAATTATCATTAATTTTACAATGAATTCATAGGTAAACATTTCAATTTTTTCCTATGTTTTATCTTTTAAAACCCGTTTTCTCAAAAGTAAGATTAAATTTAAATTAAATACTGAATCTTCTGTGTTTTGAATTTGGAAAAAATTTATTCCATATTTGGAATCAATAGGTCCAAATTATGTTAATAGGATGTTTTTTTGTTTTTAGGCATTATGAATAGTAAGTACGGTAAAATTTATTTACAACAGTTTAAGGTAAATCAAGTAATTAAGGGTAAAATTAATATTATAAAATTACCCTGAAACTTGTATTAACATAATGGGATGATTATATTTCATCCTAAAATATAATTTTGTAGAAATTTAATCTTTTGGAACACACTTGGATGTGATTAGGACTTTTAATTTATTTTATTTAAAGAAAGTGAAATATGTCTCACTCAAACTTAAATGATTAAAGTATTTTTAATATAATGTTATACATAATATAAATTCAATTATAAATACTAATTTAAAATATAAAATGTTTTTCTTCATCATGGTAATTTATTTGTTATTTTTAAGAAATATATAATTCCATTAATAGCTTATACATTAATGATGCAGAAATTATTTATTTTGTAAAAAATCAATAATATTGTTTTCATTAAAATAATAATACCCATAAAAAGGACCGTAAATTGACCAAGCCATATTTTTCAACTATATATTTACCCTAAGCATAAAAGTGTATACTTGTGGACCATTTTAATCCTTATAAAACAGATTATTACATTTATATTATTTTATTTTAAATGATGTCAAAGTTATCACCTTCATACTTAAATAAAGATAACATTTTAAAGGTTGGTAGTTTTGGAAGATAAATTCTACTAAAAGTATTTTTATGAAATATATTATATTTATATTAGTAATAATATTATATTTTTAATTTTTATGAAACAAATACTAGTACTAAATAATTATACAAAAATGTTGTAGTAATTATTTTATTAAGAGAAATATCAAATAAATGGTTATGAAAATATCAAAATAAATATTATATGATCTAATTAATGTGATCCACGAATTTTATAGATAAAAATGACATGTTAGTAATATATTAAATAATTTGGTTCGAACATATATTATGTGTGTATGTTATTTAAATTCAAATTAATGAATAGTGTAAAAATTGACACAATTGATATTTTATAAAAATAACATATTATTAAATTGATTAAAAATCACAAAAAATAATTAAAAATTATAAAATTATATTTATATGGTTTTAAATATCATAAAGTATAAAATTATGGAGAATTAACAACCCATAAGTAAGTATTTTTAATATTTTAAAATTTAGAATATTATTACGACAAATAAGATTAAATAGATTAAATATGGATAAATCAAATTGATAAGGTTTAAAATAATTTACCAACATATCTAAATTTTATTTTCTGATGCTATTACAACCATAACTCATCTCATATTCTATAATTAGTGATTTTTTTGGTTTCTAGGTGGGGTTTGAGTTTATTATAAATTAATATTTTGGAGGTTTCCAAATGTGGCCCTCTCCTCTCTTATAAAAGGGCACCCCTTCCCTCTCCACTTCGCTCAATAATGAGCCTTCAAGCTCAGTCATACCCTATACATTTCTTTTCCCCACATCCCTAGAAACATACTAGAGGGTATGATATTATTCAAATTCCATCTTTAGTTCCTTAATAGGAGGTTTAGAAGAGGCGCGTCGAAGAAGAGGTAATATCCTTTACCGATTCTTTCAAATTTATTTCTTCTTCTACTTCCTCTTATTTATTTTTTTCATTATAAATTAATAAAATCAGTATAAATTATATAATTATACGTTATTATAAATTTTAAACAAACCTATTTGACATTATATCCATCATATGAAATACAAAATCACCGTGCATGCATACGTAAAGAATATCGTCTCCACGCTGTGGTGTAATCTGTTTTTTCCACCACCACCTTACTTGGATGGGTATAATGGTGTAATTAATAACTATATATTCTTATTATAACATGATTATAATTATGAGATATTATATCATCCACTCTAATTCCATTCAATAATTATAGGAATGATATCATCGCTCGTGCGTACGTACGGATTACCATCTCCACGATGCGATGAGATTCATTCTCCATGTTAGCCATTCAAGAATGATTATAAAGTATATATAATAAGTAATAATGAAATATATGAAATAATTATTTGAATGGATTTATTTATATATATTTCATTTACATCCATTCAATTTAATAAGGAAATGAAAACAGCATTCATGCGCACGTACGACCTACCGTCTCCTTGAACGGTGTTTTTCATTCCATTTATCGATATATTATATATATTTATATGTTGAATATATATTATATATAAATCCTTTTTACATCCTGGTAATATGTAATCATGATCTAAGTAATCATATGAATAATTACAAGTCAAAACATGTACGACAAATGAAACAATTTTACCCAAAATGCTGCTTTAACATTGAACTGACAAATGAACGAGTAATATAAAGTTGTAAGTGAATCATATATGATATCATAAATATTATTATGGTTCTATTAAAACTTAATAATATTTATAAACCCACTATACAGGAGTCTATATCATATATAAAATAAATTGGACATAAGTTAAGGGATAATTAATCCAATCTCTTTCTTATCCGAGATGGTTTATTTGTAAGTATTTAATGGGGTTATGTTTATCACCCATGTCCATGTTTTCTAAAAATGTTTTCATAAAATGTTTACTATTCTGACATGTATTTCTAAATTCATTTTTACCCTTTTTTGACTTGGACCACATTATATAGAAGGAATCTTTCTTTTTTTTACCATACAAGGTACTTTTTGACTTTTCTAACAAAAGTACAAGAAGAATGTTTTTTTAACTTATACGGGATGAATGGATTTTTACGGTTTCAAAATGCCTTATTTTCATGAAGCTTCCTCTACAATTTTTCGAGATTATTTTTAATAAAATATTTTCCTTTTAAAAATGTGGGGCATTTTGGGAAAAGAAAACGATTTTGATGAAGAAATGATATTTTCTAAAGAATACATTTCAAGTGTTTTATCAAAACTATTTTCCATCTAAGATGACATTATTTAGAATGTTTATGTTTCAAGTATAATTCCTCTATTACTTAAATGTTTTGATTTTTTTATGATGAAATGATGTCCACTTGTTTTATATGGATTATGTCGTGATGGGATGATGTTTATGAAACCCATTTTATTCTTTGGGTTATGATGAATGATTTATGATTGTTTTGTGGAACATGTAATAGTGATTTCAATATGAGATGGGTGGGACCTATAAATCCCTCTAATGCATTTGGTAAAGATTTATATCTCATCATTTTGACATGGATGGAACGGAAGGTAAATCTGGTTCAGTAATACAGGGCTGGAATGGTAAACCCGGTTCAGTAATGGACTTTGTCCACTATGATGGTCTTGGCAACAATGCCTTGTCTACTATAGAAATCATATCATGTGATTAATTGTTTTCTGCAATTACATGTTTTATTACCATGATATTTTATCATGATTAATGTTCCTTTTTGATTTATTCCTTATGTATTACAACGATTTATGTCATTACTCGTGTATTATGTTCATGTTTTTTACGTTCAAATGTTTGTGGATTGTATTATGTTCTCTATGTTTACCCTTACTGAGAATTTGAGCTCACCCTTTTCATGTTTCCTTTTCCCCGAGATATAAATAAAGTTTTTAGGTAATAAAATAACAGGGGTAGATCTTTATGGGAGATGTTGAAGATCTTTCACCATGATTAGAATAATTATGTTCTGAGTTTCCAAATCTACTAAACTAATACAGTCTTTGGGCATTTTTTTCATGTATTAAGTATTTCGCAAAATTAATGTAACGTCTATGGACGTCAATCTTTGGGTCTCTACATTAGTAATTTTTGTTTTCGAGATAATTGGTAACTCCCATAATTAATGTTAAAAAAATGATAAGGACAATTAAATCACACTACCAAATTATTTAAAAAAATTATTTTTTAATTTCATCTAGTATAATCTAGTATTCAGGTATATGACCTTTCTTCATTTTTATGAGACTATGACATTTATAATATTTTATTTAAATAAAATTCAAAATGTTAAATTCTTATTATAAAAAAAATATTATACTATATATGTAGATATTACTAGTGGTTATGTTCGGTTATAAATATTATTTTAAAATATGAAAAAATTATTCATTTTATTATTTTTTAAAACTTTAGTGAATAAATAAATACCTTAAATATTTACAAAACTCTAACACAATAATTATTCAACAAATTAAAAAAAAGTAAATGGTATTAAAAATATTAAAAGAAATATAATTTGAGACCAATCATGTGATCTATAAATTTTATTGATTACTATGAAATTATAGGTTCATTTAAAAAGTTTAATTTTTTTATTGTATTGATATTATTGAAATCAATGTAATGAATCATTCTGAAAATTCACATTACCAATATATTATATTAAATAATATTTAATTAAATGATATAAATTTACTAAAAGTATTTGATTCATCTGATTTATTATAATATGGTCTATAATATCAACCATAAGCCATTTATGGGCTATATTTTCATTTATAGTAAGTATATTTATTCTCAAAGGGAAAGAAATAGTTGTCCAAGAAAGTTTAAAATGGTTTAATGAGTGGTTAAAACCAAAATATAAGTGTGAAAACAAAGTAAAAACCTGTTTAATTTTTATTTTATGAGTTTATTTCCACCCATAATAATACTAAATTCATAATAAATTAGTTTGGATACATTTTAAATTTGAAATTAATATATAATAATTTAATATTTTGACTAAATCTAAGAGTTCCCCAACCCTCTATTATAAAAGGGGACCCATTCTTATAAATAAATCACACTACGAACCCATTATATTCTTCAAACACCTACCAAAATTCCTTCTTATAATCCGTATCCTAATTCAAGCTATATTTGTTTTATCATAACACCAACCTTAGAGTGCATAATGTGTTAATTAAATGAGCCTTTCCAGAGAAGATGTATGGATTTCAACTCCATGTTTTAGTATTTTTTTCTTTATACACCTCTTTAAAATATTATTCGACAATAAAAACATAATAACACGACTATCCTCCATATATTGAGTATATTTTTATTTTTATTAAATTTATAATATAAATCTCTATCATCCATCAAATGGGATAGTAATTCATCATTCCAATGTAAGGCCGACGACCACCTCGTGAACCAATATAATTATTTTTCCATAAGAATCTCTAAAGAAAAGTTATAATTATGGAATTAATATTTCTATATTATATTTCTGCCATATTTTTCATTATTTGAAGATAATATATCACTTACCTTCTTACATTTATATTCATTAAAAAATGATAATTTCATTTGTGCGTACGTGTGGACTACCACCTCCACGAAGCGATGTGATTCATTTTCCATCACCACATCACATGGTTGATACATATAAGTATTTTTAAAATATTATTATGATATATATTATATAACTATCATTTTGGAAGGTGAATATAATACTTATCTTTTTCTATATTTATCAATGAAAAATGGAGACGTTGTGCATGTATATATATTGCCTAATGTCACTATGATTATAATGTAGGTCATTTTTTAGAAACATATTTAATGGTTTTATTAAAAATTATAATTAATGAGAAAATGATAATTATTTCATGATTATTATTTTTTACATTTAGTAATAATGACTTCTTTTTCCACAGTGAACCAACTGATGACTTTTATGATATATAAGCTTAATATCCTCAAAACTCCTAATGTGAATTAAATTAATAAATGAATAGTATATAATAAGTTATTAAATTAAATAATGAAATAAATAATGATAAAATTGTTCTTAATAATTTATAAATTTGACATTAGTGTTTTATTTAGTAAAATAAATAACGTACTTGACAAGTCGGGCTCATGGTAATGAATATTCATTTAAAAAATAATCTTTTAAAGATTCCCAAAAAACTCACTTTTTCTTCTATGCCAATATTTTCCAAAAAACTTTTAATAAAACTTTTAAATATTATATTATATTTGTTTAAGGTCGTTTTTACCTATTTTTACTTTTAAAATATGGTTTAAAGGAATATTTGTTTCATTTTCCAAAAAAGGTACTTTGTGTCTTTTCCAGAAAATGAATCAAAGGAATGTATTTCTTACCATATATGACATGAGATGATTTTATCATCACAATAGAAAATATTTTTTTTTAATAATAATATATAGGTTTACAATTATATTTTCAAATAGAACATTTTCATTTCATAATAGATATATCTTTTAATAAGTTATTTTAAAATGGAAAAGATATCTTCCTCAGAAAAAATTTATGATACTAGATTTTATGTATTCTATTATAGTTCTTGGGAATTTTTTATGAGAACATTTGGTTTCATTATAAAAAAGGGTTTTTGAGATCTATATATAAATCAAATGCATTGGGTAAAGGGATGAATTAAACTGATTAGTTTTCCCCTAAGAGATAATGTAAATATAATGCAATGGTTTTTCCAAGAATGACTATGATGGTCAATCTATGTGTTGTTGTGATAGTTAATCTAAGTTGATTGTGAGAGTATTCCATGAATATCTATGATTTTTACTCTAATTTACTGTTTATAATCTTTCTATGAAGGTCTTTTTATGAGTATTTGTGATGGTTTCCCAAATATAATCATGATGGTTATTCAATATGTAGGAATGAAAATTATAACATTGTGAAACAGTATTCATGAGATTTTCAAATTTTAAATGAATCCATTATGAGTTTATTTTGATTGAATTATTTATAGATACATGTTTTATGAAAATGTTTTGATAGAGAATTTGATTTATTTAGTAATAGAGGGTCTATTTTGGGAAAATAATTTTTTTAAGTATCAATTGACTTATGATTTTTTTTTCTTTCTATTATATCCCTTACTATGTTTCTTGATCACATGCGATTTTTTTCAAGTGGTTTTCTCAATGATTAAGGATTTATAATTGAAAATAATAATCAAATTATAATTATTTGATGATTTTTCATGAAAATAAAATTTGAGTTGTATTAAATGTTTAGTATTGTGGGAAAATTAATAATGTGTAGAATCATCAACATTTTCATTTATGGGTTTTTTATGTAGGAATTATGAGTTAATTATCTAAAACTAAAAACAATAAAAATATTTTGTAATTAAAGGAACTTAATTATAGTCTAAAGACACTATATTATGTAATTGTTAAGGTTTATTCATTACTATTGGTATTTGAATAGGGTTTGGATAAATTTAGAAAATATGACGTTACTAGAGAAAATTTTAATAGTTATATATAACCACAATGGATAGTATTTCAGGTAGAATCATAGTTAATTTGTATAAATTAAAATAATTTTAGATAACATGAATAAGGATATCATAGTTATTATCCTCTTCAAAAGATGAAATATTATAATTTTATTTAAATGCTCTCACTAACATTTTGGTTTTGGTAGATGGATGGATCTAGAAAGAACCAATGCACCAATGGATGTGAATGAAAATATGTTCATTGTATAAATGAAAAACCAAATAGAATGGGGGATATTGGGGACACTATTTTGGTTATTCATAACCGTCTATTAAGAGTAATGATTAAAAACTTAAACCTTGGTGGGTGTCCTAATACATAAAATATGAGAGAAATGAAGCCTCAAGGAATATTAGTTGATGATGGTTATAAAGTTAAATATATTTAATAACCTATTCTTCCTAAATGTGGAATAAATAACCAACGATAATTTAATGAAATAATGGGATTTTTTTTAAAATTTGGTAGAGGAAATAAATAAATAATCATTTGTGGGAAAAGAAATGTTCATTTAACTCTATGAAGGGGAATGAAGTTCTTTCAAAGGTAACAATTAAATGTTTCTAATATGTGGAGAATGGTCATTATGAAAATCAATGTCCTTAGAGGAATGATCATTAATGGGATGAACAATACTACATGGATAGCTGTTTATAAATACTTAATTCCATTATAGTTGAAGATTAAGAAACTAAAAATGACATATGAAATGTATGGATTATTTCTTTGATTATTCTTTAACATTATTTAATCTTATGAAAATATTCAAATTTTTTTTAAAATAAGTATTGAGGAATAACACATAAATTCATCGACAAAAGATTATGAATAAAATTGATTGATTATGGTGTCTATATTCAAAGGTTATGATTTAATTATATATTTAATGATTGTCCTAAGTTTAAAATCATTAATATTGTTTTGAGAATGGGAGTGCATTGGGTTAATTTTATAGTGTTTTGATATATGTTTGAGGATTATGTGCCACATATGTTCTTTCATGCGAAAAACTTATTTGATGAAGAATTATCCTGTTTTTGGAAATAATTTTAAAAATATGGATAGCCTCTAAGGTTTATATGATCTTTGATTTTAAGGAAATTATGGGTTACTCTTTTTTTGATACAAAATTAAATTTATGAGATAACACTCGAGCTTAAAAATTTTCTTGAATATTGAATATATTAATATTATTTTCCCAGATGTTTTTCACATTTATGGGAATTTTATTAGGATTTTATTTTAGAAAATAGGGCATCCCAAATTCTAGGAGACAACCTATCACATCTATAATGTCATGAGGCTAAAATACATATTTGAAGGGAAACATGGTTTAATCACATACCACTTTCCTACATTATATCCTGGTAAGTATGAAATTAATTTCTTTTATTTAAAAAGTATATATACATATGTTAAGTGCATTTTTTGAAACATATGACGTATTGTATACATAACTTTTCAATTGGAAATTTATTTTGTGATTAATTGATTTATGTTATTTAGGAAGATTTTCACTATAATTTTTGGAATTATTATATAATTAAAGTAATCATAATACCAATAGATTTTATTTGGGGAATAATGTTTGAATTATATTTTAGATGAATATAAGTTTTTAAAGTGGCTTTATAGTGACTCAGGTTTTTTATGTAAATGATTAGAATATCTTGCAGTTTTTATGATTAAGAAATATATTTATTTTAATGAGACCTTACGAGTGGTTTATGATATTTGAGAATAAACTTTAACGTAATATTTAGAAGACTATGTGATCAAATCCTTTTGATTTTTGGGATTTGATCTCTTTTTGGAATATTTTGATGAATTTTAGGGATTTTTATTTATTGAATGATTGTAAAATCCCATTAATTTTTTGTGGTAGTAATCATCCCTTGTTTTGATCAGGCTTCATTTGGGTCTTTTTTAGGGGTGCTTTGGTTGAAATTTAGAGAATTTTGTATTTCCTCTCTGCTTCGCATAGTTGATGCGTGGTTGGGGAAAACAGTCTAGTTTGACCTTACAAACCAAGAACCATCAAATGGTTCTCTAGAGGGAACATGAAATTTTTACAAACCATGTATCCAAACCCTATAAACCATGAAACATTATAAATTTATATTTTTCATGATTGGAACACAGTTTTACCAACCATGCACCCACCAAAGAGAAATCATTCACCCTAGTACTTTGACACAGGGTTAGGGTGCACATTTTGTCTAACCATGTAACCCTCTCCAAAAACAGTATTCATGGGTTTGAATTAATCTAATAATTAATTTTTTAATTATTTATTCCCATTTATGTTTCATATCTCCCCTACACATACCTAACTCAATTTAAATGGCTGATTAAGATCCCTAGGATCGATTCTGGCTCCATCAATCATCTCCTTTGATGAAGTAAAGTGTCGATGGAAGATTTGATCCCTCTATAGTAAGTAGATATAATTTTTTTATATATACTACTACCTATTTCCTTCCTCCCTAATTTTTTATGGGTCATCGCATATTAGATAGATCTAAACTCTATTTTATTGGATTTTAATTATCTATTTTTCCATGATCATCCATGGATTTGTTCTTCATTGGTGAGTCCCATTACGAGAATTCATTCGTGATATTTGATTAAAAATAGGTTATTCCATATTTATATTCTATAAAGTCTAAATCATTAATTTATATATTAAATTAAAATTATTATTTAATTTATTTAAAAACATAGAATTGAGATGTTATGATTCTTGATCTAAAATTTTTATAGAAAATGATAAAGCCCCAATTTCAATGGAATGGAAATAGAAGGGAGGATTCATTAAAATTAAGGGCCTCCTTTGGAATTTTTTTATTATATTATTTGATGTTCATTTGGAGAAATTGATTTAATTGAGAAAATATTTTAAATGACATGAAATGATGCAAACCTGTGATTCAGTTTTAAAATTGAAAATTCATGTTGAAAATTTAATGTGTGAAATTCTTTTTTTAAATAATTTATTTCAAATTTGATTGATTTTAGGAGAACATGATGTCATGGGTAGTTAGTGATAACTAGGAGAAGCATTGTAGGATGTTTCCTCTAGAGAAATTGATTTATTATAAAAACTATTACTAAAACAACTTTGGCATGAATGCCCGTAATGGGTTCACCTATAAGAATGTAGACTACCCATGATGGGTTCCCTTATTAGGGTGTATTTGTTTGTGTTCACCTTAATAGATCTGTGATCACTATGAGAGGTGTGAGGATCATATTACATTATAAACTGTCTTTCCATAGGGCTTTTTGACATGGTGTTTTCTTAGTTATTAGTTGTTTGACAAGATTATACAGGTTGTTGAATTTTTGAAATTTTATATTAATTAATAATTATTTATATAAAATAATTTATATAAAAAATTCATTTAATACTATTGGAAAGATATTTAAAGATATCTCCTAACATTTTTAAATGAAATAATTCTTTTTTTAAATATTAAAATATAATTCCATGCACAGTTTTATTTAAATTGATATTAAGTCTTGTTTTTTAATTGATTAAAGAATACTTGGTGATAATCAAATAGGATTTACAGATCCCACTCTACATTTTCCATATGGAATTTATATACTTTACTATTCCAAGTTTGATAAAATGAAATGTTCTAATTGGAGGTGGGGGATGTTCTTGATTCTTTGGAACACAGAGTGGGATAATGTTTCCTTTGTGATGTTTGAGTTTTATCAGGCTAGATACTAATTACTTGTATGATGTACTACTTTGGGTTTTGTTATAACTATTTGTATTTTTGTACGTTCTCCTTTTATAGTGTTGATCATACAAACTCATATCTTCTATCTTCTGTTATTTTTTGGAAAATGTGTTCCCTATTTTATCTTTTATGACATAGGTGTTAGTCAGCAACCCATAAGGATTAATAAAGCCTTGAGAGATATGTTAGTGCTAGCCTAGGAATCTGAGTACCAGAGTAATTTTTCTGGTTTATGTAAAATTTTTATTAGAGGCAGGTTTTGCATCCTTCCTTGATGTAAGTATGAAGTTTATTATATCATGTCAGAACATAGGAGGTATTTATGAGAAAGTGTCTAGCCATATCTCATCTTAACCAGATTTAAGTCACCATGGGTGGTTTGGGGAAGGTATATTTAGGAATAATTTAATCTAATTATATTGTTTTTCTTACATTTATTTTTGATAGGTTGAAATCCAAATATTGTTGATTTATCGGATGGGACAATATTTCCCATTTCTCTTGTATGATTTATTGGTCTGGGTAATCTTTTAATGCCTTTAATTTAGTTTGCTAATTTTTTGTAGTATCACTACTCTAAGAATAATAATGAATAATCCCTGGGAGGAATATTCTAAATAACTAAAGGGAGTGGATTCTCCCATGGAACGAAACATTTTTTAGATTATTATGTGTGACTTCCACACTCAGGGAGTGGCACCGACACCTATTCTCGATTAGGATCTTATTATTGAACCTGGGTGGAATGAATACGGGAATCATCTTTAGGATTTCATTCACTAAAATCCACTTGTATACCAGGGCTCTAATGATCTTTAAGAGGCTGATGATTGGCTGAAAAAGGTACATATTTTATTTTATTTCTTGGAAACACTTGGTTCAATTAAGGTTAAATGTTCCACCTTCATGCTAGAGGGACCTAGAAGAATATGGTTGGATTTAATGGTTGATGAAAAGAAACATGATGTGTATATGAGCCTCATATTTTTTGGTAAGGACTCTCCAAGTGCATCAATGAAACCTAGGTTTGAAACTGAGGGAAGACATAACTCTGATACTATAGTAGTGATGTAGCAGGTACTATAAGAGGCACTGTAGTTGGTACTGTTGTAGGTACTATACAAGGTCATATTTTAGGTATTGTTTGGTACTGTAAATTCTAGAATTATTACCATTTGGGACACTAGTTTGGGCCTCCAGTCCTTGAGGCATTCGAGCCTCCAATTCCATCAGTTTAGTATAGATTTTGGGACACCTTATGGCCTTTATACAACATCAAGGACTTCAGGCTACCTGATATGCAGTTGCAAACTAGCCAGATTCTACATGGAATAGGCTCAAGAGAATGATTCATATCAAGGTGCATTGTTGAGAGTATAGCTAACTGATTTGGAAGATTAGGTGGGTATGGAATTTTTCATCATTACTAGTCATGTGAACCTCTACAGGATATCTAGATGAATCTCCATGCAATGGTGGAGAGCTGATCACTATACAAATGCTGAGGAGGGGTAGTTTCAAGTATTCATAGTCTATAATGATCTTTTTTATGACCATAGGGTCATGTAATTTCACGAATCATATAAGACATGTATTGGTTCCCCTCCAACCCTTAAAATGGATATTATAAAAAATGAATAAAAATGAAGGGCTTCATTCCATTAAAAAAATAAGCATGAGGGTTTAACAGGGATGTATTTAAAGGTTATTTTCACTAATCAGTTCAATCCATAGTATATGGTGTTAGCTATGTCTATAGAGTTTCTCAAACATTCATAGGATGATAGGACCATGAGGGATTATGAGAACTGCTTTACTGAGATTGTTCAATTTTCACATGAGATTGTATCGAATAAGAATATGAAGACTTGATTGTTTGAGATTGGTCTTCAACTTGATATTCATTCTCAAGTTTCCTTACTATGTATCACTTTTTATATTGAAACTATGGATAGGGAATTGATTATGCAGCTTGACCGGGCCGGTAAGTTAATGTTTTAGGGAGTTCCTTTTTCTCTCATTTTTAGTTCTATTATTTCTTTTAAATGAAAGAGAAAGCATAATGAGTCTCATGGTGGTTCTTGACAGCAAGCATCCTCTAGACCAAGTTTAGTTCTTGGAAAATGCTCATTGACTTGATTTTACTATGGAAAGGTTGGTTATTCGAGATGTTCTTGTACTAAGGCATCAAATATCAATATTTATAGTTGTCTCATAGGAAAACTAGAAAAATTCTTCCATTTATTTTCTACTTTTCATAGGGAGATAGGCTCAACATAACTAACAAATTACTTTAGTGAAATCAGATGCTTCATGATCTATGGGATTCAGCTACATGTTTATGGAATTAAGCTTCTTTACATAGTGTAAGTATCTCTAGAGGAAGCTAATATAGAACTAATGACTATGAGAGGTACCATCACTATAGCTTCATCTTTAGTGAGTGCTTTATTTGATTTTGTTGCATCTCATTTGTTAATATTTCCTCATATTGAGGACCTTCTAAATATTTCTATAGAGATTTTGTCTTATGTTATTGATATTACTATTCCCCTTAGAATGAAGACAGATCAGGGTATCTATTGTTCTTCTTCTATATTCTCTTTATCAAAGATCGAGATTACCTAGTATTTTCGACTGATTCTCATAAAAACACGTAATTTAGTTTTGGGGATGGATTGGCTCATTACTAATACACCTAAAATTATAGCTATCAATGATGGGTCTCCTTTACCAAGCTCAATTGGGTGTGTCATATCTTTCAGGGAGAAGGGGGGACAAGGTTGAGTAGAGATGAACAATCTTATCTAGAGTTATGGAAACTAATATTGGGTTTTTCTTTTGATCCTGAATGTGGGTCTTTGAGTGATAATCTCCTTCTAGTTGTCATCAACTTTTTTTATGTTTTTTTATAATTTCATTGTGTTTTCCACTTGTAAAAGAGGAATAGATTTTTATTTATATTATACATGGTACTCAACAAGTGTTGATTCCCTATTAACATATGAAACTAGCTGAACAGAATGAGTTGAAGACTCATTTGGAATAGTTTCTTGAGAAAGTCATTATATGCCAGAGTGTTTCACCTTGGGAGGCGCCTTTTCTATATGAAATGAAAAATAATGGAACCCTTAACATATGTGATGATTATCCAAAACTCGACCAATTTACTATAAATAATAAGTATCTATTTCCAAAACTTGATGATCTATTTGACTAATTGAAATAGTTGTAGTGGTTCTCAAGGATTTATCATTGATCAGGTTATCACCAGTTGAGAATAGAAGAATATGACATATATATAA
This sequence comes from Viscum album, assembly GCA_963277665.1. NCBI lineage: Eukaryota > Viridiplantae > Streptophyta > Magnoliopsida > Santalales > Viscaceae > Viscum > Viscum album. The sequence goes on along the minus strand of OY728141.1, from coordinate 1,245,611,416 downwards.
CCACCTTCCAGAGAAAGTATAACCATTATAAGTACCTTGTCATTACATTTGGTCTAAAAATTTCTCATTAGGAATTTATAGATTTTATGAATAGTATCTTCCGGGAGTATCTTGATACATTCTTGGTGATCTTTGTATAAGACATCCAGGTTTAGTATAAGTTTGAGGAGGATCATTTACATCATCTAAGAGTGATTCTTGAAATGATGAGAAATCACTAACATTATTCCAAGATATATAAATATGATTTCTTGATTTGGGAGGTGAATTTCATGGGCCACATGGTCTTAAAACAAGGTATCTTATCTGACCCTAAGAATGTGAATATTGTTAGGACCTAGGAACAACTATGAAATGGTTTCGAGATTTAGAGATTCTTTGGTTTAGTAGTGTATTACTACCAATTAATAAAGTATTTATCAAATTTGGATCCTCCAATGACCAATCTCACTCAAAAAAGAGTGAAGTTTTCTTAGTATGAGAAATGTAATAGTTTTTTTTTAATCTAAATCATATTCTGACATTTGTGCTAGTGTTGACCCTTCTAGAGGTCGGGTTGGGCTATGTGGCATTTTGTGATGTATTAGGTTTTGTTTTTGGTTGGGTTCTTGTAAAGACCCAATGTTTTTCAATGGAAATTACCTTTTTATAAATATGTCATAAAATCACATGAAAACACAAAATAATGAACTATGAAGTGCAAAGTGACCTTTAAAAATGAGTTTGTCACTTCTGTGTTTGGAATTTTGAAAATCTCACATACACGGCTACAATCAATATGTTATTTGGAGTATGATAAGAAAAACATAATTTATTGGGGAATAGTAACATACACTTATGAATAGTGATATACCCTAATAAATAGTAACCTTGCCTATGATAATATATAGGTAATATTGAAGTTGAAAGTATGATATACCACTATTTTAGAATAAGCAAATGAATGTTTTAAAACTAGTTTTTGATAATAAATTACTTTTTTAGTTAAATATTAAAATAATCGTATTTAGACAATTATTTTTGAAAAATGGATTTCATTTTTGGATTCAACACATAGAAAAATGGTAAGGATGAATTTCTGATATTTTTCTGAAATACTTGAATTTTTATGAATTGTAAAGTACAATAATTTACGATAAATGATAAATAATGTATTTATTGAGTCATTTATAGTGATCTGCTAATGTAATCATAATTGCTTCAAAGACATGAATTTATTACTTTTTTTGGTCATGGTATCATCACTATTTCTAGTCTTAATGTAATATAATAAACTAATGATTATAATATTATGAAAACCCTCATCTCCTTGACTATTACCCCACCCCCTCACTCCCTTTTCACTTCACTACACTCAAGCCTTGTGCCTTGTCAATATTCTGCCCAAATATCTCCCCAAGATCCTCCCCCACATCCAAAATCAGATAGCCTCTTAAAAATACCAAAACCTCTCCCCTTAAGAGGTTCTCAAAGGAGGAAGTCTCAAGAGGTAAATTCCTCTTTCTAATTCCTTCACTTCTTTTAAGTTCTTTTCTTGTTTTTGTTTCTTCACCTATCTTCACCAAAATATTATCATAACTTCAATAATATACAATTAATATATTGTTTTTATGCTAATGGGATATTTTATTTTCTTCTCTCCTCTCCCCACAATTTATTTTAAAGAAATTAAAGCAGTGTTAGAGATGTGCTAATTTAGCACATTCAAGGACAACAGTTTATCAATTTCTATTATCATATATAATTCTGGTTATGAAACAATTTATGTTATGTTTGAACCAGATTATTTTATTTAATACATCATGTTTTTGGTTTTTCAGTCATTTTTTACAAAAGGTATTAAGTTATAAATTAAAACGTGTTATTTTTAATCAAACCCACAGATTAACAAAAACGGTTATCACTATGGATTTATATAATAATTCGACTTCACTCTTAGTAACCATATTAAATTTAAAATCAGGCAATCTTTGGTATGTTCACTAATATCATATAACATCAATTCTGGATAACCACTTTCATCTTAAATGTTTATCCTAACATGAATATAATCGAACTAGTCATTAAAACCATTTAAACAAATGATCCCTAACAATTAAATTGAGCCTCATAACCAATCAAAAAAATTATTAATGAACATAAAATGATAATAATAAACCAGTGACATATATAGAATTTTCTGAAATAATTAATTAATGATCCCAATTTTTTTATTCATGTCTTTAATAACAAGTTGAGAACACCAACGGATTTAAGGTAAGGGATCCTCTCTATTTCACTCATAAATCAATATTATCATCCATTCTATTCCATTTTATGTGTAATACCTAATTATGGGGTATGTTTAAGAACATACCCATACTTCCCTCATGATTTATATTTGATTATAAACACCTTTTTTCTCTGATCAATCCCTCTTTGGTACAGCTAACACAATTCCAATAAACTGTAACGAATTCTACTCGAACCATTTTTGTTCATTTGGGTTGCCTTATCTTTCTTTATAACAAAGTGGAGAAATATTATCTAGTTATGTACATGTTTAAAATTATGTTTAGTTATACAAAATTTTCCTATGAAAACCCTTTCAACACACTCCTTTGGGTATACACATGTTTTTAAAATATTTTCTCCTTAGAACTTTCCGACAAGAAAACCTATTTTAAGGGAACTTCCCAAATTTTTACCCAATTTCTAGTGCACTCAATCCTATATTTTAAGCCACCATTATATTTATAAAATAATTATTTTTATGAAAACGTTCTTTTTTCAATTCAATATTTTTATAAAATATTTTTCTGCGTTCTATTTTAAAATCTCTATAGTATTCTCCTAAAAACCGCACAAAACATTTTAATGCTAATGTTTCTCAAATAAATTTCTTATATGTTTTCACTTCTGATTGACACCACCAAGCATGTTATATTCTTATTTAACCTTATGAACTTTTTTTTATGTTCTAATACCTTTCTTTCATGGACACTTTCCAAATGCTCCCATTGGTTATTCTTTATGTCATGATTGTGGTACCCAATATTTACATGGGTGCCCTTATGTTTATGTATGGTTGATTATGTATGATCATTTATGTGGAAATAATATTCATGAACATGTTGTGATGGGTGCACCCAAATAGCACTCCAATGCATTGGGTAATGTTAAGTCTCATGATATGTTATGTGAAACGGGATTGGCGGTTATCCTTGACCCATACTAAAATGGGAATCAAGATTGGCGTTTAGCCTTGATGTGTACTAAAATGGGAAATAGGATTTGCAGTTATCCTTAACCCATACCAAAGAAAAGTTTTTTAATTATTCCATATTTATATGATTCCACGATTATATGATCCCATGCTTATTGGATACAATTTTATATGTTCCATGCTTTGGATATCATTATGTCATGTCTCCTAACTCATATGATTAAGACGAATCCTTATGTTTATTCCCTTACTGGGCTTTTCAGCTAATCCCCTTGTTGAGGTGTTCCATAGGGTACCTTATGTAAATTTAAGGTCTCAAAGGAAGTTAGGATCTCTTTATGGAGATTAAATAGTGAAATTTCTTTTAGCCCCATGTTTTATGTTTTATATACCTAGTCTTCTAAGACACTAGACTTAACGATGCTTGGATGGTACTATGATGTATAAAAATGCTTAAAATCAAGTAATGTTATATGTAGAAAAGGCTAGGGTCACTATACTTCTTATGTAGGGTGATCACACGGTAGAATTAGGTTCTCAGCATCTTAGGAAACAAAATATGAATTATCTGACCCAAGACCTTGTACTCTCATTTGCGATGAATGTGATTAGAGGCTGGCGGTATTTCCTTTTTGGATAAAGTTTTAACATGTATTATTACCACAAGTTCCTAAGTTATATATTCTCTCAAAATTATTTGAACCTATGATAGTGTAATTGGTTGGTATGCCTATATTATTTTTATTTCTATATTTTTTATATCCTAAGGAGAGGTAACGAAAATGTTGATGTGTTTAGTAGGAAACTTTCAGACCAATCCAAGAAATAATTATTGGAAAATTAAAATGTGATGGATATTTTTTCATAGTTGCATTTAAGAGTTTGGTAATATGAGGCATATGTTGTCTTGTAAACTATTTACATTACCTCTATACTTCTCAAGATGATTATTCATGAATATCAACTTAATAATGAATTATTCTGCATTAGGGACTCTCTTTATTTTGGGGAGACCATTGGTGAATGGACATTCTCTTTTGAGGGTATTTTATTATTTTAAAACTAGTAGGTTGTACCTTTACTAGTGATAAAACATGTGATGGTTGTCCAACATAAATACCAATGGGCGGTGCACATGAGTATAATAGATATGTTCTATGACATGTAAAGTAGAATATTTGGTCAGCAATGAGACTAGACATTACTTATTTTTGTCTCTCATTTTTATACTTTCGAGTAGGTCAAGGTTGAGAATCCAAGACCATCGGGTTTACTTAATCCACTACTAGTGATGGCTTGTAAGTTGAATGATATTTTTATGTACTTTTTTGTTAGGATTCTTTGTACCCATTGAAAGAAGAATGAGAAATGTGTTGTGATCGATTATATGACTAAATCACCTCAATTTATACCCTTTTTTAATAAAAAACAAATTTGATGATATTTGAAATTTTTATAGGAAAGAGATTGTTCATTTTCATATTGTTACATCTGTAATGGTATATAATAGTGATCCATATTTTACCTCTTTTTTATGATTCTTTTCAGAGGAAATGTGATCTTAGGTTCATTTGAGTATCGTATTCCATCTGAGGACATATGTCTAGATAGAGATAGAAATACATATTCTTGAGGACATGCTTTGTGCCTGTGTCCTTGATTTTAGGGGAGCATGGGATCGCAACTTTTGACTTTTTGATTTTTCATATAAAAATAGTTACCAGTTTATTATTAGAATGGATCCTTTTGAGGAATTTTATGGCTGGACATCTAAGTATATGTTATGTTTGTAATATAATGGTGAGACTTCCTTGGTTGGAATGAGTCGTTCTAAGATATCATCGATAATTTTATATTTATTTATTCAGATAATTATTATGAAATAGATCCAATATAAGTCTTATTCTAGTCCTCATCAAAGACCATATGAGTTCAATGTTGTTATCAGGTGCTCTTGACAGATTCATATTTGTTGGTTCACTAGAATATTGGGAGGAAAATGAAGATTACTCCTTGATTTGGGAGTAGTTTTGATGTCATTGAGGTAGTGTTGAAATAGGTTGACCATTTAACACTTCCAATAAAGTTGATGTTAATACATAATTTCTTCCTTGTATCATAGTTTCAGAAGTATCTTTCTGACCCAACTAATGTCTTGAGATTAGAGGATCTTGATGTGGTGTCTGATTTATCCATGGTAGATTATCCTATCAGAATTATTAATTCTGAGCAAAAGTTACATCATGGGAGGATGATACATATTGTTTGTTTGATATGGTGTCATGGTACTAATTTTAATAATACTATATATAATGAGGAACTGTTGAGATTTCATTGGACTCATCTTTTTTATATGTAAACATCATGAAAGGATTTCTGGAGACAAAAAATATTTATGGTGGGAAGGTTGTACCAAATTTTTTACCTTCTTTTAAGTACTCCATTAACCTTGGGTTGATCATGATTTGGTTATGTACTCCATGTTCCCTTTTATGGTTCTCTGTAAAGTATGTGGACAGACCCTCAAAACCATGAAAATTTATATAGTTAGGGTTTTCAGGGTTAGAACACTGTTTGGGTGTATTATTTTTCTTTCCATGAATCCCTCTCTAGGAAACCATGCATGCAGTTATTATCTTATCTGAAAATTAATTTTTTTAATTCTGGAACTCCCGTTTATGCTTCTATCATACATACTCAGGCCTAAATTGATTTTGAGGGTTAGGAAGGCTCCCTAAAAGTAGATTTTTAATTTCTAACACTCTCTATTGTTGAATAAATGTGTAGTTGGATGATCTGGTTCCTCACTGGAAAGTGGATCTCCTCTCATTGATCTCTCTCGATCTCTCCTTACTTACTCATTACATTTTAATGGATCATTATGTATTGGATGGATCAATAATATGTTTTATTATATCTTGATTCCAGGTTGTGTTCTTAGATCTTTCATGCCCTCATTCTTCATTGGTGAATCCTATTTATAGCGTTTATTCTTGATCATAGATTAAAGTTTGGTGGTTCTATAATTATGTTCCCTACAGTTGAATCCTTGAATTTATAGATTAAAATGAAATGATTTTATAATTGATTTAAAAAAAATTGAATTTTTACATCTTGATTCACGATCTAAAAGGCATATGGAAATTGATAAAAACACCCATTTTAATGGAATTAAAATTGTGGGGTGGATTTAGTAAAATTAATTCCTTGATTTGGAAATAATTTTGATTAAATTATTTGATGTAAATTTTGATAAAATGGATTAAATTGAAAAGTGAAAAATAAATTATTAAAATCTAGTATTTTGTTTTAAAATGGGAAGGGAATGTTAAAAATTGAAATCGGGGAATTATATTATAAACTATTTTAAAATGATTGGTTACTAATTTGACTGATTAAGGATGCACATTCCAATATAGGTTATTAGTGGTAACTAGGAAAACTATGAAAGGACCTTTCCTCCCAAGCATTAGATTGACAATAAAAACTATTACCTAAAAAATTTGGTATGATTTTCCAAAAAGGGTTCCCCCAATGGGTTGTATTTGTGTGTGGAAATCTGACTTGATCCATGATAAATATGAGATGTGTGAGGATCCAATTACCTGATGAACGAACATAGCATGGAGAATTTCTACATGGTTCTTGCCTCGATATGAGTTATTTTACTTAATTATACAAGACATTGAATAATTGATCTCTTTTATTCATTTACAATGATATATGTAAGATTTTTTTAAAAAATTATTAATTAATTATATTTTAATGTTGTTTTGAGGTATCTTTTATCTTTTTAAAATGAAAGTATTTTTTAATATGAAAATGTAATGTTATGCATATTTTTATTTTAATTGATATCTTATCTAGTATATTGTTTCTAGAATTGATTATGGAATACTTGATGACACCCTACTGGAAAATATATGGCACACCCAACCTTTACCTTCCAATATTTGTAGACATTTTTATTCCATATTTGAGAAAATGCATAGTGCCACTTCAAGGTAGTGGATGTTTCTTAAATTTTGGACCATGGAATAGGATAATTTTTCCATTGAAAATATTGGGTTTTATCTCACTCAATACTGAATAATTTGATAATGTACTACTTTTGGTTTTTTTATAACTGTTGGATTTATGGTACATTATTTTTTTAGAGTGGTGAGCATAATAACTTGTCACTTTTATCTTCCACTGTTATATGGAAAAAAAATGTTACCTATTTTATCTTATATGATTCCATGTTATAGTTTCCAACCCATGGGGATCATTAATTTTCTATGGTCTTTGTTACTATTTTCTTGGGTATCTTGGTACCTAAGTATCTAGGATGTATCGTGATAAGAATCAAAGTTGAACCATCATTATTACTATTGAATTTTTGAAACTAAAGTAGTTCTTTTATAAGATGGTATATTAATTTTAGAATTATCTTATCTTGTCCTAAAAATTTTGGTTTTGGTTAATGTATAAAGATAAGAAGAATATCTAGTTAACCTTTTGGGTTATATGATCCATTATATTTTCATTATAGTGATTCATGCATGAAAATTCATCTTGAATACTCATCGTTTGGAGAAATAGTAAGAGTATGTGGTGGAAATTTAGTAAAAGATGAAATTATTTTAGACAAGTAAACATATTTACATATTTTATTATTCTTTGAAGTAAATTAATTCATCAAATATAGGAAAATTATATTGATTGAAAACCCTTATTTTTTTACTTTTCTTACTGATAAATCAATGTCATTTTATCCCATTAGAGATTTATGGTATTGTGATAGTTAAGAGTATCATGACCATGATAACTAACATTCTCAAAAAGTACTTGAAAGTATGTTTTTCTTACGTATCCACATTTTCAATTCCCACTTATATTATCCTATTGGGAAATCTACAATGTGTTATTCCAGATGACATTCATAATTCACATTCCCTCTTCTCAAGAGGATGTTTTATTGAACCTTATTATGATGTTGGTTTTCAATCAAGGTATTTTGAAATGGAAAACCCCAATTACAAAACTTGAGTACACTATGTGAGGAAATATATAATTTTCATACTCAACTTGAATGTATTTATTAATTAATTATAAATAAGAACTCAATTTTTAGTGTTGTCATTTTATTCTTCAAAAATATATTTTCTAATTTTTTATAAGTGAATATTATAATACATATTTTTGAATATTATAACATATATCGGAAGACAAATAAATTGAATTATTCATTTTAAAATTATCTTCGGATGATTTTTTGATAATTTTATGAAAATATTAATTAAAAAATGAAAAATGAAAAATAATCATTTTATAAAAATAATTCTATTCATTTAATGTATTTACAAATTCCAAATCAATTTTGGATTAGTTTAAATTTTATTAATATTTCATTTTGTTTTAAAATCAGTTAATAATTATTTTTTAAATGGATATTATATTTTAATTTAATATAAAAATATTTTATATTTTAAAATTTCATCTTTTTGTAAAACATTTTTCATTGGTTTTTTCCAGTTTAATTAATTAATTTTTTCACTTATGGGTTCGGAATTTTGAATATTTTATTCCATATTTGCAATAAATAATTCTTAATTTATTAAAAATTTCTTTTATTTTGGGCAATATTAATAATAATAATAGTAATTTTTTGTTACGGTAATGGTTAAATCAGATAATTAAAGTTAAATATAAAATGATAAGGTCCATAAAATGACCCTAACACTTTCCATAAATTTACTCTATAAATAAATTTCATCAATAAACATATAATATTTTTTTATATTTCCTTTTTAAAATTTTATGGCATTATAAACTTTATAATATATTATTTAAATAAATGTCAGAAATTTTAGACTCTTATTTTTAATAAATACAATATTTTTAATATAGATATTACAAGAAGATATGTTCAGTTATAAATATTATTTCTGAATATAAAATATTTATTATCTTAATGGTAATTTATTTTTAATTTTTTTATACGAAATATTTACCAAAAATGTTTACATAACTCAAACATATTAATTATTAAATTAATGGAAAAATCAATTCAATGATATTAAAAAGTTTAAATGAAATATAATTTTAGAAGCATAATGTGATTAAGAAATTTTATATATTACCATCACATGTTATGTATTTAATAAAAATATTTTTCCCAAACTTTATTCATTTTGTTGATTTTGTTAAATCAATGTAATGAATAGATATATAAATTTCTATTAATGATATATAATAATAAATAATATTTTATTAAATGATATAAAATTATTAAAAACATTATATTCTAACAATTTATTAAGATATAGTTTATTATATTAACTATGGTCTATGTGTGATCCTTTTATACATTTATATTAACTATCTTCACCCCAAAGAGTAAAAAACCTTGTTATCCTATTTTGTTTAAAAGGGTTAACAATGTGTTAAAATCAATTGATAAGGGTATAAACATTTCTTAAAACATGAATAACTTTTATTTTTTGAGGTATTTTGACCCATAATAATCATATATTTACAATAAATTAGTTTTTATCCATTTTAAATTGAAAATTAATTTATATTAATTTATTATTTTGAGATATTCCAAGAGTATCCCTCCCCTATCTTATAAAATGGATCCTCTTATTCTCAATTATTAACAATAAAAATCCATTTTTTTCATAAAGAACCTATCCAAATACCTTTGTATAATACATAAAGTAATTATATTGGTCTTATTTTATGAAAAACACTAACAATATAGGTGTTAAGGTGGTAATCAAAGGATACTTTTCAAATAAGTGTTAAAGTTTTCAACTAAATGTTTTAGTTTTATTTCATCTTCCACCTCCATAAAATATTCATCAACAAATAAAAATATAATAAAAACATTCCACTATATATTGATTTATTTTTATTTTTTTAATTACTTATATCAATCTCCAAACCTCATCAAATGGGAGAGGAATTCATTGTTCTTGTGTACAGTGGAATACCACCTCACAAACCGTTGTAATTCATTTTACATCACTGTCTCCCGATACATGTTATAAAAATTGAATTAATGTTTAAATATGATATTAATTTTATATTTATCATTATTAAAATATAATATTTCATTTACCTTCTTAAGTTTTCTTTCACTTAAAAATGATAACAACGTTTGTGCATACATGTGGACTACCACCCCCATGAAGTGATATGATTCATCATTTATCACCACATCACATGGATGTTATATAAAAGGGTGTTTAAAAGATTAATATCATATTTATGATAATAAAAAAATTATAGATAAAATAATACTCTCCTTGTTTCCATAATAATCATTGAAAAATGGAAATGTTACACAAGTGTATATGTGGCATACCATCTCCATGATTGTAATGTAGTTCATTTTTAAAAAACATACTTAATGGTAGGATTTAAAAGTACAATTAAAAAAATAAAAAAGATAATTATTTCATTATTATTATTTTGGATATGGGGGAATAATGAATTCTTTTTCCATATTCAAAATACCATATTCATTTTTAACAGATAAACTGAATATCATCAAAATGCACAATGTGAATTTAATTGATTAAATAATTGTATATAACCATGTATTAAATGAAAAAAGGAATAATGATCTTTAAAAAATTTATTAATCAAGTATATAATTAATAAAATTTTGTAATTTATGAAGATAAACATGTATAAAATGAGTTGCACTCAATGTATGGGAATTTCATAAAAATCATATCTTAATGTTTCCCTTTAGACTCCCTTTTTCTTCCATATACATATTTTATAAAAAAAATTAAAACGGTTTTCAATATTCTCCTATGACAATTAATTTTATATTTACCCATGTTTTACTTTTTGTAAAATGGTTTGAAGTCAATATTCTTTACATTTTCCAAACACAGTAATTCATAAATTTTAAAAAATTGTATTTAAGGAAAGGTTTTTAAAGATATATATCACAAAGATGTTTTCCATCAGTCATGAATTATATATTATTTAAATTATCCATTAAATGTGTAAAATTCTATTTTCAATGACAATGTTTTCCTTTAAAATTATCTAGATTTTTAAATAATTTATTTCCAAATTGAAAAGAAGTATTTTTTAAGAAATGTATTTATAGTGCAAGATTTTATGTATTTTATTATAGTTCATGGTAATTATTATGAGGATATATCTGTAAATTATAAAATAAAGGAGGATGATCCCATTATATCTCACGAATTTATTAAGTAATGTCATGGAGTTAAAAAAATTCAGTTTCTCCTAAGATATAATCGGAATATATTCTGATGTTTATTCCCATATTAATTGTGATGGTTAGTCCACGGGTATCTATATTGGTTACTTTATTGTAATTTTTAGATGTTAACCATGAAGTAATTCCATGACTATTTATGATGGTTACTCAAATGTAATGTTTATAAGTTAAATCTGAAGGTCTTTTGTGAGTTGTTTTAATGGTTACACAAAATTTATTCTTCATTGTTATTCCATATGTATGACTGAAAAGTATAACATTATGAAAAAAGTTTTCAGGTTATTTTTAAAGTTACAAAGAAAAATTTATGAGTTTATTTTTCTTTAAATTATTATAACAAAACTGTTTAGGAAATTGTTTGGGTAGAGAATATTATTGCTAGCATTAGAAAAGGTTTTATTCTGAACCAAATGTTTATTTGGAGAATGTAAAATTTTTATAAGTATTTATGGACTAACAATTTCTTTTTTTATTTTATTCCTCATACAAAACTTTTTGTGTCCATCACATGTTTTTTAAAAAAATAACCAGGTTAATGGATTAGTAAGAGAAATTGGAAGCACATGTGAATGTCTTGATATCTATATATAAAAAGAAAACATGTTTTATTTTTAAAGGATTTCTATTATGGGAAAATGGATAATGAGATGAAGTTTACACATTGTAATTTATGGGTATGGTATGTACTAATTAAGATTTAAATATATAAAACTATAAAACTAACAGATCTTTGTGAATAGATAAAAGTTAATTCAAGTCCAAATAAACAAGAATTGTAATGTTTAATTTCATTTCTTTAAAATAAATGCTCATTTCATACACTACAACAGAATAGGCCTTTGACATCCCTAAATATTCCCTTTATCAGCCCTAGAGAAGAAATGACTACTAGAGAGAGATTAAAAGCTCTATTATTTTATCAACTATTTTAGAAGATCCAATAAAGGATCGCTTTATCAGCACTTTTAAAAGCACTGATAACGGGGTAAACTGCAGTGTATTGTTACAAATCACCGAAACACCAGTGCTGTGTGGTGTAATAGGACACTACAGTCCCAAAACACCATTAAATCAAAAAAAAGTGTAAATACTAATTTAAAATGAAATAAAATTTACAACACAAATATGAGAAAAAACCTATATTATAGACATTTCAAACATTAGTTTATTCAATTATATAAGTATAAATTATTACATACATTCAAAAATAGTTATGTTCCTTTGTTTTTTGATCTTAACCCCTACTTGAGAAAAAACCCATTATAAGAAAAAAATTATTATGTTAGTAATAATATAAAGAAATAAATTAACATAAAAGTTTTAATTTTAAACTAATCATTAAGTCATATAAGAAACTATGTGTATCAGATTGAGTTGTGGTTGATTCTTGCATGTCTCACCATTTATTATTCATCATCAAGTATTGTCTCTGTAAAAATATACTAAATAATTATGAGAGAAAAATTATAAATAAATTAATTATGTAAACTATGATAGAATTATGAGAAGACAATCTAGGCTTGTTTTCTCAATTTTAGCGATTTGAGGAGTGTTTTAAACTAAAATGATGCTTATATATTAAAAGGATGTAAATGGAGTCATACCGATAACACAATGCATCTTATTAACGTTTTTCTGATTCCTATATGTCACAAATTACTTATGGATAATTTTCCTAAAGTATCAAAACAATCCGATTTTTTTCTCATTTTTTATTAGGCCATTTTTCCTTTTTACTAATATGTCATTTTAAACAAGAAACACACAATTTGACTCATAATGATCACATAGTGTGTTTCTATGAAGAGATACCAATTCATAATTGTCAAAAATTTCATCTGAGTATTTTTCCTACATTATAATGAAAATCCAAGTGCGGTTTCTCAGTTTTTATTATGTGACACTTTTTGAACTAAATTTTTTATTTTAAACTGATAATGGGAACATTAGGTTATATCAGTCACACCATGTGTCAGATTGAGGTGATTGTAATATCAACACATTATAAATAAATGATGGATCATCTTAAAAATTCATCAAAATAATATGAATGCATTTTCTAGGTTTTATGTAATTTAGTTGTCCATTGTACTAAAATGCCATTTTAAACTGGAAACACACACTTAGGCTCTAAACAGTCACATAACATCTTAGATTTATGTGATTAAAATTAATTCACATCACACATGACTTATGAATTTTATTTCTAAATTATAATGAAAATCTCAGTGCATTTTCTTAGTTTTCAGTGAGTGAATCTTTTTGAACAAAAATTTCATTTTTAAACTAATAACAACACGTTGAGTCATACCAGACACACTATGTGATGGATTGAGCTGAGGATGATTACTAAATGTCACTAATTACATATATATTAATTTTATAATGTATAAAAGTAATAAAAATGTTTTTACTATGTTTTCAGTGGTTTATTTTTCATTTTTACGAAAATGTCATTTTAAATTAGAAAAACACACTTTGACTCATACCGATCACGTTGTGTGTTGGATTGATGTGATACTGAATATTATAGATAAAAACTCACTTATGAATAGTTTTCCTAAATTTTAATTACAATATGATTTCATTTTCATGGTTTTTATTGAGTGACACTTTTTGACCTAAAATGCCGATTTTAAACTCATAACGGACACATTGAGTCATATCGGACTAATCATTCGTCGGATTGAGATGTGGATGATTCCTACAACCTAGAAACTAAATTGTTAGGTATGAATATTAAGAAAAAAATCATTAATAATATTTATAAATGTTTTAAATGATGAAAATTTATTGATTAATTTAAAATAAATATTTACTCTATTTCTAGTAAGATCAATTTATGCTTTAAAATATGCTTTCTTCAAAAATGGATTTTATTTCATTCTATGAATATAAATTGTAATTAATTTTTATAATTTATAGAAATTTTATTTGAGGAAATTAATATTATTTTTTAAATCATCATTTCAATATTATCTTATGGTGAATGTTATGGATTTTTCTAAAAAATCTATTTCTTGTTAATAGTGAAAAATACCGATTTTTTATAATACTATCATTTATTATCTTGAAACATCTCCCTTATATTTTATATTTTATAATAAAAACACAATTAACCTATAATTAAAAATAATATCATCAATTTCATAGTAATCTTTATTATACTTTATTTTGGTACAAATTCATTTTGTGGATTAAAAACAGTTGTTTCTAAAAAAAATTTACAATAAATTTATTTTTTTATTAATGAATAATATTAAGATATATTAATTAATAGTTTTAATAAAATATATGGTTTTTCTATTAAAAAAATATATTAAAATTTATTTTATGGTTTTTACAAGGAAATAAATGAAAGTAAACTTAGTATTGATATTAAAAAAACTTTATTCCCAAATAAGTTTTCATTATTCTTATGACACTTATTTAAAATTTAATTATACCATTTTGATAAATTTAAAATAAATAAATAGATTAAATATTTATAATAATCGTAATTAATATAATATAATATTGAAAACATAATTTTTATTCATAATTAATTGTTAAAATAGTGAAATTTGGTTTCCACAGTTAAGATTAAAAGGGGTTTATTGGGCGTTAAACTAATAGATAAGGATATGATTTCCCCCTAAACATGCATACCTATTATTTTTTGAAGATATTAAAATTTTATATTATTCAAAATTGGAATTCATGGCTTTTAGGATATGATTTTTCATGAAGTTGAATTTATATGATTGAAATATTTTAAAATATTCCTCATGTATCCCTCCCCTCAATTATAAGATGGAACCTTTTATCCACCTTTATTCACACAATTTCAGAGTTTTTCCTCAAAATATTCCATCTCAGAAACAATCATATGTTCCTTCTATTCATCTTATATCCTATTTTATTCTCTTAATACTAATCTCTCAGTGTATATTATGGAAGGAATATTAGGTCTCTCAATGAAGAGGACTAAATCATAAGAAACCTATTTCAATTTTATTTCCTATTAACCTTTTTATAATCCTTTTTTATCAATCACAAGAATATTAATATAGTTTCATAAATATAATAATATATCCTTATAATGATTTAACGACCATTTCCCACCTCTTATCCATTAAATGGGAGATGAAAGTATCACTCATGTGTATGTGCTGAATGTCGCTGCAATATTACGATATGAATCATTTTCCATCACCATCATTCATCGATGGTTATTATTATTGATTTAATTTATATGTAATATATTTATGATATAATAATTATTCTTTAAAGGTTAATTACTATTTACCTTTATTTCATAAAAACCATCTAAAAATGGAATCATCACCCATGTGTGCAAACGGCCTGTCGTCTACACATTGAGATATAATTCATCTTTCATTAATAATTTTTATGGATTGTTATGAATAAGTACATAATGAATATATATGATATTTATATCATTATTAGCATTTTATTGATTAAGAAACCATGATCAATGGTCGATTACAATAACTTTTAAACTTAAACACACATGAAAACTAAAGGTGTAAACACCCAAACAGATGATAATAATGAAAGATTTTTAATGAATATGTGATAAAATTTTATAATTAGACCATTTATGGTAATATATTTATGAATATGGATTTCCTATATAATTATAAGAAATTTTATTTTCTTATAAAATATGATAAATTTATTTTGAAGCAAGTTTTACATTAAGTAGTGGTTTTATTTTACAATCTATCTTTTTACAATGATTTTATAAGATTAAATTTTTTATGCTGAAATTATATGATATATCTATACCAAATAGTATTTATTTTCTTACACTCTAGTTATTTTTATGTATTACATATTCTACTTTTTTTTCTCTCTCTTTAATTACTCAAGGGCCCAAAAGAATGTTTTTAAGTAAAACCGACATTAATTTTCTCTTTAATCTAGAATACTTCTCTTCCAAATTTTTATTTTAATTAAAATCATTAAATAATGATTTTACAATTCAATAATTATTTTATAAAGTTATTTTAACCAATGTTTTTTTATAAAAAAATAAATGGAAGGTTATTTTCATTTTTTGAATTAGGAATTTTTGAATTTTTACTGAAAAGTGAAATGAATTTTTATTTTAACATACACCACATGAACATAATTTACCACCATGATGACAACTATTGGATTTGAATATTATCATAATGTCTTGGAATTTGAGTTTACTGTCTTTTATTTCTTTTTTTTTAAACTAAAAAACTATGCCTCTAGGCGAGTAATTCGTTTTAGAAATGGATATTGTTGATGGGTTGGATGCAGGCAGCTTGAAAAATACACAGTGTATACTAAATATGTGGTGTGTAATTAGAATAAATAATTTGTATTAGATAGATGATGTGTAATGGATTTTTCATCCCTCCGGCACGTCGTGAATTGGTTTTTCTCCCTGAATAAGAAACCAAAGCATTACACAATGTGGAAAAAATACACTGCAAGTAAATGCTCGGGTATTTTTTTAAAATTAAGGGGAGAGGATCATATTAGGTTGAAGTAAATTTTAATAGAGTATGTTCCTCATGATAGAGAGAACTGTTATTCCTCACCTAGGTTCTTTCACTTCTCCTTCTTTTGAGTTCAATTTTCTTCACCATTGGGTGCATTAGATTCACAATTATAATCTCTCTCTTCCTATTCCTCCCTTTCAAAAAATTTCTCACTTTATTTTGTAAGAGTTTGGTGTGACCTCATTTTCATGGTTTCTAGGGTTCATATCATCTTGGGAATTTTCTCCCATTGTACCTCATACTAGGGGTTGAAAATAGAAGAGTGGTAATCTATGAAACTAATGTAGGTGGTCTAGTTTTATCCTCAATTATCATTGAATTTATATAATGAATTATTGTTCCATGAATTGAAATTAAAATGAGACACCACTATAATGTTTAATAAATTAAATTAAAAGTTTTTTCCTTATTTAATTTTGTTCTTGCTAATAGTGATTCCACACCATTGGTTGATTTCCTTAACATGAGCCATCTCATGGGTGTTCCATTCCATGAAGTCTTATATGCCCCATTTCCTTAATTATTTAAACCACATCGTGAAATCTGTTCGCATTTTAATATATGATATGGAAATGATAATTGAAAGTTCATGAGGTATACCTTATAATTTATTCCATAAATGAATTAATTAAATTAAATAATTTTTAAAACTTGATTAAATTAGTATGACTATAATGCCTTTATGAAATGGTATGAGATTCTATTAGTTTAACCATACCTTCATGTCATTTCAAGAGAGATACACGAGATTCCATTCATGGGCCACCTAGGATAGGCTTATCATGTGTTATAATTATAATATTTTTATGAATGATAAATATTCCAAAACCAATACATGGTATTCATTGGATGGGCTCACCAATCATATTCCCAACCTCTGCAAGAGGGATACCAATACCCTAGAGGAGAGAATGGGGATAGGATCGGTATCTAGATAGTTATACAAACCCCTGACTGATACTTTATCCACTATATTGGATACTAGGGATGGGCTCAGTGGGTTTGACTTTACACCATGCTAGGAGTGATACTCGGGTTTCCATTTATAGATTTCTATGGAAGGACTCTTATAGTGTTGAGTATTTATTATAATCCTGGGGAGATACATTGGTTCCTTTATATGGTTTCCCTTGGGTAGGCCCGTGAGGATACTTATCTAAATTCTATATATTATTTCTATATATTTCTATGAATAATAATTTATTAAATTAAGGGATGTGTCTGCAATGAAAAATCGCATTCTTAGGCTTGGTCCAATCATGAAACTTTATTTATGATGACCCATTTATATACTATATCATACATGTATAGGTCACCATGGTTCAAGGAAATCTATCTTAGCTAAAAGAAGTTATATTTCATTGGTTATCCCATGAGGAATCTGGTCCGATGTATTAATTTAATTATCACCTTACATATAATATGTACCTACACACTTCTCATTTTATATGCACTGATGGGATTGAGCTAGACACTGTTTGTGGTTGGATACTAAGTGTATCTCACACCCTACTTCGGCTGACCTTCAAACCTAAGAATACTTCATGATTTTATGTATATATTAAGAAAAGTATCCAACTTACAATTCTTGGTTTCTAATACTGTGATAGAGTACGATTAAAGAGGATCAAACCTATGCTCATAATTCTAGTAATGTAATCTTTTGGTCTTTTGTTTTTTATATAGAATATGTTACATGTCTATCCCATTATCCCATTTACCCATTTCTATATAGCTATATTAGAATATCATTATCATCATTTCATTATTGTATGTGATTCTTCTTCCGTGTTCTTATTTATTCGATGATTATTTATTAATTGATTTCTACTTTCTTTCTTATAACAACATACATTGTTTCCTGTTAATTATCTACCATTTTGTTTCACTCTAATATATGAGGGAATAATAATCAAAAGACTCATCCAAGGAAATCAATTCACGTTAGTAGCTAATGATGTATGGGGAGGCACACTTGAGGTCACATGGCCAACCATCTTGTGGAATCATTTAGTGTATTCCTGTGTAGTATGCTACAATATGGTATCAAAGCATTCTTTTTTCCTTTTTTAAACTATTTTTGTATTAGACCAGAGAACGTGATCTATTAGTATATGTTAATTTGTTTATTCTTATGAGTATATAACCCACGTATATGGGAAACCCTAATTACCTTGGTTGGGATATTGTTTATTTTTTATTGTCCTTGTTATATTTTTGATGATTTCACCATTTTATTATGAAAATTATTGGTGATATTTTTAATTTTTGATATTAATATTATGTATTTCATTTATCCTTTCCCGGGTATGGAAAGGTGCTACCATCTCATGCATCATTATAAGCACTTTAGGTCTTATATTACATTTATTGTTTAATCCATGTTTACTTTATGTGTGCATTTCTTACATCATATAATTAGCGCCTCTATTATTATATTTTTAAATGTTCTACCATTACTTTTCAAGATAAAATAATTGGATTAATTATTATTCCTAAATCATTCAAAATGTTTTTTACATGAATAGATAGATTATGAAACCTTAATTAACTAATTATTCCATGTTTTATCCATGAACTATAGGTTCTTAGGACCGAATCATTATCTAGTTTCATTATTGAATGATGATTAAAATTTATGAGTCATGTACTTCAATAAATTAGTTATAGTAGTTAATTTAATCAAATCATTGAATATGACATGTTACATACTAATACTAGATGTGAAGGTCAGTTTGTAGTTACTTGGCATACTAATTTCAATTTATAAAGATTATTGGACATTATAAATTGAGAGCAGTGATGTGATAACTAGAATGTGATATCTATATAAGTACAATTGGGTACAAACTCAAATAAATTTAATATTTTAAATGTAATGGTTACTGATAAATGGGGTCATTATTTCAATGTAAAGGTTTGTTTCCTCTATACCATTAATTTTTAAACTCTATATGTGGAAACCTCTACTATGTTATCTGAGACCTTGAACCTAACCTGGCCCTAGTAGTGGGTAGTAGGTTGTGTCCCTTGTGGTCAGTTGTGATCATTATTAACACCTACACAAAGATTTAGGAGTAGGATGAGAGGTGTGACGCATTTATAGGAATGTTTTGTACTAATCTTTCCTACTTTAGTCATTTCTAATTTTTTATATTCTTTATGAGGCATGTTTTTGGAAATTTTAGAGTTATGTCACCATAGAATCCTCGAGTCGTGCGCCAGGAGGGCAGGGGAGACCATGATTTGGAGGTGTTGGGACTAGATCCACTAGTATTACATCCTATAATTCCACCTAAATAACCTGTTATTGGTCCTACACTAGGAGATGATAAAAATTTCTAATATATGTTTTTAATATTTACACAATCTATACATTGAACATTGTGGCCTTCCCCTACTATGGTAGAGTTGACACAAGAATTCCAGCAAAAACACCCTCCTACCTTCTCTAGGGATGTTGTTCTTTAGGATAATAAGTCTTGGATTGATTCATTGTAATATATCTTTGAGAATTTAGAGACACATCCAGTTTAGGTGGTCAATCATTCTACCTATATTTTTTGAGATTCTGCAAAATGATAGTGGGATGTAATCACCCTTTTCGGGCATTATCCGATAATTGATTGGGAAGGATTTCAAATAGCCTTCTATGATTAATTATTTTCATAGAAATTTATATTGGATTGCACTCGAGTATTTATTCACCTAAATTAGGACATTATACTTGTGATGGAATATTCAACTCATTTTATTCAGAATCGTCATTTCACACAAAAACTGACCAGTGATGAGTTGCTGACTATGAGATGTTTTTAGGATGATCTTTCATACACCATCTGAGATGATTTTTTCTGAATAACCACCATTATTCTGATAGTTAAACATTTCTTCATCAAACAGGGGAACCTAAGGGAAGATGGAAATGTAATTCAAGGTAATTTAGCTTCAATATAGGGATATAGTTTATCTAGTGATAAGAAGCACTGTTTTGAGGGTGCATGTAGCGAAAGTTCCAGCTAGATGACATGTACCAACAACTATTTTTTGGGTCACCAGTGTGGTATGATAGTCCATAGAAAGACCATGTATATGAGGAATCTGATCAAGTGTCGATCATGCAGTCGGATGGGTCACCTGGAACTTGTATACCAAAATATCCTTCTTTTATCTAATGATAAATGATTATTAATGACTCCACATATGGTTATTGGTTACGTGTCTCCACATCAGGTTGGGATTTAGTCTACTATTGGCCGATCAAGCTGTGGAGTTAGACATGTATAAGGTAACCAGGCACAATTGGTTTAGCACCAACATTGTAGAACTCCTCAGGTTATTCAAGTTGCATCTCAGGGATGCGGATGTGGCCATATATATACAGTGCATCATACACATGAGGAGAAGAGTCTTGGTCCTTCTATAGTGTGAGGTACTATTCTTGTAGATTATGATTTATTTTCTTCCTTATTTTATATAGGTGCATCGCACATTTTTATATTTACAGTAATTAAAGTCATTTTGGGCATATAGATGGAGTAATATAGTGGCTTCATGAATCTTGGTGCACTATTAAAAGTCTTATTAGAGATTATATGCCAGTGTAAAGAGTTCACCATTATGATAGTGGGTGGAATTACTTAAGGACTTTCCTTTTCCCCAAGATGATAGTATTTGACATTATTCTTAGAATGGACTCGCTAGTTCCTTATTATGTTTGTATTGATTGTTATAACTAGAGGATGTATTTAACATAATCCAAGTGTAGAGATTACATTCATAAGGGATAATGGGATTACCATGTGAGTTGAGTTAGATGCTAGTTTCATGGTCTAGGCTAGCAGAAAGTACAGATGGTTAGCCTCTTTATGAGTGACAATGGAATGCATTGTATGGTGTTTCCTCCAATAGTGGATCGTTCCAGTGCTGTATTTCTTAAGGACTGCTCTGGTTTTCCTATTATGAGAGAGGTAGAGTTCACCATTGAGATAGTGTAATGTTTTGAACCATTATATGTTCCATCCTAGCGAATAGAACAAATAGATCACCATGAACTCAAGAAGCCATTATAAGGCTTCTATGAAATGGGTTTTATACAACCCAGTACTTTTCTAGGGGGTTCTCCGATAATTTTTATTAGGAATTAAGACAGCACCATTTGGTTGTGCATTTATAACCATTAGTTAAAAATAATATTATTATGAACTAATATCCAGTAAATTTTATAGATGACCTCTTCAACTAGCTCTTAGGTGCAATGGTTTTCTCTATGATTGATTTGAGGTTAAGACACCATCAAGTGCATGTGAGACCATCAAACATACCATGTAAAACATTCCATTATAGATATAGATTTTAATGATTATCAGGTTATGTCATTTGGAATTAAAAACTCAATAACTATTTCTATTTATTTGATTAATTGAGTTTTCCACCCATATCTGGATTTTTTTGAGGTATTCCTTGTAGACAACACCTTGGTGTATTATCACGCTCAACATGACCATGTCAAAAATCTTGAAATCATTATTAAAACACTAATAAATAGTTGGATATATAAACTATATAGAAAATCCCACTTTTGAGTTGATAAGGTTCACTTACTAGCTTATATCATTCCTAAATAAATAGTATATATTGACCCATATAAAATGAGGATTGTAGTTTCTTAGGAGAATCCTAATAATTTATTTTACATATGCAGCTTCATGGGGTTGAATAGATAATATAGGTGATTCATTTAGGACTTCTCATGCCTATTAGTGCCTTTTAAGGGATTGACTAAAAAGAGAGTGAAGTATGTTTGGTCCAAAGCATGTGAGGCATCCGTCTATGCGCTAAAATGGATAGTAACATCACAACAAATACTAATTCTTCTAGAGCCGTGAAGAAGATATATAGTTTATTGTGATGATTTAGGAATTAGATTGGGAGTAGTTCTAAGGTAGGTTTATAAGGATATAGAATACAGGTCCAACCACTTGATCACCCATGAGAAGAATTACCCAATGCATGTCCTTAAGATTGCATCTGTGGTTCATGTTTTATTTTTTTTAAGTCATTATCTTTGGGGTGAGTGTTTAATTGTTTACACATATCCCAAAAATATCAACTGAATCTCCACATAGTATGAATGAAATCTTAGATAGTGTAGGTGGGTAGAATATATGTAGTCATTCAACTTTGAGCTTGCTTATACACTCAAAAAGGGTAATGTAGTCGATGATTCTCTAAGATGGAACACTCTGACACTGGTCATCCATGAGGCTAGTTGTGAGTGGCATTTAATGGATCTATTTTCTAAGATGCAACTAATGTTTTAAGAGTGTCTTGTAAAACCAGTTTTAGTAGGTTTATTAGTTACATACTCTCTTCTAGAATGGGTGTGGATGAAATAGATTTATGATCCTTAGGGCCTCTTATTGAGGGAGAGTGTCTAAGGTGAGAACCCACTATTCAACTGGGCTATCAATAATGATTAGATTATAGTCATCCATGTATGTATTAGCTTCACTAAAATAATACAAGAAGATAATATGTGGTAATATCATGAATCTATTTGGGAAGTTCACTCTTTGTTTACCAAGATGTTCTGAGATGTCTGTAATTAGTATTCGTGGATAGTTATGAAAAGGTAGGTTGTTAGTTTCTTCACTCTATGCTCCACTTATCAGTAGCATAATTCTATGCACTAGAAACCTACTGGACTTCAATGCACTCTATCCATTCCTGAGTGGAAATGTAATGATGTCACAATATATTTTGTGATGGAATTTCAAAGAGTATAATAATGTACAGTACATACACCACTCAAAAGGAAATATTGGCAAATGTAGCATGAATCTCACGAAGACACAAAGTGAGATAAAAAGCCCCTTACGAAATTTTGGCAGCCTAACGGCACCAATTAAAACATCCAAAATGAATTGATGAGAGAAAATAGGGTCTCTCATCATATGAACATAAAAAGTACAGTAAGATTAATATAAAATAACATCCCAATCATAAGAAAGATGATCTTGAAAGTAATGACATAAAAGAGTGTACTCAAAAAAAGAAAAAGAGGGGTAGGATCCCTTACCTCGGGTCCGACTTGACTCGATCGTTCTTTACCCTCCTGAATAATAAACATGAATTAATTTATACTTGCTTAAGAACCTTTTTCAAGTTCATTATTCATTTTATATCACTTACTACCATGCTATAAACACTTTTGAATTATTTAAGTTAATAATGATCGTTTTGTAGATCATTGCTACTTGAGTCAAAAATAAAATCATTATAATTACAAGTTGTTCATGTGGTAAAATATATATAATATCCAGAATTATATTCATTATGTAGATATCATATATATCATATATATCCATTATATACATTCATTTATAATATTACATAACATTTAGAGTTAAGAAATGAAATGCACCGTTCATGGAGACGGTAAGCCGTACGTACGCATGAACGCTACTTCCATTTCTATTTCTTATTTAATGGAATTAAAACATAATGATACATAATAGTATTATAATTACATTATGGTATCATATATAATATCATTAAATGTATCCTTTATACATACCACATATGGTATTAACGAATCAAATCACTTTGAGGGGGCGGTAGTCCGCACTTCCTAAAATAAAGATATCGCGTTTAACCATAATGGAAACCATAAAGGTATGCCATAAATGAAAAATACATAAGCTTAATTAAAACATAAACATATTATATATCATATATAAATATAGTGACATCTTAATGTCCACCTTTGAGGGTGTTAAAAGAATATTGAACAATCATCGTTTCGTGAGGCAGAAATTCACCATCCACGGAAATAGTATGTTCTTTAACCATTATATGTAGGTGTGTGTAAGTGTATCTTGAATACTTCTTATATAAACATACTAGTATATTGAAAATACTGTATTTGTTACAAAAGAAATGAATAAAAAGATTTTAGGGGGTTGGAGAAGCAAAATAAAACAAAAGAACACAAGTGAAGACATTACCGTAAAATCGGGTATGTCTCTTTGATTTGAGATCAAAGGCTTCCTTGGGAAGACTTATTCCCAAAGTTAGGCTTCTAGGAGTAATATATGGATGTGTAGAGACAAAATTATCAGGGTTTGGCCGATCCAAAGTCTTGAGAGGTGTGGGTAAGGTGGTAGAGGTGGGGGTATTTTATAAGAGGAGAGGAGGGACACTCTTGGAAAGTTACAAAATGTTACTTTATTTTCAAATGATTTTCAGATTTTAAAGGTCCCACATTGATGTATTTAGAGTATAAGGTGGTAAGGGTTCGAATTATACTCATCCAATAGTTCTTTGACAAGTTTATGTTATAGTTTTAACATTATCTTTTCATTTTATTTAAATCCTTTATTATTGAGGTATTCGCTGCATCATCATGATGTCATAAATAATTTACTTTATTTAATGTCTAAAAATTATAAAAAAAATATACTGATGTAGTAAATCGTTTTATCTTTCTAATGAATATTTATAGTAAAAAATATGACTTGTATTACCCCATTTAATTTTTTTTTAGGTCAACTACTCATGCTTGTGACATTTTTATTTTAACTTCAAATAAAAAGTTATTTATTTAATTTTCCAACAAAAGTGGCTCCATGGGGTCCCCAAGTTTACCCATGGATTTTCTGGGTCGGCCATGACACATCCAATGAGGGTAGGACATGTTTTTAGGTCATTTCATATTATTAAAACATTATTTTTACCTTAAATTACACTAATTACCTCTAATTGCGATTAAAAACTTAAAAGTTACTATTCAACAAAAAATTATTATAATCCCATTGAACCACATTTTACATCCTAATGACAACCATGTATGTTGGATTTTTTAAATTAAAATCACAGAAGAGGTAAAGTTTCATTTAAACGAAAAATCAGTTTTTAAACTACCACTTAGTCATTTCACTATTCATCAAAAATTGAAGTTTTTCAGAAAAATTCCAAAAATTCACCCTAAGCTATATTTGATATTCCGAATTAAAAAATGATATCTATTTTAAAAAATTAAAAACATATTTGTTTCATTAATTAATTTAATAATTAATTCTTGCTATCAAAACAGATAACCTGTTTTTAAGAAACAATATCTATTAAAAGATTGACAATAGATTAAGTCCAATTTCAAAGTGAAATTAAATCCAATGACCACCATTAGATTAAATGGTAAAAATATATTCTAAATACACTCTAATATAAATTAAAAATATAATCTATCCATATAAATAAATCATATTAAATGTAGGTTTTGAATTATAATGCAACATTTTCAATAAAAATGATCTTTATCGAAAAAATAACAAAATTTTACAAAAAGTAAATTTTGATGTCCAGAATCTAAAGAAGGAATATATTTTGTCAAATAAAAAATATAAAATTGTCAAAAGTATATTTAAAAAGGTTTCTCCTTCAAAAGGAGGTTAATCGACCTTTTAAAGAATATTAGAAGATTTATGCTTCAAATTTGATTCATTTGCATTTTAAGCCTCAAACATTTATTGGATAAAAGTAAAAATATTTGACAAACATATATAATCATTTTGTAGTTAGTTCCGTTCATTCCCACCATTACAATGTCTAGGCGTTAAATACCTTTTAAAATAATATTATTTTATAATTAGAGTGCAGCATAAGATTTCAAAGAAACTCGTTCTTGCATATTGGGTACGCCCTCGAGCATAGAATTCCCTTTAAAGTAATATTAATATTTTATTAAAAAAATATGGATAAATAGGAAAATGTCATATTATTTATTTACCTAGGGTGTTACATCCTTCCCCCCTTTTTGGAATTGCGTCCTCGCAATTTTAAAATTGGGCTTTGAAGCTTCATTGAAAATCCCACATTGGAACAAGAGTCAGTAAAACTATCACTTTAAAAGAATGGGAAATAAGTACAAATGTCACCCGAGATAACCCATACTAGGATTCCAAGTATGAAAATATTGATATGGAGGAAAAAACAAAGGGTCATGTTCTGATGGATAGTGATAGTAAACATGTCTAGGAGAAAGTTAACAACAAGAAAATCACAAACTTGTGATGGGTTAAATGGTATTTGATTCCCCAGTAGGAAAAATTAACAGACAACATTTTTGTTTTAAGTTACTTTTTATTGAGGAATTTATTTATGATCTTAACTAAAACATAAGTAAGAATACTTAATTGTCATGATGACTTTCAACTTTTACTATATTTCTTACACGAACTCATATTTTCTCCAAAAGACGAGTATTTAGGATGACTTGTTCAAATTAAGAGAGCTATAATCAACTTCTAGAGAATCACCTAATCCACAAAAGAGAACTATATACTTACCATGTCTTTAGACCTTAACCAAAGCTAAAACCCAAATTTCAACAAAGACCATTCAATAAACAACTATCCATAAAATTATACAAAGTAAACCAAACTAATATTGAAACCCAATACTCTGAAGGATTTAATCACATAGTCTCCTAAGATAAATTTTAACATTTTTCTCCAAAATAACATCAGTTACTCTTACAGTCTCATACTGAAAAGTAATTAACCTAATCACATATCCTCTATGATAGGCTAATCATTTCCATTGACAACCAAAAAAACAACTTACTCTTAATTCATAAAATCATCTAACTAAAAAGAATCATTCAAACTAACCAGTGACTTCGCGTAGTCCAGTGGTAGGCGATAAATACCATCTGCACTTTGGTTGTGGGTTCGATTCGCACAGCTTCGTCCGACGCGAAGGGTTGTCACACGGTCTGCGTGTTGTCCCTTTTCAAAAACTACATAATTTTATAACATTCCTCAAAAAGTGATTAATTCATCAAAAATAACCATAACATATTTTAACCACAAAGGTTATATGATAACTTCCATTTTGCAACCCAAAATTTATTAACCAGTAATTGCCTCAAATTAAAGGATCATATAAACCCAAATGGTTCTTTATAACTATATCCACAAATGAAAGGATAATTATTCCTTGAATAAAATTTTTGTATATCAAACATCAGGGTTACTATAAAAAGTCTACTAATGTAACCCCATCATCAAAAGAGACTTAATACATATAAGAATTTCACCATCCTAAAATCTAACATAACCCTTGAATCCCTTATATGATGACTTCTTACTCATTCAACATTCTTCATGATCCATTAGCCATTCCTTTTCAACTTATTCTGAAATACTTCTTTCCTACAAACAAAATCATGAATCATATCCTAAGATTCCAATAATAGGAAACCATATGTTAAGAAATAATACACACCTTTCATTCTTCATTGTCAGTTTCTTCATCCTCAATCGGAATGGCATTAGGTATTGGTAAATGAATATTTGTGTGATCTTGGTGACCCCATTCCCGGAACTTCTTCATAGGACATGAGTTTTCATAATTACTATGCACACCACATTTAAAACATTCAATTGATCCTTCAGAAAGAACTTATTTCTCTTTCCTAGAGTCAACTAGATGCTTCATTTTTCCATAGCAGGTTCTTGCTTTATGACCTTCATTTCCACATCGATAACATCTTTCTTTCCCTTTGAAACATTTTCCTATGTGTTTCTTTCCACATATTTGACACATAGGTTTTTGAACACACATACCTTTATGATTATTACCTGAACATCCGTAGGGATTTGTATCTCACATACATGATGCCTTATAAAAATCACTAAGGTTCAGGTGGTCAATCATGACTCTAGATAGTTGGTTGAGGATAACCACAACAGTTCTCATTGCAGCTCCCATATCATTCAATTGTTCTTTCATAAAACCGTCACAGTTTTCTTCAAATCCACTGTTACTTTGGTTCCTGGTTGATCCAGCCATTTACTAAAACCAAAAAGGTTAGTGTGAGTATATTAGTAAAATCATCAAATAAAAAATAGGAACATAAAAACCAAGATATACTTATCCAAGTTATCTCAAACTTATTCTAACTTTCAAAAAAATGATGACTCCATCTAATATACTAACCATTGTGGTTATACACAACTTGTCACTTTTTCTTAAACAACACTCTAACCTCTAAGGTTATCTAAACCGACCTTTGATACCAACTATAAGGCCCCAGCCTTAAACCTTATTTAATCTAGAGTTATTACAAGATTACACATTGAGGATCTTTTCTGGTTTAGAGTTTTAGATAATTAGATCATAAAACCTGCATTACATTCCACATTTAAACAAAGTGGTTACATAAAAGATAGTATACATTTTTCCCATCAACAGAAACACATTTAAAATAAAACATGGATTCTTTCTTGACACTTCCTTAACACTGTCATCATATCATGTACCATTCCCTTGACCTGTGAAAATCATTTCAAAAACTTGGGATGAGTATAAAAAGCTCAGTAAGGGTTATTAAAAGTATGGAAAGGAAACACGAGTACATATATACATAAGAATGAAGTCATACTTTACCCCTAAAACATAAGCACTTTAACATACCTCATAAAATCATGAATAAATCATATAAATCATAAGTCATAAAGGTAACTTGAGGCATTCATAACATTCTTACATAGGGAGTAACCCTCTTGGTTACGTTTGTAATACCCATCACAGCATATTCCCTAAATCTCTTCATAAAAACCTTAACGTTTAACTCCTTCACGTTACCCAATGCATTGGAGAGCTATATCGGGCTCACCTGCCCTTAGTTTATCATGGAACCACCCGTCTTCATAAAAATGCTCAAAAACCAAAAAATAATCATAGCACATAACTTAAGAATAAAGTAAAGATAACATTCACACATTCCAATAACAATATATCATTCTAAGATATTGAAATAATGAATCCATTCTAAAAACCATTTTCAAAACCATTTAAAACACTTAATAAATAGATTTTAAAATCAAAGTGCCCAATACCTCATTGAATATTTTAACATTTTAAACCATTAATATCCATATAAATAAATCCTTAAAACCATTCTGAAAACATGGATATTAATGAGAAACATTTATAAGATTAAATCATTAAAACATTTAAAACCGTATTTTAGTTAAAGGGTTTTTAACAAAATGAGAGACACTTGAATATAATAATTGAGAAATAACATTTAATCAAAACTTTATAATATCATGAGAATAAAGGGATTCATGATATAATATTCCAAATGACAGTATATACACCATATAATAGTGAATTGGTTCGTAACAACAATGAAGTCTCAATGGAAATGTAAATTGAGATGAAATCCATTTTAAAGATGGTATCCTTAAATTAAGGATAAATCAATCTCATAATTATGTGCGACAAATATAAATACACCCAATATAAGTGGATATTAAGTGTAAGATAATAAAAGTTCACTCACACATATAAAAAGGATGACATATTCAATAACTACATGTTAAACCCAAAGAAATCGAAATTGGGTTAAGAAGTTCCCTTGACAGTCTAACGACGTCACATCAAATTTTAGAAAAAGAGTTGATGAGAGAGATAAAGGGTATCTCATCACTTGGACATAAAATTTACGGAAATAAGGATATATAAGAACATATCCCCACATAATAATTTTAAAATTAAAATAAATAACAAAAGAAGTCTTTTAAAAAGAGGAAGGTGAAAGGTTCCCTTACAGATTTGGGTAACTTTCGAAACGTACACCCCATGAAAGAAGGACTATACAACATTGATATAAATACTCATAAACAAAAGTATGTTACACAAAGAGTAGAATAATGTACAGTACATACACCACTCAAAAGGAAATATTGGCAAAGGTAGCATGAATCTCACGAAAACACAAAGTGAGATAAAAAGCCCCTTATGAAATTTCGGCAGCCTAACGGCGCCAATTAAAACATCCAAAATGGATTGATGAGAGAAAATAGGGTCTCTCATCATATGAAAATAAAAACTACAGTAAGAGTAATAGAAAAGAACATCCCAATCATAAGAAAGATGAGCTTGAAAGTAATGACATAAAAGAGTGTACCTAAAAGAAGAAAGAGAGGGGTAGGATCCCTTACCTCGGGTCCGACTTGACTCGATCGTTCTTTAACCTCCTGAATAATAAAATTGAGTTAATATCTACTTTCTTAAGAACCTTTTTCAAGTTCATTATTCCTTTTATATCACTTACTACCATGCTATGAACACTATGTAATTATTTAAGTTAATAATGGTCATTTTGTAGATCATTGCTACTTGAGTCAAAAATAAACTCTTTATAATTACAAGTTGTTCATGTGGTAAAATATATATTTTATACAGAATTATATTTATTAATTAGATATCATATATATCATATATATCCATTATATACATGCATTTATAGTATTACATAACATTTAGAGGTAAGAAATGAAATCCACCGTTCATGGAGACGGTAAGCCGTACGTACGCATAAACGCTACTTCCATTTATATTTCTTATTTAATGGAATTAAAACCTAATGATATGTAATAGTATTATAATTACATTATGGTATCATATATAATATAATTAAAGCTATCCTTTATACGTACCACATATGGTATTAACGAATCAAATCACTTTGAGGGGGCAGTAGTCCGCACTTCCTAAAATGAAGATATCGCGTTAAACCATAATGGAATCCATAAAGGTAAGCCATAAAAAAATAATACAGAAGCTTAATTAAAACATAAACATATTATATATCATATATAAATATAGTGACATCTTAATGGCCACCTTTTAGGGTGTTAAAAGAATATTGAACAATCATCATTTCGTGAGGCAGAAATTCACCATCCACAGAAACAGTATGTTCTTTAACCATTATATGTAGGTGTGTGTAAGTGTGGCTCGAATACTTCTTATAACAATAGACTAATATATCGAAGATACTTTATTTGTTACAAAAAAACGAATAAAAAGAGTTTAGGGGGTTGGAGAAGCAAAATTAAACAAAAGAACACAAGTGAAGACATTACCTTAAAATCGGGTATCTCTCTTTGATTTGAGCTCAAAGGCTTTCTTGGGAATACTTCTGCACAAAGTAAGGCTTCTAGGAGTAATAGAGGGATGTGGAGAGTCAAAATGAGCAGGGTTTGGCTGAGCCAAAGGCTTGAGAGGTGTGGGTAAGGTGGTAGAGTTGGGGGCCTTTTATAAGAGGAGAGGAGGGGTACTCTTGGAAAGTTACAAAATGTTACTTTATTTTCAAATGAGTTTCGGATTTTAAAGGTCCCACATTGATGTATTTCTAGGATAAGGTGGTAAGGGTTCGAAATATACTCATCCAATAGGTCTTTGACAAGTTTAAGTTATAGTTTTAACATTATCTTTCCATTTTATTTAAATCCTTTATTAATGAGGTATTCGCTGCATCATCATGATGTCATAAATAATTTAATTTATTTAATGTCTAAAAATTATAAAACAAATATAATGATGTATTAAATCATTTTATATTTTTAATTAATATTTATAGTAAAAAATATGACTTGTATAACCCCATTTAAAATTTGTTATAGTAAAACAACTCATGCATGTGACATTTTTATTTTAACTTTAAATAAAAAGTTATTTATGTCATTTTCCAACCAAAGTGGCTCCATGGGGTCCCCAAGTTGAACCATGGATTGTATTGGTCGTAAATAACATATCAAATGAGGTTAGGACATGTGTATAGGTCATTTTATATTATTAAAACGTTATTTTTACCTTAAATTACACTAATTACCTCTAATCGCGATTAAAAACATAAAAATTACTATTCAATAAAAAATCATTTTAATCCCATTGAACCAAATTTTACATCCTAATCAAAACCATGTATGTAATATTTTTTAAATTCAAATCACAGAAGTGGTAAATTTTCATTTAAACGAAAAATCAGTTTTTAAACTACCACTTAGTGGTTTCACTATTCATTAAAAAATGAAGTTTTTCAGACAAATACAAAAAATTCACCCTAAGATATATGTGATATTCCGAATTCAAAAATGATGTCTATTTTACAAAATTCAAAACATATATGTTTCATTAATTAATTTAATAATTAATTCCCGCTGTCAAAACAGATAGCGTGTTTTTAAGAAACAATATCTATTAAAAGATTGACACTAGTTTAAGTCCAATTTCAAAGTGAAATTAAATCCAATGACCACCATTAGATTAAATGGTAATAATATATTCTAAATACACTCCAATATAAATTAAAAATATAATCTATCCATATAAATAAATCAGATTAAAAGGAGGTTATGAATTATAATGCAACATTTTCAATAAAATGATCTTTATCGAAAAAATAACAAAATTTTACACAAAGTAAATTTTGATGTCCGGATTCTAAAGAAGGATTTTATTTTGTCAAATACGACATATAAAATTGTCCAAAGTATATTTAAAAAGGTTTCTCCATCAAAAGTCGGTTAATTGACCTTTTAATGAATATTAGAAGATTTATACTTAAAATTGGACTCATTTGCATTTTAAGCCTCCAACATTTATTGGATAAAAGTAAAAATATTTGACAAACATATATAACCATTTTGTATTTATTTCCATTCATTCTCGCCATTAAAATGGCTAGGCCTTAACTACCTTTTAAAAAAATATTATTTTATTATTAGAGTGCAACGTAAGTTTTCAAAGAAACTCATTGTTGCGTATTGGGTACGCCCTCGAGCATAGCATTCCCTTTAAAGTAATATTAATATTTTATTTTAAAAAAATATGGATAAATATGAAAATGTCATATTCTTTATTTACCTGGGGTGTAACAAATACTGAGAAATTTTAAGTATAGTTATTTATCAAATGATCAATGTAGAATTTGGATATTACAATTGAATTTCGGAGATTAATGTTTTTTTCTTCAAGTAATGTTTAATTGTATTTGGGAATTATTTTACCTTTTTCAAACAATTTTTCTTTTGGGTAATGTAAAAATATAAAAGGGATATCTTGTTATCCAATTTTAGGATTATGTGATCTGTTATAATTTAATTATCGTGCTTCAGTAAAAAAACATTTAACTTGAATACTCATTTTTTTAAACCAAGAGATGAAATTATGGTAGAAATTGATTAAAGCATTAAATTCAAATTTTAAGATTAAGTATATTTCCTTATTCTTTTAGTTCATAAAGGAATTCATAAAATCTAGGAAAATTATTGTAAAATAAAAAAAATCATTTGTACACTTTTCTTACTGTAGAATTAATATCCTTCTAACGCATCAGAGATTTATAGTTTTCTTATGGTTAAATTTCTCATTACCATGTTCTCTATCACGCTCTATTAATATTTAGGTGTTAGTTTTTACATCCATTTCCATATATTTACTTCCCACTTCTATTTTATTAATTCTAAACCTATTATTTGTCCTTCCATATGAACTCCATATTTCTCATTGTCTCTTTTTAAGAGAATTTTCTTTGAAAGTTTTTATGGAATGGGATTTCAATAAAGGTATTTTGAGAAACTAAACCCTTGATTCTGAGCCCAAAATAAAATTTTGAGAATTTAATTTATTATATGGGGATAATTTAATATCCTACTATTTTAAAAAGAATGACTATGTTTTATAGAATATAAGATAAAGAACAATGATCTAAAAGAGACAATGAAATGTTATTATTTTAATGTGATTTTTAAAACATAGTCCTTAAATTATTAAGAATGAGTAGAACTAATTGAATTATTAAATATATAATGGTCCTAATAATTTATAATCTACTAATTAATTATTATTAAATAATCACTTGATTTATTAGTAAAGTCATTTTATTATTCAAAAAATGTTTTTTTAAAATGTATTTTACTTATTTTTAAGAGTGAATATTATATTTAAATTTTTGTAAATTTTAGAATATTTTTATTTCTAAATTAATTTAATATGTAAATTCATCATTTTAAAATTATCTTAGGATGAATTTTTTAGAATTTTATAAAAATATTGATTTTTCAATGTATAGTCAAAAATACTGATATTTAATTGAAACCCTTATTTATTTAAAATTATTTAAAAATTAAAATCATATTTTTATTATTAGTTTTAAAATTAAATTTGTTAATTTTTATTTAAAATTATCAAATTATAGTTTTCTAAAAGAATTTTATACTTTAATTTAGTATAAGAAAATCTTATACATAAAAAGGACATTTTTCTTAAAGGTTTTATTTCATTACATCTTGTTAGTTTAATTTTATATTAAATTATGAAAATTATAGGTTTTGAATATTAAAAAATGGATTCCAAATTATTAATCTATGTGTCTAAATTAGTTAAATGTCTCTCTTTTATTTTTTCAATATTAATAGTAACCCTGGTAATTTTTATTACAAGGGTAAAGGGTAAATCATATAATTAATGTTATAAATAAAATGATAAGTAATATTAAATAACTATAAAACATTCATAAATTTTATTTAATGTGTCAATTTCACCCATAATCATCAAATATTATATTATATGGAATTTTTTACCATTTTTAAGAGATTATGAATTTTATAATATTTTATTTAATGAAAAGTCAAAAATGTCGCACACTTATTTCCAATAAAAATAATATTTTTACCATAAGGATAATAGGATGATTTTTTATTTTAAAAAATTTATTTAAAAAGAATATTTTTATTCATCGTGATAATTTATTTTTATTTTTTAGTGAGTAAAAAATTATATTAAATGCATACAAATTGTTGATGTTGTAATAATCAAATTAGTGGAAAAATAAAATAAATTATTTTAGAAATATTAAAATAAATATAATTTTAAATAATTAATGTTGACCAACAATTTTATAGATTATAATGAAATTTTAGGTCTATAATAAAAGATTTTTTAAATTTTACTTTTGTTCTCATTGTTATTAAAATAAAAGTAATCAATAGTTCTAAAAATTGACATT
Organism: Viscum album; assembly: GCA_963277665.1. Taxonomy (NCBI): domain Eukaryota; kingdom Viridiplantae; phylum Streptophyta; class Magnoliopsida; order Santalales; family Viscaceae; genus Viscum; species Viscum album. The sequence goes on along the minus strand of OY728141.1, from coordinate 1,245,575,549 downwards.
AATGATATGTTATAATAAGTAATATTTTACTAAATGATATAAAATTAATAAACACATAGATTTAGGAAAGTGATTTTTATATGGTGTATAATATCAACCATGGTGCATTTATGATTCATTTCTCTCTTTATAGTAACTATACTGACCCATAAAGCATAAAAATCATTGTTCTAACGGTATCTGTAAAAGGGGTTAAAACCAAATGATAAGGGTAAAAATTTGACCTAAACTTGTCAAAGTTTTATTTATGGTATTATTTCAACTCATAATAATAATATCAACAAAGTAAATTATTTTTGATCCATTATTAATTGAAAATTAATTTATATTAATTTTATAGTTTGAGAAATTCCAAAAGTGCCCCTCCCCTATCATATAAATGGGAGTCACTTTATCTATTTATTTCACACTTAAAGAACCATTTTTTCTCAATACCTGCAAACATTACCTTTTTATAATCTATCAACTCATTATAGAGGACTTTTTTAGGTATAACACCAACCTTAGTTGTCTAAAGGTGTTATGAAAAGGTGGTTATTTGAATAATATGTATCATTTTTAATCGAGTGTTTCTATTTTATTTCTTCTTTCACCTCTAATAAATATTATTAACCCATTATAAAATAAAATAAAAATTATCATACATATAATGAGATTTTATTATTTTAATTTATTATCTTATATCCATCACCAACCTCCATAAAATTGGAGAGGAATTCATTATTTGTGTGTACGATGGAATACCGCCTAGAAAAATGAAGTATTTTTTCATCACTAATACTCAATACTGGTTATAATGATGGAATTAATGTTTATATAATATATTCATAACATATTTATAATTTCTAAAATATAATATATCATTTACCATCTTACATTTTAATTCACTAAAAATGATAATGTCGTTCATGCGTATGTATGGACTACCACCTCCACGACGAAATGGGATTAATTTCTCATCACCACACTACATGGATAATATATATATAAATATATTAAGATAATTAATATTTTATTTATTATATTATGATCATTTTTTAAAGATAAAATAATAATTACCTTCTTTCCATAATGATTGTTGAATAATGGAAATGTTGCTCATGCATATGTATCTATTACAGTATTTATGATTGTAACATATTTCATTTTTTCAAAACCATATTTCATGATTGGTTTTAAAAGTTTAATTTATATATATATAAAATAAAATTATTTCATGAATATTATTTGGAATATTCTTTAATAATTAATTATTTGACTATATTTAACCTATCAAAGACATTTTGGACATACCAACCAAATATCAACATATCATTAGAGGTGAAATTAATTGATTATGTAATTATATATAACAAGGTATTAAACTAAATAAAGAAATAATAAACATGAAAAATTATATTATGAAAGTATAAAATTAGCATAAGTTTTTCATTCATGAATACAAAGAACATACGTGACTAGTCCATGATGAAGTTAAGAGACTTTCTTTTATAAAATCATCACCTAAAGTTTCCCTTTAATCTCTGTTTTTCTTACATATCATTTTTTTATAAAAAAATATTAAATATGATTCTTACAATTATCCAATGAATTTTTAAATTCATTTTTATACAAGTTTTACTTTTATAAAATGTTGTGAAAGGAATATTCTTGTCATTTTACAAATAATTTACATTGTGACTATTCTAATAAAATTTTGTTAAGAATTTTTTTTAACTTATACTTAATGATTGGTTTATCCCTATATCATTACTAATATTTACATAGAATCATATTTTTAGGTTTAATAATATTATTTTCAAAGTAAATTTTTACCTTCATAATTGATTATTTTTTAAAATTATGTGATTTAATAATGAAAAGGGATTTTCCCACAATAAATGCACCAAGTGATATTTTGATGTAATTTTCTATCTAAGATGAAATAATTTAATGTGATTTCATGTTTTCTTCATTTAATATAAACCATATTTTCTTTAAATAAAACTCTTTTTCCCCTTTTATGGGTTTTTTGTTTTTAAAATTGGTTTTTAACAGGAATGGGATATTTTAATATCTAGAAATTTTTTCTTGTGGTTGTAAATAATACTTTAGGTTTGAAACTACCTGATTTTATGTTTCATTTCTATTTATATTTCTTTTGAATTATGTTTGATAAAGGGTGGTTCTTTTATAAACCAAGGATATGTGGTTCCATTATAACCCATGGATGGGTGGTTGTGATATTAACCAAGTTAGGGTGGTTACGTAATTAACTAAGGATGGGAGTTTCTTTGATAGTCCTCCAATTCCATATGTGATTCATATATCAATGTTAAAATTATTGGTTACTCTATTAGTAAGAGTTATTAAAAAAATTATGTCCAAGGTAACCTATATTTTTTTTTCTTTCTGGTTAGTTTTTTTGGAAATTGTTTTATTTCTAAAAGGTAATATAATGATATTTCTGAAAAAGATAGTGCCCTTTTTAAAGTTAAATGGTATTTTTTTATTAACGAAAAGTATATTATTTTTTTCTTTTTGTCACTAGATTAACATATTTAATATTTTTAGGTACCTTATTGAGATTATTATGTTCAAACTACATTTTTAAAATATTTCTCATAATATATAAGGATGGGTAAAGGATATGAAGCATTCGTGTTCAAATTCATGAATAGTTTTTATAAAAATAATTAATTTATTATTTTTAGATATCTTATATTGAACACAAAATAGAAAATGAATTAAAGTTTCCACTTTTAAAAATATGAGTTTGAAAGGAAATTTTTTTTACCTAATTCCCTAAAACTCTAAACATAAAATATATTTTGGAAACTAAAGATATTTCATGTTTAAAATCACTAAAATATGAACATTTTATGGTCGGGTTCTTACAATATAGGATGGGAGGTCACTATTGGGTGAAATAAATTAATTAGTGATATATATTTAGATAATAGGATTCGTATCGAGTGATTAGTTCTTGGTGATTATTTTTTGAGCTCTATGAAGGGTTTGGTGCCCTATTTTCTCTAGCATGTGTGTGCTTTATAATGTACCTATGATAGTATATAGATTTTGGTCTGTGGGTGTGGATCCCAAGGCATATAATCACCATGAGTGAGATAGAACTAGTAAGAATCCTTTGACTAATATGGATTTTTTGTAATTCATGAAGTTAGAGCTAACCTTGATTTAGATTTTGGGACTTTATATAAGATTTGATTTTCCTTGAATGATATGGTGTTGTTGTGGACCATTTTATGGGTGAAGAGGAAGTAAATGGGAGCAAGGTGTTTAATTGGTGTGATATGTGATAATGGGATTAACTTCAGTGATAATTATTTTTCTTGGATTTGATGTTATAATAGATGGAAAGCCTCACCTTGAGTGAGAAGGTGAAGGAAAATAACTAACTATAGTGAGAATGTGAGACTTAGACTTAGACAAAAGACCCTACCTTATACCATTAGGTAGTTTTCAAGGTCTTAGGGACACCGTACTCTAATTCATTGGGTACTGGATGGATATGAGTTTAGTTACACTATATGATGGACATATTCGTTCTTATAACTAAATTAGGTATGTTCAAGTATCGCAGTGGCCTCATTAGAACATAATGACCTAACAAGTGAGTGTATCACTCTTCATGATTCATGGTATCCAATTTTCTCATGAATTCCAATAAATAAAGTTTATTTATTATATTTTCTTTCATTATAAATTCACACAAATATTAAGGTGTATATTACTGGTTCTTAGTGACACACGGTTGTGATTCCTTTCTCACATCCTATATGGGTACTCTATTGTGCATTTTATATATATGTCTACATCCAAGTTCAGTGAAAGTCGTGAAATTTATCATCTTGGTGAATCCTTATGGGTATTTGTTGATTGGTGTTAGGTTGAGTCTCAAAGATGGTAGTAGATCTTCTTTTATCTTCCATTTTTTATCTATTATCAACTGATTGGGAGATCAATGATTATGTAAGACTATAGGCTTCTACATGGATAAATTTATTATTTCATTGTGGTTTATTTGATTATAGATACTCTAATTATGGGATTTTTATATTTTATGTATTTTCAAATTATTTTTTAAATTTGATTCATGGTCATAGTCCCATTATTGTAAAAATTTATCCCTTTACACTATTTGGAAACCTCTTGCGTATTGAAGGAAATCTTGAAGCCATGTATCCATCAGACTCAAAAAAACATTTTGGGTCTATGTGTAATATGTATTATCATATCAAATTTTTTCTTTGACTTCTTATTTTTGTATTTGGTAAATAGGGAACAAGTCCATGTTAGAGCTTATGATGGACCTTAAAATAATTTGCTGCAAACACCTTTTCAGTGGGAAGTTCCAGTTATCGGTGGTATAGGATTGATTTGTTTGTTTTTATTATGATAGTTATGTTTAATAAAATAATATGAATTTATATAGACTATGATTAATGGGTTTGTTTTTTGTTTTTTTAGAAATAGGCTCGTGTATATTCCTTATATTTGGTATATTGAATTCACCTGACTTATATATTCTTGTGTCTGATTTTTATTCTATGATATAGGTTTGGCTTTACAAAGTGTCAACAATAACATAAATAGAATTTACCAATGTAACATCTGGGTAGATCTTGATTTATCTATAAAATTATTTCTACTCACATTTAGTTTTCTAGTGTTAGGACATGTGAATATAATAATGGTACGATCTATGGTTATGGGTATGTGGTCCCTTAGTGTAAATGATGAATTGATACCCTTTATGGGTTGGTACATGAATTATATTTCTGAGGATTGATATGATTTCCCCTTAAGATGTGGTTTCTCTATATAAAGTGTTGACATCAAACTATATATAATATTACCATATATATTATTTGTAGAACACTACTTAAACAAATGGGTAAGATATATGGATTCCCCTGAGGGGGTTGAGAAAAGGAATGTGAATGAAAAATTTTTGGTGTTGATGTATGTTGAGAGGGTAGAATTTTTTGAATTCATGTCCCTATTGATTATATATTTTATTTTGATGGTGTGGTGATAACAAGGGTATACTATTGTGGTTCTGGAATGAAATTTTTTTGAAAAGTGTCCATATGGTCAACCATGTCCTGAGAGAGATTCCTCAAGATGTCGAACGATATTATATGTAATTTATAATGGTCATTTGGTTAAGAATATGATACTGGGTTAGGTGGAATATGAAAAAAGTTAGATTGAGGTTAGTTGTGTGACTGGGTGTACGGAAGTGTACATCCACTGGGTTTGGATGAGATTGGGGTAGAAAGTGTGTAAGAACATATGATGGGTTCCTTAGAGTATCACTCTACATAATAAGTAGATTGATCAATGGTATGGATTTTCTAGAAGAACCTTGGTGTGAAATGGTGAGTTAGTCCTAGTTACCCAAGGTTATTATTGAGTTTTGAATCAATAGATGATCGTATGAAGCCTCAATATCTGTAAATTTCGTTATATTCTTATGGACATGGTTTCCTAAGATTTTTACAAGAGTGAATAATATTTCCACTGTCACTAATAGATATATGATGGATAGATCAAGGTACCATGGTATCGTTAATCAAGGTTCATGTCTTGTTAAGAATTGATGGTATGGGTGAGAGTGGATTCGAAAGAGTGATTCATGTGTTATGGTAGAGGTTGTCAAATAATTACCTTGGGGAGTAGAATAAGGGAAGCCATATGGTGGGGAGAACACGATTGGAATTTATAGGGTTTGATCCTCATTGTAAGTGAATTATTTTATTTTGAGTATTACCTTCTTGGTGATCCAGGAATTGGTGGTGGTTGGAACTCATGTTGGCTATATTTTTTGAGTGGCACTATGATGTATGGAGATTGCGTTCATTTACGGACATCCTCTATGTTGAGAGGATTTTCATTTTGATTTTTTTAATAATGATTTCTCTTATATTGTGGAATATCAAATCAGTAGTGAGTGAATGACCTCATGCTATATGGGTTTTGGGTGCAGTAGGATAGTTCAATGGATTTTAGCAACCTCGACCTCAGTAGGCCGTAGCTAGTGTCTACTTTATTATATTGGAAAAAGTTATAAGGAATCACATTCTGAAGGAAATAATATTTTAATAATCTTGGTAAACTAGATAAATATTCAAATTCATATTACATTTTAAAATAAAAAATACATAAATTATTTTCTTTCAGAACACCATTATTCCCCTTTCCATATTCAGACATTCCAATCATAAAACACTTCCTGGGATCTTGGGGAAAATAAGACATAATAAATGGGTGATCTTAGAATCTTGGTAAGGATAAACATTTAGTGGAATCTATAGATAAATAAAACATAATCAATATAGAAAGTTAAATAACTAAAAATTGTTCCATTTTATTAATAACATGAGCATAATATATCTAGAAAAAATCATGACCAATTAATTCTATGTAAGTATTCACATGGGCTTGAAAATATACACATGGATATTATAAATAATCAAATAATCACATGGAATATAAATAATTGAATTTATAATTATGAAATCCATAATTTCAATCATTCAAACATACCGTCAAAGCCTTATGACAATACATCTAAAAAATGTAAAGGAATTTTCCAAAAAAAATTGGGTCTCACAAGGCATGTCAGTGAATCGAGGGGATATAGTAGGCCCAACCAATCACTTAAAAAGTACAATTAATTTCTCATATGAAAGAGATGAAACATAATCATCATAAATATTTTTATTGAAAAACTAACTTACGAAATGTTAATACATACCCCAATCAATAAACATAATCATCAAATATCATAATTAAATGATGTGGATCTATTTTTGCATAGTTTTTTAAGATATTTTAACTTGATTTTTGATAATTTAATTAATTATTTAATTACTTTTTACTAAATAGTTGTACTTTTGTATTTTTATAATTAATATTGTCAATTAATCAATTTTTATAATTAATTTTGTATTTTTAATCATTAAATTAATAATTTTAATCTAACTAAATTATTAAACTTTAATTATGTCTTATTTAGTTTGGTTAATTTAAGTCTGGCTGACTTTTTAATAAACTGACATATTTTATAAAAAATTATTTAATCGTTGTAATTTTATTTAATTAACTTAGTCTTTATTTTGATATTTTATATTTTAATTTAGTTACATTAAAATAGTTTAACAATGTTAATTAATATATTTAATCATCCTGCTAATCATTTATGAAAATAATTTGTGTTTTAAATTAAATTAAGTAGTTTTCTTTGAATTTTATGTGTTCAAATAGATTTCTAATAAATTAATTAAGAGTTTTTAAACATTAATTATATTATTTTATTGATACAGTTTGATTATTAATTCATCTTATATTGATTTTAGTCTACCCGTGAGGTAGACAAGAACTATTGGCGACTTTTATTTGGGTCACTGATGTTAATTTTAATTTTTCGCTACTAATTTTTAATTAGAGTGTTTAGTTATTTTGATTTAAGTCATTTATTAATTTAGATTATAAATTATTATGTTTATAAATTCAGTGTTTTCAGTTAAAAATTTTAATGTATTAAAGGTTAATAAAAATTCTGTCTTAATTAATGGTGTTTAGCGTTATTTTAATTAATTATTTTAAGTCTTTTTATTTAGTTTACTATAGTTTTAATTTTATGTTTAATTTTTGTGTTTACTTTAAAGGTCATTGTTATCTTTCTATCGGTGACCATTTCACTGTATGTAGCTTACCGGTAGCTCTCATTTAAGTATAACGGTAACTTTATTTTTTATGTTCTATCGGTAACCATAGTTTTTTTTATATAACGGTGTGATTTTTTTTAATGTCATAAAGGTGAGTATTTCAATATTATTTGTAACTGTGACCCTTTCTTTTCTTCTATCGGTGATCTATTCCTCACTGGTACCCCAATTCCACGTCGCTGCTTCATTTTGATTATTTTATTCTAACGGTTATCTTTAACTTTTATTCTAGCAGTGACATTCATCACCACACTGTTAGAAAACTCCTTTTTCCTCACTGTTAGAATAATTCATTCCCCGCAGAACCTCACTATTAGCCTATCTGTGACCTTTCCCCCACTTCTCCCCCCATCACTCAGCGCTAGCTTCTTCCTGCCTCACTGTTATTTCTACCTCACTGTTGAACCTTTCTTTTTCTCAATCTTATACCTCAATTTCCTGCTATCGATACCAATGGTCTTATTTATTCACATTGTTTTCGTTGAATCCCCAAATGCCTTCATCAAAAGACGACTCTGAGTGAAGAGAATGAAATATCTTGAGAGCAAGAAACTGAGTTCAGTAGTGAAGATGTTGACAATGCTGATCGAGAGCCCAAATCATTAAATCTGAAGCTCAGGGAAGAAAATATGAGGCTTTCTGATAAATATTCCAGCAAAGATCAACCGAAGAATACAACTTGAGCAATTGAACATTGACTGAAGCTGAGTTTCTCAACTGAAGAAGAACCTCTATCGGGTCTAAGGAAGAACCAAAACTTCGATGCAGCCCGAGCTCAGATGAAAGGGATCTTGAATCCACTGAAGATGCTGGAAATCATTCAATTGAGTTTTCTTGAGGCCTATTGAAGATGAATCAATGTTAAACACACTAAATGAATATCGTCGTGTTATGTTCTCTATGTTGAAGAATTGAAGCTGACTGAAACTAGGTCATTGGTCACTTAATTGAAGTTGATGAAGACAACGGACATGCACTATTCGATCATGATGAAGATTTTGGGTCCATCATATCATCGAGTTTTGTGGTTTTGAGGATATAGATGGGTGCACATTAAGTGCTTGTTTATTTGTCTGAGTGAACATGGTAGAACCGAGCTTGGTTCATAATGAGACCATTATTCAAGCTTTTGAACCCAAATGCAAGCTTCAGGAAGTCATAGGCAGGCCGAACTTGAGATTAACGATTAAGTGTCACCAACTGAAGAAGAACTGAGATCTGGTTTTCAATGTAGATCTGACCAGTTATGAGTCTGCGAGGAAGACGGATTTGAAGGAGCTTGAATCGGAGCCTGAAGAAGCCGATGGACCTCCTACTTCCAAGGAGTCCTCTACTGTAGCCTTTGTTTGGGGAAGATGAGTAGTAGGCCCCACTCCCCCTACGCGCCGTTAATTGGGGGAGGAAGAGGAAGAAGTTAAGAAAAAATATGAAGAAAATAAAATAATAAAAGTAACATAAAACAAAAAAAAGTAAAGTTAAACTTAAAGTTAACTTTAATAAGTCAAATGAGTATAATAAAATTTATAAAATTTAAAAATTTAAAACAATTATAATATAAATACATAGATAAATTATAAATTAAGATATAACACTAAATTAATAATAAGTTTTAATAATAATTTAATATTCTTTTTATAGTAAATATATAATTAATAATAATTATAAATAAACTATAAAATATACTTATAAATATAAAAATATTTAAAACTAAAGTATTAATTCTAATTACTAAATTAAAATAAACTAATTAATAAATTAATCAAAAAGTTTAATTTCTTTAAAAGTAATAATAATAATAATAATAAATTAATAAATTAATACAATCTAAAGTATATTTTTTTAATTACTTATTTTCTTATGATGTTAAACTTTAATAACATAGATAAAAATGAATAAATTAACAACTTAGTAACTATGAACTTAATTTAATTCATAACTTTTTAATAAATTTATATATTACCCTAGTAATATTAAGTGAATAATTTTATAAAAAAAATAAAATTAATATTGATTAACTTTAGTTAACTATTAATGAGTAATATAACTCAGAACATAAAAAAATATCTATTTCTCATTATTTGTGTTCTCGTTTATTTGCTTTTCTTTTCTATCGGTGCAGGTTCATTCAAAATTCATAAACACGTCTATGTTCACACAACTAACTCAGGGGAATTTTTTTTACAAGGGAAAAATTAGCACGATGTGCCAGTCGCGGATAAAACGCACATGAGTGGTGCTAATGTAAAAGACTTCTGGAGTCAGTATAAGATTTTGGGTGACATGAAGAGGTTGATAGTTGATACTTAAATGAGAGTAATTAGCAGACAATGGGGGGATTCTCATTCATTGATTCGATGAACACACCAGTCTTGGAGCATAGTAGAGAACCTGGAGCACTTCTCGGAGAGCCACTTTTCTGAGTTCTGAGAGCTAGGAGAAGTAGTAATTGATGCAAGCAGAGGGAGTTTTCTTCTTCTGTTTTCTTCCAAATCTCCTCCTATATAATTAAATGACTTTAGTATTTGAGATTGTGATAATGATCAATATATTAGTTTGCTAAACTTCTATTTTGGGGAGAGTTCTTGATCTACTGGTGATCATTTTCATAATTTTCATTTAACATTTATTCTGTGATTATAATTGATCGTCGAGATCAATTCTAATTACACATTTCTACTTCGTACCACAACAATGAATTTTTAAAAACTCTGTAATCATTCGGTGAGTTTTATTATGGATTCATATTTTAAGTAATCAACTCATACTGAAAACTTCAGAACTTACAGCGATTTTGTACTAGTTTCCTTTTAAATCATCTTTCTAAGGTTGCACTTCTTTGGAGTGGTGAACTCTAAGTTGTACAATTTCTATGACTTAACTCCATGCAAGGGAATAAATTCCTCTTTATGCAGTGGTACAATGTAGTTACTTTACAAGATTAGGAGAAACAATTTAAACTAGTATACTAGAGCAATCCCCGAGCGTTCTTTTCTTTTGTCTTTTATCAGCATTTTATTTTCTTTGTTACATTTTATTTTCAGATGTTATGTGTTTTAGTATAGGTTAGAAAAAATTTACAAGAGATTTGTGGTTTTACTTTACAGTTTATAAAAACATAAAAAAATATTAAAAGATAAGAAAAATATTATGAAAAAAACCACTATATTGCGGACAACACTGGAGTTTTCCAAGTTTTTAGTTGAATTGTGGCCAAATTTTCCTTCCTTATGGGTTCGACCATGTTTTCCACATATACTATAGTTAGTAGGAATATAAATATTCAACTTTTACCAGCTTCAACGATAGTACAGGTCATGTTTTTGGAACCGTTTTCTGGGAAGGCACGATTCATTTCTAAAAAAACATTAAAAAAACACATTTATAAAAATCTTTAAAAAAAATTGAAAACTGTAAAAAAAATAGTTACTTTTATTTCTGAATTGTTACTGCTGATACTTTCTACTATTTTTTCATGAGAACAAGACACTCTGCTGTTATATTAGAGCCATTTTACCTTGAAATTGATAAACATCTCACTGCTCTAAGAAAGAAGAACAAAATTGAAATGGAAAACTTAGATAATAGAGTTCCTGAGCATAATTACTTTCAAAATAACCATCCAGAACTCTTAGATTAACATGAAAGGCCTAGGATGAGGGAGTTTCAACTTCCACAAGTTTCAAGCAATCCTTCATCCCTTATACTATCTCCTTTGTCAAGAAATTATGAATTGAAATAGTCACATATTTCACTACTACCTTCTTTTAATGGGATCTCTAATGAGGACAATCTAGCCTTCATTAGAGTCTTCTATAACACTGTGCAGCAACTTCCATTATTAAGACTTTCTAAAAATGAGCTGATGATGAGAGTATTTCCCTTTTACCTTAAAGGGAATGCTAGAAATTGGTTTCTGAGTCTAGATGAGAACATTTTTGAAAACTGGGATCAAGTGTGTAATTCATTTATTATGAAATTTTATCCTCAAAGATTAAAAGGTGAACTCGGAACTAAGATAAATAGTTTGTATCAAGAAGATAGAGTATCTTTTCATGAAGATTGGGATAGATTCAGGGATCTTCTTAGGAAGTGTCCCCACCATCAACTCCCCTCACACTTTCTTATGGACACTTTCTATGAAGGGTTGTCCTCCTCTGGACAGAACCTAGCTAACCAAGCTACTGGAAGTAATTACAATGATAAAACTAATGAATAATTAGAAAAATATTTAATAATATTTTAATGAATTCACAACATACAAATTCATGAAGAAAAAAGAGTCAATAGAAATGCTAATCCAAACACTAGTCAATGAATGAAACTGAAGCTCAACTGGCTAAAATCACCAACAAACTTCAATATTTAATAAACCAGAACACAAAGAAAACTATTAACCAACCAGGATGTTAAAATACCAACCATTATCTAATAGAATAGTGTGTCTAGTGTGGTTTGTTTGGGCATAATGAAATTTTTTTCTTAATTTTGATATGTCAGCCCAACAAAAAAACAAACTTTGTTAACTATGGTCCTAGGATGCCTCCTAAAGAATATCCATTTTCAAACAATTATATCCAAGGCTATAGGAACCATCTGAATCTGCCCTAGAAAGATCAGGCTTAATCAAACAATCAAATGCCCCTAATTTCTCTAACCTACCAAGACCAAACTTTCAAAATCAACAGAGGGGCGAGTCTTCAAATACACAAGGAAACAATGACATTCACATGTCTTCTAAGATTGATATAATCTTTAATTAGCTATCCAAACATCAAAATCAATATGAGTCTGATAAAATGAAAACTGATGTTATAATTCAAAACAAGGAAACACAACTTGTCCAACATGCTAGAGATTTTTCTTCTAGGGATAAACGTAGACTTCCAAGTACCACTGAGCTTAACCCTAGAGATAATTTCATAGATTTTGTAACTAGAAGTGGTATTAATACAAAAAATGTTGCTGAAAAAGAAATTGAAAATGCCGAAAATGAAATTCTGCTTCAATCTGGAAAAAAGAATCTACTCTGCACACATGCTGGAAATTCACAGAAAAGACTTGAAAATGATATAAATCTAAATTTGACACATGAAACACAAGTTGAAACGTCTTCTAAAAATCAAAATAATAAAGGAAAAGAAAAAGTTGTGGAAGAGGTGAGAGATATACCCACTATTCTGAAATTTTTTTCCCAGCCCATCCCTTTCCCTGAGAAGCTGAAACCTCAAAGCAAAACCAAGGCAGAAATTCTTCAGATCCTTGGTCTCCTTTCTAAACATCAAGTGAACATCCCATTTATCCAAGCCATTATTCAAATTTCATCATATCTGAAATCCTTAAATAAAATTGTTTCAAACAAAAATACCTTTGAATAATTTTATACCTAAAACCTCACTGAAGAGTGAAATGCTGTACTTTAAAAGAAAATCCCACATAAATTGAAAGACCCATGTAGCTTTTCCAACCCTTGTACTCTAAGAAATTATGATCAACTAAACTATTTGTGTGATTTAGATGATATCATTAATCTTCTACCATACTCACTTTTTTGACAGTTAAGGCTGGGTGATCTTCAACCCACCATGATCATTCTCTATTTAGCTGATAGATCTTTCACTCATCATGTGGGATGGGTAAATGAATTGTTAGTTGGGGTAGGGAAACTGTTTTTTCCTACTGAATTTCTTGTTTTTGATATGGAGTGTGATCAAGAGGTACCCATCATATTGGGTAGGCCCTTCTTGTCCATAGGAGGTGCTGAAATTGATGTCTCAAAGGGTCAGCTGATATTCAAAATTGGTGAACAAGAAAAAGAGTTCAATGTTTTTAAAAATATTAAGGAACTAACATATTCTGAAAACTACTCAGAAATAGAGTTCCTTGATGCTGAATGTTCTTATAAAAATCATGTTGAAAACATTGAAGAATCTAAAAACCAATTCTCAGTTGAAGAAGTTAATCTAGACATAGAAAATTCTGCTAGAACAACCAATCTATAAAATCTTCCAGATCTGGACAACTGTCCAGTTTATGTTGTAGGAGAGTACTCTGTTTCTGAACATATGAGATTTATGAGTGAATTTGAAGGTATTTATATTAGAACCAAAACTTCTGACAAATTTGATAATGTTGAGGAAGAACATTTGAGACAACTTGATGATTCTGCATTCAATGAGATGTTGAATTCTGATATGGAATGTCTGGAAAGCATACTTCCCACACTAGATAGCAACACTATTACTTCTAATTCTGAGGATGAAATTGAAAATATTTCATCTTTCAATACTCCTTACAAGAAATATGTTGAAGTTATTGGACCTCCCAGGCGTAAGAGTCTTCCTTCTAGTGTAGAACCACAAACTCTAGAACTGAAGTCAATCTTTTCTCATCTTAAATATTTGTTTCTAGGTGAGAACACCACTTTTCCTATAATAATTTCTGCTGAACTGAATGAAACTCAAGAAAAATTATTGTTGAATGTTTTGAAAAAAATTAAATCTGTCATAGGCTGGACAATAGCTGATATCAAGGGTATTAGTCCCTCATTCTGTATGCACAAGATTCTTATGGAGCCTGATCATAAGCCTAGGGTAGAATGCCAAAGAAGATTAAATCCTAACATGAAAGAAGTTGTGAGAGAGGAAGTAATCAAACTTCTTGACAATAGAATGATTTATCCCATTTCTAATAGTTCTTAGGTCAGACTTGTCTAGGTTGTTCCCAAGAAGGGAGGTTTCACTGCAGTTATAAATGAAAAAAATGAAGAAGTCTAGGTTAGGAAAGCCAAAAAATGGAGAGTCTGTATAGATTATAGGAAGATTAATGCATCCACTAGAAAGTACCATTTTCCAATGCACTTTTTGGATTAAATTCTTGAGAGGCTTGATCGAAATGAATTTTTCTATTTTCTATATGGGTATTCTGGTTACAACCAGATTCGTGTTGATCCAGAGGATCAGGAAAAGACTACTTTCACATGCCCCTTTGGAACATTTGCCTACAGGCGGATGCCCTTTGGGTTGTGTGGAGCTCCAGCCACCTTTCAAAGGTGTTTGATGGCTATATTTTCTGATATTATTGAGATAATTATTGAGGTTTTCATGGATGAATTTTCCATTGTGGGTAGTACTTTTGATACTTTTCTTGGAAATCATGGGTTAGTCTTAGAGAGATGCGTTGAAACCAACCTTGTTCTTAATTGGGAGAAATGTCAATTCATGTTTATAGAAGGTATTGTGCTTGGTCATAATGTGTATAAGAGAAGTTTGGATGTTGATACTGCTAAGATTGATGTAATTCAAAAACTTCCACCTCCTGTTAATGCCAAAGGTGTTAGAAGTTTTCTAGTGTAAGCCAGTTTCTATCGGAGATTCATAAAATATTTCAATGAAATTACTAAGCCCTTGTGTTCTTTACTATTCAATGATGCACCTTTCAATTTTGATGAAAACTGTTTAAAATAATTTAATCTTCTTAAAGAGAAACTTACTACATCACCTATCATTACTACACCTGGTTGGAAGCTTCCATTTGAACTTATGTGTCATGCTAGTGAAATGGATGTAGGTGTTTTCCTTAGACAGAGGAGGGATAGGAAGTTACATGTGGTGTATTATTCTATTAGACTACTAGATTATTCCCAAAAGAAATATACCACCCCTGAAAATGAATTTTTAGCTATTGTGTTTGATCTAGAGATGTTTAGGCAGTATTTTTTAGGTTCTAAAGTCATTATTTTCACGAATCATTCAGCATTAAAGTACTTTTTGTCTAAAAAATAAACTAAACCCAGGATGATTAGATGGATTTTGTTGCTACAAGAGTTTTATTTAGAGATTAGGGATAAACAGGGATCTGAAAATTCAGCTGCTGACAACTTATCTAGGCTTCCTCTTACTCAATCTGAATATGAATATCCTAAGGAGATTAATTCTTCCTTTCCTGATGAAAAGCTGCTTACTATGTCAATTAGGAAATATTCTTGGTTTGATGTTTTTTTCATCTTCCTTGCAATAGGAGTCATTCCAAAAAATGTGTCCAATAACCAAATAGACAAATTCATTTCTGAACTTATATACTACCTTTGGGATGCTCCCTTTCTATTTAGAATATGTGATGATGGTATTCTTAGGATATATATACCTGATGAAGAGATGTTTCTTGTCTTAGAAAGTTGTCATTCTTCACCTTGGGGAGGTCACCATGGGGGTGAGAGAACTACTCAAAAATTCTTACAATCTAGTTTGTATTGCCTTCTCTTTTTAAGGATTCTAGTAGATTTTTGGTTGGTTGTGAAAGGTGCTAGAGGCTGGGAAACGTTGGTAGGAAGCAAGAGTTACCCCAAAAAGGAATTATGGAAGTTGATATTTTTGATGTATGGGGTTTAGATTTCATGGGTCCATTTCCAACATCTCATGGGAATGAGTATATTCTTGTTTCTATTGACTATGTTTCTAAATGGGTTGAGGCGGTGGCACTTCCCAACAATCAGGGAAATACTATAATAAAATTTGTTAAGAAGAACATATTTAAAAGATTTGGAGCCCCAAGATCTTTTATCACTGATAATGGAACACACTTTAAGAACTATAAATTTAAATCTTTGATGAAAAAATATGGTTGTGTTCACAAAACGGGTACTCTTTATCGTCCACAGTCCAGTAGACAGGTTGAAATTTCATACAGGGAACTGAAACAAATACTTGAGAAAACTGTGTCACACTCTAGGAAGGACTAGTCTCTTAAACTGGATGAATCTTTATGGGCAGATAGAATTGCTTTTAAGTCCCCAATAGGTTTGTCTCCTTACAGGCTATTGTTTGGGAAATGCTGTCATTTACCCGTGGAGTTGCAACATAAGTATTATTGGGCAGTTGAGGCTCTTAACATTGACTTTAAGAGTGCTGGTGAGACAAGATTACTTGAGTTTAGTGAACTTGATGAAATTAGGAGAGATTCTTTTGATAACTCAAGATTTTATAAAGAGAGGTCTAAAATATTTCATGATTCTTGCATTCAAACCAATGAATTAAAACTTGGACAGAAGGTCCTACTCTTTAATTCTAGACTCAAACTCTTTCTTGGAAATCTGAAGTCCAAATGGTCTAGACCATTTACTATTTTGAGAGTTCATAATAAAGGATCTTTGGAAATTTTTGGTGAAGAGAATAAACCCAGGTTGGCCAATGGGAAAAGGGTGAATCTTTATTTTGAGGGACAGTCGAAGGGCGTGGTTGCCTTCACTGTGCTTGAAAACTATTCTTGAATAATGTTTGGTGGGGGTCTTTAAACTTAGTGATGCATGGAAGGAAACCCATGGTTCTTTTTGACTTTATGTTGTTTCTTTTTAACCTTGAATAAAATTCCACTTCTATGCTCTATTTTTGTGAAATACTTATTATTGCTTGTTCTTTGTTTCCTGGTTCTGTGTTTTTAGGATGTTTCTTTTTGTGTCAATAAAGGATTGGAATTCCCACGATCATTTTTGGGAAAGAACATAGTCAGAGAAGTGTTTCAAATTTATGAATTTATTTATGCTCCTATTTTTGCAAAAATAAATTCTGCTCATTTATAAAAATTATGCTTGTTTAAGAAAATATGCTACATATTTTATGAAAATACACTGTATATATTGCATATTAAAAACTTTTGTTGTATGTCACAATGTTGTGTTTAAAATTTATGCATGTGCCGCTTGTTGGAAATTCAAATTCATTGATAAATATTGAAATGATTTTCCATTTCTTGAAACTAATTGTGGGGGAGTACATGTTTCTGGTCTTTTAAATGTGATTAATGTTGGGGTGTTTAGCATGAATTTTTTCTCCTTTATTGAATACTTAACTAGATAAATTTTGCTAAAATTTCTTACACCCAATTAATTCTGCACCCACAAATTACATGATATATTTTGAACTTTAATTGAAAATTTTTGTCACTGGACATAAATGTTAAAGAATATACTTTCTAATGAACCTGATGATTACTTATTTATGGTGGAAAACAATATTTTTGAACTTTATTGAGACCCTTTATACATGTCATATATCTGCTAAATTAAAAATATGTTTTGAACCTTAATTGATTCATTGTTCTTCCCCACTTTAGAAGTCATCTTTGGGGACAAAGTTGGGTTTTAAGTGTGGGGGAGGGGGTCAATTTTTGACTTTTCTAAACTGTTCTTAATTGAAAGCCCATCAATTCCCACTGCAATTTAATTTTTTTTTTTTGTAAAAAATGGTTACATTTTTCAAAATTCTAGGTTTTAAACTGTACTCAATTTGGCCTTGCCTTAGGAAAAGTTCCTTGCTAGTAGTTAAGAACTGCTATGAGTCTAAAATTAATTAGTTTGGATGATTTCCAAGTGATTTGTTTAATGGTTTTGTTGAAATATGGTTTAGGAACTACTTCTGAAAATGATATGGGTATTCTTTTTTGTGGAGTTATTTTCATAACCTTTGAAACATGAAGTTTGATTCTGATTCTTGGGGCCTCATTCATTTTCTTTTAATTATTAAAATAAAATGATTTAATGAGACAATTTAAATGGTTTCTATATAAATCTTTTTAAACTGGAGTGATTTGGGAATTTGGGATCCCATGGTGAGTCTCTGAGACCCTTGATGCTGGGTGCGTTTCTGTATACTATAATCCCTCTGTTCGCTTTTAATAAGTGTTTTTGAATAGTGCTTAGCACAATGATACATGGATTGGGAAAAATAAATAGTGTCTAGGGTCAAAAATGAGCTCATTGGGGTGAGGGGAATGATGAACGCCAAATGAAGAAGGGATCAATTGGTTTATATGGGAGTCATTTAGGTTGTATCGTTGAGGTGATTCACAAAAAAAAATTAATTATTCTTGGAACCTATGTAAAAAAGTTAAAGTACAAAGTTCCTTGGTTAAGGTCTCAATTTTATTAATATTTTACCTCATGTCACTTTTGAGATTAGAACCTAAGTTTGGATTTAAATGAGTTGCTAAGTTGTGTCACATATGAGGCATGGTATCTTCATTTCTCGATGATTCATATCTTCCTTAATTACCCTTGAGTTTTTGTTATAGGAAAGATTAATATGAGTAATTCATTTTCCAAATGATTGCTCTTATGTTTTTTCCTCTATTTTGAGTGATGGACATGTTACAGTTTGATCTTAATCACTAATACATTTTACTTTTTTTCAAAGATAACAAGACATGAAATTTTTTGAGGACAAACAATGCTTAAGTGTGGGGGAATTTTATGTGTCTCTTTTTTTGCATAGTCTTGCCACATGTTTTTACTTCATTTTTAATAATTTAATTAATTATTTAATAACTTTTTACTAAATAAAGTTACTTTTTTATTTTTATAATTAATATTGTTAATTAAGCAATTTTTATAATTAATTTTGTATTTTTAGGCTTTAAATTAATAATTTTAATCTAACTAAACTTTTCAACTTTAATTATGTATTATTTAGTTTGGTTAATTTATGCCTGCCCGACTTTTTAATAAAATGAAATTTTTTATAAAATAATTATTTAATTGTTGTAATTTTTTTTAATTAACCTAGTCTATATTTGGATATTTTTTCTTTTAATTTATTACATTATAATAGGTTAACAATGTTAATTAATATGTTTAGTCATCCTGCTAATCATTTAAGTAAATAATTTTTGTTTTAAATTAAATTAAGTAGTTTTCTTTTAATTTTATGTGTTCAAATAGTTGTTTAATTAATTAATTAAGAGTTTTTAAACATTAATTATATTATTTTTTGGATTCGGTTTGATTATTAATTCATTTTATATTGATTTTAGTCTACCGGTGAGGTAGACAAGAACTAGCGGCGACTTTTATTTGGGTCACCGATGTTAATTTTTATTATTCGCTGCTACTTTGTAATTAGTTTGTTTAGTTATTTTGATTTTAGTCCTTTATTAATTTATTTTAAAAATAATTCAATTTATAAATTAAGTGTTGTTAGTTAATAATTTTAATGTTTTTAATGTTAATAAAAATTATGTCTTAATTAATGGTGTTTAGCATTATTTAATTTAATTATTTTAAGTATTTTTATTTGGTTTACTAAAGTTTTAATTTTATGTTTAATTTTTGTGTTTACTTTAAAGGTCATTATTAGCTTTCTATCGGTGACCATTTAACTGTTTGCAGCTTATCGGTAGCTCTCATTTAACTATAATGGTAACTTTATTTTTTATGCTATATCGGTAACTTTAGTTTTTTTATTTAACAGTGAGATTTTTTTGAATGGAATAACGGTGAGTATTTTAATTTTATTTGTAATGGTGCCCCTTTCTTTCCTTCTATCGGTGAGCTATTCCTTACTGATACCCTAATTCCACATCGTTGCTTCATTCTGATTATCTTATTGTAACGGTAATTTTTTCCTTTTATTTTATTAGTGAAATTAATCATCTCACTACGAGACAACTCCATTTTCCTCACTGTTAGAATAATTCAATCCCCACAACACCTCACTATTACCCTATCAATGACCTTTCCCCTGCTTCTTCCCCCATCACTCACCGCTAGCTTCTTCCTTCCTCACTGTTATTTATACCTCACCATTGCACCTCTCTTTTTCTGACTATTATACCTCAATTTTCTGCTATTGATACCAATAGTCTCATTTATTCACAATGTTTTTGTTGAATCCCCAAATTCCTTCGTCAAAAGACATCTCCGAGTGAAGAGATTGAAATCTCTTCTGAGTCGGAAACTGAGTTCAGTAGTGAAGATAGAGACAATGCCGATTGAGAGCCCAAATCGTTGAAGTTGAAGTTTGGGGAAGAAAATATGAGGCTTTCTGATGAATATTCTAGATAAGATCAACTAAAGAAGAAAACTTGAGCAACTGAACATCAATTAAAGCTGAGTCACTCCACTGAAGAAGAACCTCGATCGGGTATAAGGAAGAACCGAAACTTCGATGCAGCACGAGCTTAGATGAAAGGGATCTTGAATCCAATGCAGATGCTGGAAATCATTCAATTGAGTTTTCTTGAGGCCGATTGAAGACTAATCAATGTGGAACACACAGAATGAAGCTCGTCGTGTTCTTCGCTCTGTGATGAAGAATCGAAGCTAATTGAAACTAGGTCATTGGTGACTCAATTGAAGTTGATAAAGACAACTGACCTGCACTGTTCGAGCTTGATGAAGATAGTGAGGCCTTCATATCTTCGATTTTTGTGGTTGTGATGATGCAGATGGGTTCACATTAAGTGCTTGTTTATTTTTCTGAGTGAACATGGTAGAACCGAGCTTGGTTCATAATGGGACCATTTTTCAAGTTTTTGAACCCAAATGCAAGATTCGGGAAGTCATAGGCAGGTTGAACATAGGATTAATGATTAAGTGTCACCAATTGATGAAGAACTGAGATCTGGTTTTCAATGTAGATCTGACCGGTTATGAGTCTGTGAGGAAGACGGATTTGAAGGAGCTCGAATCGGAGCCTGAAGAAGCCGACGGACCTCCTGCTTCCAAAGAGTCCCCTACTACTACCTTTGTTTGGGGAATATGAGCAGTAGGCCCCACTCCCCCTATGCGTCGTTAATTGGGGAGGAAGAGGAAGAACATAAGAAAGAATATGAAAAAAATAAAATAATAAAAGTAATATAAAACAATAAAAAAAGTAAAGTTAAACTTAAGGTTAACTTTAATAAGTCAAATGAGTATAATAAAATTTATAATAGTTAAAAATTTAAAACAATTATAATATAAATACATTGATAAATTATAAATTAAAGTATAAAACTAAATTAATAATAAGGGTTAACAATAATTTATTATACTGTTTATAGTAAATATATAATTAATAATAATTATCAATAAACTTTAAAATATTTTTATTAATTTAAAAAATCTTTAAAACTAAAATATTAATTCTAATTTATAAATTTAAATAATTTAATTAATAAATTAATCGAACAATTTAATTTCTTTAACAGTAATAATAATAATAAAATTAATAAATTAATACAATCTAAATTATATTTTCTTAATTACTTATTTGCTTATGATGTTAAACTTTAATAACTTAGATAAAAATGGTTAAATTAATAACTTAGTAACTAATAAATTAATTTAATTAATAACTTCTTAATAAATTTATGTATTACCATAGTAATATTAAGTGAATAATTTTATAAGGAAATAAAAGTAAATTATATTAAGATTGTTTAACTTTAGTTTACTATAAAGGAGTAATATAACTCGAAATTTAAAAAATAACTATTTTTCATTATTTGTGTTCTCGTTTATTTACATTTCTTTTCTATCAGTGCAGGTTCATTCAAAATTCACAAACACATCTATGTTCACGCAACTAACTCAGTGGAATTTAGTTACGAGGGAAAATTCAGCGCGACATGCCAATCGTGGTTAAAACGCACATGTGCGGTGCTAAAGTAAATGACTTTTGGAGTCGGTGGAAGACGTGGGGTGACATGAAGCGGTCGACAGTTGATACATAATGCAGAGAAAGAATCATGAAACAGAGGGATGCTCATTAATTGATTCTAAGAACACACCCATCTCGGAGCAGAGTAGAGAACCTAGAGCACATCTCGGAGATCCACTTTTCTGAGTTCCGAGAGCCAGGAGAAGTAGTAATTGATGAAAGCAGAGGGAGTTTTCTTCTATTGTTTTCTTCCAAATCGCCTCCTATGTAATTGAATGAATTTAGTATTTGAGATTGTGATAATGATCAATATATTAGTTCTCTAAACATCTAGTTCATGTAGAGTTCTTGATCTACTAGTGATCATTTTCATCCTTTTCATTAAACATTTCTTCTTTGATTAGAATTGATCGGAAAGATCGATTCTAATTACACATTTCTTCTTCGTACCACAACACTGAATATTTAAATACTCTGTAATCATTTGGTGAGTTTGATTATGGATTCATATTTTAAGTAATCAACTCAAAATGAAATCTTCAGAACTTATGGAAATTTTGTACTGTTTTATTTTTAAATCATCTTTCTGAAGTTGTACTTCTTTGGAGTGGAGAACTCTAAGTTATACAATTTCCACGAATTAACTCTTGGAGAGGGAATAAAGTCATATTTATAGTGGTAAAATGAAGTACTTTTACAAGATTAAGAGAAACAATTTAAACTTGTAGACTAGAGAAATCCACGAGCGTTTTTTCAGTTGTCTTTTATCAGCATTTTTTTTCTTTGTTGCATTTTAATTTCAAATGTTCTCTATTTTAGTATAGGTTAGAAAAAATTTACAACAGATGTGTGGTTTTACATTAAAGTTTATAAAAACATAAAAAAATATTAAAATATAAGAAAAATATTAATAAAAACCACTTCGCAGTAGACAACACTACATTCTTACAAGTTTTTAGTTGAATAGTGGACAAATTTTCCTTCCCTGTGGGTTCGACCTTTCTTGCCACGTATACTATAGTTAGTAGGAATATAAATATTAAAATTTTACCAGCTCTAATGACAGTATAGGTCAATTTTTTTGCACCATTTCTAGGGAAGGCACGATCCATTTCAAAAAAACATTTTAAAAAAACATTTATAAAAATCTTTACAAAAAATGAATAAAAATTGAAAACTGTAAATAAAAACAGTTACTTTTCATTCTGAATTTTCACTGTTGATACTTTCTACTGTTGTTTTCATGAGAACAAGACACTCTACTGTTAGATTAGAGCCACTGAACCTTGAAATTGATAAACATCTCACTGCTCTAACAAAGAAGAACAAAATTGAAATAGAGAACATAGATAATAGAGTTCTTGAGCATAATTACATTCAAAATAACCATCCAGAACTCTTAGATGAACATGAAAGGACTAGGATGAGGTAGTTTCAACTTACACAAGTTTCAAGCAATCCATCATCCATTAGAATATCTACTTGGGCCAGAAATTATGAATTAAAATAGTCGCATATTTCACTACTGCCTACTTTTAATGGGATCTCTAATGAGGACCCTCTAGCCTTCACTAGAAACTTATATAACATTGTGCAACAAATTCCTTTATTATGACTCACTAAAAATGAGATGAGGATGAGAGTCTTGCCCTTTTTTCTTAAAGGGAATGCTAGAAATTGGTTTCTGAGTCTAGATGAGAACATTTTTTAAAACTGGGATCAAGTGTCTAATTCATTCATTATGAAATTTTATCCTCAAAGATTAAAAGGATAACTCAGAAGTAAGATAATTAGTTTTTATCAAGAGGATAGAGAAGATTTTCATGAAGCTTGGGATAGATTCAGGGATCTTTATATGCAGTGTCCCCACCATCAACTCCCATCACACCTTCTTATGGACACTTTCTATGAAGGATTTTCCTCCTCTGGACAGAACCTAGTTGACCAGGATGCTATAGGTAATTACAATGATAAAACTGATGAAGAACCTAGAAAAATTTTTAATAATCTTTCACTAAATTCAAAACATAAAAATTCAAGAAAAAAATAGTCAATAGAAATGTTAATCCAAACACTGGTTCAATGAATGAAACTAAAGCTTAGCTGGCTGAAATCACTAACCAGCTACAATATTTAATGAAAAAGAACTCAAAGCAAACTGTTAAACAACTAGGATGTCAAAATATCAACCAATCACTAAGGGAACAATTTGTCTAGTGCGGTATGTTTGGGAATACTATAAATCTTTATCCTAATTTTGATATGATAGCACAACAACAAGAAAATTCAAACTTCGTTAACTATGGTCCTAGGATACCTCTTAAAGAAGATCCATTTTCAAGAAATTATAACCAAGGCTGTAGTAACCATCTGAATCGGTCCTGGAAAGATCATGCTTAATCAAACAATCCACTGCCCCTAATTTCTCTAACCTACCAAGACCAAAATTTCAAAATCAACAGAGGGCTGAGTCTTCAAATACACAAGGAAACAATGACAGTCACATGTCTTCTAAGATTGATCTAATATTGAATCATCTGACCAAACATCAAAATCAACATGAGTCTGATAAAATAAAAACTGATTTTAGAATTCAAAACATGGAATCACAACTTGTCCAACTTGCTAGAGAATTTTCTTCTACGGAAAAAGGTAAAATTACATGTACCATTGACCTTATCCCTATGGAAAATTCCATGGATGTTTTAACTAGAAGTGGTCTTAATACTCACAATATTGCTGAAAAAGAAATTGAAAATGCCCAAAATAAAATTCTGCTTCAATCTGGAAATAAGAATCTGATCTGCACATATGATGGAAATTCATAGAAAAGTCTTGAAAATGATCTAAATCTGAATTTGACACCTAAAAATAAATCTAAAACTTCTTCTAAAAATCAAAATAATAAAGATAAAGAAAAATTTGTGGAAGTGGTGAGGGATATACCCATTGTTCTGAAAAAATTTTCCCCACCCATCCATTTCCCTGAGAAGCTGAAACCTAAAAGAAATACCAAGGCATAGCTTCTTCAGTTCCGGGGTCTCCTTTCTAACCTTCAAGTGAACATCCCATTTATGAAATACTTAATTCAAATTCCATAATATCTGAAATTCTTAAAGAAAATTGTTTCAAACAAAAAGTCTTTAGAATAATTTACTACTTACAGCCTCACTCAAGTGTGCAGTGTTGTACATCAAAAGAAAAACCCACCTAAATTGAAATACACAGGTAGCTCTGTTATCCCTTGTACTCTAAGAAATTCTAATCAATTGAACTGTTTGTGTCATTTAGGTGATAGAATTAATCTGCTCCCATACTCATTGTTTTTAAAGTTGAGGATGGGTTATCTTCAACCAACCACGATCATTCGTCAGTTAGCTGATAGATCTTTCACTCGTCATGTGGGATGGGTAAATGATTTGTTAGTTGGGGTA
This sequence comes from Viscum album, assembly GCA_963277665.1. Lineage (NCBI taxonomy): Eukaryota > Viridiplantae > Streptophyta > Magnoliopsida > Santalales > Viscaceae > Viscum > Viscum album. Next base: position 1,245,549,968 of record OY728141.1, on the reverse strand, counting down.
GGGAAAATGTTTTTTTCAACTAACTTTATTATTTTGGATATGGAGTGTGATCAATAGGTATCCATCATCTTGGGTAGGCCCTTATTTTCCCCAGGAGGTGTTGTCATTGATGTCTCAAAGGGTTAGATGATATTCAAAATTGGTGAAAAAGAAGAAGAGTTCAATGTTTCTAAAAATATTAAAGAACCAACATATTCTGAAAACTTCTCAAAAATAGAGTTCTTTGATGATTAATGTTATTATAAAAATCAAGTTGAAAAAATTGAAGAATCTGAAACCCAATTCTCTGTTGAAAAAGTTAATCTAAAAACAGAAAATTCTGCTGTAACAACCAATTTGGAAAATCTTCCAGATCTGGACAACTGTCCAGTTTATGCTATAGGAGAGTACTCTGTTTCTGAACTTAGGATATTTCTAAGTGAATTTGAGGTTGTTTCTATTTTCACCAACCCTTTTGAGAACTTTTATATTGATGAGCAAGAACTTTTGTGACAACTTGATGATTTTTCTTTCATTGAGATGTTGAATTCCGATATAGAAAGTTTGGACAACATACTGCCCACGCAGGACAACAACACTGTTACTTCTAATTCTGAGTATGAAATTAAAAATCTTTCATCTTTCAATACTACTTACAAGAAATATTTTTAAGATCTTGGACCTCCTTGGCCTAAGAGTCTTCTTTATAGTGTAGAACCACCCACTCTCGAATAGAATCGAATCTCTTCTAATATTATATATTCTTTTCTAGGTGAGAACTCCACTTTTCCTGTAATATTTTCTGTTGAACTGAATGAAAATAATGAAAAAATATTGTTGAATGTTTTGAAAAAATATAAATCTACCATAGGATAGAAAATAGATGATATCAAGGGTATTAGTCCCTCATTTTTTATGCAAAAGATTCCTATGGAGCCTAATCATAGGCCTAGGGTAGAATATCAAAGAAGATTAAATCCTAACAAGAATGAAGATTTGATAGAGGAAGTAATCAATCTACTTGACACTGGAATTATTTATCCCATTTCTGATAGTTCTTGGGCCAGACCTTTCTAGGTTATTCCCAAGAAGGGAGGTTTCACTGTAGTTAAAAATGAAAAAAATAAAGAAGTCCATGTTGGGAAAGCCAAAAAATGGAGAGTCCATATAGATAATAGGAAGCTTAATGTAGCCACTCTGAATGACCATTTTCCAATGCCGTTTTTGGATCAAATTCTTGAGAGGCATGCTGGAAATGAATATTTCTATTTTCTGGATGGGTATTTGGGTTACAACCAGATTCATGTTGATCCAGAGGATTAGGAAAAGACCACTTTCACATGCCCCTTTGGAACATTTGCCTACAGTCGTATGCCCTTGGGGTTGTGTGGAGCTTCGGCCACCTTTCAAAGGTACATGATGTCTATCCTGCCTGATATGATTGAAAGAATTATTGAGATTTTCATGGATGAAATTTCTATTGTGGGTAGTACTTTTGATACTTTTCTTGTAAATAATGAGTTATTCTTAGAGAGATGCATTGAAACCAACCCTGTTCATAATTGGGAGAAATGTAAATTCATGTTTACAGAAGGTATTTTGCTTCCTCATAAAGTGTCTAAGATAGTTTTAGAAGTTTATACTGCTAAGATTGATGTAATTCAAAAACTACCACCTCCTATTAATGTCAAAGGTGTTAGAAAATTTCTAGGGAAAGACGGTTTCTACCAGAGATTCATAAAACATTTCTCCAAAATTATTAAGCCCTTGTGTTATTTACTGTTCAAGGATGCACCTTTCAATTTTGATGAAAACTATTTGAAATCATATAATCTTCTTAAAGAGAAACTCACTACATCACCTATCATTACTGCACCTGATTGAAAGCTTCCATTTGAACTTATGTGTGATTCTAGTGACATGGATGTAGGTGTTGTCCCTGGACATAGGAGGGATAGTAAGTTACATGTGGTGTATTATTCTAGTATACTACTAGATGATGCCCAAAAGAATTATACCACTACTGAAAAAGAATTTTTAGTTATTTTGTTAGCTCTAGGGAATTTTAGGTAGTATTTGTTAGGTTCTAAAGTCATTATTTTCACAGATCATTCAGCTATAATGTACTTTCTATCTAAAAAAGAAACTAAACCCAGGTAGATTAGATGGATTTTGTTGCAAAAGGATTTTTATTTATAGATTAGGGATAAACAGGGAGCTGAAAATTAAGGTGCTGACCACTTATCTAGGATTCCTCTTACTCAATCTGAATATGAAAATCCTAATTAGATTAATTCTTCCTTTCCTGATTAAAAGTTTCTTACTATGTCAATTAGGAAATATACATGGTTTTTATATTTTGAAAACTTCCTTGCAGTAGGTGTGATTCCCAAAAATCTATGCAATAACCAAAGAAATAAATTCATTTCTGAACTTAAATACTACCTTTGGGATTATCCCTTGCTATTTAGAAGATGTTCTGATGGTATTTTTAGTAGATGTATACTTGATGAAGAGATGTTGCCTGTCTTAGAAAGTTTTCATTCTTCACCTTGGGGAGGCCACCATGGGGGTGACAGAACTGCTCAAAAAGTCTTACAATCTGGTTTGTATTGGCCTTCTCATTTTAAGGATGGTATGAGCTTTGTGGTTGGTTGTGATTGGTGCCAGAGGTTGGGAAAAGTTGGTAGGAAGAAGGAGTTACCCCAAAAAGGAATTATGGAAGTTGAGATTTTTGATGTATGGGGTTTAGATTTCATGGGTCCAATTCCAACATCTCATGTGAATGAGTATATTCTTGTTTCTATTTACCATGTTTCTAAATGGGTTGAGGTAGTGGCACTGCACAACAATCAGGGAAATTCTGTAATAAAATTTGTTAAAAAGAACATCTTTACCAGATTTGGAGTCCCAAGATCTTTTATCACTGATAATGAAACACACTTTAAGAACTATATATTTAAATATTTGATGGAAAAATATGGCTATTTTCACAAAACGGGTACTCCTTATCATCCACAATCTAGTGCATAGGTGGAAATTTCAAACAGGGAACTGAAACAAATAATTGGAAAAACTGTGTCACACACTAGGAAGGACTAGTCTCTTAAAATGGATGAAACATTATGGGCATATATAACTGATTTTAAGTCCCCAATAGGTATGTATTCTTATAGGCTTCTATTTGGGAAATGTTTTCATTTACCTATGGAGTTTCCACATAAGTCTTATTGTGCAGTTAAGGCTCTTAACATTGACTTTAAGAGTGCCGGTGATAGAAGATTACTTGAGCTGAGTGAACTTGATGAAATTAGGAGAGATTCTTTTGATAACTCAAGAATTTATAAAGAGAGGTATAAAAGCTGAATATGAAAATTATATGGAGATTAATTCTTCCTTTCCTGATGAAAAGCTGCTTACTATGTCAATTTGGCAATCTTCTTGGTTTTCAGATTTTTCCAAATTCCTTACAGTAGGTGTCATTCCCAAAAATATGTCCAATAACCAAATAAATAAATTAATTTATGAACTAAAATACTACCTTTGGGATGATCCTTTTCTATTTAGAAGGTGTGATAATTGTATTATTTGGAGATGTATACCTGATGAAGAGGTGCTACCTGTTTTAGAAAGATTCCATTCTTCACCTTGGGGAGGCCACCATGGGGGTAATAGAACTACTCAAAAAGTCTTACAATCTGGTTTGTATTGGCCTTATCTTTTTAAGGATGCTAGGAGCTTCGTGGTTGGTTGTGATAGGTACGAGAGGCTGCGAAACGTTGGTAGGAAGCAGAAGTTACCCCAAAAAGGAATTCTGGAAGTTGAGATCTTTGATGTATGGGGTTTAGATTTCATGGGTCCATTTCAAACATCTCATGGGAATTAGTATATTCTTGTTGCTATTGACTATGTTTCTAAATGGTTTGAGGTAGTGGAACTTCCCAACAATCAGAGAAATTCTGTAATAAAATTTGTTAAAAAGAACATCTTTACAAGATTTGGAGTCCCAAGAGATTTTATCACTGATAATGGAACACACTTTAAGAACTATAAATTTAAATCTTTGATGGAGAAATATGGTTGTGTTCACAAAACTGGTACTCCATATCATCCACGGTCTAGTGGAAAGGTGAAAATTTCAAATAGGGAACTAAAAAAAATACTTGAGAAAACTGTGTCACACTCTAGGAAGGACTAGTCTCATAAACTGGATAAACCTTTATAGACATATAGAACTATTTTTAAGTCCCTAATAGGTATGTCTCCTTACAGGCTGATGTTTGGGAAATGTTTTCATTTACCTATGGAGTTGCAACATAAGTATTATTGGGCAGTTAAGGCTCTTAACTTTGACGTTAAGAGTGCTGGTGAGAGGATATTACATGTGCTGAGTGAACTTGATGAAATTATGAGATATTATTTTGATAACTCAATAATTTATAAAGAGAGGTCTAAAATATCTCATGATTCTATCATTCAAGCCAAAGAATTCAAACCTGGAGAGAAGGTACTCCTCTTTAATTCTAAACACAAACTTTTTCTTAGAAAGCTGAAGTCCAAATGGTCTGGACTGTTTACTATTGTGAGAGTTCTTAAGAATGGATCTTTGGAAATTATTGGTGAAGAGAATAAACCCATGTTGGTCAATGGGCAAAGAGTGAAACTTTATTTTGAGGGAAAGTCGAGGGGCTTGGCTACCTTCCCTATGCTTGAAAACTATTCTTTATTAAAGTATGGATGGGGACATTAAACTTAGTGCTTTATGGGGGGAAACCCATGGTTCTTTTTGACTTTATGTTGTTTCTTTTTAACCTTGAATAAAATGCTGCTTATGTGCCCTGTTTTTGTGAAATACTTATTATTGCTTGTTATTTTTTTCATGGTTCTGTGTTTTCAGGATGATGCTTCTTGTGTCAATAATGTATTGGAATTCCCATGATCAATTTTGGGCAAAAACTTAGTCAGATAAGTGATTCAAATTTCTGCATTTATTTCTTCTCCTGTTTTTGCTAAAATAAATTCTGCTCATTTACGAAAAATTTTCTTGTTTAAGAAAATCTGCCACATATTTTCTGAAAATATGCTGTATATATTCCATATTAAAAACTTTTTCTGCATTTCACAATGTGGTGCTCAAAAATTCTACATGTTCCTCTTGCTATAAATTCGAATTCATTTATAAATACTGAAATGATTTTCCATTGCTTAAAACTAAGTGTGGGGGAGTACATGCTACTGGTCTTTTAAATCTGATTAATTTTGGGGTGTTTAGCATGAATTTTTTCTGCTTTATTGATTACGTAACTGAATAAATTTTTTTAAACTTTCTTACACCCAATTAATTGTGCACACACAAATTATATGATATATTTTGAACTTTAATTGAAAATTTTTGTCACTGGACATAAATGTTAATGCATATACTTTCTAATGAACCTACTGATTAGTTATTTATGGTGGAAAACAATATTTTTTGACTTCATTGAGACCCTTTATACATGTCATATATCAAATAAATTGAAAATCTATTTTGAAGCATAATTGATTAATTGTTCTTCTCCACTTTAAAAGTCAACTTTGGTGACAAAGTTGATTTTTAAGTGTGGTGGAGGGGGTCAATTTTTGACTGTGATAAACTGTGCTTAATTGAAAGCCCATCAATTCCCACTGCAATTTAAAAAATTTTGTAAAAAATGGTTAAAGTTTTCAAAATTCATGTTTTTACACTGTACTCAAATGGGCCTTGCCTTAGGAAAAGTTCCTTGTTTGTAGTTAAGAACTTATTTGAGTCTAAAATTAATGGGTTTGGATGATTGATAAGTGATTTTTTTAATGGTTTCATGGAAATCTGGATTAGGAACTACTTCTGAATATTATATGGGTATTCTTGTTTGCAGAGTTATGTTCATAATCTTTGGAACTGGAAGTTTGATTCTGATTCTAGGGGCCTCATTCATTTTATTTTAATTATTAAAATTAAATGCTTTAATGAACCAATGTAAATGGTTTCTATATAAATCTTTTCAAATTGGAGTAATTTGGGCATTTGGGATCCCACTCTGAGTCTTTGAGACCCTTGATGCTGGGTGCGTTTCTGTTTACTATAAGCCCTATGTTCGCTTTGAATAAGTTTTTTTGCACAGTGCTTAGCACAATGATACATGGATTGTGAAAAATAAATAATGTGTATAGGGTTAAGAATGAGATCATTAGGGTGAGGGTAATGATAAATGCCAAATGAAGAAGGGATCAATTGGTATATATGGGAGTCATTTAGGTTGTATCATTGGGGTGATTCACAAAAAAATTAATTATTCTTAGAACCTAGGTGAAAAGGTTAATGTAGAAAGTTCCGTGGTTGAGGTCTCAATTCCATTAATATTTTAACTCATGTCACTTTTGAGATTGGAACCTGAGTTTGGATTGAAATGAGTCACTAAGTTATGTCACATATGAGGCATGACATCTTCATTTCATGATGATTCATAGCTTCCTTAATTACCCTTGAGTATTTGTTATAGGAAAGATTCATATGAGTAATTCATTTCCCAAAAGCCTGCTGTTATGTTTTGTCCATTGTTTTGAGTGATGGAAATTTTATAGTTTGATCATAATCATTAATACAATGTACTATTTTTCAAAGATAATAAGACATGAAATTGTTCGAGGACAAACAATGCTTAAGTGTGGGGGATTTTATGTGTCTCTATTTTTGCATAGTTTTGCCACATCTTTTTACTTGATATTTAATAATTTAATTTTTTATTTATTCAATTTTTAATAAATAATAGTACTTTTTATATTTATAATTAATATTGTTAATTAATCAATTTTTATAATTAATTTGGTATTTTTAGTCTTTAAATTTATAATTTTAATCTAACTAAACTACTCAACTTTGATTATGTCTTATTTATTTTGTTTAATTTAGGTTTGCCTAACTTTTTAATAAACTAACATTTTTTATAAAACAATTATTTAATCATTGTAATTTTATTTAATTAACATAGTCTTTATTTTGATATTTTATCTTTTAATTTAGTTACATTAGAATAGGTTAACAATTTTAATTAAAATTTTTAGTCATCCTGCTAATCATTTAAGTAAATAATTAGTGTTTTAAATTAAATTAAGTAGTTTGATTTTAATTTTATGTGTTCAAATGGTTGTTTAATTAATTAATTAAGAGTTCTTAAACATTAATTATATTATTTTATGGATGCATTTTGATTATTAATTCATTTTATATTGATTTTAGTCTACCAGTGAGTTAGACAAGAACTAGCGGCGACTTTTATTTGGGTCACCGATGCTAATTTTTATTATTCGCTACTACTTTGTAATTAGCGTGTTTAGTTATATTGATTTAAGTATTTTATTAATTTAGTTTAAAAATCATTCATTTTATAAATTTAGTGCTATCAGATAATAATTTTAATGTTTTAAAGGTTAATAAAAATTATGTCTTAATTAATGGTGTTTAGCATTATTTTAATTAATTATTTTAAGTATTTTTATATAGTTAACTAAATTTTTAATTTTATGTTTAATTTTTGTGTTTACTTTAAAGGTCACTGTTGTATTTCTATCGGTGAACATTTCACCATTTTTTAGCTTACTGGTAGCTCTCATTTAAGTATAACGGTAACTTTATTTTTTATGTTTTATCGGTAACCTTAGTTTTTTTATGTAACAGTGAGATTTTTTTTCAATGGAATAATGGTGAGTATTTTAATTTTATTTGTAACGGTGACCCTTTATTTTCTTCTATCGGTGAGCTATTCCTCACTGATACCCCAATTCCATGGTGCTGCTTCATTCTGATTATTTTATTGTAACGGTAATCTTTTCCTTTTATTCTAGCAGTGACATTCATCACCTCACTGTTAGACAACTCCTTTTACCTCACCTTTATAATAATTCAATCCCCACAGCACCTCACTGTTAGCCTATCAGTGAACTTTCCCCTGCTTCTCCCCCCATCACTCACCGCTAGCTTCTTCCTGCCTCACTGTTATTTCTACCTCACTATTGCACCTCTCTTTTTCTCACGGTTATACCTCAATTTCCTGCAATTGATACCAATGGTCTCTTTTCTTCACACTGTTTTTGTTGAATCCCCAAATGCCTTCTTCAAAAGACGACTCTGAGTGAAGAGAATGAAATCTCTTGAGAGCCGGCAACAGTATTTTGTAGTGAAGTCAGCGACAATGCCGATCGAGAGCCCAAATCATTGAAGCTTGTGCTCGGAGAAGAAAATATGAAGCTTTCTGATTAATATTCCAGCTAAGATCAACCAAAGAAGACAACTTGAGCAATTGAGCATCGACTATAGCTGAGTCACTCCACTGAATAAGAACCTTGTTCGGGTCTAAGGAAGAACCAAAACTTCGATGCAGCCGGAGCTCAGATAAAAGGGATCTTGAATCCATTGAAGATGCTGGAAATAATTCAATTGAGTTTTATTGAGGCCGATTGATGACGAATAAATGTGAAACACACTGAATGAAGATCATCATTTTATGTGCTCTATGAAGAGGAATCGAAGCTGACTGAAACTAGGTCATTGGTGACTCAATTGAAGTTAATGAAGACAGGTGACCTGCACTATTCGAGTTTGATGAAGATGTTGGGGCCTTCATATCTTTGAGTTTTGTGGTTGTGAGGATTCATATGGGTGCACATTAAGTTCTTGTTTATTTCTGTAAGTGAACATGGTAGAACCGAGCTTGGTTTGTAATGAGACCATTTTCTAAGCACTTAAACCCAAATGCGAGCATGTGGAAGTCATAGGCAGGTCGAGTTTGGGATTAGCGATTATGTGTCACCAACAGAAGAAGAACAGAGATCTAGTTTTCAAATTAGATCTGACCGGTTATGAGTCTCTGAGTAAGATGGATTTGAAGGAGCTCAAATCGGAGCCTGAAGAAGCCAACGGACCTACTGCTTCCAAGGAGTCCTCCGCTGAAGCCTTTGGTTGGGAAAGATGAGCAGTATCCCCCACTCCCCCTGAGCGTCGTTAATTGGGGGAGGAAGAGGAAGAAGTTAAGAAAAAATAAATAAAATAAATATAAAAAAAGTAACATAAAACAGAAAAAAAGTAAAGTTCAAGTTCATGTTAACTTTAATAATTCAAATGAGTATAATAAAATTTATAAAATTTAAAAATTTAAAAAAAAATATAACATAAATACATAGATAAATTATAAATAAATATATAAATACAAATTAATAATAAGTGTTAATAATAATTTAATATAATTTTTATGGTAAATATATAATAAATAATAATTATAAATAAACTATAATATATACTTATTAATTTAAAAATATTTAAAACTAAAGTATTAATTCTAATTACTAAATTAAAATTAACTAACTAATAAATTAATAAAACAATTTAATTTCTTTAAAAGTAATAATAATAATAATAATAATAATAAATTAATACAATCTAAATTATTTTTTTTAATTACCTATTTTCTTATGATGTTGAACTTTAATAAATTAAATAAAAATGATAAAATTAATAACTTAGTAACTATTAACCTTATTTAATTAATAACTTTTTAATAAATTTATGTATTACCATAGTAATACTAAGTGAATAAATTTATAAAAAAATAAAAGTAAATAATATTAAGATTGATTAACTTTTTTTAACTATTAATGAGTAATATAACTTTGAACTTAAAAAAATTACTATTTTTCATTATTTGTGTTCTCATTTATTTACTTTTCCTTTCTATTGATGTAGGTTCATTAAAAAGTCATAAACATGTCTATGTTCACGCAACTAACTCAGCGGAATTTAGTTACTAGGGAAAAATTAACTCGATGTGCCAGTCGCGGATAAAACGCATGTGTGCGGTGCTGAAGTAAAGGATTTTTGGGGTCGATAGAAGAGGTGGGGTGACATGAAGTGGTTGACAGTTGATACATAAAGTAGAGAAACTAGCAGACAATTGGGGTACTCTCATTCATTGATTCAATGAACACACTAGTCGCGGAGTAGAGCAGAGAACCCGGAGCACTTCTCAGATAGCCACTTTTCCGAGTTCCGAGAGCGAGGAGAAGTAATAATTGATGCAAGCATATGATGTTTTCTTCTTCTATTTTCTTCCAAATCTGCTCCTCTTTAATTGAATGACTTTATTATTCAATATTGGAATAATTATCAATATATTTTTTTTTCTAAACATCTAGTTCGGGGAGAGTTCTTGAGGTACTGGTGATCATTTTCTTCCTTTTCATTAAACATTTCTTCTATGATTAGAACTGATTGGCGAGGTCGATTCTAATTACATATTTTTGCTTCATACCACAATACTAAATTTTTCAAAACACTGTAATCATTCGGAGTTTTTGATTATAGATTCATCTTTTAAGTAATCTACTCATAATGAAAACTTCAGTAATTACGGAGAGTTTTTACTTTTTTCCTTTTAAATCATCTTTCTTAAGTTGTACTTCATTGGAGTGGTGAACTCTAAGTTGTACAATATTTTTCAATTAACCCTTGGAGAGGGACGAAATTCATCTTTCTATAGTGGTACAATGCATTACTTTTACATGATAAGGAGAAACAATTTAAACTAGTAGACTAGAGAAATCCCTGAGTGTTATTTTTTGTTGTCTTTTATCAGAATTTTATTTTCTCGGTTACATTTTATTTTCAAATGTTCTTTATTTCAATATAGGTTAGAACAAATTTAAAAGAGATTTGTTGTTTTACTTTACAGTTTATAAAAACATAAAAAAAATATTAAAAGATAAAAAAAATATTAAGAAAAACCACTCAGTTGCTGACAACAGTGGAGTTTTCCAAGTATTTAGTTGAATAGTGGCCAAATTTTCCTTCCCTGTGGGTTCAACCATGCTTTCCACATATACTGTAGTTAGTAGGAATATAAATACTAAACGTTGACCGGCTTCAATGGCAGTACAGGTCAGTAAAATAGTGAACAGTAATAAAACTACACATCCCTAGTGAAATTGACCATAAACCACTCATAGAAATAATTTCTATGGTGTCAATACTAGATATCCTTAGTGGATCATAAATACAATATATGGATTACATCATTTATAAATTTAAATACCTTGAAAATATACTTCAAAACATTTTTGAGAAAAAAACATTCATTTTAAAAATCTAAATTTAAAAAGAAGTCCACAAAAAATCAATATAAATTTAATTAAATATAATGATTTAAAACATGTAAATAAGAATTAAAACATTGATTGTTCATGTTATTAAAAAATTATATTCACTCTATACATTTTAAAACAAATATTTCTTTCATATTTTTGGTAATATCCAAACATGATTTGTTTTCAAAATAAAATGAAGATTCCTTTAAAAAATTTAAAATGTTAAAATTGGTAAAAATTTATTTAATAAAAAATTTAAAATGTTAAAAAAATTAAGTCATTTATAGAAAACATTGGTTTTCATGAAAAATAGATTTCGACAGAGGAGAGAAATAAAGTCATATTTTCTTAAAAACATTTTCTCAATACTTTTAAGTACTAAAGAGAGAGAAAATGGTACTATGAATTAAAAAAATAATGAATAACCATATTATAAAAAATGAATTTATTTTATGATATAAATTTGAAATCATTTCTCTAAAAGAGATGTAAGTATAGACAATCCTGAATAAAGAAAAGATTTTGAAAGAAACCCTTACAACTTTCATAATTTTTGAATCTTAAACCCCATTAATGAAATTCCATAAATAGAAACATTAATTATCATGAAGATAAATAGATTCATGATATAACATATAAAAGGGACAACATATACACCACACAAAAGAAATAAGTGTTGAATATGGTATATATCTCATAGAATTAAAAGTTATATGAAAACCCCTTACCTCATGTTCAATTTCTTTCGTATGTTTTTATAACTTTTATATAATGGTTTAAATAATGATATAAATTTAAAAAAAACCATAATAATATATATAATATCATATATGATCTTATTATATCATTTTACCACCTTCTTGTTAATAATATTTCATTATTTTCTTTGTGTTTCATGTTAATTTCTATATATTCTAATACATGTTTTGTCATTAATGTTGTAGTTCATGTGCGTATGATATATATAAATATATATATATATATATATATATATCATCTCTTGAAATATTATAATGTTATAAGTATCATTATTATATTAGTTTCTTCAGGTATAATTACGTTCAAACACACACACACACACACCTCCACAGGCCAAAATAGGCAAGCCATAGCCCCAAGGTGATAGCCCACCCATCAAGCCTTATTTATTCTATAAATGGAATGTAGGAAAAGTGATAATGAATCCAATTAAATTTCCCAATGTCCCATTAACTTTCTTTAAGGTCTAGTTTTGTTTAATTCCTACATCATACAACCTATGTAACATGGTTAGTGTCATGTCATATGAACGTACGAGCGATGATATCATTACCTTAAAGAGTGAAGGTGTATGAAAGTGGGTGATATATTAATTTTAATAAGTCTATATCCTCTCATTTATATCACACATATTCATTGATTTTAATCTTATTAAATTCCTTGTAAATAACAAGGGGAAATGAATTGCATCACATTACGAGCTAGTAGTCTTCCATACACACGAGGGACGTTATATTATTTGAAACAGAATTGAACAAAAAAATGTATATATGATTTCAAAATTAAATATTTATAATAACATCCTAAATATCATATAAATTTGTTAAATTCAACAATATATCTATCCTTGAATGTTGGTGACAGAAAACTAACAACATTGATTTGCGAGGGTGTAGTCTGTTATACACACGATCGATGATTTCTTTGCCCATTTGATGGAAGTGGGGAAGGATAAATATTATTCCATAAAAATAATAAAAAATTTATTTCGGAGAAAATATTTTTATTATATTTTAATTTTTAATACATAAATTATTTTGGGAAAATAAGAAATAATAGGAAATAGTTTTGTAAATGTTATTACCTTCTCTAAGAGAAACTTCTTTTGGATCACCTCTTAAGGACCATATGGATGGTTTTTTGGGGTGAAAAAGTGATCTATAATATATATAGGGATTTTGGTGAGATATATTTTTAGTTTTTGTTCCAGCTAAAGTTATTTAAGTGTTTTAATAAGTGAGGGGAGGGAGTGATTTTTATATTTTGGGCTAGGGAAACCCCTAGGTAACTACATGGAAATTTCCCAAAGAATCCAAATTTATTAGGTTATTCATAAATAAAATTAAGAAAAACCATAGATTAGAATTTTGGATAAGATAATGTGGAAATATTGATATATAATAATATTTTTACAATATTTGAGGTCATTATAACCCTTATCTTTTTTGTTTGACATCGAGGAAAACAAATTTTTACTGTAACCTGTCACGAACTGGATCTGGTCACCACCATTAACGGTACCAAAACCAGCCCATTACAAGGCCCGAAGGGAGTTCTCTATCCCCATGGGTTGGCATAAGTTCCCGGGTATTAAAAATCTGGTTTTGGAACGATTTACCCGAGAATGAAAGCATAAATCATAAAAAAAACAATCAATAATTAGAATCATAAATTTTCATTCTAAAGAATTATTAACAAAACCAGATCTAAATACATTTCTTTAAATAAAAAACAAGTGGTCCAAATACAAATAAAGACAACATAAAGACATCCCCAAGGACTCCACATGACAAGGGGGTCACCACCCACAAGACTTCTCCACAACTCCGCCCCAGTGATGGGGACCAACACCCTGAACCGCCATCACCCTTAGCCTTCTTTTTACCTGAGTCAAGAATAAAAAGTTCTACTTACACCCAAGGGGTGTAAGTAGGGTTTGAGCCTAATCCCAATAGGATACAAATATATTATTCCAAAGATCATGCAATACAATGTGAAAAAAACAAGAAATTTTAAAACACAAGGTGAAACAATGTTAAAATTCCAAGAAATACAACTTTCAATTGAAAACAGTTTTCAATCCGAGAATTTCAGAATGTTAACACATTAAAATAAAAATGTTATCTACTGTAATTTACTTTAAAACACACCCTATTATATGGGTAAATACCACAAATCCAATGAGAAACAAAATCGAAAACACCCCTAGGCACTAGGTTGTCTCGGGCCCTATGTACCTCCTACCTCAGTGTAAAGAAACCATAGAAAAATCTATTTTCATGAAAAAACCACTAGTATGGAAGATACCCATAACCTACTGGTCCCCAATAATAATCCACATAGTTTAGTTAGAGTTGTCTTTATCCAAATTCTAAGTGAAACAGGGACAAAACCCATCTGGTCCACTAGCCGTACTAGTACAAATCAGCCCCACCTAGGTACCCGGGCTTCCCCTTTTGTGCTCAATCAATTTCATCATGAAACATAAATCTATTTTCATATAACACACCAATACTGGTCACAAAAAAATAATACAGTAGCTATCACAATTTATACCACTTAAAACACACAACAAAATAACTAGATTTTTAATAAAAAAATTCCTCCAAATTCTGTAATGTTTCACACACCAAACTCCTTAAGAACCAAACTTGCACACTATGTGTACACCATAAAGTTATCAAAACAGAAAATGCAGACCAATAAATTTCTATTAAAACAAAAAATCGTTTTTAGAGCAGCCCCTTGTTAACCAAGAAATGATAACTTTGAAAAACCTCCATTTTTACACAAACATGGGACTTAAAGTTCACATATTCCACAAACACTCTTAAAACCCATTTTCACATAAACAAACAAAGGGGATAAAATTAAAAACATTATTTTAATCCCTATTATAGTTCAATAAAATCAATTCACTATTAATAGGGAATTCCCAAATAAACCGATAAAACATTCCCATGAACCCCCCCTACCCAATTTCACCTGAAATTTGCATTTAAAATTTCATTTTCAAAAAAAAACACCAATAAAACTAATGTTTGCAATAATGATAAAATAAGATAAACCTAAAATTATGATAAATACAACATGCTAAGACACAAATATTGCATAAACATGGAATCACCTACCAATGTAAGAAAAACCCTTGAATCATCGTGCGAAAATTAATTCGCACCACCGCCACACCAATAAAGACCTAGAACAAACCTAAAACCACAAGAACTGGAAAATAAAACCCAAGGTTAAACCTTAGGTTCAAAACCCTACCCCCTGGCCATTTGTGACTTCATGGAAGAGGGAATCAACCCTAATAAAAACAAATGAAACCCTAAGAAATTTGAAAGGGGAATGAAATGGACTCACTTATTTGAAGTATCCTGAACTAATCGCTCCAAAACAATAGTACCTGAAATTGAAAACTGAAAAAATTCATTGTTTGTTAGAACAAGGTTTAAGAGGTCATTTAGGAACTGGAATGGAGGGAAAAGAGTAATAATTGAGAGAGTTAAGAAGGGATTAAGTTACTTCTTCAATTTTGGATGATTTGAGGAATCCTATGAAGTGAGACACCAAATCGAGATTAACCAGAGCTCCAAAGAGGGGGGAGAGAGTTCAGACGCGTGGCTGGGTTCAACGGTCTTGGCTGAGACTTAGAATCACCGAAAAATCCCAAAAATTGCATAAGTTATAACATAAAAAATCATTTTTAAAACAGGAATTGGGCTTGTGGGCAGGCCCAACCCCTTAGATAAAACCCCAAATAAACCTTGTTTATGGATTTATAAAGGCTCCAAATTGACTTGGTGGGGTTAATAGGTTAGGGGAGGCCATGTAGGAATTTGAATGGATAAAAAATGTTGAAAAATTAAAATGTTATAAAAGACACAAAATTTATTTTTCAATCTGGAATTGGGCTCACAGTTTGGCCCAATTCATGAAAACTCATCTATTCCTCCATAAAACCTAGGTAAACCCCCAAAATAAGGCAAGGGTGTAAATTAAATTAAAAATACCATTAAAATATGTCATGTATGTGACAATTATCCCCACTATGAAAGAATTTCCTCCCCGAAAAGTCAACATGAAGCTTGGTTGGAAAATAAGAATGGGTACTCTTCCTCGACCAATGACTTTCGCTCCCCTGTCTCATGTGTATCATTCCCATGCTACCATAGAACCCGGAATAACGGAATGGACTTCCCTCGAAGAACATTGTCTTGGGAGTCCACTATTTTCACTGGCCGCTCTGCAATAGACAAGTTAGTCTCTATCTCATGTTCTTCCCAACTCGGCACATGGGACAGATCTGGGTTGTATTTCTTCAACTGGGAGACATGGAAGATGACATGGATGGACGTCAACTGAGAAGGTAAGTCCAACCTGTATTCCACTTTTCCAATATGCTCAGTGATCTCAAAGGGCCCAACATACTGCGGCGTTAGCTTCCCTTGCTTCCCCAATCAACGATGGCCCAGTCGAGGGGCCACTTTCAAGAATACCCTATCACCCATAGAAAACTCTAGGTCTCAACGCCTCCGGTCAGCATAAGGTTTATGACGACTTTGAGCTGTCAATAAGAGATGCCTGATAAACTATACCATCTCAGAAGTCTCCTGCACAAGGTTCGGCTCCAACAGTGAAGTCTCTCCTACCTCCGCCCAACATAGGGGGGGATGACATGGTCAACCATAGAGCGCCTAAAAAGGGGCCATTAGAATCAAGGATTGGTAACTATTATTATAATAAAACTCAACCAATCCCAAATGTCTATCCCAAGAACCTCCAAAGTCTAAGACACATGCACGAAGCATGTCCTCCCAAATCTGATTCGCCCACTCTGTCTGACCATCCGTTTGAGGGTGGTATGTCGTGCTCATCTTAATCTGAGACCCCAAGGCCTTCTGAAGGCCTTCCCAAAATTGATAACTGATGCGGGGGTCTCTATCTGAGACAACTTCTGTTGGTATGCCATGGAGTCTCACCACTTCTTGAAGATACAAATGGCTCAACTCATCTACTTTAGTTGTATCTTTTATCAGAATGAAGTGGGATGATTTGGTCAGATGATCAATCACTACCCAAATGGAATTATTACCCTGAGGTGTACGAGGTAAGCCAAAAATTAATTCCATGGTGACATCGTCCCGCTTCTAGATAGGAATAGGTATTGGTTAGAGAAAACTGGAAGGCCTTTGGTGCTCTGCTTTCACCTTCTGGCATGTGTAGCATCTCGAAATAAAGTCTGCTATGTCTCGTCTCATACCAGGAGACCAAAACTGCCGATGGACATCATAATACATCTTAGTGGCACCTGGATGGAAAGCCCGCTGAGAATGGTGTATATCCTGCATCACCACCATCCGCATAGATAATGGCACTACTGAACAGCCCTTGAAGCACAAGATTCCCTCGGGAGACGACGACCAATCAGAGGATGTCTCCCCACCATGAAGAACCTGCTTCGACCGCTAAGAAAGCTCATCACTGGGCTATTCCCACTGAATCAACTCCAATAGAAAAGGAGTCAACTGAATGGTCTCCAAGAATGCCCCTCCACTGTGTTCCCTGGTCTCCACATGCATCTGAGAAAAGATCCCCATCAATGTCCACTCATCACTAGACTTCCTCAAAGCATGCACTGGAACTCTTCTACTCAAAGAGTTGGCCACCACATTAACCTTTCCTGGGGTATAGAAAATGTCAAAGTCAAACCCCTACAATTACTCGATCCAGTGACGCTGCCTCAAGTTGAGGTCCTTCTATGAGAAGATATAGGGTAAGATTTTGTGATCAGAGTAGACCAAAAAATTCTTCCCAATGAGGTAGTGATGCCAAGTCTTCAAACAATGCCTCACTGCTGCCAACTCCAAGTCATGGGTCGGGTAGTTCTTTTCATGTGACCAGAGTTGGTGAGAGCCATAAGCTACCACGTGATCATCCTGCATAAGCACGCACCCAATACCCATACCTAAAGCATCACAATAAACCACATACCCCTTCGCAGCCTCAGGAAAAATCATCAAGGGGGTGGTATTCAACCGCCTCTTCATCTCCTAGAATTATTCCTAACATTTTGGACCCCATACAAACTTCACCCATTTTCAGTTGAGTGCAGTCATCAGTGATCCAAGCCGAGATAAATCCCGAACGAATCGCCTGTAATAACTAGCCAGGCCAAGGAAACTCCTGATCTTGAACACATTCTTCGGCTGCTCCCATGACATAACCGCACTAATCTTCTTGGGGTCCACTGAAACCCCCTGCTCAGATGTCACATGCCCCCGAAATCTCACTTCCCTGACCTAAAAAGTGCTCTTTGACAACTTTTCATAGAGGCGGTGATCTCGTAATGTACCCAAAATGATCCTCAAGTGATGTTCGTGTTCCTCCTTAGAGATAGAATATATCGGAATGTCATTCATGAACAACACAACAAAGGAATCGAGATACTGATGGAACACCCTATTCATAAGTGCCATAAAGACCACTGGAGCATTGGTCAATCTGAAGTGCATAACCAAATACTCAAAGTGGTCGTACCTGCTTTGGAAGGCTGTCTTTGGGATATCTGACTCCTTCACCCTGAGTTGATGATACCCTGAATGTAGGTCTATATTTGAGAACCACTTTTCCCTCTTCAACTGATCAAACAAATCATCTATTATGGGCAAAGGGTATTTGTTTTTAATTGTTACCTTATTCAGCTTCTGGTAGTCAATGCACAACCGGAGGGATCCATCAGCCTTTTTTGCGAACGACACAGGAGTGACCCATGGAGAGACGCTCGGGCAAATGAATCCTTTGGATTCTAAGTCATATAGTTGTATCTTTAATTCCCTCAGCTCAGTGGGGGCCATGCGATGAGAGGGAAGATATATCAGCTATGTTCCCAGCGCCAGATCAATCGAAAACTCCACATCCCGCTCCAGGGGAAAACCTAAAGAATCATCCGAGAATACCTCTGGAAATCATTAAATACATGAGGTAGTGCACCTTGAAGGGAAAGACCATCCTCTTGAATGAGCGAAGATTACTGGAAGATAACACTTCCCAACTCTAGGATTGGAGGCCCTGCGCGACCTGACCGAGGATCCCATTCTCCACGAAAAACCTGACGACCCACATCAGGTGTCATTAAACTCACACACTATCTGTAGTAATAGATGTGTTCTTGGAAGTGTACTAGCCAATCCATGCCATGTATTATGTCAAAAAAATCCATATCTAGAACCAATAGGTCCCACTCCATCTCAACACCTGACACGGAAAGTGCACACAAGGGGCACCTGAGGCCCTGCTCCTTCTTCTTTCCCAGCGGTGTCACGAACTCCATCGTGAAAGACATCAACTCAGTTGGAAAATTCAGCATGTCCACAAAATGGGAAGATATTAATGAAACAGAGTCACCAGTATCAAAAAGGGCAGCAGCTATAGAAGATGTGATCAAAACAGTACCTCGAACTGTCGACGGTCCCGCTTCTGATCATGTTGTGCCTGATCCATCGCATGGAGATGTGCAGACTCTGCCTGAAGACGACTGCTAGTCTATGGTTGTGCCCTGAATTGGATCTGCCTAGAAGACGAACCATCCCTACCTCCGTGGCTTCTAAATCGAGATCCCCCAGTCCTCGATGGCTCAGACTATGCTGGCACTCCTCTTGAAGCCATTGACACAGCCCCACTCGGAAGTGGAAGTGCCACACCATAGAAACGTTTCAAATGCCCCATACCTCCACACTGGAAACAAGGTTTCGGAGGAATTGGACATGCTGGTAAGATGTTCCCAGGCTTCCTAAACTGGTGGCACACAACCGATCTCGCATCAGAAGCCATAGGAGAAAACTTTCTGGAAGAGTGGCCTGAACTGTCACCTCCTTTCTTCACAAGATCATCACGCTTCCTTTTCTACTCTGAGGAGCTGCCACTTCCCACTACTGATACTAAACCATAGAAACCACACATGCCTTTATTATCAATCTCCACCATGCACACCCGATCAACGACCTCATCATAGGTACTCAACTAAAACAAGAACACCTGGGAGTATATCTCTGGTCGTAAGCCTTTCTCAAACCTCTGGGCCTTCCCTTGCTCATTAGAGACAATTTCTGGAGCATACAGAACCAACTCAGCGAAACGGTTGGCATACTTCATCACAGATAGATTCCCCTGAACAAGTTCCATGAACTCTCTAGACCTTTCATAAGACAATACCTCAGGGAAGTACTGCTCATTGAAGACAGCCTTGAAATCTCCCCAGCATATCTGCTCATTATTCTCAGCCTGAAGCACTGACTCCCAACACTTACGACTGGGACCCTCCAACAGAAAGGAGGCACACTTCACCCTGAGCTCCTCGGGTGTTTCCAGGAACTCAAACATATGCTCGATCTTCTCGATCCATTCTTCTGCTTCCTGGGGTTCTGAGATACCTCGGAAGGTTGGAGGCTTGTTTTTCAAAAACTCTTGTGCTTTATCTTTTCTAGGACCTGTCTCTTCTGCCCTAACAGGAATAAGAGTAGGATTTGGTCCCTGTCCCAAAGCTTGTATAGCTCAAACCACATCCTCCACGAGCCTCTGATCAATCAATGTGGGAGAACTCTCTCCAGCTTCCTCATGTGGGCGCGTGGGAGCTTTCTGGGGAGGCATGTTGCTACAAAATGCAACAGTCTAAAAACAATAGTCAATACCATAATTCTGAAAATTGTAATAAAATACATAAAATATAAATAAACTAAACACATTCCAGTAATAAAAGTAACAAATACTCCACATCCGCCTGATTTCCACATGTGGTCTGCATCCCACACATCTCACCTGGAAGTGAAGTTAATCTGTAAATTCCAACATCCCCTGGTGACGAAAGGTCTTCCATGAGAGGTGTGGTCCAGGCACCCTACTCACAACCAAAACACCGATCCCTGACATTCCTAGCTCCTATCTATCCCAACTCATCCTAAAATAGAAATATAACCCAAAAACTTTAACCTCTTTTGATACCATTTTTTCACGAACCGAATCTAGTCGCCACAATTAACGGCACCAAACCCAGCCCATGGAAAGGCCCGAACCTATCCCCATGGGCTGGCACAAGTGCCCGGGAATCAAAAATATGGTTTGGGAACTATTTACCCGAGTATGAAAGCTTAAAACATAAAAAAACAATCAATAATTATAATCTGAAATTTTCATGCTAAACAATTCTTAACAAACCAGATCTGAATACATTTGTTTAAAGACACTAAAAGTGGTCAAAATAAATATAATGACAATAGAAATACATCCCCAAGGACTCCACACGACAAGGGGATCATCACCCACAAGCCTTCTCCACAACTCCGCCCCAGCGATGGGGACTAACACCCTGAACTGCCATCACCCGTAGCCTTCTTTTTACTTGATTCAAGCATAACAAGGTCTACTTACACCCAAAGGGTGTAAGTAGGGTATGAGGCTAAGCCCAATAAGATACCACCCAATGATTCCAAAGATCATGTAATACAATGTGAACAAAACAAGCAATTTTAATACACAAGGTGAAACAATGTTAAAATTCCAAGAAATGAAAGTTTCAATTGAAAAAAGTTTTCAATTCGAGAATTTCATATTGTTAACAAATTAAAATAAAAATGTTAGATACTATAATGTACTTCCAAACACACCCAAGTATATGGGTAAATACCACAAATCCAATGATCCACAAAATCGGGAACACCCCTAGGCATTAGGTTGTATCGGGCCCTATGTACCTCGTACCTCGGTGTAAAGTAACCATAGAAAAATTCATTCTCGTGCACGAGCCACTAGTAAGGAACATACACATATCCTAGTGGTCTACAGTAATAATTTTCATAGTTTATTTAGAGTTTTCAGTATCCAAATGATAAGTGAAATGTGGATAAAACCCATCTGGTCCACTAGCCGTACTAGTACAAATCCGCCCCACCTAAGTACCTAGGATTCCCCTTTTGTGCTCAATCAATTTCATCATGCAACATAAATATATTTTTATATAACACGCCACTAATGTTCACACACAAATAATATAGTAGCTATCACATTTTATACCACTTAATACACACAACAAAACACTTAGATTTTTAATAAAATAGTTCCTCCAAATCCTGTAATGTTTCACACACCAAACTCCTTAAGAACCAAACTTGCACACTATGTGCACACCATAAAGTTACCAAAACAAAAAATTCAGACCAATAAATTTATATTAAAACAAAAAAAAACGTTTTTATAATAGCCCCTTGTTAACTAAGAAATGATAACTTTGAAAAACCTCCATTTTTACACAAACATGGGACTTAAAGGTCACATGTTCCACAAACACTATTAAAACCCATTTTCACAAAAAAAAAACAAAGGGGATAAAATTCAAAAAATTATTGGAAGCACTATAATAGTTCAATAAAATCAATTAACTATTAATAGGGAATTCCAAAATAAACCGATAAAACATTCCCATGAACCCCCCCCCCCCCCAATTTCACATGAAATTTGAATTTAAAAATTCATTTGCAAAACAAACGCCAATAAAACTTATTTTTGCAGCAATGATAAAATGAGATAAACCTGAAAGTATGATAAATACAGCACGCTAAGACACAAAGGTTTCATAAACATGGAATCACCTAACAATGTAAGGAAAACCCTTGAATCACCGTGTGAAAATTAATTCGCACCATCACCGCACCAATAAGGACCTAGAACAAACCTAAAACCACAAGAATTGGAAAAGAAAACCCAAGGTTAAACCTTAGGTTAGAAACCCTACCCCCTTGTCATTTTTGACTTCATGTAAGTGGGAATAAATCCTAATAAAATCAAATGAAACCCTAATAAATTTGAAAGGGTAAAGAAATGAACTCACTTAATTGAAGTATCCTGAAGTAATCACTCCAAAACAATAGTAGATGAAATTGAAAACAGACAAAATTCAGGGGTTGTTCAAAAAAGGTTTAGGAGGTTATATAGTAACTTTAATGGAGGGAAAAGAGTAATAGTTGAGAAAGTTAAGAAGGTATGAAGTTACCTCTTCAATTATGGACAATTTGAGGAAGCCTATGAAGTGTGGCACTAAATCGCAATTAACCAGATCTTCAAAGAGGGGGAGAGAGTTCAGAAGAGAGGAACGGTTCAATGGGCTTGGCTGAGACTTGGAATCACTAAAGAAGCCCAAAAATTGAATAAGTTATAACATAAAAAATCATTTTTAAAACAGTAATTGGGCTTTCGGGAAGGCCCAACCCCTTAGATAAAAACCCAAATAAACTTTGGTTATGGATTTCTAGAGGCTCCAAATTGACTTGGTGGTGTTAATTGGATAGGGGAGGACAAGTAGGAATTTGAATGGATGAAAATTGTTGAAAAATGAAAATGTTATAAAAGACACAAAATTAATTTTTCAATTTGGAATTGGGCTCACGGTTTGGCCCAATTCATGAAAACTCATCTATTCCTCCATAAAACCTTGGGAAACCCCCAAAACAAAGCAAGGATGTAAATTAAATTAAAAATACCATTAAAATATGTCATGTATGTGACATAAACACAGTAATTAAGTTTTACTATTTTCACTATTAATTTTGGTAAAAACATTACACTAACCTTAATAAATAATAAACATTATTCTTATTATAAATATTGATATATTTTTCCAAAATTAAATTCACATTATTGGTATAATTTAATTTAAAATTATACACACAGTTGCGAAAAAAAAGTGGGGTATCATCATTAGTGTATACAGTTTTAATATCAAAATTCAATATGAAATTGATTCCAGTGAACTAAATTAGTAAAATTTTAAAATAAGTTAACTGATTTTACTATGAAACTGATTTAAGATAAAATTTAACATTGTAAATAATTTAAATGATTTTTTTTTTCAATTAAAATTATTTATTTTAAAATATTTTTCAAAAAAATGATACTTTTTAGAAAAATAAATAAAATTCAACCGAAAATAATTTATATATAGTTATTTAAAAAAATTATTTTTATAATTTATTTTTTAAAAATTATTTAAATTTACCATTAAATTATGTGCACAAAGTGTGGCTAAACAACCTTTTAAAAAAATACAGTTTCTTAGAAAACATTTCTTTTACTTTCAAATGATTCTTATTATGTTTCTCAAAAATATATAAATAAGGAATTTATTTTATAGAAGTGTAAACCATAAAATTTTCTTAATTTAGTTATAAATATTTACACCTTCCATCATAATATCTAGTTTATATTGGTCGTGTTTAAATAATAATATTTTAATATAGTATCACATTTTGTTGAAACCCACTGTTGTGTGTATTTCAAGCTAATAATGAAATTTAATTTATTTAAAAATATATATATTTTAAATTATAGAGATTTTAAATTATCTTATAATATTAGTGTTTTATTTCACATACACTATCTAACATGATCTTTCTATTTTAAAATATTGCGGTATTACATGTCCCCCTCTTAAATAAATTGTGTTGTCACAATTTAATCATGGCCTCAGTAATCAAGGGTTTAAAATTTGAAAGTACAGTTTTTAGAAACCCATTTCATATATTTTTTAATAAAACATCATATTTATAATAGAGATAGGGAAGTAAAAATTTCATATTGAATAACACATTTCTAGGTTTCAATGTAAGAGAATAATAGTGGGAAATGAAAACATTGACATATAAGAGAATACTAACGCCTAATGATTAATAGAGAGTGATAGAGATCATTGATCAAAATAATGTGGGTGATATGAATAAGGTTAACGAATATAAAACCAAAAAACATTTAATGAGTAGGGAACCATTTTATTCATAAAAAATTATGGTATTAGGATAACATTTTTGTATCATGATTCCTTCCTATAATTGAGTAATTCTTTCACCATATAGATTGAAAACATATGAAAATATACTTACTTGGTATGACTATATTTAAAATGAAAATAATTATCCATTGGATGTGTTTCAATAAATTATTACTTATTATTTTACTCTATTAAATTAATATCTAGTATGAATTTTTTTACCTAAAGCACTAAAATTAAGAATTAACATATCATTATATAAATATAATAAAGACAAGTCATTCCTCCTATATCTAGATATTTTACAAGACCAAAATGGTTAGAAGTTGTTATCCAATAACACCCAAATTTCAAATCAATCCATTAAATAAATATTTATCCTTAAGACTCATCTAAAATTTGTCTCTCCAAATTAAAAGTCAAAAAAAATTAAAGGATGGTCGAAAAATAAACATTATATTCCCTAAACAATATAAAGAGGCTATTATTGTCACATTCAAAATATAGTGATTCATTGATCATCATAAAAACATATTGTAAACATGAATACTTCCAAAAATATAATCATATATTGTTGAATATATTCCATATACCCAAACATGCAGTAAACTCTAGCAAAGATGACATAAACCATTATATCACTAACCAATTTCGTAGACACCAATAATATCTGATAAATGTATCATTATCATTATTATCTCAAAATATATAACATTTTAAGGGTTATATTACCGTAGTCATGTGTTTTCCAATATGTTTATCTTGTCAATTAATTGATTTGTATAGTCGTTGGTACCAGGAAACCTAATTTCTCAAATCATTTAAGAACAAAAATTTCAATGAATCCATAATATATTTTATAATTTTTATAAACAAAAAATAATTGATTAAAATACTCCTATAACATAATTCTTGAATATAATCACAAATATATTAATAATTCTACTTTTTGTAGTGATAGAATAAGATTTTAATTAATCATATAGATTATTTTAAGGTGTATTCCCTTTATTCTTGGGGAATTCATTTGCATAGTGACCCATCACCTTACAGTGGAAACACTGCACATTAGAAGATTATATCTATTCCTTGAAATGATTCATTATTTTCCTTGCAATCATGATCTTTGTGGACTTTTTATCCACACTTGAAATAAAATACATTTCATTTTAATCATGTACAAAGTATTTTCCTTCTACAAGTGTCACATCTTGAAAGATCCTTCTTTACCTTCTTACATTTATCCACATTTTCCTCTTTAATCCTTTTATTATCTTAATTTACTTAAAATTAACAAGACTTGATGAATTATTTACCAATTTTTATAACACGTGAAATTGTATCCTTATGTGATGAAAAGTTCTGGGAGACTATCTTCCCTTTAAATTTTTTTAAGCACATCAAAGAAATGATCATTCTTATTAATTGGATTACATGCATTAATACTGTTCTCATTACTTATACAATGTTTCATTTTTAAATTATATAATACACTATATAAGATCATTAAATTATGAAAAATAATGTATAATCCCAAAACTAGAGAAACAAATAACATAAATTGAAATATTTATTGATAGATAATATCATAATGATAAACATGGTTTCTATGGGTATATAATTATTTTCATCTCCTTAATAATGGTTTGTAAAGAAAATATGATTTATCTGAAGCATATACCCTAGGAGTGCCACACAAGGTGCATAGTAAGGCCCATTTTTTTGCACCAGGTGATGATTAGGTCAATCCCAATGCACGATTTTAAAAGTTTTTACCTCTAGGAACATCCATTCTAGAATCACATCTACCCATAGTATCCAGGAAATGATTTATTTCCTTTTAAAAACCAAATAATATCTTCCATAAAAAAATATTAGGATATTATTCTATATATATTATAATATTATGTCATATGGTTATATTCCCTAAACTATATTTTACAAAATCTAGTTCTTGAGGTTTGTACTAAATGACATCTGAGACCAACTATAGCGACCCTGACCCTATTTACCTAGCGGATTTGTCTACATTATTACATTTTCATAATATATAAGGAATCACATCCCAAAAAACTAAATAGTTTGATAGTATTGGTAAAATAGATATATAATTATATAAAAATTATATTTCAAAAGATAAAATACAAACATTATTTTCATTGTGAACGCCATTATTACCCTTATCATATTCTTACAAATCAATCATAAAACACTTTCTAGTATCCTTAGGAAAATAAAACATAAGATATTCCTGAGCTTGAGGACTTAGTAAGGGTATATCTGAATCTATTAATAAATAAGGAATAATGAATACGGAAAGTTATATAAAACATATACCAGCTATTTAATAAATGACTTCAGAATAATATAGAAAGAATAAATTAAGATAAATTAATTCCATATAAATAATAACATGATCTTGAAAACATAACCATAGGTATTTTAACAAATAGAATAATCACATGGAATATCAATATATTAATTCATAATGATGTAATGTATAATTATGGACATATAAAACATACCTTCAAGTCCTTTTTCCTAGGAAACTAAATGAATGGGCCAGGCCTAAGCCAATACCCAATCTAGTTTGCCTCATTAGACCGACCGATGAATCATGGGGATATTGTGGGATTATACGATCACTAAATAATTACAATTTATTCATCATATGAAATGGGTTAACCATAATCAATGTAAACATTTTTATTGGAAAACTTACATTCAAAATGTCAAACTTACCCTAATCAACAAAAATAATCATAACCCGACAAAAGTAAAATAGTGAATGGTGAAAAAGTTGTACATACACAATAAAACTAATAATAAACCATTGATATAAATAATATGTATTGTTTAAATACAACATATAATTTTTTATTTAAAATTAAAATAGGTTTTGGATGTTATTGAAGAATATAATTCTCATGAAAAGATCCTTAAAAATATTTTTTTGTAAAATACCATATTCATTTTGAAAATCGTATTTTAAGAGACACACAAAATATTTGGAAAAAACATTTATTTGAAAATAAAATTTTAAATTTCTAAAATAATAATTAAAAAATTTATTGGTCGTGATGGGAGAAAAATTTATTTCATACATGTTAAAACAACAATTCCTTTGGCATTTTTTATAAAATTCGAACAAAATTTTTCTTGAATATGACATGAAAATTCCATTAAAAAGGTTTTTATAAAGTAAAAATGGTTAAAAAATTAAAAAATATTTTTTGAAAGGCTAAAAACTTTTTTAGAGAACATGGGTTTTGATGAAAATGAATTTTCACCCAAATAGAGAAAAAAAGTTGTATATTCATAAAAAATCAGTCATTTTAAGTACCAAATAGTGGTAAAATGGTACTATTACATGAAAATTTTCATTATTAACCATATGTGAAGAAAATATATTTATTTTCTGACATAAATAAAATAATATCAACCAATGGATATCTAAACATAAACAATGCTGAAAAATGATGTTGTTATAAAATAAACTCTTGCCACTTTATTAATTTATGAATCATAATCCCCATAAATGAAGTAACACTAAATGAAACATTAAATATCATATAGATAAATATATTCATGATATAACATATAATATTAGCATTATATACACCACAAAAATAAAAAGTGGTAAATATAGCATAAGTCTTACCGAATTAAAAGTGAGGCGAGAAACACTAACCTCATGTATGATTTCCTTTAGACATATAAATACATCATATATTATGATTTTAATCATGTTATTTATTTATAAATGAAATATAATAATATTTATAATATCATATATGATCCTGTTATAACATTTTGTGAATCTTAATAATATTTCATTTTTTCATTTTTTTTTGTGTTAATTTCCGTGTTTTCTAATATGTTTTTTGTCACAAACGTTTTGGTTCGACTGCAAAGTATATATAAATATATAATATAAATAATGATAATATTATTATAAATATAATATTTATATATCATAAAACAATTTTTGAACAATTTATGAAGTTTTTACAAGGAAAATGAATCATGTCGCTTCGTGGAGTTGGTTGGTCCTACCTATGCACAAGCAACGATATCATTTCCTTAATGAGTGAAAGGTAAAACAATTGAGTGATATATTAATTATAAATAATAAATTTATTATCATATTTATCACAAATACTCATTAATTTTATCCTTATTACATTCCATTTAATGTTTATGTAAAAAATGAATCGTGTTTCTTTTTGAGGCGGTAGTCCATCGTACACACGAGCGACGTTATAATATTTAAAACGGAATGGATCATAAAAATTTATATGCGATATTAAAATTTAATTAGTATAATAATATCATAAATATCCTATAAATATGTTGAATCCATCAATATATCTATTCTCTAATGGTTTTTTTGGAAAACGAACTACATCAGTTCCCGAGGCAGTAATCAACTATAAACATGTTCGATTATTTAATTTTCCATTTGATTGAATTAGATATGGAGAAATATTATTCCATAAAAATAATAAAATTTAATTTTATGGTAAATATTGGTGTTATTATATTTGAAGTGTTGATACATAATTGAAGGTATACAAAGAATAAAAAAAATAAAAGAGCATTATTAAGATAATTACCTTCTCTAAGAGAAACCTTCTTTGGATCTCCTCTTACTGTCCCTAGGCGTGGTCTTTTGGGAGGACCTTAAGCTATAAAATCTAAATAAGTATTTTTTTAGATATTTTTTTGTTTTGTTTAAGATAAGGGTTTTTATGGTGTGAATAAGTGAGGAGATGGAGTGCCCTTTTATAAGTGCAGAAAGGGAACCTTCTTGAAAATCACATAGAAATTTCCAAAAAGAATCCCAAATGATAAAGTAAATCACATACCAAAATATTCAAAATTACCTTATGTTAGAATTTTGGATATTATAAGTTGTAAATATGTCCATAAAATACTAATTTTTCAACTTTATATATCATTATAACTCTTATCTTCTTAGTTTAACCATGTGGCACTCGTTTTTTCATTAATTGTGTTAATTAATTTTTGATGTTTTTAGAATTCATTTTGATTATAAAAATTATGTGGAACTTATTATAAATTATTATTATTTAAAATATATGATCCTTTTTTAAAAATTCAATTCATATAATTGGAATAATTCAATTTAAAATTATACCTACTGAGGCGAGAAAAAATAGGGTTTTCGAAGAAAAAAATCTCATAAATATAGAAAGTTTTAATGTCTATATTAAATTTAAAATTGATTAAAATTAACTAAATTTGTAAAATTTTAATATAATGGAACTAGTTTTAATTTAAAACAAATCTAAAATATAATTTCACTTTTTAAATAAATTAAACCAAAATCCATTTTTCAAATACAATTAATTACTTTTCATTATTCATCAAAAAATGATACTTATAAAAATCCCAGAAAAATCACAATAGGATAATTTTTATATGATTATTTCAAAAATTAAGTTTATTTTTAAAATATATTTATTATAATTGGTGAGAATTAATTTTAAATTATGTTCTCAAAGTGCGACTAAACCACCTTTTTGAATAATACAGTTTTTCAGAAAACATTTATTTTAATATCAAATAAATATTATTATGTTCATTACCAATAGATTATAATTTAATTTTTTATACATGTTTAAAACATAAAATTTTCATAATTTATTTAGTATTATTCATAACCGCCAACATAACGGCTAGGTTATAATGTTCATGTTTAAGTAATAATATATTAATAGACTATCATGTTTCATTTCAACTTGATGTTCTGTGTTTTATAATATATCAAATAAATTGAATTTAATTAAAAATAAATATTTTTTAAAATCCCATGGTGTTACATTCGCTTCTATGATTGGTTTTGTGTGTCATATATTCAATTGAACATGATGTTACTATTTTAAAATCATGGGGTGTTACATGGATCGTCGAGGTGGAACTATTGTTCTTATTTAGGATAAGATCCACTAATATTTAGTTTTTTTTGGAATACGTGATTCAAAATTTATATGAAATATTTTATAGTGTCTGGAATTTTTCATCAATCTTGGTTTTATTTAGGTGGTCCATGATTCATTAGGATTGGAGCTGTATTAATGCATGTGGGGAGATCATGATAGCTAGTGCAGTCCATTAGTGGTCCTTCCATTTAATTACACTATTATTTGGGCATGGATATCTATGTGGGTGTTGGATGATTTTGGGGCTCCATGATTATTTAAGTCATTGCGACTGAGTGAGGTGGTGTGGGGTTTCTTTGGCTATTGCGGTCGAGTGTTTTTGGGAATGGTCAACCAAAGGAAATCTGGAAGTTATTTTTGTATGTGATCAAACATGGTGGATTAGAGACCACATCAAGTGTGTCAATGGGACAATGGAAATTATAAAAGAATATCAAATTGAAAATTCCTATATTGGGGAACATTATTAATTCTCTTAATTTTTCATTATTTTGGAAATCATATGGGGGGATAACTATAGGATTTAGGATGAATCTATTAAATAAACCTTAATACCTTTGTATATATGGGTTTGGTTTAGCAACACCTAAATGTCATCTTTTTTATGAAGGGTTGGTCAGTATTGGTGTACAGTTCCCTTCATGAGTGTATTTGAATATTTGAAACTCATTTTGAATTAATGGATATAATAGATTGAGTCCTTAGTGAGTGAGAGGCCATGTTAGGTCAATATTTATGGTTTGAGGATGACCAAAAGTTATCAATGATGCGAAGTTATTTGTTGGGGAGATTTTAATGGATCTCATATTTTAGGGTTGATAATTTTTAGAGGAAGTTTAAATTTTGATCTTGAGCATGGATTGTTTAGTTAATTTGGGTTATGATCGACTATTAGATGGTTTCAACACTCTTAAAAATATATTTAGAAAATGAATTTGGTCTTTGTGTCCATTCAATTGATTTTCTAAGAATTTATGCAATGTCAGAGGCCATCCTAAATTTTTGAATCTACAATCTTCATGTCATGATCCCTTGGTCACTCCATGATAGAATATAGTAAATGAATCAAATCAAGGAGTCTTTAAAGACCATGCCACAAAGGGCATGAATAATTCACCATGATTGAGGTAGGTTGATGGATAGTCCCTCAACATGGGTGGACCCACGGTGAAACCTTGGCCACACTATAAAAATGTCAATGAATAGGGAGGTGTGGCACTATAACCTCCTTAGTCACACTGAAATTGAATCCTATTTGTTTTTCTTGGAATGGGGATTACTCATATTTATAGGTTTATCGTCCCTTTACTCTAGATCAAGAGGTGAATACTGGGAGGTTGTCTAGTCAGCTCCTCCCCCTCTCTTCCCCCATGAAATTCCCTTTTGGATAAGGTCTATTATATAGTGTTCTATGTCAGGTAAAAACTTATTTGGGCAATTTTAGAGAGGTTTTTTGTTCCAATTAAATTGATTCATAGTGTAATTGGGTGGGAATGATGTGACTTTAGTGTGTTCTATACAGAGGACATCCTGGAAGGCTGAAATCACACCTTAAGAAGTGGTTTAAGTGTGGATATGATACTAGTAAGATTTTTGGAGAATATTTTTATTTAATTTAAATTAAATATTGAATTATAAACTATTATAATTAACTATTTTTGTAATATAGGTTGATATAGGTTCTTAGAAGCATTGACCAACTTGGACAAGGATTTGTGAAACATAGTGAGTTGGTAAATCTAGTGTCAAGGTTCATATCCCCTTTAATAGAAATTAATATTAATGATTATTCATGGGTTTGTATTAATGTGTAATATAATGGGATTAGGAAAATAACTTGGGGTTGAGAGTTCCTTGGGTAAGTTAGAGATGTTGGAATTGATCCACATTGATCTTGTATAAGAGATTTTTAGCACTTTGGAAAATTGGGATATCCCTGTGACTATTTCCTTGAGGGATGAAGGTTCTAGTTAGGTTGATGTGAGGAATTGGGTAGTTCTTAAGGTATGAGTTGTGATATAGAGTTTTCATATGATTGTTTTCTAGGTATTTTAGTTAGGTTTAAGGGGATTGGGGATTATTGATGATGGTTGGAATGGTTATATGTATCTTGAGTGACTGGGAATTCCCTTGAGAAGTTGGAGGAGGCTCTTGGTGTACGATGGGAGTTTGAGAAGTCCTCTAGAACCTGACATATGTGATAGATAAGTACTTCCTCTAGGTTATTACATAATATATCTCTCTATATATAATTTATATGAGATATAAGTATGCTTTGTTAGAATTGCATCTAGACGTAGTATTGAAAATCCAATGGGAGATGGATATGGAATTGGACCATGTTTTTAATTTCAGGATTGGGTAAAGATAATGGGCTATGAGGTCACAAAGGGGTTACATACTTGAGTTGGTTGAATTGATTTAAATGATGGGAGAGGTATTGAGTAAATATTTCATTGTGATGAGTTTTCAATTTTTTTGCCATGTTTTTTGTTTCATCTGTGTACTTGTGGATTTGATACAAGACATATTTCATTGTGGGGGTATATATCCAAAGTATTTTCCTACCATTAGTGGGATAGAATGGGTTTCACAACTATGAGTTATATATATTCCACATTATTCATAATGTATGGGATGACCTTTATGGATATCGTGTGCCTTGAGACTGGTTTTTCTTAACCTTGATTGAGAATCTATTACTTTACACCATTCCTTGAGTAAGAAGGTAGTAGCCCAGAGAGTGGTTTTTATGTGATATGGGGTTAAAAAATGGGACCACCATTACTGAGAAGGCTATGTCCATATGTGATACTATACAAGATGAAATGCCTCATCTTGAGTGATAAGGTGCATCAAGAGAACATCCTTGAGTTAGAAGGTGATATTGGGACTTGAATAAAAGACCCTACCTTATCCATTCAAGTATTGTTCAAGGTATTATGGATTCCATAACCTAATTATTTAGGTATAGGTTTGATATGAGATTAGTAGAATTAGGAAATGATGGTATTTTTTCATGGTTCCAAATCAAGTATGGTTGGATTCCATAGTGTCTTAGTTATCACACAATGACTTGAAATACATATGTGACTCATTGGGTGTTATAGTTTTCTAGTTGGCATAAAAATTCCATGTAAGAAATTTTTTTATATTTATTTCCCTCTTTAATAAACTGGAATATGTTGAAATATATTAAGGGTGTTTTTTGATACCCTACTAAGATTAATTTCTCCAACCCTAAAACGGTTACTTTTGTTCACTTTAAGACCTTATATGTGCTTTAACTTATAGCGTCATAGGTGTATTGGATTGGGATATAAAATCTTTCTAAGTATCTAAAAATTGAGATTGGAATGAGGATAAGATATGGAAGTAGAGCATCTTGAATATTCATTTTGTTGATTTTTTATATATTATTATCCTAATGGGTGATCAATGTTGATATATGATTGTATAATTACTCATGGTACATTTTTCTTGGGAATAATTTTATATTTTATTATACATACTTTGATTATCTGGTGTATATGTTTTAGTTATTTATTATATATTTTTTAACTCTTATTGGATTTTTTAGTCTCCCTATAACATGGGTTCAGACCTTAACACTATTTTGAAAGCTCGGGTATATGTGGGGACATGCTTGAGGACACTTAGTCCCTAGGATCTGATGGTGTTTTGGGATGGTATGTCCCATATGGTTTCTATAGTTTCTTTCATGAGCTATATTATGCTCACCTTACATCATAAAAAATTCCCAAGAACCATAATATAATCATAACACATGAAACCTTTCATTTACATTACCATACTCAAAAAATTATTATTTTCACCTATTAGAAATACATTTCTGGATATTGAAATATCCATTGAATTTAAAAACCTTTTTAAAAAAACCAACCAAAAAGGATTATTTTTTTCAAAAAAGAATATATGAAATCACGTAAATGAGTCTTAATGGAAATTAAAGTTATGGTGGGGGTAAAATACATTGATGTTGGATACAATATAAGAGAACATTCCCTTTTATTTTCTTAAATAAAGTCAACATTTCCTCTATAATATATGTAAAAATATTGTTTTTAAAAACATTGAATGAAAATAAAAAGTGGCATGAAATTTTATTTTATAATTAATTTATTTAAAAATAAATACATCCATGATATTTTTAAGCATATGGAAATTGAGAAAAATAGTTATCAAATAAATCTAAAAAATATTTAAAATGAGGTTTTAAGGTAATGTATCCCCTACGTAGAGTCTGATTTCTCATGTACATTATTTATCATCATAATTGATAATAATATGTTTATTATTTAATTTCTAAATAATCTTTTTCATGATCATTATTCTTTTTATTTTACTTCTATCCATGTTATAAATAATTACTTAATTGATTAAGTTTACTATAAAAAATTTTAGGATGGTTGGTTCATTAGTCCAAAAAGACTTTGGTGGATTATATTTGGTAAAATGTATAATGTAATATAATTTATATATATTTAAAGATTTTATAATTATCATTTATATAGATTAATTATAATTTTATAACTATCTTTATAAGATGGTTATGAAAAATGAATTATATTACAGTCCAAAAGATGATAGGTCATATGTACGCTTGAGTATTGTTACCATTTTTCAAGAAACATGAGGGAAAGAATGTAAGTTTCATTTCTTCATTAAATAATTATAATTATTTCATGAATATCATATATTTATTTATTTATTTATTTATTTTAATTATTAATTATAAACAATCATGAGAGTTGGTGAAGGAAAATGAATTATATTTTTTTGTGAGGTAGTAGTTCTCTGTAAACACAAATGATAGTTCTGTTTCCCATTAGGTGAAAAAAGAGATGGATTAAATATAATAAAAAATAATAATAAAGTATAATAATATTTTAGATTTTGATTTTATTATATCATAATAGTATGAAGAGTTTTGAAGGGTGTAGAATGAGAAATAAAACTAAAACATTCAGTTCAAAGTTATACATCTACTTCAGATAGCCTCCTTTTATTTATATATTAATCCCTATAAGGTTAGTATTATTTATAAAATATAAATTATTGGAAATTTTGGATAATTTTAAGATTTTATTTGTGTAGGTGTTGGCCAAACCAAATGGATTTTAAAGGACAGAGAATATGGGAGAGGGGGTGTCCTTTTATAAGTGTGGGAGAGGGAACACTTTGAATTTAAATAAATATTGAAATATATTAATTTATTACTCAATTTAAATGGTTCCAAAATGGATTATTTCAAAATAAAATATGATATAAGGTCTAAATTTGGCCAAAAATTAGGGTTTATACAATTTTTAGGTCATTTTAACCCTTATCAATTTAGTTTTACCCCTTGGTAAACTAGTTTTACCCCTATCCATAGAAATAGATTGTTACTATTTTTAATATTCATTATGAAAAAAATTATGTTGAACATATTACCTAATATTAATTATTATAATCCCAAATTTGATTCCCATTATAACAAATTCAATTCTTAGAATTGGAATAATTTAATTTAAAATTAAACTGACAAAACGTAGTCCAATCCACACATCCAATTCTTTTTTTCAATAAAAATCCATTTTTGAGGGTGTAATGGGAACCCTAATAGAAAATGGCAGTTTTGAGCTTAAAAACAAAATATAACAAAAAACCATTACAACAAAAATTAATTTTATAGTACATTTCACCCTTTTTAATCTTCAGTCAATGTTAAATTTCATCAACTCTGATTCTTCTTGAATGAGATCCTCAAATAAGGATTACGTCCTTCACAAAACTAGAAGCTATTCCACAAAATTATTTTATATTAATTGAAACCATGAATAAATATGATATATTGGGTTTTGATCCAATTACATTGTTCCTCATTGGTATTGATATGAAGACCTCTCTCATATATTCATTCAACATCCTCGGGAGAGGAATTGATGAAAAAATTCTATTCCACCAACTCCTCCTTTGATTGAAATAGTAGGTCCAAGATAGGAAAAGATTTAGCATCTTATTTGTTCTGTCATCCTACTTACCTTATTTCATCAAGATGAATTTGAAAATCCAACCCTATACCTATTTACATTACTTCCTCGGATTCTCAGTAGCTTCATTCTTCCTTTCTATTCCAAGATAAATTTCAAGATGTTGTTGGCCTATAGTGTCCTTGAGAATGAGTGATCCTCAATTGATCTCCTTGAAACCATTCCCTATATCCAAAGATCTAGTTTTAATTTTTTTAGTTTGGAATAATATTTACGTGTTTTGGATTTCTTCTCTTTGGTAATAG
Organism: Viscum album; assembly: GCA_963277665.1. Lineage (NCBI taxonomy): Eukaryota > Viridiplantae > Streptophyta > Magnoliopsida > Santalales > Viscaceae > Viscum > Viscum album. The sequence goes on along the minus strand of OY728141.1, from coordinate 1,245,512,992 downwards.
GATATTCCCCATAGTCAAAACCATCCTTTTCATGTTCTTTTCTCCTAAGAAGGGAAAATCAGTAACAAATCTATCTACTTCACAGGTAGAAGAGAATGGGAAATATGCCCCTTGAATAGAAAATCTTTTGGTCTTAGATCCCTATCCCTACTCCTCAGTCCCCGGATCATGATGTGTACTATGGGTTTATTTCTTTTCAACCTAGACATAACCATTTCCATCCCTCGTATTCTTCACTACCCAAAGAATATTCCCCTAGGTGTTTGAACATGATCTTTAGATTAACCTGTGCACCAATCTCCTACACTACAAACCCAATGCACAAGGATGGAGTTGTCACCTAAAATAAAACCACCATCTCCTCTTCATTTTCCTCGAGAAGCTTCCAAGAGATTGCTTGATCATCTTGATTAATTACACTAGACCCAGAAGGTAATTCAGTTCTAAGGAAAGGATGTCCATCTACCCTTGGGATCTGAAGGGTCTTTCCTTGATATAAATAATCTGAAAAATACACAAAATTCCATGTATATTCAATATTTAAACTCTGAGAGAGGGACCTCTCACCCAATGACGACCCTACCTTTAGGTATGAAGTTTGGCTGGCCACTAAAATGACAGACTGGCTAGCATTGTAGGGATTATCATCAAGAAGACGTCCTTTCCTTTCAATACTATAATGAAATTCATTATTATGGAGTCCCAACTAGAATACATAGGAATAAAAAATGATCCAAGAATCAGAATGAACCACATGAAGACGTCAGAACACTCCCTCAACCTCAATCAGCATAGATTGAAAAAGATCCTTTCCAACATGTATTTCAACACAAATGCATATTTAAATAAGGGAAATTAGTTACTAGATCTAGTATAAAATATATAGAATTGGCCTTTAGGATTCAAAATCATGAAAATAATATCTTGATTTGAAAAGGAAGATGAAAACCTGGTAAACTAACCAAGATGGCCATGGTCAAGGGGTATTGATTCATATATAAATCATATAACATTCTCAAAAAAGAGAATAGAAAGTTATCAACATGTTTCTAATATTGGGCCTAATAAAGAGAATGGTATTCTGCATCAAAAAATAAAATCTGAATGTGGCGAGAATCCAATAACCATAGAGACCCACAAAACACAATGAATAATGTCTTTCCATAAAATATGTCTTCATAAGTATAAAAAGTATTTATATTAGAATAGAGAATAAAATTTCTTATAATGACCGTAATTAGATTATTGATAATATAAATATATAAATATTAATTTGAATCCATCTAAAAACAAATTTAAACTTTTTATATTCTTAAAATGAAATGGAAATTTTCAAAAAAATCATTATTTTTACAATTCATTCGAAAAAAACTTTTTAGGAAATTCTCAAATATTCATCCTAGGATAATTTTAACCTAACAAATTTAATAATGATATCCTTTTTTCAAATTAAAATTCAAAAATTTTAAATTTATATTTTTATATAAAACCATATAATGTATGAAAACCCAAATTGGTTAGAAATAATGATTTTTTCATTTTGGATAAAAAATTAACTAGTATTACTGAAGTAAATATAACTCCATCAAATATAATTGATGAATTTTCTTAGTAATTGAAAATTATATATTTTAACATTATTTGGGTTGTCACATTTACCCCTTTTTTGAAATTACATCATTTTAATTTTATTTTCTATTTAAAAAGTGGGGATATCATCCCTTCATTGTATTTTCAGATTCTCATGATAGTTATCCAGCCATATTATTTTAATAAAAAACCATAACATGGTAAATCACTTAATTTCATAACACGTTCTATTTGTATTCAATAATTTGAACTAGATATTCCTTATAAGAAATTTTTTATTCCAATGCAACTACTTTAGGGATCAATACCTTAGTTAAATCTCGAACATAGTATCATAATAATGAAACATTTCATACATCATATACCTCATATAAAATCGGAATAATGGCCACTCGGTAAGATATGGAACCAGTTTTCTCCAAAATTTCATATAATCTAATAAACATAGACTTAATATTATCTTTTAACCAAAATTCATATCATTTCTCCATGAAGATATTGAAATAAAAACATGATCACCTACCTTGATTTATATATCATTCTATGATTATCTGTATAAATTTTCTACCTACTTTAATCCATCCTCATATGTTATTGAATCATATTCACCATCACAACCATATATTCTTCCAATTATACTCAAAATAGTGGTATTTCTGTGATTTATTACCAATAAGATCAAGTCTGAAAACTCATTCCATAAAATGTATAAAAAGGTGTCATATATATAATGGAATGAGAACTATTATTAGAGGAAAATTTAACCAAATATTGATGTTAATCCCAAATTCCTTGGTAATTCATTTAATAATCTTGAAGCAAGTCCTCTAGAATCTAAATGATCCACTCTAATTATATGACAGATTAAGGATGAAAGGACATACTGATATTTAATTCAATACAAAATGATTATAATGTCCTTTCTTGAAATTATAGGTGAATCTTGGATAAGCATTAGATAAAATGGTAAGGGGTAATCAATATAATCTAATTATATCATTAACATAAATTCAAGAATTTTGATTAGAAGACATATTATTCTGAATGGGAATAAAATAAGTCTATTTGTTTGATCGATAGACAACAAACCAAAACTCATTATTACATCAAGATGTATTTGTTAATCCCATCAAGAAATCCAAACATATATTCTCCCATTCACATTCTAGTATTGGAAAAGGATGATGAATCCCCTTCAGTAATTTCGATTTATCTTTAAACTGTGTAAAATTTAAATATTTTATAGTAAAATAATAAATATATGTATTCATTCTTTCGCACCAAAAATGTTCCTGATGGTCTCTATAAATTTTTATACTACCATTTTGAATCTCAAAATGAGGGATATGATCCTCAATCAAAAAATATTTTTGAACTGGGGTCCCATGAAACAAATAACATTTTTATAAATCTTAAAAAACTAATTTTTCAAAATCAAACTCTGGAAACATACCCTTAATGAACAAGTGTACGTTTTCCTATCAAACATGATCATCCTTTATATCTTTCTTAATTATTTCTAAAAATACAATTGTACTAACAAGTAAAAAACATAGGTAGTTTCTGCATTCATAATTTCTAATCCCATATTCATCAAATCATTAAACAAAGGTTCATGTTATAGATTGTTAACAAAGCATTATCTTTTTGACTCAAATAATTTCTTACTTTTATTTCATTAACTATATATATTAGATATTTTGGTTATAATTACACAAATACTAAAACACACATCATAGTAATATAGTTGAGGGAAAGTCATATCCCTCTAAGGGTTAACCAACAAACAAATCCATAATATTTATAACTAATGTGGGCTTAAGAACCGAAATAAATGTCTTATAGTCTCTTCATTAGTATATCTAAGCTCTTCTTCACTCGCATCGGCCTAAAGGCCCAAATTATTCTACCCCATAGGCCCCGGTTGTCTTATTCATTGTATGACTTCTCGATCTCAGCCTCCTGCATTTCATCTTATTATTTTCCCCTGTAACCTATGTATGATTTTTTCCATTGATCCAATCCAGCTACCACATTACCATAAAAGCCATAAATCTTTGATACAACCCCTCAAACTATGCCATCATCTGTGATTCTAACTATTGATTAGGTCTCTATGCATCATCTTGCGTCGTGCATCCCTGCACCAATGTTTTACTGCCATATTCCACTGATGTCCCTAGCTCTATCTTATTAACGAATTATTATAGCTAGCCACTACATACTATCTTCATCACAATCCTATGTTCATCTCAATCACAAAGGTGCATGTTCTTCTACCTCACCTGGTTTGTGCCTACTCTTGAACACTTCCTCTACTATGGTTGTGTGCATCCACATCATATGAATTTTCATCTTCATATCAGCTCACATTGGGTCTGGGCACCATATTCTTACTAATCCACCACCTATATTGATTAGGGGTCTTCCTAAATTAATTTAAATGATGCTATTCCACAATAAAAATTGGTTATATGATACATCACATTACACCCCCCCAAATAATTCCCATGAATGGGGTTGTTCCTGGGATTGGATCTCGGGAAGTTACAATCAAAAGTGAGAAGCATTTTTAATCATTTATCAATTACATCCATCTCATATTTTTCATTTTCAACTCATTTTGAGTGAATATATATACTTTAATCTTTTATGATTAGTATATATTTCACACTTAATTCCACTTATTTTATTTATAAAAAATTCCAAATAAAATACCACAACTACCGGTTCAATGTCATATGTGTGAAAAATTTTCTCATGGGGATATAATTGAAATAAAGGAAAATAAATTTTTGGATATCTAAATATTAAAACATAACACATTCTCATTAATGAAGCATCATTTTAGATAAAAAAATTCACCATTTCTTGATAGTAGGGACAAAAGAGCATCATTCACTAATCTCTATTTCAATTCCTATAAACATTTATTGCATTCTTTTGTTTGAATAAACCTAACTACTTTTTATATTAACATGGATAATGGGTTAGATAACAATTTATATTTTAAAAAAATTATCAAAATTAACATATTAATCTAATAAAACTACTAATATCAGTAACACATTTAGGACTTTTCCATTCATCAACTACTTTAGTTTTAGCATGAACAACAATTATACCATCTTTATTTATAAAATATATTAGGAATGAAATTTATTATCACTAAAAATCACATTTAATAAATTATCTATATAACTTATTTTCTTTCAAGGTTTTTAGAAAAATCCTTATATATTTTTCATGAACCTAATTAATTCTTTAATAATGAAAAATATCATCAATAAACACAATCATCATAATTCTGGGTACTGTAGCAGTATTGTAGCCTGGAACTATATCAATACTATAGCAGTAGTGAACTGTAGAAGTGGCAGAATTGGAGCAGTGGAGGCACTGAAGTAGGTGATGTAGCGGCGTCGGTACTGTTTCAGGTACTGTAGCAGCGCGGGTACTATAGTAGTACTATTCATCAAGGGGTCCTTTGGGCCAAAAATGGGCTTTTAAGCCTTGTATTTAGGCCACTTGGCCTTGGCCCTTTGAGCTATGTAATGGGTCTCCCTCTACCCACACTAAATAGGTATTTGCTTTAAATAATATATTGGGGCTTTGGCCCCAACCTTTTAAAAATGTATATATATAAATATAATTATAGTATTCATGAACCAAAAGGCCATAACCAAAATCTCATAATTCCCATACCTAGTATGAAACATTTTAGGGATGCCATCGTCCTTCACCTTCAAATAATGGTACATTGACCTTATATCACTACGGCAAAATCACGATTTAGCAGCCGTTTTTTTTCGTTTCGCGGCGGTTTAAACCGTCGCTAAATAGATTGGCGGCGGTTTTTCAAAACCACCGCGAAATCGTGCGTCCGGAAACTATTCGCGATGGTTTTTAAAACCGTCACAGAACGTTTCACGGTGGTTTTTTAGCGGCGGTTTTTTAATTTTTTTTTAAATTTGTTTAATTTTTTTTAATTTTTTTAAATTTTTTTTATTTTTTTTATTTTATTTTTATTTTTTTATTTATTCATTTATTTTTATTTATTTTATTTATTTTTTATTTATTTTCTTTTTCTTATTTATTTTGTATTTATTTTATTTTATTTATTTATTCCTTATTTATTTTATTTATTTTGTATTTATTTTATTTATTTCGTATTTATTTTATTTATTTCGTGTTTATTTTATTTATTTTATTTATTTCTTATTTATTTTATTTATTTTATTTATTTCGTATTTATTTTATTTATTTTATTTATTTCGTATTTATTTTATTTATTTCATATTTATTTTATTAATTTCATATTTCTTTATTTACATGTCCATGCAATATAAAGAAATATTGCGTTTGGTGAGATTTGAACCTCTAACCTCTTGCATATTTTCCAAAGACTTTACCACTCCAGCAAGCTCGACATGTGGTTAATAAATAGAATTTAATATACTTATATATATTAATTGAAAAAACAAATAATACATAAATAATAGATATAAACTCAATAATAATAAATAATGAATAATGAATAATGAATAATAAATAATAAATAATAAATAAATATAAATAATAAATAATAAATAATAAATAATAAAAAAATATAAATAATATATAATATATAAATATAAATAATTAATAAATATAAATAATAAATAATAAATAATAAATAATGAATAATAAATAATAAATAATAAATAATAAATAATAGATAATAAATAATAAATAATAAATAATAAATAATAAATAATAAGTAAATATAAATAATAAATAATAAATAGTAAATATATATAATAAATAAATATAAATAATAAATAGTAAATAATAAATAATAAATAATAAATAATTAATAATTAATAATTAATAAAAATAAATATAAATTAGAAATAAATTTAAATAATTAATAAATATAAATAATAAATAATAAATAATAAATAATAAATAATTAATAATTAATAATAAATAATAAATAATAAATAATAGATAATAAATAATAAATAATAAATAATAAATAAATATAAATAATAAATAATAAGTAAATACAAATAATAAATAATAATTAATAAATAATAAATAAATATAAATAAATATAAATATAAATAATAAATAGTAAATAATAAATAATAAATAATAATTAATAATTAATAATTAATAAATAATAAATAATTAATAAATATAAATAATAAATAATTAATATAAATAATTAATAAATATAAATAATAAATAATAAATGATAAATAATAAATAATAAATAATAAATAATAAGTAATAAATAATAAATAATATGTAATAAATAATAAATAAAAAATAAATATAAATAATAAATAATAAATAAATATAAATAATAAATGATAAATAATAAATAATAAATAATAATTAATAAATAATAATTAAATATAAATAATAAATAATAAATAATAAATAATAAATAAATATAAATAATAAATAATAAATAAATAATAAATAAATATAAATAATAAATAATAAATAATAAATAAATATAAATAATAAATAATAAGTAAATAAAAATAATAAATAATAAATAAATATAAATAATAAATAAATATAAATATTAAATATTAAATAATAAATAAATATAAATAATAAATAATAAATAATAAATAAATATAAATAATAAATAAATATAAATAATAAATTATAAGTAAATATAAATAATAAATAAATATAAATAATAAATAGTAAATAATAAATAATAAATAATAAATAATTAATAATTAATATCAATAATTAATAAATAATAATTAATAAATATAAATAATTAATAATTAATAACTAATAAATATAAATAATATATAATAAATAATAAATAAATATAAATAATATATAAATATATAATTAATAAATAATAATTAAATATAAATAATAAATAATAAATAATAAATAATAAATAATAAATAATAAATAATAAATAATAAATAATAAATAATAAATAATAAATAAATATAAATAATAAATAAATATAAATAATAAATAAATATAAATAATAAATAATAAATAATAAATAAATATAAATAATTAGTAAATATAAATAATTAATAAATATAAATAATAAATAATAAATAATAAATAATAAATATAAATAATAAATATAAACAATAAACAATAAATAATAAATAATAAATAAATATAAATTATAATAAATAATAAATAATAAATAATAAATAATAAATATAAATAATAAATAATAAATAAATAATAAATATAAATAATAAATAATAAATAATAAATAATAAATAATAAATAATAAATAACCAGTAACGAATATTATTATTAATAATAATATTTTATTATTAGTACTAATAAATAATTAAAAATAAATAATAAATAATAAATAATAATTAAATATAAATAATAAATAGATAATAAATAATAAATAATAAAGGTAACACATGAATAAGTATGAAAAGACATGGTAAGGGATGAAAAATCATGAAAACGCATGAAAATGGATGGAGTAGCATATGAAGAATGATGCATTCGAAAAATGAGAACGCATGAGAACGTATGAGAACGCATGAAAAATCATGACAACTCTGGAAACCCCTTAATAATTCAACATAATCATTATAATAACCCACAAAAAACTATTGATAAAGATAAAAAGTCATGGAAACCCAAATAAACAGTAATAAATGGAGCAACCGTTAAAACCCGTCAAACGGTCATAAAGAGACAAAAACATTGGACTCTCATTAACGGAGATAACTTATGAGCCGAGAGTCCGTTTTAGATCCACGACCTGTCAAATCAAAGATCCTGAAACGATCTTCGACCTGATAGGTGAAAGAGTCTGAATGGACAGGTGGATCGGAAGTTATGACCATTTAAAAAAAAGTTAACGGGGAACGGGTGCTAGAAACGAGGCATCGAAAAGCATAACAAACCTGATACCCACTAAAAAGGCCATAACATATGATCCAGGAGTTCATGTGGGCGCCGCGACCAGTCAAACTGAAGCTCGTGGAACGAGCTATGATCTGGAAGGTGGAGGTGTTCGAACTGACACGCGGATCCAAAGTTAGGTCTGTTTGAAGACAAGTTTGACGGGACACTGGTGATAGAAACTGGGTTTCAGAGGCCTTTAGAGGGGGTTTTGGGTCAAAAAACGAGACAGAATCTTTCTTCTGTCAATTGGGTGCGTAGCTCTCTTCGCTGGTTTCGATTTGATATGTGGTAGAGCCCAAACGGACACCCGGAGCGAAAGTTATGGCCATTTGAAGTTGGAAAACTTTTTTTAACATTCTTATTACTCTAATATCTTCTGCACCATAGAAATTCTCAAGGTTTTGATTATATGCGCCTTTAGATCTCTTCATGTGCTTCTATTTGACTGGTCGTGGCGCTCCAACGGACGCCCGGATCAAAAGTTATGGTCGTTTTAGTGATTTCGGGGTCTCTCGTGTTTTTCTATTTTTTCCATTCATTTCGTGGCGGTTTTACAGAAAGCGCCGTTATTTCACGGCGGTTTTACCGAAACCGCCGCTATTTTGCGGTGGTTTTTTAAAAAACCATCGCTAATCCTTGAAAAAAATTAGAAGAAAAAAATAAAAAAAATAAAAAAAAATTATGGCATTTCGCGGCGGTTTAAAAACTGCCTCGAAACGGCAGCCCGAAACGCGTTTAGCGGCGATTTTAAACGACAGTTTTCTTGTAGTGTATCTCCTTGATAAAATACAAAGCTCTTTGGAGCTGATCGAATAATTCATTGTTATGAGGAAACATATACTTATTCTTAATTGTAATGTTATTTAGTACTCTATAAATAATAAAAAACCACATGGAACTATATTTATTAATAGAAAATAAAATAGGATCACCCCATGGTGATGTTCTAGGATTAATAAAACCATTATCATTCAATTCTTGTAACTGATTTTTCAATTTCATTAGATTTACATGATACATTTGATAAAGGGTATTGAAATTGGGTTTGAATAATGAACTAGTTAAATAGTTAATAAAAATTCTTGATCATGTATGATACTAGGAAACTAATCATTTAAAACTTCAATATATTCTTTTATAATTGGCACGTCATTAATTTGGGATGTTTTCTTTATTTTCAATAATATGATCAATATAACTTTCATTTCCATATTTTAACAATTTCTCAATTTCTTAATATCTTATAATGTGTAGGAATACACTAATATTTAACAATTGAAACTCATTTCCAAAAATAACTTATTTTGATTTTCAATATATCTTAACATGATAAACTGAGATCTAATCGATACATAGAATAACATTAAATTATAAAACGATCAAGACAACAAGATTTTTAGTGAAAACCCTTCTATAGATGATTATAGGGTTATCTTTTTAAGTTATTTTTTAATTAATACTACCCTATGTGTTCTTACTAAAATTATTGACTTCATTTCTTGAGGATAAATTTTCATTTTACCAATAAAATTCCAAGAAATAGAAGAATATAGATATCTTGAATCAATCAAGGCATTAGCATGAATGGAATAAACAAGTGATTAAACTATGTCTTAAATTTTTTGATTTTCCAACACTACATTAAGTAATTAAAAATAATTTCACAATTACCTTTTTCTTATAATCATTGTAATTCCCACCATTCATGATCTTCTTCGAAAAATAAACTGCATAATGACCTATATCATTGCATTTAAACAAATTACTACTTTCTTATGAAAATTTTCCTTTTTAACACCATGATCATTTTCTTTATAACCATGATACATATTCATAAACATACAGCATCAGAACAACTTCCCATATTTTGTAATACATTATCCAAGGTACTTTTTACCACACTTATATCAAACTGATATCATTATTTTCTTAATTAGATATTTATTCGAAGGATTCTTTCCCATTATTTTCACCTAAACCTATTTCTCTTTTTTCTTAAAAACCATGGTCAATAGAAAAATTCACTACTACCTTCTTAGCATAGTAAACATGTTTCTAATCACTTTTAAATTTGTGAGAGGCCAAGGATTTTTGGTATTTGGGATGTAATATTTAGTAAAACATGTTAATTTTACTATCAAAATCCTAGATGCAATTTGGTACATACCTTCATAATTAGCTGAAGTTTTCTTCTTACATGGACACTGAATTTTCCCCAATTTTCCTCAATTCAAAGGATTTATTTTTCATCATATGTCAATCAATGTTAGGAAAATACTTCTAAAGGTCAATATTCTAAAATGTATCTCATTCTTTTGCATAAATCTCTTTTCTCTCTCCTGAATTATTAACTATTGACCACCATTTATATGTTTCATTATTATAATGGTAAATTTAAAGAGTAACCTTTTAATTACATGACCAACCCTTTTTAAGATCTTTTCAAAAGATTTAATTAATACCTCAATTACTACTATGTCAGAACATCCACTGAATATTGGAGGGTTTTATCAAATAGAATTATTCACTATTAACAAGTTCTACATGGGTTGATCTAATTTTTCTCAAGCATGAATTTTACCATTTTTGATATCCTACATCAACTAATCTATCATAGTAATAAACTTCTTAGTTCCAATTACAACCATTCTAGGTGATTGATTTAGAAGGTGATTTTCCTATTAGTGAATTCCTACTTTATCTTTCATTTTTCCTCTATATAAAACCATTCTGAATAGATATAGTTTAATTAAAGCGGTATGGAAATATTAAAATTCAATATCATGATAACCATTAATTATATTATATTTTTTGTACTTACATACATTATCCTAACCATTAAAATTACCTAATAATTTTCTATGATATTAATTATAAGGATCCAACGTTAAACAACCCATAAATTAAATCCTTATAAAAGAATCCAATTTCTTACATTCTTAAAGACCTTTTTTGTTTATACTTTAACAGAATTAGTTCTTCACCCATACATAATAAAATATTAAATCGCATAGTTGAAACAATCACTTACTATTAATATTTTACATACAAAACTTTTAAGATATAACATGCTTTATTTTCATGGAATATCTTCAAATTTTTCAACTTCAATTCATCATCATCCCTACTCATCCTTAAAAATAATTTAGAATACATGAAAATTTAGAATGAGTAAAAAATCTAAATAAAAAACATATAAAGAGATCAAAATGAAATATGTTTTTACATGAATACACATTATAAGAATTTTCCTTTTTTATAATAAAAAATGAGCTCAAAGTATACATTTTCGTACCCAAGAAATAAAGTTCACTACCCAAAGCATTTCATTAATATTTTTATAATAAATCTTTAAAAAAATTAAAATTCTCATAAATTTTTATTTAAATTCATTAAAAATTCATGGAAAAAAATTAATGTTATTAATTTCACCCTTTAGAACTATCAGAAACATTTATTTAAACTTAATCTTATTATCTTACTTTGTTAAATTACAATATTTTCATGAAAACCCATAACAAGTATAGATAAATTATATTGGTAACCTAGGACATAATTTTCATATCACTCTAACAATCACTCTTATTAAGGGAATAACCTACCCAGTAAATTCCAATAGTCTCTTAGGAGAAACCTATAATAAGTTAACTTCATCATAAACCAAATTCATTGGAGTTAAATATCATTCTCACCCATCATCATGAGCTATATCAGTCTCACCCGTCATGATGAGATATATCAAGATCACATATCAGCATGAGCGATATCAAGATCACCCATCAACATAAACAATTCCCATAGGACATTAAATAATCATAACACATTAAAACATTTATATCCATCAGCATACTCATAAAAATATTCTTTTTACCAACAATAAAAACATTTCTAAATAACAAAATATTCATTCCATTTTAATTTTTTTTTGAAAATAACCATATTAATGGAAAGAATAGTTTTTATTTAAAGAAAGTATGAAATATTTTAAAGGAATACAAATAATAAATAATTACTAAGTGGTGATAAATTTTTTTGACATCATATTTGTTAAAGTACAACATTTTTTTACTATTTTTAATGAAATTCAAAACATTCTGTATAAAATTTATAAACGGATTCTTTTTTCATTCCATTGAAAGAAACAAAAAAGAGACATAAAATTTATTTATAATTAATTTATTTATAAATAATTTATTTCCATATAATTACATCTATAAAATAATATTAATAATATGGACATGGTTGAAAAATATTTGGAAAATAAATAATTAAAACATATAAAATGGGGTTTCTAAGGTAAATTGTACCTTACCTCAAGTCTGAATTGTCACATATAATCTCTATATTCAAAAATAATAAACAAATGTAAACTATTTAATTTTGTAATAACATTTTATCATGTTCATTACTATTTTTATTTCACTTATATTCTTGTTATATTTAATTACTCAATTGATTATTTTTATTTTGAACATTTTGTGGACATATGGTTTTTAAGTCAAAAATAACATCGGAAAAATGAAATTGGTCAAATGGATCAGGAATATTTAATTTGAATAAAATTAATAATTTTTTCATTGAAATTTTTATATAAATTATAATTTTATAAAAAACTATGTAAGATGGTTATCGAAAATGAATTATGTTACAATCATAGAGACATTAGGTTGTGTGTACACATGAGTAACATTTACATCTTCTTAAAAACATGAGGGAAAGAATTTAAGTATAATTTTATATTTATATAATTATAATTATGTCATTAATGTAATATATATACTTTAAATCCATCATTATAACAATTCATTATAGGTAATGATGGAAAACTAATTACATCGGTTCGTGAGGTGGTAGTCTGTCATACACATGAACTTTGGTTTTTCTCAATCAAAAGAAGGATAAGGAAGAATAGAGTTAATAAAAAACATAATAACTTATTTTTTTTATGATAATATTTTTTGTTATTATATCACAATAATTTTAAGAGTTTCCATTGAGGTATATGGGTAGATAAAACTAAAACATTCAGTTAAAAGTTATACCTCTTCTTCGAACAACATCTTTTTATTTACAACATAAACCTAACAATGTTATTTGGAAAAAACTATTTTCAATAAGACATGGATAAATTTTTATAGATATATTTGGACATTTATTGGCAGAACAAGATGAATCTTGACATGTATAGGAAAAGATATTCGGTGTCTGTTTATAAGTAGGGGAGAGGACACACGTTGATTTTTTCAAAAAATTAAAATATATTAACGTCTAACTCTAGTCAAATGACACCAAAATAGACCATTCAAAAATATTAGATGATATATGGCCCAAATATGGATATATTATCATATTTAGATTTTTTATCTCATTTTTACCCAAATTAAATTAGTATAACCCCCAGTAAACCTATTTTAATCTAAACCATTTTAAAAGATTTTTTCTGTTTTTTATATTCATTATGATCAAAAATTAAGTTGAAATATTTAACTAATATTATTTATCATGATTAAAAATATTTTATTCATTTTATCAAATTCCGTTCAAATAACTGGTATAATTTAATTACAAATTTAAACTACAAAACGCAATGAAATGGGTTTTTCCAGAAAAAAAGATCTTCTTAAATATAAAAACATGTTATACAAAAATAAATCATAAAATTGATTCCCATAAAATTAACCAGGTTTTGAATAATATTACTAGACTAACTTTACTATATAACCATTTTAAAAAAATATGATACTTTTAAGTTGGTGGAAACTAAAAATTGTTTTCAATAAAAATTAGTATCTTTCACTGTTCTTTCAAAAAATACAACTTTTCAGGAAATTTTCAAAAAATAATCCCAATATAATTTTAAAATTATGAATTAAAAAGTGATATAATTTAATTAAAATTATAATTGTAAAATTTATCAATGTTATTTTTACATAAAACCATATGACTCTTCATAAACCAATTTTGCAATAAAAAATCTTTTTCATTTTAACTCAGAAAATTTCATAATATTTAATAATGAATATAACTCTATAAAACATTATTGATGATTACTAATAAAAATTTTAAATTATTTATTTTAACATTACATAGTATGTTAAACCCTCTATCTAATATGATCAGGTAGTAATCTCTGTTAAATTATACCCTGTATATGTTCTAAAGACCATCCCATTTTAGATTTAATTATGCTGGTTTTTTTACAAGTATCATCGGGGTCCATAATGAAAAAACCAATAATCATTATTCAAATTATTTTAGGAGAACATTCTTTTTAAATAATCATGATTTAATATTATTATGATCATTGAGGTATTTCAAGGCTCTCAATCTTTTCCCATCTTATTTTTTATCCCAATAAATTTAATTCTAGACTACTCAACTTTAATAAATTCATCAAGAATAACTATTTAAAGTTAATTAAACTGAATCAATATAGTAAGTACCACTTTGGTACTAAAAATAGAAAATTTGGGGTATATTTTGTAATATTTGTTTTTGTGGTATAATAAAACCATAAAGTGTCAAACACATTATTAGGGAATAAATTCATATCCTAATCAATAATATTTCATATGATATTATATAATGACTTGTTTGAGTCCCCTATTTGTCAATTTTTATCACATAATATCATTATGAATGATCCAAATTAATATTATTATTTTAATAGAACTTTATTAACTATGCTATATAGTGTATGTCCCCATGGACACATATCATATCCAATAGTCAAAATCAGAAGTAATTTGAAGAGATATTCTTAAAATACAACATCTTATACATTTCAATAAAATACCCTCTTCATAGGTGAAGTCCCATGGATGGTCTTATACATACCGAGCATCATTAAAAGCTGTCTGATGATGGAATTGCAATATCTGAACTCCTGTATGATCCAAAACTCACTAAAAAGAGGTAATTCCCATGGATAATAACATATTAAAAAATTATAAAAAGGGATATGAGTATTTAATCACAATATAAAACCTATAACATGGCTCGATCCATCCCTTTAAAGTAATGTCCAACGTTCTAGTCTCATACATCCACCCTAAGACTCTTAGTGGGGTCTCATACCACATTATATCTTAGATCATGTCAAGTACATTCTCAAAAAAGGTAAATCCCCACATAAATTACTAATTAATATTTTAAATAAAGTACCAGACCACCCTCTCTCATTATATGAATTCAACCAACCAAAAACCATAACTATTCCATGAAAACACCTTCTCACTCAATGTTGGTCCCACATCATTATCTCATACCCCAAACCTATCACCTAGGGAACCCCCAAAAAAACCTTGAACCCATTATATCAAATCACACCTCATAATTATCTTACTTATTATATGTTAAAATCCATAAGACTCAATATATTTTATATTTCCTAACAATAATAATTGACAAATTATCATAAAAAAGGAAACAATTCCCTAATAAAAGATACCAAGAATTAGAGGTCCACAAGTATAACCCTTTGGTTTATCCCATAACAGCCTCTAACTTTTACTCAAATTAATCATATTTATATAAAATACATCTCCAAAAATGTTAGAATCATAACCTAAACCCATATAATGAACCACTAGGTCCTCTAATCCTTAACTATGTATGAAAAACTCAATCTAATCTTTAAATTACCTACAAGGATGTCCCCACCCCAATATATTGGACCACACAAGGTTTCAAAAAAACCCAAGCCATATCACCCATATATACCCTCCAAGGGTTCAATTACATTGATTCTAATCCACATAGGAACATTGGTACTAACATAATAATATTATTTGGCTAATTAATGCACTAAAATGGATGATAATCCATTCAACTACAGATAAACACCAAAATGGGGAAAGGGTTTCCTATAAATTTTTGCATAATAATATATTAATAATGATATATTATGTAATGATAATAATTTTTCATTAAAAATAATATAACTTTAGAAACCTAGGTGTTTCCCACATAAGGAAAATTAGACTAAAACAGTCTCAAATCAAACCCTTCTGGCATTCCCATAAATACCAAATTAAAATCCTCTTTATAATCCATTTATAAAATTAATCACACATCATCATTACTAAAATTAGTCCATTAGAAAAATAAAAATGATTATTTGAAATCCCATATATATTTTGAAATTCCATTTCAAAATTAATCACCTAAAATAATCACATTCACCTTTAAATTCCATTTTCAAACAATTTTCTTCATAATAAAATTTTCATTAAAAAACCTTTTAAATACTGATTTAAAAAGGAAATACCATTTTCAATAAACTTAAACCTCACACCACCAAATATTTATTAAAAATGGTTAAGGAACTCGTTCAACTAATGATCCAATAACAAAACTTTTATCATAGTTTGTGGTCCTTGTTTCCTATTAGTTCAACAATATCCCAAACCAATTTATAGGGAAATATTATAGAATTAAAAACCATAATGTTAAAAAATGAATATAAAATCCAATATTAATCAAGTGGTATAGTAATGTAAAGGCAACCAACCTCATTCAGTTTTAATATGACTCCACTCACAGAGAAACTCTTATCAATCCTTCCCTATTTGGAAGAAATCAAATAAACTAGAAAAAACCCAAACATAGATTAAAACTAAAATAAAATTAATGGCACAACTAAAAAACTAGAAATTAACACCCAAGGGTTGTTATCCATACCTGTAACAACCACCCACAAGAATGGTGCAAAGAGAAGACAACAATCACTAAATATCTCACAAGTAGAAGATGATAATAATGAGAAAATGATTGGAGGAATATGGCACGCAAACATTAATTCTTGAAGAAATATAAAAAACATTTTAATATTAAATTTTACCAATTTAAATAATTATTAAAGAAAATAGTTAGAATAAATTTTTTATAATTTCATCATCCATTACTTGTCATCTAACTCTTACATATCAACAAGTAGAAACCATTACATACTAGGTGATTTTCCAATTTTCTAACTCATACATATTAGGGTAACCTTTACATATCATAGGGGGTTCTTATTAACCTTATGTATAGAGCCTAATAGTCAAATACTATACTATTTTTTAACCCTCATTATTTATATTAACCCTTAAAAATCATCCAGATCAAACATTACATATCATGGGTAAACTCTAACATATGATGGAGTTAACCCTTATATATCATAGGGAAAGTCAGATTAATTATTTATATCTCTCATGGTTAACCTTTATGTGTAAATAGAAATCTCAACACATTTCCACATCACCATATTACCCATAAGCATATTAAGTCAACCCTTACGCATCATAGGGTAACTATTACACTTCCTAAGGCTAACCCTTATGCATCACAATGGATTCCAACACATAGCCAATTCTCTATATGAGATAAGAACCATTAAACATTAGGACTCTTACACATCGTGAAGCTTATGCATGTGGATAACTTTATGTAATATTACCCTTATTTGTGAGGTAGATTATATGTGATACTAAACATATATAAGAGTACCCTTACACATTAGTATTTTCTATTTTATAAAACATTTTCATATATTATCCTAGACATAAAATTAATAATAAATACAATAAAAAAACACCAAAATCCCTCTACCATTTAGTAAAAATTTTCCCTGATCCTACGGTAAATAAAAAGAATATATTAATAGAATGAACTACAATTGCTGAAACCTCAATAGGGTAAAAATAAACATGGCCTATCTAAGATCTATCCCAAATTATCTTTCAAACATTCCATTTCCATTACACTAACACTACTATGACACTCACCCAGACACCTGAGACACGTCCTAGTCCTATAATAACATATAAAATACTTCTTAATGATGTTCTAACTCCCAAAATTCTAATTAAAACCCCAATTATAGAACATATCCTAGTTCAGGATAAAAGTTTAAATTTTCTCTCAATACAATCTCCCATAAATTTAAAGGTCTATACAACCTCCACACAATGACACTTTTGATCCTTATGAAGTATCAGTGGTACCTCAACTATAGATTCTTTCCCACATCACTCTTCAATTAACTACTAACTCACCATGTTCTATATCTAAATGTAGAATGTGCTCCTCCTATAGAACTCCAAGAACCAATGTGACGAATTCACAGGATGACATGTGCGGAAGAGCTCTCGGCACCCGACTCGAAAGCACCCGTCGTAAACCCTAATCTACTAAAAATGGAAGAGGATTAACTCTTCTCCATCACAATACCCTTGCTATGGAATTCTCGGATCTCATCTGGGAACTCCACTCAAAGGAAACGGTGAATCTAAATAAAGATAAACCACCAAAAGAAACAATTTCGAGGGTAAAGGGTATCTCTTTCTTTGAAGCATTGACGGGTTATGAGCATGCAAAGATGACATCGATGAAGTCAAAAAGTATTAAAAAACTCGATGATAGTGGTTTTTGTGTTGAAGAAGATCCAGTCGTGATACAACAGAGGGCTCAACTCTGTAAGTTCTCTATTACGGGACATGTCGTGTATCTTAAAGGTGATAAACCCTGGTCTTTCTCCGATTTGAAACTTATAATTGCTTCTTGTTTGGGTTTCTCTAACTAGAAATTGGTACCACTTGGTAAAGGCTATTTCCATATCATTTTCTCCTTCAAAATCTGATCTTGATATTGTTTGGAACACCGTAAATCTTAACCTGAATCCAAGAGTTCTTCGACTCGCGGAGTGGGACTTTTCATTTAATTGCAATTATCATATGAAAAACTCCGCTCAGGTATGGGTTCGGTATTATATCCTTAATTGGTTTTTTTGGCACCCACAAATTCTGAATTATCTCTCTATTTTCATTGGTACACCCTTGAAAGTTGATCCAAGAACACTTAATGGGGACTTAGGTCTGTATGGTAGGGTGATAATTGAAGTTAACTTAGAAACTAAACCCCCTCAATCGATTATGTTCACTGCTAATGATTTCAAAATATTTCTAATCAATGAGTATGAAAGACTACCCCCTTTTGTGAGTTGTAGAAAATTTTTGGGCACACAGTTCAAAATTGTAGGAAAGTTCATAAGAAACCTCCCCAACCAAACTATACTGGCTGGATAGAAGTTAAAAACATAGGAGGGAGAAGTAATCTATCTATGATAAACCTGAAACATCACAGAAAAAGGATAAAAATGGGTTTTCAAGACCAACCCCTTTAGACTATTGGAAACTAAAAAAGGAAAGTCATGGGATGACCTGGCTGATGAAAAAGAAATTGAAACTGTTTAGAAGGATATTAGAAAAGATATTGAAGAGTATTTCCTTGGTATTATATCTCACCCACAACATGATTTGGATATATAAGGTCTTACCTCAGAGGATTCTTCTCTTTTGAACCCTCATCTGAATGAATCAAACACGGATTCATCTGATCAGTATAATAAGACTCATGACCTCTCAAAAACCTCTAATAAAGAGTATAATCCTCCCTTTGATAACCAAACCTCTTCACCTAAAACCACCATCCTAGATACTTTTCCCCCCTCTGAAAAAGAGGACAGTAATAGGCAGGTTGACTATCGGGCTTTCCTTCTGTCCTCCCCGAGCAGCAAGGATAGGACACAAGAATGTAGGGAATCCCTCCCAGAACAGCCTGGGAAGATGTGATCTGCTACTTCCTCTCTAATCTGTCTAGTTTCCTTAGATATACATCCTGAAGCCTTGTAGGATTCCAAAGGTCACCGAGCAGGTTCTCCTTCAAACAAGCATTCTTCCTCGAACACTTACACCCAAGGTAAAAAAGTTGGAATTTTTTTTGGGCAATGCAGATTCTTTTAACCGCCCCTTGGCCCCTCAATATTTTTAGGTTACACAGATTAGTTATCCAAGGGAGGATTCTTCTGGAATCTCAACAAGTTCAAGGACCGAGGGATCCAAAAAGAAAGGGAACAGTCCCTCCAAAAAAAGGTACAAATGAATTTGTTATACTGTAATTTTCAGGGGATTTCCAAACCTGACACATTTAATGTTTCCAAAAGGTTTATTAATAATCACTGCCCTAAACTTTTTTCTATTGATAAACTAAAAGTCAATTATTCCTCTAGATTCAAAAATTCATCCCCATTTAGATACTCTTTCTTGGGGGCTTGCAGAAATGGTAGATCTACTGAATCTTTTTGGTTAATTTCTCACACTTCTATTTAGAATGTTAATGTCTACAATAGCTCAAATCAAGATATTACCTATGATTATAATTTTGAGCATGCTCATGTTTATACTAATTTTTTTTCTTGTAATATATACCAAGATAAGAGATCTCTTTGGAGAGATCTCACCCAACTTAGTAACACTATCCACAATTCTTGGTTTATAGTGGGGGACTTTAATGCTATTTTAGCTCCTAGTGAGAATGTAGGACCTTCACATGGCTCCATCTCTACTAGGTATTTTAAAGCTTTCATTGAGCTTAATAACCTTACATAGGTTAATCTAATGGTTGATAAATTCACCTGGTATAGAAAGCATTATAATAGGATGGTGGCTAGTAAACTTGACAGGGCATTCACTATTGACCATGCCCTGAATAAATGGGACAACATTTCCAGTATCACTCTGACAAAGATTTCTTTTGATCATTATCCCATCTTATTTATCTTTTCCCATAACACTAAAAAACCTAGGCCCCCTTTCATATATAACACTACTTGGTCCTTGGACCCAGAATGTATGAATATCATCAAAAACTCCTTGGTCAATATACATAGTCAAAATGATGTGTTTTCCTACCCGGTTAAAGTGAAAATGCTTTAGCAAGTTCTCAAAATCTGATGCAATTATAAAAAAAATGAAATATACAATAATATCACCCTTCTGGAAAAATAACTTGCTAAATTTCAAAAGGATAGCACCTCCTCTAACTTTTCTCAAGCCGCCCAACATGAAAGCATCATTTCCTCTAAACTTATAACTCTGCTTAACTTTAAGAAAAACCTCAAAAAAATCATTAAAGATAAATGGCATAATGATGGGGATAGGAATAATAAATTCTATAGTTCCCTCCATAGAGTTAGAAAATCTTATAGGCCTCTTTAATATCTTAGAGGGAGGGATCAGATTCTTGACACCGAGGATAGCATTGTCAATCATGTGATATCTTATTTTCATAATATCTTTAATGGAACTGTGATTGATAAAGATCTTATGTCTGATGTCATTCCTACACTGGTTATTGAGGAAGAGAACTCTTTGCTTAATAGTATCCCTCTTGACCAAGAAATCAAAGACACAGTCTTTAGCCTAAACGTGGATGGTGCTCCTGGGCTAGATGGTTTTAATAATGGTTTCTATCCAAAATACTGGGATGTGATTCAGGATGATGTCTTTCGTATGGTGAAAACATTCTTTTCCAAAGGCATTCTCCCTCATCGATTAAATTCTCAATTCCTTATCCTCAACTATAAATCTGATAATGTGGAAGAATTACACCTCTTCAGGACTATATCTCTCATAAACTCTCTCTTAAAGATTATCACCAAATTAATTGCAAATAGAATCTCTGCTCTTAGTAATAGAATTGTCTCCTAGAACCAATTTTGCTTTATTAAAGGAGGATCTATTCAAGACTGTATTTTTCTTGCCTCTGAATCCACAAATCTCTTAAACAGAAAAAAATGAGGAGGGAATGCGTCCATTAAAATTGACATTGCAAAATCTTTTGATACAATCAATTGGAATTTCATATATAAAGTTCTTATGCAGTTAGTCTTCAATGATAAATTCATCAACAGAATTAAAGTCCTCTTTAATTCAGCCCATATTTCCATCCTCATTAATGGTTCACCGAAAGTTTATTTTAATTGTTCCATGGGAGTTAGACAAGGTGACCCTCTCTCAGCTATTCTTTTCTCCATTTTGAAGACTATCTAAGTAGACTGATTATGTAATCTATTGAAAAAGGTATCATTAAATCTATCTCTACCTCAAGAAACTTGAATTCCCCCTCACATATTCTTTATGCCAATGACATTATTCTTGTTATTTAGGGGGACAAATGAAATGTGAATAATCTTAAGTCCATCCTTCTTCACTACCAAGAAGTGTCTTGACAACACATCAACTGGCACAGATCCTACATTTACTTTCAAAAGGACCTCCCCCTTGTAGGAAACTCAATATCACCAATACCTTAGGTGTTAAGGAGGTCACATTACCCTTAACTTATCTTGGTCTTCCCATCTTCTAGGGTAGACCCAAAGCATCTTACTTCTCCCCCATCATTGATCAAACGCTTTGACACCTTTCTTCTTGGAAGGGTAAGAACCTATCGATCAATGGGAGAATATGTCTTGTTAAATCCACTATTGTCTCCATGTTGGTTTACTCCATGATGATTTACAAATGGATGAAGAGTCTCCTAAAGTGCATTAATGTAACACCCCAGGTAAATAATGAATATGAAATTTTCATATTTATCCATATTTGTGAATAAAATATTAATATGACTTTAAAGGGGATGCTATGCTCGATGCCGTACCCAACACGCAACAACGAGTTTCTTGGGAATCTTACGTTGCACTCTAATAATAAAATAATATTATTTTAAATGGTAGTTAACATGTAGCCGTTGTAATGGCGGGAATGGATAGAAATAACTAAAATATGATTATATATGTTTTTTAATGTTTTTACATTTATCCAATAAAATCTAAAGGCTTAAAATACGGAAAGAATTCAATTTTAGGTGTATATGCCCTAGTTTTCACTAAAGGTTCACTTATCGCCTTTTAATGGAGAACTGTCATTAAATATAGTTTTGATCACTCTTATAAATTCTTTTGGACCAAATAAAACTCTTATTAAGAATCGGGACATCAAATTTTACTTTGTGTAAATTTTTGGTATTTTTCTGATAAATTTCATTTTTTAATGAATAGTGTAAAATGTTGTATTTTAATTCAAAACCTCTTTTTAATATAATTTATTTATATGATTAGATAATATTTTGAATTGGTTTTAAAGTGAAATTAGAAAATATTTTTACCATTAAATCCAATAGTGGTCGTTGAAATTAATTTCACTTTGAAATCATACTTAAACTAGTGTCAATCTTTTGATACTTATTGTTTTATAAAAACACGCTATTTGCTCTGACAGCGAGAATTAATTATTAAATTAATTAATGTGACTAATATGTTTTGAATTTTGTAAAATAGACTTCATTTTTGAATTCGTAATATCAAATATAGCTTAGGGTGATTTTTTGGTAATTTTCTGAAAAACTTCAATTTTTGATAAATAGTGAAACCACTAAGTGGTACTTATAAAGACTGATTTTCCGTTTAAATGAAATTTTGCCATCATTGTGTTTTGAATTTCAAAAATCTGACATACATGGTTGTCATTAAGAAGTAAAATGTGGTTCAATGGGATAAAAATAATTTTTTGGTGAATAGTAACTTATTAAGTTCTTAATCGCGATTAGTGGTAATTAGGGTAGTTTAAGGTATAAATAATGCTTTAATAATATGAAATGACCTAGACACATGTCCCAACCTTATTGGTTGTGTCATGGACGACCAAGACAAGCCATGGGTCAACTTGGGGACCCCATGGAGACACTTTGGTTGGGAAATGACATAAATAACTTTTTATTTAATGTAAAAGTAAAAATGACACAAACATGATATGTTTTACTAAAACAATTTTTAAATGGGGTTATACAAGTAAGATTTTTGATTATAAATAGTCATTGGAAATCTAAAAAGATTTCCTACATCATAGTAGTTTTTTATAATTTTTAGTCATTAAATAAAATAAATTATTTATGACATAATAATGATGCAGCGATGACATCATTATTTTACGATTTAAATAAAATGGAAAGATAATGTAAAATCTATAAACTACACATGTCCAAAACTTATTGGATGGGTGGATTTAGAACCCTTATCACCTTATCCACGAATTATATCAATGTGGGACCTTTTAAAACCGAAACACATTTTCAAATAATGTAATATTTCTTTACATTCCAAAAGTTCCCCTCCTCTCCTCTTATAAAAGGCCCCCACCTCTACCTCATTTCACACACTCCTCAAGCCTTTGGCTCGGCCAAACCCTGCCCATTTACTATCTCCACATCCCTATCCTCATCCTAGAGGATTTCCTTTGGGCAGAATCCTTTCAAAGGAAGCCTTTATGCTCAAATCAAAAGGAGTTACACTTTTAAAGGTAATTCATTCTCTCATTTTCATTTGTTTTATTTTGCTTCTCCAACCCCCTAAACTCTTTTTATTTATTTCTTTTGTAACAACACCAGTATGTTAAATATACTAGGATGTTGTTATAAGATTTATTCGATCTACACTCTCACACAACTACATCAAATGGTTAAAGAACATACGGTTTCCGTGGATGGCGAAATTGTGCCTCCTGAAACGATGATTGTTCAATACTCATTTAACACCTTCAAAGGTGGCCATTATGATGTCACTATTTTTATATATGATATATAATATGTTTATGTTTTACTTATTCTTCTTTATTTTTCATTTGTGTCTTACCTTTATGGCTTCCATTATGGGTATACGCGATATCTTTATTTTAGGAAGTGCGGACTACCGCCCCCTCAAAGTGATGTGATTCGTTAATGCCATACATGGGACGTATAAAGGATGGATTTAATGTTATTATATATGATGTTATACTGGAATTATTATTTACCTATATATAATTATTATTTCTTTCCATTAAAGTATGAGATATAAATGAAAGTAGCGTTCATGCGTACGTACGGCTTACCGTCTCCATGAACGGTGCATTTCATTTCTTATCCCCAAATGTAATGTACTATTATAAGTACATATATATAATGGATATATATGATGTATGATACATCTAAATGATTAATATAATTCTGTAATTAAAATATACATACCTCTCATATAGTTTTAATTCCATTAATACGACATAGAAATGAAAGTAGCGTTCATGCGTACGTACGGCTTACCGTCTCCAAGAACGGTGCATTTCATTTATTTCCTCTAAATGATTATGTGATTTTATAAATACATGTATATGCTGGATATATATGATATATATGATATACAAATCAGGAATGTCATTTTTGGATATGAAGAACCTTTGACCACACGAACAACATGTAATTGTAAGAAGTCCACTTTCGACTTAAGAACCAAATATCGACAAAACAAACATGATTAACTTAAATGATTAAATAATGTTTATAACATGGTAATAAGTGATATAAAAGGAATAATGAACTTTAAAAAGGTTCTTAAGGAATTATAAATTAACTCAAGTTTATTATTCAGGAGATTAAAGAACGATCGAGTCAAGTCGGACCCGAGGTAAGGGATCTTACTCCTCTCTTTCTTTTTAAGTACACACTTTAATGTCATTCCTTTTAAAGCTCATATTTCTTGTTATTGGGATGATCTTTTATATTAAACTTACTATAATTTTTATGTTCATGTGATGAGAGACCCTATTCTCTCTCATCAATCCATTTTGGAAGTTTTGAGTGGCGCCGTTAGGTTGCCGAACTTTCGTAAGAGATCTAACCTCTCTCTTTCTTTTTAAGTACTCTCCTTTATGTCACTTCTTTTAAGCTCCTCTTTGTAATGTTGGGGGAAGTTCTTTTATATTACTCTTGCTGTAAATTTTATTTTAATGTGATGAGATACCCTATTTGATCTCATCAATCCATATTCGGAAGTTTTATGTGGCGCCGTTAGGCTGCCGAGTTTTCGTAAGGGTTTTTTCATCCCACTTTTATTCCCGTGAGATTTATGCTACATTTGCCACAAATTCCATTGAGTGGTGTATGTACTACCCATTATTCTACTCTTTGTGTAATATACTTTCATTTATGAGTATTTACATCAATTATCTATTGTCTTTCTTTCATGGGGTGTATGTTTTGAAAGATACCCAAGTCGGCAAGGGAACCTTTCACCCTCCTCTTTTTTTAAAAAGACATCTTTTGTTGGGTCTTTTAATTTACATATTGTTATGTTGGTATATGTTCTCATATATCCTTATTGATGTAAATTTTATGTCCAAGTGATGAGATACACTTTTTATCTCTCATCAACTCATTTTGATGTGATGTCGTTAGGCTGTCAAGGGAACTTTTTAACCCAATTTCAATTTCCTTGGGTTCAACATGTAGTCATTGAATATGTCATCCATTGAATATGTGTGAATGACCTTTTATTGTTTTACACTTAATATCCACTTATATTGGGTGTATTTATATTTGTCACACATATTTTTGAGATTGATTTGTCCTTAATTTAAGGATACCTTCTTTATAAGGGATTTCATCACATTTGACATTTCTATTGAGGGTTCATTGCTGTTATGAACCAATTCACTCTTATATGGTGTATATACTGTCCTTTGGAGTATTATATCATGAATCCATTTATTCTCATGATATTATAAAGTTCTGACTAAATGTTATTCCTCAATTATTGTATTCAAGTGTCTCTAATTTTGGTAAAACCCCTTTAACCAAAATGTCGTTTTAAATATTTTAATTATTTGTTTTTATTAATATCCATGTTTTCAAAATGGTTTTAAGGATTTATTTATATGGATATTAATGGTTTAAAATTTTAAGCTTCAAGGTGGTATGGGACACTTTGATTCAAAAATATCTTTATTAAAAGTTGTAAATGGTTTTGAAAATGGTTTTGATAAAGGATTCTATTATGATATATTGTGATCATTCCTTTATATTGGTTTTATGTTTTATGATTTTATATTGGTACTTAGACATTTTAATGGGTGGTTACGTTATAAACCATATGACGGGTGGTGCCGTGAATACCAGGACGGGTGGTTACGTTATAACCTCCAATGCATTGGGTATGGAAGTCGGCCGTATGGCTATTCCATTAAGTATGTATGGAAATTGGTCGTATGGATATTCCATTAAGTGATATGTGTGGGAGTCGACCGTATGGTTATTCCACTTAAGTATGTTTATGTCCCAAGTTACCTTTATATATGTTATGTGTTCTTTATATGGGTTTTATGGTAATACTTTGGTTACAAAAAGGTAAGTAATGATATATAATTCATGAATAGTTTTTACTACTTCATAAAGGTGAAAAGTATTACCTTGATAAAGTATACATGGTTTACTTTTTGTTTTGATAAACTAACATTTTTTATTATTTGTGTATCCCTTACTGAGTTTGTATGCTCATCCCAAGTTTTTGAAATGTTTTTCACAGGACTTAGCATGGAATAGGGTCAAGGATGGGATCAAGGGAAAGTCATGCTACCTAAAACATGAAACTAGACATGTTTCTTTTTAAGAATTTTTATTTTATGGAAATTTAGTAGAAGAGACTACTTTGTAATCATTTGAGATGTAATAGTTATGTCCTAATTCTCTAAAACTCTAAACCTGAAAAGATCCTCAATGTGTAATCTTGTAATAACTCAAGATTAAGTAAGGTTTAAGGCTTGGGCCTTATAGTTGGTATCAGAGGTCGGTTTAGATAACTTTAGAGGTTAGGGTATTCTCTAAGCACAAGTGACATTACCACAATGATTAGGATTTCAGAAAGAGTCCTAGTTTTAGATAAAGTGAATGAGTAAGTGTATCTTAGTGTTTACCTTCCTCATTAGTACATGATGGTTTTGTTGATATACTCACACTGACATTTCTATTTTTAGTGAATGGATGGATCTAGCAGGCACCAAAGAGACAACAGGTTTGAAGGAAACTGTGGTGGTTCTCTGATTAAGATACTAGATAAAATGGAGGATTCGATGAGGAAACTCGTGGTTGTTCTAATCCAAATATCAAGGAGTCATGATCAACCACTTCAACCTTGGTGAGTTCTCTAATGCATCATGTACGAGATGGCCAACCCGATGTGGAAATTCAGGTAATAATTATTAAGGTAACCATTAGGGTTTATATGATACTTAATTTTTAGGTAATTATGGGTTACTCTATGATATGATGGAAAATGAAAGGAATGAGATAAACTTGAGGTTAAAATATGTTATGATTATTCTTGAAGATTTTATCTCATTTTGGGGAATGTTTTAAGAATTATATAGTTTTGGAAAAAGGACAACACGTAGACCGTGTGACATCCCGTCGCGTCGGACAAAGCTGCGGGAATCGAACCCACAACCAAAGTTTAACTGGTATTTATCGCCTACCACTGGACTACGTGAAGTCCCTGGTTAGTTTGACTGATTCATTCTAGTTATATGATTTTATGAATTAAGAGTAAGTTGATTTTGGGTTATTTATGAAAGTGATTAACCTATCATGGAGGATATGTGATTAGGTTAATTACTTTTCAAAAAGAGACTTTAGGAGCAACTGATATTGTTTGGAGATAAATGTTACAATTTATCATGGAAGACTATGCGACTAAATGCTTCAAATATTTGGGTTTCAATCTTATATTGGTTTACTTTGAAGAATTTTATGGACAAATTGATTATAGAATGGTCCTCGTTGAACTTTGGGTTTTGTTGGACAAATTTTGGAGATTAAGAATAGATTTTCTTTTTATAAAGGGTTATCCTTTTCTGGATTATCTGATCTTGTACTAGCCTTTTTGGTTTTGGTTTTGGTTAAAGTCTAAAGACATGGGAAGTATATAGTTCTATTTTGTGGATTAGGTGATTCTCTAGAAGTTGATTATAGTACTCTTAATGCAAACAAGTCTCCCTAAATACTCGTCTTTTGGAAAAAATATGAGTTTGATTAAGGAATCTAGTAAAAGTTGAAAGTCAACATGATAAGTGATTATGATTCCTTATGAATAAATTCCTCAATAAAAAGTAACTTAAACCAAAAATGTTGTATATTAACTTTTCCTACTAGGGAATCGAATACCGTTTAACCCATCACAAGTTTGTGATTTTCTTGTGGTTAACTTTCTCCTAAACATGTTTTCTATCACTCTCCATCAAAACATGACCCTTTGTTTTTTCCTCCATGTCCATATTTTCATACTTGGAATCCTAGTATGGGTTAACTCGGGAGACCTCTGTGCTTATCTTTCTTTATTTTAAAGTGATTGTTTTACCGACTCTTGTTCCGATGTGGGACTTTCAAGGATGTTTCCAAGCGCAATTTTAAAATTGCGAGGATGCAATTCCCAAAAGGGGGGAAGGATGTAACACCCCAGGTAAATAATGAATATGACTGTAAAGACCCGGAAATTTCAAGGAAAATTTTTTCTTAATTTTCTTTGGAATTTTACAAGAACACAGTTTCTGACGGCGCCTGATTCCGAGGCCCGGTGTGCCCGGAATTAATTTCCGAAGTTTGGCTTGGGTACGTTCAGTGAACGAGCGAGCGGGAATTTATATCTTTTGAACCGGTGCTCGGAATTGAAATCTGATTGCACCGATGAACTCACAACGCCGGTAATCACTTAAGGGAACCTTTACTGTAGTTGCATTTGTGCGGGAGAAGAAGTTAATTTTTTGGGGTTTTATTAAAAAAGTGAATAATATTGTTAAATCAATTTTATTTCATGTTAAGTTGTTAACTTCTCCCATGGGAAGTTGGTGGTGGGACCACATCCATCCAACTTCCCATGTGTGGATATTTGAAAGGGTGGGGCCCACACAAACCCCTCCCCACCTCTTCAAATTCCTTAACTTTCCTAACCCCTATAAACCCCCCATTTAAGTTTTGATAACTTAACACCTCCTTAATTTTATAACATCTAATGTTAATAACTTAAGTGAGTTAAATATGGGTTTTGAATTTTCAAACTCTTGAAATTCAAAACCTATATTGGGTTAATAAAATAAGTGGGAGGATTATTTTATTTTGGGGTTAGTTGTTCTTGTGGTGGAGACTTGGGAGAGAAAAGGCTAAGTCTTCTTCTTCTTCAACATCGACGAAGAACGCGAAGAACACCTCCAACGAAGAACATCTCCACCGAAGAACGCGACGTTTCCCCTTCGAACGCACCTCGACGACAACGGAGTCGAAGTTCTTTCCCCGCGACGCCCGACCTCTGCGACGCTCGTCTTCCGCGGGTTGTTGACGTGCACCGTATCTGAATCGAGGTAGGGGTTTATTTATTTAATTGTTCGTGAATACAAACTTGGTTATAATCGTGGATTAAAACCGTTTTTGTTATTGAATAACGTGAGGGGGTCGGACCGTACAAACACGGCCGACCCTCCTCCTTTGTTTTTCGTGATGGTATCTTGAGGATGATACGAGAAAACGTGGTGTCGTCGCACCACAAGATTTATTGCGGAAGATACGCGCGGCGCCGTCGCGCCGCGCCGTGGAAATAAATCAAAGAACGCGATGTCGTCGCGTCGCGTCGAAGAAAGTCAAAGGCGCCGCGGCCGGAGCGGGGCCGCGGCGGAGGGAAGCGATGCCGTCGCATCGCGCCGAACGGCATAGGCCGCGGCCGGTTCCGGGCCGCGGCGGAGCAAGATGACTGGCGGCCGTCACCGGTCCTTGGTGGCGAAACCGGCTGGCCAGTGCGGGCCGGCCGGGCAGTGGAGACCGGGGGAATTAATTCCCATGGCCGGGTCTTCAAGCAGCCCCAATTAAGGGGTCGCGGTTTCACAACGGGGGGGGGGGGGGGGGGGGGGGCTTTACCCCGAGCGCCCGGCACCCGAACGACGCGCTGGCCGCACCGCCGGCCGGGTCCAGCCGGACCAGGTCGGGTCGACCCGGTTCGGGCCGACCCGGTTCGGGTCGGACCAGGGGGGGTCGGGCCAGGTCGGCCCGGGCCCATACCCCTAGTTTCGGACCACTTTTGGTCAAATGCCCGTATCTTGGGCTACGGGCCTCCAAACGACTCGCCGTCAGCGGCAACGCGATCCTTGGATCGAGATGGCCGTTTCGGTATACTATACTCAAGGTACATCTTCCTTTTCGGGAGGCTACGTGGTTAAAACTCCATAGTTAAGCGTGCTTGGCCTAGAGTAGTGGTCAGGATGGGTGACCTCCTGGGAAGTTTCCCAAGGTGGGTGTGAGACGGAAAAGCCAATAACTTCCATACCAGGCGTCCGATTGACGCGCCGTCTATTGCGTTGCGTTCCTATTGATGATACAGAACTTTTGGCATCCTCCACCCGAGTTTTGGATGCAGATGGATAGTGGCCGGGTTGGATCCCACCGAAATCCAACCGGGCCCCTGGAACGGAAAAGCTGATATCATTCTGACAGAACGTCCGTTTGACGAACCGTCAGCGGCGTTGGTGATCGCGTTGAGAAACGGTCCCTATGATTTTACCCTATGAGAGTTCGGGGTACAGTTGAGATACGGCCGGGTTTGGTTCGCTCACGAAACCAACCGGGCCCCTGGGACGAAAAGGCTAATAGCTCACGGACCGGGCGTCCGATTGACGCGCCGTCTATTGCGTTGAGACCCCAATGACGTGGCGGTCCTTTGAGATACTTCTTCGTGGGACTTTGAGATACTTGGAGTATCGACCTGTAGCTCATGAGGCGGACCCTCCCAGTGATGAGCGTGCGGAGTACGGAGACCGTGTAGCTGGCTGAGACCCGACGACTGCTGATCGAACGACTCGGTGTGTTACAGAGGTGCGCTTGGTTGTAGCGGCACATGGGAGCGCTTGGTTGTAGCGGCAGACCCACGACAGAGGTGCGCTTGGTTGTAGCGGCACATGGGAGCGCTTGGTTGTAGCGGCAGACACACGATAGAGGTGCGCTTGGTTGTAGCGGCACATGAGACCCCTTGGTTGTAGCGGCAGACCCACGACAGAGGTGCGCTTGGTTGTAGCGGCACATGGGAGCGCTTGGTTGTAGCAGCTGGCCCGCAGTACTCGATGGGTGGAGTTCTTCAGCAGTCTTAGGTTAGTGAGCAGTACCTCGGAGTCGTGACAGGACCACTATACACTCCAGAGACGGAGCTCTTCAGCAGTTACGGTTTCGATAATGAAAATCTTGGTTGAGCTGAGACTTTTGATCTTGTGTTTACCTCATGATTGAGATGGGTCACTTGCTAACTTAGGTATATGTATGGGCATATACCCGGGTAGTGGTTATCCATTGATTTCACAATCCTTGTGTTTCCTCATGATTGAGATGGGTTACTTGATAACTTAGGTATATGTATGGGCATATACCTAAGTAGAGGTTATCTGTTGAGATCTTCTTTGTGGTTATCCTTGTTGGTTTAGTGAGACCTTGAAGGTCTCGGGGTCCCTACTGAGTATCGTTATACTCACCCCTGCACGGGCTATGCCCGCACCTCGTTGTGTTGGTTGCAGACGACGGGCAGTGCTGACAGAGGCCGAGTGTTCGAGGAATGGACGGTACCTCGAGGTGGACTATACGACGAGATGGTACCTGGAGGAGGACCTCACGACGAGAAGGTACCCCGAGGTGGACGTGATGACGAGGCGGTACCCGAAGGTGGACCACTGGGCGGACATACTCGGAGCGGACGGCGGGACCCGAGGAGCAGAGGAGCTATCTGTACCCACCCTTCAGGTGAGATTTCCAGTGGACAGCTCGGCGTAGCGGCTTTACTTTTCAGTTGATATTTTCCCTTCGAGTTGTACTTTACAGTTGGGCTTGTATTTCCGGCCCCTTTTTACTTTCCGCACTTACTGTTGTACTCAGTTTTTACTTAGTGTTTACTTCTTCCGCTTGTACTCTATGTGATTGTTTACTTTACAAAGGCAATGCCTTCCCTTTTTACCAGGATTTACGCCTTGGTGCTAGTCGCCAGCCCTTGGCCTATGGAAGGCGGGCTTGGGGTAGTTATGGCACGGGCCCCGAGGACGGGTCGTGACAAATTGGTATCAGAGGAGTTCGGTTCTACCGCAGAACTTATAACTCAGATGTTTCTTTCTGTGAAGCAATAGTGTTGAGAGTACCGAGTGTGGTTTTCAGTTCAGGGAGTCCAGTGTTGGTGCGGGCGGCCGACGTATCCATACACCAGGACCCTGACAAATGATTTCTGACTTTGTGCACAAAAACACTAATTGTGTGTGTGTTTTCAAAGTTTTTCCCTTAAAACAGCTCAATCCAGGTCAGCTCACCAGGTATAAACGTTTGACCATGTCAAGATGTTTCTTTTAGAATGTCGTTTCACGGACGACCAGCTAGAGCCCTGAGAGTGGTACGTACTGAAAGCCCGCCGAGCGACGAGGCCTCAGTACAGGGCCCTATCCCAGTTGAGGCACCAGCGGAGGCACCAGCGGTACTGCTACCCGTTAGGCCACCGATGCCACCAGCCCCAGCAGTAGGTGATGCACGACGCATCAGCGCGCTGCACGAGTTCCAGCGCCAGAGGCCACCCAGGTTCCGGGGAGAGACGGGCCCGCAGGCGGCTGAGGTTTGGCTGGAGGCTGTGGTGAGAGTCTTCAGGGTAATGGGGACGCTGGCAGACTTCATGGTGATCTTTGCTACCAGCCTCCTTCAGGCAGCAGCAGGCAGGTGGTGGAGCCACTTGTTCCAGTTTTGCGATGAGACGAACTTCGCATGGGAAGACTTCGAGAACTTCTTCAGGGTGGAGTTTATGCCAGTATCTCTACACCCCGAGCGTGTACAGGAGATTCTGCCTTTGCCGCGTGCTTTTCGATCAGTATCCGAGTCATCTGTGGGCAGTAGATAGATGATGCAGAGGTCCAGGAGGACCGGACTAGCAGTTGGACGATCTCGGGTTTTAGGACCGGTGGTGCGGGGCACCCGAGGTGGGGTCAGAGCCAGGCGTGCCAGAAACGGACAATGTTACTCCTGCGGCGGAAAGTGTCACCTGGCACGTGACTGCCCGACTCCTCGTACGATTGATCAGCGGGTGTTGGAGGAGCCACCGAGATAGAAGCAGCGGCGAGTGCTTGAGTAACAGCCGAGCAGTGGACAAGGCAGTAGAGCTCTGAGAGCAGGTGGGCAGGAGAGGAACTAGTGGATACGTCCTTTGTACTTCTAGTTCCATGTTGCTTTGTATTCGTGTCTTTGTACTATGAGCTGCAATAATAAAAAGACACTTATCTTTGTTGCTTTCCTGTCCTTTTGTTTGGTTGATACTGAGTGGTCCCGGTTAAACTGTTGACTTGACCCTCACTTTCGAGATTTCTACTGGAGGGGACCCAGTGACCTCACACTGATGCCGAATGTGTGACTCGACCCTTGGAGGCGAGAGTGACAGTTGGATCTCTTAGTAGATACGTCGAGGCCTTATGACATCATCCATGGCATGAATGCATCATTCATGTCAGGATTGACTATATTAGGTAACGAATGTGGTTCATCCAGGGGATGAGACCAGGTTTCTCTTATCGGCAAAGAAGAAATCATAGCAGCTCTTGTGAGACTAAAGGAGGTCCAGGACATCCAAGAGAGGATGAAGACTGCTCAGTGCAGTAAGAAACAGCAAACCAGTGCCAATCATAGAGACTCGGGCGTGTTAAGAAGAGGAAGCTTAAAGGAGAGATGAGTCTACGAAGCAGTAGACGTGGAGGCAGATCTAGGAGAGCAGCATGAGGTGGTGTACATCCTAACATGGTACAACCACCCGCCTTAGTTATTCCTGCCAGGCTCAGGGAGCTGGAGGGCGGAGGAAGAGTGCGCCTACATGCGGTCAAGGAGTGTGACCCAATGGCTCTAGAAATGATTCGAGGGACAGTCTGTGTCCACTACTAGATGTTGTAGTAACGGACGTCGATGTGAATCATTTCTTGCTTTCACAAATCTTGTTCCAGACCTAGAGTTTCTGGTAAGCCGTGGACTTGACCCTCACGTCTGGAGATACCTTGGGAGGAGACTTGATAATCACACTTACGCTGACGGTGTGGTCAGACCCTCGAGGCGAGAGTTTCGGTTGGAATATCTTGGTGACGGCGTCGAGGCCTTACGACGTTAGTTTGAGTATGGAATGGGAAATAACTGTTCATACTAAAATTGATGGTTTTAGGCAAACGTCGGGATGGGTTTTCCTTGGTCGGTGAAAAGGAAACCCCAAGCAGCACGGGATAAACTCTTTCACGGGAGGGTGCGACCGATCACTCTTGAATCGGCCAACCTTACCCTCGTGGCAGCAGTCGTTTGAGTTCCAGTTCTAACAGGAATTGGAAACATCTGGAGTTTGAGGATGGAGACCACGTTCTTATACGAGTCTCACCTCGAAAAGGTTTACGGAGATGTGTCCAAGGCGGCAAGTTATCTCCAGGGTTCAGCGGACCTTCTTAGGTCCCCATCTGGGTAGGCGGGGTGGTTTACTGCTTGACCCATTCACCGCAGTTGCACCAGGTGCACGATGACTTCCACGTTCTCAACTGAGGAGATACGTGCTCGACCCTGCGCATATCATCGACCATGAGGAGCTGGACGATGGCGATGGGGTGTCTTTCACGGAGGTTCCAGTGGGGATCGAGGCTCGACAGGAGTAGATCCTACGAGGACGATCGATTCCTCGGGTGCACTTTCTTTGGCAGTACGGAACCTCCAGGTAAGCACATGGGAGCGGAAGGCTCAGATGCGTGTTCTGTAACGCTTTTGTGACCCTAGTTTGTATTGAACCTTTACAGGGACGTAAAGCCCTGAGGTGGGAGTAATGTAAAGACCCAGAAATTTCAAGGAAATTTTTTTCTTATTTTTCTTTGAAATTTTACAAGAACGCAGTTTCTGACGGCGCCTGATTCCGAGGCCCGGTGTGCCCGGAATTAATTTCCGAAGTTTGGCTTGGGTACGTTCAGTGAACGAGCGAGCGGGAATTTCTATCTTTTGAACCGGTGCTCGGAATTGAAATCCAATTGCACCGATGAACTCACAACGCCGGTAATCTCTTAAGGGAACCTTTACCGTAGTTGCGTTTGTGCGGGAGAAGAAGTTAATTTTTTGGGGTTTTATTAAAAAAGTGAATAATATTGTTAAATCAATTTTATTTCATGTTAAGTTGTTAACTTCTCCCATGGGAAGTTGGTGGTGGGACCACATCCATCCAACTTCCCATGTGTGGATATTTGAAAGGGTGGGGCCCACACAAACCCCTCCCCACCTCTTCAAATTCCTTAACTTTCCTAACCCCTCTAAACCCCCCATTTAAGTTTTGATAACTTAACACCTCCTTAATTTTATAACATCTAATGTTAATAACTTAAGTGAGATAAATATGGGTTTTGAATTTTCAAACTCTTGAAATTCAAAACCTATAATGGGTTAATAAAATAAGTGGGAGGATTATTTTATTTTGGGGTTAGTTGTTCTTGTGGTGGAGACTTGGGAGAGAAGAGGCTAAGTCTTCTTCTTCTTCAACATCGACGAAGAACGTGAAGAACACCTCCAACGAAGAACATCTCCATCGAAGAACGCGACGTTTCCCCTTCGAACGCACCTCGACGACAACGGAGTCGAAGTTCTTTCCCCGCGACGCCCGACCTCTGTGACGCTCGTCTTCCACGGGTTGTTGACGTGCACCGTATCTGAATCGAGGTAGGGGTTTATTTATTTAATTGTTCGTGAATACAAACTTGGTTATAATCGTGGATTAAAACCCTTTTTTGTTATTGAATAACGCGAGGGGGTCGGACCGCACAAACACGGCCGACCCTCCTCCTTTGTTTTTCGTGATGGTATCTTGAGGATGATACGAGAAAATGTGGTGTCGTCGCACCACAAGATTTATTGCGGAAGATACGCGGGGCGCCGTCACGCCGCGCCGTGGAAAGAAATCCAAGAACGCGATGACGTCGCGTCGCGTCGAAGAAAGTCAAAGGCGCCGCGGCCGGAGCGGGGCCGCGGTGGAGGGAAGCGATGCTATCACATCGCGCCGAACGGCATAGGCCGCGGCCGGTTCCGGGCCGCGGCGGAGCAAGATGACCGGCGGCCGGC
Source organism: Viscum album (assembly GCA_963277665.1). Taxonomy (NCBI): domain Eukaryota; kingdom Viridiplantae; phylum Streptophyta; class Magnoliopsida; order Santalales; family Viscaceae; genus Viscum; species Viscum album. The sequence goes on along the minus strand of OY728141.1, from coordinate 1,245,475,693 downwards.
ACCGGGCCGCCGGTGTCGGCGAAGGAAGGACCGACCGTCGCCGGTCCTTGGTGGCGAAACCGGCCGGCCAGTGCGGGCCGGCCGGGCAGTGGAGACCGGGGGAATTAATTCCCACGGCCGGGTCTTCAAGCAGCCCCAATTAAGGGGCCGCGGTTTCACAAAGGGGGGGGGGGGCTTTGCCCCCAGCGCGCGGCACCCGAACGACGCGCTGGCCGCACCGCCGGCCGGGCCGGGTCCAGCCGGACCGGGTCGGGTCGACCCGGTTCGGGTCGGACCAGGGGGGGTCGGGCCGGGTCGGCCCGGGCCCAGACCCCCAGTTTCAGACCACTTTTGGTCAAATGCCTGTATCTTGGGCTACGGGCCTCCAAACGACTCGCCCTCAGCGGCAACGCGATCCTTGGATCGAGACGGTTGTTTCGGTATACTATACTCAAGGTACATCTTCCTTTTCGGGAGGCTACGTGGTTAAAACTCCATAGTTAAGCGTGTTTGGCCTAGAGTAGTGATCAGGATGGGTGACCTCCTGGGAAGTTTCCCGGGGTGGGTGTGAGACGGAAAAGCCAATAACTTCCAGACCAGGCGTCCGATTGACGCGCAGTCTGTTGCGTTGCGTTCCTATTGATGATATGGAACTTTTGGCATCCTCCGCCCGAGTTTTGGATGCAGATGGATAGTGGCCGGGTTGGATCGCACCGAAATCCAACCGGGCCCCTGGAATGGAAAAGCTCATATCATTCTGACAGAACGTCCGTTTGACGAACCGTCAGCGGAGTTGGTGATCGCGTTGAGAAACGGTCCCTATGATTTTACCCTATGAGAGTTCGGGGTACAGTTGAGATATGGGCGGGTTTGGTTCGCTCACGAATCCAACCGGGCCCCTGGGACGAAAAGGCTAATAACTCACAGACCGGGCGTCCGATTGACGCGCCGTCTGTTGCGTTGAGACCCCTATGACGTGGCGGTCCTTTGAGATACTTCTTCGTGGGACTTTGAGATACTTGGAGTATCGACCTGTAGCTCGTGAGGCGGACCCTCCCAGTGATGAGCGTGCGGAGTACGGAGACCATGTAGCTGGCTGAGACCCGACGACTGCTGATTGAACGACTCGGTGTGTTACAGAGGTGCGCTTGGTTGTAGCGGCACATGGGAGCGCTTGGTTGTAGCGGCAGACCCACGACAGAGGTGCGCTTGGTTGTAGCGGCACATGGGAGCGCTTGGTTGTAGCGGCAGACCCACGACAGAGGTGCGCTTGGTTGTAGCGGCACATGGGAGCGCTTGGTTGTAGCGGCAGACCCACGACAGAGGTGCGCTTGGTTGTAGCGGCACATGGGAGCGCTTGGTTGTAGAAGCTGGCCCGCAGTACTCGATGGGTGGAGTTCTTCAGCAGTCTTAGGTTAGTAAGCAGTACCTCGGAGTCGTGACAGGACCACTATACACTCCAGAGACGGAGCTCTTCAGCAGTTACGGTTTCGATAATGAAAATCCTGGTTGAGCTGAGACTTTTGATCTTGTGTTTACCTCATGATTGAGATGGGTCACTTGCTAACTTAGGTATATGTATGGGCATATACCCGGGTAGTGGTTATCCATTGATTTCACAATCCTTGTGTTTCCTCATGATTGAGATGGGTTACTTGATAACTTAGGTATATGTATGGGCATATACCTAAGTAGAGGTTATCTGTTGAGATCTTCTTTGTGGTTATCCTTGTTGGTTTAGTGAGACCTTGAGGGTCTCGGGGTCCCTACTGGGTATCTTTATACTCACCCCTGCACGGGCTATGCCCGCACCTCGTTGTGTTGGTTGCAGACGACGGGCAATGCTGACAGAGGTCGAGTGTTCGAGGACTGGACGGTACCTGGAGGTGGACTATACGACGAGATGGTACCTGGAGGAGGACCTCACGACGAGACGGTACCCAGAGGTGGACGTGATGACGAGGCGGTACCTGAAGGTGGACCACTGGGCGGACATACTCGGAGCGGACGGCGGGACCCAAGGAGCAGAGGAGCTATCTAAACCCACCCTTCAGGTGGGATTTCCAGTGGACAGCTCGGCGTAGCAGCTTTACTTTTCAGTTGATGTTTTCCCTTCGAGTTGTACTTTACAGTTGGGCTTGTATTTCCGGCCCCTTTTTACTTTCCGCACTTACTGTTGTACTCAGTTTTTACTTAGTGTTTACTTCTTCCGCTTGTACTCTGTGTGATTGTTTACTTTACAAAGGCAATGCCTTCCCTTTTTACCAGGATTTACGCCTTGGTGCTAGTCGCCAGCCCCTGGCCTATGGAAGGCGGGCTTGGGGTAGTCACGGCACGGGCCCCGAGGACGGGTCGTGACAATGACATTTTCATATTTATCCATATTTTTGAATAAAATATTAATATGACTTTAAAGGGGACGCTATGCTCGATGCTGTACCCAACACGCAACAACGAGTTTCTTGGGAATCTTACGTTGCACTCTAATAATAAAATAATATTATTTTAAATGGTAGTTAACATGTAGCCGTTGTAATGGCGGGAATGGATAGAAATAACTAAAATATGATTATATATGTTTTTTAATGTTTTTACATTTATCCAATAAAAGCTAAAGGCTTAAAATACGGAAAGAATTCAATTTTAGGTGTATATGCCCTAGTTTTCACTAAAGGTTCACTTATCGCCTTTTAATAGAGAACTGTCATTAAATATAGTTTTTATCACTCTTATACATTCTTTTGGACCAAATAAAACTATTATTAAGAATCGGGACATCAAATTTTACTTTGTGTAAATTTTTGGTATTTTTCTGATAAAGTTCATTTTTTAATGAATAGTGTAAAATGTTGTATTTTAATTCAAAACCACTTTTTAATATAATTTATTTATATGATTAGTTAATATTTTGAATTGGTTTTAAAGTGAAATTAGAAAATATTTTTACCATTAAATCCAATAGTGGTCGTTGGAATTAATTTCACTTTGAAATCAGACTTAAACTAGTGTCAATCTTTTGATACTTATTGTTTTATAAAAACACGCAATTTGCTCTGACAGCGGGAATTAATTATTAAATTAATTAATGTGACTAATATGTTTTGAATTTTGTAAAATAGACTTCATTTTTGAATTCGGAATATCAAATATAGCTTAGGGTGAATTTTTGGTAATTTTCTGAAAAAACATCATTTTTTGATGAATAGTGAAACCACTAAGTGGTACTTATAAAGACTGATTTTCCGTTTAAATGAAATTTTTCCATCATTGTGTTTTGAATTTCAAAAATCCGACATACATGGTTGTCATTAAGAAGTAAAATGTGGTTCAATGGGATAAAAATAATTTTTTTGGTGAATAGTAACTTATTAAGTTCTTAATCGCGATTAGTGGTAATTAGGGTAGTTTAAGGTATAAATAATGCTTTAATAATATGAAATGACCTAGACACATGTCTCAACCTTATTGGTTGTGTCATGGCCGACCAAGACAAGCCATGGGTCAACTTGGGGACCCCATGGAGACACTTTGGTTGGGAAATGACATAAATAACTTTTTATTTAATGTAAAAGTAAAAATGACACAAACATGATATGTTTATCTAAAACAATTTTTAAATGGGGTTATACAAGTCATATTTTTGATTATAAATAGTCATTGGAAATATAAAAAGATTTCCTACATCATAGTATATTTTTTTATAATTTTTAGGCATTAAATAAAATAAATTATTTATGACATAATAATGATGCAGTGATGACATCATTATTTGACGATTTAAATAAAATGGACAGATAATGTAAAATCTATGAACTAAACATGTCCAAAACTTATTGGATGGGTGGATTTCGAACCCTTATCACCTTATCCACGAATTCTATCAATGTGGGACCTTTTAAAACCGAAACACATTTTCAAATAAAGTAATATTTCTTTACATTCCAAAAGTGCCCCTCCTCTCCTCTTATAAAAGGCCCCCACCTCTACCTCATTTCACACACTCCTCAAGCCTTTGGCTCGGCCAACCCCTGCCCATTTACTCTCTCCACATCCCTCTCCTCATCATAGAGGATTCACTTTGGGCAGAATCCTTTCAAAGGAAGCCTTTATGCTCAAATCAAAAGGACTTACACTTTTAAAGGTAATTCATTGTCTCATGTTCATTTGTTTTATTTTGCTTCTCCAACCCCCTAAACTCTTTTTATTTATTTCTTTTGTAACAACACCGGTATCTTCAATATACTAGGATGTTGTTATAATATTTATTCGATCTACACTCTCACACAACTACATCAAATGGTTAAAGAACATACGGTTTCTGTGGATGGAGAAATTGTGCCTCCCGAAACGATGATTGTTCAATACTCATTTAACACCTTCAAAGGTGGCCATTATGATGTAACTATTTTTATATATGATATATAATATTTTTATGTTTTACTTATGCTTCTTTATTTTTCATTTGTGTCTTGCCTTTATGTCTTCCATTATGGGTATACGCGATATCTTCATTTTAGGAAGTGCGGACTACCACCCCCTCAAAGTGATGTGATTCGTTAATGCCATACGTGGGACGTATAAAGGATGGATTTAATGTTATTATATATGATTTTATACTGGAATTATTATTTACCTATATATCATTATTATTTCTTTCCATTAAAGTATGAGATAGAAATGAAAGTAGCGTTCATGCGTACGTACGGCTTACCGTCTCCATGAACGGTGCATTTCATTTCTTATCCCCAAATGTAATGTACTATTATAAGTACATATATATAATGGATATATATGATGTATGATACATCTAAATGATTAATATAATTCTGTAATTAAAATATACATACCTCTCATATAGTTTTAATTCCATTAATACGACATAGAAATGAAAGTAGCGTTCATGCGTACGTACGGCTTACCGTCTCCATGAACGGTGCATTTCATTTCTTTCCTCTAAATGATTATGTGATTTTATAAATACATTTATATTCTGGATATATATGATATATATGATATCCAAATCAGGAATGTCATTTTTGGATATGAAGAACCTTTGACCACACGAACAACATGTAATTGTAAGAAGTCCACTTTCGACTTAAGAACCAAATATCGACAAAACAAACATGATTAACTTAAATGATTAAATAATGTTTATAACATGGTAATAAGTGATATAAAAGGAATAATGAACTTTAAAAAGGTTCTTAAGGAAGTATAAATTAACTCAAGTTTATTATTCAGGAGATTAAAGAACGATCGAGTCAAGTCGGACCCGAGGTAAGGGATCATACTCCTCTCTTTCTTTTTAAGTACACACTTTAATGTCATTCCTTTTAATGCTCATATTTCTTGTTATTGGGATGATATTTTATATTAAACTTACTGTAATTTTTATTTTCATGTGATGATAGACCCTATTCTCTCTCATCAATCCATTTTGGAAGTTTTGAGTGGCGTTGTTAGGCTGCCGAACTTTCGTAAGAGATCTAACCTCTCTCTTTATTTTTAAGTACTCTCCTTTATGTCACTTCTTTTAAGCTCCTCTTTGTAATGTTGGGGGATGTTCTTTTATATTCCTATTTCTTTACATTTTATTGTAATGTGATGAGATACCCTATTTGATCTCATCAATCCATATTCGGAAGTTTTATGTGGCACCGTTAGGCTTCCGAGTTTTCGTAAGGGTTTTTTCATCCCACTTTTATTCCCGTGAGATTTATGCTAAATTTGACACAAATTACATTGAGTGGTGTATGTACTGCCCATTATTCTACTCTTTGTGTAATATACTTTCATTTATGAGTATTTACATCAATTATCTATTGTCTTTCTTTCATGGGGTGTATGTTTTGAAAGATACCCAAGTCGGTAAGGGAACCTTTCACCCTCCTCTTTTTTTAAAAAGACTTCTTTTGTTGGGTCTTTTAATTTACATATTGTTATGTTGGGATATGTTCTCATATATCCTTATTGATGTAAATTTTATGTCCAAGTGATGAGATACACTTTTTATCTCTCATCAACTCATTTTGATGTGATGCCGTTAGGCTGTCAAGGGAACTTTTTAACCCAATTTCGATTTCTTTGGGTTCAACATGTAGTCATTGAATATGTCATCCATTGAATATGTGTGAATGACCTTTTATTGTTTTACTCTTAATATCCACTTATATTGGGTGTATTTATATTTTTCACACATATTTTTGAGATTGATTTGTCCTTAATTTAAGGATACCTTCTTTATAAGGAATTTCATCACATTTGACATTTCTATTGAGGGTTCATTGCTGTTATGCACCAATTCACTCTTCTATGGTGTATATACTATCCTTTGGAGTATTATATCATGAATCCATTTATTCTCATGATATTATAAAGTTTTGACTAAATGTTATTCCTCAATTATTGTATTCAAGTGTCTCTAATTTTGGTAAAACCCCTTTAACCAAAATGTCGTTTTAAATGTTTTAATTATTTGTTCTTATTAATATCAATTTTTTCAAAATGGTTTTAAGGATTTATTTATATGGATATTAATGGTTTAAAATTTTAAGCTTCAAGGTGGTATGGGACACTTTGATTCAAAAATATCTTTATTAAATGTTGTAAATGGTTTTGAAAATGGTTTTGATAAAGGATTCTATTATGATATATTTTGATCGTTCTTTTATATTGGTTTTATGTTTTATGATTTTATATTGGTACTTGAACATTTTAATGGGTGGTTACGTTATAAACCATATGACGGGTGGTGCCGTGAATACCAGGACGGGTGGTTACGTTATAACCTCCAATGCATTGGGTATGGAAGTCGGCCGTATGGCTATTCCATTAAGTATGTATGGAAATTGGCCGTATGGCTATTCCATTAAGTGATATGTGTGGGAGTCGACCGTATGATTATTCCACTTAAGTATGTTTATGTCCCAAGTTACCTTTATATATGTTATGTGTTCTTTATATGGGTTTTATGGTAATACTTTGGATACAAAAAGGTAAGTAATGATATATAATTCATGAATAGTTTTTACTACTTCATAAAGGTGAAAAGTATTACCTTGATAAAGTATACATGGTTTACTTTTTGTTTTGATAAACTAACAGTTTTTATTCTTTGTGTATCCCTTACTGAGTTTGTATGCTCATCCCAAGTTTTTGAAATGTTTTTCACAGGATTTAGCATGGAATAGGGTCAAGGATGGGATCAAGGGAAAGTCATGCTACCTAAAACATGAAACTAGACATGTTTCTTTTTAAGAATTTTTATTTTATGGAAATTTAGTAGAAGAGACTACTTTGTAATCTTTTGAGATGTAATAGTTATGTCCTAATTCTCTAAAACTCTAAACCTGAAAAGATCCTCAATGTGTAATCTTGTAATAACTCAAGAATAAGTAAGGTTTAAGGCTGGGGCCTTATAATTAATGTGGCTATTAAGAACTTGGTTTGGACTGGGAGTACTGTAGAGAGTAAACTGGTTACTATCCCATGGACCACTTGTTGCAAACTGATTGATAAATGGGGTATTTGTATTAAAAACCTTTCCTATTTTAATGAATCTCTTCAATCCAAGATCACTTGGAACCTCATTCATAATAACTCTCCTTCCACTAGTTTTCTTTGGGCTTCTTTCCTTCACAAACTTAGAAATAATCAATCTCACTTTCTCACGTCTTTTTTGGCCTGCCATTAAAAAAATCTTCACTTCCATTATGACAAATTACAGATGGATGGCTAGTAAAGATTCAAATTTAATGTTTTGGTTAGATAACTAGACTGGGGCTCCCCTGATCTCTTTAATTCCCAATATCCAACCTCTGCTCCACACCAACGACACCATAAATAAAATCATGCATTTTAAACACCCACGTTTACCTGAGGACATCAAACACATTGTTGACAGTTATTAATTCACTAATACTGATGATTTTATTATTTGGGAAACCACTCACAATGGGGTGCTTGACCTCAAAAATTACTACATTCATTTGTTCAACAATGAGGACAACAACTTATCCTGTTTAAAAAACATAAATAAAGCCTGGTTAAAACCCTCCAGATTCATGCTAGTTTGGCGTATCTCCCATGGTAGAATCCCCATGGATACCTGCTTACAAGCTTTTGGGATTAATATTTTCTCTAAATTTCATATGTGTAACCAACATCGTGAACATATTAATCGTCTCTTTCTTTATTGTGATACGACAACGACACTTTGGCATTATATTTTTGACATTTTTGAGTGTAGATGGTTTTTTTTTAGCTCTATAACCTCGCAGCTTCAGTGGTGTATGGACCAACCTTGTAACACCATGAGCTCCACGATGCACTTCTCTTTCAATAATGCAATAGCTTGCATTGTACGCAAGTTTGAGATTCTAATGCACCGCAACCAATCAAAATAGCCATTATGAATAGTAATACCCAATTTTTGAAATTATATATAATTTATATTTTAAAATGGACTTCATTTTTGGATTCGGAATATTGAAATTAGCCTATGTTGAATTTCTGGTATTTTTCTGAGAACTTCCAATTTTTCTTAAATAGTGAAAAATACTTAAAAACAACTTTTTTAATCAAAATAATTTATAGTGATAAATTATACTATTGAATGGTTTCAAAGTGTAATTGGAATATATTTTTACCATTTTATCCAATGGTGGTCATTATAATTAATTTCACTTTGAAATTGGACATAAACAATTGTCAATCTTTTGATATATATTGTTTCTTAAAAACACGCTATTTGTTGTGAAAATGGGAATTAATTATAAAATTAATTAATACAACTTATATGTTTCAAATTTTATAAAATATACATCATTTTTGAATTCAGAATATCAATTATAGCTTAGGGTGAAATTTTGGCATTGTTCTGAAAAACTTCAATTCTTGATGAATAGTGAAACCACTAAGTGGTAGTTAAAAAACTGATTTTTCTTTTAAATGAAACATTAACACTTCTGTGATTTGATTTTCAAAAATATGACATAAATGGTTGTCATTAGGAAGTAAAATTTGTTTCAATGGGATTAAAATAATTTTTTGGTAAATAGTAACTTTTAAGTTTAATTAATCGCGATTAAAGGTAATTAGTGTAATTTAAGGTAAAAATGGTATTATAAAAATATGAAAATACTCTTAAACTTGTCCTATCCCTATTGGATGAGTCATTACCGACCAAGAAAATCCATGGGTCAACTTTGGGACCCCATGGAGCCACTTTGGTAGGAAAATGATATTAAAAACTTTTTATTTAATGTTAAAATAAAAATGTCACAAACATGAGTTGTTTTACTAAATCAATTTTTAAATGGGGTTATACAAGTATTATTTTTGACTATAAATATTCATTAGAAATATAAAAAATATTTCCTACATCATGATATTTTTTTTTATAATTTTTAGACATTAAATAAATTAAATTATTTATGGCACCATGATGATGCAGAGATTACCTCATTAATTAACGATTTAAATAAAATAAAAACATAATGTAAAATCTAAGACTTAAACTTGTCAAAAACCTATTGGATGAGTATATTTAGAACCCTTATCACATTATCCTATAAATATATAAGCGTGGGACCTTTAAAATCCGAAACTCATTATATAATAAAGTAACATTACATGACTTTCCAAGAGTGCCCCTCCTCTCCTCTTATAAAAGGACCCCACCACTACCACATTATTCACACCATGAAAGCCTTTTGGATCGGCCAAACCCTGCCCATTTTGTCTCTACATATCCCAATCTTACTCCTAGAAGCCTCACTTTGGGCAGAAGTCTTCCCAAGGAAGCCTTTGAGCTCAAATCAAAAAGAGTTACCGGATTTTAAGGTAATGTCTTCTCTTATGTTATTTTATTTTATTTTGCTTCTCCAACCCCTTAAACTCTTTTTATTAATTTATTTTGTAACAAAAACAGTATTTACAATATACTAGGATGTTTTTATAAGAAGTAATTTATTTAAACTTACACACACCTTAGTCTAATGGTTAAAGAACATACTATTTCTGTGGGTGGTGAAATGCTGCCTCACGAAACGATGATTGTTCAATATTCTTTTAACACCTCTAATGGTGGCCATTTTGATGAAACTATTTTCATATATGATATATATATTATGTTTATTTTTTCCTTATGCTTCTTTATTTCTCATTTATGTCATACTTTATGATTTCTATTATGGGTAAACGCGATAATTTCATTTTAGGAAGTGCGGACAACCGCCCCCTCAAAGTGATTTGAATCATTAATGACATATATGGGATGTATAAAGGATGGAGTAAATTATATTATATATGACATTATACTGGAATTATAATATACCTTTATATCATTATGATTTCATTCCATTAAATATGAAATAGAAATTAAAGTAGTGTTCATGCGTACGTACGACTTACTGTCTCCATGAACGGTGCATTTCATTTCTTACATCTAAATGTTACGTAATATTATGAATGAATTTATATACTGGATATATATTATATATATGATATCTAAATCATGAATATAATTCTGGATATAATGGATATTTCACCACATGAACAACTTGTAATTATAAGAAGTTTATTGTTGACTCAAGTACCAAAGATCGACAAAACGACCGTTATTAACTTAAATGACTACATAATTTTTGTAATATTGTAATAAGTGATATAAAAGGGATAATGAACTTGAAAAAGGTTCTTAGGAAAGTAGAAATTAACTCTAGTTTATTATTCGATAGTTTAAAGAGCGGTCGAGTCAAGTCGGACACGAGGTAAGGGAACTTCTTAACCCAATTTCGATTCTTTGGGTTAATCTCCTACTTTCAAATTATGTCATGATATTATTATGTCCTATCTTGTATTTATACTTTCTTTATGTGTACATAGAGTTAATACACATAATAGATATATTTTATTTAAAAAAATAGTCTTTGTAATTGACTTCGTCTCAATACCCATTCATTGAGGCATATTTTTTTTATACACGCATTTCTTTTATATAGTGTATAAACCCCTTTGACTTTTTTATTTATTAAAAAGGAATATTTTTATACGAATCGTTTTACTAAAAGACAAAAAGAATGTTTTTCTTGTCGTACATTTGTGGCGACAATGACTTCTCCACCGCCGTGACCATTATTTGAGTTTCGGCTTCCTCTACAAGCCATAACATTTTTCAAAAAAAAAAAATAAATATCAAGTTTTAATTTTATTTTATTTCGGTATTGAAAATGGTTTTGAAAGTGTTTTTATTTTATCAATGTGTTTTATTGATATATTGTGATTGAAATGTGGAAATGTTATATTTATTTTATGCATGTTTTATGTAATACGATTATGTTATGGTTTATGATATATTTAAACCTGTTTATATGAGGAATGCATTGGAATTAATAAGTGACGGGTGGAGCCCGCTATAGCTCCTCGATGCATCAATAGGTCTCATGAGACAAACTAGTGTCCTGGCATGAGGCCTTGACAAAATCTTATTTGTAGTCTTGGCACGAGGCCTTGGCTACGTGGTTATGATAGTCTGGCATTATGCATTCCATCATTATGAAAGTGGTTATTGATATTACAAGTGATTATTCGACCATTAGAATATCCATGTGAATAAGTAAATGGCATTATTTCATTTTACATTTTCCATATTATGTTGAAGTTCAGGTTTAAAAGGCTTTTGTTTAGTTATACATTGCCTTAAATGTTTATGTTTATTTATGAAAGCTTCCGCTATATTTTTATCCTTACTGAGCATCTGAGCTCACCCCTTTCAATGTTTTAATTTTTCCAGGATGTGAAGAAGTATTTTAGGAATGACCTGCAGGGATAGTATTAAGGGGATATGAGTGTGGAAAATGGAGACTATGTTATTTTAGTTTTTCACTTTATGATTTAATGTAACATTTAAGAATGTATCTAGTGTTTCCGAGGCTACTAATCTAATCGGTCTTTTGAGACTTGATCTTTTTTGATCATACCAATGTTACGCAATAAGGCACCGACTCTGGGTAACTGGGGTCGGGGCGTTACAGTTGGTATCAGAGGCAGTTTAGTACTAACCTTGGAAGCTTGATTTAGATAACTCTAATTAGAGCACATAGCCCTAAGATAGAATTTGAGGATTAGTATAGAAGAACTTCCTAGAATATTGGTATTATAGATATTTTGTGAGTTTTCCGAGAAATACATCCCTGTCTGGATACGAGCAGGTAGAGGTGGCTCTGGAACAAAATGTACCTAGGGGTAAAACCTGAAAACACCTCTTTGAGCTAGACTCGAACGGGAACTGGTGCACGACAACGGGCCTTGCTGCACTCTTGGTTACGACACTCCCAGGGGATACGCTTAGGATAATTCTCATTTTCTTTAACAACCATTATGAATGGTTTATGAGTATATACTTCCTCAAAGAAAACATTTTTATGATTATGGACTATATCCATAAATATTTCAATTTATGTTAAGTGTTTTACAAGTATGGAATTATGTATTTTGATTCATAAAGTAATCTAGTTTATGCCATTGTTTAGAAATGGCGCCTAGTGGAAGGAATGGAAACTGTATCAATGTACGCACTCCATGTAGGGATTTCCCTCCTGCTAAATATAATTATTGTGGAGTTGGAGATACAACTGGTGCTGATCAACTTATCACCATACTGGGACAACTCACTCAGGTTATGATTAATAACCTTACTCGTATGGAGCACCCTGATCCACAATGTGGAGGATCAATGTTAGACCGCTTCATGAGGCAACAACCACCAACATTTAATGGGGGTACAAATCCATTAGTAGTTGAGCAATGGATAAACTCTTTAGAGAAAATATTCCACACCTTGGGGAGTAGCGAAAGGGAGAAGGTTATCATGGAAGTTTACCGCCTCACTGGAGATGCCGATCAATGGTGGTCCTTGATTCAAAATAAAAAGGAAGATGAAGAAGTATCAAGTATGTAATGGAGGGAGTTTAAGGAAATTTTCTTAGAAAAATACTTTCCACATGACCATCGAGCAGATATGGAAAGGCAATTTCTGAGTCTAAGACAAAAGGAGGATGAGAACGTCACAAAGTAGGAGGCTAACTTTACAAGGTTAGCGAGGTATGATGCAGATTATATACGTAACCCAAGAAGTAAGATTGATCGTTTCTTTGATGGGTTAAAACCGTTTCTCCGTCGAGCATTAGTATCACAATCTTTCTCAATATACGAAGATATAGTCTCATTTTCTATCAAGACAGAAAAGGAATTATCTAAATCTTATGACAATAAAGTAAAGCAAGAGAAGAAGAGAACGGTGGAACAAGAGACAGATAAAGGGAAAGAAGGAAAGAAAGATTTTCCATTATGCGATAATTGTGGGAAAAATCACCCTAGTACTTGCCTAAAAAGAATGGGAGTTTGTTATAAATATGGAGAAAAATGTCACCAGGCTCGTGATTGCAAGGGAAAGAAAGAGGCTATCAATGTTGAATGCTACAATTGTAGGGAAATGGGGCATTATTCAAATGAATGTCCAAAGCGTCAGGGAAACTTACCTCAGAAAAGGCCAAGGGATCAAGGACAATCTTATGTTGTTACTACAATTGAAGAGGAATAATTAATGTATTGGTGCTTTTGGACTCAAGTATTATATTCTGGTTATAAGGATAATGTGATATATATCAGGATTTTACTGTATTACTTGTTGTTTCATTAAGGTTTTAATATGATTAAGGTAATCATATTTTTAGTATGTGACAATAGGAGAAACTTTACTTTGCTTGGGGAATCTGATGTTACGATTGATTTTCGAATTTAGAGACCTTTTAGAGAAAGTCTGGACAAAGGTATTTTGGATAACTATAAAGGTTGGAATGGATTATATTTTACATTGGATACTATTGTTAAGGTTATTTTTTGATATTTATAAAAAGGACAACACTCAGACCGTGTGATAACCCGTCGCATCAGACAAAGCTATGGGAATCGAACCCACAACCATAGTGCGACAGGCCTTTATTAAATACCACTATCCTACAGGAAGTTCCTGGTTATTACATAATAATTTTCTTCATGGTATGTGTTAATATTTGGAACCTTTTACGATTAGGATAAATATAATATTTTTGATTTTTGTCATCTTTTTTAGTGAAAGATGGGTTTCTGGTAAAAATTTATTAAAGAATGAAAGTCTACATGAAAAGTAAGTATATTTCCTTACATTCTAAGTAAATCTATTAAATAAATTCCTCAAATTTATGAAAGTTAACTTAAAACAAAAACGTTTTCAATTAACTTTTCCAACTGGGGATTCAATGACCGTTTAACCAATCACAAGTTTGTGATTTTCTTGTGGTTAACTTTCTCCTAATCCAGTTTTATACAACTCTCCATCAGACCTTGATGGTTTGTTTTTCCTCCATATCCATGTTTTCATAGAATCCTAGTATTGGCTATCTCGGGTGACCTTTGTACTTCTCTTTCTTTCTTTTAAAGTTATATTTTTATTAACCTTATTTCTGATGTGGGTTTTCCACAAAGGTATTTTCTATTTTCAACCTTTTGTTTTCAAAGAAAATTTTCAAATTGCAAGGACGCAATTTATTGAAAGAGGGGAGAATGTAACACCCCAAGCTTTCACGATACACTTCTCTTTTAATAAGGCAATAGCTTGCATTGTACGCAAGTTCGAGATTCTAACACACTACGACCAATCAAAATAGCCATTATGAATAGTAATACCCACTTTTTGAAATTATATATATTTTATATTTCAAAATGGACTTCATTTTTGGATTCTGAATATTGAAATTAGCCTATGTTGAATTTTTGGTATTTTTCTGAGAACTTCCAATATTTTATGAATAGTGAAAAATATTTAAAAACAAATTTTTTAATCAAAATAATTTATAGTGATAAATTATTCTATTGAGTGGTTTTAATGTGTAATTAGAATATATTTTTACCATTTTATCCAATGGTGGTCATTATAATTAATTTCACTTTGAAATTGGACATAAACAATTGTCAATCTTTTGATATATATTATTTCTTAAAAACACGCTATTTGTTGTGACAGTGGGAATTAATTATAAAATTAATTAATTCAACTTATATGTTTGGAATGTTTTAAAATATACATCACTTTTGAATTCGGAATATCAATTATCACTTACGGTGAAATTTTGGCATTGTTCTGAAAAACTTCAATTTTTGATGAATAGTGAAACCATTAAGTGGTAGTTAAAAAACAGATTTTTCGTTTAAATGAAACATTACCACTTCTGTGATTTGATTTCCAAAAATCCGACATACATGGTTGTCATTAGGAAGTAAAATGTGGTTCAATGGGATTAAAATAATTTTTTGGTGAATAGTAACTTTTATGTTTAATTAATCACGATTAAAGGTAATTAGTGAAATTTATGGTAAAAATGGTATTATAAAAATATGAAAATACCCTTACACTTGTACTACCCCTATTGTATGAGTAATGGACGACCAATAAAATCCATGGGTCAACTTGGGGACCCCATGGAGCCACTTTGGTAGGAAAATGACATTAAAAACTTTTTATTTAATGTTAAAATAAAAATGTCACAAACATGAGTTGTTTTACTAAAAAAAAATTAAATGGGGTTATACAAGTAATATTTTTGACTATAAATATTCATTAGAAATCTACAAAAATTCCTACATCATGATAGTTTTTTTATAATTTTTATACATTAAATAAATTAAATAATTTATGACACCATGATGATGCAGCGATTACCTCATTAATTAACGATTTAAATAAAATGAAAAGATAATGTAAAATCTAAGACATAAACTTGTAAAAAACCTATTTTATGAGTATATTTAGAACCCTTATCACCTTATCCTAGAAATATATAAGTGTGGGACTTTTAAAATCCGAAACTCATTATATAATAAAGTAACATATCATGACTTTCCAAGAGTGCCCCTCCTCTCCTCTTATAAAAGGCCCCACCACTACCACCTTATTCACACCATAAAAGCCTTTTGTCTCGGCCAACCCATGCCCATTTTGTCTCTCCACATCCCAATCGTACTCCTAGAAGCCTCATGTTGGGCAGAAGTCTTCCCAAGGAAGCCTTTGAGCTCAAATAAAAAAGAGTTACCCGATTTTAAGGTAATGTCTTCTCTTATGTTATTTTGTTTTATTTTGCTTCTCCAACCCCTTAAACTCTTTTTATTCCTTTATTTTGTAACAACACTAGTATATTCAATATTCTAGGATGTTGTTATGAGAATTATTGTATTTACACTTACAAACACCTTCGTCTAATGGTTAAAGAACATACTGTTTCTGTGGGTGGCGAAATACTGCCTCACGAAATGATGATTGTTCAATATTCTTTTAACACCTCTAATGGTGGTTATTTTGATGACAATATTTTAATATATTATATATATATTATTTTTATGTTTTCATTATGCTTCTGTATTTCTCATTTATAGCATACTTTATGATTTCCATTATGGGTAAACGCGATAATTTCATTTTAGGAAGTGCGGACTACCGCCCCCTCAAAGTGATTTGAATCATTAATTTCATATGTGGGATGTATAAAGGATGGAGTAAATGATATTATATATGATATTATACTGGAATTATAATATACCTTTATATAATTATGATTTCATTCCATTAAATACTAAATATAAATGAAAGTAGTGTTCATGTGTACGTACGTCTTACCGTCTCCATGAACGGTGCATTTCATTTCTTACCTCTAAATGTTATGTAATATTATGAATGAATGTATATACTGGATATATATGATATATATGATATCTAAATCATGAATATAATTCTGGATATAATGGATATTTCACCACATGAACAACTTGTAATTATAAGAAGTTTATTGTTGACTCAAGTACCAAAGATCGACAAAACGACCGTTATTAACTTAAATGACTACATAATTTTTGTTACATTGTAATAAGTGATATAAAAGGGATAATGAACTTGAAAAAGGTTCTTAAGAAAGTATAGATTAACTCTAGTTTATTATTCAGGAGGTTAAAGAGCAGTCGAGTCAAGTCAGACACGAGGTAAGGGAACTTCTTAATCCAATTTCTATTCTTTGGGTTAATCTCCTACTTTCAAATTATGTCATGATATTATTATGTCCTATCTTGTATTTATACTTTCTTTATATGTACATATAGTTAATACACATAATAGATATATTTTATTTAAAAAAATGATCTTTGTAAGGGACTTCGTCTCAATCTCCATTCATTGAGTCATATTTTTTTTATACACACATTTCTTTTATACGATGTATAAACCCCTTTGACTTTTTCATTTATTAAAAAGGAATATTTTTATAAGAACCGTTTTAATAAACAAAAAAAAGGAATGTTTTTCTTGTCGTACGTATGTGTTGACAACGACTTCTCCACCGCCGTGACCATTATTTGAGTTTCTGCTTCCTCTACAAGCCATAACTTTTTTCAAAATAAAAAAAATAAATATCAAGTTTTAATTTTCTTTTATTTTGGTATTGAAAATGGTTTTGAAAGTGTTTTTATTATATCAATGTGTTGTATTGATGTCTTGTGATTGAAATGTGTAAATGTTATATTTCTTTTATGCATGTTTTATGTAATACGATTATGTTATGGTTTATGATATGTTTAGACCTGTTCATATGAGTAATGCATTGGACATAATAAGTGATGGGTGGAGCCCGCTATAGCTCCTTGATGCATCAGCAGGTCTCATGAGACAAACTAGTGTCTTGGCATGAGGCCTTGACAAAATCTTATTTGTAGTCTTGACACGAGGCCTTGGCTACATGGTTATGATAGTCTGGCATTATGCATTCCATCATTATGAAAGTGGTTATTGATATTACATGTGATTATTCGACCAGTAGAATATCCATGTGAATAAGTAAATGGCATTATTTCATTTTACTTTTGCCATATTATGTTGAAGTTCATGTTTAAAAGTCTTTTGTTTAGTTATACATTGAATTAAAAGTTTATGTTTATTTATGAAAGCTTCCGCTATATTGTTATCCTTACTGAGCATCTAAGATCACCCCTTTCAATGTTTAATTTTTCCAGGATGTGAAGAAGTATTTTAGGAATGACCTGTAGGGATAGTCTGAAGGGGATATGAGTGTGGAAATGGATACTATGTCATTGTAGTTTTTCACTTTATGATTTAATGTAACATTTTTGAATGTATCTAGTGTTTCCAAGGATAATAAACTAATAGGTCTTTTGAGACTTGATCTTTTGTGATTATGCCAATGTTACGCAATAATGCACCAACTCTGGGTAACTGGGATTGGGGCGTTACAAACCTAACTCCCAACAGATCAAGAATCTTTTTGTTTTAGTTTTAGCGGAGCTCCTTCATGTGATCTGGTATGGTAGAAACGATATTACTTTCTATAACAACTCATTCAATCTTAATTCAGGTAAAATGAAAATTCACTTCATGATTTAGGAGGCGACTTCGATTGAAAAAGTTCTTTGAAGCAACTCGGTTCGCGACCACGGGATTCTTAGGTGTATTGGGGTTGAGGGTAATTACCCTCAACCTAGATCTACTTTTGATGTTTTTTGGAAACCCCCTCCCCCAAGCTGGATTAAAATCAATGTGAATGGTTTCTTTAAAGGAAACCCTAGCCCAGCAGGTTGTGGAGCCATCTTCATAAATCACCTTGACCAGACGCTCAACTGCTTCTATGGATCTTGCGGGTTTGCTTCCTCCTTGGAAGCCGAGATGATGAGCATTGTCCATGCTATCTCATTCGTCAAGCTTCATAACCAGAACAATATCTGGATTGAGCGTGACTCCACTAATATTGTCCAGGCCATATGGAATAGTACCTTTCGTCTTGCTTGGATTCTCACTGCATGCTGGATGGACTACTTAAACTCTCTTTTAGATATCAACTTCATTGTCCCTCATACGTATCGTGAAGCAAACAAGATTGATGATGGTTTTAAAAATATAGGGGTTTGTCATCATATGATTTAGAGGGATGATCTTCCTTCTGAGTTACTCCCACTTTATGTTAGGGATGTGAACAAAATTCCTTATTTCAGACTTGTGTAACCGTTTATTTCTTTCAATAAATTTTGTGTTTTGGTCATTGACCAGAACACTACCTTTCTTAAAAAAACTCCAAGAACCAATTCATATTATCCACTAATGGACTTGCATCCTCGTCACCAATAAATCCTCTAATCAAACCATAATAACAATAATCTCACAAGAATATATTTTCCTTAACATAAGCATAAACACTCTTGGATCTCCAAACAGATTTCATGATCATATCATTTATCACCATCACCAAAACACCGACATGGGGCTCAAATAAACCTATTAATCCCAGTACACTTAAGTGTCAAAAATTGATTCAAATCCCTAATTATGGGACTCCCTAGTATATGAATCCATTCATAGAGTATGATTTTGGGTAATGGTGTTCCCCACTATCAGAATCACCTAAATAAAACACACATCAAGTAGTCCAATCAATGTAATATACAAGACCCATATTCAGTTACTAATCCTAACATTAATATAAATTCATTAATATCACTATAAATAGTTCTCTTGAAACACTCATAGAATACATACTTCCAACACCACTCAACCACCCATGTCACTCACATCCAAAGATTGAAATCCATGAAAATTAGTCAATATAGGCACTAATTTATTTCTACCAAAATCTCACATTACTAATCAAAACCATTCAAATATGCTTGTATCTTTCAAACAAACACAACACATTAGTCAAGAAAAATATTCAATCATCTAGTTCACTCTTATCCAAAATAATGGAATCCCAATGGCCTGGTTCATGTAGAAGCTTGGTACTTTTTCAAACCATAATAAAACATTTTATAGGCACTAAAATTAAATTTATGTTTCCAAACACCACTTGTAATCTAGTATTTTTTAACAAAAATCAAAAAACTGAAATTCATGATATTATTGATCCTTTCTATTTTGGAAATTAACCCCATCTTCAAGATCCGCATTAAATGATTATTTCAAAAACCATATTCTTTATATTTTTTAAAAACAAATAAAACCCAAAGAAATTCCTCATCACCATTTTAAATGATCCATTTCAAGTATAACTATTTTACAAAACCATTTAATGGTTGCCTCATGCCACCACATGAGTTTTGTCATAAAAAATATTCCCAAAGACCAAACACCCTAAAAATGATTTCCCCATAGTATCCAAACAATAAATAAGAAAATTTCCTCAGATATATACAAATATAATAACTCACTATAATGTATTTGAGAAATCATTGAATATATTATAAGTTTCTTTAATAAATAGTCTATCCCGATAAGGCAACAAGGAAAACCAAATCACTCATGTGAATGTGTATCATGTCATAATAATTCCACTATTAGGATATTTGATCAAGTTAAATGGATCTTATCCATTCCTTTTAAATCATATAGAGCCTCACCCATGTAAGACCCTGAGTTTCTTTGAATTAATTTTTTTTGAATAAATTAATTTTTATTATTCCTTACATTGCACGCTACACTAAGTTATGATTTCTTTATATGAAACACCAAGTAAGGATTTTACTACACACAACACATACCTTTTGGAAAACACAACACTATGTATAGCTTATGTTTGACACAATGTAAAGTTCCTTAAATAACTTTTGTTACACATAGGTCCAAGTTTTACAAAACAACAATATACTATTAATATTATTATTAAAATATTATTACAGTTGTCACCTAGCCGTTAGAATGGAGGTTATGAATATGATTAATTAATTTACGAAAACATGGTTTACACATGTATATAATATGAATTATTTGGTGATCAGTTAAATAGAAAAGAAAATAAATACAATTTGTAAATATAGGAAACCCTTTTCTAGAGAACTATATTTATGAAATAAAACATGTTTTACATCAATAAATTAATTAACTCACTTTTGATATATTATTTTAATGATATATATATATATATATTATTCAATAAACAATTTAACATTAATATTATGTGTTTTTTTAGACAATAGATAAGAAAAAAACCAATTTTATGCATAAAGAACGATATTTTTATAAAAATAAATTTTACCACCTTTTAATGGTGAAACTATATTATATAAAAATTTTCATACTTTTATAAATTATATTAAAAAAATAAACTTTATTTTCGAATTTATAAACTTTATTTTTCTAAAAGGTAATTTTACCACCTTTAAATGTTCCATTTTATTTTTGAAATTATAAAGTTTATCACTATCACCAAAGCACAAAAACATTTTATGTATTTTATTCAATTTTAAATTGAAATTTAATAGAAAAACATCTCAAACGTTTGAACATTTTCACGTTAAAAACATTCAATGTCATCCCAACTGTGGGATTAATTTTTTAAAAAAATTCTTCCACATCAATGATTTTAATTTGTAAAAATTAGTTCCATATTTGGAATAAGAATATTTATTAATTTCTATAAATATAAACATTATTTTTTAACAAAAATATTAGTAAAATCAATTAAAATTAACTACAGCGATCAAGGTAAAAACAAGTTTACTTCATTGTTAAACTTTAATCTTAAGGGGGAAAATAACCTATAAACTTGTACAAAATCCATTTTCTGGAAAAAATTTAATTTCATAGAATTTATATATATTTTTTTATTATATGGAATTATTTTGAGACTGGGAAATTTAAAATCACAGGATTTTGAGGAATAGAGTGCCTGGAATGATCCGTAAAAATTTTAAGCTTTAAATAGCACACATGAGCAGTTTCTTTGAAAAAGTGGAATAACTCTTAAATGGGGGGGACCGGCTCAAAAATATGATGGAACTGTTGTGTTTAGGATGGTGGTTTTACCCTAGTTGCGACTTAATTTTAGTCTGCCCCAGCATCGAGTGAGAAAACATGAAAATGGAATTACTGTAAATAAAATAATTATATAAAATTATTTTATTTTCCAAATTCTTATAACTCAGGAATGGTGACTCGAATTAAAAATTGGAAACCACCTCTAAACTCATGAAGTTATTATTTCTTTAGGCAGATCCAAGCATATGGCCAGTGTGGGCCAAAAGTGGAAGTTAGTTTTTAGGTGTAAATAAAATAATTAAGTACTAATTGTTTTATTTTCAAAACCTTATAACTCCAAAATGGTAACTCAGATTTGAAATCTAAGAGAATCATTGAGCTTGTGAGGGTGTGTTCCCATTATGTGGAGCCTAACCTTGACTAGTGCATATCGAGGTTGACTGTTAATAATTTTTGAACTTTTTTTAAGGTACGTTCATTAAACGTGCATGCAAGAATTTCTATCTTTTGAACCGGTGCTCAGATTATAATTCTAGGGGAACCATTGGATTTTCAACGTTGGGATTCACTTTGGAGAATCATAACTTCAACTAGAAAGGGTTAGAAAAAAAAGTTAATTTTTGGAATTTTTGGATAAATAAGAAAATAACTAAATAATTTATTTTATTCTTTCTGAAACAGTTGAGCGGCGGACAACGGGACCACAGTGTAACGTCAGGAATTTAATGAAATTCATTTAATGGAATGACCCATTGGTTGTGTAACTGTGATGCTCGTAGGATTAAATGGAAAATTAATTGCGGTTCATTAATGAACCACATTTATAAGCAGAGAGTGAGACTCTTTTACTTTTATTTAATCAAATCATTTGCATGGGTTTTCAAAACCCACTGGAGAACTATTAAATATGTGTTGTATATGTCTACCTCCAATGAAAAATGGATATTCGATCACACCATTGAGGATTCAATTCGAAGATCGACGAACGCGGACAAACACCATCGAACGCAGACCCTTCTTACTCTATAGTGTCTTCTAATGAGTTCAATAAAATAGTTATATTTATTCAAAGTGAATTATTGGTTAATCATACCTCATTCTATAAAAATATGACAAACATGGATTGACTAACTAACAAGTTTATCTGCAATTCACATGAATTTTTAAGATGTTGAAGCGGGGTTTTATTTTTGCAGTTTTATTAAATATTTTGATGATTTGTGTTTCACCCACATGTTATAACGCTAACGCGAAGGCAGTGTCCCAGTAAAAACAAGTATTAGGCACTCCATAGAACTTGTTCTCGATGTTTTCTTTTTGTTTTAATGTTCAAATTGACATAAATGTGAAACTGATGGCCATGCAGTAATGGTGGAATCTCGGGAGGCCCGTAGGTATAGACAGGAAGAGAATCGGACCACCGAAGTGTCACTGGTTGCCTGTGAAAGTGCCACCGGCACGGAACCACTGGCACGGTGGTGCTGGTGACTGGTAGTGGTGGCTGGCGGTGTCAGTCGGCTCTTACCGGTTGTGAGGAGGTGGTGGGGCCTGCAGGCACAGTGGCGGACAGGGGCAGTCGGCCGAAGCTAGATGCGTTGTTTGTGGGTGGCCGGCCACAGAGGAGGTGGTGATAGAAAATGAGCTATTGTGGAGGAAGCGTTGTGTCTCTATCCATGATGGTGGCAGACTCACATTTTTAGGTCCTAACCTAGACCGGTCTCCCGGACTGGTCTGTTGGAGGGGCGGTTCCAGCTTCAAACTCCTTGTTGGAGACCCCGAATGGACGTGGTCTGTTCGGGAGGGGATCTGGGACTGTGCCCATTTGGCAGCCATGCCCATCTAGATGAAATTGATTCGGGTCGGCCCCAACCAATCCAGGTTGGGACCAGCGATTTGGGCTAGAACTAGTGGGTCAGGTCAGACCGGGTCGGGTCTGGTCGGTCTGACCGTCTCGAACCGGACCCGAACCCAGTTTGACCCAGTTACACTTAAAAGGAAATAACTCCTAAACCATACATTCATTTAATTAATCATCTACATAATGTTATACTCACCACTGCATGAGCTTTACCCACACATTGTCGTGTCATGTGCAGATGACGGACAGCTTTGAACGATGGTCGGGAACTAGGACCAGACGGTGCAAAGAGGTGACTAGATAACGTGGAGAGCCACAGAGATGAGCTGTACCTTCCCTTCAGGTAGGATCCATGGAATAAAATGATTGGGTCTATTTTCCCTTTTGTTGTATTTTTTTAGTTGGGTTTGTATTCCATCCCATTCTTCTTCAGTTCACACATTTACATTCAGTAATGATACTACATGGTTTGTTCTTATTGTGTACATGGTCTGTGTGTTTACAAGTTTAAAGGCAATGACTTTCAATTTTAGGGATATTCCTTTTCATTTTAGTCTCCAACCCCTGGCCTATGGAAGGTGGGCTTGGGGTAGTCAGGGAACGGGCCCCGGGGGACGAGTCATAACAAAGTGGTATCAGAGGGAGGATGATTCTACCATAAGAAGTAAGATTCTATGTTTTGAGTGGAGTAATAGTTATAAGTGTCTTGAGTTTGGGTTTCAGTTCAGGGAGTCTAGTGTTGGTGTGGCGACTAACATATCCATACACCAGGACCCAGAACAAGAAAAAAAATTTTGCGTGTGTTTTGAATATTTTGTTTTACTTTTTAACTTCTTGAGTTAGCTCACCAGGTATAGCTTATTGACTGTGGCACATCTATTTCATTATAGAATTACACTGCGTAGATGGACAACCAGGATTCCAATGCGTGACCATGAGGATGTTCCACAGAGTGATGAGGCTTTAGTACAAGGACTATTTACCGAGATGGTACCTTCGGGTAGTTTCCCAGCGATACAACTACCCGTTGGTCAGCATTTACTACTGGCGCTACTGGTAGAGGACACATGTAAGCTCAGTGCCTTACACGAGTTTCAGTGACAGATACCCCATAGGTTTCAAGGTGATCCCAACTCACAGGCTTCTAAGGACTAGCTTCAGGTGGTGAATGAGTTTCCATCTATATAGGGAAACATTAGATCAGGTGGTGGTCCTGGCAATGAGCATTCTCCATGGATCAGTAGGGAAATGGTAGGGTCTAGATTACCCTGATCTTACAGTTAGGTGACTTTTTTAGGGATGGATTATGAGATCCTTTCTCGGAGAAGGGGTATTTTTCCATAAAAATCTAAGGGGTATGTGTTCCCAAGAGCTTCTATAACTTCGGTAGGATGACGTGTCTATAGCTGAGTACTCGTCAAGGCGCACAGACCATTCCATGTACTCAATGAATGTGATACAACCATTTATCCAGGGCTCTAACCTCTAAGAGAGATGCGTTTAGGGACATTCGAGCCATCACTATTACTCTATTCATTCCTACTTTTGTTAGGGTGCTAGAGAGAATATTTTTGGGTGAAAATTCTTTGGATGAGTAGATGCAGTCAGTGACTGTTAGTAGTGGGAAATTATGAAACTGATGTCAGTATTAGAGAAATGGACCGATAAAATGTATTGGGAAGAAGAAGTGTTAGTGACATATGAATCTGTAGGGAATTATATGTGGAAGGGAGCTAGAAGATCAGCAAGAACGGTATACATTTTGACATGTCACAACCACCACCCAAATATAGTCACCACTAGGCTCCAGGAGATGGATGACAGGGTAAGGGATTAGTTGTATGTGGCCATGGATTGTGACCCAAGGGCTTCAGAAATTATTAGAGGTACGGTATGTGTCTAATAATAGAAGTTTTATTAATAGACTTAGATATTAATAATTACTTCTTATCAGAAATCTTGTTCAAGACCTAGAGTTTTCTGTTAAACCGTTCACATGACCCTTAAGTATGGATGTACCTATGGTAAGAGACTCAATAATCACACATATGTAGAGGGTGTGATCTGACCCTTCAGGAGAGTTTTGGTTGGAATTTCTTGGTGGAAGGGTTGAGGCCTTACGATGTTAGTTTGGGTATACACTGGTCATCCACAGATCATGCTCAGATTGATTGTTTTAGAAAAAAGGATGTTGTGCATCTATAGAATTGGAATGAGGTTTTCCTTGGTCAAAGAAAAAGGAAACCCAAGTAGCACAGGATAAACTCATGCATAGGAGTGTGCAGCTGATCACTCTTTAGTTGGATAGCCTTACCTTTGTGGCAGCAGGTGTTTGGAGTTTTCAGTTCCCAATAGTAGTGACAGAGTACGAGAACATCCTTTCAAAAAATGTTTCTATCATTACCTCCCTACAGAGAGAGGGAATTATGCAATGGCTTGTCCCCATGGATAGCACCAATAACTATAACTGCATATCAGATGGCTCTCACAGAGCTCTGGGAGCTGAGAATATAGTTAGAAGAATGATTTACTATCTAGTTCGATCACAAGAGTCTCAGGTATATCTTCTCACAGAAGGACCTGATCCTAAGATAGTGGTGATGGCTGGAGATCCTCCAGGACTTTGACTTTGAGATAGTCAACATTCTAGGTAATAGAAATGAAATAGCATACGCACTCAGTTGGAGGTCGGGTCTACACCTACTGAGTGATGTGACAGAGCAGCTAGTCGTGATACTGATATCCTTTGTGGATGACGATGGAGTAGCTTACCTCCATTCTATGACAATCACTCCCCCACTCATTCAGGGAGTTAGGTAGGCACATCTTTTTATTGTTGACTATGAGGCCCAATGTGCTCGGAATATCCTGAGGATAGGATCCTGATGAATTTTCGATAGGTAGGGAGAACGTCACACATTTCAGATGACATACCTTGGTACTAGTGACATTATAGGAGGAGGTTTTGAGAGAATTCCATGCATCCCCTTTGGCAGTGCATCCTGGTGTGGCGAAGATGTACCAGGACCTCCGACGTTAGTACTGTTTTCCAAGGATGATGAAAGCAGTGGCAG
The DNA here is from genome assembly GCA_963277665.1 of Viscum album. NCBI lineage: Eukaryota > Viridiplantae > Streptophyta > Magnoliopsida > Santalales > Viscaceae > Viscum > Viscum album. Next base: position 1,245,448,938 of record OY728141.1, on the reverse strand, counting down.
AGTTTGTTTCATGATGACTCACTTTTCAGCAAGTGAGAGCTAAGCATCAGGTTCCAGCATGCTTGAGCAAAGAATTTACCCCCATACAGATGGTCAAACATAGTGGACCATACAGACCTTGGAGGACATGCATTGTGCTTGTGTCCTGGATTTTTGTCACTGTTGGAAGGACCACCTACCACTGGTAGAGTTTTCACACAACATTACCTATCACTCCACCGTTGGCATGCCACCATTTGAGGCCTTTTATGGGTGGCCATTCATATCACCTCTATGGTGGAAAAACCCTGGGGAGTCAGCACTCTTGGGTCCAGAATTAGAACGGGATACCACGGAGAAGTTGTGGATCATCCATGAGTATATGGGGACTACATAGAGCATACATAAGTCTTATACCGATAGAATATGGAGACACTTGGAGTTAGATGAGGGAGACCATGTTTTCCTTCAGAGCTCATGCCAATGGGGATTAAGAATATTTGGCCCGAGTGGCAAGCTATCTTTGAGGTTCATTAGACCCTTTTAATTTTTGAGTGGAGTTGTCGAGGTGGTGTACCGCCATTATCTTCACCCACATATGCATTGGGTGCACAATGTTTTTCACATGTCGCAACTGATGAGGAACATGCATGATCCATCACAAGTCATCTATTGTATCAAGCTAGGAATTGATGATGGGGTGACGTTTGCGGAGATCCCAGTGGAGATAGAGGATTGACAGGAACATGTCCTTCATGGATGGTCGATTCCTCTGGTGTGCATTCAGTGGAAGCATAGAAATATCCAGAAGATCACGAGGGAGTGGGAGGCTTAGATTCATGCTCTGTACCCCCAATAGTTTGATTTTCCATTGTTTTAGCTTTTGGGGATGTAAAGCCCTAAGGTGGGGAGAATCTAATCTCTCTAAATTTCCGTATATTTTTTTTATTATATGGAATTATTTCAAGACCGTGAAATATGACGGCACGTGATTTCAAGGCCCAGAGTGAACAGAATGATCCATCAAAAAATATTAAGCTATAAATAGCGTGTGTGAGTAGTTTCAATAAAAAAGTGGAATAACATTTAAATGGGTGCCCGAATCAGAAATCTGAGGGCACTGTTTCATTAATGATTTCAGTTTTACCCTATGCGCGACTAAAGTTCAGTCGGTTCAAGCCTTTTATGAGAAAACCCAAAAATGGAATTCTCGTAAATAAAATAAATCGATAAAATTATTTCATGTTTTTCATGATTATAACTAACGAAAAGTAAATTAGATTAAAAATATGAGATCACTGCTGAACTTGTGAGGGTATGACTTCCTTAGACAGATCCTAACATTGGCCAGCGCGGGCCAATAGTGGAAGTTAGTTTTTGGCCATAAATAAAATAACTAAGTAATAATTATTTTATTTTCCATACCTTATAGATCTTAAATAGTAACTCGGATTGGAAATCTGAGAGTGCCGTTCATCTTGTGGGGGTGTGTTCCCTTTAGGTGGAGCTTAACCTCGACTGGTGTGGGTTGAGTGTGAATGTTAAAAAAATTTGAACTTTTTTTAATGTACCTTCAGTAAATGTGCAAGCCGGAATTTCTATCTTCTGAACCGGTTATCAATTTGGAATTCTAAGGGAACCATTTTATTCGTAGTGTCGGGATTAACTTTGGAAAGAATAACTTAGACCAGCAAGGGTCGGACAAAAAAGTTAATTTTTTTACTTTTTTGAAAAATAATAAAATAACTAAATAAGTTATTTCATTATTTCTGTAGTAGTTGAGTGGAAGATGGAAGAACCGTAGCAAAACATCAGGCATTGAATAAAAATCATTTACATGACGGCCCATTTGTTGTGTAATCGCAACACTCGTATAATTAAATGGAACATTAATTGTGGCTCATTAATGAACCACATTTATTAGCGATGAGTGAGACTATTTTACATTTATTTAATAAAATTGTTGGCATGGGTTTTGGAAACCCATGGGAGAACTCTTGATGATGTGTTGGTGACGTCTTACTCTAAAAAAATAGAGATTTGATGACACCATTGAGGATTCGATTTAGATATCGACAAACGCTGATGAACACCTTCGAACATGAACCCCTATTCCTTTACAACGACTTTCAATGAGTTCAAGGTAGGGTTTTTTTATTCAGATTGAATTATTGGTTCATCATACCTTATTCTTGAATAACATGATGAATGAGGTTCAATTGAAAATTTTGATGATCTGCGATTCACTTGAATTTGTGGGAGGTTGAAGCAGGGTTTTCTCTTTGGGATTTTATTAAATCTTTTGATGATTATTGTTTCACCCACATGTTATAATTCTAACACGGAGGGCGAGAACCAATCCAAACAAGGCCTGGACCCTCCATCAAACTTTTTCTTGATTCATTATTCATGTGTGAATGTTCAACTTAATGGTAATGTGAAACTGAAGGCCATGCAGTAAAGGTGGCATCCCAAGAGGCTAGTAGACGCAGACAGGAAGAGAATCGGACCACCGGAACTTCACGATGGACTACAGAACTATCACCGGTGCAGCACCACCGACATGGTGGAACCAAATACCATCGAATGGAGACTACAACGAGGGTGCGGACCTAGAAGGCACCATAGTCGACATAGGATGTCAGTTGATGTCGGCCGAGTTGTTGGCGGGTGACACGTTGTGGAGGAAGCGGCAGCTGCCTACTGTCTATTGAGGAGGAAGTTTTGTGGCTCTAGCTATGGCGTGGCAGACTGGAATCTGTGGGTCCCTCCCTTTACCTATCCACAAGATCAGTGAACTATTGGGGTGGCGCCAGCCTGGCACCACATGATGGAGACCCCGAACCGACATGGTCAATTCGGGAGGGGAGCTGGGACCGACCCCAGGAATCGGCCGCGCCCAGCTGGCGGAAACGCCCAGCCAACGGACTGAACCAGGTCTAGTAGATCGAGGCTGGATCTAGCCAGTCCGGTCGGGGTCGGTTCGGGTTGGGTCGGACAAGACTCGGACCCATTTTGACCTAATTTCGCTTAAAGGGCCATAACTCCTAAACCAGATGTCCTTTTAATGAACCGTCTATAGTTCTTGAACCCTTAAGACAAGGTTTTTCTTTTGCGATACTCCACATGGGTTTTTGAGAAAGTTGTAGTATGGATGGGTTGGATCGGACTCGAATCCAACTGGGCCCTCGACACAAAAATGCCTATAACATACAAATAGACCATCTGATTGATGCACAGTCTGTTGCGTTGGAACCTTTATGATGTGGAATTTATTTGGGTTACTTATTCATGGGACTTTGTGGTATTTGAGGTAAGATCAATGGCTTGAGGAGAAAACTATCCCGGAATAAAAATGATTTATATTCTAAAAACAAATAATGACATTTTCCTCAAGAAACTTTTTAATTATTTCAAATATTAATTAAAAAAATTAAAATTCCTTTTCCATGAAAAAGATTTTAAAAATGTTTTACTTTTTAAAAATTCACTTTAAAAAATGATTTTTTTTATAAAAAAATCACTAAGTGATATTTCAAAATCCATCTCTATAAAATATGGTATCCTTTGATGTATTTTATGATTTATTAGGGAAATGATCTAAGGACACCACTTTTATTCTTTATTTTAATGGATTATAATTAAGATGAAAAGTAACTTATGAGACTCGTTTCTCTTCCATGATTATACCATGATCAAATGCTTATGAAACAAACTTCTTTTTATGAACTATTCTATGATTATAAAAACTATCTCTTTTACATATGTTATGATTTGATGAAATTTTTATGAAATCCATTTCATTTCATGGTTTATAATATAATGTTTATGAAACCCATCTATTTTTTTGGGTCATTATATAATGGATGTTTTATTATCTTGTGGAACACATATGTATGATTTCATTATATGAAAGGTGGGACCAATATCTCCCCCAAATTCATTGGGAAAATATTTACATATCATGAGATAAATAGGGTGGTAATTAGGAGTGAAATCAGTTCAGTATGACAAGGATAGAATGATAAGTGAACCCATATCAATATTACAGGGTTGGAATGAGTAGTGAACTCAGTTCAGTAATATAGGGATGGAATGGGAAGTGATCCCAATTCAGAAATATAAGGCTGGAATGAGGTGTGAACTCAATTCTGTAATACATGAACTTGGTTCATTGATATAGCGCCGGAATGGTAAGTGAACCCAGTTTAGTAATATAGGGCTGGAATGGGGAGTGAACTCAGTTCAATAAATTATGTTTTCCATTATAATGGTCTTTGGTCTAATCCCTAACTACTAATGTTTTTTGGGTAGTGAAAAAATTCCACTAATATGGCCTTAAAAATAATCATAGACTACTATAGAAAACATTTTTATGTGTCATCTACAATTCCATGACTTATTCTTATGCTATGATTACATAAATTATGCTCTTGATTACCTTATGATTCATGACATATGAATTGAAAATATTTATTTCATGACTCATTATTATGATATTTAATATATAGGGTATTATATTAAAATTATATGATCATGTTCTCAAACTTTTATTCTCATTTTATGCTTCCATGTCTCCCTTGTTTACCCTTACTGAAGGGTAGTATATATTAGTGATATATTGAGTATTTTTCTCCAAGATATAATATTGTGTTTCCATGTTTCCAAATACATTAAACTATTATACACCTCAAGCATGTACTCTTGTAATGTGATAAATATTCATCTAAAATGATGTAATATCCATATATGTTAATCCTGGGTCGCTATAGTTTGTATCAAAGGAATGGTTTAGTCAAGATTTGGAAAATAGAATGAGAAAAATTTAGTGATATCTCTAGGGATATTTAGAAGGATATTTATAGATATGGATCTAATAATAAGCCTATGGTGTCATAGCTTTAAAATAAGGTGTCATTATTTAGACATCCTATATGTAACTTTTCATGACTGTATGGTTTTCTACTATGATAAGTGTTTTCTATGCTAGGATTTCTGGTCTTAGTAAATAGTGATAACAAGAAGTAACTGGGTTAACATTGAATGTTTCAGATGTGGAATGTATGATAATTATGAAAATAAATTTCTTAAGTGGAAATATTATGATGAAAATCCTGAAGATGTCATGAGTATTGTTTATATCGTTAAAGATAAAGAGACTGTGAATTACATTTCAATGGTATGGTATGTTCTAATAGTATTTTTTACATTAAACATAAGAAGAATGTTTAAAATAAGGTTTAGGAACCTTAATATATGATTTATATTTCATATTATTGGAAAAGGGTATTATGGAATAAGATGATGAATCCTAAGTAATGGTTTAATAATAATGTTGGATGATTGAAATTTTTATGTATTGGAATTAAAGATTTATGTTATACGAATCATGAAGTATATGTTTTCCATTAATTATTTTCAAAAGTATATTTAATTGTGATGATGACCTAGAATTGGGATTTAATGGAAAGGTGATACTTTTTTAGGGAAGGTAACCCTTAATGTGTTCATGATGTTGAGAAAATTGTGTTTAGCTTGTATAAAGAGATTTTTGTGGATAAAGTGAATTTGATAGTACTGATTACCATTGAACTGATTATTGATTTGTTTAAAAAGTGTTCTATGTTATCATGGATGAAGATTATAACTTATTTGGGATTTAATGAATATATCCAATAGTATTTGGAATAATAAAGAATTCATATTTTCAATGAAATTTTGTGATAATTGCAGTTATTAAAATTTTTCAAGAGAAAACATGATGAAGGTATTCAAATGTTTGTTATGTGACAAATAAGATCCATATTATGATATACATGGGCTCAATACTAAGCTATTTTTTTTAGAAATTTAGTAAACTTATTTCTAAAGTTTTACACTTTCATATTTCAGAAGGGTTATAAAATTAACCATTTATAGAACGATTTATGTAATATTTGGATGAGGTTTTAGATATTAAATTATTATATCACCATATAAGGATTTATTTATATAGGATGTCAGGTGCTAACCATTTTTATTATAAAGATATATGGAATAACTAATCAGTCTATTTATAGATCCCATGATGTGATAATGCTTTAAAAATGAAAAATGGACCTTTATTTATTAGAACAAGAGATGAATTTGAAATTGATAAAGGCACAAAAAAGGGTTAGATTATTCTAAAATCAAGTAAGTATATATTCTCATTAAAATTATTTAACATTAGGAAAAGGGACTTGAAATAAAAAAATTCCCTCTTATAATCATTTTTATGATGTTAATGACCTTTTTCAATCCTATTTGGTTTATGAATTTTTGATCATTAACATTTTCCTAACTATTTTCTCTATCACTCTCCATAATAACTTGAAAGTAATACTTCTCTTTTATATTTTCACTTTCCTTCTATGTTCCCCTATGTAGAAACCTAATTATGAGTTACTTTGGGTAAACGTTATATTTTTTAGATTTAAATTTTTAATGGAAGTTTTAGAATTAATTTTTATGTTGTCAATTTCTATGAAAGGAACATTAAATTATTAAAACATTGATGAACCTGAAAAATTTTGAGGGTGAAATTCATTTTAATTGGTGTAGAATGGAACACCCTAATTTTTTACTAATTAATTCTTATCAAATAAATTAAATTTCTTTGATGTCTTCCATTGCATGTTTCACTAAGTTATACATTATTTATACAATACATAAATTAATTATATCATTACACACAACAATTTGATTAGCTTGCAATACATGAAACACTACGTTTTACTTTTTCTACACACAATGTCGAGTTACTTCGACAGCTTGTGTTACACTCAAGACCAAATTTAACCAGACTATAATAAACTATTAATATTATTATTAATATATTATTATAGTTGTCACCTAGAAATTGGAATGGAAGTTATGAGTAGAATTAATTAAATTATAAAAAATTCACATGTATATAAGATTATTTATTTGCTGACCAATTCACTAGAAATGAAAATAAAACCCTTTTGAAAATATATGAAATCTTTTGTTAGAAAACTATATTTATGAAATCAAACATGTTTTACATAAATAATTTAATTAAAACACTTTTTATAATTTATTTTAATTATATATATATATAATATTCAATCAATTATTTAATTTTCATCTTTTGTTTTTTTAGAAAATACATAAGAATAATTCAAATTTTGCACATAAAAAAGGTTTTTCCTAAAAGGTAATTTTACCACCTTTTAATGGTTAAACTATTTTAAATTAATTTTTTCACACATTTATAAATTAGGTTTTTAAAAATAATTTTTATTTTCTAAATTGGAACCTCAAAATTGTCTTATGGTTATTTTTTGGTATTTTTCAATGTATTTTTATTTTTTGATGAATAGTTAAAAATACTAATTTTTAATTAAAAATTGTTTTCTTATTTAATTTATTTTAATATAAAATTATATTTTGAATTAGTTTTGAAGAATATTAAGATAAATTATAAATATTTTAATCCAATTTTTTTCATTGGAAACAATTTAACATTGAAATTTGATATAAAACATTTCAAACATTTAAACATTTCCACTTCAAAACCCCACTTTGTCGTCTGGTGTGCGGGATTAATTTTAAATTTATTTATACCACTTATATGATTGGAATTTGGAAAAATAGATTACTTTTTTTTAATTATAATAATTTATAATGTATTTAAAGGAAAAATTAGTTTTTTACCAAAAATTATTCGTGAAATAAATTGAAATTAATTACAGTGATTAAGGTAAAAATAAATTTACTTAGTGGTTAAAAATTAATTATAAGATACCAAATGACCTATAAATTTGTCCAATAGAAATTTTATAGAAATATTTATACGATATATTCACTTTTCCTTAAAATACACAATTATTGGATGCACATGATGTATGGTATAACTCTCAACATTGTATACCTTTTTTCATTTTCATGAATGTCACTCTTCCTCCACTATAAAAGGGCACCCACCCCATCACTTTTTTACACCCATAAATCCATTTGTATCATATAATCCCTACCTATATAATCTAAAAAAATATCTCATATCATTATATAATCCTAACTTTGGGCATAAATCCATCCAAGTAATCCCTTTGCTGCAAACCAAAAGGAGTTTCCCGAAGAAGAGGTAAAAATCATCAACAAGCACTTTGGTTTTACTTCTTTCTCCAACCCTTAAATTATTCTTATATCAATATTATATAATAAAATAATTGTAATAAATATAATTTTATTTTTTTTATTTTTTTTATAACCTAAAACTTCACACACTTTCATCAAATGAAATACACAATCATCATTCAGGTGTACGGTGGACTACCGCCACGCGAACCGATGTCATTCGTTCTACCAATACCACCTTTGAAGGTTGGTAATAATGATTGAATTACTATTTTTATATTCAATATATATATATATATATTATATTTATTATTTATTTATGATTCTTTAATTATTATATAACACAAACCTTCCAGATTTCCATTTTATGAGAATATGATAACTTCATTTGTGAATGTGTGGACTACCGCTTCCTCAAAGTGATGTGATTCATTCAAAGTTTACATGGAATGTGTCAAGGATGGGTTCAGTAAACATATTTGATATATATGAAATAATAATTCTACTAAAACTTTAATATATATATAAATAAATATATTTCATTTACTTTATTTTCATACAATAAGAAAATGAAAATAGCGTTCATGCGTACGTACGGCCAACCGTCTCCCTGAACGGTTTATTCCATTTTGCATTTCTATATTTTATATATAATTATAAATAATTATATACTGAATATGTATGATATTTAAATCATTTATTTATTCTAAAAATAAGTTAATCCTGATCTAAGTAAGAGGATCAAGACTAACCTGTCAATACATATACAAAAAAAACAAGCAGTTTTTACCCAAAAGGTAACTTTAACATGAAATTATTAATAAATGGGTAATATAAAGTCCTAATCAAATAATATATGGTATTATATTTAATAATTTAGTTTTTTGGTATATTTATAATAATAATGAATTTATTAGACATTAGTTCAACCTATATGAAGAAATTGAAGACTTAAGGTAAGGGTTTTCTCATCTTACTTTTATTTCTATGAGATATATGCTATATTCACAAATTATTATTATTGAGTGGTCCATATACTTCTATATGACATGTTATATCAGGAATTTACTTTATTTAATGATATTAAAGTTTCAATTTATTTTATTCTTTCACTTATATCAATATTTAAAAGTTACTCAAGTAGTAATGGGATTTCTATTCTCACTTTTACTTTTATGGGACTTATGTCATATTAACCATTCATTTTTTTGGGTTGTGTATATAGTACTCATGAAGGTATTATATGTTTATTAACAATATATTTATGTTAATTTACATATCTATTTTATTATCTTTATTTCATGGGGTTTATGGTTCAAAAGACTCCAAATTGGTAAAGTAATTTTGTCTCAACTAGACTTCTCTAAGACACATGACATGTTATGAACATATATTATTATATCAGGTGTATATAATACCCATTTATATTTTATATCATGAATCTCATTATTTTTACAAAATTTTAATCATCATGTAATGTTATTCTTTCATGGGGTTTATGATTCAATGTTACCCAATGAGTAATAGTTTATTTCTATAATCTCATCATTTATCAGGATTTTTTTCTGTTATGCATACATTGATGAAATATTATGATTCATATCTCGTGAAATCACATTAATTTTATTCTATTTTGGTTATTCATTATGTCATCAAGTAATTATTCCATTTTTACACTTTTTTAATTAAGATAATTAATAATGTATTTTTACGAAAATATGACCTTATTTATCTCTTTGACCGGAAATCATTTTTATTCAAAAACCATGTTTTCTAATAAAAATTCTATTAAATGATATTTTAAACTAATTTTAAATTAAATTTATTTTGAAAATATTTAATTTTTTCAAAAAAAAATTAAATTATTTCCAAATATTTATTTCTATTTTTTTCAAAAGTTATTTTTAAATAAAAGGATTTTAATGATTTCAAATATTATTTTATAAGTTATAAAAAAAATTAATCAAAAATGGTTTTCAAAATGTGTTATATTCTAAAGGGGTTTTCTATGTGAAAATTATATTTTACTGAAGAAATGTTTTAATTTTTTTTAATGCTTAATTCATATGTTTTCAATGTTGTTTTCAAAGAAAAATATTTTGTAATTGTTTTATGTTTTATAAATTTATTTTCAATGCAATATTATTTTCCCTAAAGAAATTTTCCATCTAATCTTTCAAAATCCTTCTCCATCTATGATGGTATCATTTTATATAGTTTATGATTTACTAGGGATATGATCCAAGGACTCCATTCATATTATTTCTTTGAATGGTTTATAATTAATATACAAGTTGTTTACAAAGCCTCTTTCTCTTATATTGGTTATACCATGATAAAACGCTGATGAAACTTGCTTCCTTTCATGGGTTATTCTATTATTATGAAACTTTTCTCCTTTAAAATGATTATTATATGATGAAATTTTTATGATACCCAATTCATTTTATGGGTTATGATATTATGTTTATGAAGCCCATCTCTTTTTATGGGTCATGATTTTATGAATGTTTTATTATCTTGTGTAACACATATGTATGATTTAATTATGTGATATGTGATACCAATATCTCCTCCCAATTAATTGGATAAATATTTACATATAAAGAGATAAACTAGGCTAGAATAAGGAGTGAGCTTGGTTTAGTATGATATGGATGGAATATGAATTGAACTCAGTTCAGTAATAAAAAGTGGGAAAGAGGAGTGAACTCGGTTAAGTAATATAGGGATAAAACAAGAAGTGGACTTGTTTTTTGTAATACAGGGCTGGAATGATGAGTGAACATGGTTCAATAATGAAGGGATGGAGCGAGGAGAAAACTTTTTTCAGTAATACAAGGCTAGAATGGGAAGTGAACATGGTTCATTAATATAGGGATGGAATTGGGAGTGAATTTGATTCAGTAAATAAATTTTCCTACTAAGATGGTATTAGTTTTTGAACCATGGATACTAATACAGTTTGGGGAGTGAAACCATTCCAGTAACATGTCCATGAAAATAATCCTTAACTACTATAGAAATAAACTTTATGTGTATGCCAAAATTCCATATCTTATTCCTATGTTAGGCATTCATGGATTATGATCTTGATTAACTTATGATTCATGTCTTGTTAACTCTTGATATTTATTCCATGACTCTTGATTATGATCTTTAATATTCACGGTGTGATCTTCTAATGATATGATCATGTTCTGATACCCTTATGCTCGTGTCATGCTGAAATATCTCCCTTGTTTTAGCATATTAAGAATCTTAACTTGCCCCTTTCTTATGTTTTTTTCCTAGGTTATAAAGAAATATTTTATATAGAAGTACTAAAGGGGAATATCATTATGGGATATTTTGAAGATATTTCACTAATATAAAATATTATGGTTCCATATTTCTAAATACACACCACAATTACGGTCCTTGGGAATTTACTCTTGTAAATTTATGAATAGTCATCTAAAATTATGTAATATTCAAGTATGTTAAGCCTGGGTCTCTATATTTTATCCCATGTTGGTATCATCTATCTAAAAAAACTCACTCATCATTGAGTTCCAAATCCTTATACTAGACATCCACTAGAATATTGGGTTTAAACTAATTTTATTCTTGTTAGGAATCTTATCGATGTACCTCTAGAGTCCTAATAACATAACTCCACCTATAAATTGAACTATCCAAAAAACACATGATATGATACCATTTTAAAAACTCTAGCCTTGATCGCTCAAACGATTCCTAATCATGAATCTCCATATGACCTTAGGCATGCCTCTCTATATTCCCAGTAATTTTGACCAATTTAAATGGCCTAAAAGTATCCTGGGGTTACTATGAAAAGACCCATTCTTTTTCAGACTGCATTTTTAGAAGAAAATGGGATTTTTTTTTATTTCATATGCTTATAAGGTGGTGAGATGGTCCTTTCCCCATAGAATATTATCTTAGATAATTTCTATGACAACACTATCGGTCTTGGAATAGGGTTTTTACCCTATGATCAGAGTTTGGTAGAAATTTGATCCGTTCTATTTTCGGAAAAATAATAATTATTTAATATTTATTAAATTAAATTAAATATTAATTTATTTGTGTAGGTTTTTTCATCCATAAAATTTAGATGGAGCATCTTATTGATATTTTGTCTCTATCTTTGAGTCTAGAATGGGGATTTTAGTCTAGGAAAGACATAAACTTGAGTCGGGAAACGAGGCCAGCCTAGGCCCCTTTTTCTTCTTTTTCTTTTTTTCTTTTTTTCTTTCTTTTCCTTTATTTAATTTTTTACTCCTCCTTCTCATTAACTACTCTTATGCAGTTCCTCCTACGTCGTGACATATGGGATAAGAGGGAAAAGGATAATGAGAGATAGGTAAGAGAAATGAGGTGATGTCGTGTAGCCCTCGATGTGATAGTTCATCGTGCTGCATTTATGGATGGTGAAATCAACCCAATATTCAGAGGTTACTGCCTGATGGTATCCCAATTTTAAGATTCATTTCAAAACCAATTTAAACATGTTGTTTCAACTTTTTATAGCCCTATTATTCTTGAAAACAGCCCATAGAGGCCTAATCTGTTGTTTTGGGAGTGAAAACAGGAGTTTCGGGCAATCCCAGAGTTTTCCTGTCAGGAAACCCATTTTACATGGCATGTGGTTTTGGGGAACATGATGTGTGGTCTTCCTGTTTGGGGAAGATGATGTCTTGGGTGTCAACTCCATGTACATGGGTGTACACCCTATGTACGGGTACTCAGTAATGTAGCCGAGTACTCGGGAAAGTCTACCCATGTAAGGGTACATGGCTGTGTAGGAGTACATGACCAGACCCCGTGCAAGGTAGCACACCATGTAGAAGTATATAGTCTGGTCAAGTATTTGGTTAGGCTACTTAAGGGACGCATGTTCCCATGTCGGGTACATGCAGTGTACCATCCTTGCACGCCATGTACATGGGGTGTTTACAAACCCAAGCCGATGAGGGTACACACCCATGTGGCGTGGTGGGAGTACACACTGTGTACCGAGGCTATACATCATGTACTTCTTCTTTCCAACCCTTTTAGTGGTTTTCCCTATATTTTTTCCTCAGTGTGAAAATTAGACCCTGTGAGTAGTCCATTCTGAGTAGTTTTCCACAAAGATCATGATGGAAAAACCCATGGAGAATTACGAGTACTCTTAGTGAGTTTTTTTGGGGCTTCAATCTCAATGGATAGATTCTTACTTCATTTATCCTTTCCAATCATCTTCTAGGGGAGATACATGAACTAAATGATAGGTTGGGTGTTTAGACTAGCCTAGATGAGACCTTTAATCTAATATGATCTATGAGTTATCTCATGTGATCTATGTATTTGAGGATGTTCCTCTTGTGAGACGTTACCTTCTGGTCTATGAGTTTGTGAGACCTTTTCTTCTAAGGACCCCATAAGGGATTCCTTTTATTGCATATGAATCTAGGGAGCCCCTTATTGGACCCCTTAGCTGTGTGTTTACTTGGAGGATTATAAGAAGGATTCCTCTTAGTGTTTGACTTGAGGGACCTAGCAGGCACCCGTTCCTTGTCCGACCATGAGTTGTTACATAAGGTTTGGGTAGAGATGGTGTTTGGGTGTCACCTTGAAACTATGTCGAATTGGTAATCCCATGAGGCTATGGTTTGATTGTTGAGTTGGGTGTTTGGGTCACCCTCACCAGTTTATTTATATATGAATTGGTTTTTTCTAATGTAGCAATGTTTACCAGAGGAGCTTCTTGGTTTGTGGTTGTTGATCCTGACACAAGTTGTTTTTCTTTCTGTTGGGATGCTTTAATATTCTTCATGGGATCTGTATTTCTTATTGGGATGCTTAGACGTGCTTACCTGTTATCTGAATCCTGATCCATGTTAAATCTATTATTTTAGTGATACCCAAAAGTACTACCCGGGACTTGGATTTTCATCCAAGATGAATATATGTGTATATTATAATATATATATTTTTAGGATGAACAGAGGTGCTTCCTGATATCCAACTATTGAGCCTTAAATGATATTTATTGTAAGCCTTGAGTGATACTTGGATTCTTGTAGTAGGAGTGCCTTGGAAAAACTCATATGTTGGATGATGTATGATGAGGATGATTACACTCTCCTCGATTTTGGATATGGAGACCCATGACTCATGGTGGATTACAAACTCCTGAGTGGTGGGGATGATTACGATCTACATGGCCTTTTATCAGAATGATTACTCTCTTATGCATTAGTTACGAGACTCAAGGGGTGTAGAATGATGATTCACTGGTGAGTTCTCTCTTTACATGGGCATGATGACCCAATACTTGTGGTATATTTTTCACTCTCGAGTGGTGGGGATGATTAAAACCTCCTCAACATTTGATCAGAATGATTACGCTCTTCTGTATCAGTTACAATACTCAAAGTGTGTAGCATGGTGTCTCATTGATGATTTCTCTCTTTAAAGATCGCCTAAGGTTAATCCCCTTAGGTATTATCTGTGTTCCAAAGTTCATTAACACCTATGAACAAAGATTAAGGTATAAGACATCGGAGTAGATTAATAGGCCTAGGCCGTATGATGACTAACTTAGTGACCTTTTACATGATGTCCGGATGTACTCCCCAGAATCTTTCTTTACATGATTGATTGTCTATATATTGTATCCTTCTTTACAGGATTTACATTAAGTATATGGTATCCTCGTTAGTGATTGGAGGTGATTATGGGTGAACCCAGGTGTAGTATGAGAATTCCCCTTGGTGATATAGCTTGATCAGAGATATAATTACATCGTTAGCTAAAGAAAGTACATTTCGATGGGATTATAGACCCAAAGATAATATTAATGATACATGGCTTGAGTGGCATGATTTCTATATCAATTACCTTACACCGTATGTCTAGGATATCAAGATTACATACCTAAATATTGACTTTTGGTGTGGTTTCATGTTATTTGTTTCACTCATGCATTAATTTCATATCTATGTATGTACCTATAGGTATGTAACTATACATGAATACTTCTATAGATATGGACATCCATTGTTGAACATTCCAAGTTGAAAATAATTATGGACCATGGGTTCGACTGTGGTTTCACGTTGGGTTTTACTTTCTATTTTTGGTGTCTTAGTGAGGCTTAGAAGTTTCCTTGTTCATACACTTATAGAAGCACAATTACAGGTTTCTTGTTGGGGTGGCCTGCTGAGATTCTTTCTCACCCCTATTCATCCACCTCGGTGTACGTAAAGACCTTATTCCTTCTTTTCTGGTTGAGAATAGGTTCCATGGTGGATAGGACTGAGGCCCAGAGTTTCGTGATCGAGTGGATCTACTCATGTGCTTCTTCTTATCGGGTTGGTGTACTTTGATAGTGTCTGGAGATCAGGTATGTGGTTAAGTTCAGAATTAGTAGTTGTGCCCTGTACATTTACTTCTGCTTCTTTTTTGAACTCTTGTATCTGTATGGTTGGACCATTGGGTGACCTGTGTTGTATATTATGGCATAGCTATTCAGGATTTTACAACATTTCTTTTATTATTACAACATGTTTTATTTAGTTGTTTACTTCTTTTTCACTTTGTTTAATTTCCATCGTGTATGATACTTAACTATTTTTCTATTGTTTATTACTCTAATACGACATCATAGTCTCTCCACTATCACACCCTAGGCCCTCACTGCTAGTCAGAAGCCTTTAGCATACGGGGAGGCACACTTGAGGCCTTGTAACCCACCATCTTGGACAACCAGTTTAGTGGCATCTGGGTTGGGATGTTACAATGTGGTATCAGAGGTGTTTTATTTTCTTAGTATTTACTATTGGGGTTATGGTATAAAATATTGTTTGGAATTTTTTGGAACATGTGATGGATATCATACTGGTGCATCAAGAACACTTGTTTTGGTAGGAAGTCTGGGTTTCCAAGGGTTTAAGATTTTGTTTCTGATCTGTGATGTTACAGTTGTATATGGTTTTCACCTTGAGTGATGCACATGTTGTGTGTAGGTGTTTTGATTTACTATATATCTCTGTCTCTTGTCCATTAGTAAGAGGTTATAAATGGATTTTGATTATTGGATAACAAAGGAAAGATGTGTCTCATGCATCGTACCAGGCATGTAGGATTCACAGCATATAGGCCTACTGGTGTGTATTTTTACTAACGACTGAGAACTTTGGGTCTTCTTACACATATTTTTAATTTGATGGAATGTTATGTGGATAAACATTGAGGCATTTTTCTAAGAGGATGACAACTAAGTCCTCATGCACATCCTATGCAGTGACCCTAGTAGCTCAATATGGAATGTGATCCCATTTTGTTTAACTCCTTATTGGGTGTTGTTTCTCATGTTTATGGTTATCTATTCGGATAACTGAGTGCGATGTCGATAGATACCAAGGATTTTCTTGTGAACTAGACCTCCTTGGGGTATTTCCATATACAGATACACGATGAGTGTCAGTTCATATTTTCTCTTCTACATTGGTTGTGACCTCCAGGGAACAGTTACTTCTGGGGATGCGTAGAGAGGATCACGACCCTATTAGGCTATGTTTTAGGTTTTTTCATCTGTGGTCTTTATGATCATTAATTTTTTTGAGAGGTTAGATATTTTGGTCTAGGTGGTTGAACTATGTGACCTTGTTATGATACTTTGTATAGGTCCAGTTGGGAGACTTGTAGATCCTTCATTTAAACTCAGACCCTTGTAGGATGATGTTTGTTTTGTTTTAGGGTATCCTACTTGAAAGGTTAGCCTATGTTTTCCAATTCCTTTTTTGGCAGTGATCTTGGTTTTATGCTCGTTTTTCAATCGAGTCAAGGTAGGTGCTTGATTTTTTCGTTACACATGTTGGTTCCTTCATCTTTTAACAAATCACCTAGAATGTTTATTTTTCAAGGTTGGATTCGATGGGAAAGATTGTTTGGGGGTTGGGCCTTGTCAACCAGTTTTTTCGCTACTAATAATTTAGTCCAAGCATGGGTAAATTCTTGTGACTGGAATGATTCCATGTTTACAGGTTGGGTGATAAAGACATGTGATGGTTGTGTATGGTATCATTTGAATCTAAATAGGTGAGTTCTCAGGTATAAAATGAGATGATGTGTTTTGAGACTTTTCATGGGTTTGGACCCTGGAATTTATGTTGTGTTTTCCCTCTAGGGTAGAGGTGACGTCATAAATTGTTAGTTTACCATGAGACAGTTGACCTACGATAGAATCTTGGTCTGGTTTTGATAGGATGGTGAGTGTGGCTTGGAGGGAGATGGACATAACTTTGGTGAAATCTTAATTTACTTCTGTTAGATATGGTTATTCTCCACCTTGACTTCATCTTGAGTATGTTGAGAGTCCTTCATCCCTACATTGAGATTCTTTTTTTTTCTTAATGTTCTTCCCTATTGAAGAAAGAACCTTTTGTGGTTGTGATCTAAGAGCGATGTAAGGTAATTAATATGGTGGGGAGTACACCAGTTGCTATTTAAGGGAGGTGACCCTCATTTTCAGTTGAAATTTGAAATTTTTCTTGAGTTATTGTGCTTGGTATTTGGTTTTTTCAAAGAGGATTAGAAGGGTATTTTTACGGTGGGGAGTACCAGAACAGTGGAAGTTAAACATCTTCTACATATAAGGCTGTTATTAACACTATACGGTTGGTCGTTGGATAGTCCAAACAACTTGGTTATACAAATTCTCGGGTTGAGGGCATGGCTGATGGTCCTTTCACAAGGATTCTCAGGGATGAAAAGGTTTTTGGTGGGAAGTTTGTAAGCACCCATTCTTTTCCAGACTGCATTTTTTAGTATAAATTTGAATTTATACATTTAGATACTCATAAGAGGGGTTAAATGGTAATTCCCCTAGTAGATGATCTTGTAAAATTTCTATGACCACTTCATTGGTCCCAAAATAGGGTGTTTACCCTAGGACAGGAGTTTGGAGGAAATATGAGCCATTCTAATTTTGGTGGAATAATTAATATTTAATATTTATTAAGTTAAATTAAATATTAGTTTATTCACATAGGTTTATTCAGACATATCTTTTAAATAGAGTATTGGATTGAGATTCCATCTCTGTGATGGAGTCTAGAATGAATATTTTAGCCTAGGAAAGTCATAAAATTGAGTGAGGCATCAGGGCTGTCCCAAGCCCCTTTTTCTTCTTTAAATTTTCTTTTTTCTTCTCTTTAGTTTCCTTTCTTTTATTTTTTCCCTCCTCCTTCTCGTGAATGCCTCCTATGTAGCTCCTCCTATTTAGTGACCTAAGGGAAAAGAGGGAAAGGTAGAAACAAATATAGAGGTATGGAAAATGAGGTGTCATTGTAAATCCCTCAACACACTGGTTCATCGTGTGGCATCTATGGATGTTAAAATCAACCCAAGCTTATGTGTTTCCACTTGAAGGTATTTTTTTCTTAGGATTCACCGTAAATCCCCTTTAAACGCATTTTTTCAACTTTTTATAGTTGTATTATAATTTCGAACAACTCCAAGAGGCCTAATCTATTTTTTGGGGGGCGAAAATGGAGGTTTTGGGTTATCTGAGGGTTTTCCCATTGGGAAACCCAGTTTACACGGTGCGGGGTTCAGGGGAGAACACTATCTGTTCTTCCTATTCATGGATGATAAAGTCTTGAGAGTACATTCCTTGTACATGGGTGTACACATCGTGTACTGCTACTCAACCATGTATCCGAGTACTCAGGCATGTCTACCCATGTAAGGGTACACAGCTATGTATGACTACACAACTAGAGCCCATACAGTGTAGAACACCAGGTAGAAGTAGATGGTCTGGCCAAGTATTTAGCCAGACCAATTTAGGGACATAGGAATGTACCCCGTGTTGGGTACACACCTTGTACCCTATATTCAAGTCATGTACCTGGTGTGTTTACATGACCAGATCATCGAGGGTACCGGCCCATGTGAAGTGGTGGGGTACATGTCAGGTTCCCAGGATAAATAATATGTACTTCCCCTTTCCAACCCTTTGAGGGTTCTTTCATGTATGTTTTCTTGTTGTTTGGAATAGGAATAGTGAGTTTTACATTCTAATTAGTTTTACACATAGATCATGATGGTGAAACCCATAGAGAATTCTAAGGACTCCTAGTGGTTGTTTTGGGGATTCTATCTAAATGGATAAGTTCTTCCTCTAGTTATTATTTCCAATCTTCTTCTGAGGTAGATACATGAATATAAATGATAGGTTGGGTGTTTGGACCAACCTAGTTGAGACCTTTTATATGAGATGAGATTTGAGCTATATCCCATGATATATGATTTTGAGGACGTTCCCTTGTGAGATGTAACCTTATGGCCTGTGATGTAGTAAGACCCGTTGATTCTAAGGATCTCGAGAGGGATGCCTTTTCTTACATGTCGATCTAGGGATCCCCTTGTAGGACCCCTTACCTGTGTGTTTACCAAGAGGATCCTGAGTAAGATTCCTCTTAGCATTTTACAGGAGGGACCTAGTGGGTTCTCATTGCTTGATCGAACCTAAGTTTGTTATGTTGATTGTGGGTAGAGATGGTGTTTGGGTGTCACCTAGAACCTGTGTCAAACTAGTAATCTCATGAGGTTCTGGCTGGAGTGTTGGGTTCGGTGTTCGGGCCACCCTCCCCGCATTTTTTATATCTGAATTGGTTTTGCTGATGTAGTAGTGTTTATAAGAGATTATTCCCGGTGTGTGGTTTTTGATCCAGATGCGAGGCATTTTCCTTTCTATTAAGATTCCTAGATGTTCTTCCTGGGATCTGTATTGCTTATTAATATTCTCAAACATGCTTAACTGGTATCCAGCTCCTGAGCCATGTTATATATGATATTTTACTAAAATCCAGAAGTACTACCCGGGACATGGATGTTGAGGCAGGATGTATATATGTATATATTATAATATATATTTTGTTGGGATGATCATAGGTTCTTCCAACTATCCGGTTGTTGAGCCTTACATGATGTTTATAGTAGGCCTTGAGTGATACTCGGATTCCTGTAGTAGGAATGCCTTGGACAGACTCATAGGCTAGATGATTTATGATGAAGATGATTATGCTTCTACTCAATTTTTGGCATGGTGACCCAAGACTTGTGGTAGATTATTCACTCTTGAGTGGTGAGGATTATTACGATCTCCTCAACCATTGATCAGAATGATAACACTCTTCTTCATCAATTACAAGACTTGATGGGTGTAGCATGATGACTCACCAGTGAGTTATCTCTTTATACGAGCATGATGACCCAATACTTATGGTATATTATGCACTCTCAAGTGGTGGGGTTTATTACGATCTCCATGTCCTTTGATAAGAATTATTATTCCATTATGTATCAGTTATCATACTCAAGGGGTGTATTATGGAGTCTCATTGATGAGTTCCCTCTTTACAGATCACCTAAGGGTAAGCCCCTTAAAAATTATCCTAGTTCTGAATGTCATGAATGCCTACAGACTGAGACCTAGGGATCATACATTGGACTGGATTTACTGGCCTGGGCTGCATGACTACTAACTTTGTGACCTTTTATAGGATGTCCAGATATACTCTCCAGAATCCTTCTTTACAGGATTCACCGTTAGTATATGGTATCCTTCTTTATAGGATTGAACGTCAGTATATGGTATCCTTGTTAGAGATTTGGGGTTAGTACGGGAGAGCCTTGGTGTAAAAAAAGCATCCCGCAGTGGTGACATAGCTTGGATAGAGATATAATTTTGGCTTTGGTCAAAGAATGTACATGTCGATGGGATTATGGGCCCCGAGATCGAATTAAAGATACCTGACTTGAGTCGCATGGAATCTGGCTCAATTCCCTTGCACTAGATGTTTAGGTGATCAGGATTATGGACCCAAGAATGGACTTCTAATGTGGTTTCATGTTATTTGTTTCACATACGCATGAATTTATTATCTATGTATGTATGTATATGTATGGTACTATACGTACATATGCCTATAGATATGGACATACATGGAAGAACTTGCCTAGTTGACTGGGATTACAGACCCTGGGTTTGACAGTGGTTTCACATTGGGTTTTACATTCTTTTAGTTATGTCTCAATGAGGCTGAGAAATTTCTTTTATCATACACCTATAGTAGCATTGTTACATGTTTCTTATTGTGGTGGCCTACTAAGATTCTTTCTAACCCCTGCACATGTACCTCAGTGTATGTGTATAACTTATGTTTTCTTTTTAGGTTGAGCATGAGTTGCATGATGGATAGGGATGAGGCCCATCATTTCCTGATCAAGTGGTGTTTCTCGTGTGGTTCTTCTGATTAGGATGGTGCAATTTGACAGTATCTGAAGATTGGGTACCTGGTTCGGCTCAGAGTCAGTAGTTGAGCCCTGTAAATTTAATTTCAGTTCTTTTTGTACTATTGTATCTTCATGATAATCCCATTGGATGAACATTTTTTATTGTATGGCATAATTGTTTTTGATTTTATAGAATTTCATTTATTATTAAAACATATTCTATTTAGTTATTTACTACTTCTGTACTCTTTATTCTTTCTGATATGTATGATACTTAGATATTTTTATGTTGTTTCATACTCTGATATGAGGGCATAGTCCCTCCACAATCAAACCCTAGTACCTCACTACTAGTCGGTAGCCTCTAAAGTATGAGGAGGTGTGCTTGAGGCCTTATTAACCACCAGCTCAGAGCATCAGTTTAGTGGAATCTGGGTCGGGACATTACATACTATTCCCTCAAAATTAATTCAATTCCTTCGTGTATGATTCTGGTGAAAACTTTTCATGACCTGTTCATATTGAGGAAAAACCCAAAGCCAACATACATAAACATTGATCTAATAAGGCCTTTATGGTTTATTATAATAGATTAGTTAACATTGTATATGATTACTCAGAACATAATAAGATAATATATCATTTATATGTTGTATACTAAACTTAATTATATAAATAAAATAGTGTCTCATTGGGAGGTACATATACAAAATAATTACTGGAAAGAAAATAAATTTATCACAAGCCATACTCACGTGGTTTTCCTTAACAAGTCCTCAAAATCCATTACATGTTAGACTAGAATTGTGTTTCCATCCCCAAGAGACATTTTCACTTGAAATTAATCATAAATATCTACCCATGTACATTGAAACCCATGTTGATTATGTGGGTAGGGGTGAGTCTAATGACCCAATAGGACTCCTTTGATCTTCCAAACATAATTAGTGTTGATGTGATCAAGTGAATTTTTAGAAAATAAATATAAGGAGTGAATGTTGTTCTCTTAACCCCCCCCCCCCCACATGGAAACAAAACATAATGTTCACATGAAAACAAACGCATGAGGTCATCATGGGTTAACCAGGCTAGCACAACACCAGAACCCACCTACTTTATCCAATGATGGTAAAATTTCTATCATTGTCCCATCATAAAAAAACCTATTTCGTATTTTCATATCAATATATATTACGGATAATGAAGGAAATTCATTATATATAACAAGAAATTTTGGGATGGAATCTCAATAACCAACCCCTCACATATTCCAACCCATACCCTCTAGGAAAGGCCTTGTGTCCATGTCTGATATGCATTAGTCAACATCCCATGGGGTTTGATAATGACATATCAATAGCCAATCACTCATACATGCCAAATCAACACCCCCCTGAGAAGTGAGAAGTGTTATGGGGAGGGAATCACAATATTTTCCCACCCATATGAGTTGAACCACACCAACATGAGGTAGGACCAATGTATAAATTCATATCTTGCTCATAAAATAAGTTATACTAGGATGGTATCTCAACTAAAAAATATATATCATGTGGGTTGAACTTTCCACTCGGTGTAAAGTCTAAAAATAGAATCTTATACCTATATACTCTCAGTAATGGTGTATAATGGACTGAGATTTTTATGAATAATATTATATCTATTATTATGCATATTCAATGAATAACCATATGATCCACAATATAATTGTAAAGATTTATAGTCTTTGTAGATTAGATATAAAATATTCTAATTTTATTAAATATCTTCAATATCACTCATAATGATTTTCCCTCATGGTACTCTCCATATGCATACTATGATAAAAAATCATCATAACCTAAAAAAAAGACACATAAAAAAGGGTGAACTCAGAGGCTAGGTAAGGGTAAACATGGAAATATTAATTAATGATCATATGAAAGCATAAGATAATCGTAGGCTCAAGAGATCTTAAAATTAACTTACAAAGTCTATAAATAATCTCACAAAGATCATAAACATGAGTTTTGGCCTAAAACATTAGAATTTAAAAATACTTGATTCATAAGAATGATATTTCATCATTACTCAATAATGAACCGTAATTACATTTCATAATCCTATGTGGAATGATCATAAGTATAGTAATCATTTTTATATCAAGGATAACTACCAAAATCATCAAATAAGTATAAACACCTGTTTCCCCTTGTAGATCAAGCAAATAAACTTGTTTCCCATAATAGATCAAGCACTTCAACTTGTTTCTAATAACTAATCGATCACTTCTACTTATTTCCCATAACAGATCAATTACTTTCACTTGTTCCTCATAACAGATAAAGCACATAGACTTATTTCTCATAACTATCTCATTAGATATTTACCCATGTATTGGAAGGAGATATAGGTCCCAACAATCACATAATTAAAATCATATATATGTGTTCCATTATATAAAACATTAATTATATCAAAACATGTCAATGAAATGTTTTTCATAATAATGTCATCTTATCTTAACCCATTAGAATGAAATTGGTTTTATAAATATTCCATCTTTTCATCATAAACATAAATTATCCATAAAAAGGAATAATTACGGTATCCATGGATGATATCCCCAGAAAAACTTAAGTATCCTCAAAGGATTTCATTGTATATAGAAATTATTTAGAAATAATAATTTCAATAATTGTGGAGAAAAATAACTTTTCTATTTTAAAATCAATTCTATTTTTTAAAATATGTGAACTTATAAATGGAAGAATTTTATTTGAAAATAAACTTGTAATAATATTAAAAAATATTTAAGGAATTAAAGTGTCATAATGGAAATAAAATAAACTCTTTACATACAAGTAAAATACATTCCTTCAATATTTTTTTGGAAAATTCACAAATTTCCTTGTTTGGAAAATGAAGAAAAAAATATTCCTTTCAAACCATTTTGTAATAGAGTAAAAAATGGTTAAAATGATTTTAAACAATTGTTGGAGAATACTAAAAAACATATTATTTGAAAATAATTGAAAACATGGAAATTGATGAGAAATATTCTCTATATTATATTTAAACATAAGCAATCTCAAATAATGATGAGATTATGAAATTAACCTTTTCCAACTGGGATTCATTTGAATCATAAGCCCCATAAAATAAATAACCAAAGATAGATTTTTAAATCCCCATAAAATTTATAATAAGAATCATAAAATAAATTCATGGGAAGTATATACACCATAAAAAGTAAAAAGTAGTGTATATGGCATGTGTCTCATAGAAATAAATGTGATACAAAAATCTCATCCCTTAAGTCCTGCATTTCATTATTCACATTCAAACCTCCTCTTTTTTGAAACGCCTTTGTTATATCTCCTCTAAATGGTTTTAAGTTTGGTATTTTGGTAAGACCAAAACCTATAGAATGTGTCCAGGGAAGTTTAGAATATAATTTGGTAATGTATGGTCATGTTAGATATCTCAATGTGGTGTAAGGAATTGAATGATGAGGCTTCCTTTTATAATTGAGTTGAGGGGTACTTTTGGAATTTCATAAAAAAATAAAATATGACTATTCTACATACAAGTACTTATAAATGGTAATTAATTCGAACCTATTGTATGATATGGTTTAAATATCATCAAACAATAAAATTTGAGAGGTTTAAGTGTTATTTTAATCCTTATATTTTTCTTTAACACCTTAATTATCCAATTTTATAATTTATCATGGTAGTGTATCCTTCTCTCATAAATGGTTATAATTTTCTATATAAGGTAAATATTGACACATAAATGAATAAGGGGTTACATTTTAGACGAAAAAATATCTCTTTATTCCTTATTTAATATATTTTTTTACTTTTAAATAATTTAATTGAACTTTATTTTCATAAAATATTATTTACATTTTTAACACTATTCAATACATTTGGATTAATAACATCGAGAAAATTGTTATAATTTGAAAAAATTATTTTAAAATATCCCCAACATTTCATGTTCATCTATAATTTTTTTATCACCTTAACTATATAAAATTATATAACATTTAATATTTTAAATATTTTATTTTTCCATTAATAGAGTAATCACTATATCAGTGTTGGGTAAGTATTTAAGGTAATGATTTAATTACTAAAAATTATAAATAAATAACCATCAAGAATATAATTTCATCAGGCACAAAATTTCTATTAATATTCATTCGTAACTAATTTTTGTCCCAATGTGAAAATGATATTTAAAACTAAGAGTGTCACATTTTGTCAATTCCTTTAGTTTAAATAATATATAAGTCATTTTCATGAAAACATTTCCATTACAAACTCAATTTAGAGATTATGTATATAAGTTTATAATTTCTTTCATACAATAATAATTACGTTTAATAATTATGGCATTATCAATTAGTTTTAACAATGATTTACCTGATTTACCCTTTATCGAGGTGATAAATTTTGCCATAGTTACTATTATTTTTGACCAAAAATAAATGTGGGAAATTTAAAAATTATGAAACTTATGATTCTAAATCTGGAATAATTTTTTAAAGATTCAATTTCTATAAGTGAAAAAATATACTTTTAATATATATTCCTAAAACTCAATTAAAATAGTATTTAGAAAAAAAAATTAAGCCCTAAAATGTACTTATACCAAAATAATTTATAATGATGATTCCAATTAATTTTATAATATTATATATAATTAAATAATATTTATGTTAAATTTATATTAACTTAAAAATATAATGATACTTTATATGAAAATAAAATCAAAGTTTTATGAAAATCGGTATTTTCTACTATTGAGTAGAAAATCAATATTTTTAGAAAAATAAAAAAATCACACAAATATAATTTTGATATATTTTTTCATAAATTTAATTTATTTTATGAAATATATTTTATAAAATTTCCAAAAAAATAGTTATAATTTTTTCTCACAAAAACAAATAAAAATCATTTTTGAAGAAAACATATTTTTGAAGAATAAAATGAATTTACTAAAAATTGAGTGATTAATTACGAAAAAAATTATTGAGTAATTTTTTTTATATAAATCATAAATTAATTAATCTTATTCATAAACAGAAATTTTATAGCTAGGTGATAACATTAAATAATAATATTTTATAAAGCATATCGTGGTTCGCTTAAACTCACAGTTGCGTGTAACTCAAGCTATCAATGAAGTTAAATATATTTGAAAGAAACATTTCATAAAATATCAAGGGGTTATATTGTCCTCCATTTAATAAATTACATCCTCAACATTCTCGTTTAGTAGTCAATGGTTTTTCATTTGAAAATTTATTTTTGAAAACCTACACCCTAACAAGAGTTAATAAAACATACTCTTTATAACATCTCATTATTTTTTATGTGATTTGACCCATTTACTTGAGTAACCAATGATTGGATATCTTTTTAGATTATTTTCAAAAATTTAATGGATCATTTATTATGGTTTATAGACCTTTTCATGGTTTGTGAATAGTTTGTGCATGGTTAACCAAAGTGTGCAACATGTCCTACAAGGTTTGCACATGCTTAAATAAAGTGTGCAACTTGTTTCATGGTTTACACATGGTTTGGACATGGTTAAACTAAGTATGAATCCTGGTCTCATGGTTTTTGTATGGTTTAACTATGTGTGGAACATAAGTGTGCAATGTTGTGTGGTAAAGGTGAATGGTTAGTACAGACTGTGCGACTTGGCCTAGTAAACCATGCATGTGATAAAAAAAGTTACAAAAACTGTAATTAAAATCCCAAAACCCCCTAAATGACCCAAAACTCCTCTCAATTGATCATAATCATATCCTTAGGGTTTTGTGATCTCTTTAGAGACATTTGTTTCTCCTAAAAAATCATCTCTTGACAGATCGGAATACTAATCGAAGTAGAGATCTACTCATTCAATGAGTTCTTTCCTTCTTAATCTTGGATTTGTCTTATCCTCTTTATTCCTTCTTCCAAAAGTTCATGAAATCTTTGAGTTTTGATTGATCTTGATTGATTGATGTGGAATAGAAGATCTAGGATCTCCCCTCTCTTCATTTGAGATCTATATTCTTAGATCTTGTGATCTCTATCGAAGATGACACAACTCAGATTCATTACAGTTGGATTCCTTATTTTCTAAGTAGGTATTTCAATGATTTTCCTTCATTTTTAAGTAATTGTTTCTTGATAAATTCGTATATTTGACATTCTTAATTTCTAGTACTTATTTTATGCAATTTTTCCTTGAAATTCCTCATAAAATCTTCTTTGACTATTTTCCCAGGGAATTGAATATGGAATTAATTAAATGTATATAATCTTGATATTTATAACACTTTTATGATTTTTTTTGATTCCGTGTTTGTTTGGATTTATTTACAATGAAATTTTAAAGGATTGTTTGGTAAAATTGAGGTCTTTGGTCAAGGTTTTGATTTATTAAATGAACATCCTTGATTCTAATTAAATGAAATAAACTATTCAATGTTTTCTAAATGGTTTAAAATGCATGAATTTATTAAATGACTAAGAACCCCCTTTGAATGATTTTACCCTTGTTTATGTAACTCTTTTAAATAAATGATTTATCTATATTGAAATAGGTTGTAATCCAATACTTGGGAATGTATTCAAATTGTTTTAAAAAAATTAATACTTATTTTGAATGAATTATTGTATCTTTGAAATAAATGTTTTTTAAGGTGAAAAGAGTCACATAATGATATGCTTTTTATTAGTGAGTGATTTGGTCCTAGCCTGGTCCAACACACCTTGTGTCTATAATGGATATTGGTTCTTCTTTTCAAATGGTCAGATGATTCATTCATGAACCATGACTCAATGACTATAGTTCTTTGGTTGGGACACCAAAAGGTAGTTTGTATGAGTGGGTTTGGGAAGATAATCCAGTTGAAGGAGGTGGATGGGTCAGGTCTTATTGACAATGTTATTATGCTTGTGTATGATGGAAGTTTTAAGGAGTATATTTATGGGGATAGGTATTTTTTATCATCTCTGAAGGTGTCATACTCTGAGGAGATATATCCAAGGGTGGTGGATGTATTTGGGAGTCTGAAATAGTATTTGGTGAATCAGATATTAGTTATGAAAGCTTTGGTGGGATCAAAATTGATATAGTGGTCGGGTCCTTAAGGACCATAGGTTCCTGGAATTTTTCTTTTTATGGTAGCCACCTTCAGGGAAGCTGAGCCAATTGGAAATGAATTTAACTCTACGATGGGGTATATAATGATTAATATAGAAAAATCAGACTCTAATAACAAGGGTTTGAAGTTATCTTATGGTTTATAGTAGTAGGTTCATATTCCATCTTTTCGAAAAGGAACAAGTGTCTAAAGGGGTGAGTGCATTGAGTTCCATGAACCTAAATAATATCATCCCAAAGGCCCCATCATACTTGGAAACTGTGGTCATTGGATTTTCCTCACCACAAGTGGAAAATCAATTCATGTAACCTCTTATGTTAATTTTGGATGGGTGAAGTCACTCAGCCGTTCGAGCCTTATCAGGGAAGCTCTAATGATAAATTTGGATAATCACTTTGAAGGTCTGTTTTTCCAAGAACTGACACAAATCCTATCTGATGTAGAATTAGGTGATGATAGTTTCGTCCAACTCTCAGTTGACAATTTAGAGGGAATGAAATTAAAATGACTTCACGGCCCAATAATAAATAAAGGGAAAAGGGAAACTAAGACTCATGAAGTTTCATTAATTCGAAGGGGAAAATCTAAAGAGAGAAAAGACTATTCATTCTTTCCCAAATTCATGGAAACAAGGTTGCAAAAATTAGTGAGTCCAATAAGGAATTTGAATGAAAAAATATTGTGAAGGGACAATTAAATAAGAAGGTAATTAATGTGCAAGGGGAAAACCTTAGAGAGGAGTATGGAGATCCTACGGGACAAGATATGACTGCTGAAAAGATGGAAGTTACACCTCAGAAAGATTGGACTATTGATAAAAGATCATTGAAAAATAAAATCTCTGAAAATGAAAAATACTTGGGGAACATTCTCCACTCTATGGAATATTTACAAGAAGGATTTTTCCAAATCAAGTTTACAAAGGATGAGGTGGAGAAAATTATGAGAGACGATCCAAGTTGATCTAGATGAGGAGAAAAGGATGTGGATTTACAAATACGACCACATTTTAACATGATGGTTCAATGAAATGAAGATAAATGTTGAATAATATATCCATACATGGGACAATATGGGTAACCACTCTGATGATCTTTGTCACAAAGTTAAATTCACTTCACTGGGGGGGATATATAAGGTGTCTTATTCCAATACTTTAAGAATCATCTTTACTGATTTTGTGTCTTCCTTCTGTATTTCATGAATTTGTGGTTTGATCTTGTATGGTTTCCCTCCTTTTAATTAAAATTGTTTTTGAAATAAAAAATTTAATTTTTCAGTCAATGATTTTTTTAAATGAATGTTTATCATTATTGTGATGAATTGTGAAAGGAAGTGGGAATTGTTACCCTTTTTAATATTGAATTGTATAAAAGGTTTTTAATTGAAATTGATGTAACACCCCAAGCTTCCTCAGTATGTTTCCTTTCGAATAATGCAATGACGTGCATTATACGCAACTTCGAGATTTTAACACACCACAACCAATCAAACTAGCCGTTATGAATAGTAATACCTACTTTTTGAAATTATATATATTTTATATTTCAAAATGGACTTCATTTTTGGATTCGGAATATCGAATTTAGCCTAAGGTGAAATTTTGGTACTTTTCGGATAACTTTCATATTTTGATGAATAGTGAAAATTACTAAATTTTAATTAAAAACAACTTTTTTAATCAAAATAATTAATAGTGATAAATTGTGAATTTGAGTGGTTTTAAAGTATATTTAGAATATATTTTTACCATTTAATATAATGTTGGTCATTGGACATAATTTTACAATTAAACCGAACATAAACAAGTGTCAATCTTTTGATAGTTATTATCTCCTAAAAACACGCTTTTTGTTTTGACAGCGGGAATTAATTTTAAATTAATTTCTGCCACTTCTGTGTTTTGAATTTAGAAAAATGGATTCCATATTTGGAATCAGGATGTCCAAATTGTGTAAATAGGTAACTTTTATTTTTAGACATTTTGAATAATTACTGCGGTAAATATTTTATTTACCATGGTTAAGGGTAAATCCGGTAAATAAGGGTTAAAAAAAATAATATTATAATAATACTAAATTACCCTAAAATGTGTCTTAACCCTATTGGTTGATACATGGTCGACCATGGGCATCTTTGGGTCAATTTTGGGACCCCATGGATCCACTTGTAAGTGATAATGACACTTTATATTAATTAAGTTAAAATGAATACAAAATGACACAAGCATATATCTTTTAGCAAAACAATTGTTACATAGGGTTATATATGCTGGATTTTAGATTATAAATATTCATTAGAAAGATAAAAAGATTTCCTACATAATTATATTTTATTTATAATTTTTTTACATTAAATAAGTTATTTTATTTATGACACAATGATGATGTAGTAATTACTAAAATAGTAAAAAATTAACATAATTGATATTATAAATACCCAAATAATTTTAATATGAAACTTTTAATGAATTAAACAAATTTTCTAGGATAATATGATATATTAGGATTGATTTATTTGACTTTTTTCGAAGTAATCAATCTGTTATGAGTTTCACAAAAATCAACTAGTGAATAGTGTCAAAATTGACATAAAAGAGTTCTTAAAACAAATATTATATTATTAATTGATATTAAATTCCTAAAAATCTAAGGTTCGGCCAAGAGACTTATATTATGATAGGTTAATCATTAATGGACCACTTGGGGGTCTTTTGGATGTATATAGTAAGTTTATTAACCATATTATATAAAAATACAAAGAGACATTGTAAAAGTGAAACTAATTAACTTAGAGTTAATACTTAAAGATAAGGTTACTATAAGTACCCAAACCTGTCTAAATTCTATTGGATGAGTTGTTTTCGACCTATCCCCACCTCAACCTTTTAATAGTCAACTTTGGAGCCATTGGAAACCGAATATGAATTTATTATAAATTAATATTTCTAGCTTTTCCAAAGGTGCCCCTCACCCCTCTTATAAAAGGGCACTCCTCCTTCTCATTTCCTCACACCTATCAAGCCACTTGGCTCGTCCAAACTCTGCCCAACTAAGCTCCCCACATCCCTCTCCTCCTCCTTGAAGCTTCCCCTTAGGCAGAAAGCATTTCAACAAGTCCTTTGGTTCCAACCAAAGTGAGTTACCTAAATTAAAGGTAACGATTTCTCTTAAATTATTTTCATTTATTTTGCTTCTTCAACCCCCAAACTCTTTTTATTTCCCTTCTTTTGTAACAACACCAGTATCCTCAATATACTAGGATGTTGTTATAAGAAGTATTCAAACTACACATACACACAACTCCATCTAATGGATGATGAACATAATGTTTCTGTGGATGGCAAACTAACGCCTCACGAAACGATGATTGTTCAAAAACATCTTACCGCCTCTCATGGTGGCCATTATGATGGCACTGTAATTAAATATGATATTAATGATATATATTTTATATATAAGCTTCTGTAATTCCATTTTATTTCATACCATTATGCGTTTCATGTCGTATATACATACGATAATTTCATTTGAGGAAGTGCGGACTACCGCCCCCTTAAAATGATATGACTCGTTCATACCACACATGGAACGTATAAAGGATGGTGTTAATGAACTTAAGTAACATATATAAAATATTATATTATACTGGAATAGTAATATACCTATGTATCATTTGGATTCGATTCTTTTAAAATAAAAAATTAAAAAATTAAATGGAAGTAGCGTTCGTGCGTACGTACGGACTACCGTCTCCACGAACGCGATGAGATTCATTATCCATCGTATCCATTAAAGTATAATTATCATTTAATGATTTGAAAATGATGTTTAAGGACTTGATATAATTCTGGATATTAATAAGATACAACAAACATGACTTATGTAACAAAACATATAAAAGAAAATGAGTAAGTTAACACCCAAAACGGCGTTAATACTAAGATATTATTAACAAATCAATGTTAAAAGATCATATATGATATCATATTAAAGTAAATGATTCTTGTATTATTAAATAACAATTATTTCACCATTATACAGGAGGTAAACCTACCATCGACCAAGGAAAAAGTACAAAGTAAGGGATTTTCTTATCTCACTTTCAATTCCGTGAGATTTCCATTTTTCGCCACTAAACTATTGAAAGTGGTGTATTGTGTATTGCCATTTGATATATATTCATGATTCTATTTATATTCATGTTATTCTGTAAATCATTTGGTGGTTATTAACTTTTGGCCATACGACTCAGTTGATTAACGTGGTAAGGGGTTTCTTATCTCACTTTTAATTTCGTGAGATTTCCATTGATCACCACTTAATTATTGCATGTGGTGTATGTGTACTGACCATGATTGTATTCATTGTGTAATATACTTTAATTTATGGGTATTTACATCATTATGGTATGATACTTCTTTCATGGGTGTATGTTTCGTATGTTACCTAATCGATAAGGGAATTTGAGATTTCAATTCCCACTCATTTGGCTTTACGCATATTTCATTGATTATATTACCCCAAGATTATGTGTGGAATCACTATTCATTTGATTATGTCATAATTTCCACTCCCCTTCCTGTGGATATAAGTTTGATATACATAATCACTCCATTGGTAATTCTCAAGTCATTGATATGAATTTGATAAGAGTCATTTTAACTCATTCTCCATTTGTTGAGTTAAACATCCAATTCGTTGGTATTGTTTTTACAAGAATATGTGTGAATGTCCTTTGATTGTTTTACACTGAATATTCAATCATATTTAGTGTATTTATATTTGTCACACATAATTATGTCATTGATTTATCCTTAACCTAAGGATACAACCTTTATGAGAGATTTCATCTCAATTTACATTCCATTGAGACTTATTTGATGATATACACCAAATCACTTTTATGTGGTGTATATAATGTACTTTGACATAGTATATCATGAATTACTTTATTCTCATGATATTACAATGTTTTGATTACCTCAATTATTTGTATTCAAGTGTCTCTCTTTTGGTTAGAAACTCTAACCAAAATACCATTTTAAAATGTTTTAAAGAATTATTCTTCTAAATCATGCTCATTAATGTCCATATTTTAAAAATGGTTTTAAGGATTTATTTATATGGACATTAAAGTTTTAAAATTAAAAATCCTTTTAAAAAGTTTCAAAGTGGTATGGGACACTTTGATTCAAATATCTATTTTTAAATGGCTTTTTGACAAATAGTGTGACTTTTAAATGATTTCAAGAAAAGGGGGATTTTTCTCTCAAATAGTTTTGATGATTATTTTCATCTATGTCAACATCCTTCATTATTCATGATTGAGGTTAATGTGATACAATACAATCTTCCATATTGTATCGAATGAGTTATGTTTGACTGTGGATGTGCTATTTTTATACCATTCAAGGTTTGTGGTAAAAGTATTGACATTTCGTATGCTAGTTTCAATACGAATGTTTATTTTATGCTTAAACCTATTCATATGAGGAATGCATTGGACTTAATAAGTGACGGGTGGAGCCCGCTATAGCTCCTCGAAGCATCGGTAGGTCTCATGAGACAAACTAGTGTCTTGGCACAAGGCCTTGGCAAAATCTTATTTGTAGTCTTGGCACGAGGCCTTGGCTATGTGGTTATGATAGTCTGGCATTATGCATTCCATCATTATGAAAGTGGTTATTGATATTGCATGTGATCATTCGACTAGTAGAATATCCATGTGAGTAAGTAAATGGCATTATTTCATTTTACTTTTGCCATACTATGTTGAAGTTCAATTTTAAAAGGCTTTTGTTTTAGTTATAAATTGCCTTAAGTGTTTATGCTTATTTATGAAAGCTTCTGCTATAATGTTATCCTTACTGAGCATCCGAGCTCACCCCTTTCAATGTTTTATTTTTCCCAGGATTATGAAGAAGTAATTTATGAATGACCTGCAGGGATAGTATGAGGGGATATGAAGACAAGATGTTTTTTTTATGACGTAATGTAAAAATTTATGGATGTATCTAGTTATTCCAAGGCTACTAAACTAATCGGTCTTTCGAGACTTGATCTTTCTCATGATCATGCCAATGTTATGTAATAATGCACCGACTCTAGATAATTAGGGTCGGGGCGTTACAGTTGGTATCAGAGGAAGTTTAGTACAAACCTTGGTAGCTAGATTTAGATAAACTCTGATTAGAGCACGTAGACCTAAGATGAACTTTGAGGATTAGTATAAAAGAACTTCCTAGAATTTTGGTATTGTAGAGATTTTGTGAGTTTTCCGAGCAATACATCCCTGTCTGGATACGAGCAGGTAGAGGCGGCTCTGGCACAGATGTACCTAGGGGTAAAACCCGAAAACACCGCTTTGAGCTAGACTCGAACGGGAACTGGTGCACGACAACGGGCCTTGCTGCACTCTTGGTTACGACACTCCCGGGGGATATGCTTAGGATAATTTACATTTTCTTTACAAACCAATTTAAGTAATATATATATAAGATGAGAGTAAATGACCTTGGTTAATCCTAATATGTTTCAAATTGAGAATATGGTGACATTTTAATCTCTAAATGATTTTACGACTACTATTACTCACACAATGCTTTATGGTTTTAGTCAATGGCTGGATTCCAAGGAAGTCATAGTGACTTTGAGAATGATGTACAAGATGGGAACGGTGGTGGCAATGAGCAACAAAATGGAATGTTGATAGGCGTAAAAGATATCGTCTTTATGCCAAATCAGTTTTCCAAAAATATGATCAACAACATATATATTAACCAACTCCCAGACTCAACAAGGAAGAGAAAGGTGATAAATGATAAGAGCTCCAGCAATGGAGACCATGGAGAAAAGAACCCTCAATTTTCATCATGCAGGAAATGTGGAAAGAGACACCCAGGAAAATGTCTCAATGGGACAATGAAATGTTTTACGTGCGGGAAGGAAGGACATAAAGTAAAGAATTGCCGAAGAAAAATGAAGAGTACTATGGAAGAAGATAAAAATGGTCCCAAGAGTCCATTTACAGTCATTTGTCGTAAATGTAGGGGACCTGGCCATTACCCGAGTGAATGTCCTATTCTATAGGATATTTTCTTGGTCAAAGAAGAAGCTATGTGGGAATAAATGGTTGGAGAAATGTTTAAAAAGTATTAGCACTCCTTGTTGATGGGTTTACTATGGAATAATTTTCTCTTGTATTTGTAACCCCGCAGTTTGCCATGTGAGAATGATATTTGAGGAAGAATTGTCTCTTCTCTTGTGGATTTGGGTATAAATAACCATTTGGATTTATATGATCATTGGGGTTTGAGAGAATTATAAGTTATTCTAATTTGGGATGAAGATTCAAGGTATGATATAACATTTGTGGTTAAATTTATGATATAGTATTTTGAGGAATTTATCTCATTTTGGCAATATTATAAAATATAGTTTTTGAAAAAGGACAACACGTAGACCGTGTGACAAACCGTCGCGTCGGACAAAGCTATGGGAATCGAACCCACAACCAAAGTGCGATTGGGATTTATCGCCTACCACTGGACTACGTGAAGTCCCTGGTTAGTGTGACTATTTTTTTAGTTAAATGATTTTATTGATCAATAATAAGTTGATTTGGGTTCTTATTTCATATCAAAAGAATACCCTTGGTATAGGAAAATGATTTGGTGATTAAGTGATAAATGTTATTTTGGAAGATGTTCGCTTTGTTGGAAACACTATATGTCCAAGGAAAATAGAATACTATGGGGTTTCATTTGTGGAGTAATGATAGATTTTTATCTACGTTTTTATTGTGGATTTATAGTGATTTGGGTTATTTATGGAAATGATTAACCTATAATAGAGAATATGTGATTAGGTTAATTACTTTTGAGTATGTGACTTTAAGAGTATCTGATGTCATTTGGAGATACAATTTAACATGGGAGACTACATAATCAAATTCTTCTATGTTTTGGGTTTCAATATTAGTTTGGATTATATTAAAGGATTTTAAGGACAATTGGTTATTGAATGGTATCTATTTAACTTTGGGGTATTGTTGGTTTAATTTTAGAAATTAAGATTAGTGCATATTTATCTCAATGAATATCCTTTTGGGGGATCATTAGATCATTCACTGACCATTTTGGTTTTGATTAATCTTCAAAGACAATGTAAATATATGGTTTATCCTTCATGGATCATGTGATTCTATAGAAGTTTATTCTATCTCTTCCAGTGTGACCAAGTCTTCTTGAATACTCATCGTTTAAAAAAAAATGAGTTAGTGGTAGAAATTTATTAAAGAATGAAAATCTACTTAAAATGTAAGTATATCTCATAATGTTCTTAGTCAATATCATAAATGAATTCCTCTTCCTTATGTAATGTAACTTAAAAAAAAATGTTGTCCATTTACTTTCCTACTAGGAGACTAATGGTCGTTCGTCCCAACACAAGTTTGTGGTTTTCTCATTGTTAACTTTCTCCTGATCATGATTTCTATCCCTCTCCATCAGAACTTGACACTTAGTTTATCATACATATCCATGTTTTCTTACATGGAATCCTAGTATGGGTTATCTTGGATGACCCTTATACCTCTCTTTCTTTCTTTTAAAGTGACAGTTTTATTGACTCTTTTTCCGATATGGGACTTTCCATTATATTCCCAAGCAAAATTTTAAAAATTGCGAGGACGCAATTTATTGAAGGAGGGGAGAATGTAACACCCCAAGCTTCCTCGGTATGTTTCCTTTCGAATAATGCA
The DNA here is from genome assembly GCA_963277665.1 of Viscum album. NCBI lineage: Eukaryota > Viridiplantae > Streptophyta > Magnoliopsida > Santalales > Viscaceae > Viscum > Viscum album. The sequence continues at coordinate 1,245,411,617 of OY728141.1, read as the reverse complement.
ATGACGTGCATTATACGCAACTTCGAGATTTTAACACACCACAACCAATCAAACTAGCCGTTATGAATAGTAATACCTACTTTTTGAAATTATATATATTTTATATTTCAAAATGGACTTCATTTTTGGATTCGGAATATCGAATTTAGCCTAAGGTGAAATTTTGGTACTTTTCGGATAACTTTCATATTTTGATGAATAGTGAAAATTACTAAATTTTAATTAAAAACAACTTTTTTAATCAAAATAATTAATAGTGATAAATTGTGAATTTGAGTGGTTTTAAAGTATATTTAGAATATATTTTTACCATTTAATATAATGTTGGTCATTGGACATAATTTTACAATTAAACCGAACATAAACAAGTGTCAATCTTTTGATAGTTATTATCTCCTAAAAACACGCTTTTTGTTTTGACAGCGGGAATTAATTTTAAATTAATTTCTGCCACTTCTGTGTTTTGAATTTAGAAAAATGGATTCCATATTTGGAATCAGGATGTCCAAATTGTGTAAATAGGTAACTTTTATTTTTAGACATTTTGAATAATTACTGCGGTAAATATTTTATTTACCATGGTTAAGGGTAAATCCGGTAAATAAGGGTTAAAAAAAATAATATTATAATAATACTAAATTACCCTAAAATGTGTCTTAACCCTATTGGTTGATACATGGTCGACCATGGGCATCTTTGGGTCAATTTTGGGACCCCATGGATCCACTTGTAAGTGATAATGACACTTTATATTAATTAAGTTAAAATGAATACAAAATGACACAAGCATATATCTTTTAGCAAAACAATTGTTACATAGGGTTATATATGCTGGATTTTAGATTATAAATATTCATTAGAAAGCTAAAAAGATTTCCTACATAATTATATTTTATTTATAATTTTTTTACATTAAATAAGTTATTTTATTTATGACACAATGATGATGTAGTAATTACTAAAATAGTAAAAAATTAACATAATTGATATTATAAATACCCAAATAATTTTAATATGAAACTTTTAATGAATTAAACAAATTTTCTAGGATAATATGATATATTAGGATTGATTTATTTGACTTTTTTCGAAGTAATCAATCTGTTATGAGTTTCACAAAAATCAACTAGTGAATAGTGTCAAAATTGACATAAAAGAGTTCTTAAAACAAATATTATATTATTAATTGATATTAAATTCCTAAAAATCTAAGGTTCGGCCAAGAGACTTATATTATGATAGGTTAATCATTAATGGACCACTTGGGGGTCTTTTGGATGTATATAGTAAGTTTATTAACCATATTATATAAAAATACAAAGAGACATTGTAAAAGTGAAACTAATTAACTTAGAGTTAATACTTAAAGATAAGGTTACTATAAGTACCCAAACCTGTCTAAATTCTATTGGATGAGTTGTTTTCGACCTATCCCCACCTCAACCTTTTAATAGTCAACTTTGGAGCCATTGGAAACCGAATATGAATTTATTATAAATTAATATTTCTAGCTTTTCCAAAGGTGCCCCTCACCCCTCTTATAAAAGGGCACTCCTCCTTCTCATTTCCTCACACCTATCAAGCCACTTGGCTCGTCCAAACTCAGACCAAATAAGCTCCCCACATCCCTCTCCTAATCCTTGAAGCTTCCCCTTAGGCAGAAAGCATTTCAACAAGTCCTTTGGTTCCAACCAAAGTGAGTTACCTAAATTAAAGGTAACAATTTCTCTTAAATTATTTTCATTTATTTTGCTTCTTCAACCCCCAAACTCTTTTTATTTCCCTTCTTTTGTAACAACACCAGTATCCTCAATATACTAGGATGTTGTTATAAGAAGTATTCAAACTACACATACACACAACTCCATCTAATGGATGATGAACATAATGTTTCTGTGGATGGCAAACTAACGCCTCACGAAACGATGATTGTTCAAAAACATCTTACCGCCTCTCATGGTGGCCATTATGATGGCACTGTAATTAAATATGATATTAATGATATATATTTTATATATAAGCTTCTGTAATTCCATTTTATTTCATACCATTATGCGTTTCATGTCGTATATACATACGATAATTTCATTTGAGGAAGTGCGGACTACCGCCCCCTTAAAATGATATGACTCGTTCATACCACACATGGAACGTATAAAGGATGGTGTTAATGAACTTAAGTAAAATATATAAAATATTATATTATACTGGAATAGTAATATACCTATGTATCATTTGGATTCGATTCTTTTAAAATAAAAAATTAAAAAATTAAATGGAAGTAGCGTTCGTGCGTACGTACGGACTACCGTCTCCACGAACGCGATGAGATTCATTATCCATCGTATCCATTAAAGTATAATTATCATTTAATGATTTGAAAATGATTTTTAAGGACTTGATATCATTCTGGATATTAATAAGATACAACAAACATGACTTATGTAACAAAACATATAAAAGAAAATGAGTAAGTTAACACCCGAAACGGCGTTAATACTAAGATATTATTAACAAATCAATGTTAAAAGATCATATATGATATCATATTAAAGTAAATGATTCTTGTATTATTCAATAACAATTATTTCACCATTATACAGGAGGTAAACCTACCATCGACCAAGGAAAAAGTACAAAGTAAGGGATTTTCTTATCTCACTTTCAATTCCGTGAGATTTCCATTTTTCGCCACTAAATTATTGAAAGTGGTGTATTGTGTATTGCCATTTGATATATATTCATGATTCTATTTATATTCATGTTATTCTATAAATCATTTGGTGGTTATTAACTTTTGGCCATACGACTCAGTTGATTAACGTGGTAAGGGGTTTCTTATCTCACTTTTAATTTCGTGAGATTTCCATTGATCACCACTTAATTATTGCATGTGGTGTATGTGTACTGACCATGATTGTATTCATTGTGTAATATACTTTAATTTATGGGTATTTACATCATTATGGTATGATACTTCTTTCATGGGTGTATGTTTCGTATGTTACCTAATCGATAAGGGAATTTGAGATTTCAATTCCCACTCATTTGGCTTTACGCATATTTCATTGATTATATTACCCCAAGATTATGTGTGGAATCACTATTCATTTGATTATGTCATAGTTTCCACTCCCCTTCCTGTGGATATAAGTTTGATACACATAATCACTCCATTGGTAATTCTCAAGTCATTGATATGAATTTGATAAGAGTCATTTTAACTCATTCTCCATTTGTTGAGTTAAACATCCAATTCGTTGGTATTGTTTTTACAAGAATATGTGTGAATGTCCTTTGATTGTTTTACACTGAATATTCAATCATATTTAGTGTATTTATATTTTTCACACATAATTATGTCATTGATTTATCCTTAACCTAAGGATACAACCTTTATGAGAGATTTCATCTCAATTTACATTCCATTGAGACTTATTTGATGATATACACCAAATCACTTTTATGTGGTGTATATAATGTACTTTGACATAGTATATCATGAATTCCTTTATTCTCATGATATTACAATGTTTTGATTACCTCAATTATTTGTATTCAAGTGTCTCTCTTTTGGTTAGAAACTCTAACCAAAATACCATTTTAAAATGTTTTAAAGAATTATTCTTCTAAATCATGCTCATTAATGTCCATATTTTAAAAATGGTTTTAAGGATTTATTTATATGGACATTAAAGTTTTAAAATTAAAAATCCTTTTAAAAAGTTTCAAAGTGGTATGGGACACTTTGATTCAAATATCTATTTTTAAATGGCTTTTTGACAAATAGTGTGACTTTTAAATGATTTCAAGAAAAGGGGGATTTTTCTCTCAAATAGTTTTGATGATTATTTTCATCTATGTCAACATCCTTCATTATTCATGATTGAGGTTAATGTGATACAATACAATCTTCCATATTGTATCGAATGAGTTATGTTTGACTGTGGATGTGCTATTTTTATACCATTCAAGGTTTGTGGTAAAAGTATTGACATTTCGTATGCTAGTTTCAATACGAATGTTTATTTTATGCTTAAACCTATTCATATGAGGAATGCATTGGACTTAATAAGTGACGGGTGGAGCCCGCTATTGCTCCTCGATGCATCGGTAGGTCTCATGAGACAAACTAGTGTCTTGGCACAAGGCCTTGGCAAAATCTTATTTGTAGTCTTGGCACGAGGCCTTGGCTATGTGGTTATGATAGTCTGGAATTATGCATTCCATCATTATGAAAGTGGTTATTGATATTGCATGTGATCATTCGACTAGTAGAATATCCATGTGAGTAAGTAAATGGCATTATTTCATTTTACTTTTTCCATACTATGTTGAAGTTCAATTTTAAAAGGCTTTTGTTTTAGTTATAAATTTCCTTAAGTGTTTATGATTATTTATGAAAGCTTCTGCTATAATGTTATCCTTACTGAGCATCCGAGCTCACCCCTTTCAATGTTTTATTTTTCCCAGGATTATGAAGAAGTAATTTATGAATGACCTGCAGGGATAGTATGAGGGGATATGAAGACAAGATGTTTTTTTTATGACGTAATGTAAAAATTTATGGATGTATCTAGTTATTCCAAGGCTACTAAACTAATCGGTCTTTCGAGACTTGATCTTTCTCATGATCATGCCAATGTTATGTAATAATGCACCGACTCTAGATAATTAGGGTCGGGGCGTTACAATTGATGATTCTTAATGGACTGATTGGAACATAATGATAATTACTGGTTGTGATAATCCCTTAATTGTAACTTGTTTTCTTCTTATACATCCCATTATTGTGGGGGTTGAAAAAGGGATTATTTACTTTGATAGATTTTGGGGGTGAGACATAGATTTTGATGATAAGGAACTAGTGATCCTCATAACTTTTTTATCTAACCCATTCTATTGACTAGTCACGAGAACCAAGATAGTTATATGAGATAAATTTGATATATTCTTCACCATCGGACTCACACCCTTATAGTAAATCTATAGAGAATTTTAAATGTTTAGGCTACAGACATGCGTCCAGGAAAGAGGTTGTTTGTGGAACAAGTTTTCTTTAGACCCATGAGACTAGATGTTAGCCCAAAAAATGGTCATGTTGCAATATGATTAGCTATTCAAAGGTGGACTCACTATCATACCTAGGTTTCACACATGACATCCATATACGTGATCTCGATACATGAAATCATTGGTTGTCACCTTTTTTCACCGTATATGCCTTGATTTCATTATTTATTATTATTATTATGCACCATGAATTTATTATATTTACTCTTGTTCATATTTCTATATCAGGTACATATTCTTATCTTTCCTAGTTATTTGACTTTATCTTGTGAAATTTTTTTCAAACATTTTCAAAGAAAATTTAGTTTTTAAATGGTGAAAAGGAATGTTTTTCTAGTTTTGTTTAATTAATGATTTTTAAATGTTTAGAACTATTTTTTTAAACTAATCCTTATATTCTCTTATTTTTACTCATGTTTTAGCATATTTTAATTACCATATTAAGTAACTGCATAGATCTTTGGGGGAATCATATTGGGCCTTTATCTCACACCCTCCTTGTACCATTTGTTATTTTCAACCCTTTATTATCTTATTGCAGGTGTTTATGTTCTCATATTATTTTGTGGATTCATGTTTGGGAGACCAGGGGTGGGTGACTTGGGACATGGTGGGTGGTTTTGGACCAACAGGAGTTGGGTTTTGGTTGTTATGTTCCACTATTATTTTACTTAGTGTCTCTTTGTACCTTGATATGTAAGTATTGATTGACATATATATATTTGATGTGGTGTCTACATTTTACTTTGTTATTATAATACATTTAGGGGGAAATAATTCCCAAAGGTTATTTATTGATGACCATTTTCTTGACGTTGGCCGGTGTATATGGGGAAAGCTCTTCAGGTTAGTGAAGAAACATCTCAAATATCTGTTTTGATGGTATTCTAAGTTGGTTTGTTACATATGGTATCATAGAACATAATTACCTAAAGGTAAATAATTTAAATTTAAATCCTTATGTTATTTGGGGTGATTCATGGTATAAAGGAGACAAAAAATGTGTCAGGACTCAAGAGGTAGTTTTCGAGTGGGTGCTTGATCGCCATCACTTCATAATGAGACTTGAGTTACCATGGATGTGGGGACTTGAGCCTTTATTTTGAGTTATTGGTTTTTTGACGATAAATTATTTTTATATTACCAATGATACTACATTTTATTTGGGGAATATATTATGATTTTTTGAACTATAATGGAAGAATCACCATAGTGGAACTATGTTCTCATGGTCTTGTAAACTTTTCGGAATCTGTGTGGATGATATGGAAGTCCAACCATGAACAGTTATGAGGTTGGTGTTTGGTTTAATAGACCATACAACAAATCCTTTTTCAGTTCTAACATAGTTCTAAACTTTAAACCTTATCCATTTTCTTTCATGTGACTTCACTTATGTGGGTTTGGTTATTTGGGTTATGGATTTGGTTGTTTCAGGCTCTTGTTAGGTTGTTTCAAATTTAATCACTTTCTAATAATTTTAAATCCCTTATAAAAACTGAATTGTGTCTTGTGTTCTTTGAGAATTGATTTCAATGAACAAAAAAATGTGCGTTTTATGATATGTTTTATTTGAAAAACTAATTAATGAAGACTCTTATGTGATGTCATAAAAAAATTATTTAAGATGATTTTTTTTGTAATGGATTTAAAAGTAAATGATTTTGTTAATTAGAAAATAGGGGTTAATGCTTCTGAAATAATTGATTAATTTACATGTGTTGGTAAAATGGTTTTTGAAACAGTGATTTACTTATAACAATATTTATCATTTTTAAAGGAAAGAGTGATGTTTTATAAATTGTGAAATATTATGTGTTATGAAATCAATTATTCTTTGATAAAATTGGGTTGTGACTTTGTTTAAAAAAATATTTTCTCTTTTTGAGTGTTCTTTAATGCCTTATTTGATATGTATATGCTTTGTTTTATTCATAAATGTATCTCCTAATGTCTTTAAAGAAATATGTAATGTTGGCATAATGGTTTGGTCATTGAGGTAGTTCTTCAAGCATCTAGAAGTAGAATCCCTTGTCAAAGACTCTACCCAGACTCCATATCGAGTGGTGAAGCTAGAAAATTTCAAGCCTTTCAACCCCATACTTTAATTCCTAAATTTATATACACCTTATTATAAAGTTGATTGTGGGTCTCTCGATTTAGTAAAGTGGCTTGAAGAAGTTGATGTGATCTTTTATTATATCAAGACTCCTGATACTTTGATGGTGAATTCTATAGATTCTTTATTTGAGGTACCTAGTCAGAAGTGGTGGAATGTTGTTATTCACCCTTTTATATATGTTTTGATATCTTTGTAATCGTTCAATTCATCATTCATTCGATCATAGTATCTCGAGGAGGTGAATAAGGATAAAGTTTTAGAGTTATTGGGTTTTGGTCAAGATGAGATTTCAGTTGTAGAGTTTGAAAGGAAATTCTAAAGTTTGGTATATTTCATTCTACGTATTGTTCAAAATGATTTCAGAAATAATATCTTTTTTATAAAAGGTGTTCACCCATACCTCTTAACCCTCATTCCTACGGATGCGTTTACCACTTATTCAGGGGTTCTCAATAATAATTTCTCAACAGAAACGGATATAGTGAAGCAACGCAGAGGGTAGAATGCCTCTTTTGTGGTTGATAAAGGACATACTTCTCATGAAAAAAGGATTCAAATTGTGCACTTCCAGTGGAGAGAACCTTTTCATTCTAATAGGTGGTGTTAAAATTATCCAAAGTGTTGGGGATGGTGTGTTCATTGAGGTCACCTTTAGAGTTCTATATCTTATACCACTCCAAATAGAAAAGTTGGTTGGATACATTAGCTCCTGAATTTGGGGAATATAATTCATAACGATAAGATATCTCTAGACATCGACTATAGAGGGAATCTTTTCACATAGTAGAGGAGCATCTAGTTTCCATCTTGTTGTTTCTGATGTTAGATGGAAACTATTTTAGTATTCTTTCTTGTGGATTGTCTATTTAGGAAAAATTTTGTTTTGGGATCTTTGTAATGATATATTGTAGAGCATGGTTTGGGTCTTTTGTGTATTGGTGATATAATAATGGTTTCCTTCTCTTTACATCTTCTTTGGTGTCCCTCTATGTTCCTATGGTTTTGACTAGATGGTTAGAGAATAATTTTGATGTGTTAGATGATCTTCCTTGTGAGAGCATAGTGACATGTTGTGCACTAACATGGTTGTTTGAGATCATTCTTTTTAGATTTGTATAGATCATGGAAATGTTCTTAGGTGACTAGGATGATTTTAATTATGATAGAATAGGCACCTGGTTGTGCTATAATTTTATTTAATGAGCTCATTTAGGTATGAGTCTTATTTTTAAAAATCATATGTTACCATTGAGTACTTAGCCATGGTAAAAATCCTTATATGTTTTTATATTTCTTTTGGATGCTTGATATTATATGTTTATCTTTAGTTAATGGGTGATGCCTATTATTTGGATTTAAGGGATGTGTTTTTATTATGTTACACCACGTTGGTGAACCTTTAAATAGTGGGAATACCTATGTTAAGTCTCTAGTCTTTCATTGGTTTTAAAGCATCTAACGATCTTGGGGTTTTGAACTTGGAGTTATGTCTATTGTTATCCTATGGGTGAGTATCACTTATAGACCATGGAAAATTCACATCACAAGGTAATTTATGGAGTTCTTATTGTTCCATCATGTTCAATATCTCAGATTGGAAGCATTCCGGGGATAGAAAGTCCTATAGTGGGGAGGTTGTAACATCTAGTTACTTGTTCTTTTGTGTTTTGACAAATTTAATTGAGTACCTAATGTTTGGGTCTCTTTTTTGGTTGTTTTTGGTATTTCACCTAACCCTTTTTAAAGTTTCATGGACCTTTTCCTAGTTTTCTCATGTTTTTTGCATGGTTAAACAAAGTCTGTGACATCGGTTGCACGGTTTGTGCATGGTTTGCACATAGTTAAAAAAGTGTTCAACATTTTATATGTTTTGTACATGGTTTTTTAATGGTTAAACTAACTGTGTAGACTGGTCATATGGTTTTTGAAGGGTTAAACTTTGTGTGCATCCTATGTTTTCAACATTTTACAAATAAGGCACATTGTTAGTACTAACTGTGTAACATGGCCCATAAAACCATACATGTGATAATTAAACTTATGAATGTTGTAATTAAAATCCACAACCCCACTAAATAACCTCAAACTCCTCCCAATTGATCATAATATGTTTCTTAGGGTTTTGGGATCCCTATAGATCCATTTTTTCTCCAAAACATCATCAATTGATGGCTCAAAGTTCCAATTGAAGTAGAGATCCTTTATTTTTGTGATTTCATTTCTTCATAATCTTCGATCTCCCTTCTCCTCTTGATTCATTATTCCTAAAGGTTTTGAAATCCTTAAGTTTTTTGGATCTTTATTGATTGATTTGGAATTTTAGATCTAGGATATCCTCTCTATTCTTTCAAGATCTATCTTCTTATATTCAGTAATAATCACTGAAGACAACAAATCTCAGATTCATTGTGGTTGAATCCCTCATTTTCTATTAATTTGTTTGTATTATTTTTCTTTTTTTAATTAATTGTTTCTTGATAAATTCATAGATATATGTATCTTAATTTCTAGTACTTTTTCTATTCAATGTTTCCTTGAAATTCTTCATAAAATCTTCTTGGATAAATTTCCCCTAGAATTAAATATATCGTTAATTGAATGTATATAATATTGATATATATAACCTTTTACAATTTTTTTTGATTTCATGTTTGTTTGGATTTCTTTTTAAAGAACTACAAAAGGATTTTTTGATGAAATTGAGGGATATGGCCCAGGTTTTGATTTACAAAATGAACTTCATTGATTTTAATTAAATGAATTGAACTATTTTGTGTTTTATAAATGGTTTAAAATGATTGAATTTATTAAATGATTAAGAACCCCCTTTGAAATATTTTACCCTTGATTTTGAATTGGTGTTCTTAGGTTATTTGAATTAAATGATTTGTTTTCATGGAAAGAGGATGTAAACCCATGTTTTGAAATGTATTCAAAACCTTTTGAAAATTATAATATTTCCTTTGAAATATTTATGATTTCTTTGAAATAAATGTTTATTTTAAAGACTTGTTTTTCATTTTTATGATGAATTGTGAAAGGAAGTGGGTATTGTTACCCTTTTAAATATTAAATTGTATAAAAGGTTTTGAATTGAAATTAATGATGCTTGATGTAATATATGGAACTTTATGATAATTCCACCATGTGATCATCCCTTAATTGTAGATTTTTTGATTCTTAACCTTCCAATTGTTGTGTGGGTTGAAAAAGGGATTATTTACTTTGAGAAAGTTTTTGGTGAGAGTGATATTTTGACGATAAGGATCTAGTGACCCTCGTATCATTTTTATCACACCCCTTATTTTTGACTAGTAATGGGAACCTAGATAGTAAGATGAGTTGACCTTGTCATATGCTTCACTACCAGACTCACACCCATCTAGTGGATCCATAAATAAGGTGAAAGGTTCAAGATATGGACTTATGAGCAGGAAAGTGGGTGTGCATGGAACTGGTTAGCTTTAGACCTATGGGACTAGATGTAAGACCAATAATTTGTCATGTTGTGATGTTATTAGCTATTTCGGGGTGGACTCACTATCATACCTAGATTTTAACCATGGCATCCACATACTTGATCTCAATACATGACAGTATTAGATTTCACTATTTGGCACTGGAGTTGCCTTGATGCTTCATTTTTTGTTATTATTCACCGTAACTTTATTGTATTGACTATTTTTCATCTTTACAAATCAGGTGAATATTATCATCTTTCTTAATTATCTAACTTTATCTTGTGAAATGGTTTTCAGAGATTTTCTATAAAAATTTTATTTTTTAAATTGTGAATTGGCATATTTTACAAGTTTAGTTTAATAAATGACTTTTAAATGTTTAAAAATATTTTTTTTAAATACCAATAATATCTTATTTTTACTCCTCTTTTAGAATATTTGAATTAACATATGAAGTAATTATATAGAATATTTGGTGTAATCCTACTAGTATCTTTATTTCATACCCTTCTTGTACCTTTTGGTGTTTGTAGACCTTTATTATATTATAGTAGTTGTTTATTTCTCATCAAACTTTGTGGGTTCAATTAAGGGTGACCAAGGGCGGGTGACTTGGGACATGGTTGGTGGTCATGGACCACCAAGAGGTGGGTTTTTTTATCATGTCCTGCTGTCAATATCCTTAGTGTCTCATTATAAATTGATAAGTAAGTATTGGTTAATATATATATATGATTATTTTTCTATAATTTTATAATACTTTGAGGAAGAAATCATTCCCAGTTGTGATTTGTTAATTCCTAGGTGCATGTCACCAAACTGTGGATAATGGGAACACTCTTAGATTTTGTGACAAATCAACTCAGATATCGGTTTAGATGGTCTTCCTTGTTGGCATGTTACACTCTTGAAAAGAGAGAAAGGGTGTAAAGTCCCCAACCCAGTAGCCGAGAGCCGATGCTATACTTTATTACATTAGCATAGATACAAGACAAAAATCCCAAGGGATCATTTATTTTAGATGTTTTCAAAACTAAATTACATACATGAACATTACATTACAACTTGAAAGGAAAAACAACATAGGAACTCTATTGGAATCACCCATAAACTCCTAGATTATTCTTGTAAGTCATTCATAATATAAATCTTCGCATCCTAGGAAAAAATAAAATAAAATAATGTGGTGATCGCATATGCTCAATAAGGGTAAGTAATACTATGGAATAATAAATAATAAAACATGGTTAATAACTAAAATAACTCCTGCCATTAAAACATAATATTTATCATTTTATAGAAGAAATAAAAGTTGAATGCATAATTACATATAAATAACCACATCAAAAATAACCATGGATATTATACTAGTTGATTAAATTCATGATTTATCAATTAATAATATCATAATGAGGTGATGGTTAATGTTTTAAATCTAAAACATTTCATCAAGGGCTCATCCAAGACATTTGAAAATAAATGGTTAAGGACACAGCCAAAATCTATTTTGAGTTTGTCTCATGAGACCTACCGATGCATAGAGGGTATATAGTGGGCCCCACACATCAATTTTTAAGTCCAATTCATTCCTTATATTAATGTTGAAAAACATAAACAACATATATATATATGGATTGTAAATAACCTTCCTGAATCTATAAATATAATCACTAACTATTCTGAGTAGTATGGTGAATGGTATCAAGATAGCACATTTATAGTAAAATGTATCATAAACCATTTAATAAAATATGATATATGATAATCATAAGAGATATGTCTCAAAAGAACATAAAATTCAACATATGTGTTGAAATAAATGAAAATACTCTGATAAAATCATCAAGGAATTCGTTAGAGAAATATCCTTATGTACATTGCAAAGGAGAGTTCATTTGGAAAAATCATTTTTATTTTTTATAATTCTTTGTATAAAACTAGAAAAGAAAATTTATAGATTTTCATGAAAACATTAGTAATTTTAGGAAAAAATAGTGTATTAAAACATATTAGCGATGGTACTTGAAAATGGGTAAGAAATCATGCCATTTCCTTTAATTGGGCTTTCATATTCAGAAGAATTTGGATGGGAACCTTGAAAATAAGGTATTTATTATAAATGAAAGATGAAATGATATGGAAACATTAGTTTGGAATGTATAAAATTAATTTATAATAATTATATAAAAAAATGAATAATTACATTTGTTTGTAAATGGATAAAGCATAACCCAAATGAAAATGGAGGTTCGGGAAGAAACCATTTCCTTATCTCTGAAAGTGTTCTTCACTTGATCTTAAATGTCCAAGATAATATAATTAAATCCATTAATTAATTAATTAAGAACCTTTTATACATCTATTTGATTTAATATAATTTAATTTAGTTCATTTATGGACTTTTTTATATTTTATAATATTCAATTTTATCGTTTGGTGGAGTTCGTTTCCTTGGTCTTCATGATCGATTTACTTTTTTATGAGTATATAAGTTCATGTAAAAATGGTATAATTATCCATAATTAGAATTATATTTTATTACTGAACATGAATACTATTTAATGGTACTATATATTGTTTTTTTCATATATGATGATGATTCAATGGATATAACTTTAATGATAATCATTTAGATCATTTTGTCAGTTTTTGAATCATCATGAAATAGTTTTGTCTTATTAATTAATATCATATATATAAATATACTGGTTTCAGAATACTAAAAATACATATAATATTTATAATAAAATATTTCTTAACCATAATTATGGTTTTATGAATATCCTTGAAAACAGTGAATGAAAATAAAATCTTGTCATCCTTGAAGGTGATAAAACAACACCTCACGGGCGACGTTTCCATTTTTAGATTAAAAGGGAAAGAGAAAATAATTTGATGACGAATCTTCCATTAAAATAATATCATTCTATTATATAAATGATACTATATTTATCACGTCTCTTTGAATAAGGAAGGTGAGATAAGGTTAAGAAAATAAAAGAAATTGAAAAGAAACAAAATAAAAGAAAGCAGATTTATACCTCTTGAATTATACTCCTTGAGAACCTTCTTAAGGGGATTGGTTTTGGTATTTTATTCAGACCAAAGGATCTTGTACGTGGGTTATGGGCTTGTGAAGAGTATTTGGAAGAAATTTTACTAGGAACAAAGCATAGAAGGTGTGAGAAGAATGGGTGGTGAGGGTGGTATTTATAGTGGATGAGAGGGGTGTTTTTTGAATATATTATTCATTTGTTTATTATTTTGGCTCAAGACTATGAATAGTTTGAGAATTATCACTAAATATATTAAAATAATGAATTATATTTCAAAATTATGTTCTTACATCATCCATACAACACTTAGGACTCAATAATTCATGTATTTAACATTTATCACAAATTATCGTATTTTACTATTCACAAAAAAATCATGTATTTTTGAAAAATCCCAAAAATTTACCCTAAAAAGTTTTTACATGTATTATTAAAAAATAAAGTCTATTTTATGAAAATAATTTTATATATATGATAGATTTATTTTTTAATTAAAATCATCATTTACTCAAAAAATACAGATTTTAAATTTATAACTTATTTTATAAAACTCTGAAAAATTAACTAAGGTATCATAATATTATCTTAAAATCATAAGGCAACAAAATATTAATTCACGAATAAATTATATGAAAATAAATTTTCATTTAAATTATTTTATTAATTATAAAATTGTAATTAAATATTTATGACTTACAAAAATACTTACAATTAATTAATAATTTCTAAAATTTTCATTAACTTATACTATGATATAATTATATAATAATTTCATTTATAAGATGCCTAAATTTTATTTATAATTTAATGGGTGAGGTTACTATTCATTTGGCTTATTTATTATTCATGCGGATCATATTATTATTCCTATGGTCAACTTACTATTTCATCAGTACAGGTTCCTTAACTTCTAGAAATACCACTTCTTTCATTCATTATTCAGTTATAAAGTTTTTATTATGTTATCTAATTGATTTTAAGTGATTTATAATATTTGAAATAATTATAAAAAATGATATGTAACAACCCAAAAATTTATGAATAATATTTCCTTTATTTTGATTAAATGTCTTATGGATATTTAAGACACATGCACTTATTGTGTTTATTATATTCAGTTGGATTTAAATTACCATTAAGTATAATTTCCCTTGTTAAAAAACCTATTAAATATTGATCACATGACTAGTATAACTATTGGGTTTTAACAAATCCTTTTCACTTAGAAAAATGAAGTGATGGCCTCAACCAGAAAAAGCATACCCAATGAAGCCCATTTATCAGAGCTTCCAAGGGAGATAGCATTTCTACGATTTTTTCTAGACCAATCAAAATCTGATATCCAACAACATAATCATGAATGAAATCGTTTACAGGAGAAGTTCGAGATCATCGAGATCACAACCAAAATCATGTTCATCAAACGGCCCCAATAAATCTCCACCATCACACACCTTAATCTTTCGGAATATATTTGTGTAATAAAGGGATATGTAACAATAACCTAGAATTAGGGTTATGTAAATTATTTTTTTTATAGAATAATGAATATATTTTTCCTATTATTGTTACTTTGAAAATTATTTTTAAAGCACAAATAGTATTTATGGTTAATATTCAAATTCAATTGAGAAATCTATTTTTAATATTAATTTATTTTTGAAATAAATAATATTGTAATAAAATATTATTTTTAAATTAATTTTATTAAATATAAATTATCATATAATATTTATGAAGTTAAAAGTAATTTTTATTAAGGTTTAAAACTATTTTTTTAAAAACCCATCAATTTTCATTAAATTTTGGTTTTTATTTTAAAATTAAAAATTCACATATTTAGAAAATTATTTAGATAAAACTAATATTTTTTTTAATGAGGAATTCTAAATTATCCAATAGTGAATTTTTCATAATTTTCTGAGACGGTCGAATTTTTGGGTAAAAATTAAATATCATATAAATATACGTTGTGTTTTATGACATAATAATATCCCAATAATGATGTAATAAATAATATAAAATATATATTCTCCCAAATATATTTTTTCCCTTTAAAATAAATTAATTTTAATTTTGTTTTGTTTATTTTATAAAGCCTTAGTGAATCCTCCAAATCATATAATATATTTTATGATTTTAAAATCATTTACCAAAAAGTTTGACTCACCTCCACTTAATCAATGGAAATATTTTAATATCTAAGGCCCTTATCCTTATCAAATAATATATACCACTTCCCTTCTCTAGAAAATATGGGCATAAACCATGGTATGTTTTGGGGTTTTGAATATTTTATTATGTAATGTCCAAAACCAAAATAATAAATATATCCCCGTCTTTTCCTATATAAACCCACCCAAGATCTCATTTCTCTTCAATAAAACTATTTTAAGATCTAAAAAACCCTACCCCATTTTCCGTATATTCCTCCCAATGTTCCTAAATCTTCTAATAATCCTCTCCCAATCCTTTGGAGTCACACATCCAAGTAAGGGGTTTCTCTCTTGTTTTTTCCATTCAAGAACCACTTTTATATTATGGTTTTTGAATTCCATTTTTATATGTTGGGTTATGATGTTCCATGATCCCCCTAATAACGATTTTATGTATAAATGATGATATCTTCTGTTCACTCTAATTAATCCCCCTATGATCTTTTAAGTACACCAGTTATTATGCAGAAATTTCATAAGGGATCCTCCACTCACCTCATTTATCAAGAACTCATTTTGTGATATGCCTTTGAATTTCAATTTTCATATGTTGGGATATGTTCATACATACTCCCCTTATATTCCATTTGATTTATAAAAAATTATAGCTTCCTTCCAAACTCATTAATCAATCCATTATCCTTTATATACACCTCTTACTATGCCAAAATTTCGAAAGGGATATTCCACTCTCCTCTTTTATCAAGCTCTTTTCTTTTATCAAGCACTCCTTTTTTGATATGCCTTTTAATTTGAATTTTCATATTTTGGGTTATGTTCAAGCATACTCCCCTTACTTCCAATTAGATTTATAAATAATTATAACTTTCGTCCACTCTCATTAATCTATCCAAGATACTTTATATACACACATTACCATGCTGAAATTCCGTAAGGGATTTCTCTCTCCTTCTTCCCATTCAAAAACTTATTTTATATTATGCATCTTAAATTATATTTCATGTATTGGGGTATATTTTTTCATGTTCCAGTTACTTTATATTTCTTGTATAAATTATTAGAGACCCCATTTTCTCTCATCAACCTATTTTATGAACATCTATTTGACATTATTATGCTGCCAAAATTTCATTACGATTTTCCATCAGGTAGGGAATACCAAACACATTTCTCTACCAAGGTTATTCACCTATATGCTCATATAATTTCTGATTGAGGACTTACATATATTTATTTCTAATTCATTTATCATGTAATAACTTATTATTTTTAATGATTCCATGTTATAATATCTATGTGGCACACTTATGTATGAAATAAACCATTTAGGAAGGGTGCGCCCAGATAGGGATCCAATGAATTGGTTAATGCTTAGTATCATGATACGTCATATTAAATGAGGTCTTACTCATGATAATTTAGGTGAAATTATGGTTTACTTGTGCTATTTCATGTGTAATTAGGGTTTACTCATTTTAATCCATGTGCAACGATCCTTGACTCACTCTAATATGTTGTTGTATGTTGCTGCCTTATTTCTATTTGATGATTATCATGCTTATCATTACTTTATGTTCATGTTCCTTTTATGCTCCACTGATATGCATATTGTTTAAAATTTCTTGTCTTCCTCATGTTATGCCATGTTTATTCCCTTACTGGGCTTTATAGCCCACCATTTTCTTATGTATGTCCTCAGGTTATCTAATGTAGTGTTAATTATGAAGGAATGTAGTGTTCATCTAAAATAAGTTTTCAATAAAGATGTTGTATTTCATGTTTTATGTTATTATGTAATGTTTCTAATTTTCTAATACCCTAGACCTATTGATCTTTTGAGATGTATTAAGTGCAATTTTATGTAATAAAACATGTTTAAATGTGTAATACAGATCAGGGTTGTCATGGAAAATTTCCTTAATAGAATTACGGGTCATTACAATCTCCCCTACTACAAAAAAATCATCCTTGAAATTTTCTGATTTTAACATCATAAAATGTTTTGGGTAGTTCTTCATTATAACATCCTCTAGTTACCACATTTCCTATTCTATTTTATGATTTTTCTAATGTACCTTTATCATCCTAGTCATCTTATTCCTTGGCACATATTCTTTAGTGTCCAAAGTCTGGATAGGCTCTTCATGGTAAGATAAATTAGGTTCCAAATCTATTCCTCTATAAGTTAGGACATGTGTTGGTTCAAGAATGTACCTCCTTCACAAAGATATATGAAGCACATTTTATACGTTAGAAATTCTAGGCACCATCGCCAAATGATAAGCCACAGCTCTAATTCCCTCCAGAATTTCAAATGGACCAATAAACCAAGGGCTCGGTTTCCCTTTCTTACCAAATCTTATATCATCCTTTTGTGGAGATAATTTCAGAAAAACATGATCTCCCACCTGAAAATCTAAATACTTCCTTTGATTATCTACTTGTAACTTTTTCCTACATTGACCTACTTTGATATGTGTTTTAATAGTCATTACCATTTTTGTTGTTTCCTCCACAAGATCTGGGTTAACAAGATTCCTTTTATCAACTTCATCGCAACAGGTTGGTGTAAGACATGTCTTCCCATACAATGCTTCATATGGAACTACTTTAATACTTCAATGGAAACTATTATTTTAGTAAAATTATATTGAAGGGAAATATTGATCCCAAATACCTTGAACGTCGAGGGAAAATGATCTCAACAGGTCTTCTAATGTTTTAATTGTCCTTTTAGAAAACTATTTAGTATGAGGGTGATTAGAAGTGATCAAATTAATATTAGTATCTAAATATCTCTGAATACATTTCTAGATTTTTTTTGTAAATCATGGTTCGTGATCTTATACAATTGAAAGAGGTTCTTCATGAAGTCTTAAAACATCATTAATATCGATACATGCAAGGTTCTTTAGTGGAAAATCCCCCTTTATAGCAATGAAATGTGCATATTTGGTAATTCGATCAATACTTACCCTTATTACATCATTATTTCATGGATTTTTTGGAAATAAAATGACAAAATCTATATTAAGGTAATCCTATTTTCATGTAGAAATAGACATGGGTTGCATGACTCCTCTTGGATGTAGTATTTCATCCTTCACCTACTGACAGACTAAACACCTTGATACATAATCATCAATTTCACGCTTTATATTAACCCATTAAGAATTTTTCCTTCAAATATCTATACATCTTAGTGCTACCGTGGTGTATAGAGAAACTCGATCTATGGGCATCATTCAATAACTCCCTCTTTAGATTAGGTATAGAGGGAACACATAACCTCCTCCCAAATATCATTATTTTATCTTCATACATAAATTCCTCCAACTTCCCAACATTCACAACATTAATTTTCATTTAAATATTCTCATCATAATACTGAGAACTTTTAATCCCTCACAATAAATATGGTTGGGAAACTAATTTAAAAAGTAATTATGTTTCACCTTCCTTGATAATCCCCATATCCTTATTTCTAGATCTATGTATGCAGGATCCTTATCAATAATCATTTTTTTAGAACTACATGATCCTTCTTTATCAATGTATCTACTAACTTATTTTCCTTACTTATGTTTTAGTTTATTGAACAATCATAATCCTTGAGTAACTCAAGCCATTTCCTTTTCCTCATGTTGAGTTGTTTTTATGAGAAGATACATTTCAAGATCCTATGATTTGTTTATATATCACATATTTTTCAATTGATATAGAACCTAGGTATTTTTAGAGAAATGATTATAGCATCTAACTCAATATCATTATTTGGATATTTTCATTCATGGGTTTTTAACTAACTTGATGCATAGGCAATAAATTTATCATTCTGTACAAAGACACATCAAATTCCTTTCTTTGATGCATCACTATAAATCACAAACCCACCATTTCCTAATGGTAGATTCAAGATCAGAGAATTCACTAATCTCTTCTTCAATTATTCACAACATTATTAACATTCTTTTTTTCTAATAAACTTAACCCCTTTATGAAAAATATTGGTTAACTGGTTAGCTAATCAAGAAAAATTCCTAATTAAAAACTGATAATATACTACTAAACTAATAAAACTTCGTACCTCGGTTATTTTTGTAGGTTTATACCATTCATGAACCAACTTTGTCTTCATAGGATAAACAAAGATTCCATCCATAGACACAATATGGTCAAGAAAAGAAATCATTTGAAGTAAGAATTCACACTTTCTAAACTTCTCATATAATTATTTTCTTGTTTGAGTCTCCAAAATATCCTGCAAGTAGTTTTCATGGTCCCCTAGTTTTTGGAATATTTCAAGATATAATCAATAAATACCACAAAAAATCATAAAGATATTCCTTGAACACTCTTTCCATTAGTTCCATAAAAATAGAGGGAGAATTAGTTAGTATAAATTCTATTACTATAAACCCTTAATGTCCATACCTGGTTCGAAATGCTATATTTGGAATATCTTCTTTCCTCACACGCAATTGATGATATCCCTATCAAAGGTAAATTTTGAAAAATATTGAGATCTATTAAGTTGATCAAATAAACCATCAGTTCAAGGTAGGGGATACTTATTCTTTATTTTTATAGAATTGATTTATCTATATTAAATACATAGCCTCATGGATCCATCTTTGTTCTTGACAAAACAATAGGGACTCCCCAGGAAGAAACACTAGGGATAATGAATCCTTTGTCACTCAATTCCTCTAGTTTTTTCTTTATCTCTACTAATTCCACAGTGTCCATTATATAAGGAGCATTTGATATAGGTCTTGTACCAAGAATCAAATCAATAGAGAACTCAACTTCTTTCTATGGAAGATGTCTAGGGAAATCTTCTAGAAATACATCAATATATTCTTGCACAATAGGCACATATTCAATTTTAATATTTATTTATTCATCTATATATGATTTTTTCTCTTCCTCCCCAATAATTTCATTTAAAAGATCTACTAAATGTAGATCTAGATATGAATAATATGATGAGGTTTCTACTCTAAAGATAATATATTCTACGTCTTCCCCACAAATTGTAACTTCCTCATTTTTACAATATATTTTCAAATCATATTTTGAAATCCAGTCCACAATGAGGATTATATCAAATTCCATCAAAGTTGTCATGATAATTTCATCAACTAAATCATCTTTATGTGTCATAAAGTGGAATGACCAACAAATAGTTTTTGAAAAGATACTTACCATAGTTGTTTTGACTGACAACTCCTTTATTAAATCAAAAGGTAAATGTCCAAATTTCATGGAAACTGTGAATATGTAAAAGAATTAAACGATCCACAATCAAATTAAGAATTAAATAAGTTTTATTTAATGATTAAATTATTATCCACCATATCATTAGGAACATCAATATAAGGACCTGGCCTTAAAAATTACATAATATTGAATTAAATGAATAATTCACATTGATGATATTTTCAGGTTTAGAGTTTTAGAGAATTAGGACATAACTATTACATCTCAAAAGATTACAAGGTAGACATATCTACATAGTTTCCATTATTTTTCATAAAATATAAACTCTTAAAAAAAGAGTCATGTCTAGTTCCTTGTTTTAAATGGCATGAATTTTCCTTGATCCCATCCTTGACCTTATTCATATTTAAGTCCTGTGAAAACATTTCAAAACTTGGGATGAGCATAAAAATCTCAATAAGGGTTATAAAACAAAGAATGAAATCATTTTTTCATAAATACATACAAAACATGAACTTTTTTACCTACCACATGAAATCGTAAGATTTATTAAAGAAATATAGAAATTATAAATCATAAAGGTAACTTGTGGCATCCCTACCATACTTACATTGTAGCTATCACAGTTACATAGGGAGTTACTTTGGAATACTCATCACAGTATATTCCCTAAGTCTCTTATGAGAAACATTCACGTTTACCTCCATCACGTTACCCAATGCATTGGAGAGCTATCTTGAGCTCACCTGCCCTAGGATTATCACGGAACCACCCGTATATGTAAATAATTCCCAAGAACCATAACATGATCATAACACATAACATAAGGATAAAGTAAAGAAAACATGTCCACATTGCAATAATAAAATATCATTTAAAGATATTGAAATAATAAATCCATTCTCAAAATCATTTTCAATACCAAATACGTAAAAAGAGTATATGGTATTGATTTTTCCTTTTAAAAACATTTCGGCTTGTTAAGGACGCCAAAGATAAAATAATACTTGTAGTGGAAGAAAGGTCATTGTCACCGCTTACGTTAAAAAAACATTATTTTTTTGTCATTTATTAAAGTGGTTTTTCCTTAAAGTGGCTTTTTTAATAAAAAATTAAATTTGGATGGATGTGTATTAAAACAAACTATGCCTTAATGAAAGGAGATTGAGACGAAGTCCCGTACCTCGTGTCTGACATGACTCAATCATTCTTTAATCTCCTAAATAATAAACTAAAGTTAATTTCAACTTTATTAAGAACCTTTTTAAAGTTTATTATTAATTTTATATAACTTATTACCATGTTTTAAACATTATGTAATCATTTAAGTTAACAACGTTCATTTTGTCGATATTTGGCACTTGAGTCAAAAATGGACTTCTTATAATTACATGTTGTTAATGTGGTCAAAGGTTCAATATATCCAGAATGATATCTTTATTTTGATATCATATATATCATATATATCTATCATATACATGTATTTATAATAGTACATAACATTTTGAGGTAAGAAATGAAATGCACCGTTCATGGAGACGGTAAGTCGTACGTACGCATGAACGATACTTTCATTTCAATTTCATATTTTAATGGAATTAAAACATAATTATACATAGTTATATTATAATTCCAGTATAATATCATATATAATATCATTAAATATATCCTTTATACACCCCATATAAGGCATTAACGAGTCACATCACTTTGAGGGGGCGGTAGTCCGCACTTCCTCAAATGAGATTATCGTATTTACCCACTTTGGAAACCATAAAGGATTGATATAATTGGGATGTACATAAGCATAAAGAAACCATAAACAAAATATATATCATATATAAATACAGTACCATCATAATGGCCACCATGAGAGACAGTAAGATGTAATTGAACAATCATTGTTTCGTGAGGCCTTAGTTTGTCATCCACAGAAACATTATGTTCTTCATCCATTAGATGAAGGTGTGTGTAAGTGTAGTTCTAATACTTCTCATAAAAACACCCTAGTATATTGAGGATACTGGTTTTGTTACAAAATAAAGAAAATAAAAAGAGTTTAGGGGTTGGAGAAGCAAAATAAAAGAAAACAATTTAAGAGAAATTGTTACCTCTAATTTGGGTAACTCACTTTGGTTTGAACCAAAGGACTTCTTAAGTGCCTTCTGCCTAAAGTAAGGAGTCTAAAAGGAGGATAGGGATGTAGGGAGTGTAATTGGGCAGAGTTTGGACGAGCCAAATGGCTTGAGAGGTGTGAGTAATTGGATAGAAATGGTCTCCTTTTATAAGGGAGAGGAGGGGCTCTTTAGGAAAGTGTGAAAACATTATTTTATTATATAATGATATTCGGTTTCTAATGGTCCAAAAATCATTAAGGTAAAAACTAAG
Organism: Viscum album; assembly: GCA_963277665.1. NCBI lineage: Eukaryota > Viridiplantae > Streptophyta > Magnoliopsida > Santalales > Viscaceae > Viscum > Viscum album. Next base: position 1,245,388,117 of record OY728141.1, on the reverse strand, counting down.
ATGACTCATAATACAAAGGAAATCATACAATCAGAATTGGACATGTTTGGGATAATACATTAATCATTTTAATCTTATTTATTTTAATCATTTATTATTGAGGTAAATACTGCATCATTATTTTGTCATAAATTAATTAATTAATTCGATGTCTAAAAATTATAAAAAAAATACTATATTGTAGGAAATCCTTTTAAATTTCCAATGAATATTTATGGTCTAAAATAGGACTTATATAACACCATATGAAAATTACTTACTAAAATATTTTTGTTAATGTCAATTTTGTCTTTACATTAAATTAATTAATCTAAATTGTCATTTTCACTCCCAAGTGGATCAATGGGGTCCCAAAATCTACCCAAAGATGCCCATGGTCGTACATGACTCAACCAATAAGTTTTGGACATGTTTTAATGTAATTTTGAATTATTATAATATTATATTAACCTTGAATTACTCTATTTACCTTTAACTGCGGTAAATAAAAGTCAAAAGTTACTATTCACCAAAAATTATTTTCATCTTATTGAACCAAATTTTACTTCTTAATAACAACCATGTATGTCGGATTTTTGAAATTCAATTCACAGAAGTGGTAAAATTTCATTTAAATGAAAAAGTCAGTTTTTTAACTACCACTAATTGGTTTCAATATTCATCAAAAATTGATGTTTTTCAGAAAAATACAAAAAATTCAGCCTAAGATATATTTGATATTCCGAATTAAAAATTTATGTATATTTTTTCAAATTAAAAACATTGAAGTGACATTAATTAATTTTAAAATTAATTCCCGTTGTTAAAACAAATAGCGTGTTTTTAAGAAACAATAACTATCAAAATATTTACACTTGTTTATGTCCAATTTCAAAGTGAAATTACTTACAATGACCAAAATTGAATTAAATGGTAACAATATATTTTAATTTCACTTTAAAAACAATTAAAAAGATAATCTAACCATATAAATAAATTATATTAAAAGGCACTTTTGAATTAAAATACGATATTTTTCACTATTCATTAAAAAATGAACTTTATCAGAAAAATACCAAAAAATTACCCAACGTAAAATTTGATGTCCCCATTCTAAAGAAGGATTTTATTTGGTCATATAGAATGTATTAAAGTGATAAAAACCTGATTTAAAAGGGGTTCTCCATTAAAAGGCGATAAATCAACCTTTTAATGTAAATTATGCTTAAAATTAGATTCATTCACATTTTAAGCCTCAAACTTTTATTGGATAAATGTAAATTCATTTAACAAACATGTATAATCATATTTAATTTAGTTTTGTTCATTCCTTCCAATACAACGGCTATGATTTAACTACCATTTAAAATAATAATATTATATTATTAGTGTGCAATGTAAGTTTTCAAAGAAACCCGTTGTTGCGTATCGGGTACGCTATCGAACATAGAAACCCATTTAAAGTAAAATTAATATTTAATTCACAAATATTAATAAATATGAAATATGTATTATTCTTTATTTACCTGGGATGTTACATCCTTCCTCCCTTTTGGGAATTGCGTCGTCGCAATTTTTATTCACTTATCAAAATAAGTTGGGGTATTTATCCCTCATAGCATTTCCAGATTACCATGTTTCCTCTTCAACCATATGGTTTTTCCACAAAACCTTCACCTGGTTTATTACCTTATTCCGCAACACTTGATCTCTGTGGTCAAGAATTTGGACTGGTTTTTCTTCATAAGAGAGGTTCTCTTCCAACTGAACAACCTCTGGGCTCAAAACATGAGATAGATCTGGCATATACTTTCTCAACATCGAAACATGAAAAACATTATCTACCTAGGATAAACTTGGAGGTAAATACACTCTATATGCAACTGATCCAACTTTCTCCAGAATTTCATAAGGTGTAATGAACCTCAGACTCAACTTTCCCTTCTTACCAAAACGCACTACACTTTTCCATGGAGAAACTTTGAGAAAGATATGATCACCTACCTCAAAGGAAAGATCCTTCCTCCAGTTATCGACATAACTTTTCTATCTGATCTGTGTTGTTCTCATGTGCTTCTGAATCAACTGAACTTTCTCTGCCATCTCTTCTACCAATTCTGGTCCCATCAGCTTCCTCTCACCTACTTCATCCCAAAAAGCTGGAGTTCGAAAACGCTTTCCATATAATGCTTCAAATGGAGCCATCTGTATACTAGAATGAAAACTGTTATTATATGAAAATTCAACAAAATAAAGGTGTTGCTCCCAACCTCCCTGATAATCCATCAAGCAATCACGTAGCATATCCTCCAAGGCCTAAATTGTTGTTTCTGACTGCCTATCTGATTGAGGATGAAAAGTTGTACTAAAGTTTAATTCAGTACCCAATGACTTCTGAAGGCCTTTCCAAAAGTTAGAAGTGAACCTGAGATCACAATCAGATACAATGGAGAGGGTAACACCATGCAACCTGAATATCTCTTTAACATACAATCGAACAAGTTGATCTAGAGACAAAGTATCTCTAATAGGAAGGAAATGAGCATATTTAGTCAATCGATCAAATATAACCCATATTTCATTATTACCTAGAGATATCTTTGGTAATCCCACAACAAAGTCCATGGATATATTTTCCCATTTCCATTCTGGAACCGGTAAAGGCTGAATCATTCCTTTCAGTAACTGTCGCTCCGCTTTAACCTGCTGACAATTCAAACACTTCACTATAAAATCAGCAATATCTCTTTTCATTCCATCCCACCAGTAATACTCCAGAAGATCTTTGTACATCATAGTACTACCAGGATGAACTGAAAACGGAGAACTATGAGTTTCACATAACAACTCATTCTTCAACTGTGAATCACAAGGCATGCATAATATCATTCTAAACCTCAAAACACAATCATTATCAATGTTAAAATCAAGAAACTTACCCTTCTGAACCAACAAAACTTGTTTCTGCAACTCACTATCTTCCTTCTGTGCTTGCTTAATTCTGTCTGATAGAGATGATTTCACTGACACCTAAAACAAAACAGAGGAATTTTCTGCAACAACAACTTTTATGCCAAAGTTCATCAAATCAAAAACCAAAGGATCTCGTTCCAAACGTAGAATGGCTAATGAGACATTACTTTTTCGACTCAAAGCATTAGCCACTTTATTTGCTTTTCCTTGATGGTAAAGGATCATGCAATCATGATCCTTGATTAATTCTAACCATCTCCTCTATCTCATGTTCAATTCTTTCTGAGTGAATATATACTTCAAACTTTTGTGATCAGTATATATTTCACACTTCACTCCATACAAATGATGCCTCCAAATTTTTAAAGCAAAAAAACAATAGAAGCTAACTCCAAATCATGTGTAGTGTAATTTAACTCATGTGGTTTCAACTGACGTGAATCATAAGCAATTACCTGATAATTTTTAATTAGGACAAAACCAAGTCGTTTCAACGAAGAATCACTGTAGATAACAAACTCACCATTTCTGGAAGGCAGTGCCAAAACTGGAGCATTCACCAATCTTCTTTTCAATTCTTGAAAACAATCATCACATTCTTTTGTCCATATGATGTTAACACCTTTTCAAGTTAACTTAGTCATTGGACTAGTTAACCGTGAAAATTTTTCAACAAACCTCCAGTAATAACCTAACAAACCAAGAAAAATACGTATCTCGGTTATATTTGTGGGTCTTGGCCATTCTTCAACAACTTTTGTTTTAGCAGGATCAACAAATATGCCTTTTTTTTAAACAATGTGACCAAGGAAAGAAATTTGTTGTAACCAAAACTCACAATTTTTGAATTTCCCATAAAGTTTCTTTTCTTTTAGGGTTTCCAAGACAACCCTTAAATGACTTTCATGTTCCTCTTTACTTTTGGAATAAACCAAAATATCATCAATGAACACAACCAAAAACTTATCCAAGAACTCACGGAAAATTCTATTCATAAGATCCATGAATACAGCAGGTGCATTGGTTAACCCAAAAGGCATAACTACAAATTCATAATGGCCATATCTATTATGAAACGTGGTCTTTGGAACGTCTGCTTCATTTACTTTCAACTAATGGTACCCCGACCTCAAGTCAATCTTCGAAAAATAATGAGCTCCTTGGAGCTGATCAAACAAATCATCGATATGAGGCAAAGGATACTTATTCTTAACAGTGATGTTATTCAATTCTCTATAATCAATGAAAAGTCTCATTGAACCATCTTTCTTTTTAACAAACAAGACAGGAGAACCCCATGGTGACGTGCTCGGTCAAATTAAACCTTTATCTAATAACTCCTGCAATTGCTTCTTTAACTCTAAAAGTTAAATTTGAGCCATTTGATAAGGGGTTTTTGAAATTGGCTTAGTATAAAGAACTAAGTCAATAGTAAATTCAACTTCTCAATTAGGTATAATACCAGGTAACTCATCATGAAAAACATAAAGGTACTCATTTACCACTGGCACATCATTAATCTGAATAGTTCCTTTGTTTTCAACAATATGTGCTAGGTAACATTCATTTCCATATTTTACTAGTTTCTCTACTTCCTGATATGTTATCAACAGAAAGGGTTCATTTTTGTATAAAAACTGAAAATAATTCTAAAAATAAACCTCTTTAGCTCTGCAGTCAATCTTAGCATGATAAACAGAAAGCCAATCCATTCCCAATATAACATCAAACTCTACTATAGGAAAAACAATATGGTTTTCAGGTATATTCTTTCCGCACACAAGGACAGGAATGTTCTTATGTTTTCTTTTGGTCTCAAAATTTCCCCCAGGTGTTTTTACCATAAGTTCAGTATTCATATCCTGAGATGGAATTCCAAATTTACTAGAAAACTTCTCAGAAATGAAAGAATGTGTAGACCCTGAATCAAACAACACATTGCCATAATCTGAACAAACAAACAGTATACCTGATACTACTTCATTTAAATGCCCAACATCTGCTGAAGTAGTTGCAAAGGATTTCTCCACCCCTTTCTGCTTATAGTCTTGATACTTTCCTTCGGTTGAGTTCTTTGTTGGACACTCATTTGCATAATGGCCCATTTCATTGTACTTAAAACATTTTATTGATTGTAAATCCGATTTCATCCTACAATTACCCTGATCTTTTTAAGTGAAATTACGAGCCTTATGTCCCATTTTACCACATCAGTAGAACTTACCAGAATTCAAAAGACATTCCCCAGCATGATTTTTACCATAATTTTCCCAAACTATAAACATAAGTTTCTTACCATCAGAATTTTTTGAAGAGTTCTTCCCTTTCGCCTGCCACCTTGACCTATTATTCTGTTGTTTGTCAAAGAATACCTGATCATCAGCAAACTCCATTTCCACCTTCTCTGCACAACAAAAAAGTTTTTCATAACTTTTGAACTCACGAGAAGCTAAATCACTTCGATAATTTGGCTTTAATCCTGAGTAAAATTGGTTGATTTTACTATGATGATCTCGTATGAAATTTGGAGCATACCTTGCGAGTCGAGTGAATCTTTCTTCATAAGAAGCCACTAAGTCATCCTCCGGCCTCAATTCTAGGAATTGTTTTTCCATCCTAAGACGAACCACCTTAGGAAAATATTTCTCAAGAAACATACCTTTTAATTCATCCCAATCGAGAGCATCAATCTCTTCACTATACCTGATATTTTTCACCAACAACCACCACTGATCAGCTTCACCTTCAAAATGGTAAACTGCAAGACTAACATTTTGATGTTCTGAACAACCCATGACATCAAAAATCTTCTCTAGTGCTTTAATCCACTCTTCAGCTAGAACAGGGTCAGATGATCCTTTGAATGATGGGGGATGTTGCCTCATGAAATGATCTACTACTGACATGTTCCTCTATGGTTGATCTGGCTGATCTCGTACATGGATACGACCACCGTTTATCACCTGAGTCAACTGTTCTATCACTGAAACAAACTGTTCAGTTCTGATTCCGACCATCTCAGGTTGCTGATTCGGAAGGTTGTCTTCCCCCCGATGTCGTCTCAACATAGCTTCCATGTTTCCTCTATGGAAAACTATTCTAAACAAAGAAATATCTTAGGCGAAGCAACATGGTAATCTGTAAATGCTATATGATTTCAATATTAACAAAAATTACATTATGGATATTACTTTAACAATACCCTAACTCCTAAAGTTATCTAAACAGACCTATGATACCAACTATAAGGACCAAGCCTTAAACATTACATAATATTTAATTCATTGAATAATTCACATTGAGGATCTTTTCAGGTTTAGAGTTTTAGAGAATTAGGACATAACTATTACATCTCAAAAGATCACAAGGTAGACATATCTACATAGTTTCCATTATTTTTCATAAAATAAAAACTCTTAAAAAAAGAGTAATGTCTAGTTCCATGCTTTAGATAGCATGAATTTTCCTTGATCCCATCCTTGACCTTATTCATCTTTAAGTCCTGTGAAAACATTTCAAAACTTGGGATGAGCATAAAAAGATCAGTAAAGGTTATAAAACAAAGAATGAAAAAATTTGTTCATAAATACATACAAAACATGAACTCTTTTACTTACCTCATGAAATCATAAGATTTATGAAAGACACATAGAAATCATAAATCATAAAGGTAACTTGCGGCATCCATACCATACTTTCATTGTAGCTATCACAGCTACATAGGGAGTTACTTTGGAATACCCATCATAGTATATTCCCTAAATCTCTTAGGAGAAACATTCATGTTTACCTCTGTCACATTACCCAATGCATTGGAGAGCTATCTCGGGCTCACCCGCCATAGGTTTATCACGGAACCACCCGTATACGTAAATAATGCCCAAGAACCATAGCATGATCACAACACATAACATAAGAATAAAGGAAAGATAACATTTCCACATTGCAATAATAAAATATCATTTAAAGATATTGAAATAATAAACCTGTTATCAAAATAATTTTCAATACCAAATACGTAAAAAGAGTATATGGTATTTATTTTTCCTTTTAAAAACATTCCGGCTTGTTAAGGAAGCCAAAGATCAAATAATACTCGCGGTGGCGGAAAGGTCGTTGTCACCGCTTACGTTAAAAAAACATTAATTTTTTGTCATTTAGTAAAATGCTTCATATAAAAATATTCCCTTTGAATGAAATGAAAATTCAGGGGGGGTTTATACACCGTATAAAAGAATTTTGTGTATTAAAACAAAATATGTCTCAATGAAAGGAGATTGAGACGAAGTCCCTTACCTCACATCCGACTTGACTCGATCATTCTTTAATCTTTTGACGACTAAACTAAAGTTAATTTCTACTTTCTTAAGAACCTTTTTCAAGTTTATTATTCATTTTATATAACTTATTACCATGTTATAAACCTTATGTAATCATTTAAGTTAATAACGTTCATTTTGTCGATATTTGGTACTTGAGTCAAAAATGGACTTCTTATAATTACATGTTGTTAATGTGGTCAAAGGTTCATTATATCCATAATTATATCATGATTTTGATATCATATATATCATATATATCCAGAATATACTTGTATTTATAATAGTACATAACATTTGGAGGTAAGAAATGAAATGCACCGTTCACGCTTGAACGCTACTTTCATTTCAATTTCATATTTTAATGGAATTAAAACATAATGATACATAGGTATATTATAATTCCAGTATAATATCATATATAATATCATTAACTATATCCTTTATACATCCCATATAAGGCATTAACGAGTCACATCACTTTGAGGGGGTGGTAGTCCGCAATTCCTCAAATGAGATTATCATATTTACCCACTATGGAAACCATAACGGTTTGATAAAATTGGGAAGTAAAAAAGCATAAAGAAATCATAAACAAAATATATATCATATATAAATACATTACCATCATAATGGCCACTATAAGAGGTGGTAATATGTAATTGAACAATCATCATTTCGTGAGGCCTTAGTTTTCCATCCACAAAAACATTATGTTATTCATCCACTAGATGGAGGTGTGTGTAAGTGTAGTTTGAATCCTTCTAATAAAAAATCCTAGTATATTGGGGATACTGTTGTTGTTACAAAAGAATGTAAATAAAAAGATTTTAGGTGTTGGAGAAGTAAAATAAAAGAAAACAATTTAAGAGAAACTGTTACCTTTCATTTGGGTAACTCACTTTGGTTTGAACCAAGGACTTCTTAAGTGCCTTCTTCCTAAGGTAAGGCTTCTAGGAGGAGGAGAGGGATGTAGGGAGCGTAATTGGGAAGATTTTGGATGAGCAAAATGGCATGAGAGGTGTGAGGAATTGGATAGAAATGGTCTCTTTTTATAAGGGAGAGGAGGGGCTCTTTAGGAAAGTGTGAAAACATTATTTTATTATATAATGATATTCGGTTTCTAATGGTACAAAAATAATTAAGGTCGAAGATAAGATGACTCATAATCTAAATAAAATCATCCAATCCGAATTGGACATGTTTTGTATAATATTTTAATCATTTATTAATGAGGTAAATACTGTATCATTATTGTGTCACAAATAAATTAATTTATTATATGTCTAAAAATTATAAAAAAATACTAACTTGTAGGAAATCGTTTTAGCTTTCCAATGAATATTTATAGTCCAAAATAGGAATTATATAACACTATATAAAAATTAATTACTAAAATATTTTTGTTAATGTCAATTTAGTCTTTACATTAAATTAATTAATCTAAATTGTAATTCTCACTCCCATGTAGATCAATGGGGTCCCAAAATAGACCCAAAGATGACCATGGTCGTAAATGACTCAAACAATAAGGTTTGTACATGTGTTAAGGTAATTTAGAGTTATTATAATATTCTTTTAACCTTGAATTTCCCTATTTACCTTTAACCGCGGTAAATAAAAGTCCAAAGTTACTATTCAGCAAAAATTATTTTCATCTTATTGAACCAAATTTTACTTCTTAATAACTACCATGTATGTTGTATTTTCTAAATTCAATTCATAGAAGTGTTAAAATTTCATTTAAATGAAAAAGACAGTTTTTTTAACTACCACTAAGTGGTTTCACTATTCATCAAAAATTGATGTTTTTCAAAAAAATACCAAAAATTCAACCTAATCTATATTTGATATTCCGAATTCAAAATTGATGTCTATTTATCCAAATTCAAAACATAGAAGTTACATTAATTAATTTTAAAATTAATTCCCATTGTTAAAACAAATAGCGTGTTTTTAAGAAAAAAAATAACTATTAAAAGATTGATTATTGTTTATGTCCAATTTCAAAGTGAAATTTATTCTAATGACCAACATTGAATTAAAAGGTGAAAATATATTTTAATTTCACTTTAAAACCAATTAAAAAGATAATATAACCATATAAATAAATTAGATTAAAGGGAACTTTTGAATTAAAATACAATATTTTTGATTATTCATTAAAAATGAACTTTATCAGAAAAATACCAAAATATTACCCAAAGTAAAATTTGATGTCTCCATTATGAGGAAGAATTATATTTGGTCATGTAGAATGTATTAAAGTGACCAAAACAATATTTAAAAAGGGTTTTCCATTAAAAGGCGATAAATCGTCCTTTTAATGTAAATTATGTTTAAAATTGGATTCATTCACATTTTAAGCCTCAAACTTTTATTGGATAAATGTAAATTAATTTAAAAACATGTATAATCATATTGTAGTTAGTTTTTTTCATTCCTTCCAAAACAAAGGCTAGGAGTTAACTACTGTTTAAAATAATAATATTATATTATTACTGTGCAACGTAAGTTTCCAAAGAAACACACTGTTGCGTATCGGGTACGCTATCCAACATAGCAACCCCTTCAAAGTAAAAGTAATATTTAATTCAGAAATATTAATAAATATGAAATATTTCTTATTCTTCATTTACCTGGGATGTTACAATCAAACTCAACAATTGTGATCCCATAAGCTTGGCCCTACTCCCTTTGACTTTTCTGGGTAAAGTTTCTTCAACGCTTAGGACAATAATTTTCATAATATCCCATATATTTACCATTATAGAATTTAACATTGGTATCTTATTTATTTCCCTTTAAATCATGATTTTGGTGGAATTTTTATCCACACTAGTAACAAACTCTCATTCTTTTAAGGAAAGTATTAGGGGTTTCATACAACAATTATTACAGGATGGAAAACTCCTTTTTTGGTCTTCCCTTTACCCATTATTTCCTCCTCCACCCTCTTCTTCTCTTGTTTTCCCTTAAATTATCAAGACAAAGATAATTCATTCTTTGTCATGATAACAAATGAGACTATTTATTCATATGTTGAGAAATTTTGGGATACTAGTACCCTTCAGATGAATGGTTTTGAACCATCAAAGAATCGATAAATGTTACACCTTAGATTATGTATGTAGTATGCATAATTCTTTGTAACCCTTGTAAAGTCATATTCATACTTCATAATGTTTTTATCCTATTTTTGATTGAGACTCAAGATTTTCTTCTTTATATATTCTAGTTATTCCTGACGAAATTATTTTTTGTAGGAAAAGATCAATAAAATATTTCCATCATATATTTTCGATTTCTTCCTTCTACTTTGTGTTTGGAATCAATGAAACAATTTATCAGTATTTCTTAAGAGATAATAACCTTCCATGTTAACCTTATTCCTTTCATTAATTTCCAATGTGAGAAATATATTCTCTAGAAAACTTATCCACTGTTATGCTACAAATGTGTTTTTAGTCCCATTGAATGATGGAGGTTGTTGATGTATAAAGTGGTGAAACATTTCTCTTCTGCACTGTGGATCAGGATGCTCCATATATGAAGGTTTATTGTTCACAACCGGATTCAACTATCCCGGTATAGTTATAAGTTTCTCACCACCTGTCACAACTCCAATACCAATATCATTATCTTCCATAGGAGGTCATTCCCTAAATGGGATATGCACGTTGATATGGTTTCCATTCCGTCCACTATGAGACATTTTTAAATATTGTCATACACTTGGTAAGGTTATTAATCACAATACATAATCTTAAACTAGAAAAACACTTAAGGTAAATTGAAATTTTATGTATAACTAATCTCATAATCATAAACCTGGTTTCTTTGGGGAAATATTAACTTTTAAATCCTTAAAAATGGTTTTTCAATAAAATGTAAATTATCCTTAGAATATAACCTAGGAGTGTCAAATTAGGTATACAATAAGGATAGTTTTCATGTACCAGGTTACCCCAAGACAGAATTGGGACACCTTGTTAGAGTTATTACCCCTAGGTAAATCTATTCCAGAACCACGTCAACTTGTTTTGTCTAGATAGGTATGTATTTATAGGAAGACCCACATAATCTATACCTTAATAAAATTATAGGATTTTATTCTATATATATCCTCAAATTATATCTTAGGGTAATATTCCCCAATATATGTTTTCTTAATCTAATTTTTAAGGTTTGTACTAAACTTCCTCTAATACAAACTATAAAGACCCTGACCCCTATAGCCAATTTTTGGTGCCTTAATTTATTACATTGGCATAGATACAAGACTTGAATCCCAAGGGATCGATTAGTTTATAAATTTTGGATACCAGATTACATATATTAACTTTAAATTATAACTTGATAAAAAAACAACATATAAAATCCACTAGAAACACACATAAACTCCTCGGTTATTCCTGCAATTAATTCATAATATACATCTTCGCATCCTGAGGAAAAATAAAAAGTAAAAAATGGGTGAGCTCAGATGATTAGTAATGGAAATTAATACAGTTGAATCATAAATAATAAATCATGGTGAACAACTAAAAGAACTCATTCCCTTCAAACAAATCATGAGCATAATATGGCATGAATAAAAGGTGCATCAATAATGCTATATAAATAATCAAATGAAACATAGACATGGATATTATAATAGTATCATTTTTTATCAATTACTAATATCATAAAAAGATAATTAATAATTCCATACATCTAAAACATATCATCAAGGCCTTGGCTAAGATATCTGAAAATAAATTGTAAAGTCCTCAGCCAAAATCCATTTCTGTTTTGTCTCATCAGACCTACTGATTCATTAAGGGGATATAGTGTCCCCCATCCATCATATTCTTATTATAATTCATTCCTAATGTTAATGGGGTTAAACATAAAAAACATATACATATGAAATGTAAGTAACTTTTCCCAATCTGTAAACATAATCACTATCCATTATGATTAGTATGGTAAATGGTATCAAGATAACACATCCACTATCAAATTGATCATAAACCATTTAATAAAAAATGTTATATTATATTCATCAGAGATAAATCTCAAAAAATCATAAAATTCAATAGAGGTTTTGAAATAGATTAAATTAATCTATGAAAATCATGGATGTGTTCTTGAGAGAAATAACCTTTTACTTTGAAAAGAATATTTCTTTTGTAAAAATCATTTTTATTTGTCCTAATTATTTTTATAATACCATAAATGAAAAAATATAGTTTTTCATGAAAAAATTAAATATTTTAGAAAAAAATACTGTCCTAAAATACATTATAAATGGTACTTGAAAATGAGTAAGAAATCGAGATGTTCCCTTTAATCGGGCTTGCGTATATAGAATAATTGAGAAGGGAACCTTGAAAAATCTGGTATTTCATATTAATGAATGATGAAATGATCAAAAAATGTGACTTTGGTATGTATAAACTGAATTTAGAAGAAATATATAAAAAATGACGAATTAAATTCTTGTATAGAGGGAGAAATCATAACCCGAATGAAAATGGAAATTCGGAAAGAAACCCTTACCTTGTGTCTAAAAGTGTTCTGCACATGACCTTAATTTCCTAGATAATAAAATTAATTAATTAATTAATTAAGTACATTTCTTATGTGTATTTTATTTAATATAAGTTTCTTAAGTTCATTTATAGTATTTTTATGAGTTCTAAGATACAATTTTATCGTTCGGAAGCGTTTGTTTCCTTGGTTTTATGATTGGTTTACTTGTATAGGAGTATGGAAGTTCATATAAAATGAGTATAATTTTCCAGAACTACAATTATATGTTATTAATGAACGAAAATTAAATTTATTGGTCTTGTATATTATTTTTTCAGATATTATAATTATTCATTGTATAGAACTTTAAAGATAATCATTTAGATCATTTTAGAGGTTTTTCGATCATCAAGAAATACTTTTATCTTATTAATTAATATCAATTATATATAATTCTTACATAATAATAAATAATTTATAGTATTTATAATAATATATTTTTTAACCATAATTATGGTTTTATTACTAGATATTAATATGATTAAGTAAAATGAAAACTTTTCATCCTTGAAGGTGACAAAACAACACCTCACAGACAACGTTTCAATTTTTAGAATAAAAGTGAGAGAGAATGAGTTTGATGATGGATATACCATTAAAATAATATAATTATAGTATATAAATGATAATGGAGTTATCGTATATCTTTGGAAAGGGGACGTGAGGGAAGAATAATAAAATAAAATAAATTGAAAAGAATGTAAATTAAAAGAAAAAGGATTTTTACCTCTGAAATTCTCTTCCATGAGAACCTCTTTAAGGTGATTGGTTTTGGTCTTTTATTGAATCCATTGTCTATTGGACATGGGCGAGGGTCTTGGGAAGTGTATTGGTTAGAAATTTGACAAGTCTTAAGGCTTGTAAGGTGTGATGAAAAAGGGTGGTGAGGGGGTATTTATAGTTGATGTGAGGGGTGTTTTTTTGATTATTTTATTCATCTGTTAATTATTTTGGATCAAGACTAGGAATATTTTTGGAATTATCACTACATATTTTTAAATAATGTGGGATATTTTTATATTGTTGTATTACATATGTTATACATCACAAATGAGTTGATAATTCCTATATTTAACATTTATTTTAAAATATCATATTTTACTATTCACTGAAAATTCATGTATTTTAGAAAAGATACAAAAAATCACCATAACCATTTATTGACATGAAGAATTCAAAAACAAAATAAATTTTATGAAAATAATTTTATATTTATGAGAAATTTAATTTTTAATTAAAATCATTTTTTTCTCAAAAAATACAGATTCTAAATTTATAATTGATTTTATAACTTTAAAAATTTAACTAAGGTTTCAAAAAATTATCATTAAATCATAAGATAAAAAAATATAAATTCATGAATACATATTATGAAATTAAATGTTTTCTTGAATAATTTTATTAATTATAAAATTTTAATTAATTATTTATGACTTACAAAAATACCAACAGTTAATTAATAATTTCAAAAATATTAATTAACTTATAATATTATATAATTATATCATAATTTAATTTATAATATGCCTAAATTTTGTTTATAATTTAATGGGAGATGATACTATTCATCTAGCTAGTTTTACTATTCACAAGGTTCATATTACTATTCCTAATTTCAAGTTACTATTTCATCAGTAAAGGTTCGTTAACTTCTATAAATACCCCTTATTTAATTCATTATTCATTTATAAAGTTTTTATTGTTTTTTATAAGTGATTATATGTGATTTATGTTATATGAATTATCTATAAGAAGGGGAATTTCATTAATAGAATTTTGGGTTGTTACAAAGGGAAGTATGAATGTAATATTGGATTACACATACTATGTTTCCAAATAGGGTAATATTAGTGGGAAGTTAACATATGGACATGGAATAATATTAATTTCCATAGATCATTGATCATATGAATGTGAATTATCATGATGTTTCCAATGCTTTTACGCTGGGGCGCGCGCGCGTATCCGTCATGCGGGGGGAGGATGCGCGGCTTGTTGCCCCGCATTCCCGCTTTCTAAAGGCGGGCGGCATCTGTTCCTTGTTCAGAGACGTTTGCTCCTTGATCGAAATCGGGATGATGGGATGTCGGTTCTACCTTCCATGGATTCCTCCTCGGAGCTCATCACCTAGTCCGGGTCTCCCTCATAGATTTAAGACGGGTTCGTGAAACTCGTTCCCGGCGCCATATCTGCATGGATGCCAGTTAATTATGTTGCTTCCGTCGAGACGCTCCAAGGGTTCTGGTCGGGGTAGCAACCTTCGGTGAGGAGAATGGTCACGCTGGGGTGTCGTTGGTGTGCCATGACGCTGGGGGATTGGCATGTCTGTATTTTGTCCCTTATTATAGGGCTTCTCGAGGGCGCGGAAGCCCGAGATATCCCACATCGAACGTGGGGAATTGTGTATCATCGGAGGTTTTCCCTAGCTTCCCATGTTTAACACGGGGTATTCTATGAGTTTAACGTCTGGGGGAGACGGATCAGACTGATCGAAACACTGAGAGTGGATCATATTGAAGGACCCACTAGGGGGAACACCGATGTTGGGGCCAGCACGTGGGCGGATTCCTAGATAATGTGGGGTGGACTGAGGTGGCATCATCCCACCGGTATGTGGTGGCCCGGGTAAGGATCAGGATGGGTGATGGAGTGATGGGATTGAACCTCACGGAGGCTTCCTACGTATCCCCATGGAAGGTAATCAAATTCCGCGTAGTTCGGTGATACGGTGGCACACCTGAAGAGGTGGCTTGTGAGAATGAATGCATGGATTCGACCCGGGAGGAAGTAAGACCTCCGGGCTAGGGAATGAGCTTCCCGAGGCATGTGGGCTCGAGGGAGAGGTCAGGATGAGATGTGGGTGTAAGGTATGGGGCTTACGCTATGAGGTGGCCCATAACGATGGTTGTGAACTGATACGGAGGGGTCGGAACAACTGAGTGATGGGATTGAACCTTGTGGAGGCTTCCTATGTACCATGCGTTAGCACGGATCAAACTCCACGTAGTTTAGGTCATACAGTTTAACGTCATGCGGGACGAGGGCATACATTTTAACATCATGTGATACGAGCAACTTGGGGATTATGCTATGAGGCAACCCAAAGTGTTGGCGAATCGACGTGAAGAAATTGGAATGACCGAGTGGTGGGATTGAACCTCGTGGAGGCTTCCTACGTACCATGCGTTAGTACAGATCAATGTCCACTTAGTTCTCTGGGATGGGGCTTATGCTCTGAGGCGGCCCATTGGAGGATTTCATGATCTATGCACGCTCTAAGCCCACATGAGTCATTCTCGGTGTGAGAAACAAGAGGCAGCAGGGACCAGATGATCACGTCGCAAAGGGTGTGTCCGTGAGAAGCGGAAAGGGGATTATGCATTGAGCGGACCAAAGAGGAAATAGGGGCTTACGCGTGGTTAGCAGCCCTTGGTGTCGGGGCTTACTCTAGAATGGAGGCCTGTGGTGCGACAAAGCGTAGTTGGAAAGGGACTCCACTGGCCTTGGCAGTGGGGAAGTACGGAGGTGCATGGGTGCAACCTTCCACAAGAGAGGCTAGGGGCTTATGCTCTGAGGCATCCCTTCCCCCGTGGACAAATGCCACTCCAAAAGGAGGATCTCTTTCCATGTAAGGAAGAATCCATTCACGTGGAGACGAGAGGCGTAAAAAATGTCCGAGCTGGGGGGACCCTGCGTGCGAGTCATGGAGTTGGACCACGGTTTAACATCATGTGTTAAGGACGAGGTGCTTGGCAGTTTAACATCCTGTAGCATGGAAGAGGTGGGTTCGCTCCACACCCCTAGGGATTACATGCCCAATGCCCTCTACCACTTGTGGGAGGGAAGGCATCTGTAAGATCGTAGTGAAGGGGGGTCGTAGGGCGAACCATCGAGGGGTCCACGTTAGCATGGCTATGCGAAGAAGCAATACTCATTAGCGTGCCTATGTGAAGAATCATAAGGTAAAGAAACGCAACGGGAAACACCGCCCAAGGGACCTTGAGGTTACTTCGTACGAGACTGGAAGGCCGTATGGGAAAACAACACATGGTGTGCATGACCGGTATGGAAGACATCGGGCGTCGGCGCAGAGAGGCAACCAAGGGGTGTCAAGGTGAGGGGTCCTAGGTTTTGCGCGCAAAGAGAAGGTTTGCGCGCAAATCACTGGGATGACACGCAATTGGGTCAGAGGATTGTGCGCGGATAGGGGATTGCATGCAACGGACCTCTATTGTGCGCAGGGGAACGAGCTGATCCCTAAGGAATGAAAAAATCTACTAGAGGGATTGCGCACAATTTGGAAGGGATTGCGCACAATTGTAAGGGATTGCGCGCAAGGGCCAAGGATTGCGCGAAAATGAAGAACCCAGAGGAGTTGGAAAATTCACTTAAGCCAGTGGGGATGCGCACAAAGGTGAACCCCGGGGCAAGGTTGCGCGAAAATGGGAATTACCTGGAAGTCATCTTGCGCACATGGGAGTCCGAATTGCACGCACGGGAGCTGGTCCGAATCCCTCAACCCCGAAACAGTTCAGGTCACCTTCTATTTATAGGCATTAACCGTCGTGGAATCTATGCAGCGCACGAAATCATCCTCACTAGGACCATTCGGCGCGCAAAGCTTCCCCACGCGGAACCAGGCATGAAAATTTTTGTGCCACACCAGTTCTTTCTCGCGAATCCCAGGAGTCCTTTGCGCGAACATCTTTTTTTTCGCACAAGTCCCCTTTAATTTCGTGCACCACTTCCAGGTCCTCCAGACCGGGTCTCTGATTCCGAATATGACTTCGCTCTGTCCGTCTGAAACTTCCTCTGGGAGTTACAGACTTTTTCGGCATCTAAAAATGCCCCCTTCGGAATTGGATCGGCAAGAGGTCGTAATGATCGGATTCCAAGGGAAATGCCGAAATGCTGAAGCAGTGCATCTCCTAGTAATTTTGCGCGCAAAAATCAGATGGGGTGCGCAAAATGATGGATCTACGTGGAATTTGCTTTCCGTGCGGCACGGAACCCTGGCCTCGCCTATAAAGAGGGGTGCTGGGTTCTAAGTTCTGTACTCAAGCTTTTCCACACGATAGGCATACCGCTCTCGTGCGCGAAATTGCTTCCGTGGCTGTGCGTAAAAACGCTTTGGAAGCACGTAATTCCTTCTGAATTTCAGCCGCATTTTCACGCCTACTCGGGATATTCTGCGCCTAGTGTGCTGATTGCGCTCCCAACTCCTGGATTTCGCGCCGCAGATTTAGATTTCGTGCAACTCTCTCTGATTCCGCACACTTCATCCTGATTTCGCGCAACTCCAGAAATATTCGAGATGGCTGCAAAACAAGTTGATGAGGGGGAAGTCGTCGCTCGTAGAGCCAAAATGGCGGTGAATGATGAGGTTTATGGCGCCAAGGTGATCGTTTCCAACAACCTAACCTTGTTCAACCTGCTGACCCCCGCCCAAAAGGAATATCCCTTATCTGAAAACCTTCTTCTCTAGAACTTTGGCATCCTGGAGGAGGTTCCCCTGTCGGGCTTCGAAGTGGACACACCACGGTCATGGGTGACCCGGGAGGATGAGCTTCCTTACTACAACATCACCAAAAACGGCCATCCTACCAGGGAAACGAGGCACATGGATGTATATGTCTTGAACCCGAGGACCAGGACCATTACAGGGGATGAGCCTACCGTAGAGGATTCTCCGGTCTTCTACACAAACACATTCTGTCAGAGCATCATGGATGACACTAAGGGCTAGCTGAAAGACTGGGACCTGCAGTCCGGGGGAAACTTCACCAATGAGTGGGCCTGGGCATTCTGGGTCCACCATACTTGCGACTAGTTTGGGGCCGAGCTGCGGCATATTGTCCTGTTCGAGGCGGTATGGACGTCGCAGTTCCACTTTCATCGTCAAACTGAGCTCGGGCCAGAGCTATTCACCCGGTGGTCCCCTGATACCAACACATTCCACCTTCACCATGGGGAAGTTGGCATCAGCCTCTGGAATGTTCACTACATCGGAGGTATCCCAGTAGAGGGATACCAATACGACAAGTTCGTTCCTCGAAAGAACACCTAGGAATATAGGTCACGGACCCCCATGCTGATGTGGAACCTACTGGAGCTGGCCAAAGAGAGGTTGGGGGTCAAGGACTTCTTGATGGACATTGCCTACAAGGGCTAGTTCAGCCAGTTCCTAGAGAAGGAACCGGCAATCAAGATATCGGTACGGGGAAAACGGTGCCCGACCGCGGCCTAGAGGAGCAAGGATGGGTCGTATTGGAGGACCCTAAAGGTGGGGCAATACCAATCGTGGGGCTACTACGTCATTGAGGCTCGAGACCCAAACGTCCAGTACGCCGGGTTCCTCGACGCCTTCCTGAGCGAGTGGCTCCTGCCAGTGCGGGACGCGAGGATGGGCATCCGTCCAGCAATACTGGTGATGGTGGGCACCATGACCGCCAACAAACGGTTCAACTTGGGGGTCCCTGTTCTGGCCAAGCTGTATTCCATAATGGGACGCATCTCATGAGGGGGGTCACCTCAGAGGGTTTATGGCCTCTTAAAGATCTTCCACGGCTGGGTGGCCACTCATCTTGGCAGGTACACTTTCCCAAATGCCATCCGTCCTCCAGGCAATGGCCTGCGACCATCCCTGTTGAACATCGTCGGGGTGGCGCCGATGACGCTCAATGAGGAGGGCGTGAGGATCTGCATTAGTAACCACACCAAATTCAACTTCAGCCCGTTCCCCACCCCGATTAGCCAGATGGTTGACAATGGGAGAGGCTCTCTCGAATAACATGAGTACTTTCAGAACATCCGGGGTGGGGTGCTCGTGGCTCGGATCGATGGGAAGGTGATCTGCGAGCCTTACGTGCCATCCCGATTCTCCAGGAAATTTGGGTGCCTCCAACGAATGTCGAAGAAGGTATTCACATTTTTCTTGGAGGAAAAGAATCCTTGCGTTCTTCACCGGATGTGGTTGATGTTCACCACTTTCGGCTCCGGCGATGTCATTACTCTTCCTCCTACCGGGGTCGACGCTGGCCTACCAACTGAGTCTGCCGAGCACAGGACCATTTCGTACCCTGAGGGGATTTTACGCAAGCGATTCCGGCAACTCGAAACTACCCGCACGGAAACCGGGCGACGGGGGAGAAGGCAATGTGCTGCTAGAAGGGGGGAACTAGGGGTGTGCCAGGGAGCGAGGCCTGTGCAGGCTGGGACCTCAGCAGTGGGGACATCACACGGTGCCACCGCGACCTCGTTGCTCGTAGGGGGGTCACACGAGGCAGCCAGTGAACCGCCCGGAAAGAAGATAAGATACCTACTCAAACCTTCCCAAGATGCAATTTTCCCGGCACTGTGGTCGGCCTGGATGACCCTGCGGCAATCACAGGGCGTTGAAGCCATCTGGAAGAAGATAATGCAGAATGGGATCCAGCTGCCAAAGGACGGGCTCATTTGAGTTACCAACAGAGTGAACTTCCATCGGCGGCATGATTATCTGACATCCATGGACACATACGCGTGCCAAAGGGGTCGGCGTGTAAATCCACCTTTCCTAGTGAAAGTGATGATCGGCCAAGAACATGATCCAGAAGTGATGTCGTCGGGAGAAGGTGATAGTAACGAGGAGTCGGAGGGGGAGGAGGAGACTTGAGAAGACAAAGGTGAAGGAGAAGGAGAACCCGAAGGTGAGGGGTCGAAGGGGGAAACCTACCAAGGGAGTCTCTGGGAGAGCGGTAAGATTGTCGACTCTGATCTCGACATAACCAAGATACTCGAGGTCTGTCTCTATCTTCATTCATTTTCCTTCTTCATCCGTTCTCCTTTGAAATTTCTAATTCATCTCTCTATCTCACTCAGGAGAACCTAGGTGCTAATCAAGCGTCCCCACTAGAGGAGGGAGGAGAGGAACCGGTAGGACAGGATGGGGATCTGACGCCCATCATTGAATTGACAAGAATAGAGGGGTATCCTGTCATTGAAGATCCTGTAGTGGCCAGAACACTGGAGGCCGACGCTCTGGGTTCCTGTAAGTCCCATGCTTCAATACTGGTGATTGCTATCAAGGATCCCAACTAATCAGGGTACATCTTGCGCAGTGATCTCGACATTGGAGGCTCGTCAGGCTACGGAGCCCGGGCCATCCATGAGAGGACCAGTGGCGGACATACCACCTCGTTCAGAACATGCTCCCCACATTGAGTCGGCCCTGAAAATTGGTGAGAAGGGGGTGGCGGACATCAGCAGCGCTGTCCTTGAGGCGAGGTCAGAAGCTTATGGAGGCACCGTCGCTATCGGGGTGAGAGAGGAAGGTCGCCCGGACGTTGATGATCCTATTCCTCATGAAGACATCCCTGAGGCAGATCCTGCTGCCGACCTACTGGCTGCCTTTCTTTTGTATCGGCCCGCTGATCCCGAGGAGGTAGATGACTCAGACTCAAAAGCGTCCGAGGAGAGCTGGATGACACGACACAAAGGGTGGAAGTGTATCCAGTGCTTTCCCAGGAATCCCCGGTCGGATTGGCTGAGGCGGATGAGGTCACTACAGACCTATCTGTGGTTCCTGTGCGCCGGAGGGGCTGACGCTCAGTGCCTTCATCTGACGGTCCGTGATTAAATGGACGAGAAGATACGCGAGGGAAACCGGTGCACCGATGTTTCCCAGTGTCTGGATAGATCGGCGAGCACCCGAGCATTTCTGAGGGTGGAGCGGGAGGTCCAGCGCCTCGAAGGGTAGGCGGCAGAGAAGGAGGCCTTCATTACAACGTGCTCTGAGCTCGTGGAATAACTGACAGCCCAACTGGCTGACGCCCAAGAACAACTGACGGAAGCGAGTCACCAGATGGTTGTACTTCAAACCGAGTGGGCGTAGGCATAGGCCAGGGTTGGCGAGCTGTGCTCTGCGGCTGTTTATGAAGAGAGAGTCTTCAAGGAGTGAGAAGCAATCCTGGAGTCTACCAGCCAAAGGTTAACAACGTTGGAAAGATCCATCCAGCACGCTGATCCTTAAGGGATTTTTTTCAGCCATCTCATGAACTTTTTTCTTTTACTGCTCAATATTTTGACCCATGTATTGACCAATCTATTTATCTATACCTTTGGTCTAATATTCTCACCATAATTCTGAAATTAATAACAACTCACCCCTCAGCTCATGTGGGTTTCACCCAACGTGAGAAGTAAAGGATGCTCGTGTTATCATTTCGTCCAACTGTGGGGCATTAACCAAGCTTCAGGCATCCGAACTCAGGCCTGGATTTCTGGGGAGAAGAGGGAGGTCCAGCCGACGGGAGGTGACCTCAGACCGATCGATGTATTGTCTCCTCCACGTGCCCTAACACATGAGCGGGGAAATTCCAGGGGAATTGAAATTCATACGAACATACGGAGATGAAAAAGGTGAATCACGTTACCCTAATTCGGAACACAATGGGGCGCGACGATGGAGGATAACTGTTAACCGTGGAGGAAACGCAGCATCCATATCACATTGGCCTGAAATGGGGACAATAAATGAGGGTTGACCGCTGACCATGTTCTTAACACGGGGCCTAACTCAAATATCGATGATCAGTCTTCCGGAACGTTGGCCCAGGACAGCAGGCTGACTATAGGTCTATCATTCATATTGCTACAATAGGCTGACCAATGGTTTATCATCCATATTGTGGCAGTAGGTGGACCAAATTCTATCATACATACTGTTAAGGGGTCCCATCAAACATGACCAGTCTTCCAGGACGTTGGCCCAGGACAGTAGGCGGACCGTAGGTCTATCATCCATACTGTTAGGGGGTCCCATTGAACATGAAAGAGGGTGAGGATCCGAATAAAGGGGAATTCAAAGTGTGGAAAGTGGAGTGGTGGTTTGTTCGAACAGAGTCCAACACTCTCAAAATTGTGCCACCGTGGCGGAGGCACATTAGGCGGATGTACCAACCCGGTCACGGATCGTCCTGATTTTCAGACAGGACCTATCTGGAGAGAGAACTGTCGCTTCCCACCATCACTATGTTTCATCCAAAACTTATTCGGGGTAGATGTCGCAACTACACCACTCCCCAAGAAGTCAGGCCAAGGGACCGACAGTAAGGAGGGACGAAATTTGGTAATCCCTGGGACTGGACCCAAGACGAAATTTCTAGGCGTTCCTATGTATCTCATAAGGTTGAGAATCAAGCCACAAGTAGTTCTAGAAGTGCAGTTTAATGTCGTGTAGGAAAAAAGGACGAGAAGGATAATTCTTTAGAACAGTGTGCACAGGGTACAGTCGTCGTAAACCCGACGTGAATAAGGAAATGATCCCGCACTACGCCACGCAGTCCCGTGGTTGGGGTCCCGAAGGTGGGACCAAAGAGACAAATTAGCTGAACTCGAGCTGGACCCAAGGACAGGAGGTCTGGGCATTCCTACGTATCCCATTAAGATGGGAATCAAGCCAGACGTAGTTCTTATGAGATCTTCGTTTAGGGTCTTAGAGCTCGGACCAAAGGGGCCCAGATATATGAAAAAATGCAGTTTAGAGTCATGTAGGACCATAAAAGGATCTTAGTTTTAGGTCTTAGAACTCGGACCAAAGGATAAGGGGAATGGGAGACACACCGTAAAGAGGTTGCGAAACCCAACGTGAATGGGGGCAAGGCCCTACTTACTATGTCCTCCTGGGGACGTGTTTAGGTCGAGGGACCAAATATGAAAAGTTAGGCTGGGCCCGTGGGGAATTCCCTAGGTTCTCCTACGTATCTCATAAGGATGAGAATCAAGCCATACGTAGTTCTTGAGAGGTGGTGTGGCACAACATGGCGCTTGCACAAAGGACGAGGGAGACGTGCGGGTTTAGCCCTCGCCCCAAAAGAAGCGGCATTTGATATATCATGTTTGTCCTTGAAGGTGAGTGGTTTTTCTTTTTTGGAGTGACCGGCCTGGGGTAGGAACTCCTGGCGTCGCCACAATAATAAATCCGTAACAGGCGTTGAAAAATGGTATAGAAATTGACCAATACCCAATGTGATGTCCCCTATGGGGAGGTCACCACAATGCAGTTCCGTTTCTTGTTGTGTGGACAGGATGATATCATCACAGTTTATGGTCATGTGGTGAGACCTGATAGCACAGTTTAAGGTCGTATGGCTTGGACCTGACGGCAGAGTTTAAGTTCGTATGGCTTGGACCTGACAGCACAGTTTAAGGTTGTATGGCTTGTACCTGAGAGCACAGTTTAAGGTCGTATGGCTTGGACCTGAGAGCGCAGTTTAAGGGCTTTGGATTGGACCTGACAGCACAGTTTAAGGTCCTATGGCTTGGACCTGACATCACAGTTTAAGGTCATATGGCTTGGACCTGAGAGCACGGTTTAAGGTCGTATGGCTTGGACCTGACAGCACAGTTTAAGGTCGTATGGCTTGGACCTGACAGCACAGTTTAAGGTCGTATGTCTTGGACCAGACACCCACAGTTTAAGGTCGTATGTCTTGGACCTGGGGAATACGCACGATGCGGTGAGGCGTACCTGGTGTGGAGGAGGGTATATCCTTATATCGCCATTGCGGGTGATTCTGGGAGAGGGGTCTCGGTCCAAAGGGGCCTACGAGGGTCCAACAATCAGGGGGCAGGAGATGATAGCTCCCAGCTACGCTGGGCCTGAAACGCAATGTCTGGGTGACTCCTCGTTTCCCATGGGGATGAGGGTCAAGCTGCACGCAATCCTTAAAGAAAAATCCCAAGAACATACTCTAGTGCTCAGATCGTAGGAGCCCCGAGAGACACCGTTATGCAGCTTGGTCCATCTGACGTGTGGGGTTGCACTGAGGGTTAGTGCAAGGAGTGTCGAGATTCTACCTTGACACGGTGGGGTGGAACATAATGTGAATCATGCAACCAACATTCAGGGCCTGAAGAAGTCGGCGTGATGGCTAAGGATTACTACGGACTATGTTCGCAACACTACATCCAGTCACGTTAGCCTAGAGATAAGGGCAAACAAATGAGCATCAACAGCTGACCACATTCGCAACGCGGGATTTGTATAAATTTGTTGCCTGAAACCCTCAGGGGCGTTGGCCTATGATTGTAGGAGAGCCCTTAGGCATGGTATCCAGGCCTTTCTTGGGGGTCCCTCTGGGTGTGAAAGATAATGGGACCTGAATGAAGGGGATCATGAAGATTGAAAAGTGGAAGAAAACTTTCCAAAGTCAAATCTGACACTCTAGGTCCTAGAACAGAGTACTCTGAACACATTAGAAGACCACTGGAAAGGGTCTAAGGGCTCAGTCTGAGAGCTTCCAAAAGATGACAGATTCTCGGGGGAAGGGGGCGTAGTGCCAAAAACCTTGTACCACACCTATATGTCCCCCCGTGGGGAGGGACATGCCAAAAGACCGAGGCGACCGAGAGATCATGGGATCTCTTGAGAGATGGGGATGGACTTGAAATCTAGGTGTTCAGGAGGTTCTACATATCCCATAAGGATGGGAATCAAGCCTCATGTAGTTCTTGAAGCGCAGTTTAACGTCATGTAGGACAATACGGGGCACTTCTTCCAGGGGTGTGCATGGCGCAGTGGATAAACCTTCGCAAATGAAGACCAAATCCTACAATTCACCGCACGCTCTGGGTGAAGGCTGGGGCTGAGAGGCCCGAGAAGGCCAAGGGGCCTGAGGCTGAGCCTTGGTCAGGGATTCCTAACAAGCTTGCAGTGTAATGTCTTGTAGTGAGGATGATCACGTGGTTTAAGGTCACGCTATACCATAAGGGTCTTAGTTTAAGGTCTTAGAACTCGGACCTGAGGGGCCCAGCTGTAGGAAAAAATGTAGTTTAAGGTCATGCTAGACCGTGTAAGGATCTTAGTTTTAGGTCTTAGAACTCGGACCCGATGGGCCCAGATGTAGGGAAAAATGTAGTTTAAGGTCATGCTGGACTGTGTAAGGATCTTAGTTTTAGGTCTTAGAACTCAGACCCAAAATCTCAGGCAAAATACCATTTGAGGAACCTAGCGTTGGTGGGAGGAGTGACACGCTCACCATCAATAGTCACCAGAGAATACTCGCCATTGGGATAAAACTTATGGACGATGAAAGGCCCCTCCCATTTGGGCTCCAACTTGGGTGGTTTCCTGCCAGGAATCATTGGCGCTCTGAGAGCCAGTACCAGGTCACCTTGCAGGAAGGAGCAGAGGCGAACCTTCTTGTTGAAATCTCTAGCCATCCTACTCTGATTACCTTCCATGTTATGTAAAGCGCGAAGCCTATTTTCGTCCAGTGCTTCTAATTCAGCTAGATGGATTTCGGAAACTCTATATGGTGCTTGTTGGTCGTAGACCGCCGTGCGCAATGAGGGAAACTAAATCTCGATGGGCAGGACAGCCTCAGCTCCATACACCAGGTAATATGGAGTCACCTGGGTGGAATTGTGAGTCGTCGTCCGATAATCCCCGAGGGCATTGGGGAGCTTTTCTGGCCAACTTTTCTTGTTCTGACCAACCATTTTTTGCAGAATGTTTGAGAGGGTTTTGTTAAATGCCTCGATCTGTCCATTCTCCTGTGCATGATAGCGGGAGGTGTGGTTAGAGCGAATGTTGTACTTGGCGTACAATTTCTTCAGATCGGCTGCTCGGAAGTTGGTTTTGTTATCCGCGAGGATAGTGTGAGGTACTCAAAATCGATAGATGATATTGGAGCTCACGAAGTTAGTGATAGAACAGGATTTGACTTCCTTGAGCATAATTGCATCTACCCACTTGGAAAAGAAATCTGTAGCGGTCAAAATGAACCGGCACTGGCCAGCCGTCGTCAGCGGGTAAGGTCCTACGACATCCAACCCCTAGACTGCAAAGGTCCAAGAATACATGGTAGTATAAAGAGGCTCTGGTGGCCGATGCACAAAGTTAGTGTGAACTTGGCATGCATGACACCTCTTGGTAAACCCGATGCAGCCGTAGATCATGGAGGGCCAGAAGTACCCCAGCCTCCGAATCTGGTGGGACAACTTCGACCCGGCCTGGTGGGCGCCACAGGAACCAGCGTGAACTTCTTGTATGAACTGTGGGATCTAGACTCCATGAAGGCAACGGAGTTGAGCACCATTAAATCCGCATTTATAAAGGACCTGCTCAAGGCTGGGACTGCTCAGAAGGGTAAACTTCAGTGGGTGGCGTCGGGTTCGCTCGTGCTCGGCTTGGTCCGATGGAAGATTTCCATGTTGGAGGTATTCAACCAAGGGAGTTCTCCAGTCAGGAACTGTCTTGATTACCGCATCTGAAGTCCCCGGGGATCCTGAAGTAGGGGAACCAGTGGTGAGATGGTTCACCCGCGGGCCACGATCATCCTCCGGGATGATGGGAGCAATGACTCTATGGTGTGCTACGTGGATAATCAGGTCGTTCTATTCGGGCTTCGCAAGTGATGTGGCCAGGCTGGCCAAAGCGTCTGCTCGAATGTTCTGCGACCGGGGGATATGAACGACCTCTGGCCGAGAGGGGAACTTATCCATTAGATGGAGGGTGCACTCCAGCAATGGAACGAGTTCTGGCTTTCTGAAAACATAATCACCATTGACTTGCTTGACGACCAGCTCAGAGTCCCCTTTCACATAAAGATGGGTTACGTCAATCTCGAGAGCCGACTCGAGGCCAGTGATGAGGGCGTGATATTCTGCCTCATTGTTGGTGCAACCTTCTGACAACAGGAATGAATACGGTAGAACGGCTTGCTCCGGGGTGATGAAGACGACACCCCGGTCCACTCTATTGAGCCTAGGATCCTTGAGCCTTCTACCGGTGGGGCTCCGAGAGGCACCGTCAAAGTACATCTACCAACAAGGGATGGCATGATCAACTGAGAGTATTACCTCATCAGGAAAGCCTAGATCCAGTGGATGATCCGCAGAGGTTGGATGAGAAGCTAAGAATTCTTCCTACGCCGGTCCTTTGATAGCCTTCTAAGGTACGAACCTGATGTCGAACTACTGGAGGATCACCGACCAGTGTGCCAATCGGCCGATCAACATAGGTTGGTTCAGGATGTATTTCAACGGGTCTACCCGAGAGACCAGTTGTACCTCGTGGTGCTGCAAGTAGTGCCTCAATTTCAGCACGAAAAATACGAGCGCCAAACAGCTCTTCCTGATGGGGTAATATCTAATTTTTTTATCGAGGAGCATGCAGCTGAGGTAGTAGAGTCTATTCTTTGTTCCCTCATTTTTCTTCTGGGCAAGAAGTGTTCCGAGGGATCGTTCCAGGGCGGTCACATAAAAGACCAGCGGCTTTTCGGAAACGGGTGGCATCAAGATCGGAGGTTGGAGTAGATACTGCTTGATTTCCTCATAGGCGGTCTGACACTCTCTATCCCACTCGTAGGTGGTGCCTTTCTTCATGAGCCGGGAAAAGGGATTACACTTGTCGGACATATTCGCAATGAATCGGCATATATAGGCTAAGTGGCCTTGGAGGACTCTCAGCTCTCGAATATTACTCTGGGGAGGCATCTGGCTGATGGCCTTGATCTTCTCCTGGTCTATCTCGATGCCTCGGTATCTAACAACTAATCCAAGAAACTTTCCAGAGGTGACCCCAAAGGCACACTTTAACGGGTTCATCTTCATGTGGCGAGAACGGAGGAAGCAGAATACTTTGTCAAGGTCTTTTACATGGTCCTCGTGCTGGCGTGATTTAACCACAAGGTCTTCCACATAGCATTCCACCAGTTTCCTGAGAATCGGCTTAAATATGTGATGCATGGCCCGTTGATAGTTGGAACCTGCATTTTTCTGGCCGAAGGGCATAACCTGGTAGTAGAAAGTACCTTGGGGGGCCCTGAAGGCGGTGAACACTTCATCCTCGGGGACCATCCGGATCTGGTTGTACCTGGAGTACCCATCCATGAAAGAGAGGGCTTGGAACCTGGCTGTGGCGTCGATCAACAACTCTGTCACTCGAAGGGGAAAATCATCTTTCGGACAGTGGCGATTGAGATCGCGGAAGTGGATACAGACCATGATCTGTCCGTTCTTCTTCCTGACTGGCACAATGTTGGCTAGCCACCAGGGGTATTGAACTTCTTTGACGAAGTTGGCTTTGATAAGCTTATCAACTTCAGCCGCAACCATGGCACCATGAGAGGGGTGCATCTTTTTTGGAGGCTGCTTGAACCCGCGATGGTTTGCTGGAAGGCCAAGGCGGTGGACGACTACCTGAGGATCTAGTCCTGCCATCTCGTCATAACTCCAAGCGAACACATCACGGTGCTGTTTAAGAAAGTCTATATACTATTTTTGTTCCTCGGGGGGCATAGCGGCGCTGACCAATGTGGGTCTTGGGTCTGCCTCGCTACCGAGGTTCACCTGTACTAACTCATCGAACATGGTGGAGGCGCCCTCCCCAAAGGCAGTGGGAGCATCTTCCATGTTCTCCTCTCCACTTGTGGAGGGATCATCCATGGGGGGAGCCATTTCGGGGCTTCCAGACCATGATGGGAAGCTGGTGCCGGCTTGGGCGGTAGAGGTCGTCATGTCAGGAGACTCATTCACTGTGGAGACCATGGCAACAAAGTCGGTTGATCCAATCCCATCTGGCCTTCAGCCCAAAGGGCCACGCTTTATGACATCAAAGCAGTACTGGCGCGTCAGCTTGAGCCAGTCGATTCCGGCCCAGTGAAATAGACACGTATGGTGTACCCCCATTGCCATGAGCCTGACGTCCTGATATCGTACAGGGGTAGGAGGTTCGGGAATTACCTGGGCCTAGTTGGTGTAGGAGTATGAGGTGATTTTCCGCTGTCGCTTGGACCCGAAAATATGCCTCCCTTTGGTACTCGAAACAACAATGCACTGCCCCATGTCAGGTGTTGTGGCCTCCAACCGATGGATTGGGTAGATATAAGCGTCATCCAAACCTGCCCAGGGATCACTTGTGACAGTGGCGGGCTCGAACTCACCTGCCAAGATCTGCTTTTCCTTGATCTTGTAACAGTCAGCATCCGGATAACGGGATTCACAAGAGGAAAAAGGAGACACATCTCCTTGAGGCATGCCTACATGACCCTTAAGAGAGTATTTGAGGAACTGGTGATACGATGAGGGGACCGCTGCGTGAAGGTGGAGCCACGGCCTGCCCATCAACGCGTTGTTGGCGGTGTCCTGAGAGACAACCATGAACCCGGTGCTAGCAATTAGGCCACTGAACTGGGTCTTCAAGCGAATATTTCCGAGTGGATTTTTCTCAGTCCTGTCATACCCTTGGATACTTAGGTCGAAGGGAGTTAGATCATCCTCAGACAACCCCAGCTTCCATAGTGTCTGAGTTGGGATTAGGTTAATCACAGAACCCGTGTCAACAAGACAGCATCAGACTTCCACGCCATTGAACTGGACGGTGATGTACAGTGGTCGAATGTGCCCTTGTATGGGGTGTCTTCATCTTCACCTAAGAATGAGATAACTGCCTGACATTCGGCGTTCTCAATCACCTCGGTGTGGAAGGCTTCTGCAGCTGCTAACTCCGTCTCAAACTGTAGGGGGATCCTTAGGGACTCAGCGAGCGCCTCACGCATTTCAGACGACAGGAGATGAGCCTCAAGGATAGAGAGCCTTACTGGAATACTAGACAGGTGCTTCAGGACATCATACTTTCAGGAAAAATAAGAGCTTCTGCTTACAAGAGGCCGCTCTGCGATTAGAGGCATGACGGGCTCCGCCGGTGGGACCGGTGACTGACTGGTACTAGGCACATCTCGCTATTCACTAGTCGAATCCCAGGAATTGGCTGCCGGATTAGGACCGAAAGGCTGTGGTCGGCTGGTGGTAGGGCACAGTTGGTCGCGTGATGGACGAGGCGGTTCTGCCTGATCCAGCAACACAAACAGTGGTAAAGGTGAACCTGTCGACACCGAATGAAGGGGCCGCGTGTGCTGAGCTTTGTATTGGGCCTGCTGCATGGTTTCAGTGGCATGCACGGCCTGGCTAGAGGTGTCAATTATCATGCCCCAGTGATTCATGTAACCACGGCTCTGCCGACGTTGGCGACAGCTGGGGACATTAGGAAGGTCCACCTGGCTTTCCTCATCGTCGGGAGTCAAAAAGGGATTTACCAACTCTATGGTGTTAACCAAAGTTTACCACGGGCTTTCACTCGAGGAGTCATCCACTATCGGACGGAGTCTCAGAGGGATCCCCATTTTTGGGTGCATAAAATCACCAAGAGTGTGGGATGATGATGGAATTGGTAGGGCGCGTTCTTTCCTCTTGCGCCGCCGCTTGCTCTCCTGGGAAGAGGTAGGATGGGATGACGATGACGAGGTGGCGCTCACGGATTCTGAGGGCTCTGGCTGACTCAGGCAGGCACGGATGATGCCATGGGCGCGGTCGACCATCCTACGGGCCATCCAATCGTTATACTTCCAAGACCCACAGTCGGAAACCTGTTTCCACTCATCCTCATCGCCACTACTGCCATCTGATCTCACAAAGACACCTACCACTTGCACTGGGGTTGGGCCCAAACTGAATATGTTGTTGTCAATCTAGTCTTGGAGCCAGTCCTTGAACACATAGAATCACTGGATGGTGTTCCCCAGGGTCCGGTGATAAGGGTAGCAGTCGGGTTGATCAGTGAGAAATGCCTCTTCTGGCTTCCGGCACTCAGGCTGCCGCACGATCCTCTGCTCTAAGGCGCTACGGAAATAACCGGGGACCTGAGCCTCATCAAACGAGTAAGTCCAATTCCTTCTATCTAGAAAGGGGGCTCTTGGAGGCTGGCCATGACCAGGGGCTGGCGGAGCATGCCTAGGTGGCGTAGCCTGATTATCTCACGTAGGTGGTGGCGGTGCGATACGCGGAGGCGCCTGCTGATTTTGAGGCGGTCGCTGCTGGGCCGGAGGCTGTGCCCATGGGGGTGGAACCCTATGGGGCTGCGGAGCTGGCCGCACAAGTAGAAACTCTAGCTTCCTGGGGGCCTCTATCTGGGCCACATCAACGGGCTCAGATCTAGTGGCTCTCCTTGTAGGGATTACAGGAGGCAGCGGGCGTGCCTGACTGGCCTGTTGCAGGGCTTATTTGAGGCCCTAAGCCTTGTCTGAGAAGTCCCGAAACCCTCCAGGGTAATTATGAGTTATTAGATAAGGAACCAACTTTGTCTTGATGTTCCCTACGCACATTGTGAGTAATTTCTCCTGAGTTAGTGGAATGTAAAGGGAGTACGTGATCCCCTTCCATCGAGCGACGATGTCCACAACTCGCTCATCATGCCTTTGTTTGCACCTGAAGAGGTCTGTGATGTTTGTCTTCCGGGTTGTGGAACTGAACTAGTAGAGGAATTTCTTGCAAAGTTCCTCCCAGCTAGTCATAGATCCAACAGGGAGCTAGCTGTACCAGACGAATGCTGGTCCATCCAGTGTCTGAACAAAGCAACAGAGATTGGCGACCTCCTGTTGTGTCGAAGTCCCTAACATAGGCCCGCACCTCAAGTTGAAGTGGGCCAGGTGCTGTGGAGGGTCTCCTGTCCCGTTAAAAGGGGTGAAAGTGGGGTTCCCAAATCCCGGTGAGGCCGACATGTCATCCAACCATGCTGGGTATGGCTTACCGTCTGGTGGTATTGCCACCTGCCGAGTTTCCAGGGCCTCTAAGGGGGCGATGAGTGCTTCCATTAGATCTTCCGGATGTGGTTTCCTGTCTTGACGGGGATCTCTAACCACAAGCACATTACCAGGCTCTTCAATTCGGTAGTCAAGCTCAGCAACTTGTGGGGCGGCTGTTGGAGCGACTCTCGGGGCAGCGGGAGGAAACCGAGTGGGGTCCCTTAGGTGATCACACCGCTCAGGAGAGTTCGGTGAAATGTATCGCGCCCGCTTTCCATGGGCTCTGGCCTCTCCCCTGTCAGCGAACACGGCATGGTCACGGTTGCTCAGGGTAATCTCGTCAAGGGGTAGGTGCTCCGACCCCTACTGTCCTGGCCTAGGATTACCGTAGTCAGGCCGCCGCTCTGCAATACGTTCAGCCAAGAGCTCATCAACCAGCCTCTTTTTCTCAGCAAGTTATTAGCGCAGTGAGGCCTTCTCAGGATCTTCCTCTGCCTTCTATACCAAGGCATATGGGTCGGTGATCTTGACAGCCCCAACGTGCTCTTTACCCTTGCCGATTTTTCGGCTTAGTTTCAATGCCTCAATGGGTGTGGGGATACCTAGGAGGCTCCTCTGTTGGAGATTAATCCTCCTAGATGGGTCCAGTAGTGGCTTGTCCTCAGGGGGTGAGTCCCCATCGAGGAGTTACACACCGTTTCCCTCACCCGAAAGGCTGTCCATGTTGGCCGCCACTGCCCTTGGCGGCATTCCTTCAGAGCCGCCCTGTGATTCGGGCTGTCGGCAAATCCCACTAAAAAGAAGGGAAGCGTACTGCCCCAATACACGGACGTGCGCATGGGGGGTGGATTCCTCAATAACCTTGCGGAGTATTTGAAAACTCTGGATGCATTGTTGCTGGAGGGCCTTGTGGTGGCCAAGTGACTCGGGGTGCCGAACTGTGGGGAGTGCAGCTAGATCGACCTGACAACACTACTAATCGATATCCTCGAGATGTGCTTGACTCCTGGGATAAGGTGCTAGATGATGGAGAAGACGAGAGTGAGTCACTCGGAGAGTCTGGCGGAAACATTCAAACTCTCCCGGGGTGAGCGACTCTGGCATATCAAAATCCGATCTTGCGACCAGCCAAAACTTCTCGGGGAAGTGCCTGCAGCGAGGACGGTCCAGAAGCTCCACGACTCTGGTTCGGGATCCAGCCCTTGCTTCCCCTGCTCATCAACCGAGAATGTCCGGGGAACTGGCAGTTGTGCTGAGGTAGGCCGCTGGGTCGGTGGGCTGGCCGGCGGAGAATACGGCGAGCAGGACGATTGATCATCGAATCCTAAGTCATCCTCCAAGGGTTGCAGTGTCATGGCTGCCATGTCACGATAGGATGGGCCGGCGAATGGTCCTCCTGTCATAGTGTCGGTGCTTGATGAGGGTGTGTCATGTCGCGACTCTTCCGTCGGTCCCCAGAAAAGTTCTCCCCCCTCTCTGATCGAGGTGGAAGGTGCTTCCAGGGAGGCCAGTGGTAACTGAAAGTTTGACCCCTGGGAGTATGCCAAGTCCTCGTCCTCCTGGATATACCTCCGGTGGGAGGCGCAAATCATGCGAATCTCACATTCGGGGAGTACGAGGCTGATGCGCCACGTCCCCACCCTTTCCCTTGACTCATAGGACCAGGGGGAGGGCTCCATCGTCGAGTCATACTCCGCCTTAGAGTCTGAGAAACGGACTGGTTCGATTTCCATCCGGACTTCCCTAACATTCCTTTTACGGCGACGACGTCCTGTCTTCCTACCCCTGGGTGGCTCCTCAGGGAAAGGATGATTTCTGTCAAGGAGTCCCCTGACCGCAATAGTGCTGGGGCAGAGAGGACTGAAGGCCGGGGTGCGAGAAGCACCGGGACAGATGTCGAAAGGGACATGGGGAGTATCTTCAAGTGGGTGAACGACCAGATATTCAACGGCTCCATACTCGCAGCCATTGGTAGGGGAAGTGACCTCATACACATTGTAGTGAGCGCTGGAAAAATCCATACCCGGAGCGTAGCTACTACGGAGAAGCCATCTTCTTTCCAGATCGGTGGCATGGAATGGGCCTTCATGGTGGGTGGCACTATCGCGGATTGGTCCGTGGTGGCCATTGCCTGTGCCCGCGACCAGGAGAGTCGACCCAAGCTGCCTGTAGGGCGGTCGGGGCCTCGATCTGAGTCGGGCATGTGACTAGACCTGCTCAACATGTGCGGGGGTCTGGTAACAGGAGTCAGCAGTGGATCAGGCCATAGTGGTTACTGATGTTGTTGCCCCAGGGCGGGCATTCTCTTCTGCTCGCGCCTGACGCTGGAGTCGGGTCAGATGGGTTGGAGCCGGTGGTGCGGGCATGAAGATTGTCTGCTCCTCAGTTCGGGGAGTCGGGCGGTGGTGTCGACGCAGCCTGGCATGGGCTCTTTCCGTATAACCCTGGGATGGGTCTCCGATCGGGTGGACCCAGACATCCCCCACCTCATCGACGTAGGGGAGGGAGGTGTCAAGGCGCTCTGAGGATAGGCTCCCGAAGCAGTTGAACGTCGGAGTGGGGAGCGGCGGCTCCTTGCACGGCCCTCGGGGGCGGAGATGGTGGTGAGGCGTAGCTGCCACTAGATATAAATGGTCCATGTCCCTGGTGGGGATGACCTCTTCTTCCTTGTACCTACGAACCAGGTCATTGATCACCCTTCTTTGGATGATTTCTGATGGGGAGAGGGGGCGTGAGTGCCCGGTAGTTATGATGGTCGGAGTCGGAGCAGCTGTGGAAAATGCGGGGCCACGCGGGGGGGGTCGCGTCCGTACTTCCCCTGCCCCTGCGCTGGTGGGCAGGTGGCGATCGAGCTCCAGATGCAGCGATCTGATTTCTGGAAGTAGGGAGATGAAACCATTAGTATTAACATGAAATGAAATCTAAAACCAACAGCCCAGCATCATTCCATCTTCCGTGGTCGGTGAGAGGGATCCACGATGACGATGTCGCAGAATGTAGTTCTCAACTTCTTGACTGCCTCAGCCCCTGGTGGGTTTCACGTCCCGGTGCTAGGTGCTCGGACCTGGTGACATGCTAATCTTCCGACACCCCGAACTCTACCAGTCCCCATATTGAGGAGAAGAGCTTCACATCAGGTTCAACATTTTCTATTTCTGACGCTTTTACGCCAGGGCACGCACTCACATCCATCACGCGGGGGGAGGACGCGAGGATTTTTCCCCGCATTCCCACTTTCCAAAGGCAGGCGGCATCTGTTCCTTGTTCAGGGACGTTTTCTCCTTGATCGAAACCGAGATGATGGGATGTTGGTTCTTCCTTCCATGGATTCCCCCTCGGAGCTCATCTCCTACTTAGGGTATCCCTTATGGATTTAATACGGTTTCGTGAAGCTCGTTCCCGGCTCCATATCTGCATGGATGCCAGTTAATTACGCTGCTTCCATCAAGACTCTCCAAGGGGTCTGGTCGAGGTAGCAACTTTCGGTGAGGAGAATGATCACGCTGGGGTGTCATTGGTGTGCCTTGATGCTGGGGGATTGGCAGGTCTGTCTTATGTCCCTTATTATAGGGCTTCTTGAGGGCACGAAAGCCCGAGGCATCCCACATCGAACGTGGGGAATTCTGTACCATCTGAGGTTTTCCTCAGCATCCCATGTTTAACACGGGGTATGCCGTGAGTTTAACATCTGGCGAAGATAGATCAGACTTATCGAAACACTGAGAGTGGATCAGATTTAAGGACCCCTTAGGGGGAACATCGATGTTGGGTCCAGCATGTGGGCGGCTTTTTGGATACTATGGGGTGGACTGAGGTGGCATGATCCCACCGGGATGTGGCGGCCCGGGTAAGGATCAGGATGGGTGTTGGAGTGACGAGCTTGAACCTCATGGAGGCCTCCTACGTATCCCCATGGCACGGAATCAATGTCCGCATAGTTCAGTGATATGGTGGGACACCTGAAGAGGCGGCCCATGAGAATGAACACATGGATTGGAGCCTGGAGGAAGTAAGAACTCTGGGCTAGGGTATGAGCTTCAGGAGGCACATGGGATCGAGGGAGAGGTCAGGATGAGACGTGTGTTTGAGGTATGGGGCTTATTCTCTTAGGCGGCCCATAATGGTGGTTGTGGACCAACGCAGAGGGGTCAGAACAATTGAGTGATGGGATTGAACCTCGTGGAGGCTTCCTACGTACCATGCGTTAGCACAGATCAAAGTCTACGTAGTTCATGGCATGCAGTTTAACGTCATGCGGGATGAGGGCATACAGTTTAACGTCATGCAGGATGAGAAATCTGGGGCATACGTTCTGAGGTAGCCCAAAGTGTTGGCGAACCGACATGAAGAAGTTGGAACGACCGAGTTGTGGGATTGAACCTCGTAGAGGCTTCCTACGTACCATGCGTTAGCACCGATCAAAGTCCACATAGTTCACTGGGATGGAGCTTATGCTCTGAGGCGGCCCATTGGAGGATGTCATGGTCAATGTGTGCTCTAAGGCCACGTGAGTCATGCTCGTTGTGAGAAATAAGAGGCAGTAGGGACCATACTATCACTTCGCAAAGGGTGCTTCTATGAGAAGCGGAAAGGGGCATATGCGTTAAGCGGCCCAAATAGAAAACAGGGGCTTAGGCGTGGTTATCATCATTTGGTGTTAGGGCTTACTCCCGGATGGAGGCCCGTGGTGCAACAAAGAGTAGTGGGAAAGGGACTCCACTGGCCTTGGCAGTGGGGAAGTACAGAGGTGCATGGGTGCAACCTTCCGTAAGAGAGGCTAGGGCCTTACGCTCTGAGGCAGCCCTTTCCCTATGGACAAACGCCACTCCAAAAAGAGGATCTCATTCCATGTGAGGAATAATTCATTCCCATGGAGACGAGAGGTGTAAAGAATGTCCGAGCCGAGGTGACCCTGCGTGCGAGGCACGGGGTCAGACCACAGTTTAATATCATGTGTTAAGGATGATGTGCTTGGCAGTTTAACGTCCTGCAGCTTGGACGAGGTAGGTTCCCTCTACACCCCTAGGGCTTACATGCACAATGCCCTCTACCCCTTGTGGGGGGAAGGCATCGGCAAGGCTGTAGTGAAGGGGGGTCGCAAGGCGAACCATCAAGGGGTCCATGTTAGTGTGGCTATGCGAAAATCAATAGCCTTTAGCGTGACTATGCGAAGAAGCATAAGGTAAAGCAACGCAATGGGAAACACCGCCGAATGGAACTTGATGTTACTTCATACGAGCATGGAAGTCCGTACGGGAAAACAATGCATGGCGTGCTTGCCCGGTATGGAAGACATCGGGCGCCGGCGTAGAGAGGCAACCAAGGGGCATCAAGTTGAGGGGTCCTGGGTTTTGCAAGAAAAGAGAAGTTTTGCGCGCAAAACACCAGGATGGCGCGCAATTGGGTCAGAGGATTGCACACGGATAGGGGATTGCACGCGACGGGCCTCGATTGCGTGCGGGGGCATGAGTCGATCCCTAAGGAATGGAAAAACCTACTAGAGGGATTGCGCGCAATTTGGAAGGGATTGCACGCAATTGGAAGGGATTTCGTGCAAGGGGAAAGGATTGTGCGCAACGGAAGAACTCGGAGGAGTTGGAAAATTCACTTAAGCCAGTGGGGTTGCGCGCAAAGGCAAACACCGTGGCACGGTTGCACGAAAAGGGAAATTACCTGGAAGTCATCTTGCGCGCACGGGAGTCCGAATTGTGCGCATGGGAGCTGGTCCGAATTCCTCAACCCCGAAACAGTTGAGGTCGCCTTTTATTTATAGGCATTCGTCATCGCGGAATCCAGGCGGTACGCGAAATCTACCATGCCAGGACCAGTCGGTGTGCCAAGTTTACCCATGCGGAACCGGGCACGCAAATTTGCGCGCCACACCAGTTCTTTTTTGCAAACCCCGAGAGTCCTTCACGCAAACATCATTTTATCGCGCAAGTCCCCCTTAATTTCGCTCACCACTTCCATGTCCTCCGGACCGGGTTTCTAATTCCGAATATGACTTTGCTTCGTCCGTCCGAAACTTCCTCTGGGAGTTACGGACTTTTTCGGAATCTACACATGATAAAGTTAACAATCTCAAAACTATAAAACACAGATGTGGAAAATATCATCAAGACATATGAATTTATAGTTATTGGACAAATGTTTTTTTGGTCTTAAGACCCTTTTCCTAGAATTGAGGAATTCCTTTACCATATCGTCTAAGAACATATGGAAATATACTTACCAGATAATTTTATCACTTAATCAATTTCCATCACAACCTCATCCTTTTCTCAAAATGATGGTTATTAAAGATGAATATTTCATGCCTCAAGCAATAATAAATACTTCTAACAGATCACTTAATCCACAAAATTATAACAAGTTACCATTATATCTATACATTTTAACCAAAAAAATAGTTAGCATAAGTTATCCAGTATTTATAAATACATTAATTTATAAAACATAAACAATAATGCCCAAGTTTTAACATATTTCAATACATAATTAGTTAATCATAAGACTCCTCCAAATTATGTCTGACCAAATTCAAGAACCCAATTTTTTTTAATAATGTCACTAAGATTCAAAAATCAACATAACATCAATCCCCAAGAGTATATCTTAATATCACATGCCTAATATTGAAAAACCTTGGTCTTATATTCTCTAGAAACATCGTAATATCCTAAATTACAAAAAAACCTTATCGAAAACATGCATGCTTAAAAAAATTAAAATTTTCTTATTTAAATAAAACAACAAAATATTCAATATATACCTTAAATAAATAATAAAATAAACTTTATCAAATATGATTTAAATCACATTATCATCCAATCACTAACCAAGTTCAAGTTTACAAATATTATCCCATCAGTTTCAATCATATCTTTATCCCTACAAAATAGTATTATCTTCAAATTGAAAACATATTAAGGGTTATATTTCCCTCAATCATGTTTTTTTCAAAAATATCATCTTATCACTAAATCAATTTTATTTATTATAATACCATTCAACATATAATTTCAATTCCTATATGAAAAATAATTGAGGAGAAATCTATATATTTTTAATGATTCTTATATTAAATAATATTATTCATAAAACACTTTTACAAAATAATTCTCAAATATAAATACATGATAATTTCAATCATTTCACTTCCTTATTAATCCATTAAACAAGATTCATCATCTTATTCCTAAATAGTTCTTTCCCTTCATGTGTCATTTGTAGTATCTTCATCATTAATAGTAAAACCATTACTCATAAATCCATGCTAATCCTTTTCCCAAGCATTCCCCCTAGGACATAGATTTTCATAATGCTCATACATCCCAATTTTAAAAACATTATCTATAGATAATACATTATTGAAACCATTATTCCCATCCATTGTGTTAACTAAACCATTCAGTTTTCCTCAGTAATTACTTTCTCTATGTCCTTTATTTCCACACCCAAATCATCATCTTTTTCCTTCAAGGAATTATCCTCCATGATTCTTCCCACATTCTTGACATGATAAAAATTGAACATTATTTCGTCTATGGTCATCATGAAACTTCCTTTTCCTCTTGTTATATATGTCAGGAAACTCACCAAAGTTGAATTCTTTTATAATATTATGATATTTTTGATTTGGAATAATAATAAGGTTTTTCCTTCCAAATCTTTCTTTATTTGGTTTCTCAATAATAAAATCATTCTAGTGTCCATTACATTAACCATTAACTTTAATCCTCCTATTTCTAGCCATTTTATAAAACCAAAATTCGTTTGAGAAACCATATTCATAATTGGAAAGTGCATAATCATTTATGGGATATCTTAATCATTACACCTTATTTTAAATCTATGACAACTAAGGGTTAACCAAGGTCATACATGATTAACATCTATTCAAATCCTATATAATTGTTCATAAAGAAAATATGGACTAACCAAATCCCCTAAGAGTTTCAACCTAGGTGTGAAGCAAGGCCTGTTGTAATGTACTAGGTGATTATTGAGTCTAGTTCAGTGCACCCTTTTCTGGGTTATTACCCCTTGGTACAATTGTTACCAAATCCACATCCACTTGTAGTATCCAGATAGAGATGTAATTGCATGGAAAATCATATAATATCTTCCTTACCAAAACATTGGGATGTAATTATATACTTATACTTATCCCCAGTTTTTTCACCAATTTTTTCTAACCCAATCTTCCAAGGTAGACTAAAACATGCTCTGATACCAAATATAACATCCAATGATTTTTATACACAAATAATAAATTTATTTTAGATGAATATACAATACATAACAATATTATCCATGCTAGAATGACAAATTTTTAGAGTATTTAGAGTTTAGATATAAAATATTTTTATTTTAAAAAATCTTCAACATATCCCATAATGATCTTCTCTCTTGGTACTCTCTATAGCCATACTATACTAAAAAATTCTTTATTTTTTGGTCGAAATATAAGAAGTAACACCCAAGAGGGGGGTGAATTGTTCCTTTTCAAATTATTTCACAATTAAGGATTTTGAAACCCTTTTTAATTAATGTGAAATGAAATGTTATT
Source organism: Viscum album (assembly GCA_963277665.1). NCBI lineage: Eukaryota > Viridiplantae > Streptophyta > Magnoliopsida > Santalales > Viscaceae > Viscum > Viscum album. The sequence continues at coordinate 1,245,347,132 of OY728141.1, read as the reverse complement.
TTTCTGTATGAAAATATGCAGTGGATAAACAGAAAGAAAGAACATAGATTTTTATAGTTGTTTTGGGCACAAATATCCCCTAGTCCACTCTACTAAATACTCTCTCTACAAGCTTAGTAAATTCCACTAGTATAGTCCTCTTATCACAAGACAAACAATCCATAACTGAGTGCAGGTAGTAGTCACCATCACAAGACTAAATATAAAGCTTTTTGGTTCTATAATAGAGAACTAATTATCAAAAGCTTAGATCGAGAAGCTAATACTCTAGCACAACATAGTACGAGAAGTTGAAACTGAAATAAATCAAAAGAGATTTATTTGTTGAAACTGGTTGAAATTTATAAAGGTAGTAGAAGTAACTAATGTAGATGGATATTATTCTTCAGAAATAATAATCTTTTAGATATAATGAGTCTTAAGTGAACATAGTTGCTGATAAGATTTTTGATTTAAGAACAACAATAAAATTGAGCAGTTTAAAACTTATAGTAGAACTAGATAAAACATGTATATCTACAATTTGTACTCTCTTATGAGATGTTCAATTGTTGTAGCATTATTCAAGGTTTTTATTAGAATAATGATAGTATATCAAAATATGTTTATTGAAAAAATCTCATCCTTAAAAATCTATATAAAAATAGAATATATAAAGAACAAAATTATGCTTCAAAATTTCAGATCCACAAAAGATTCTTGATAAATTATAGATATTCAAATTCAAATAAAGTTGTGGAGCCATAAATTTCCATAAAAATATGACTTAAAATCTCTGTTGAATACGGTTCTTTGAATAAAATATATCGAAATTTAAATTAGTTAAAAATCATCTTTAGAACATCCAGTAAATATCTCAAGACTGTTGGAAAAATCATGCAAAATATCATGGATTTAAATATCTGATGTTGAAAAGTCAAACGTAGGGTTTCTTCACAAAGGGAAAAAAACCAAATGTAGGGTTCAACTGCATATCATTCACTCTCTGAATGTAATATTTAAAACATAATGTTGATTATAAAAGTGAGGTTGATGATCATTACATTTCTCTCTAAAGCGTAAGGTTCATTACTTACATATGATTCTTTAACCATACATTTCTGACTTGAAACACGTAAGGTTCTTTCAAACCATAAGGTTCCTTCCATCTGTAATGTTTTTTAACCATACCTTTCTGATACCATAGGGTTTGTTAACTATATATACTATTTTAAATAAAAGGATTATATACGTACTTTCTTCTTCCAACGTAAGGTTTAATACAAACGTAGGGATCATGACCCATACATGTTGTACAAAATATTGGTTTTATTCTTTACGTTATGCTTATCCACATAGGGTATGAACAGTGTTTCCAAAATTCCTGAAAATGTGTCCCAAACACATTAAGAAATATTCATTGCGAATTAAAATCTAGAAAATAATTTCCAAAAAATATAAAGAAATATTAATTCCCTAAAATTTACCTAAAGTGAATCATTAGTAAAAGAAACAAGGGTATTTTGGAGAATCAAAATCATAATAAATTATATATTATTGTTGATACAATACATGCCCAAAAATATCCCCCTTTTTGATGATCTCAAAACTCATAAAATTAATAACATAATATAGAATTTTGTAAACACACTTAAAGAAAATATTTATAACAGTTTTTTGATTTCCTGGTATTTTTTTGATAAAATGAAATGTTGTGTTCTTCCAATTTTTTCCCCCTTTTCTAATATTAAAAATAAAGTATAGAAAAAAATAAAACGCATTTAATTTTTCACAGAACAATCATTAAATGTTAGAATATACTATTCCGATAAATAATAATGGGATTTTGGAAGTTGATATAAACATAAAATAAGAAAAAATAATGAACAAAAACTAAGAATAATGAAATTTTATTAACAAAATATGTACATATACAATATATATTTTTGGATTCGTAAAAAGGTTAGTCCAATGGAAGGGTTTAGTCGGGTTTTAGCTCTAGTATAGTTTCTAAAGTGATCTGAGTAGCTTTAAACACTTCTTTAGGATCTTCTATCTGTACCTATAATCATTCAATAAGATTATCTCCCAACATCCCTATCAAAACTCTAGAATATTGATTCACATGCATACTTTCAACTAAATTGACTTTCAAAAAGTCATGTAAACTTTCTTCGTTCTATATAAACATAGCCAACTTATTGCCTAACATTTTGAGCAGAAACATAATACCTATTTCATTTGCAGTCAATTGCTCAGTAACATATATCTGGTTGTCTAGAAAAACATACAAAGGGGCACTATTATATTGAAAGTCTTGAAATCTACCATTCATATCATCCATAACTGTTTTGATTATTAGAAATATTATAATCAAATATAGTGAGGTTGTAGGAGAAGAGGTAGAAGTACTGACTTGAGTAACACTCCCCTCGATGGACTCAAACTAGCTTCAAAAATACCACATTAGATCTACAAAATCTATTTTAAAAACATATTTAGACTTGATTTTTTCAATCTGATCTGGAATCTCCCTCTTAAAATCATCAAAATCTCTTTTTGACATAGAATTTTCATTAATTTATTTAAGTAGAGTCTGAGGAGACTCAAACTCCATCCTTAGAGCTGATGAATTTTGAAAATATTTAAAATATTTCCTAGAGGCCTCCAACTCTTATCAAATAATAGAATTATATTCTGGAAACTTATTGAACTCAACCACAAGATCTTAAATTTGGTTAGTCAAAGAATCATATGTCCCTTCATCTATATTTTTTGAATGATCAATATCCATAATGGATAAGGAATTAGCAGCAGACTTCTCAACTGAATTTTATTTGGAACATGAAATATTATCAATAACATTTATCTTTTCTCCAAAGATAGATATTGGTCTCTCCAATTATTAGTGAAAGGATGAGATATTCAGATGCCCAATAAGATATTTAATCTCAGTTTCTGATCTTTTCACTTGATTTTCTTCTTTAGAAGCCTCTTTCTAAAGAGATTCAACTCAAACAGCCTCATCTTGTTTTGGAGGAACATTGTGATGATCTCGAATTTGAATTTCATCCTATTGATCTTCTTCTTGAACTACTTCTTCCAAATGAACCAAATGAGTATATTCTTTTGAACCAAATAATTGTTTTTTAGATGATAGTTCTTCTTTGTTCCTTGGTTTTATAACCAGCTCCTCTACAACTTCTTCTTCTTCTTCTTGATTTTCTACACCAAGAAATATTATTTTTATTTTATATAATTTAGAAACACCTTCAGTTCTAGATTCTTTAATTCCTTCATTTCTCACAGCACTTTTCCCCCTGAAAAATGAAAATACCTCTATTGGTCATCTACACCAAATGGAATAATCTTCCCTTTCCTATTAATCCACTAAAATCTAAAATTCATTTGAGTACCACGTTCAAAACATTTCTATGATGACATTTTACTCTTGCATTAAATAAAAAAAATAAAATCCTTCCTGAATAGAATCAAAGAAAGTATACGTCCATAGGGATAAAAAAACATCCAAGCCTCTACTTGAAAACAATAACTCAAATATCTCAACATATATCTAGAAAATTTGAACTTGATTTGACTTATGAAAATGAACATAATATACCTATTTGTATATAAGATTTTCTCAATTTCAATGACTCTTGGGGCAATTTCCGTTTGAATGAACTAAACCAACACTTTTTGATCTGCCTCAAGATCCTTAACAGACATCTTTCTTATATTTGTTGATCCAAATAGAAATAACATAATATATACATAATTATGATCATTATTTCCAATACATCGAAGGTCAAAATGAAATATACTGTCATGAAAAAATTACCTTTTCTGAGCTATTTTTACAAAATAAATTTAAAATTTATTGTCTTCTATTTTCGTAAATATAGTATTTTCTATTTCACCAAAACTTTACTATACACTATTGTATAAATGTTTTAGTTCTACCTCATTTAAAATTCTGTATTAATCACATTGAATTAAAATTCCAAACCTTTAAATTCTAGTGCCTTCTTAAGTAACATATTTTTCCCATATAGCCACTTGAAATCTATAACTTCACCTTTAAGAATATTCCTTGATGGAACTCATTGAAGCTTTGAGTCATTGGGTTCTCTCTCATTATTTTTATTGGTATTATTTATTTCTGAGAATCAAAAGTTCTGAGGTTTTTAGATTCTAGGGTTTTAAATGTAGATGATGTTTTGGGTAGACGAAATGGTTTGAGAAACAAAAGGGTAAGGTAAGTTGAAAGGTTTCTAACAGATAATGAAATTTACATGGTTTACTATGCTAATTACGTATGGTGATTATTACAATTTTAAAAAAAATCTGACTAAAAAATAATTTATTTAACCCAATAAACATTGAGAGTAAAATAAATCATTAACAATGTTTAACAAAAACAAATATTATTTAAAAAATTAAAATAACTTAAAAATTACTTATTTAAAATTAAATAAACCTTACTCCCCTTAATAAAATCAAAACTATAAGTTGGATGTGGTTTAGTGAAAATATCAGCTAATTGAAATTCAGTATTAACAAATTCTAAAGCTATATCCTTTTTAAGAACATGATCTATTAGAAAATTATGCCTCATATAAATATGTTTAGTCTTGGAATGACTTATAGGATTTTTGGAAATATTTATTTCACTAGTATTATCACAAAAAATATGAATACTTTTAAAGTTTAATCCAAATTATAGTAAAGTGTTTATCATCCACAATACTTGTGCACAAAAACTTCCAGTAGACACATGTTCTACCTCATCTATTGATAGGGAAATTGTGTGTTTTTTCTTACTAGACCATGAAACTAATGATTTTCCTAAAATGTGACCAGTTCCTGAGGTACTTTCTATGTCTAAACTATAACCTTCAAATTCATCATATGAATATGAAACCAAATTAATATCATATGTTTTGGGGTAAATAAGATATTTAAAAATAGTTCTTTTTAAATATCAAAAAATTATTTTAATAGAAGTAAGATGGTATTCTTTTGTATTTGATTGAAATCTAGCACAAATAAATACAGAAAACAAAATTTTGTTCTTCTAGTAGTAAGATATAATAAACTACCAATCATACCTCTTTATAACTTTTTTTCCACTAGTTTTCCAGCTTCATCCAAATCATGTTTTATATTAGTAAACATGGGGGTTGTATATGTCTTGTTGTTTTTAAGTCTAAACTTTTTCAATAAATAAATAATATATTTACTTTAACTTAAAACATTCACAAAATGTTCTGGATAAATCTAAAATCCTAAAAAGAAATTTAGTTATCCCTTCATACTCATTTAAAAAAATCCATTAATTTTTAAACATCATGATAAATATTTTTATTAGAAGCACAAAAAATAACATCGTCAACATAAATTTGAACTAATAAAATATTAGAAAAAATGGTTTTCATAAATAGTGTTGGGTCTATTAAACCAACAGTAAAACCATTTTTCAAAAGTAATAAAATTAATCATCTATACAAAACATTAGGTTCTTGTTTAAGGCCCTAGAGAGATTTGGTATGTTTTAAAAAAAGTTGGTTTTGAGGATTTCAAAAACCAAGGGGTTGTTCAATATAAACTTCCTCCATTAAATAACCATTTAAAAAGGTAAATTTAACATCCATGTGATATAACATAAAATTCATATAAGATTCATAATCTAAAAGGATTCTAATGTCTTATATTCTTTTTATAGGAGAAAAGGTCTCAAATTAATATAATCCTTCTTTTGTATTATAACCCTTGGATACTAATCTATCTTTATTCCTAGTAATGATCCTTTGATCATCCTTTTTTTCTATAGATATTATTGGTTCCTATAACTATATAGTTGATTGGCATTTTTACTAGTTCAAAAACATTATTTCTTTTAAATTGGTTTATCTCTTCTTGCATCGATAACATCCAATGTTCATCATATAAGGGTTATTTAATAGTCTTTAGTTCTAAATGAGATAGATTGGCAGGGAATTCTTCTAGGTTTCTTATATTTCTTATATTTCTAATTCTTGTTTCTAAATATCCTATAATAGTTTCTAAATAATTGTTCTTTAGAGTTCTATATTATCTAGTATGAACACTTTTAGATTCTTTGGCTTCATTTTATTTTGAAATAGACTAAATTTTGTTAATATTATTTTAAAAAACATTTTTAAGGGATTTCAGCCTCATGTTTTCAAAAGAGTTAGTAAATTTGTTAGTTTGATTTGTTTTCTTAATGAAAAGATTAGTTTCCTCAAACTTCACATGAAATTATTCTTCAAAAATCCCTGAATTATTTTTAAAGGTGGTTGCGTCTAGACCCCAAGGTTCCAGGTTCAAGTTCTTACAAGTCAATGCGCATTATATGCTAAAAAAACCTCTTGTGGGCCCCTTTACCCTAATGGAAACTAGCCTAAACCCAAGGGTTGACCACATTGGGCTTCATTGGGGACGTGCGACACGCAGGTGGGGAGGCCACCCCAATACCTCATTAACCAACAACATGTTTGGCTAGTGGGGCACATGTGAGTTGGATAAAGGCGGTGGTGTCCTGACCCTGAGGTTCCGGGTTCGATTCCTCGCAAGGAAATACACAGAATATGCTAATAAACCTCTCGTGTTCCCCTCTACCCCATTGGGAATTGGCCTAAGATCAAGGGTTGGCCACCATGGGCCTCGCTGGGGACATTAAGCATGCAGGTGGGAAGGCCTCTCTAATACCTTATTAACCAACAACATGTTTTTCCGCTTCGGTGGAGGCATAGTGGTGAAGGAGAGGGGCATATCCACTTTATTCTTTGAGAGGTATAGGGTTTGAATCCTAGGAGTCCGTTTCCGAGGAGAACCTCTCCCCCCGGATCCACTCGCCATACTGGGTCATTTGGTTCCTAAATCGGTGGAAAAAATGAGGCACAACCCACTTGTGTTGATATATTTCTGATTCGAACCATCATCACTCGGGGCGTAACCCTCCGGGACGCTCTTCAATATCAGCTAGAAACAGATCCTTCCTATCTGGGGCTCTCTCTGAAGTGAGCCCTTCGTGGGGAGGGGGTTTCTTGGTGTGGAGGGTTTGAAAAGGACAAACCTAAGAAATTACCTTTTTAAAAATTATATTAAACACTATCTAAGCTTTAGAGGTAGAAAAATATCCCCAAAATATTCCTTCATCAGATTTTGGATCAAACTTTCTAAGATTGTCCTTGGTGTTCAAGATGTACTCCTTGCATCCAAAAACATTAAAGTACCTTTCTTTAGACTTATATTATTTAAATGTTCTTAATGTGTCTTTTTGAAAATAGGCCAAATTAAAACTCAATTAATGATATAGTATGATATTGTTACAGCTTTTTCCCAAAAATAATTAGGAAGATTTTATTAATTTAACATAGTCCTAACCATTTCTTAAATAGTTCGATTTCTCCTTTCAACAATTCCATTTTGTTGAGGTGTTCTTATTATAGAGAAGGTGTGTTTAATACCCATATTTGAACAAAATGAATTAATTTCTTGATTTTTAAATTCTCTACCATGATCACTTCTCTATGAAATTATTTTAAAACTTTTTTCATTTTGAACAATTTTACAAAATCATTCAAAAATTGAAAAAACATCACTTTTGAGTTTTAGAAAATAAACCCAAGTAAATATAGAATAATCATCAACTAATACATAAATATGTAATTTACCATCCAAAATTTATATCACTGATGGTATAAACAATTCCATATTGATAATTTCTAAAAGTTTATATTTAGAAATTTTGTTAATTGATTTGAAAGATCATTTGTGCTTCTTGCCAATTTGGCATGCATCACAGAATCTGTCATTATCAAACTTAATATTAAGAAAATAAAAAAACTAACTATTTCATAGATAATTTATGTAAGGGATAAATATTTCAATGACCAAGTCTCTTATTCCAAGTCCATGACTCATTTTTCTTTTTTTTTAAACGATTCACTTTCTGATTACACAAGGAATTCATTTCCAGTGTATAAACATTGTCAGTTCTTGGTGTTCTAAACATAAGAATTTTATCATTAAAAACTCATAAAAATTTGTCTGAAAAATCAAAATAAATATTATCATCACAAATATGAGAGATACTTATCATATTGTGCTTCATCCCTTACTCATAAATTACTTTGTTGATGGATATGGTCTTTGGATCTCCAAAATTTCAAACTCCAACTATTTTCCCTTTGGCATTATCAATAAAGTTTACACGACCTCCATCTATTTAAGTTAGTGTGTGAAACTTTTAAGGATCTCCACTCATATTCCTCGAACATCCACTGACCATATACCATATAAAATTTATATTCTTATGGAATGTTACCTGAAAAGTATTTGAAGAAACATTTTTTTGGTACCCACACTTTCTTGGGTCCACTAGTGTTAGCTAGAAGAGATCTGGGAATCCAAACCTGATTTTTTTTCCATAGCCTATATCATTAGATTCATATAAACTCTTTGAAATAAAGTCTCTTTTAATTCCACTATTTTGAGGATTTCTCAAATAACCATTATTTTTCACTTTCCCTTTTATTACACAAAAATAATAAGTTGTATTTTTTGAGTTGGGGACAAAATAATTCTTGTACAGTTTAGATCTCTCACACTTACTTCCTATACCAAGTCTTTCCCTTTAAATAAAATCCATTCCAAGTATTTAATTAAATATATTTTATCTTTTAGTAAATAAAATATCATCACTCTTATATGATTATACTCCATCCTGTAAATCATTGATCTTATTTTCATGATCATCATAGTTTGATGTAGATGAGTTAAAATTTTCAATTAACTCTTGATTTTGTTTCAGAAAGGTACCTCTTTCACCTAAAATATCATTATGAATGTAATTTAAATATTTGTGTTTTTTTAATAAAGAATCATATTTCTCTTCTAGCATATAACAGTAGGCTGCTAATTTACTATTTGAGAAATAGGTAGAACTAGAATAAGAATTGGATGAGTGATCGGTTTGTACCTTTTATTCTCCATCCATGAAGAATATATTGGCTTTCAGATTTGTTTTTTCTTTTTCTTAATAAAATTTATAAGATCTAATTGAGTCTTCATAAACACTCCATGTTTCATTCATTTCTATTTTCCTTTACATTCATAATTATTATTTTTCCGATATCTCTTTTCTGGCTTTCTCTTTTCATATTTTAACTGGGGACAATTAGGTCCAATATGAACTAATTTCTTGAATTCATAACATCTGAATTCTTTTAACTCTTTTTAATTATTTTTTAATAATTTTATAAATCCACTTTTCTTCTTATAAAACTTGCTAAAATTTCTATCAAGCTAAGCTAGTTCTATTTCAGAATCAAATGAATCAGAATCGTTCTCATTTTTGTCTTATTGTTTCATTTTTCTTCTTGGATTATGAGATGTTACATTCATAGTAGTATTTTCATTATTCACTATAATAGTTTGATCTTTTACTTTGTCTTTCATTTCCTCTTCATACATCATCAATTTCGCAATTATTTCATTCATTGTCAAATCTTTGACAGGTGATGATTGTCGAATAATAGCAGATATGACATTCAAATTAAAAGTCAGTACTCTTATTACTTTCAATGCTTGAACATGTTGTTTGACAGGTTCACCTAAGGATTTAATATTATTGATAATTTCTGTAAGTATTCCTTCAATCTATGTGATTCTTTTTTCACCAAACATCCTAAATGTGTCAAATTTCAGCTTAGTTTTAGCATTCCTCATTTGTATCACATTATTTATCTCATTATAGAAAAATGTAATAGTTTGAAATATTTCATAGCAGTAGGACATTGTAAAACATGATTGAACTCATTTGGTACAAGACCAAATATAATTTCATTCATATATTTTGAATTCATATCATATTTTACTTCAGTTGCAGCATCCCTTGTGACTAGTTTCTCAAGAATCTTAGTGGGAGTAGTGGTTTTAGAATAAAATCTAAATCCAATATTTTTTAGATATATAACCATACTTAATTTGAATCAACCATATTTTCACCATCTAAGTAAAGATCACGAACCATGAACATCCCTTCTCTTGGATAATCCATTTAAATCTTTGTATATACCATTTACTTTCATTTTGCAATATATTTATCTAAAATCTCTCCTTTGATGCCAATTTTTAGGTCAGAATATAAGCAGTAACGTATAAGAGGGGGGTGAGTTGTGTCTTTTCAAATTATTCCATAATTTAGTCTTTTGATGCCCTCTATAATTTATGAAAAAAATTCAATGTTATTATTCTATATGAAAATATGTGATGGATAAAAAAATAAAGAACACAACTTTTTATAGTGGATTGGGACACAAAGATCGCCTTGTCCACTATACAAAATACGCTCTCTGTGAGCTTCGTAAATTCCACTAGTATGGTCCTCTTATCACAAGACCAATAATCCATAACTGACTGCAAGTAGTTGACACTATTACAATACTAAATACAAATCCTTTTGGTTCTATAACATAGAACCAATTATTCACAGCTAAGATCGAGAAGCTAATACTCCAGAACAACTGAGTATGAGTAGTTGAAAACAAAATAAATCAAAAGAGATTAATTTGAAGAAATTGGTTGAACTTCACAATTATAGAAACAAAAATTTATATTAGATGGATATTCTTCTTCAAAAATAATAATATTTAAGATATAATAAGTTTTAAGTGATCATGGTGGCACATAAGATCATTTTTTTAAGAACCGAAACAAAATAGAGAAATTATAAACATATAGTAGAACAAGACAGAACATGTATATCTCCAAAGTATAGTCTCCTATGAGATTTTTAATTTCTATATCAATGTATAAGGATTTTTTTGTCAGGGTAATGATCATATATGAAAAAATGTTTCCTACAAAAATCCCATCTCTGAAAATCGATACAATGATAGAATATATAAAGAACAAAATCCTGATTTAGAATTTCAAATCCAAAAAAGATGCCTGATAAATTGTAGATATTAAAATTCAAATAAAGGATAGGATTCATAAATTCCCTTAAGAATAGTAGTAAAAATATCTATTGAATAAGGTTATTTGAATTGAATTTATCGAGCATTAAATCATTTGAAAACGAGATTTAAAATATCCTGTAACTTTGTCAACACCGTTGCAGAAATCACACAAAATATCATGGATTTAAATCTCTAATGTTGAAAAGTCAAATTTAGGGTTTCTTCACAAAGTGAAAAAATACCAAACATAGGGTTCAACTATGTAGAGTTCATTCTCCAAACATAAGGTTGAAAATTTAAGTTTGATTATAAATGTTAGGTTGATGATCAATATGTTTATCTCTAAAGAATAATGTTCATTAATTACGTAAGGTTCTTTAACCATACTTTTCTCACTTGAAGAACGCAAGGTTACTTAACCAAACATTTCTGATAGCATTGGGTTGATTAACCATACATTTTATTTTGAATGTAGGGTTTAGATACCCTACATTCTTCTTACAGTGTAAGGTTGAATACAAATATAGGGATCATGATCCATACACACTGTACAAAACACAGGGTTTATTCCTTAAATTATTCTTATCCATATTGGGTATGAATAGTGTTCCCAAAATTCTTGAAGATTCATCCTGAACACTTTAATAAATATTACTTATGAATTAAAAAATTGAAAATAATTTCAGAATAGATATAAATAAATATAAATTCCTTGAAATAAAGTTAATGGAAAATTATTAGTAAAATAAACAAGGGTGTTTGTGAGAATCAAAATCATAATAAATTATAGAGTATTATTGAAACAATACATACCCAACATTTATAACATACAGAAATGAACAAAAGAAAAGGTTGTTCTTAGATGATCAGTAAGGGTAAACATGGGAGATATCAATTGATGATCTTATGAAAGTATAAGATAAGAATAAGGGAATGAGATCTTGACAATAACTTAAAATTTTTATACCCAGTCTGACAAAGATAATAAACATGAGTTATGTCATAAAACATTATCATTTCAAAATACATGATTCATAAGAATGATAATTAATTATAAATAAATCATTAACCATAATTTCATTTCATAAACGTTTGTGGAACCATTAAAAGTATATAAACCATTTCATATATCAAGGTTATCTTCCAAGATCATAAAATCTAGTACCAACACCTATTTCCCCTACTCGATCAAGCACATTAACTTGTTTCCCATAACAGATCAAGCACATCAATTTTTTACCATAACAGATCAATTACATTTACTTGTTTCCCATAACAGATCAATCACTTCAACTTGATTCCCAAAAAATATCATGATCATCAACTATTTTACCATAACTATATCATGAGATATGATGATTTACCCAATACATTAGAGTGATATATATGTTTCAACCACTACTTAATGAAGACAAAACATATGTGTAACATAATATAAAATATTAATCATATTAAAACATGTTAATGAAATGGGTTTCATAATCATTTTATCATAGTATAACCCATGGAAAATAAATGAGTTTTGTAAAACATTCATCTTTTCACCGTAAACATAAATCATCCAAAAATATAATAAGGATAGTATCCTTGTATAATATTCACATTAAATCTTAATTATTATAAAATGGTGTTATCATATATAGAAATTTATTTTTTAAGATCCCATGGAATAATTATTGATAAAAATATCTTTTCCATTTTAGAATCACTTCTCTTTTTAAAAAGATGTCTACTTATAAATTAAAACATTTTATTTTAAAATAAACTTGTAAAATTATAATTGAAGCATAAAATCATTATAGATCATGATTATGGGAAAATAAATTAATTTATTATAAGTTTAAAACATATTCCTTCCATATTTTTGTCAATGATTTCACAAAGTACCACATTTGGAAAATAAAAATAAAAACTTCATTCAAATAATTTTGTGAAAAAATAAAACATAGGTAAATATAATTTTAATAAACTATAGTAGAACAGTAAAAAATTCCATTTTTGAGAAAAAAAACTAGATAAGCTAGACATGGGAGAAAAATATTCTCCAGAAGAGACTTAAACATACGAAATATCGAATGTGGAGATTGTGAAATTAACCCTTACCAATTTTTTTCTTCTGAATTTTCATCCTCATAAAAGAAATAACCTTAGATATATATATATATATCTGTGTGTGTGTGTGCGTGTGTGTGCGTAGATCCCCATAACATTAATATGAATAATCATAAAAGAAATATATGGGTAGTATACACACCACACAAAGAAAACAAGTGGTAAATATGGAATGAATCCCATATAAATAAAATTGGGACAAAAATCCCATACCTCAAGTATCGTATTTTTTTATTCTTGTTCAAACCTCATCCTATTAAAAATGAATTATTTATATATCTTCTAAATTATTCTAGGTTTATTATTTTGGGAATATTGGAACCTCTAGAATGTTTCTAGGGTAGTGGAGAATATAATTTAGTAGAGGACGGTTGAGTAAAAAGTCTCAAAGTGGGGAAATGAAGTGAGGGGGGAGGTGAAATTTTATAATTGAGGTGAGGGAAACTTTTGGAATTTCATAAAAAATAAAATACAATAGGACTACTTGGCCTCACCCAAATTTATCCATGTTTATGGTTGAAGTGGTTCCTTAAAGTGTAGCTTGGGTTGTCGAATCCTGAAAGACCTAATAAGAATCCTAAATACACATACATTATAAGAGGGAGATTTAGCTATGGCGTATACAACTTTGGTTTATTTTGAGTTGGTTCAAATTAACACTAAGATACCAAAATGAATTGAATTTATGAGAAAGGGTTTGTCTTAAGTTATTATAAGATATGTATTAGATGAAATTGTGTTTAAATTATTTCATTTTCATTAAATCAAGAAATATTAATTCAATTAAGTAATTCTAACATCATCACTTAGTGGTTTACCACCTTAAAATACACATTGTAATCACCTATTCACTTGTATAGTCATTTTCATGAGCACTCTTACGTAAAGAATCTTATTATCACATGAAAACTATGGATATAAAATTCAATAATGAAGTGGAAGATAAAATCAATGAATGAAAACACAAATAAAAAAATGATTAATTGTTTAATGAGTGAGAAATAACATCCAATCCATTATCTTTATAATCTATTATATCAAACCATGATAGGTTTATCCTTATATTTATTCAAATCTTTCAATGGAAGATAAGAGTAAACTCATGAGGGTGGAATTAAAGAAGTAAAAATGGTGAAATAACAATCACTCCACCATTGTGTGAAGAATTTAACAAGTGTTTATCTGAATAAGTTCCCAAATTTAGGAAATGGTATCAATTTTATAGGAATAAGAACAGAAGAATAAGATATTAATAACTTGTATTAAAAAATAAGGTGAATTATAACAATTTACTTGTGAAACAAATCACAACATTAAAATTAAAATAAACCAAGTCATCCTGAAACACCTTTACAAACCCTTCTTTAAATATAAATTTAAAGATTATTATTTTAGTAACAAAATATTTCAAGTCTTCCTACTTGATTATAGTAGGCCTGTGATGATAGAAAGTTTTTTAAATGTGTACTTTTTTACCCTTGACCCAAAGTGGGATCCATCTTGGGTGCCTCTGACAGATATCTCTAACCGAGCATCTAAATGGACAAATTTGAGTGGGAGATAAAAAAATAAATTGAATCCAATAATTTCTTCTAACATCATATAATGTTTCAACCGAATTTAATTTTTAGTTTTGGATATTGGTTAAAATGATAGGATGTTATTCGTAGCCAACAAATATGGCCCAAAATTTCATCTTTGACTTAGGCGACTTGGATCACCCCTGAAACATTATAATTATATCTTGAATCTAATTAATTAAATGTTTATATTTATTTAATATATCTTCGTTTTAAATTTTAACTTAATTAGAGTGGTTAAATGGTGGAAGAATGTAAGAAATTGAACTATGGTCATGTTTTCCTCACCCAAAAATTATTGGCATGAAGGCACATTTTGGTGGTCTTCAATATGATTCGTCAAGTTATCCAAACAGATGAAATATTCCCAATGTAATGTTAAATGTGAAAATGAAATATGGAATTATAATAGTGTTTTGGGTGATTTAAAAAGTGTCTCAAAACATATCAAGTAAGAGTGCACTTTAAGTAATAATTAAAATCATAATGTAAAATAATGTTCAAATTATAAAATGCACTAAAAATTGTTTATGAATAATGAATTGCATGAAAATTACATATTATATCAATAAATTTATCCCCATTAAATGGATAACCACACCCCCAATATTGAGTTTTTCTAGTTCTAGTCCAAAAAGTGTCTTAATCCCAAAAACATTTTAATATTCAACGCTCACTAAAATACATGATGTAAATCAATGATGAAACCCATCCAAATAATTTAACACAATATAGGTTCATAGTCATATACCAATCCCAGTCAATCTCCTTTATTCAAATTCATCCCCATATTTCATCCAATTTCAATTAAGCATGATGATGTTATGTACATCACAATAGACATGGGGGTTCATTTTTATTCCATGAGGAAAATATGGAAGTGCTAGGTGGAATCACATGTTATCCTTAAGATGAGTATCCATGTTTTTTGGTGTTTTTTATGTTATTTTTTTTTCAATTTTTCCAAGGTAATTGAAATTGAACTTAATCTAGTCAACCTCGGTTTTGAGACTTTGTCAATGACTCCCAGCAACAAAGACTTAGGGAACTAAGTGCATCTCACATTATTGGTCATCATCTTGTGTTAACTCAATCAAAAACAAATTTAAATTATCATAAATAGAGATAAAATTTCTAACTCTAAGCTAGACAGCTATGGATTCGTGATTCCCAAGTACTGAACTTCACATATTAGGTTAGTCTATTGCTCTATGCGCAATTGTTTTATTATTATTATTATTATTATTATTATTATTATTATTATTATTATTATTTTGATTACTCGTGTTAAAATTAAAATAGTCACCAAACCTATGTTATTTATTATGGGACCCCAAGAACTCAAACTAATACCCCAATATCTAAAGGACATGCGTTGTGAATTTTTTTATTAAATGGATGAAAATTTAAACGGTGAAAAATAAAATTATACAACCATTCTTTTCCAAATATATGTCTATGAACTTAAACTTGGATTAAAATACGAATCAGGGAATGTAAAATTATTTGATATTCAATTTTAATGTTTACAATGTTTATTATCATGATCATGTTTAATTAATTTGTTTCTTTAATTAACACACATTTTTTCATTTCAATTTTTTAAAAAAAAATATTGTTTTCTTATGCATAAAAAAACTTTTACTTTAACCCCCCCACATTAAATAACATTGTACCTAGTGTTTTAAAAAATAAAATTTATATGGGGGTAGAGACAGAGTAGGGGAGTTCAAAAATATAATTTTAAAAATAGAATCAGGTAATAAAGTCACCTCATGAATTAAATTGAACATTATGTTGCTCCCATTTAATATCATGATCTCTATGTTACTCATAGAAGCCTCATCAATGATGAAAGTTTGTGTTTTTACAAGAAGAAGAAATGTGATTTTCATAAAAATCATCAATATATATTTCCCATGAATCTTACAAAAACAACTAAGTTAGAAAACAACAAAAACCCCGTGAGGTTCTCCTAACTAAAAAACACAAAAAGAAAGGAAAAAATTCCTGTTTAATTTTGTATATCAAACACAGACTTGAGGTATAAAAGAAAAAAAATAAAATATATATAATATTGTGAATATTATTATTATTCAGCTGTTTTGGAGTATATATATAAAGAATAATTTCAAATAAGTATACCTTGTAGGTCATTGAATGGTGAATGTGATGCCATCCTAATGGTTGTGGGTTCGAGTCTTGTTGTACCTGCCTTTGATATGTGGGGTGTTATTTTGTGCATATATATATATATTCATTAATTTTTATTATTTTCTTCTATTTTTCTTTTACTTACCATTTTTTAAGGAAAAATAAAATAAATACCAACACACAAAATAAAACATACATTACATTGAAAAATGGAAAAATAAAAAACTAAAAAAAATGAATAGGAATAAAAATTTAGGGAAAGAATGAAAAAAATATAATTTTTTTTATAAATTTTTTTTCAAAACATATAAATAAAAAATATATAATAAAATAAAAATAAAATAAAATTCAGGTTGATGTTGTGTTTACTCCCAGAAAAAAACTTAGTTTAAAGTAATAATCTAGACTTGGACCACCACAACTAACCCAATACCATCTTTCAATATATTAATGATTTCATTTTGTAACAATTCAATTAGATTGAGATTGAATGTATACTATGTTTTTTATTAATATTTAGAATCTAATTTAAGAACCAAACTATAAGTCTCGTGAGTGTGATAATCCTAAGAAAATCAGTATGGGTCTATCTAATTTCTTTCTTTACCTAAATGGCCTGAAGGATTTCAATTTTTATTCATTTTTTGATAATCCTTATTTTAAGGGTTGAAGGGGAACCCTTACATATCCCGTAGGATTTGTGACATTATAGGACCTGAAGGTATTAGAGTAATTCATCCCACACTATGAATACAATAAACTTCCCCTCTCCAGCATCTACATTGTGATCAACTCTCCACATTCTCATGGTTATTCAGAATGTTGTCATGTGTAGAGATGTATAGTCCTGGTACTAATGGTAAATAGCATACCCTCTCATTCTTCCAAATCAAATAGCTCTTATTTGGTGGCATGAAGGCCTTGAGGTGGACCAAAGGCCTTGAGATGGCATGAAGGCTTTATGGTGACCCAAAATCCCTACCGACCCGAAGGCCTGGGTATCCCAAAGGCTTGAAGGGATCTAGGACCAAACTAGTGGCCTGGAGGTGAATAGTTTTGTATACTATAGTACTAAACAATACCTGCTACATAACTACTATCATGACTCAGAAATATTCCTCCACCAAGATTTGATCATGGATCTCGTGGATTCACTTGAATGAATACATGAGGGTGTTAGTCATCATCTAGAATTCAATCATGGGTTGGTGGAAATTTCCTATAATAAATTGGAATCTCAAATCAAAATCAATTAATTGTTCAAAAAATAAAGAAAAAATTGGTTCATTTAGTAAAGTTTTTTGAACCAAATGTTTTTTCATTTTAGTGTTAGGGGTTGGCAAAAACATAGAGTTCAATATTTTTCCAAATGGTTCTGTGATTTTTAGTTTTGAAAAATCAAAAGTAGAGAAATATTCTGGACACTCAATTCATGATGTCAAATTCCCCTCTTGTGAATATATAAAATCAATTTAATATTTATTTAAGAACTCATTTATATTTCCAATATGTTTCTAAATTTTAAATTCAATTTTCTCGAACCAATTTATCTCATTATCAAGCTCTAATTTCTCATATTATATATATTTTTTTAGTATTTTCCTATGATTTAAAATCCTCTTTTCGTTTGTGAATCAATTTTTTGGGTTTTCCATTAGTTTTTCCACTCTTTTAAATAGTCACATCTATGATTTGTTCATGTGAATTTTTTTTGTAACAATATTATTATATCAATGTCATGAAGGCGATAACCTGAGTGGTAAGGGGTTCAATGATTGTTTCAATTTTTTAATGTTATAATATTAATGATGATACCTAAAAATTAATTTTTCCATTCTTTGGCACAATTTATCTTGTAATGGTTGTGGATTAGGTTGGATATGAGGTTGAGATATATGATCTATTCTAGGAAGCTAATTTCTTTGTTGAAATTGAAAAAGATGATTTTTACATTTTAGTTGTTGGGATTAGAACTCATTAAATATTATAATGTTTTATGGAGAATTACACTTCACAAATTTCAATTGATTGAGTTGTTGATTATCCCACAAATATAATCTTGGATGGTCATTGTACATCACACTTAGTGTGGAGTAGTCAATATAGGTAGAGGTTACCCATGTTTGGATTTGTTCAAAAAGGCCTTCGATCAAAGTGAAATCGGGGTGAGAATAGATAAGTGAGGTGAGAATAAGATGTGAGTGTATATGATAAATTACTTCATGTACCTATAAATCGAGCCAAATTTTGGTCTCTCCCAAATTTTCCCATGTTTGGAGTTGAAGTGTTCACTTGTAATGTAGCTTGGGTTGTCAAATCCTTTGAGACCTAAGAATAAACATGAATATGCATACATTCTAAAAGGGATATTTGGCTATGAGGTGGAAAAATTTGGTCTGTTTTGAGATGGATTAAATTAATACTAATATACCTAATTGAATTCAATTTATGATAAATGTTTGATCTTAGGTTATTACATGAAATGTATTGGATGAAATTATTTTTAAATTATTTCAATTTTATTAACACAAGAAGGATTCATTCAATTAAATCAATCTAACATCATCACATATTGGTTTAACACATTCAAATTCACATTCTAATCACATATACAATTAGAGGATCATTTTGATGAGAAATCCTAGGTAAAATAACTTATTATTAGGTGAAAAGTGTGGCGATAAAATTTAATAAAGATGATGAATAAATAAAATCATTTAATGAAAAGTTTAAATAAAATAAATGATTAAACATTTAAAAACTGATGGATATCCAATCCATCCCTTTATAATCTATTAGATCAACCAATGTTATTCTTGTACTTTCATTGATGAAAATATTTCAATGGTAGAAGATAATAGACTCATGGGGGTGGAATTGAAGAAGTAAAAATAATGAAATAATGATCACTCCACCATTGTGTGATGAATTTCACAAGTTCTGGTGTGAATAAGTTTACAAAATGTGGAAAATGTATTAGTGTGATATAAATAAGAATAGAATAATAGTATATGGTGAACTGTTATTAAAAACATAAGTGAATTAGAACAACTTACATGTGAAAAAAAACACATAAATACAAAATGGTAGCATAATATTACATTTTAAATCAATCAATGAATCCTGTAACTCATTCACCACCATTTCATTAAATAGTATTTTCAAGAGGCTTGGTGCAATCCCCCAATATTCCTTATCTTCTCACTTTATTATAGTAGGCCAATTGTTGTGGAAAGTTTTTGTATTGTGAAATTTTCAACCCTTGACCCGAAATGGGAGACAGCTTTCATGCCTCCAATAGGTGTATCCAAAAAAAGAATCTAGATTGTTGAATTTGAGTAGTTCATAGAATAATAAATTGAATCACATGATCTATATTAATATAATTTAAATTTTTATCACAGTTAAATTTTTAGTTTCATAGATATCATCAAAATGGTGGAATGTTATTTTGAGCCACAAAATCTAGCCCATAATTTCATCTTCAAATTGGTCCTCCTGGATCACCCCTGAAACATCATAATTAGATCTAGACTCTATTGAATTAAATGTTTCTATTCATGTACTATATGGTGATTTTAAATTTAAGATTCATTTATATCAAGAAATATATGTAGAATATAGTAAACCAAACTGTGGTCAAGTTTTATTCACCAAAAATTGTTTTGGCATGAAAGCCCATTTTGGTGGTCTTTCGATGTCATTCATCAAGTTCTCCCGAAGGATGAAATATTCACAATAGAATGGGAAATCTGAAAATGAAATATTAAATTCAAATCAAGGATACTGTGGGATTTAAAATGGAACTCAGAAATGTATAAAAAAATATTTCACTTTAATCAATAATTATAATCGTAATGTGTAATAATGTTCAAATTGTAAAATAAACTAAAAATGGTGTTTATGAATAATGAAGTACATTAAAATTATATATTATAACAATGAATAATATACTCATTCAGTGGATAATCACTATTATAGATCCAAATACTTCCAATTGGTCATGAATGCAAACCTACGGTAGGATCTGATTGAAATCTCATCAACTAACAAAATTTGGATAGGTTTAAGGATTATTTTGAACCTTATATTTCGGTTTAACCCCTTAATTAACATATTTTAACATTAACTGTGGTAAAATGTTTTTCCCCTTAAAATTATATAATTTAACATGTAAGGTAACCATTCACTCATAAATGGAAAAGGTATTACATTGTAGGCCATATCTTATCCTCCTTGTTTTATTTAATATTTTTATGATTTTTAAATACTAAAATAAAATATTATAGTCATAAAATATCATTATTTTCAATTTTAACACTATTCATTACTTTAAATTTAATAACATTAAGAAAAAACATAGAATTAAAACCATTTATTATAATATATCCCCAAAATTTCATGGTATTCTATAAAATTCGTTGATTTCCTTAATTATCTCAAATAATAAAACTTTTAATATTTTTAAAATAGTTTACATAATTTTTTCATTAAATGAATAATTACTAAATCAGCATTGTGTAACTATTTAAGGTAATTATTTAATTACTAAAAATTAAAATTAATTTACCAGGAATAATATATTTTCATTAGAAACAAAATTAAAATTAATATTCACCCATAACTAATTTTTTAACCTATGTGAACACGTAAATGATATTTAAAACTAAGAGAGTGACATTTTGTCACTTAATTTGGTTTAAATAATATATAATTCGTTTTCATATAAAGTTGTCCATTAAAAAACTAAAATTAAATCCTAAGAATATAAATTAATAATTTAATTAATCTAATAAGAGTTAGGATGAATAATTATGGCATTCTCACTTAGTTTAAACCTAGATTCGTCTGATTTTCCATTTACCATGGTGAGAAATTTTACCACAATTACTATTCATTTTGACAAAAAAAGAGGATATTTAAAAAAATTAAACCATATTATTATAAATATTGAATATATTTTTCAATATTCAATTTCAATAAGTGGCCTAAATTATTTTTAAAATAAAAGTAAAAAACACAATGAAAAAAGTATTTAGACAAATGTGCTTTTAAGCCTAAAAATGTAATTATACCAAAATCATGTATAATGATTATTCAAATGAAGTTAATGATATTATATCAAAATAAATAATACTTAGGTTAATTTTATATCAAATTCATATCATAATGGTGCTTCATATGAGAATAAAACGACGGTTTTATAAAAATAGTTATTTTAACTATTCACTGAAAAATAAATCTTTTGAGAAAAATATCAAAATATCACCCAATGAAAATTTAGATATGTTGATTTCAAAAATGAAGTTAATTTTATAAAATATATTTTCTAAAATTTCAAAAAAAATAATTATAATATTTTCTCACAAAAATAAGGAAAAATCATTTTTGAAGAATACAAATTTTTGAATAATAAAATGACTACTAAAAAATGAGTCATTAATTATTATTTATTTATAATGGGTAGGGAATTTATATATAATTCATAAAGTATTTAATCCTATTAATACCCTGTAATTTAATATCTAGGTGATAACATTATATATATTATTTTAAATAGTATATCACAGCTCGCTTAAACCCACGGTTGCATGTAACGTAGGCTATCGAAGAAGTTAAATATATTTGATATAAAAAATTCATAAAATCTTGGGGTGTTATAGGGTTAGGTCTCATAAAACATTATATCCAAGAGAATGATTATTATATTCTAACCCAATGTACTACCCCACATCATGTACCAATTGATATCCCAGATCAGGCACAAGATAACCCTTTCTCACTCAAGGGAGGCCACCTACCAAAACATATAGGAAGTCCCTAGCTAAACCTTCTCAATCAATGTATTCCATGTATTTTTATCTATGAGACCATCCTAATCACTCAAGGAGACCCCAAATAAACATGATCACATGTTATCACATTCAAACCTTTTCTAATGTCACTCATGTAATGGTCACAACCATTAGCCTCAATAAATAACATAATGAGTATAAAAAATATTTAATAAATAATATTGAACAATCCAACACTATCCCAAAAACACATCCCAAACTTAATATTCTCATAGGTATGACCCTTTTTATTTTCCCTCACCAACCTATCAAGATAAATCACATTAATGCGTAATATGCACCCAACACCTCCAAAAATGATGGATTCATCACCCAGAACCATATGTAAAACCACTAGTCCACTTGAGCATCAACTGTGTCTGAATAGTTAACTCTAGGTTAAAATACACCCAAGATGAAAACCCCCCATAAATACATATAACCATGAAATGTTCCATCAAAATTAGGCTATATCATCCATATCTACCCTCTAATGGGTCAATTACACTAATTTTAATCCACCTAGACTATTTGATATTAAGGGAATAACATTATCAAGTCATATCACACACCCACAAGCACAAATATCCATATAAATTCATAAAAACATTTTATCATGGAAATAGATTCCTTTATAGTCATGTTTAATCATGTAAAACAATAAAATACTAGTAAATCATAACCTATGAGAGACACAAATCATGTTGGCTTTAGAGACTGGGAAATTTCCTGCATGAGGTCAACTGGACTAAAATAGTATCAAATCAAGAACTTTTGACTTTCCCTTAAAAACAAGTGAAAATGATATTTATAATCCATTTAAAAAATCCATCACTTGTCATATTTAATCATAATATTCCCTTGTTTTAAATATTAATGAAATAATTATTGGGATTACCCTACACCTTTTTTTAAAATTCCATTTCAAAACCATCTGTTGAAATCTTCCCATTTACCTTGAAACACAATTATTATACTAGTTCCATCATCATATAGTTTTCCTAAAAACCCCTTTCAAATCAACATTTAAAGATGAAATACCCTCTCACATGAGAATAAAACCCACACTCCAAATAAACCATAAATATGGGCACCAATTTTCATTCAACCAAGGAGACACCAACAATTCATTTAAATTATTATGCGGACCTTATTGAATATTAATGCAAAATGTTGTTATCCCAATTTATGGGTTGTGATTACACATTTCATGAAAAATACTAGAAATAACCATAATGGTGTCACATGAACATAAAATTACCAAACAAGAAATATACTTAGTGTCACGACCCCCTACCTCTAAATATTTAACAATGAAGTGAGAGAGAGAGATAATGACCCCCAAGTCCTGCCTATAGTAGGCACCGAGTTGGTGACTAGCATCTAGGGTATAAAAATCTCATGAAATGGGAGGCATTACACTCAGTAAAAAAATAGTATCGTGAGATAATATGAGTCATCCAATAAACACCATGAAATAATACAAGAATAAACCAAAATCATCCCACATGTATGTATAAATAGAACCGATATAGATAAAAGTATCAAAAACTAAATTGACAAAAGCAAACCGAAATTTGTGACCTAGCAGCTATCCAAAGGTCTGAGCTAGTAATGTCTATCAAGGTCCATGAAATCCTCTTATAAACCTAAAAATTGTTTATATACATAGGTTTAGAATATATGTATACTTAGTAGGAAAACCAAAATCTCTCATGCACATTTAAAAGAACCATACTAATGCACTCGTGAAAAAAATAGAAAAAGCAAGAACATCTAAATAGATCAATTATCCATCTCGGCCTCACTAAGGCATGCTCACCAAATAACTCAAGTCAAATAATATAATATAACATGTGTCACAATAATAATGGGTACCCCTCACCACTTTCCCACTGGTTTTCTAATCTCACACTACAACGTTGTACATCCTGCTGCTCCCATCTCTTCTGTATACCAAACCACCCCACAAGCATGGTCACATCACATCACGCTCGCAGACTCCTAGAATCACCACCCCACAAGCTTGACCACATCACATATTTTCCAAAAATACTTGCTCTAAAACACATCCACCACCTTAATTAGAGTAGTAGGGTATCAGGAACATGAAGGACGTCAACCTCATACCCTCCCCCTATCATGCACAGCCCCCCTAAAAGTTATCTCATCACATCTCATCCCACCCATAAACACCTAGTCTAAGTCACATCTCATCCAAATACACCTGGTCTATCACCACCACCATCTAATGAAATAACAGACATTCATCCATCATAGTATGTGCAATACCTACCTTTCCTGGAAGAGATAACAGGAAGTAGCGGGTACCCAACCATCCATCCTCCTCACCAGATATCGAGAAAAACACTCCCAAAACATTTTTTTGTTAGAACTAGGTGATCGATGTGTGTGGGGTTCATATATAAATCATAAGTAATATATAATTATATATATATATATATATATATATATATATCCAACCACACAATACCAAACTATGGGTTCACAAAAAAAAACTAACCAACATACAAGATTCCCACTTTTTCTGCCACCTCTAAATGTATAAAACCATGCATTTCACAAACCAGAAGTCACACCACCAAAACATTCCCATTATCCAGTGCATTCATTTCATTGTTTAGCATCAACCACATTTAACCACACATAACATCATGTATTCATTCATAAAGAATTTCCATCCCATTAACCAAATCAAACCCCATCCATTTCAATCATTATTAGCCAATAATTTATTTATTCCATCACTACCCAGGTATCTAGAACAACACAACCACATACAACAAATATCTCATCATCACCATCGTACCATCACACCGTCACCCCAAAAGAACATCCAAAAAATCATCAAATCACCACCCCAAAAGCATGGTCAAACAACCAACACCTCACTGCCCCAAAATCATGGTCACAAACCATCTGCCCCACATGCACCAATCACTCATCAACCTCACATCGTCACCCCATAGACATGAACACACATCGCAACACATCAATATCATTGTAAAAATTCAACAAAGGGGATTTTATCACATTAAAGTTTATTTTAGGGTTTGTATAACACAAGACATAATCCTAGGGAATCCATTTCATTTTCCAAGTATAAGTGGTTAGCCAATTTCCATTTTAGGGTGATATCAAACAATCACAAGAAAGGTAAAAGTCTCAATACATGTCATCTAGCAAAAAAATCACCCAAAAGACACATTTTTAGTAGGTCATTGATCTCGTACAATCACAATATCATAAATAATATCAAAGATGTAAAATCACGTGAAGAAAAACACATTTTTCCTCATTCAATTTCAATTAACTAACTCATTATCTTTGATTAATCTAGAACAACCATAACCTATAGATATATAAGAGTAAACCCACCCTACATGATACACAATAAATGGAAATTAGGGATTCTATACCTCAAAGAATATTTTCCAACTCGTTGCGTGTTGGAGGGCCAAGAAGAAACACCCACAAACCACAACCATGTATGGGAAACCATGGATAAACCTATACCGTGCCAAAGGATCATAAAAACACATCCCAAACACACAGATCTAACCAAACTGCACCATCATAGTGAATCTTAAATGAATAATAGAAGAAAATAGATGATAATGAGAGGAGAAATCACCACATATTGAAGATGGGAAGTCATGAATCAATCCCCATTGAAAGGAATCTCAAATGCTTGAAGAATGTTCCATTAGATCACCTAGAATGAGAGAATGGAGGTTCGGGTGTAGGGTTTGAGGAAACCCTTGAGAACTCCAAACTTTATAATTTCACTTCAAATGGGATTTATATGATGTTTAATCCCCTTACAAATCATGTAATTTTGGTATTTTATATTTCACTAATTAAAGAATAATCTCGAAGGATTAATCAACCTAATTGATACACATTATGGACCCGACCTAAAAAAACCCTGAACCCCCTTTTCAGGTTATGTAAACATTACACGGTGTTTGTTTTATCTGCTTCCATATTTTAGAATACAAACTTTTCTAGGGCCACTCTAGGCCTCCTACATGAAAAACATCATCACCACATAGAAAAAAAAACATATATTATCACACAAACACACCACCATATAACTATCTCAACTTCTATACATCCCAGACCAAAAACCGCCACAACCAACTAACTACACTGTCTTAAACACACTAATCAGGGAATTTCATCCCCCATGTCAAGAAACTATCTGATATAGGTGACATTGACTCACCCACATGGGTTTAATCATATCATAGTTAATGTGTCGCCATTAGGAATCAGTTCGTACCCTTTTTATATGTAAATAATTTTATCATGAATCAATAAAAAATCACATATCATAAATCTAAAATACCCAACATCACATAGAAAATCGTTAAGCACAAAAATAAATAAATTCTTTTTCCATTTTCAATATGTTATCCACTTTGGGTGGTACTTACTCACTCTCATAGTTTTAATCACTTAAAAGTACAACACATCCTAATTTGGGATTAGGTTTCCATATTGTATCATGATTGAAGTTTCTTATCACACATCACATAAGGAAACATCTTAAGAATAAACACACATAAGAAATAAGCACAAACAAGGACACACAACTAACTGAGTGTACCTTTACTATTCTTTATCCCTTCTGGAGTTTATGCCTCTACTACATGCCATTGTAAATTCCTAGATCCTCTACTTATCTACTGAAGTCCGCCTCAAAAACCATTCTCTGGAAAAGGTCCCCAATCATGATGAACATTCAGATGTCCCTATCCCTACTCTATCTCCCCTCTATAGAGAATAAGCCTACTACCCCTACTACTGAAATGGTCTCACTAGAAAATGAAACTTAGCCATGCACTAAACCTACCCACCTCCATCAAACTGAGATCAAGGAACCCCAGGTCACTAGTTCTAATGATGACCATGACCTATACGTATGAAAAAAAATATCTTGAAACTACTAAGATGTGGGAAAGGAAGCTACTAAGACCAACCCATGCTAGTTGAAAACTCAAATATTTTGGCACCTGGGACCTACCACTAATAACTCTACTCTTCATGGAACCATGATGGATCCCCTCCCACAGATAACCTCCTTGTGAGTTCATCTGCTCAATCACATCTTCCTTCTTTATAACCTCTAGATACATTAGATATGTAAAAGGAGTAACTCCATATTGGATCGAAGGATGAAGTTCCACCTGAAGACGCCTCACTCAAGAATCTTTATCTGGGAAAATTTTGGGGGAAAATCATAGAACTCTCTTAAACATTATTGAAATAACTCAAACAGATATACTTCCATAATAATAGGAGATTACATCCTTCCTCTGCACAACCTTCATGGTCTATGGAAGGAACTCCACTGGGAACTCCTTTTGGAATTCATCCCCTAAAACATTTGCCTCCTTTCACTCAACAAGGTTTAGTATCCACCACTGATGTGAATCTCCACCCATATAACTAACTTCTAAGGGGACCCAGTACTCAATAGGGGACCAAATCAAACTAAATTGATCTCTGGTTCCTTTAGCTAGATCTTTGTCACCACATCAGAAATCTACTCTCTTACTTCCCCAAAGACTTCCATTGAATGTCTCAAAATGTCAGCAGCCACTTATCATCATTCTCAACCGAATCAAACCTCCAGTAATATATAGGGTCTGTACAATGAACCTCCATAAGCTGAACCATGATTGGACAACAACCCGAGGCCATATCTCAAATGGAAACAGATATTTCCTAAGATCGGTAGTAAGGAATTTTATTAAGATTCATTATAATATATATTATTCATTTTAACTTTACCAAAAAACTTAAATCAAACAAGAACACAATTCATCATGATTCTTGTACAAGGTCTCTACCCTACAAATAGGACCACACCACTTGGTCATCCAATAAGCTTAGAGTCCAAGCACTAGATCATAGGGGACCTAAAATCCTGTGTCATAGCTAGTCTCCATGGCCTATGTCATGCACCAAGGTCAAATGGAACTATTTACATACAAACCAATGAAATCCTTTCTATTCCAAACTCTAAACTCAATAAAATCTCTCAAACATGACCTCTCATACCACACTTTCATGACCCACTCCTACCAAAGATATAGAAATCAGGGGAGAGATATAATGATCCCTGAGCCTCTCCTCCAGTAAATCCAGGGATGGAAACTAGCACCAAGGGTATAAAAATATCATGAAATGGGAGGAATTTCCCACTAAAGAAATTGATTTATAAGATAAAATGAATCATACACAAGAAACACCATGATATAATATTAAAAAAACCAATAAACATCCCAAATTCTTGTATAAATAATAATTTATATAGATAAAAGTCTCTAAAATTAAATACCAAAAAGCAAATAAAAAGCAGTGGCATAGTGGCTATCCAATATTTTGAGAGAGTCATTTCTAACAAAACCCATGTATTCCTCATGGAAAACTGAAAATAGTTTTTATACATGGGGTTAACATAGAAGTATACTTAGTAAGAAAACAAAAGTCTCTCATGCACATGTAAAAGCAGCATACAAATGTACCTGTTAGAAAATAGCATAACCCAAAGCACCTAAACATGAAAAGTATTCATCCCAACCTCACCAAGGAATGCTTAAAAAATAATGCAAGTAAAATAATATAATATAACATTAGTCGCATCAATAAATGGTACCATGTACTAATTTACTTTCGATATGTCTCTCTCACACGCCAACGTCGTACATCCTGGTACACCCATATCATCTGTATACCACACCGCCAAACAAGCATGATCACATCACACCACACCCACAAGCACCTGGGCTTGCCACTACATAAGCATGGACACATATTTTCTCTCCCAAAAACACTTGGACCACAAAATATCCACCACTGTAACCAGAGTAGTAGGGTTTTATGAAATTGAAGGACATAAACCTCATGCCCTCCTCCTACCATGTATGACCCCCACCATAAGCCATCTAATCGAATCTCATCCCAGCCAAAGACACCTGGGCTAAGTCACATTTCACCCAAAGACACCTAGGCCATTAAAACCTCCATCTAATACATTAACATACCTATATTCATCATAGCCTTTGAAATACGTACCTTTCTTCAAAGAGATAGAAGGAAAGAGCGGGTACTCATATATCCATCCTCCTCATCGGATGTTGGGAAAAACACCCCCCCAAAACAATTAGTTTTTGATACTAGGTTCTCAACATGGGTGGGGTTCATGTAGAAATTACAAGGAATATATAATTATATACATATATCTACACACACAAGCCCGACCTATGGGTTTTAAAAAAATCACTAACAAAATCACCACATTACCACTTTTTTTGCAAACTCTAAATGAATTACACCATGCCAGTCCTAAGCCACAAGTCACAACACCAACCAATTGTCATTATCCATACCATTCATTTCATTATTTAGAATCAACCACATTTAAAAACATATAAAATCATTTATTCATTAAATAATTATTTCCATCCCATTAATTTAACCGAACCCCAACCATTTCAATAATTATTAAGCAATTAATTATTTATTCCATAACTACCCACAAATCTAGCACAATACAACCACACACACAAAAACAGCTCATCATCCCTATCGTACCATCACCATGCCACCACAAAAACATGGCCAAACAACCACCACCTCACCACTCCAAAATTTCATCCAAACAAACACCACCTCATATCCCTAAAATCACAACCATAAACCATCATCCCATATGCCCAAACTACACATAAACCTCACATAACCACCCCAAAATAATAGAAACACATAAAAAAACATCATGATCATTTTACAGATTTTTGTAAGGGAATTTTTATCACATTTCACTTAATTTTAGGGGAATTATCAAACTATACATAATCCTAGAGAATCTATTTCATTATCCAAGTATAAGTGGTTAACGAATTTCTATTTTAGGGTGATATCAAACAATCAAAAGAATGATATAAGTTTCAAAATATATCATCAAACACAAACAAAGACACAAACAATCATAATTCTCAATTGGGTATCGATCCCATACAATCACAATATAATAAATAAAATCAAATTTGTAAAATCATGTGAACCAAAACCCCCTTTCCCCCATTCAATTTAATTTAAAAAAATTCTTATCATTGATTTAGATAACAAAACCATAACCTATAGATATAAAAGAGTAAACCCCTCTCATATGATACATAATAAAGAGGAATGAGGTATTCCCTCCCTCAATGAAGATTTTACAACTCACTGTGCACCGAAGGGTAAATAACAAATTCCAATAAACCACAACTGCACACGGTAAACCATAGATCAACCATTATTTCACTAAAGGATCATCAAAAAAATCCCAAACACACAACCCAAAAAAACATCACCACCATAGTGAAAATTTGAAGAATAATGGAAGGAAACATATGATAATTATAGAAGAACTCTCCAGGGATCAATGATTGAAAGTTGAGAATCAATCCCTATCGAAATGAATCCCAAATGATTGAAGAAGGAGATGTTGGATCATTTTGAATGAGAGAAGGGATCACCGGATATAGGGTGTGATAAAACCACTGATCTATCCAAACTTTATAACTACAATTCATTAGGAATTTACATGATGTGTAATCCCCTTTCACATCATGCAATTTTGGGATTTTACGTTCCTTAGAAAAATGAATCTCCTCAAAGGATTAATCACCCAAATTGTTACACATTGTGAATCGGCCCTACACAATATGTAAACCAAACATTAATGTAATGTAAAATTTACATGGAATATATTTCCTATACTTCCATATTTTAGTATCCAAACTCCTCTAGGCCTTCTCAAGGCCTCCTCCAATCACCTCCAACATGAAAAACCAGCAAAGTAACAAAATAGGAGGGCACAGATCATTACACTTTGTAATTTAAAGTCCATATAACTTATTTAGATTTGGTATGACTCTAGTAAATGACAAACATTTTCTAGTCTTTACCTAATTGAAATAAATCTAATAAACTATAAAAAATCCTTATTTTTGGAATAATTTATAGAAAAAAAAGGAAATGATGGGTGAAACTAGAATTAAATAACCAGGGGAATCTATCCTTACCCATGGCTACTATCCATAATTAATGACATTATAATGAAGATAAATTGAAAAATATATCACTAATAGAATATTAGAAAAATTAGGGAGCAAGTGGAATAATTGGCCATGCTCAGTATACTTCTATGAAAAATTAAAAAATCCCCATTTTGTATATAATTTTAACAATTTATTTAATTATATTTAAAAAAAGTCATCAAAAATAGTTTTTATTAAAGTCATAACCCATTATTTATTATCCAATACATATGTATCAACTAGAGGAAACCATTATGTATAATGTACTTTGATATTTCTCAACCCATTACATATTAGGGTAACCTTTAAATATAAAAAGGGGACTTCTGCATAACCTTACATATTCACCCTTACATTCTATGACATTATGATTTTTATAACCCCTAAATTTCATAGTAACTCTTACGTATCATCTTGATTTACAATTATGCATCTCAAGAAAAATATTATATACCATATATTTAAACATTACATATCACTTGGTCACTCAATGTTAACATTTATGTATCCGAAGGTTAACCCTTATGTGTCACAGGTCACCTCAACACTTTCCCAATTTCAAATCATTGGGTAACACTTACACATCACAAGTTAACCCTTAATCATCACATAGTTACCCTTAATCATCATAGGGTTAACCCTTATATATCACGAGGTCTTCTGACACTTGTCCCATTTCATGAATGAGATGAGAACCATTATGTATGAGGAATCTTACACATCATAATCCTTACATATAAATCTACTCTTATGTAAGAGTACCCTTACATGTGAGGACCCATACATATGAGACTACCCTTATGTAATATCACCCTTACGTGTCATGACGTCGCTATTTTTTCAGACATTTTCATACATCATATTAGTCTTCTCCAAACACATCTAGAATTCCAATTAAAAACAAATACATGAAAAACCCCTAAATTATTCTTCCAACCACCTAATTCGAACCCTAATCCTGGTATAACTCCTAATATTTGATATTTGGAATGAACTAACACCCCCAACACCTCAATAGGTTCCAAATACACATGATTTGTCTGATATCCATCGCAAAATTCCATTCCCAAATACCCGATACATTACACCAAACTTAATGAAACACTAATATGAGATCCTAAGACATCATTTGATCCTCTGATACTATCACAAATTACACTCAATTATTTTCCAAATCTCCTAATTATAATATATAAAACAATTATAAAAAAATCACACACTCTAGGTCCAAAAATACAAATTTCCTCTGAAAAAACGACATGTAAATTCAAGGATCATTACAGTGTACATGGAACATAGCCCTGTGAAGTTTATGTAGTAATGTTCTACTCTATAAAGGGTGTGGTAACACTATTGGGACCATTATATGGGGGTGTTAGTTGATACAATGTATTGATAACATGGTAAAGACTATGGAATAAGTGCTATTTTGGAGAATGGCATGTACCTATCTTTCACTAGGGAACCCTTATAGATAGGACTAGGGAGTCTAAAAATAAATTCATCAAAACATCTTAAAATATATTTCCTAAAAATTGGGTGAATGCATAAATTTATTCTTTGGTGACAATAATTTCATCATGAAAATAATTTTTTTAATGTTTTGCAAAATGAAAAAGTACCTCAAAAAATAAAGGTAAAATTTTGAGAAGGAATGGGACTTAAATTATTGAAAAAATTTATTATTAACATAGAATAGAGGATTAATTGGTATAAAATAGAAAATATAAAATTAAAACTGAAGGATAGATAGGCCTAAGAGGAAGAATCTATTTAGTGATAGTGAAGACAAGTGTTTCCCTCCATTTTCTCCCTACACTGCTCCCGGTTATTGGTAAGGTGCCTCTATTTCTTTCTCTCACCTCACATTCCATGAAATTTTTAAATAATTTTTATATAAATGAATTTGGGGGGTATGGGTATAGGGTACATAAATTTTGATCCTCCTATGAATGATAATGGGGATGTTTGTTATCTTTAATGGGATACAACTAGTAATGAATGTGCCTCATCTCATACTAACCCTACCAATTTCTATAGGATATGTTTAATGGGTTCCTATAGAGGGGTGAACTCCCTATGTAACAAGATATTTCAGTTAATATAATGGAATATATAATAATTTTTATGTGA
Source organism: Viscum album (assembly GCA_963277665.1). Lineage (NCBI taxonomy): Eukaryota > Viridiplantae > Streptophyta > Magnoliopsida > Santalales > Viscaceae > Viscum > Viscum album. Next base: position 1,245,313,230 of record OY728141.1, on the reverse strand, counting down.
ATATTTGTTTTAAAATTAATATTTGTTTTAAATATGTGTGATCGACATCATATTTTATATTAAAAATACTAGATATTGGTAGTGTTATTTAACAGATGTAAAAAAAGTTAAAATTATCAATAATTTAAGAGGTAAATTTTTTCCTTATCTTTTAGGTTTTAGAGTAACCAATTGGCAATATTATTAATCCAAAGTAACATGGAATGTAATTTTTAAATATGATCATCATTGAGTATAATGAGACATATTTAACAATATTTGTAATTCGAACTAAACTCATTAAGGAAAAACATGGGAAAATATCATAACATGAAATAGAAATATAATCTTATTATTAAAATTTTCATAAAATTACAATTCATTGCTTAAGAACAAAAAATAAATATATACGGAATATTTTTTGCCAAATACATTTTAGAGAAAAATATTAATGATGAAATATCCCCAAATAGATGATTAATGGGATATTGTATTGAAAATATAATACTAATACATGTATTTGAAAAATATCTTTTTATCCTTCCATTTTAACCCCCAAATTATGATAAAAAGAGAAGGTTCAACCCCCTAAAATCGAATATTTTTTAAAATATATCTAATTAGTTTATATTTTAAATTAATATGTTTCTTTGGGGTTTTTAATAATTTAGAGAGGGTGGAGAAAAAATTAGTTTCAGATAGTTTTTAACCACATAAATATGAGGGTTTATAGTGATTTTGAATAGGGATGATACAATCCATATGGAGTTTTTTATTTTGTTTCGCAAGGAAAATTTATTATATTAAGTGGGAATTTAACACTTTATAAATTATTGAACTTTTGGTGTGAGGGTTTATTATATTTACAATAGTATGTTATTGAAATATTTCTATTACATATATTTTTCTATAAAAATGGTGGCTTATTTATTCTATGATTTGATGGTTAATATTTATTCTCTTATAAAATCATTTGGATATTTTTTTTCTCTATAATTTCTTTCAACAAACCCAAAATGGGATATTTTTCAACTAATAATTGGTTTTTTGTTAGTTTTTTCTTAGAAACCCATAAATGGTGTGGATTTGCAAATACGTAGAATATTTATTGAAATTTCTTAAAGAATATACATATATTTTAGTGATATAAGGAGTTTTTTTAAAGGTTGTTTGATTATGATTTGAAGAATACAACAAAAAATATCCATTATTCCTTTGTTTTATTTTTTTAAGATCAATAAATTTTAATGTTTTTTTAAATAAAACAATTTTTTTGTGGGAAAACACCATTAATGAGGTATTGTATGATGGAAACCACAATAATGTGATTGTAGTTTAGATATGTATTTTTAAAGTCTATGTAGAATTTTTTATCCCTAAAACTATATTTTATTGTTGGGAATACAATCATTATTTGGATATATTGAATTAGAAATAAGGATGAAGCTCCTAGAGAAAATAAAAAAACATAAATAATGCAATCATTTTATAGTTTGGTTTATATAATAATTTATTGAGTAAAATCCATTGTTAATTCATCGTGGTTTATAAGAAATTACTCAGGTGATGTAAAATAATCCACTAGAAAGAGAGAACAAAAATGTGATTTACACCTATGTTGTTATTTTTGTAATACTTTGTTGTATAATATCATAATTTATGAATCCATTTTTTGGTATTTCTGGAAGAATAATATAATATATTTTATAATGGAAAATTTCATCATGTTTATAACATATTTCCATTATATTTAATATATTCAATGATAGTCATTATTTTGTATCAATATTAATGATAATTTCATTGACTAAGAAAATCACAATCATTGTTTATGATAACTTATTTTAATGATATTTCTTTATTCAAGCATGGTTTTTAATTTTCTTAAATATATATAATGATTTAAATATTTATTATACCATTCAAATCATCTAAAATTGATGGTTTTGAGGGGATATTAACTATAAAAAATTTTGAGACAGAAAATTTTTTCATTGAAATGACTTCTACTAAGATTAAATATTGTCCAATGTAATTTATTTGACATGGTATTGTTTTGTAATTTCTGAATTTAATTATCAAACATGTAGAAATAGATGAGAAACCCAGAATATTGTTAATATTTATAAATAAAGATAAAATATATAGCTTAAAAAAGTGGGGGAATATGTCAAGATTTTTTATAATACTTTTTTATTGTACATAAAATGAATATTCGGATTACATGTATTTTTTAAGGATGTTTGATTATATGGTTGAAGGGGGTCAACATCAACACTTTTTGAACACTATTAAAGCATGATAAGGGGACCATATTTCAAGGGAAAAGTATAAAACATATCTTTATATATATATATATATATATCAATTGATTTATTTATAGCATTGATTCAACTTCTTAATAGGTAGTGAGACTTGAATGAGACTAAATTCTTCATAAATTTTGTACTCTAAAATGTGTTTGGTTGTGTGTCATGTGTAAAAGAGTAGTGAAATTTTTATATATGTTGGATTAGCCACAACTATGGAGGTGAACCAAATAATCTATTGTTTCCATTATTTTGGTTTTCATTTAATTTGTTAGAATATTTTAGTTAAACCATCAAATAAGATCCCGAAATAAGATACAATGTTTATAAGTCACCCCACCTCTTGAGTGTCTTTCATAAAATTTAATATCTAATTACTTGTTATATGGTCAGAATAACTTCATTTAACTTGCATTGATACTTTAAAAAAAATGGATTCATGTGTTTTTGTTTGTTTTTATATCTTTTCTAAAATCTATGTTAACATGTTATAATTATCAATTGAAGTCGTATATATCCATTAGGATGATTTATAAATAATTTGAAAACAAACATACCTTAAGGAAACATGCAAGACACTATGTTCTCCTGAATATACCTTATGATGCAATTCAGAAGACAAATTGACCATATCAATTAATATGTGGTTATAGATATAATAATGACTAATAAGTGTAATTTTTTTATCTCATTATAGATATATTTAATAAAATAAATTTGTAATCATAATTCAATGTTTATATTCATGGAATTTTTTTTATATTATTTAAAGGGGGATTCATTTTTATTGTGGGTTGAGGTTGGCCAAAAAAGGGAAAAGGATCGATAACTCTAAATGGAATTTTAATGGAAAATTCATTTGAAACTTCTTGAGATCAATAACTCCTTTAGGGTTCTCAATATTTCTTTTAGGACATAAAATTAAACCCTAATATTAAAATTGTGATGATGACATATATGTGTTATTATTATCATACAACCTTGTTTTGTGGATGAATCATGAAAATATGTTGCAATTTTTTAATGTTTTTATTTTTTTGTTAATTAATTTTTTTTCATAAATTATGTAAAGACCCGTAAATTTCAAGGGATTTTTTTTAATTTTCTTTGGAATTTTACAAGAACGCGGTTTCTGACGGCACCTGATTCCGAGGCCCGGTGTGCCTGGAATCATTTTCCGAAGTTTGGCTCAGGTACGTTCAGTGAACGAACGAGCGGGTTTTTCTAACTTTTGAACCGGTGCTCGAAATCGAATTCTGAGGGCACCGATGGAATCGTAACGCCGGTATTTGCTTAGAAACGCCTCTTCCGGAGTTGCGTTTGCTCGGGTGTGGTTTTTAATTTTTTTTGGGGTTAAGTTAAGAAATAAAATAAAGTGTGCGACAACTTTATTTTTATTTCACTTAAAGCCACTTAAAAGCCACTTAAAGCTGTTTAAGCTGAGTTGAAGCAGATAGGGTGCAATCCAAAATATCCTACTCTCTTGGTAGGATATTTGTGAGGTGGAGCCCGCACGAGCCCCACCGTTTCTTTTCCGCTAAGTAACGCACCCGCAAAAACTCGTCTTTAATGAAAGTCAACTAACGCGTTTTCTAGATTATTAATGCCCCTATTAATTGGGCGGCTTATTCATTGAAATTAATTCTATGAATTAATTTTGTTCGTTTCTTAGAATGTTTTCAATTTGTTGGAATGTTAATAAAATAAGACCAACACACCTTCTTCTTGGATGTTGTGTTAAACCTTTGGAGAATCTCTAAAGATCTTCATCCTCTTTCGCGAAAAACGCGAAGAACAAGAAGAACTACGGCCTCCGACGAAGGGCGATGAAGAACGCCAGACCCCCGAAGATCGACGACGTGACGCCGACGATTCTCCCTCCGCGATGCTTCTTCCACGACGATCCATCCCTGCGACAAACTACAATCGGCATCTTGAGGTAGGGGATTGCGGTCCTTTTAATTCTTTGTGGATTATAAAATCAACATGGATTTAATTGTTATAATTAAATCTTTATGTTCTTGATCCTCAGAGTTTGTCTACGCGACGTCGAGTGCCGCGCGATAGCGACACCCTTCCGTGACGCGATGATCCTTTTCTTCCACGACGGTCAATTCCGCGACGAACTCGCGTCCGACGACGACGTTGAGGTAGGGGTCATTTTGAAAATGATAATACTCATGTTTGTTTTCCTCTAAGGCAAGAACGCGAACCAACCAATTAACAAGTTGGTCCGCGGATTATTATTGCGGGTCGAGGTTTATCAATTGCTGGGAATTATGGTGTTGTTTCAAACCGCTAACGCGGTTGGTGCGGACCAATGAACAAGTCCAAACCCACCGCCCTTTTTTTCTTGGTGTGCGGAACAGCGGATGACGACAAAACGGGCCGCAGAGAAATTTTTTTGATTCCACAGTGATGAACGGGACCCGGGATGAGCTACGGCGCAGACGGAAATGAAATCGGACCACTGGAGCAACTCCGGTGGCCCGCGGACTCCACCGGCGGTGCCCCAGCGCGCCGCCGGATGGAGCCGCCGTGGCTGAAGCTGCCGCGGCGGGGTGCGGTTCCACGGCCGCGTGGAACTGAAGGTAGGAAGCGGCATTGTCGCGTCCATTGGCGAGAGGCGCCCCCCCCCCCCCCCACGCGGTGTCGCGAAATCTTGAAGGGGGGCGGCGCCCCATTTCACCTGCTCGGCCAGCACGGCTGAGCCACCAGGCGGCTGGGTTGCGCCCAGGCCGGGCCGGGCCTCCCTAGCCGGGCCGGGCCGCGCCAGCCGGGTCGGACCCGGAACGGGCCCAAACCCCCCGTTTCCGGACCTTCTCGGTCTTTTGCTCATAACCTGAGCTACGAGACTCCGAACGATGTGTCGTTAGCGGTGATGTGATCCTTAGATCGAGACGGTCATTTCGGTATATCACACTCAAGGTTTCGGAATTCTTTGGGTTCGGCCGGGTTGGTTCGCACACGAAACCAACCGGGCCCTCGGAGTGGGAACGCTAATATCTTAAGCTTTAGACGTCCGATTGACGTGTCGTCGACTTTGTTGAATTCCTCTAAGTGAGACAGATCTTTTGGATTACTCCTCCCAAGGTTTGGACGCGGGTGTAGTACGGTCGGGTTTCTTTTTCCTTAAAAACCAACCGGGTCCCTGGAACGAAAAAGCCAATAACTCTCAGACCAGGTGTCCGATTGACGCGTCGTCTACGAAGTTGAGTTCCTGTTGACGATACAGAACTTTTGGATACATCAACTCTGGACTATGTGTCAGTTGATGTATCAGCCTCTCGGCTCGTGGAGCGGACCCTCCCGAACGAGCTTGCTGTGTTCGGGAACCCTAGAGCTGGCTGCGACTGATACTGTGACGACGACGACTGTACAGAGATCCTCAGTGGATTCGACGGCGACAACTACAACACTCCGCGATCCTTTGTGGGTCAGTGCTACCGATCCTGTGTGGGTACGATCCTGTGTGGGTCAGCGCTCAGCGGTCCTGTGTGGGCCAGCGCCTACAGATCATGTGTGGGTCCGATCCTGTGTGGGTCTTGCGGGGGTTAGTTACCTATCGATCCTGTGTGGGTCATTGTGGGGGTTAGTTACCTATCGATCCTTTTTGGGTCAGATCCTTTGTGGGTCATTGCGGGGGTTAGTACCTATCGATCCTTTGTGCGTCCAACGGCTTAGATGAATCAGTGGCAATATCTGGTCATCTTTATCATCATACAAAGAAGTATTCCTGTGTGAGATGAATCCCTTTTGCTTTCCTTTGTGGATTGTGTTGTGCTATCATGTGTTGATTTACGTTTTTCTTTCCTGTGTGGACTGGGTTGTACTTGGGTTCGGATTTTGGAGCTGAACGAGAATTGATGACTTAGGTATATGTATGGGCATATACCTAAGCCGTGTCAGATGTTACTTCGTGATTGTATCTTTCCTTTGTGGTTTATCCTTTGTGGATTCTAGGAGACCTTCGGGGGTCTCGGGGTCCCTACTGAGTAGCTTATACTCACCCCTGCACGGGCTATGCCCGCACTACGTTGTGTTGGTTGCAGACGACGGACAGCGCTAATCGTGGTTGAGTCTTGAGAAGCAGGATGGTACCTGGAGGTGGACCACTGGGCGGGACGTACTCAGAGCGGTCGGCTGGACCCGAGGAGCAGTGGAGGCTATCTGTACCCACCCTTCAAGTGGGATTTCCAGTGGACAGCTCGACGTTGCGGCTTTACTTTTCAGTTGCTGTTTTTCCCTTCTAGTTGTACTTTACTTTCAGTTTGGGTTTGTATACTGGGCCACTTACTTTTCCGCACTTACTGTTGTACCCGTTTTTACTTAGTGTTTACTTCTTCCTTCTGACTCTTTGTGTTTTTTGTTTACTTTACAAAGGAAATGCCTTCCCTTTTTCTGGGATTTACACCTTGGTGTTAGTCGCCAGCCCCTGTCCTATGGAAGGCGGGCTTGGGGTAGTCACGACATGGGCCCTGAGGACGGGTCGTGACAAATTACCCCCAATAGAACATTACACCTCCAGATTCTTAGACTAATGCACCCCTTGACATTGGGTGTGGTAATGCTATAGGTTGTTTTGTTGCAATAACTAGTAGCTAAAGTAATATTATTATTATTAATATATCACTTTTAAATTTTTCAATAATAGTTCACCGAAAGATCTCGACTGTCATGATCCACCTTCTTCAAGATGAGGGAAGGGATAGCAAGATGTCAAGACCTTCCTTCCTCAAGATGAAAAATAGGTAATGACCCCCGAGTCCCACCTAAAATAGGCCTAAGGGTGGAAACCAACACCAAGGGTATAGAAATATTATAAAAATGGGAGGTATTACCCTTTTATAGTATCCAAGATTAAGAGATAAGATGTATCAACCTCAAACAACTCCAAGACACACACAAACACAGATATATATATATATATATATATATATATATATATATATCTATGTGTGTGTGTGAAGAAACCAAAATCCATCCCACATGCTTGTTTAAAGTAAATCTACTAGAAATACAAATAAAACTCCAAAGTAAGTACCAAAATAAAACTAAGCAGTGACATAGAAACCATCCCCAACATTCTATCTAGTATGGTCATTAACGGTCTGCATAATCTCCTTGAAATCATGAACGTAGGTTTATATATGTAGAGTGAGCATACATGTATACTCTGTAGAGAAAAGCCAAAGTCACTTGTGTATAGGTGGAAGAAGTGTACTAATGCCCCTGTGAAAACAAACAACAAAAACTCAAAAAGAACTTAAAAATGTATACTATCCACCCAAACCTCACTAAGGAATTTTCACAAAATAATGTAAGTCAAGTAAGGTAAGGTAATAAGAACATATATAATTGGGTACCCCACACAACTTCCCACTGGTTAACTGCTCACCCCTAATGACGAACATCCAGATGCTACCACACTCTTCCCCAAGTCCCACTATCACAACCTTCTTTCTCACACTTGGTCCATATACTACATCACATATCACCCGCAAAAACCTGGGACACAAACCACAACCCCATCCCAAATAAACCTAGGAATCACCATCGAACTCTTCTCGAAGACACCTGGGAAGGATACCTCACCCACAAACACCTGGGACTCACAACCACACCATAAAATTCCCGAATAGTCTAGGGGTACAAATAACTAGAAGAGGGTGTAGAGAAGAGAAAATAACCATAAATCCAATCCTGCCACTAGGATGTTGGGAAAGGACACCCTCCCCCATAATAATGATGGTGTTTGGAATGTAGTGCTCAACATGGGTGGGTGCATATAGAAATTACAAGGAACTATATGTATATGTGTGTGTGTGTACCAAAAACTCAGCCCGACCTATGGGTTTTCAAAACAACAACCATCCCACACCTAAACATCCCTTATTTCCAACCCTATAAACACATATCACCATGAATGATGGTCAATTCTGTAAGTCGATAAATGAACACTGCTTCACTATTTGTTACAACTCAAAACATACCCCCATTTAATTCATTTAACCAGTTTTCACTCTGCATTATCAATTTTTTTATTTACTCCATCCCTGCTTGGGTAACCACTAATCATTGTAAACATTATAAGGTAAAGAAACCATACCAACCACAACCAAAGTCCAACAAAAAAAGAAGGTCCAAGGAAAAAAGAATCCATTCTAACACCCATTTATAAAATAACAGTCTCTTGAAACTCTGGGATAAATCCCCACATAAGGTAACATCATCCTTCTTAAAAATCTTCCCTCCTAAACCATCTCCAGTAGCCCCACTACACGAAAGACACCAAATTCATAAAAACAAATAGAAATCAACTAGCATGTAGTTCCACTGCACACTCCCCTTTCTTGGACACCCCTACCATCATTCTAAAAGTCATACCACCCTATCCCTACTCTCAAGATGAATGACCCCCCAACTCACCTCATTACTCCCACTCTCGGCATCCCTGGTTCACCACAACACCACACCCAACACACCCATAAACATGAACATGACACAACCTATTCCTACTTCCCTTCTACCCAACCAGTTCTTAGATGTAGTCTAACTATGTAACAGGTTCATCCATTCAAAAATAAATCAATATCTCAGCCTGAGATACCATTACACCACTTGTACCACCCCATACTCACAACCACACTCCCATCCACAACACCACATGAACAGTATATACACAATCTGAACAGAACCACACATAGCACACAACCACACCAACAAGGAAATGTTTATTCATATTGATCATCACTCATTATCTAAGTCCACTTGATAAAAATGGGGTTATCACAGAATGATTTATACCCTCTGGAATCCATTTATTTAATTGAATATACAAGATTAACCAGATTCCAGTTCTTATAGTAGTGATTCATAAATTATATTGCTGTGAAAATAGAGACCACTAGCGACCATGATTTTCAAAAGGCATAAAACCCTTACAAAACTCAACAGGGGTCAAGGATAACATATAAAACAAGGTTATTATCATCATAATACTCCCATCCCCTTAATTATTACTTCTTATTTTCTTCGTTAAATTTGGGTCCAACCATATTCACAAAGGGATTTGATTACACCTACCTCACATGATGCAAAAAATAAAGAGAGATGAAGGAATCCCTACCTGGAACAATAGATGATCAAAAATTCTTCCTTGCTTTAAAAATAGTGGGTCACACAAGTTCCAGGAAAGTCTCCATGGAAAACTTTTAACAGACTGCTACAAAACAAGTGCACAACTCCTTGGGGAAGAAAGGTTCTCATCACACCAAGAGGAAGTCGAACGGTTTAAAGGAAGGGAGGATTTCAGATTTAGAAATGTCTGATCCTAAATCTATGGGGGAACTATTTTAAAGTCCATGTGGTTCATATTTAGAAATTTCAGATCCTAAATCTATAGGGGGAACTATATTAAAGCTGGATCATGATCAAGACCACGTGGTTTGGGAGTCATGTAGGTTTCAGGTGTAGTGGAAGCGTGGTTTGGATGACAATCAATTTTATTTTCATGATAACCAATGATTATTTTGGGATCAATATGATGATGAACACTAGTATCCATGGAATATAATCAAAGATTTAGTTAAAGAAGAAAAAGTCTTGAAACCTTTAGAGAGAATCATGCACATAATGTATATAATTAATTTAATTAATTTCATAAAGAAAATAATACCTGGAACTTCAGCATTTTATTTGTTGATGATGTTGATCGTTCAAAAAGACCCTTCCAGATTATATCATTGTGCTTGTAAGGATCCAAACTAGAATCCCTCTAGTGGTGATCCACATGTGCTCTGATGGCCTCCGATCGACATTTCTCATTCTCGGGGTGCTAGTGCGGTAAAGCAAGTGTCTTTTGTCAGTCTCTCCTGATCACTTGTTCTTCTATTTTGATTAACATATCTTGTTCTTGAGAAGGGAGAGAAGAGGATTCGAGAGAGAAATTTTTTGGCTCAACAATTCTCAATTCACCAACTATGTGGTGTGGTGTATGTCACAATAGGCGTACTTTTCTATTTATGTACATGGAATTTCAGTTACAATATTTAATTGCATAGAAACAATTATATAAATTCATGAATTTAGAGAAAACCAATGAATTTAATAATAATATTGTATCATTGTTTATGGTGCGCCAACTTGTGCAAAATGGAATTATAAATAAAATTTTGTGTCACAAAATAATAGAAGTGTTATTTTATTTTTTGCCAACTAGTTAAATAATTATTTACAATTTTGAAAATAATTATTTTACTACCAGATCAACTTTGGTCTTCTCAAACTCCACTTTCATTTATTGAACACCCAAATAAATAAATAAATAATTTATTCTCTTAAATAAATATTTTATTTACAAACTAATAAATGAATATTTATTAAATATTCAATAAAATAAATAAGTATTTTTTAATTAATTTATATGATCATTTTAAATTGAATAAAATTATTCCACAGTCTTAAGAATAATATTTATTTCATTAATAACATTCAAATACAATTTAACCGAGACCACCAAAAACACTTAGTGTGTGACCCTCTAGGATTATTTCTATTTAGCATTAGGTGGGCTTGCCTAAAGTCCAAGAGTACTATCTAGAAATGGGTCAAGGAACCCAAGAGAATGAACGTAAAGTTGCAATAATGACATAAACATAAGAACGGTCACTGTGTAATATAATCCCTTTTTTCAATATCTCATCAAGAAGGTTTCATGATTGTGTCATCAACTTTTATGTTTGATACATCATTATTTTTCTACATGAAATAAACTCATCATTGCACCATGTCCATGGAATTTCACATGAAGATTCTATTTCAATCAAAGGGATGAGATATCAACTTCCATAAATAGAAGGGACAAATCATTCCTCCACTTATCCATTAATAACATGCCACTCGTGATGCACCCAACGTACTCTACTTCCTGTCAACTGTCTGCATTATGGTTTTCGTCAGTAAATCAAAGTGCATAAGTCATGCCATGTATAAATGAAAATATTAAAGTATAAGGATCATTACACATGCTCGCAGATAGAAATATTTGATGACACCAAAACAAGAATAATTACTACTAGAGGGTATGTTCTCATAATCTCTTATCTTGGATATTACCAAGTGAAAACTTCATGAGAGGAAGTCTCATCTTCTTACGAGTAATCTTACCTGACGGTCTACATGCTATGTGTCCCATCATAGCATGTCATCCAACCACATAACTATATTTAAGAATATTGTTATAGAATTTCAAGGTTCTCATCAAAGTGGGGAAATACCAATATCCTTATCAATGTAACAAATACTCTAGGAAATTATTATGTCATAGTCATGAAGAACAATCAACAATATGTAATAATACATTAAATATCCATATAATCAAATTAAAACCAGTTGGTTCTAGGACACCAACTCTTACAAACCCCCACTTAAACTAAAGCCAACTACCTATGACTTACAGTCTGCTAGACCTCACATGATGATCATGTTTCTACTGAGTCAAGGATTTAGTCAAGGGGTCCGCCATGTTTTCTTCTGTGGAAATACTTCTCACTGCAACTTCACCTCTCTAAGAAAAATCCATAAAGATATGATGCTTCCAAAGTATGTGTTATGTCCACTTATGTGACCTTGGCTCTTTTTTGAGAGCCACCATTGTAGTATTATCACAGTATAATGTGATGGGATCTTTACTGCTAGGTATCACATCTAGCTCCAGGATGAAGGTTCACATCCAAAATGCTTCTTTAGCTTCCAAAAAAGCTATGATATACTCAGAATCTACAGTTGAATATGCGACCACACTCTACTTGGAGATCTTCCATCTTACTGCACCTCCATTCAAAGTGAATCTGTATCCCACTTGCGACTTCATGTCATCTTGATATGTCTGTAAAGTAGAATCTTCATATCCTCTGATGACTAGTTCCTCATCTCCTCCATAAACTAGGAACATATCCTTAGTACACCTTAGATATTTTAGGATTGTCTTGACTGCCATCCAATGGCAGTCACCTCAGTCAGCTTGATATCTGCCTACCACACTCAATGTGTAGGAGACATTCAACTGAGTACACAACATGACATAAATGACTGATCCCATCGTGGATTTGTATGGAGTCCTTTCCATTATCATTCTTTCCATAGGTTTTTGAGGACACATTTTATTGGAAAACTGAATGCCAAGTGACACTGGCAACAATCCCCTCTTGGATTGATCCATACTCAATCTATTTAGTATCTTATCAATGTATGTACTATGACTTAGGCCCCAAAATTTTTTGGATCTATCATGATGGATCTTGATCCCAAAAATATACACTGCCTCGCCCAAGTATTTCATGGAGAATCATTGATTCAACCATTCCTTAATAGACCGTAAGACTGGTATCTCATTTCCAATAAGTAATATGTCATCAACATATACTATTAGGAAAATGACTGCACTCCCACTAAACTGTTTGTAGACACAGGGCTCAAATACATTTTTGATAAAAACCAAATTATTTTATGTATTCATTTAAATTAATGTTCCATGACTTGGATGCTTTCTTTAACCCATAAATGGATTTATGCAACTTTCAAACCTTATTGGCATCCTTTGGAGTCTCAAACCCTTCTGGTTGTGTCATGTAGAAATATTCCTAAATATCCTCATTAAGGGATGCTATTTTGAAATCCATTTTCCAAATCTCATAGTCATGGTAAGCTGCAATGGAAAATAGAATTATGATGGATTTTAGCATTTCACCTAGTGAGAAGGTTTTACCATAGTCAATTCCTTGACGCTGTTTAAACCCTTTTGTAACAATTCGCACCTTATAGGTACTGACTTGTCCTTCCATGTTCAGTTTTTTCTTGAATACCCATTTTCAACCAACATGCTTTACATCAACTGGAGGACCTACCAAAATCCAGACATGGTTTTGGTACATGGAATCCATTTTAGAATTCATGGCTTCTTGCCACTTGGTAACGTTTGTGCCACTTACTACTTCCTTATAAGTTAAAGGATCATTATTACCAACTAATAATGATTCAAGATCCTCAGTAACTAGAAACCCATACCATTCTGGTTTTCTAACCTCTCTTGTACTCCTACGAGTACTTGTGTCTCTAGAATAGATTCTTCTTCCATGGGGCTTTGGGGAATATGTTCTTGTACCAACTCTTGTATACCTTGAGCCTTGACTTCATCAAAGTCTATCTTGCTCCCACTATCTCTTTTGGAGATGTGATCCCTCTCAAGGAATATGGAAAGTCTTGCCACTATAACATTTTTGTGTGAGGGGTTGAATATGTAATATCCCATTTTTTCTTGGGGTACCCTATAAAGGTACACTTTGTGCCTCGGGTGTGATTTTGTAACTTGAAGAGGCCTTAACAAATGCTCTACTACCCCACAAATGTATATTCGATAACATGGATTTTCTTCCACTCCAGAACTCATTCGGAATACCATTTGACAATTTAATTGGTACTTGGTTTATTATGTGTGTTGTTGTTTGTAACGCATACCCCCAAAATGATAATAGAGGACTTGTATGACTCGTCATTGATCTCACCATGTCCAGCAAGGTGTGGTTCCTCCTTTCTCTTACACCATTCCATTGAGGTGTGTAAGGAAGAGTGAGTTGGTATATGATCCCAAAATCTAGTAAGTAATCAATGAATTCCTAATTAAGATATTACCCACCTCAGTCTGAGTGGAGTTTCTTGATCTTCTTTCCATGTTAGTTTTTAACATCATTCTTGTATTACTTGAACTTATCAAAGGAATCCGACTTATAACTCATTAAGTAGATATATCTATATCTACTAAAACCATCAGTAAAAGTAATGAAGTATGAGTACCCACCCCTAGCTTCCACTGGAAATGGTCCACACACATCGGTATGAATTTATTCAAGAAGCTCTTTATCCCTTTCACCATTCCCACCAAATGGGGATTTGGTCATTTTTCCTTGTAAACATACATGACAACCGCCATGTGATTTTAGTTCAAAAGAATCTAAATATCCATCTTGATGTAACGTTGTCAAGAGTTTCTTGTTTACATGACCTAGTTGGTGATGCCAAAGTTGGGTGTGGTATGAGTCATGTGAAGTATCTTTGTCATCGATTTCCATTACTTGGTTTGTGTAATCCAACACATAAAGACCGTTTTATAAATGTTCCCTACCAAAACAAATTCTATATTTAAAAAAGAAGCAACATTAATTTCCAAACTTGAAAAAAAATCCATCTATATCTAGTTTGGATACAAAAATTATGGTTTTGGTTACAAAAGGCACATAAAACAACCCTTTAACGCCAAGATCATCCCAGTTTGCAATGTGAGGTGGTAGTCCCCAACAGCTATAGCAGAAAATCGAGCAGCGTTGGCTACACGTAGATCTACCTACCCTCGATCAATATTCATGAATCTACTTGTCACGACCCGTCCTCTTCCTCGTCCGCCTCCTCCCTGCGGACAGCCACGGTCGACCCTCTGCCTCTACCTGGGTGGCCCCTAAACCGTCTGCTACTCCTCGGCACGGTGGGTCGGGCAGTCACGAGCCATGTGACCATGTCCTCCACATGTGTAGCACTGTCTGCCTCTCGAAAGACTGGCTCCACGCTGTGTGCCCCGCACTGCTGAGCCAGTGTCCTGAGGTCGTCTGCGTGAGGGTCTGGTCTGCCTGGATCCCTGAGTCATCCATCGACTGCCTGCTGCGGAAGAGTCTGCTACGTGCCACCCCACGGTAGGTCTCGCCACCGGAGAAGTCTCAGCAAGAAAGCTCTCGATCAAAAGGGCTTGCTCCAGTACTCCTGCCTGAGTCAGAATGCTGAGGGAGATTAGCGATGCCCTGATCTCGTGTCTCAAACCCTGCTCAAAGGTCTGGGCCTGGAATAATGGGTCTCGTACCATGTCGGTCGAGTAGCGTGAGAGATCGGTAAATCTCACTGAGTACTGGGCAACCGTCAAGCTGCCCTGCCACAGCTGAAGAAGCTCCTGGATGCGCACCGCACGGAGGGTGGCTGGGACGAACTTTGAGCGGAAGAGGCCCTCAAAGTCCGTCCAGAGAAGATATGCCTCATCGTGCACCTGGAGCATCAAGCTCCACCATTGGCCCGCTGTTGCGTGCAATAGGCTCGCTGTGAGGATCACCATGAGGTCTGTTGGTGTCCTCACTAGCCTGAAAACTCGTACCACTACCTCCAGCCAGTACTCGGCTGCCTGGGGGTCCGTCTCCCCGCGGAACCTGGGCGGTCGCTGGCACTGGAACTCATGCAGTGCACTAAGGCGACATGCATCGTCAGCGGCTGGGGCTGGAAGCATCGGTGGCTCGGCGGGTAGAGGTACCGCCGGTGCCTCCGCCGTCAAAGGGCCCTGTACCGAGGCCTCGTCGCTCGGTGGGCTGTCGTCACGCTCAAGTCTCGGAACCCTAGCTGGATGTTGTCGTGGTGGCATCCTGAAAAGAAACAAGTGTGCCACGGTCAGAACAGTATACCTGGTGAGCTGACATATAGTAATCACAAAGAAAACTTGAAACACACATGCAATCAATGTTTTCGTGCATTAAGTCGGAAATCAGAAGTCAGGGTCCTGGTGTACGGATACGTCGGCTTCCGCACCAACACTGGACTCCCTGGACTGATAACCACACCCAATATGCTAAACACCATTTCTTCACATAGAAAAGATCAGAGTCTGTGGTAGAACCGAACTCCTCTGATACCAATTTGTCACGACCCGTCCTCGGGGCCCGTGCTGTGACTACCCCAAGCCCGCCTTCCATTGGCCAGGGGCTGGCGACTAGCACCAAGGCGTAAATCCCGGTAAAAAGGGAAGGCGTTGCCTTTGTAAAGTAAACAAGCACCACCGAGTAAGCAAGCGGAAAAAGTAAACACTAAGTAAAAACGGGTACAACAGTAAGTGCGGAAAAGTAAAGGGGCCGGAAATACAAGTCCAACTGTAAAGTACAACTGAAAGGGGAAAAACAGCAACTGAAAAGTAAAGCAGCAACGTCGAGCCGTCCACTGGAAGTCCCACCTGAAGGGTGGGTATAGATAGCCTCCACTGCTCCTCAGGTCCAGCCGACCGCACCGAGTACGTCCCGCCTAGTCGTCCACCTCCAGGTACCATCCGGCTCTGCAAGCCTCAACCACGATAAGTGTTGTCCGTCGTCTGCAACCAACACAATGTAGTGCGGGCATAGCCCGTGCAGGGGTGAGTATAAGCTACTCAGTAGGGACCCTGATATCCCCGAAGGACTCCCAGAATCCACAAAAGATAAACCACAAAGGAAAGATACAATCACGAAGTAACATCCTACACGAATTAGGTATATGCCCATACATATACCTAAGTCATCAATTCTCGCTCGGCTCCAACATCCGAGCTCAAGTACAACCCGGTCCACACAAGAAAGCAAACGTAAATCCACATAGGATAGCACAACACAATCCACAAAGGAAAGTAAAACGTAAATCCACACAGGATAGGACAACACAATCCACAAAGGAAAGTAAACAGTGTTTCAGCTCACACAGGTATACTTCTTCGAATGACGATAGAGATGATCACTGATCCATCTAAGTCGTCGGACCCACAAAGGATCGATAGGTACTAACCCCCGCAATGATCCACAAAGGATCTGACCCACAAAGGATCGATAGGTAACTAACCCCCGCAAAGACCCACACAAGATCGGGCCCACACAGGACCTGCAGGCGCTGGCCCACACAGGACCGCTGAGCGCTGACCCACATAGGATCAGACCCACACAGGATCAGTAGCACTGACCCACAAAGGATCGCTGAGTGCTGTAGTCTTCGCCGTCGAATCCACTGAGGATCTCTGCACAGTCGTCGTCGTCAGAGTAGCAGTCGCAGCCAGCTCTAGGGTTCCCACACACAGCAAGCTTGTTCGGGAGGGTCCGCTCCATGAGCCGAGAGGCTGATACATCAACTGACACATAGTCTAGAGTTGATGTATCCAAAAGTTCGGTATCGTCAACAGGAACTCAATGCAACCGACGGTGCGTCAATCGGACGCCCGGTCTGAGAGATATTGGCTTTTTCGTCCCAGGGGCCCGGTTGGTTTTTAAGGAAAAACCAACCCGACCGTACTCCACCTACGTCCAAACCTCGGGCGGAGTATGCCAAAAGATCCGTCTCACTTAGAGGAAAACATCAAAGTCAACGGCACGTCAATCGAACGTCTGAAGCTCAATATATGAGTGTTTCCGCTCCAAGGGCCCGGTTGGTTTCGTGTACGAACCAACCCGGACAAACTCAAAGTATTCCGAAACCTTGAGTGCGTTACACTGAAACGACTGTCTAGATCCAAGGATCGCATCGCCGCTGACGGCGCTTCGTTCGGAGGCCCGTAGCTCAAGTTACGAGCAAAATACTGAAAAGGTACGGGAACGGGGGGTCTGGGCTCGGACCGACCCGGCCCAACCCCCCCTGGGTCGGCCCGGTGGGTCGTCCCAGCTCGGCTCGGCCGAGCGGCTGCGCGGAGGAACCGCGGGGCTCGCTGCCCCCGTGGAATGAAGGTGTCGCGGCCCCGCGTGGGGCCGCGCTTGGTCAGCGGACGCGGCTTTATCGCGTCCCGTGTATCACCGGACCCACGCTGTCGCGGTTCTGGTTGGCCGCCGCCGCCGGCGCCGCCGCACCGATGACTCGTGCCGCTGGTGGGTTCTGCGGGCCACCGGAGTTGCTCCGGTGGTCCGATTCCACTTTCGTCTGCACCGTGGCTCCTCCCGGGTCCCATTCTTCACTGTCAGGCCCTCAAATCGCCATTGCGGCCTCGTTTGTCATCGTCCGCTGTTTCGTGCACCAAGAACGAAAAAGTTCGGTGGGTTCGGACTTGTTCGCTAGTCCGCACCCACCGAGTTAGCGGTTTTAAAAAGAATATTACACAACAAAAGTTTAACAAATGTCACGGGTATAAATCACAAATATTTTTAAGAATCAAACCCCTACCTCGTCGAAGTCGTCGAACGTGCGTTCTTCACGGAAATGATCGTCGCGGGAGAAGAGGATTGTCGCGTCGCGATAGGGCGTCGCGTTGTCGCGGTATATGGCGTTGCGTCGACGAACTCCGAGGATCAAGAACACACGGATTTAATTATAAAAATTAAATCCATGTTGTCGTTATAAACCACAAAGAATAAAAAGGTCCGCAATCTCTCACCTCAACGGATGATCGAAGATTTTTCGCGGATGAAGGAACGTCGCAGAAGAACGTCGTGGAAGAAGAATCGTCGGCATCGCGGTACTTGGCGTCGCGTCTTCTGTCTCCGAGGGCTTGGCGTTCTTCGTGGACCTTCGTTGGAAGCCGGCGTTCTTCGCATTCTTCGCGTTCTTTGCGTTCTTCACGAAGGAGGATGAAGGACTTAAGGTTCTGTCAAATCCTCTCAACGAAAAACACTCAAGAAGGAAAATGTTGGTCTTATTTTATTACATGCCAACAAACGAAAAACAAACTAAGTAACGACCCATTAATTCATAGAATTAATTTCAACGAATAAACCGCCCAATTAATAGGTGCGTTTAATTGTATAAGAAATGCCCCAGTTGACTTTATTTAAAAAGGGTTTTTGTGGGTGCGTTACTTAGCGGAAAAGAAACGGTGGGGCTCGTGCGGGCCCCACCTCACAAATATCCTACCAAGAGGGTAGGATATTTTGAATTGTACCCTATCTGCTTTATCTCAGCTTAAACAGCTTTAAGTGGCTTTCAAGTGGCTTTAAGTGAAATAAAAATAAAGTTATCGCACACTTTATTTTATTTCTTAACTTAACCCCAAAAAATTAAAAACCACACCCGAGTAAACGCAACTCCGGAAGAGGCGTTTCTAAGAAAATACCGGTGCTGTGATTCCATCGGTGCCCTCAGAATTCGATTCCGAGCACCAGTTCAAAAGTTAGAAAAACCCGCTCGTTCGTTCACTGAACGTACCCGAGCCAAACTTCGGAAAATGATTACGGGCACACCGGGCCTCGGAATTAGGTGTCGTCAGAAACTGAGTTCTTGTAAAATTCCAAGGAAAACTAAGAAAAAAATTCCATGAAATTTAAGGGTTTTTACATCACTCCCACCTCAGATCTTTATGTCCCCGTAAAGATACATCATAAACTAGGGAAACAAATGTGAGTACTGAGCACGCATCTGAGCCTCCCGCTCCCAAGTTCTCTCCTGGAGGTTCCCGTGCTGCCATCTGATGCGCACAAGAGAAATCGATCGTCCACATAGGACCCGCTCCTGTCGATCCTCGATCTCCACCGGGACCTCCGCAAAAGTCGCCCCATCATCCACGTCTAGCTCCCCATGGTCAACGATGTGCGTCGGGTCGTACACGTATCCCCTCAGCTGGGATACGTGGAAGAGGTCGTGCACCCGGTGCAACTAAGGTGGTAGAGCCAGGCGATAAGCCACCTCACCAATCCTGCTGAGGACCTGGAATGCTCCGATGAAGCATGGAGACAACTTCCCACCTTGGCCAAATCTCTGTAATCCACGTCGAGGTGAGACACACAAGAAGACGTGGTCGCCATACTCGAACTCTAGTGGCCTCCGCCTCCTATCAGCATACGACTTCTGCCGGCTCTGAGATGTCCTCATCCACTCCTGGATGATCTGGACCTTCTTTGTCATGGCCCGGACCATCTCTGGTCCCACAAGTGTTGACTCCCCAGGGTCTGCCCAGCACAAAGGATATCTGCAAGGTCTGTCGTACAACGCCTCGTATGGTGCCACCCCGATGGTGGAGTGGTAGCTGTTGTTGTACGAAAACTCCACCAAGGGTAGGTGGTCCTTCCAGATGCGACCAAAGTTAAGGACACATGCGCGGAGCATGTCCTCGAGAGTCTGAATGGTCCTCTTCGTCTGACCATCCGTCTGAGGGTGAAAGGTGGTGCTCAGACGTAGTTGTGTCCCGAACGCCTCCTACAACCCCTTCCAAAGCTGGGAAGTAAAGAGAGCATCTCGATCGGAGACGATAGATGATGGAACACCGTGAAGCCGAACAATATTATGAATGTAGAGACGCCCCAAGCTCTCCACTGAGCCCTTCTCTCTGATGGGTAAGAAGTGAGCTGACTTGGTGAGTCGGTCGACAATCACCCAAATGGAGTCGTGACCTCTGGAAGTGCGTGGAAGTCCAGTCACGAAGTTCATAGATATCCCATCCCACTTCCACTTCGGGACCTCCAAGGGCTGCACCAAGCCTGCTGGTACCTGATGTTCTTCCTTCACCTGCTGGTAGGTGAGGCATCGAGAAACGAACTCTGCCACAACCTTCTTCATGCCCGGCCACCAGTGCTGTCGTCTGATATCCGGGTACATCTTCGCCACTCCAGGATGTACCGCCAAAGGAGAAGTGTGAAACTCTCTCAGCACCTCCTTTCGTAAAGCGACTGGTACTAAAGTACGTCCTCTAAAAAGGATTTCGTGATCTTCTCCAAAGGAGAAGCCATCAGGTGCCTGTCCTGAGGATATCTGCACACGCCGTGTCTCACAGTCAGCGTCCCCACGTTGTGCCTCTCTGACCCACTGTAGTAGTGGAGGGGTGACTGTGAGAGACTGAAGGAAGGCTGCTCCATCTCTATCCACAAAGGATATCTGCAAAGCGGCTAGCTGCTCTGTCGCCTCCTCAAGTAGATGAATGCCCGTCCTCCTGCTGAGAGCATCGGCTACCACGTTCCCCTTCCCAAGAGTATAGACTATCTCAAAGTCATAGTCTTGGAGGAACTCGAGCCATCGCCGTTGTCTCAGGTTCAGGTCCGTCTGAGAGAAGATGTACCTGAGACTCTGATGGTCAGAAAAGACTGTAAAGTGCTCTCCCATCAGATAGTGTCGCCATGTCTTCAGGGCGAAGACCACTGCTGCTAACTCCAGGTCATGGGTAGCATAGTTCTGCTCATGCGGCCTCAACTGACCTGATCCATAGGTGATCACTACCCGCTCCTGCATCAGGACACATCTGAGTCCGGTCCCTGATGCATCGCAGTAGACTACGTACCCTACTCCCTCCTCAGGCAACCTCAAGATAGGTGCGCTGGTCAATCTCTGTCTCAGCTCCTGGAAGCTCTGCTGACATCTGTCTGACCACACAAAGGGTCTCCCCTTCTTCGTCAAAGCTGAGAGTGGTGCCGCAACTCTGGAGAAGTCTGGCACAAATCTCTGATAGTATCCAGCTAGTCCCAAGAAACTCGGCACCTCCGTCACGCTCCTAGGTGGCTCCCAAGCTAGCAATGCCTCGATCTTCGCAGGATCCACTGCAACTCCCGCCTCAGAGATGACGTGACCCAAGAAGTGGACCTCACGTATCCAGAACTGACACTTCGAGAGATTTCCATAAAGCTGGTGCTCTCGGAGTGTGTCTAGTATAACTCGCAAGTGGTAGGCGTGCTCCTCCTCAGTCGTCGAGTATATCAAAATGTCGTCGATGAAGACCACGAAAAATTGATCAAGGTATGGATGAAAGATCCTGTTCATGAGGCCCATGAACACTGCTGGAGCATTGGTTACGCCGAATGTCATAACCAAGAACTCATAGTGGCCATACCGACATCTGAAGGCCGTCTTCTGCACGTCCTCGTCCCGAACTCTGAGATGATGATAGCCTGACCTGAGGTCTATCTTCGAGAACCACCGTGCTCCCTTGAGCTGATCGAAGAGTTCATCAATCCTCGGTAGTGGACACTTGTTCCTCACTGTCACCTGGTTCCGGCGATGATAGTCGACACAAAGTCGCAAGCTCCCATCCGCCTTCTTGGCGAACAATATCGGGGAAGCCCAGGGTGAAACGCTGGGTCAGATGAATCCCTTTCCATGCAAGTCCTCCAACTGTACCCGTAGCTATCGAAGATCAGTGGGGGCCATCCGATACGCTGGAGTCGATATCGGGGTTGTCCCGGGGTACAGCTCAATATGGAAGTCTACCTCTCTGCGAGGAGGTAGTCCTGGAACGTGATCGGGAAAGACGTCCGCGTACTGATCCACCACTGCAGGAAAACTAGGAATTTGCATGTCAACTGCTCCTAGGATGAGGCTAGCCAACTGATGAGTGATGGGATGTCCTCTCCTCTGCGGAAGTCCATCATGTGCTGCGAAGGCTCCCTTCTCGCCGGTGAAGGTGAACCTGCTCCCGTCGGTGCGTACACATCGCACCTTGCGCCTAATACAGTCAATCTGTGCATGGACTGTAGATAACCAATCCATGACCAAGATGATGTCATAAGGCCTCAACGCCGTAACAAGAAGATCCCAGCCGAAGCTCTCACCTTCTAGAGTAAGCTCACACTGCCTGAACCAGTGCGTGATCGTCGAGTCTGCTCTCGTAGGAGTCTCTAGCCGTAAGGATCGAGCCAATGGCTCGGTCGGAATCTCCGAGCTCCGAACAAGGGCAGCAGCTATGAAAGAGTGACTCGCTCCTATGTTTATAAGAACTGCAGCAAGGGTGGAATAGACACAGATCATACCTTGAATCATCTTGGGCGCGCCGTGGTCGTAGGCCACCGTTGCCTGGAGATGTGCCTGTCTCTGCCCGCCAGCTCCCTATGGTCAGGGTGGACCTCCTGGTGGTGGTGGTAGTAGAGCCTCAAAGCATCGCCCACCACCTGCTACTTGGCCAGCTCCTCTGCCTCGTCCGCCTCCTCCCTGCGGACCGCCACAGTCGACCCTCTGCCTCTGCCTGGGTGGCCCCTCAACCGTCTGCTGCTCCTCGGCACGGTGGGTCGGGAAGTCACGAGCCATGTGACCCTGTCTGCCGCATGTGTAGCACTGCCTGCCTCTAGAAAGACTGGCTCCACGCTGTGTGCCCCACACTGCTGAACCAGTGTCCTGAGGTCATCTGCGTGAGGGTCTGGTCTGCCTGGATCCCTGAGTCATCTGTCGACTGCCTTCTGCAGAAGACTCTGTTACGTGTCGCCCCGTGGTAGGTCTCGCTGTCGGAGAAGTCTCAGCAAGAAAGCTCTCGATCAAAAGGGCTCGCTCCAGTACTCCTTCCTGAGTCGGAATGCTGAGGGATATCAGCGATGCCCTGATATCGTGTCTCAAACCCTGCTCAAAGGTCCGGTCCTGGAAGAATGGGTCACGTACCATGTCGGTCGAGTAGCGCGAGAGATCGGTAAATCTCGTCGAGTACTGGGCGACCGTCAAGCTGCCCTGCCGCAGCTGAAGAAGCTCCTGGATGCGCACCGCATGGAGGGTGGCTGGGACGAACTCTGAGCAGAAGAGGCCCTCAAAGTCCGTCCAGAGAAGATTTTCCTCATCGTGCACCTGGAGAATCAAGATCCACCATCGGCCCACTGCTACGTGCAGTAGGCTCACTGCAAGGATCACCATGAGCTCTACTGGTGTCCTCACTAGCCTGAAAACTCATACCACTACCTCCAGCCAGTACTCAGCTGCCTGGGGGTCCATCTCCCCACGGAACCTGGGAGGTCGCTGGTGCTGGAACTCATGCAGTGCACTAAGGCGATGTGCATCGTCAGTGGATGGGGCTGGAAGCATCGGTGGCTCAGTGGGTAGAGGTACCGCCGGTCCCTCCGCCGTCAAAGGGCTCTGTACCGAGGCCTTGTCGCTCGGCGGGCTGTCGTCATGCTCAAGTCTCGGAACCCTAGATGGCTGCCGTCGTGGGGCCATCCTGAAAAGAAACAGGTGCGCCACGGTCAGAACAGTATACCTGGTGAGCTGACATATAGTAATCACAAAGAAAACTTGAAACACACATGCAATCAATGTTTTCGTGCATTAAGTCGGAAATCAGAAGTCAGGGTCCTGGTGTATGGATATGTCGGCCGCCGCACCAACATTGGACTCCCTGGACTGATAACCAAACCCAATACGCTAAACACCATTGCTTCACATAGAAAAGATCAGAGTCCGCGGTAGAACCGAACTCCTCTGATACCAATTTGTCACGACCCGTCCTCGGGGCCCATGCCGTGACTACCCCAAGCCCACCTTCCATAGGCCAGGGGCTGGCGACTAGCACCAAGGCGTAAATCCCGGTAAAAAGGGAAGGCATTGCTTTTTTAAAGTAAACAAGCACCACAGAGTAAGCAAGCGGAAAAAGTAAACACTAAGTAAAAACTGGTACAACAGTAAGTGCGGAAAAGTAAAGGGGCCGGAAATACAAGCCCAACTGTAAAGTACAACTGAAAGGGGAAAAACAGCAACTGAAAAGTAAAGTCGCAACGTTGAGCCATCCAATGGAAGTCCCACCTGGAGGGTGGGTACAGATAGCCTCCACTGCTTCTCAGGTCCAGCCGACCGCTCCGAGTACGTCCCGCCCAGTGGTCCACCTCCAGGTACCGTCCTGCTCCGTAAGCCTCAACCACGATCAGCGCTGTTCGTCGTCTGCAACCAATACAACGTAGTGCGGGCATAGCCCGTGCAGGGGTGAGTATAAGTTACTCAGTAGGGACCCTGAGATCCCTGAAGGTCTCCCTGAATCCACAAAGGATAAACCAAAAAGGAAAGATACAATCACGAAGTAACATCTGACACGACTTAGGTATATGCCCATACATATACCTAAGTCATCAATTCTCGCTCGGCTCCAACATCCGAGCTCAAGTACAACCCAGTCCACACAGGAAAGCAAACGTAAATCCACACAGGATAGAACAACACAATCCACAAAGGAAAGTAAAACATAAATCCACACAGGATAGCACAACACAATCCACAAAGGAAAGTAAACAGGGTTTCAGCTCACACAGGTATACTTCTTCGAATGATGATAGAGATGATCACTGATCCATCTAAGCCATCGGACCCACAAAGGATAGATAGGTACTAACCCCCGCAATGACCCACAAAGGATCTGACCCACAAAGGATCGATAGGTAACTAACCCCCGCAAAGACCCACACGGGATCGGGCCCACACAGGACCTGTAGGCGCTGGCCCACACAGGACCGCTGAGCGCTGACCCACATAGGATCAGACCCACACAGGATCGGTAGGACTGACCCACAAATGATCGCTAAGTGCTGTAGTTGTCGCCGTTGAATCCACTGAGGATCTCTGCACAGTCGTCCTCGTCACAGTAGCAGTCGCAGCCAGCTCTAGGGTTCCCACACACAGCAAGCTCGTTCGGGGGGGTCCGCTCCACGAGCCGAGAGGATGATACATCAACTGATACATATTCCAAAGTTGATGTATCCAAAAGTTCCGTATCGTCAACAGGAACTCAACGCAACCGACGGTGCGTCAATCGGACGCCCGGTCTGAGAGATATTGGCTTTTTCGTCCCAGGGGCCCGGTTGGTTTTTAAGGAAAAACCAACCTGACCTTATTCCACCTGCGTCCAAACCTCGGGCGGAGTATACCAAAAGATTCGTCTCAATTAGAGGAAAACATCAAAGTCGACGGCACATCAATCGGACATCTGAAGCTCAAGATATGAGCGTTTCCGCTCCAAGGGCCCGGTTGGTTTCGTGTACGAACCAACCCGGCCGAACCCAAAGTATTCCAAAACATTGAGTGCGATATACTGAAACGACCGTCTCGATCCAAGGATCGCATCACCACTGACGTTGCATTGTTCGGAGGCTCGTAGCTCAAGTTATGAGCAAAAGACTGAAAAGGTCTGGGAACGGGGGGTCTGGGCCCGGACCGACCCGGCCCAACCCCCCTGGGTTGGCCCGAACCGGGTCAACCCGACCCGGGTCCGGTTCCAACCCGGTTGGGCGCGACCCGTCCCAACCTGGGCGCGACCCGGCCCGGCATGGGCGCGACCCGGCCCGGCGGGTCGACCCGGCTCGGCTCGGCCGAGCGGCCGAGTGCAGGAACTGCGGGGCTCGCTGCCCCCGCGGAACGAAGGTGACGCGGCCCCGCATGGTGCCGTGCTTGGTCAGCGGATGCGGCTTTGCTGCGTCCCGTGTGTCACTGGACCCGCGCGGTCGCGGGTCTTGTCGGCCGCCACCTCCGGCCGTCGGCGCCGCCGCGCCGGCGACCCACGCCGCCGGTGGGTTCCGCGGGCCACCGGAGTTGCTCCGGTGGTCCGATTCCACTTCCATCTGCGCTGTGGCTCCTCGCAGGTCCCATTCTTCACTACCAGGCCCTAAAATCGCCATTGCGGCCTCGTTTGTCATCGTCCGCCGTTTCACGCACCAAGAACGAAAAAGTGCGGTGGGTTCGGACTTGTTCGTTAGTCCGCACCCACCGCATTAGCGGTTTTAAAAAGAATATTACACGAAGAAAGTTTAACAAACGTCGTGGGTATAAATCTCAAAGATTTTTAAGAATCAAACCCCTACCTCGTTGAAGTTGTCGAACGTGCGTTCTTCGCGGAAATGATCGTCACGGGAAAAGAGGATCGTCGCGTCGCGGAAGGGCGTCGCGTCGTCGCGGTATACGGAGTTGCGTCGACGAACTCCGAGGATCAAGAACACATGGATTTAATTATAAAAATTAAATCCATGTTGTAGTTATAAACCAAAAAGAATAAAAAGTTCCACAATCTCTCACCTCAATGGATGATCGAATATTTGTCGTGGATGAAGGAACGTCGCAGAAGAACGTCGCGGAAGAAGAATCGTCGGTGTCGCGGTACTTGGCGTCGCGTCGTCGATCTCTGAGGGCTCGGCGTTCTTCGTTGCCCTTCGTTGGAAGCCTGTGTTCTTCGCGTTCTTCGCGTTCTTCGCGAAGGAGGATGAAAGACTTAAGGTTCTGTCAAATCCTCTCAACAAACAACACTCAAGAAGGAAAATGTTGGTCTTATTTTATTACATGCCAACAAACGAAAAAAAAACTAAGTAACGACCCATTAATTCATAGAATTAATTTCAACGAATAAACCGCCCAATTAATAGGAGCGTTTAATTGTATAAGAAATGCCCCAGTTGACTTTATTTAAAAAGGGTTTTCGCGGGTGCGTTACTTAGCGGAAAAGAAACGATGGGGCTTGTGTGGGCCCCACCTCACAAATAACCTACCAAGAGGGTAAGATATTTTGAATTGAACCATATCCGCTTTAACTCAGCTTAAGCAGCTTTAAGTGGATTTCAAGTGGCTTTCAATTGGCTTTAAGTGAAATAAAAATAAAGTTGTCGCACACTTTATTTTATTTCTTAACTTAACCCCAAAAAATTTAAAACCACACCCAAGAAAACGCAACTCCGGAAGAGGCGTTTCTAAGCAAAAACAGGCACTGCGATTCCATCGGTGCCCTCGGAATTCGATTCCAAGCACCAGTTCAAAAGTTAGAAAAACCCGCTCGTTCGTTCACTGAACGTACCCAAGCCAAACTTCGGAAAATGATTCTGGGCACACCGGGCCTCGGAATCAGGTTCCGTCAGAAACTGCGTTCTTGTAAAATTTCAAAAAAAATTAAGAAAAAATATATCTTTGAAATTTACGGGTCTTTACACTACTTGGTTCTTGTATTTGGATACATATGTGATCACCACAAGTTGTATCTAATACCCAATTTTTAGAAACAGATATATTTAATTTGATAAAAAAAATGCACCGAAAGCTTCCCCTTACTTCTTAAGCTGGGTGCAGTTATTCTTCCAGTGGCCCTTATTTAAACATGTGAAATAAATATCCTCATGTTCCCTTGCCTCCCCTTTGATCTTCCTTTTTTGGGAAGGCCATGAAGAAGCTTTCGGATTAAATCTCTTCACCTTCCCTTTCCTTTTATTCACCATAAGGATAGTAGTGTTTTCCTGCTTCATATCTTTATCCACTTGGCGAATGAGTATAAGAATATAATATAGATACTTCTCAATGTTGTTCATATTTTAATTGACAACATTGTTAGAGAAGCAATGAGGGATCGATACAAGAATGAGATTGGTGCCTAGTTCTTTGGGGAGTTTAAACCCTAGAACCTAGAGGCACTCAATGTACCCAATGAGCTTGAATACATGAGGCCCATATGGGGCACCTTCTCCAAACATACTTTGAAAGAGTGAGATCTCAAACCTTTCTTGTCTTTATCTCTCCTGGTAAAGACCATAGAGGTGCTCGAGCATTCTATAAGCATCCATGTTTTCATGAGACTTCATGAGCTCACTAGACATTGATGATAACATAAAATATTGAACGTAGAATGTGTCGTTCATATGTTTCTCATAGACTATGAAATCCTCATCACTCGCCTCTTTGGCAGAAGGATCAAGTAATGCTGACTCTAGCACATAAGACTTCTGTTCATGGCATAGGATAACCCAAAGGCATCTAAACCATTCCTAGAAGTTACTGCTAGTGAGGATGTTGTCTTTATCCAGAATTGATCACAGAGATAGTTTGGTTGACAAACTTGCCATTTTTATTCTACAATTAAATGAGAAGATCATTAGTACTGTCTTGATTACATTTTATGAGAAATAATAAATTTTATTAAGTCTCCCACAATTTTATCAAGTCCCAATGGCCCTCACCATTAAACTTGAAATGTCCAGTTTCCATGACTTTCTAGTGGAAAGGATCCATATTCCCCTTCTCATAAGACCAACAAGGGTTTTTCAAGCTATTAGAAGATATTTAGGTAGGCAGTTATTTGCCAACTGTGGGATTGCAGCTCCATGATCTATTGAGTGGACTCCCCAATCCTAAAATCAGAACTTTGGATTTCCTCAACTCTGGCCTCCAATATTACACCATGTATAGAAAGGGATACTCCTATTGTTGTAAAATGGTTAAGTAAAACTGAAACCTTTCATAAGGTATTCCTATATAAAAGTAATTGTCCCAACAAGGGTTGGTCAAACACATAGTTTTATTGATTTTTTACCTTAATCAAGTAATGTAAGGATTTTTCTGACATAATATCTTATTTGAGGTATTTGTATCTCTTATGAGTGAATTTATTATTATCATTATCACCTGCCTATTAATATTAAGTGTAACTTACTTAAGTGATTAACCACGCCTTAATAATATTTACCCATAAGTCTGGTTTATTTTAGTTCCATCTTGCATGCTTGTTTAATTCATTAATTCTGTGATCATGACAACATGTCCATAATGATAAACCATGCAACTGGTAGAAATAAAATAAAGTAAATGGAATTATCATGATCTTTTTTAATGGTTAGTTTATCTAGAAGTTGATAAACTAACCTTTACCTTGGTAGAAACACCTTGAACCTTTTGGGTTCTTGTTTACAGCTTCCATTTTTCCACCTCTGTATCCCCTCGGATCGGTTTCGTCTTGGCACTAGCTTGAACCAACTCCATAAGCTATGGAGTTCCATCCATTACATATTCCTTTTTTTAACTCACATGTAGGTGAGGGGTAGAAATGGTTTTACATAAATGAATCATTGGGCACACATGCCCTACATATTAATGAGGAGAAGGCTCACAGGACAACAAATTTAATTCAAATAAATAAATTAAAAGAAACCATCCACATACAAAGGTCTTGGTCTAGCTCATGATCATCCATACATGAAATGATATTTATGAATAAATAAAATTGAAATCAATTCTTGAATCGTTTTTTAAGACAAATCACACTCAAATCAATTAATTATCATCTTTAATTAATCAATCCTTTTATTTAAAAACCTTTTATGAATTTCTTTCAGATTCTTATACATCATAATTTTAAACAAATAATTCATTTAAAATTATTTTTGTACATAACTTGTACTTTGGATGAAACCCGGTGAATTCCTATTCATAACTACCCAATGAGTAGAAATGAACATTACACATATGTTAAATTAAACACACACATATATATATATAACACCTATAACGTGTTGTGCCTCATCTTTACACCCACACGATGGTACACGTATCAAGGGTTTTTATAATATGATAATAAATTTTAATAAATCTGCATAATTTGGATGAGTACACAATGTGGAGTTCCAACTACATGGTTTATACTATTTTTCACTGTCTATCTAAAGTACATGCCCAGGGAAACTGAGTTTGAGTGTACTTAAAAAATATTTGGAGTACATAGTGTTTCTATTGGGCCACATGCCATGTATTTGTTACATGGTCTCCAGCCATGCAATCCATGTATGGGGTACACGATCCAACCCTAACCCGAAGGGACTACATGCCATGTCCACTGGGCCACACAGCGTGTAATCTGAAAATCGTGTGCCACCAGTTCCTTATCAACACATGGAGTCATTTAAGACTTAGAAGGACTCCAACAAACAGATTAGTTTGGAGGATCAGTCTGATGCATTGAATCTTGACTACAACACTTGTACTTCTGAATACATGTTGTGTGTTCTAGTGTTGTATGGCCAGGAATCTTTGGAACATCCTGAGGAGATCCTCTATTTTATTTTAATCAAAATAAAAATACAATATCATTTATTAAGGTGAAAAAGAAACAAAAGAGGTGGAATATATCTCGAGATTCATATTTGAAGAATGATTAACCTGAATTGAGACAACTAAATTAATAAATGTGTAACTCATCAACGAAATATTTAAATAATTATAAACTATCATGTAACCGCTCTAATTCCACTCATAGGTTCCCGGCGCAGCGGAAGCGTGGTTGAGACGACACCCAACATTGATTTTTACCATGATTAATGATTATTCAGGGATCAATATGCTGATGAAATCGAGTCTCCATAGAATATAATCAAATATTAAGATTAATAAGAAAGAGGCATGAAACCTTTAGAGAGGATCTCGCACATCATGTTTATAATTAATTTCATAAAGAAGATAATACCTAGATCTTTGGTATTTTATTCCTTGATGAATTTGATCATCTGGAATGATCCTTCTAGATTGTCTTGTTGCGCTTATAAGGATCCAAAATAGAATCTCTATAATGGTGATCCACACGTGCTCCAATGGCCTCTGATCGATACTGCTCATTCTCCGGGTGCTAGTGTGGTGAAGTGAGTGTCTTATGTCAGTCGTTCTTGATCACTTGTTCTTTGATCTTGAAGAACATCTCTCATTATTGAGAGGGGGGAGAAGAGGATGTGAGAGAGAAATTGTTTGGCTCAACAATTCTCAATTCACCAGGTGTGTGGTGTGGGGTATAACACAAAAGGCGTACTTGTCTATTTATATACATGTAATTTCAGTTACAATATTTAATTAAATAGAAACAATTAAATAAATTCTTGAACTTAGATAAATCCTACGCATTTAATAATAATATTGTGTCATTATTTATGGTGCACCAACTTGCGCAAAATATAATTATAAATAAAATTCTGTGTGACAAAATAATAGCAGCGTTATTTTATTTTGTGCCAACTAGTTAAATAATTATTTACCATTTTTCAAATAATTATTTTACTACCAGACTGACCTTGGTCTGCTCGAACTCCACTTCCATTTATTGAAGACCCAAATAAATAAATAAATAATTTATTATGTTAAATAAATTTTTTATTTAAAAACTAGTGTATAAATATTTATTAAATGTTCAATAAAATAAATAAGTATATTTTACTTGATTTAAGTGATCATTTTAACTTGAATAAAATTATTCCACGGCCTTGAGAATAATATTTATTTCATTAATTAAGTTCAAATAGAATTTAACTAAGACCACCAAAAACACTTAGTGTGTGACCGTCTAGGATTCTTTTTTATTGGCATTAGGAAGGCTTGCCTAAAGTCTAAGAGTACTGTCTAGCAATGGTTCAAGGCATCCAAGATAAAGATCGTAAAGTCGCAACAACGACGTCCACATATGAACGCTCACTATTTAATATAATCCCTTTGTCAGAATATCTCATCAAGAAGGTTTCATGATTGTGTCATCAACATTTATTCTTAATACTTCATTCTTTGACTACCTAAAATAAACTCGTCATTACACCATGGACCGGGAATTTCATGTGACGGTTCTATTTCAATCAAAGGGTCAAGATATCAACTTCCATAAATGGAAGGAACAAATCCTTCCCCGACTTATCCATTAATAACATGCCCCTCATGACGCACCCAACATACCCTACTTCCCACCAACTATATGCATGACAGTATTCATCAGTAAATCAAAGTGCGTAAGTCATGACATGTATTAATGATAATCTTAAAGTCTAAGGATCATTACACACGCTCGCAGTTAGAAATATCTAATAACACCAAAACATGCGGAATTCCTACTAGTGCGTCTGTTCTCATAATATCCTATCTTGGAGATTACCAAGTGCGAACTTCATGAGAAGAAGCCTCATATACTTATGATTACTCATACCTAACGGTCTGCAAGCTATGCGTCCCATCATTGTATGTCATCCAACCGTAGAACTATATTTAAAAATATTGTTATAGCATTTCAAGGTTCTCATCATAGCAGGGAACTGCCATGACCTTTTTGATTTAACAAATACCTTAGGACATTATTACATCACATTCATGTAGAACAGTGAACAATATATCATAATACATTAAATATCAATGTAATCAAAGTAAAACCAGTTGATTCTTGGATGCCAACTATTACAAGTCAAAGGAAGATTCTGGTTTTTAGGAGATAAAAACTATTTCAAACCTCCGAAAAACTCATTAAATATGGAATTTAAATTATTTAACAACAAATATATCATCAAAGGGGAGAAACTGGAAAAACTAGGAAAAACTGGAAATGACTCACTGATGAGTGAGTCACCAATGTGACTCACCGACACCACACTCACCGACATGAGTCACTAATACCACCCACTGATGCCACTCACTAACAACACTCTCTAATGCCCAAACTATCGATGCCTCAACCTATCGATACCTTAACTCACTGACGCTGATCTACTGGCACAAACCTACCAACATGACTCACCTGATGCCTGAATCCCTGATAAAAACTGTAAATCTCGAAAACTCGTGAAATGAGCCACTAATGCTTCCCATAACACCCAAAAACACTGGATTTCGACAAAGTAATGGACCATAGAGGTATAGGACATTGCATCATATACCTCTCAAACTATTATTTCCCTAGATAATTTAAAACAAATCCTATAAGAAAGAGGGGTCCGAACAACCACCTTGTAAGATAGGTCTCAATCTATTCTCACCCTTGATAATTCTAAACCAAACCTAGAAGAAAGAGGGGTCTGAACAACCACCTTATAAGATACCAATCAAGGATAATCCACCTTGTGTTGTTTAAAAGGTGGAGTGAAACTTCAACATCCAAGAACACCTACTCCAACATATGTTAACTCAAAAATTCACAAGATACCCCACACAAGAACCAACTGTCCGAACACATGAATTAGGCAATTCCTTCTTCTATGTTAAGATACTTTCCGCATTGTCTGGTACTAACTCGTCGGTACTAGTTTAACTGCATCCACATTAATGTGTCTTGATTAAGAATCTGGTCTCCCCGTTTTCACATGTTAGGACTTCATCACACACTACAGAATAAGGAAACAACTCATCTTATAATAGAAAAGGTTCAAGAACTACATCACAGATCAAAAAACACTGGCAAAACTCAAAATAACTCTAGGTACTAGGAACGTATTTGCGTCTCCCTTTCCCAAGTACTCCCCTCCAGGCCACCATGCCTCCACAACACATTAACCAAGGGAATATTCCATCCATGTAGAAACTTATCTTGATGGTCCTAGATCTCCACTGGCCTCTCCATGAATGTTGTTTCGTCCTCAATATCCAACACTCCTCAGTCAATGACATGAGGGTCATCGTGAAGATAACGACGAAGTTGGGAGACATGAAAGACATCGTGGATCCTTCTCAACTACAGTGGTAATGCCAACTGGTAGTCCACCTCACTGACTCATCCCAACACCTTGAAGGGTATGATGAACATAAGAGAAAGCATACTCTTTATCTTTAACCTCCTCTTCCCACATTGAGGGGAAACCTTCAAGAACATGTGGTCTCCTACTTCGAACTCCAAGGGCCTTATCCTTCGATCAACATATAACTTCTGCCAGTTCTATGTTTCCTTTATCCAATCACAGACAAGATGCACCTTCTTTGACATACACTGCACCATGTCTGGTCCAATAACAACTACCTCCCCAACCTCTGTCCAGCACAAGGGTGAACAACACGGTCTTCCATATAAAGCTTCCAATGGAGTCATCCTAATGAAAGAGTGATAGCTATTATTGTAAGAAAACACTACCAAGGGAAAATTTCATCCTCAAGACCCTCTAAAGATCAAAAAAACATTCCCTCGACATATCCTCTAATGTCTAAATGTTCCTCTCTGTCTGCCTATACATTTGAGGGAGGAAGGAAGTGTGGATGTGTAACTGAGTGCCAAAGTCATGATGTAGTACCCTCTAGACTCAAAACGTAAAACGTGTATCTTAATATGAGATTATGGATTTTGTAACTCCATTTTTCCACACCACCTCATCCACATACCTCTATGATAAGGAATCTACTGCACTCGACTCGTTGATCGCTAAAAAGTGATCCGATTTCATCAACAGATCTACTACTACCTAGATTGCATCACATCCTACCTAAGCCCTGGGTATTCCTTTAATGAAATCCATTTATAGGTCATCCCACTTCCACTTGTACATATCTAAGGGATGCAATAAACCATCTGGAATGTAGTGATCATCCTTCATATGCTGGAACACTAAGCACATTGCCACAAACTCTACCAATTCCCACTTCATCCTAGGTCACCAGAACTGTTCCCTCAAGCCACAACAAAAATTGAAATTCCTAGGTGTACTTCTAGGGGTGAGATATTAAACTCATGGAGAAATCCATCACACATATTCATGGGAACAAATATATTCTTATAAAATAATATCTAATTTTTACCATCCTCTGACCATCCCTCAAGAGCATCACCCTGACCAAATTGATAACGCATTACCTCTTCCTCCAATTCTCACCACTAAGACTCATCCACCTTCTACCTCAGAGAAAAATGCAATGTTATCTAAAATAGATAGACTCTTACATTGTCTATTCATCCATATAAGTGCAAGGTATCCAAATCCGTCATTCCCCTCTATGCATATTTAGATTCTTGAACCACTTCCTTCGGTGACTTCCTACTCAAAGTATCAGCCACAACATTCCTATTTTCTACGGTGTAGGATATATCAAAATCTTAATCCTGCAGAAACATCATCCAGCTCCACTACCAAAAATATAGATCTCGCTAGAAAAAGATGTACCTCAATCTCTTGTGATCTGTGAAGACCAAAAAGTGCCCCCCCCCCCTCTAGTGAGGTAATGTCTCCATAGATTCAGCACGAACATGGCTTCCGCTAGCTTTAGATCATGGGTGGCATAGTTACGTTCATGGGGACACAACTTCATAGACCCAAAAGAGATCACTCCCCACTGTTGCATGATTACACACCCCAATCCCAGATGGGAATCATCGCAAAACATCTCAAACATCCCCTCTTACTTTGGAAACCTAAGCACTTGGGCACTGACCAACTTTCACTTTAAATAGTTGAAAGCTTCTTTTCACTACTCACTCCACATAAAATCATGGCCTTTTCTGTTCAGATATATCAACAAATATGTTACTCAAGATAAATCAAGTACGAATCTCTTGTATTATCCTTCCAGACTGAGAAAACTGCGAACCTATACCACATTCTTGGGTGATGACAAAGAAACGACGACCTCGACCTTTGATGGGTACATTGATACACCCTGTTGAGACACCACATTCCCAAGTAAGTGGACCTCCTATGTCCAAAACTTGCACTTGGACAGCTTTCCATAGATCTTGTGGTGTCTAAAGACCTCTAGAACAGTATTGAGATGCTCGTTATGTTCCTACTTCGACTTTGATTAAATTGGGATTTAAATGATGAATACGATGAAGAACCAGTCCAGGAACTCACAAAATATGGAGTTTGTAAGACCCATTAACATGGCTGGTGCGTTTATAACACTGAATGGCCTAACCATGAACTCTAAGTGCCCATACCTTCACTTGAAAGTAGTCTCCAGGATATCATCATCTTTCACCCTCATTAAAAGATATCAAGACCACATATCGATTTGAAAAGATCTTATATCCTTGGGAGAGGGAAACAGTACTTGACTATTACCTGATTCAACCTCTCGTAGTCTATACACAGCCTTAGACCACTATTTTCCCTTTTCACAAACAAGAACATAGCACGCCATAAAGGCACACTGGGCTGGATAAAGACCTTCTTCATCAGATCATCAATATAAATCCTTGGATCCTATAGTTCATAAGGTTCCATCTGATAAGGATCCATTAAAATCAGAGAATCACTAGGTTGTAAGTCTATCCCAAACTCAACGTCGTGTTGAGGGGGTAAAGTCATAACCTCCTTGGGAAAACATCCAGGAACTCCACAATAAATCTTGGATTCCCCACCATCTTTGTATCCACTAATTCCACTGAAATATTTGAAAATAAGGAAAAAATAGGATCCACATGCCGACTGCCCATCAAAAAATGCCTCTCACCAATGAAATCAAACTGTTGGCCATCCACATATGAAAACAAAACTCTCCTCCAAAAGACTTCGATGAAATAATGCACAGAAAACAACTAGTCCATGCTAGGGATGACATCGTATGGATGAATCTATAGTTAGAAGAGATCCACATTGGACTAATGCGACCCCAGCATCAATATACATCCCCAAAAAACATCAAACTAGATGGAATGACCTTTGAATAGTGCACTCAACACCCGGTAAATAGAAAGTCTCTCTATACCCAGCCCTAGAACATGGGTTAGAGTGGGTGAAATGAAAGAGTGTGACACTCCTAAATCAAACAAATAAAAATCAAGAGTACTAACACCCACTGATAATGCCTCAAATTATCTCTAGCCCTACTAAATTTGATTCCTTTACGGTGTGCAACTGACCACACCCAGCTCCTTTTTCCCTCTACTTTCGGCTGACTACCTGACCACACCTAGGTCAAGGTCCCTATGGAACACCTTGAGTTTGGCCTCTTCCAGATCTCTCTCCCCTCAGTGGAGTAAGAGTCTGTTGTCCCTATTGCTGAAATGGCCTAGCCGGAAACTACTACTAAGGTGGGAATTGGAAATTCCCATCTCTACCATACTGATCTCAAACTGGGAACTAACTCTGAAGGTGCATGAATCTTCCACAAGAGAAACACCTTGACCCCAAGCCTATGTGAAAAAGATGGGCACCTGAAGGCTAGAACTGAAACTCCTCGGGTAAACTCCTCACCGACCAAATCCTAGAAGGTTCTGATGTCAGAGACCTACTACTGATAGCCTTCCCCTTTGAAGAACACAATTGTCTACCATCTCATGGTAATCCTTCTCGTGAGTGCATCCTTTCTAGTACCCCATCCTTCTTCTGAACCTCTAAGTATGTCAGTAGGGTGAAGAGAGTAACCTCATACTGAAGAGAATAATGAAGGGACACTTATAATCATCTCACCCAATACTCCTAATTTGGAAAGAGGTCCAGGGAAATGTGAAGGAGATCCTTGAACTTGATCCCCAACTCCCATACCGACACACTCCTCTACTGGAGGGGGGAGTATCTCATGTTGCTTCTCAGCCTTTAGGTTCAATGAAATGAATTCCTCCCGGCGCCCCATCTTAAATTCAACCAATAGAAAATCAATTTCTTTTCTCTTACTGAGGTAAACTTTCAACCACTGGTGCGTTTCACCCCTCATCTAGATCACTTACCATAGAACCCAGTACTCTATCAGAGCCCATATCAAGAAGAAAGTGATCACTAGCTCCTCAAACCAACCCTTCATCTCTAATTCTGATACATTTCCCTCGTACTTTCCCAGAGTCTACTGATGGAAAGCAAGAAGTATCTTATTCCATTTATTGTCCTCCTCATCTAGATTGACCATCTTCCAATCACCTGAATTTTCTTATAGAGCCTCTACTACCTGATCCACTCGTGGACGATGATTGGGTTCCATAGCTAAAAGGTAGAAAAGGAATTCCTAATCCAGATTAGTATGAAACTTATTTAGGATTCATTTTAACTCATTGTTTATTGGAATTTCCCAAAAATTCCCAAAACAAACAAGAACACAAGTCATCATGATGAATGTACCTTTCCTGGGGTCTCTACCCTACAATTGCTGGAGCCTTACCTGGTCATTCAGTATGCTTAGAGTCCTTGCATCTAGTCACTTGGGGGATAAAATATTGTGTCCTAGAAATTCTTCCCTGGCCTATGTCATGCATTAAGATCACCTGACAATGTTCCCCTACCAACCCATGCAATCGTCACTATGCCTAACTCCAAACTCCATCCTATCTCTCAACCATCGCCCTATGATACCATTCTATCACGACCCACATTCTTTAATGTGAGGTAAGAAATATAAATAGGTCGATACCTTCCTTTCCCAAGATGAAGGAGAGATAATGACCCCCAAGTCCCTCCTCCAATAGACCATAGGGTGGTGACCAGCACCAAGGGTATAGAAATATCACAAAAATGGGAGTCATTACCTTTTTTATAGTAACCAAGATCAAGAGATAAGATGTATCGACCTCTAAAAACTCCAAGAAACATATATATATGATGAAACATGAATCCATACCATGTGCATGTTTAAAGTAAAACAACTAGAAATACAAAGAAATATCCAAAGTAACAAAATAAAACAAAGAAGTGACGCAACAACCATCCCTGACGTCTGAGATAGTAAGGTCCATCACGGTCCACTTAATCTCCTTGGAAACCTAAAAATTGTTTTATAAATGTAGGGTGATCATACAAGTATACTGAGTAGGGAAAAACCATTGTCACTCATGAAAAAGTGGGAGAATCATACTAATGCCCCTATGAGAAAGCATCAGAAACTCAAAAGCACCTAACAAGGTATACTATCCAGCCCAAACTCACCAAGGCACACTCACCGAATAATGTAAGTCAAATAAAGTAATGTAATAAGCACATCTATATTTAGGTACCCCGCAACACTTCCCACTGGTTAACTACTCATCCATAATGGTGAACATCCTGACGCTACTATGCTCTTATACAAGCTCCACTATCACAACCTACCCACACACACCTAGGACACATACAACATCACATCTCACCCACAAACTCCTAGTCCACAAAATACAACCCCATCTCGAAGACACCTAGGAATCACCACACAATTCTTCCTGAAGACACTTGGGAAGCACACCTCGCCCGCAGAAACCTGGGCTTCACAACCACACCACTACCTGCCTAAATAGTCTATGGCTACCAATGCTAAGAAGAGGGAGCATATAAGATCCAATAACCATTCATTCATCCTCTCACTAGGATGTTGGGAAAGGACACCCATCCCAAAATAATGGGTGTTTTCGGCACGTAGTGCTCAACATGGGTGGGTGCATATAGAAATCACAAGGATCCACATGTATATATATAGGTACCAAACAATCATCCCAACCAATAAGTTTTCAAAAAAAAACCATCCCACACCAAAACCTCCCTTACTAATAACCCAACATGCACGTACCACTATGAACGAAAGTCACATCCGTAAGTCGATAAATGAACATCTCTTCACTATAAGTCACAACATGAAACATACCCTCAGCCAATTCATTTAACCAATTGTCACTATGCATTATAAATTTGTTTATTTACTCTATCCCTACCATGGAAAATACTAAACACTGCAAATATTATAAGGTTAAGAAACCGTATCAACCACTTCCAAATCCAAACAATGAAAAAAGTGAAAAGGTTAAGAAATCCTTTCTAACACCCATTAATAAAATAACTATCTATAGAAACTTTAAGTGAAAACCCCACATAAGGTAACACCATCTTTATTCAAAATAATCCCTCCAAAACCATCCCCAGCAACCCCACTGCATGAAAGGCACCACATTCAGCAAAACAAATAGAAATCAACCAGCTTGTAGTTCCACTACACACTCCCCTTTATTAGACACCCCTACCATAATTATTCAAATTCATGTCATCATGTCTTTCCTCTCAACAAGTAAAAACACCAAAGTGCCTCTTTACTAACGCACTCATCAGCCCCGCTGCACCACAACACCACACCCAACACACCCATGAACATGAACATGACACAACCCAGTCCAGCATCCACGCTGCCCAACCACTGTCCAGATGCAGTCTCACTGCATAAAAATCTCATCCATTCCCCAATAAATAAATCCTTCAGCTAGAGATACCATTACACCACTCGTACCACCCCATACTCACAACCACACTCACAACTGCAACACCACATGAACAACACTGACACAACCTGAACAGAACCACACATATCTCACACGCACATGAATAGGGAAAGGTTTATACAGATTTAGTAGCACTCATGTTTTAATTCGACTTGATAAAATAGGGGTTATCAAAAAACTAGTTCGATCCTATGTCATCCATTTATTTAACCGAATATACTTGATTAACCAGATTATAATTCTTACAGTAGTGATTCACAAATCATACAGGGGCGCAAACAGATACCACCAATAGCCATGATTCTTAGAAGGCATGCAGCCCTTAAAAAACATGATAGGGATCAAGAATAACATAAAAAACATGGCGATCATCGTCATTGTACTCCCAACCCCTTATTTATTACTGCTTATTTTCATTGTTAAATTTTGGTCCGACTGTATTCACAAAGATACATGAGTACACCCACCCAACATAATGCAAAAAATAAAGAGAGATAAAGTAATCCCAGTCTAGAAAAATAGACGATCAATAATTATTCCTTGTGTAAAAAATAGGGGGTCGCATGAGTAGTAGGAAAGACTCCAGGGAAAAACTGAACTAACAGCTATAGGACAGTTGCACGACTCCTTAGGGAAGAAATGTTCTCAGCAAACCAAGAGGAAGCATAAGGGTTCAAAGGAAGAGAGGATTTCAGATTTATAAATGGCAGATCCTAAATCTATGGGGGGGACTATTTTAAAGTCCATTAAAGTTGGATCATGATCAAGACCACACAGTTTGGGAGTCAAAAAATCTTTAGGTTTTTAGGGGATAAATACCATTGGAAATGACCCAAAAACTCATTAAATACAGAATTTAAATCATTCAACATAAAAGAAAGTTTCAAAGGGGCGAAACTAGAAAAATATGGAAAAACTGCAAATGCCTCACTGAAGGGTGAGTCACCAATGCAACTCACCGATGCGAGTGACCGAGGACACTCATAGATGCCCGACCTACCAACACCTCATCCTACTGACGCCTCGACCTACCGACACCTTGACCAACCGACGCCCAACCTACTGATGCCTTGACCTACCGACGCCCGACCTACTGATGATCTGAGTCACTGAAGCTGAGAAACTGACACGAACCTACCAGCACGACTCACCAGGACCTGACTCATTGATGGAAAACTAGAAATTTGAAAAACTCTTGAAATGAGCCACAGATGCCTCTCAGAACACCCCAAACACTGGATCTTGATAATGTAATTGACAATGGAGGTTTGGGCCATTATATTGACACACAACAAATGTTAATATAAA
The DNA here is from genome assembly GCA_963277665.1 of Viscum album. NCBI lineage: Eukaryota > Viridiplantae > Streptophyta > Magnoliopsida > Santalales > Viscaceae > Viscum > Viscum album. The sequence goes on along the minus strand of OY728141.1, from coordinate 1,245,271,545 downwards.
GGAATCCAAAAAAAACATTGAAGGACTTGTATATTGATGGATAGAGACTTCATATATTATTTCTTACAAAAAGAACATTTATGATGACTATGTATCATAAATTTATATAGTGTGATGATCAACTATATTATGGTTATTATGTTATTAGAAAAAATAAATGAAATCCTCTCATATACATTTATTGGGTGTCTCCTGCTCCAATTACATATTTTTTTTATTTGATAATCCTTTTTAATTGGGTTTAGGGGAACACTTACATGAATTGGATCTCCAGAAACACCAAACATGAAATACATAACTTGAAATCCCAAAGGCACAATCCTTTATATCATTGCAGCTCGACTGTAGTGGAACAGTTCCTCCCCGACACCTCTTCATGTCTTCATTATCCCACCACCTGACATTTACCAAATGTCTCCCATATACAATTATTATAACATTTCGAAGGTTTAATACCAACATTATTTTTTATCAAACGACTTTTTTATTACATACATCATACATCAGTTTTACCCAATTTTTTTTAAATGAAAATCTAGTTGACAGAATAAATGGAAAAAGCCAAAAGTAAAAGGGACTCTCTTTATAGGACTCATTTATTAGGAACTTGAAAATTGTGTGATTTTGGTTTAACTAGATACTATAAAATAGGGAATGGTGGTGGCCATGGAGGAAAGCAAGATAAAGAAGAAACAAAGAGATGGTGAAGACATGTGTTACCCTCCTCTTCCTCTATGGATTCCTTCTGCTTGCTGGTAAGCCACACCCACTGCTCCCTCTCTCCTCCCCTTAATCATTCTCTTTAAATCATTTTCATTAACACTGGGGTTACGAGTGTTGGGGACATAATTTTAGGGCCTCCTTCGACAGACAGCGGTGATGGATGTTCTCCGACGTGGGGTGGTGGCGGCGGGGCATGCACCCCCTCCCCTGCCGACCCAGCCAGCATGTGCAAGTTCTTTCTTAGGGGTGACATGTGCAGGGCAGACACCCAGTGTGACTAGAGATGCCAATCCTTGTGCTTTTCTGGGGTCGACTTTGGAGAGAACACACAGTGTTTCCACTTCTTTAAGCCATGTTAAAAACTAAATCATGTGCACGTGGGGCCAACCTCCATCCCCTAAATAAGAAGAATGATGTAGTTGCATGGAATATTCAGACTCTTTCTAAAAGAATATTTCAAAACATATATACAAAAAATGAAATATATTTTTTATTAAATATTTATAACATTTGAATAGAATATTTGATATAAAATATTTTCTAATATATAATTTTTTTTAAAAAAATTATTTATAATGTTTGAATGAAATCCATTTTTTATAATGTGTAAAAAATGATTTTTCATATGTGTTAATCGGTCGGTCCCAAATTTTCATATTTATATTGATAGGAAAAAAATAGATAATATGGGCCTCTTTAAATAATATTATTCTAGAACATTTCATATTCATATGTCACATTGTTTTTTCATTCATAAATTTAACATCTAAATTGACAGATAAACAGAAAATGTATATCAATTCAAAACTCTTAAAAATATGAAATAAATAAATAATGTCCAACATACATGTCTAATCTCTAAATTTTTAAAAAATCTAAAATTAGAAAATTAAAAAAAAGTAATACTTTCCATAATCAACACAAACCATAAATAAATACAAAACATTAATAAAAATATAACGAAAAAACACCTAAAAAATCTATAAACACAATTTTTGTAAATTTTACCACATAACCCACAAATTTTGAGACATAACAAATAACACATTAGAAAAATTTTAACACAATACAATTCTTTGAACAAAATTTTGTAAATACATAACACATAACACAACTGTTCAGTGCATGTGTATATGTATACATGTATATATATATGTATAATGTAATTATAAATGTAAATGTGTTGTAATAAACATTGTGTTGTGGGTGGTGTTGTTGAGCATAGGTGGTATACACATTCAATATCTCGGGGAAAATGACTATAACATGAATTTTTTATTAAAACTATTATCAAAATTTAAAAATAAATAAATACCAAACTAAATTTGATATCAGTCTAAAATTAGGAATAATAAATTGATTATACTGTTGAAAAAAACTGAAAAAAGGGATTTAACAACAAATATAAACTCATATTCACCATAGTGTCATTATAACACATGAAAATGGCTTGAAAATTTATAATCAAAATTAATTGAAATTGTAACGTTCCAGACCCAAAGAATCACTTGAACAGTGCTATTGGTCTGGGTTTCGCTGACCTTAGGTGTACCATACCAAATGCCCAAGGCTTCCGACTAGCAGCGAGGATGTAAACAGGTATAGTGCGAAGGTTATACCCTCAAGGAATAGATAATACATGGGTCCGAATATAATCATAACACATGCAGTGGAAATAAATGAATCGGAAGACTCGAACCAGACCCACAGAGTAGGGTCACAACAATATCATGTAAATAAAATAGTGGAAGCGATATAGAAACAACTATAGTTAAAAGTAAATAGAACAGTGTGCCAAAAAAACACTTGTATACATTAAACCAAATAAGGAATACATCCAAAAAAGGCATACATATCAATATAAAAAGGGAGCTCATGGAAAACCACAATTGTTACATACAAAATAAGCATGTTGAAACTGAAAATGAAACTAAAAAAAGTAAAGCTTCATCTGGGAAAGACCTCAAGGTCAATACCAATATTCATGCCAAATAGTATTATGATCCAAATCCTAAGGTATATCTCTTACATGTGCGTGAAACTGTAAATTCAACACGCGTCCTGAAGGGCCCATGTAGGGTGTGAGACAAATCTCAATAGGATACCACCCAATGGTGTGTACCTAGTATAAGTGTTTAAGAATACATGCATCTCTAAATAAGGTAAATGGTGTGATGAAATAAATAAACACAACAACCATTGGTGATCAGTAGCCACCAGGAAGTGTCACCTGCTTCGTCCATCGCTGAAGTCTCAGAAGCCAAGAAAGTCTTTGATCCATGACCTAAGGTACTCCTATAGTCACAAAGTCCCGGTTAACCCTTAGGTTCCACCTCAATAACATAGCCTGACACCACATGCCTCTTGACACCTCATGTCTCAAAGTACCGATATCCAGAACGCACACTCAAACAATAATATCTCAGTCCCAAGTACCCATACTCGTCAACTCATGTTGGCCCATGGAATGAACAGTGGAGGAACAATAAAGCATGTCCTAAATAATATATATATCATGGCCTATGACCTCAATCACTGCAAGCCTCAACCCCCAATCTGATAACCTAATCGCTATCGACCGAAGGTTCCTCACCTTCCACATTGCTTTCTACGACAAGCACCCCCAAACCATAAATACCTAAACATCCACTATCAGGGGGCTATACCCACACAAGTTTTCAAAACCACCTCATCGCGGAGTCTACCTATGTGCACATGACTCAATTGGTGATTTGGCCATCACAGGTGAGTGGAAATCCCAAAATAAAGAACCTAATCCACACCATCTATCGTACATCGTTCCCCTGCAACCATGTTGCTCAAATCTGATGGTCATGAAATCCAAGTACCTCTGGACTTTCTCAACCTAATAGTCACACTACCTCAAACTAACATCCACAAAACCAAATCTCATGGTCAAAACCACCCAATAAAATTCAGTCCATGCCCAACCAGTGATCATCATCACTCTATCTCGATGGTCATGCCATCCCAATCTCGAGTCAATCCCGTCACAACCCCAAGGGTCTCATCACATGTAATCCAAAACATTACATATATATATTCACATTGAAACAATTTAAACAAGTAATTCAATTTAAGTAGATTGAATTATACTAGATAATAGATATAACATTAAAAAACTGAGGTCTTGAATGACTCTAAACAGTTTAATCAAACCTAAACAATTTAAACAAACTAGTTAAAAAACAAATCATTTAAAACCATTTCTGCACCTCCAACCAAAATATCCCAATGATCAATGACCTCACACGTGACCTCGATCAAGTAATTTAGTTATGGGGAATTCCCAACATTATCCCACGGGTCTAACAATCAATTCAATATACAACAATAGTTATAATGGCGTCTTGCTCAAAATACTTGCAGATGCGCTAAAGGATGTGTCTCCCAGAAGTCTCCAAAAACAAAAAAAAGTATGCACCACCTACCTCATGCATGTACAACACTCTTTTCCTAGTTTCAGCCTCTAATTCCTACAAGAACGGGGTAGATATACAAAATGATCAAAAATTCTCAACCCTCGATAACTTGGACGAGAGAAGAAATCACGAAGAACGGCTCAAGTGGAATCGAGAGCATACCAATGGGGTTCCAATGCATCTGACAGCGATCAAATTGGAGTTTAGATAATGAATCAAAGAGAACATATTCCTCCAGTGCTACTAGTTCACAAACCTAGCACCCCCTACTATCCATATTAACAAAAACAAGGCTAGTACCTATTTTAACAAAAACAATTACATGACATGTACTTAAATATGCATGTTGTGTATATGGTCCAGGTCATTAAAATGTCTTATTGACATCATTACATGGAATTTTCAGGTAAGTAAATGGCATGTACTGGACTGGTTCTCTCTTCCATGCCAACATCCCTACACGCCATGTATGTCCAATACACAACCAGACATTACACGACATGTACTTGGAGCACATGTCGCATAACCCCAAAACAGGCATGATGCCATTACTCACCCTATTTCCCTCCTTTTCAAAAAAAAAACAATCCAAAAAAAAGAAACATGTACCTCAAAGGAAGAACCAGGTTCTTACAAACTTCCCCCCTTAAAAAAAATTCCTCCTCGAATTTCCCTTCCAAGGGTAGTGAAGAAACACTCGAGAACAAATCTGGCCCCAAACTCAAATCAATCAGGGTCCAGCAACCTATTTCTAGCCCCATGGTCCTCCCGTGATGCATTGTCACCCCTACACCTCATCAGGTTCTCCTGTATCGCTTCTGACCCCAAATCATATCCCGCACTATATCGGTACCCACCACAATCTCATGGAACCCATGGAACAATGAGGCCAGACATCCAATGGATGATCAAAACATCCTGTTGTCTTTCACCTCAGTCACCAAAAGCATCATTGATGCCCTGATTCCCAAGGCACCTCATGTAACCCGCATCCCTCAGATGCTCTTATGCCTAAGCACCTCAAAACATACACCTAATGATTCACATAATGCCAAGCACATCGTATATATATAATCATTCACCCACGATGGTACCAACCTACTAACCAGCATCGGGTCAATCCATATACATCTGGTTCACCTCAAGCACTAAAAAAATACATGCCTCAATAGGCTATGCAAAACATAGGAAAAAAGATTTCACGGCCACACCCATAGAATACCTATGACCATCATCATCTCACCAGCTTTATCATCCCCTAGCAGCTCCATGGCGTTCACTTGGCTTGACACATGGATGCCTAAAGCTTATCATCCCTACGACGATGCACTAGTCACCAGCCACAGACCCCATGGATGGGTCCCACTATCTCTGCCACATCCTCTACGTGCAACAGAACCTCGTCTACCCTCACCTGGTACCGAAACTAAACTAATTTCTGTAGTCTGCGCCTACCTCGGTCCCAACCTTCTAGCTTTCTAAGAAGGCTACCTACAGAACCTCTCAAGATTTCCAACTCGTCTACATGCCCAACACTCATTTGGAGGCCTATCACACTGATTCTGATCATGAACATGCTACCTACACTAAAATAAAACCACTACTAAACTACCATGAGGTGGTTTAGATGAGTCCTTGGCCTGACCACCCTACTAGAAATCCTCCCAACCTCATTTCCTGGCATCTAAACCATCACATGTATTCACCGCCTGACCCAAGTGAAACATGTCCATTTGGTTACCCTCATCTATGAGCGCTTGATTCACCACCTCTAAGAATGAGGCCAACCTAAATATGATTACATGCACTGGTATGAAGTGTCATAATCCATCTTTGAACCACATCACCCTCGATGTGTCATCACGTACCATAAGAGATGAAACTTAGTGAAAGTAGTTGTATTGTCCCTAACGTACATGTCACACTGCTGAAGGCTTAAGAACTCTCGATCTCTCTCTTACATTAGCATATCTAGAAAAAAGTTCTCAAAGAATATATCCTTTAATTCCTTCCAAGATAGTCCTTCATTTCCGTGATCCTAAACTAGCACATCCAACCAGTGCTTCACTAGTCCTCTGAGCTTATATGTTGCTAGCTTGACCCTCCTCCCTGGAGGAATCTCAAGCTACTAGAAGATCATATGCATTATCTCTATCCAGTTCTCAGCTGCCTGTAGACCACCCTCACCATAAAAAATTGGTGGGTGATACGACTAGAACTCCTAAGTAAGGTATTCCATAGAGGGATCTATTCCCTGAGCACCTATGTCGATCCCCTGCAGAACACATACCAAGCTAGATCAAAGTTGCTCGTCAAGCCATGACCCGAACACTGTCAAGCCTGGAAGCTACCCTACCTGCACTAGATCTTGAACCTGATCATTTCTCAATTCCTATACTCGTGGATCATACTCTGCATTCCCCTCAAGGTTTTGAACCTTATCATGATTCTATAGCATTATACCATCACCTTCCTAATGCTCTATCGATACATCTAGGAGGAACCCATTGAATACCATAGATGGTCATACAACCAACATATATAACAATATATGTACATTGTAGATAGGGAAAGGAGTAAAAGGAATTGTATCCTCACTACCCTCACTTTTCTACACTATAACCATACCCCACGGCATCCCGGATTCATACCCTCCTTACCCACCCTCAACAGATCCAAGTATCACAATATCCCCGGGCCACACCCGTCCGGACAACCATCATAACCTCAATCTGACGACCGAGTCACCCAATCCGGGTGATCAAAATCAATTCAACCATAGTACCTATGTTTTTTAAAAGATCTTAGACCAAATACCATTCCACATGAAATTTTTTACATAAATTTAAAGCATGGCATATCACATTTCACATGGAATTTGATATTATCCACATTGTATTATCACTTCACAAAGCATGCATGCATATATGAAATAGAAATACCCAAAAAATGTGCCTATAAAAATCCAAACAACCACACCATGTCCTATCAGGCCAAGGTCCAATTATCCCTTACCACACTGGGTTAAGGGTCACATAACACAACCAATAATAATCACAAACCAAGTGATTCACCAAAGTGAAAATAATATAAACTATAATCTTAGAAAAAGAAAAATAACAATTCCCACCCAATGCAACTCAATCCATCCCTCATACATGGGCCTTCATGCACCCAAGAACGAGTTTGAAATACAGTTCTGAAAACAACCTATCTCATTTCTACCATAATTCTGAAAATTAATACCTAGAATAGAGGAAAAAAACCCTTTTGATACAACTTTGTAACATCCCAGACCCGAACAGCCACGCGAACAGTGCTATTGGGCTGGGTTTCACTTACCTTAGGCATACATCCCTGAACAAAAAAGGTTGTCAACTAGTGAATAGGCTATAAATAGATACATTGGGAAGGCTATACCCTCTGGGAATAGATAATACACTAGACTAAGTATAATCATAACACATGCAGAGGAAATAAATTACTCGGCAAACTCAAACCAAACCTGCAGAGCAGAAGCACAACAATATCATATAAATAAAATAGTGGAAGTGATATAGAAACAACTACAACCAAAATTAAAGGGAAAATGAAAAAAAAACATATAAACACTAAAACAAACAACATGGAATGCATCCATAGCAGGTCATACATGTCAATATAAAAAGGGTTCCCATGGCTAAACAAAGTAGTTATATAAGAAATAAGCATGATGAAACTAAAAAGAAAACTAAAAAAATTAAATATCCAGCTAGGCATGACCTCAATATCCATACCAAATCACCATGAAAAACAGTACTACAATCTATCTCCTGAGGTTCATCCATTACTTGTGCATAAAACCATAAATTCTAAACGTGTTTCAAAGGGCCCATGAAAAGTGTTGGAAAAATATCAGTAGGATACCACCCAATGGTACGTACCTAGTAAGAAAACATGCATCTCTAAAAAAGGTAAACAATACAATACAATAAATAAACACAACCTCTACTAGAGCTCAACAGCCACCAAGGAGCGTCACCTGGTTTGGTCATCATCAGAGTCTCAGAAGCAAAGAGAGTCATTGATCTATGGACCAAGGTACTCCTGTAGTCACAATGTCTTGGAGAACCCTCAGGTTCCACCCCAATCACATATCCTGGAACCACGTTCCTTTTAACACCTCATGTCTCAAGGTACCAATGTCTTGAAGGCATGCAAGAATAGTAGTATCCTGATCCCAAGTACCCCTACTAGTAAGCTCATGTCATCCCATGGAACGACCACTAGAGGAACAATGATGCATGTCCTTAAAAAAATATCATGTCTTGTGGCCTCAATAACGATGAGCCTCAACCCCCAACCTGATAGCCTCATCATTATCCACTAAAGTATCCTCACCTTCTTTGTAGATTTCTATATAGAGCACCCCCAAACCACAAATACCTTAAATCATAACTATCAGGGGCCTCTACCCACACGAGTGGTCAAAACCACCTCATCATTGAGTCTTCCTATGTGTACATGACTGAATTGGATCTTTGGCCATCACAGGTGAGTGAAAATCCCCAAATAAATCACTTAAGTCCCACAATCTCTGGTACCTCATTCCCTTGCGACCATGTAACTCAAATCTGATGGCCATGCCATCCAAGTATCACAGGACTTTCCCAACCTGACAGTCACAATGCCTCTAACCGATATCCACAATTCCCAATCTCATGGTCAAAACCACCCAAGAAAATCTGGGACAAGCCCAACTAGTGATCATCATCTCTCAATCCTGATGTCTATGTCATCCCAACCTCAAGTCAAGCTCATCATAACCCCAAGGGTCATAGCACATGTAATCCCCAACATGACTTATATATAATCACACTAAATCACATTAAACATGTAATTCAATTTAAGAAGACTGAATTACACTAGCTAACACTTATAACATAGAAGAACTAATGTCTTGAATGCCTCTAAATAGTTTAATCAAACTTAAACAATTTAAACATACCAGATTAAAACAAAAAAAATTATTTAAAACCATTTCGGCACCCCAGCCAAAATATCCCAATGAAAAACAACCTCTCACCCAGACCCACTCAAGAAATTCAGGTATGGGTCATGCCCAACGACATCCCAAGGGTCTAACATTCGATTTAATATGCAGTAGAAGGTATAACGGGGTCTCGATAAAAATACTTGAAGATGAACCAAAGTGCATGCCACCTCGAAGTACACAAAAAAATAAAATAAGGTATGAACCACCTACCTCGTACACGTATGACACTCCTTGTCTAGCATCGTCCTCTAATTCAGCCTAGAATGGGGTAAATCTACAAAAGACCAAAAACTATCGAACCTCAATAACTTGGATGGGAGAATAAATCACAAATAATGACTCAAGTGGAATCGAGAGATTAATAATGGTGTTGTAATTCATCTAATGGTGATCGAATCGGAGTTCAGATGATGAATCAAGAGGAACTTATTCCTCTGGCACTGTTGGTTCGTGAACCCGACGACCGCTAATTCCCAATTTAACAAAAATGAGGCTACTGACCATTTTAATAAAAAAAACAACATGTAATTAAATATACACACCATGTATGTGGTTTGTTTGTCCAAATTCGTTGAATTCCATTCCAGTTTACTAAAATGTCATACCAACATCATTACATGGCGTGTGCTGGTTAGTACATGGTGTGTATTGGACTGGTACTCTCTTCCTTACTGACATCCCAACACACCATTTATTTCCAATACACGATCATATATTACACGGTGTGTACTGGTAGTACACAACATGTCACCCCAAAATAGGCAGGAAGCCAATACTCACCCTGTTTCCCTTTTTTTTTTCTGGAAAACTACATGAAAAAAAGAAGAAACTCATACCTAAAAGGAAGAACCCTGTTCTTATAGAAACCCCTATAAAAGAATCATTATATGAAGAATCTATAGGATCATAAGATCTTCTCAAATGACTATAATTACAATATGGGGTCATTAATTGTAGTTTAAAAAACTTAGTTTAAGAGAATTAATCTAATCAACACACAAATACTCTTAAATTAGGTTATCATACTCGGCCCTCCGTCTGGTTAAAAAAGTAACAGAATTAATATCACAATATGTCAGATTATAGAAAAGTAAAAATAATAATCATTATAGAACCAATTTATCAGAGTATTGTTATTATCACAATCAAAGTTAATATGATAATACAATCAGAATAGAAAGATGAATATGGTGACTCGCTTTTTATAAAATGTGTATCTGAATAAACACTTGTAAAAATAGGAAATACAATTGAAATTAAATATTAATAATTAATTACAAGATATTATTAAAAATAAAACTCTTTTAACCTTCAGAGTAATGTAGTTAATAACTTTGACTAAAGGTATCCACTATTTTATACATACAGTAAAGTCTATCTTTCCGTACCAGGAAAGCCCTCGATATGAAGATTAAAATGGCTCTTCCTTTCTATCCCCGAAATCCCATGATTTGATGATCGGATTTTTCTTCCTAGCCTTGTAAGCCCTAGATCCAATGTATCATATTCTTTGTCTTCCAATCCCCAAAATCCATTGATTGTAACAATGATAGGATACGAGTTACAATTACAAAAGTTTATAAGAATAAAACCCTTACAAGGATTCCTTAGAATGAAAACATACTAAAGAAAAACACTAACAAGGAATGAATAGTTCACATAGAGCTCTCTTTAGAAGCTTGTAATTGACCAGCTCCAAACTATTAAAATGACTCAGTATTGATAGACGATATCCCAATGGTCATATAACAGTCATATTTACAAGTTTTTTTCAGTTTCCTCAGACACCCAGTACTTGACAACTCACAATGATCTCGTGTAACTAAATGTCTGATGTTGTATTAGTTAAAACCATTATAGTATTAAAATTTTCCTTATATATGAAACAAGACTTTTGTATCCTGATTATAAGCCTAATATAGTATGATGGACTTCCTTAACAATGTCAATATGATAATCCTTGTGAGTGTTAGTCTAATTATATCGACACCCATATCAGTCCAATTTTTATGACTTTTTTTAGTACGATACACATGACTAAAGTCTAACTTCTAGAATGATAAAGGTGAGTCTGATTTATCGAACGCATACTTATTATGATAATCGTAATGAAGAATGTAAAGTTTATTTTTGTAATACTTTAAAACTTTTATAAATATGGTAAAATGTTTTGTTTTCTAAACAACATTCTAAAACACTTGGGACATTAAAAGTTTGTAAAAGAGTTTTAAGAATGTGTTTGTGATTTCCAAAACTAAAGGAATAGTAAAGTAAGATGTAGAACTTCTAACTCAACAATATCCCCCTTTTTGGAAATAAAAAACCCCAAAACTTATATGAAAATTTAACTTAAAAACATACATACCATTTCTTTTTAGAACTTCATATTTAGATTTAATATTTAAATTCTCAGAATGGTGCCCCATTTATCTAACTCTCCATATCGCTCTCAGAATATTCTCCTCCTAGGGTTTCTGAGACCCTCCTTAGTGGTGATTGATCTCCCCCACTATTACTACTTCTTCATGTTTCCTCATTTCTAATTTTCTTCTTTATAATATCATTTTTATTCTTCTCAGAGGTTCTTTCTTTCTTTGTTTTTCTTCTTCCCCACTCTAGTGCTCACTTTCATAGGTTTTCTTCCATGCTCTTTTGGTCTTCATATCGAAGGTTTCCTGTTTTGGAAGTCGTTAGCCGCTCAAACCTTTCTCTGGCCTCAGGTTCATATTCCCCACTTCTTTTTGGAGTAGGAGCGGTGGTAACAAAGAGGCTTTGGGTTATCTGGTTCAGTAATAAATGGGTTTATTGGTGATACTAGGTTGGATTTATTTTATTTTGATAGCTACTTGTCTTTTGCTTCAATGAAGATATCGGTGTTGAGATCTCATATCCTACCAAATCCATACTCTAACATAATGTTCCTCTATGACTCTACCAGTAAGATCTAAAGAATTTGTAACTTGGAAGTTTTGGGATGTGTGGTTCGATGGTCGTAGGTGCTCCAGGCGTGACATGAGCCAGTATTATCTTGGGAATATGGTTAGTGGTTTGAAAAATCTGTTTTATGTTTCTTACTCTAATCTATTGGTGAGGGTTTTTTATGACTCACTATGAGAACATGATTTGTTTAATTCACACTTGGTAAAGATGTTGATTTGTGTATCTGGTTTCGATTATTTTTGTTTCTAGTGTGGTGATAGATGTTAGTATGGATGGTAACAGTGAGGGTGAAGCGATGACGGTGTGGGTGTTTTCTATTATGGATGATATGGTGGGATTTTATCTCATGGGGTTCCCATCAGTGATGTGGTGACATCCTGGGGTCATACTCAAGGTAGATCACAACTCAAGGTTTCATGAACCAATGTGATGAGATGCACCAATCTTTTCCATTTTGAAATTAAAATTTGGGATGGTTGTTTTTCTTTATTTGGATTTGGAATTTTGAAATATGGGTGGTGGTTGATCTGAATCCCGGTGAATGTGATGTTTCAACATAACAATAAAGTTTATTTTTAGAAATAATAAGAAAAATGGATTTGGAGATCTAATATTTAAACCTTAACTTCCCTTGATTTTATAACTCTTATGAATATGATATAGAGTATGATATTAAATATGATGACCCCCCCCCCTTAGGATAATATCATCCCCAAAGGATTTTATTCTCTCCATAAATATAAATTTCTCCTCCTTTGTATTAGAACCCCCTTAAAAAATTCTTCTCCAAATTAAAGAATTTATCCCCCATATAATGATTTCTCCCCCATTGTGATTTTCAAAAAGAACGAGGAAGGATATGAATTTCCTGAAATGTAAGAAAATCAAACATGTGATATAGTATAATGAACTAACTAATCATATACAAAGGAAATATGAAAGAACATTCATCCAATCAAAATCAGAAAAAATTTAGACAAATCTTAATTGGATGAAAAATTAATTTATTCATAAAAAAATAAAATGTTTTTAAAAATCAAACACAATTAAGAATACAAATGATAAATTATTCATTCTTCATCAAAGTCTTGATGAAAGTTTTTAACTTCTTGAACTTCCTCCTATCTTTCTCCAACTTCTCAACAACTTCTTTTTTAATCCAAAATATATTTTCCAACTTATTATTCTCCTCCTTAATAAATAAAAGTTCAGCTTCGATAGATCAGAATCTGGTAATCTCATTTTTTATTTCTTGGATCTTCTTTTTCAGAGCATTCACTTCCTCTGTTCTTTCATCGATAACATCTCTGAAATCTTCCACAAACATAACTCTATCAACCATGTCTTTTGATAACTAATTAAAATAACTTCCTAACTCTACCATAAGCTTCTTAACATCATAAAATTGTTCATAGTTCATCAAAATATCTATATTTACTTGATTATAAAACTTAACCATCTAGTTGCACAATATCTTATGAGTGTGATAACTTTCTTGTAAATTCTTCAATTCTGCAACAATATGAATCATTAATTACCTTAAAAACTTTATCAACTTTTATTTTTTATTGATACTTTCTTGAATCAGCTATATAAAAGATTTAATCTTAGGGAAATATGGAATGGTACCTTCTATCCTTCTCGGCACATGAAAAATATAGTCAAATCCCTTATGAGCAATTATTCTGGTAGAGTCCGATTATTCTAGTTTAGGATGAGGAGGTATTGTTCGTCTTGTAACATCTTCAATTTATTTTCCATTATACTTATATTTTTTTGGAACTTACTTCTCTCTTTTCTTAGAAGCAATATTTTCATCAGATATTTCCATGATATCTATATCATTATTTCCCTTTGCTTTATCATCAACTTTAGTCTTAGAAATTTGAACATCTTCTTCTTTCTTAGATGATTACTTAGGTTAGTTTTTCTTCATTTTCTACCCTTTCCATAATTTCTTTAACCATTACATTTTTTTCACCTATGAAATAGTATATTTTTATTCAATTAGTATCTCATGCACATGTGAAAGAATCATACTAATTCACTTGTGAGAATGTAGTAGAACCAACAAATTCTAATCATGTCAACTATCCATACTAACCTTACCATTGCATGTTTACCAAATAAAACAAGTAAAATAATATAATATAGCATGATTTAAATCAATAAAGGGTGCACTAGACTACCTTTCTGTAGGTATAATGCCCTCACACCCCAACATAGTACATCCTAGCACTCCCATATCTTCTGTATACAGCATTGCCCTGCAAGCACGATCACATCACATCATGCCTACAAAAACCTGGGCTTGCCACCCCACATGCTTGGCCACATCACATCTCACCCAAAAATACTTGGGCCACAGCACATCTACCACCATAACCATAATGGTAACGTATCGTTAACTTGAAGGATATCAACCTTGTGCCCTCATCCTACCATGCATGATCCCCACCATAAGCCATATTATCACATCTCATCCTACCAGAGCTAAGTCACATACCACATGAAGAAACCCATGCTATCACAACCACCACCTAATTCACTAATAGAACTCCAGTAATCACGGCCTATGAAATAAATACCTCACTTGTAATAGAGATCGGGAAAGAGAGGGTACCCATCTATCTGTCCTCCTCACTGGATGTTGGAAAAAACACCCCCAAAAAGTTTGGTTATTAAAACTAGGTGCTCCACATGGGTGGTGTGCATATAGAAATAACAAGGAATTTAAAATTATATACATATTTCCATAAAAACAAGGCCAAATGTGGTTTCTAAAACCAACTCACAACATTCCCACTTTTACTACCACATCTAAATTCATAACACCATTCTAGTCAAAATCCACAAGTCATACCACCGACCAATTCCCGTTATCCAGGCCATTCGTTTCATTTTTTAGAATCAACCACATTTAAAAACATATACCATAATTTATTTATTCATAAATCATTTACATCCAATTAACCAAACCAAACCCCAACCATGTCAATTATTATTAACCAATTAATTATTTATTCTATAACTACCTAGACATCTAGCACAACAAACATATTATCATTCCTATTATTCTATCACCATGCCACCTCAAAATAATTGCCAAAAAAACCACCACCTTGCCACCCCAAAATCATTTCTAAACAACCACCACATCACATCCCCAAAAGCATGACCACAAACCATCATCCCCACATGCCCCAACAACACATCAACTGCACATTACTGCCCCACGAGAATGGTCACACATCTCTACACATCAAGATCATTTATAGATTTAAAAAATAGAATTTTTATAAAATTTCACTTTATTTTAGGGTCGTTATCACACAATCCATAATCCTAGGGAATCCATTTCATAAGAAAAGTATAATTGGTTATACAGTTTCTATTTTAGGGTGATATCAAACCATCACAAGGAAGAGTAAACCCCCTTTCCCCCTTAAATTTCATTTAAAAAATTAATTTCCTTTGATTAATCCAAAATAACCATGACCTATAGATATACAAGAGTTATCACCTCCTGCATGAAACAAAATAAATATAAATGAAGGATTACCTACCTCAAAGAATCTTTTACAACCTGATTCACACCGCAGGGTGAGGAAGAAATGCCTGCAAACCACAACTACACACAAGAAATCACTAAATAATTTATATTACACTAAAAGATCATAAAAACAAATCCCAAACACACAAACAAATCCAAAATTAAATAACTCTATGAAACTCCAAAGAATACTGGAAGGAAATAAATGATAATTAGGAGAGAAATCATAATGTATCAAAGACAGGAATTCAAGAATCAATCCCCATCGAAAGGAATCCAAAATTCTTAAAGAAGGTGTCACTAGATCTCTTGGAATAATATAAGGGAGAACCAATTATAGGGTTTGAAGAAACCCTTGCATGCCCCAAACTTCATAACTACACTTCATAAGGTATTTACACTATGTGTAATCCCCTTTCACATTGTGTAAATTTAGGATTTTAAGTTGCTTTGAAAAATGCATCACCTCGAAGGATTAATCGCCTGAATTGTTATACATAGTGAACTGACTATGCACATGTTTTGAACCACACATTAACATTTTGTAGAGTTTACATAGTTTTTATTTCATCTACATACATCTTTTGGCATCCAAACTCTTCGAGGCCCACTCTAGGACACTACCAAACACCTCAAACACACAAAACCGGTAAAGTGACAGACTGGGAAGGCATGGATCATTACACTTAGTAATGTAAAGACAACGTAACTCATATAGATTTGGTAGGACTCTAGTCACTGAGAAAATTTGATTGAAATTTATCTAACCAAAAAAATCAAATTATCTAAAAAAAATTATTTTTTGAATAATTAATAGAGAATAAAGAAAAGATAACAGAAAATAGAAATCAATAACCAGGGGAATCTGTCCTTACTCATGGATTCTCCCCATAATGAATTTAATTATTAATAGAGAAAATTTTAAAAATATATCACTTGATTAATATTAGAAGAATGAGGAAACAAGTGGGAGAATTGGGCGTGATCATTATACTTATGGTTGAAATGGAAAATCCCACTTTTGTATATAATTTTACAAATTTAATTAACTATATTCTAAAAAATTATTAAACTATATTTTTTTAATTCTTCAGTCATTATGTATTGTTCAAATCATATATATCAACTAGAGGAATCCATTATTTACATGTTATATTTCTATTTTTTTCCATTACATACCAGCGTAACGTTTACGTATCAAAAGGAGACATTGCCTAACCTTATATAACGACCCTTACATTCATGGGAATTATAATTTTTATAACCCTTAAATTTCATAGTAACCCTTATGTATCATCATTATTTAACATTATGTATCTCAATATAAATCTAATGTACCATAGGTTTAACCCTTACATATCACTTGGTCCCTCAGAGTTAACCTTTACGTATCCCAAGGTTAACCCTTATGTGTCATAGGTCATCTCAAAACATTTAAAATTTCACACTATAGGGTAACCCTTACAAATCACATGTTCACCCTTACACATCACATGGTAACCCTTAATCATCACAAGGTTAACTCTTATATATCATAAGGTCTTCCAAACCTTGTCCCATTTTTTGAATGAGATGAGAACCAATATGTATGAAGAATCTTACACACCAGAAAACTTACATATAAATCTAACCTTATGTGAGAGTACCCTTAAATGCGAGGAACCTTACAAATGATACTCCACTAATGTAAGTGCACCCTTATGAATCATGACTTAGAATTTTTTTTGATATTTTCGTACATAATCCTAGTCTCTTCCAAACACATTTAGATTTCCAATTAAGAACAAATCCATAACAAAAACACCGACAACCCTCTTCCAACCACCTAATTCCATCCCTGAGCCTAAAATAAGTCCTGAGACTTGATTCTAAGCTTATAATAAGATCCCCAAAACCACAATAGGTTCCAGAGACACACAGTCAGTCTAATATCCATCCCAAAATTAAATTCCAAAATACATGAGACATTACACTAACCCTGATGAAACACTAATATGAGAACCTAATACACATCTTGGTCCCCTGATCTTGTCCTAAAATTCACTCAACGATGTTCCAAAACTCATAATTACAATAGAGAAACCAATTCTCAAAATATAACCCATTTTAGGTCCAAAAATACAAATTTACTCTATAAACAATGACATGTAAATTCAAGGATCATTACAGTGTACATGGAACATAGCCCTGTCAAGGTCATGTGTCAATTTTCTACACTATCAATGGTGTGGGAAGAATTTTGGTCACATTTCATGGGGGTGATAAATGAAACAATGTAATAGACACATGGTAAAGACTATGTAATAAGAACTAGTTTAGAGAACGACATGTTCCCATATTTCACTAGGGAACCCTTGTAGTTGAGACTGGGGTGTATAGAGTTAAATTCATAAATAACCATTAAATATATTTCATTAACATTGTGTGGGTTTATATATTTATTCTTTTATAACAATAATGACATCATGAAAATAATTTTTCTTATTTTTTTTAAAATGAAAAAGTACCTGAAGAAATAAATGTAAAAAATAGAAAATGAATGATACTTTAGTAATTTAAAAAAGTTATTATTAACATAGAATGTAGGATGACTTGGTATAAAATAGAAACTATAAAATTAAAATTGTTGGTGGGATATTCCTAAGAGGAAGAATCTATTCAATAATGGTGAAGACTAGTGATTTTCTCCTCTTTCTCTCTACATTGCTTTGGGTTATTAGTAAGGTATGTCTATTTCTTTCTCTTCCCTCACTTTCCATGAAATTGTTAATTATATTTCTTATATAAATGAATTTTGGGGGTATGGGTATAGGGTGAATCAATTTTGAGCATACTGTGAATGATAGTGTGATGGTTGTTCTCTTTAATGGGATACACCTAGTAATGAATGTGGCTCCTCCCAGACTAACCCTAGAAAGTTCTATAATATATGTTTAATGAGTTCCTAGATAGGGTTAAAATACCTATGTACCAAGATATGTTAGTAAATATAATAGAATATATAATAATGTTTAGGTGAATATTAGTTTTGAAATTCGTATTTTTGTATAAATATATGTTATTAACATCATATTTTATATAAACAATACTAGATATTGTTATTTTTATTTAACATATGTAAAAGGAGTTACAATTATCACTAATTGGAGAGGTCAACTTTTTTCTTATCCTGTAGTTTTTACAATGACCAATTGGAACTATTATTAATCAAAATTAACATTGAAAGTAATTTTTAAATATAATCCACATCAAGTATAATGAGTTATTTTTAACAATATTTGTTATTTGAAATGAAATCACCAAGGATATAGATGGAAAAAATTATTATAACATGATATATAAATATAACACAAGTTTAATATTTTCATAAAATTATTATTCATTTATTAAGGACTAAAAATAAAGTGATATGGTATGGTTTTTTTCCAAAAACATTTTATAGGAAAATATTTCAATGTTTAAAAATCCCTCAATAGATGAATAATTGGATATTTTATTGAAAATATAATAATAAGACATTTATTTGAAATATATATTTTTATACATTGATTCTAACCCATGAATTATGCTTAAAAGATAAGGTTCAACCCCTCTCATAGAAGATGTTTTTAATATATGTTTTTATTTTATATTTTAAATAAATATGTTTATTTGGGTTTAATAAAAAAGAATGGATAATGGAGAAAAAAGTAGTTCTAGAGAGTTTTTACCCGTATAAATATGATGGGTTATAGTTATGCTGAACATGGATGATACAATCCATATAGAGTTTTTTATTCTGTTCCACATGGAAAATTTATTATATTAAGTGGTGATTTACTAGTTTTTTTATTATTTATATTCTTTTGTAGGGGGGTTTTAGATTTACATGATAGTATTATGGAAATATTTCTATTACCTCTTGTTTCCTACACAAATGGTGGCTTATGTATTATATGAATTGATGGTTATTATTTATTCTCTTACAAGATAATTTGGATATATTTTTTCTCTATAAGTTCATTCAAAAAACTCAAAATGGGATATTTTTTAACTGATAATTTTTATTTTTATTAACTGTTTTTGTTGTAAACCCATAAATGGAGTGGAGTTACAAATTAAAGGAATTGGTAATGAAATTTCATAAAGAATATACATATATTTTAGTGATATAATGAGTTTTTTTAGGTTTTTTGAGTATGATTTGAGGAATAAAACAAAAGAATATTCCTTCTTCCCTTGTTCTATTTTTTAAAGATCAATAATTTTTAATGTTTTGTTTGAATAAAAACCCATTTTTGGTGTAAAAAACGTCATTAATGAGGTATTGTAGGATTGAAACCACACCAATGTGATTCTGGTTCACATATGAATTTTTAAAGTCTTTGTAGAATGTTTTATCTGAAAAAATAGTTTTTATTATTGGGAATATAGTCATTTTTTTTTGATATATTGAATTGGAATTATGGATGAAGATCTTAGAGAAAAAAAATAAAAAACACAATTAATGCAATAATTTCATTGTTTGGTTTATATTATAATTTCTTGATTAAAACCCATTCTGTAGTCATAATGGTTTTTATGTCTTTATCCTAGTGCTGTAAAAGAATCCACTAGAAAGAGAGAACCATAATGTGATTCTCGTCTATGTTGTGGTTTTGTAATTATTTTTTGTATACTTTCATAATTTGTGTATCTCTTTTTAGAATGTCTTGTAAAATCATATAGTCTATTTTAGAAAGGACAATTTCTTCATGTTTATATCATATTTCCATTATATTTAATATATTCAGTAATATTGATGATTTTGTGTCAATATTAATTGTATTTTCATTCACTATGAAAAGGATAATCATTGTTTATGATCACATATTTGTATAATATTTCTCTATTCAATCATGGTTTTTAATTTTCATAAATATACGGAATGTTTAAAATATTTACTACATCATTCAAATTGTCTATGATTTATGGTTTTGAGGGGACCTTAACTATGAAAAATGTCAAGACACAAATAATTATTGTTAAAATAAATTCTATTGAGATTAAATCATAGCCAATTTAATTTATTTGACATGGTTTTATTTTGTAATTTCTGAAGTCAATTATCAAACATGTAGAAATAGATGAGAAACCCAGAATATAGTAAATATTTTTAAAGAATGATAAAACAGATAGCTTAAAAAAGTTAGGGAAGATATTAGGATTTGTTTATGTACTTTGTATTGTACATAAAATTAATATTTGGATTATGTGGATTTTTTGAAGGTTTTTGGATTATATGGAAGAATTAGATCATCATCCAAACTTTCTTAACATTATCAAATCATGATAGGGGAAAAAATTAAAGGGTTGAGTATACACCATATCCTTATATATATATATAATTATTTATTAATAGCATTGATTCAAATTCTTAATATGTAGTGAGACATGAATGAGAATAGTTTCTTCATAAATTTTGTACTCCAAATCAGCATGGTGTGGAATGTGTACAAGAGTATTGAACTCTTTATAAATGTTGGATTAGCCAAAACTATGGAGATACACCGTATAATAAAATGTGACCATTATCATGGTTTTCCTTTAACTTGTGAGAATAGTTTAGTTGAACCATGTAATAAGATTCCAAAATGAGAGACAATGTTTACAAGTGTTTAAATTTAATTAAAATTATTACATAAAGAATTACCAACTCACCCAACCTCTCGACTGTCTTTTATATCATCGTAGATCTAATTACTTGTTATATGGTCCGAAAAACATCATTTAACTTGCATTCATACATTAAAAAATGAATTAATTTGTGTGTGTTGGTATTTATAACATTTTTATAAAGGTATGTTATCATATTATAATTATGGATTAAATTCATATATATCTATTTTGATGATTTAGAAATAACTTACAAACTGAAATACCAAAGGCAACATGTAAGACCATGTATGCATGTGAATATACCTTAGGATTAAATTCAAGAGTCAAACCATTCTTATCAATTAAGATGTGGTTATAGATATAATAACGACTAATAAATGGAATTTTTTATCTCATTATAGATATATTTAATAAAAGAAATTTGTTACTAGAATTCAATGTTAATCTTCATGGAAATTTTTTTATATTATTTAAAAGAAGTATTATTTCTTATTTTTGGGTGGGGTTGGAAAAAAAATAAAATTATTGATAACTCTAAATGTAATTTTAATGGAAAATTTATTTGACACATGTTGAGATCAATCTATCATTTTTTTGGGGCTCAATATTTCTTTTAGGATATAAAATGAAACCCCAATATTCAAGTTGTGACGATGACATATATGTGTTACTATCATCATTTAGCCTAGTTTTATGGATGAATCATGAAAATATATGTCTCAATTTTTTAATGTTTTTGTTTTTCCATTATTTATTTTTTTCGCTTAAATTACCCGCAATAGAACTTTACACCTTCAGATTCTCAGGATGATGCACCAATCTACATCGGGAGTGGTAATGCTTGAGGTTGGGTCGTTATAATACCTAGTAGCTGAAGTATTATTATTACTGTTTAACATATGATTTTTTTTTCAATAATACTTCACCAAAATAGCTTGACTCACCGCAAATTTCAAAACAAGAGAAGCCACAAAAAAACATTGAATGACCCATATATCAATTTGTTAATTTTTTTTTCTCTTAAAATATATGTCTTATGAGAGACACATACAGGGCGGATGCCCCGTACAACCAGAGATTCCAATCCCTAGGTTTTTCTAGGGGTGACTATGGGGTGAAAACACGACGTTTCCACTACTTTAATCCATGTTAAAAAATACATCTCATACATGTGGGGCCCAACCTTGTCCCCTAAATAAGGAGAATGATGTAGTTGCATGGAACTTTCAGACTCTTTATATGTCCATTATTATTATCCTTTATCCAAAAAAAATTAAAAACACATATACAAAGGTGACTCCATCATGAATCAGTCATATAGAATATTTGATATAAATGTTTTTCTAATTTATCTCTTTGTTAAAAAAATATATTTATAAAATTTGAATGAAATCCATTTTTATAATGTGTAAAAATGATTTTTCTTATGGGCTAATGGGTCAATCCCAAATTTTCAACTTTTTAGTTGATATGGAAAAAATAGATGATGTGTACCTCTTTAAATAAATTATTCTCAATCTCTTCATATTCATATGTCACCTTTTTTGCCTCAAATTGAAATTTTAAATTGAAATATTAACAAAGAATTTATCGCCATTCAAAACTATCAAAAATATGAAATAAATAAATAATGTCCAACATACATGTCTGATCTCAAAATTTTAAAAATTCTAAAATTATAACATTAGAAACAGAAGTAATAATTTCTATAACAGGCACAAAAAATAAATAAATATGAAACCTTCATAAACATATAACAAAAAAACCACCTATAAACTCTATAAAAATAATTTGGTATATTTTAACACATTACAAAAATTTTGACACATAACCAATAACACATAAGACAAATTTTAACACATTACAATTCTTTAAAGACAATTTTTTTAAATACATAAAACATAAAACAAATTTTTATTGTGTGTGTGTGTGTATGTATAATTACATACATAAATATATATATATATATCATGTAATTATAATTGTAAATGTGTTGTAATAAATGTTGTTTTTTGGGTGGTGTCGGTGGGAATAGCTGGTATACACACTAAACGTCTCGAGGAAAATGACTATAGCATGAATTATTTATTGAAATTATTTTCAAAATCTAAAATGAAATAAATATAAAACTACATTTGATATTAGTCTAAAATCAGGAACAATAAATTTATTATACTGTTCGAAAAAACTGAAAAATAGATTTAACACCAAATATAAACCCATATTCACAATAGTGGAATTATAACACATCACAGTATATTGCTAAAATAGAATCAAAATTGATTGAAACTCATATAAGAGAATAAATATATGAATAATATATAGGGTCATAATATCTTCTCAAATTTCTATACATAATATAGGAGGTGTGAATTTTAGTTTAAAAAACATTGTCTTAGAGAATTAAACTAAACCACACACAAACCTCTTAAAGTAGGTTATCGAACTCAGACCTAAGTCTGATTAGAAAAGTCACAGAATCAGAATCACAATACATATGAATATAATAAAGTAAAAGTCATAATCACTATGTATCTAATTTATCATAGTATTATTATTATTTTAATCAAAGTTAATATGATAAAAAATTCAGAATAGAAAGATGAATATTATGACTCACTTTTTATTAAATTTTCAACGGAATGAATGCTTGTAAAAACAATAAATACAATATCAATGTATCAGTAAGAATGACTTACAAGATATTATTAAAAATATAACTCTTTTAACCTTAAGAATAATGTAGTTAATATCTTTTACTAAAGGTATCCACTATTTTATACTTACAGTAAATTATGTCTTTCCTTACAAGGAAATACCTCAATATAAATATTAGAATGGCTCTGCCTTCCTATCCCTAGAATCCCATGATATGATGATTGGATCTATCTTTCTATCCTTATAATACCTCAATTCAATGGGTCAAATTCCATGTCTACATATCCCCAAAATCCCTCGATTGTAACAATGATCAAACATGAGTTACAATTAAAAAATTTCTTAAGAAGACAACCCTTATGAGGATTCCATAGAATGAAAAATTACTAAAAAACACTAACTAAGAATGAGTATTTCATGCTGATCTCTCTTTATAAGAGAGTAATCAACCAACTCCAAACGCTTCAAATAATTTTGTATTTATATCTTATCTCCCAACAGTCATATAACAGTCATATTTACATGTTTGTTGTATTGTCCTTAGACACTCGG
Source organism: Viscum album (assembly GCA_963277665.1). Taxonomy (NCBI): domain Eukaryota; kingdom Viridiplantae; phylum Streptophyta; class Magnoliopsida; order Santalales; family Viscaceae; genus Viscum; species Viscum album. Next base: position 1,245,247,004 of record OY728141.1, on the reverse strand, counting down.
TACTTGACATCTTATAATGATCTGGCGTGACATAATGTCTGATGTCGTATTTATTAGAAATATTATTGTGTAAAAATTTTCCTTACATTAGAAAAAAATCTTTTGTATTCTGATTATAAACATAAGACATAATAATTTACTTCCTTAAAAATGTCAATATGACAATACTTATGATTGTTAATATAATTATATTGGTACTCGTATCACTCCAATTATTATGAATTTTTTTAGTACAATACATAGGACTATATCCTAAATTCTATTCTGATAAAGGTGAGTCTAATTTATCAAACACATACCCACTATGATACTTGTAATGAAGAATGTAAACTTTATTTTTTTTATACTTTATAACTTTTCTAAGTATGTTAAAAGGTTATGTTTTCTATAAAAACATTCTAAAACACTTTGGACATAAAAAACTAGTAAACAAATTTTAATAAGGTGTTTGTGATTTCCAAAACTAAAGGAATGGAAAAATAAGAAGTAGAACTTCTGAATCAACAATATCAAACTTTTTGGAAAGAACAAACCACAATAATTTTATATAAAATTAACTTGAAAAATATATATACCATTTATTTTAAGAACTTTGTTTTCTAATTAGATATTTAAATGTTCAGAATGGCGCCCCATTTTCCTAGATCTCCTCTCCACTCTCGACAGCTTATCCTCCTATGGTTTCTGAGACCCTCCTTAGCAGTGATTGATCTCCCCCATTTTCTTACTTATTAATAGTTTCTCCTTTCTAATTTTCATATTCATTTGTGTGATCTCCTTCTTCCCTATTTTCATTTCTTTCTTGGGTTTTCTTCTTCCCCACTCTAGTGCTCGCTGCCATAGGTTTTCTTCCACAGCTATTTCAGTCTTCCTATCGAAGGTTGTTTGTTTTGGAATCTGTCGACCACTAAAACCCTGTTCTGGCCTCAGGTTCCACTTCAACACTCCTTTTTGGATCTGTAATGGTGGTAATAAAGAGGCTTTTGGTTATTTGGTTTTTTGGTCAATAGGTTTCTAAGAACTACTAGATTCATATTTCTTTTATTTTGACAGCTACTGGTTTTCTGCTTCAATGATGATGTCGGTGTTCAGATCCCTTAACCTCTCAAATTCCTACTTTGACCTTGTATTCCTCTTCACCTCTCCCATTCAAATCTAAAGAATTGGTAAATATAATTTTTTGGGATGTGTGGTTCGGCGGTCGTCAGTGCTCCATGTATGACATGAGTTAGTATAATCTTGGGATGATGGTTAATGGTTTGACAGATCTGTTTGGTTTTTTTCATCTAATCTATTAGTGAATGTTTTTTGTGACTTTATATGATATGTTGATATGTTTAATTCTATTTCATTGATGATGTCGATTATTATATATGGTTTATGTGATTTTTGATTCTGGTGTGGTGACAGATGTTGGAATTGACGGTGAAGATGAGGGTGAAGCGACGACAATGAAGGTGTTTTCTATTATGGATGCTATGGTGGGATGTTCTCAAATGGGGTTCTCATTGGTGATGTGGTGACTTCAGGGGGGGATTCTCAAGGTATCTTGGAGATCGATATTTCTTGAACCAAGGTGATGGGAGTGTGGGCCTTTTCCATTTAGAAATTCTAATTTGGGATGTTGGTTTTGTTGTATCAGGATTTTGATTTTTGAAATATGGGTGGTGGTTTTTTTGAATCCAGATGAATGTGAGGTTACAACTTAACCATAAATTGGATTTTTTAAAATAAAAAAATGTATTTAGAGATTTAATCTTTAAACCTTAACCCCCCATGATTTTTTAACTATTCTAAATATTATAGAGAGTATGATATTAAATACGATGACCCCCCCCCCCCCCCCCGCCATTAGGATAATATCTTCCACTAAGAATCATATTCTCCCCCTAAATATAAAATTTTACTCCTTTTTATTATATACCACCATTAAAAAATTATTTTCCACATTTAATAATTTCTCTCCCATATATTGATTTCTCCCTCTTTGTGATTTTCAAAAAGAATAAGGAAGTATATGAATTTCCTAAAATGTAAGAAAAGAAAACATGTGAAATAGTATAATGAACTAATTAATCATCCCCAAAGTAAATATGAAAGAACATTCAGCCAACCGGATTCAGAAAAAATTTATAAAATTTTTAATTGGATGAAAAATTAATTCATTCATAAACAAAAAATCAAAAGTTTTCACACAAAAAATACAATCAATAATTCAAAAGAGAAATTATTTTTTCTTCATCAATGTTTTGAAAAAAGCTTAGTTCTTCTTGAACTTCCTCTAATCTTTCTCCATATTATCAACTATTTCTTCTTGAATTTGAAATTTCTTTGTCAACTTGTTACTCCTTCATAAAGAAAAGTTCATCTTCAGCAGATCAAAGTCTAGTAATCTCTTTTTCCATTTCATGGATTTTATTTTTCAGAGCATTAACTTCCTTGGTTCATTCATTTAAAACATCTCTAAAATAATCCACAAACATAACTCTATCATCCATGTCTTCGGATAACTAATTAAAAGAACTTGAAAATTCTACCATAAGCTTCTCAAAATCATCAAATTGTTCATGATGCATCTGAATATCTACATCAACCTAATTAGACCACTTAACCATCTTGTTTAATGATCTCTTATGAGTGTGTGAACTTTCTTGTAAATTCTTTAATTCTTCTTCAATATGAATCATTGATTCCATTAGAATCTTTATTGTCTCTGATTTCTAATTGATACTCTCTTGAATTTTCTATCTTTGAGATTCAATCTTAGGAAATATGTAATGGTTCCTTCTAACCTTCTCAGAACATGAAAAATATAGTCAAATACATTATAAGCAATTATTCCAGCAGAGTCTGATTATTCAAGGTCGGGCTAGAGAGGTTTTGTTCATCTCGTACCAGCTTCCATTTATTTTCCATTATTCTTATATTTGTTTGGAACTTACTTCTCTCCTTTTTTAGAAAAAATTATTTCATCAGATATTTCCATGATATCTATATTTTCATTGGTCTTGGCTTTATCATCAACTTTACTCCTATAAATTTGATCAACTTATTATTTCATAGATGATGACTCAATTGCTTCTTCTGGTGAGGATGTTTCTTCTTCAGAACTACCAAATTTAGCATCCCTATTGGTATTATAAGGTAAGTATGATAAGGATGATGATGATTATTCTAATTAATTCTTATCTAAATTAGTTTTTTCATCCCCACCCTCTTATTCATCTTTACCCTATTCCTCCTCTTATTCTCCCACATCTTCTTCAATATCTTCTTCAACCTCTTTGTATTATCCTTATTATTATTCTTAATTTTATTTTTTTATTCTATTTCTTCTTTTTCTTACTTTTATTTTCTAGATACTTCTTCATATACTTTCTTTTAAGGCTCTTCTTGAAGATGCCTCACAATTATAAGGACTCCCTTACTGGCTAGCTCTGATTCCAATTGATTATTAGGAATGATTAGGACTGATTAATCATCAAAGACTTTTTATTTTCCTTTTTATATGATATAAAGACCACCAATATCGATTAACATGGTTTCTTGAAAAGTTAATCTAGATTTAAAATTAATATGATCGATATGGGATTTCAGAAGGACTATCTTCCCAGAGGCTCTTCTAACTCATTTCATAAAATTATCACAAAGAACAGCTTCTCAAAACCTTTTCTTATGTTTCTTATTCTTATATTATTTCTCTAAGACCTCAGTAGATCAAATTATTGATACATTAGCTTCATAAAAATTGAGTAAAAATTCTGAATCAATTGGATTCTTCTCAAATTTATCTTTCATCCATATTTTTCAAAAACTACTTTTTATATGTTCTTTTATTCCTTCTGTTTCTTCGTAGGAGAATATTTTACCTTCCTCTTCTTATTTTAATCACCATTATTAGATTTTATTTATATATCTACCTCTAAAATGGAACCATAAAATTTCTCAACAAATTTATTTAACTTTTCATCAAAGAAAAACCTCATTCTATTCATTGTATCATCATCGATGAAGGAAATTTTCTCCCTTATAGGATATGATTTATTTACAACTTTAAAAATTCCTATACATTTTATAGACATTTTACTTATAGAAGTGGGGAACATGATAATAATGGATTTGATATAGAAATTCATGATGTTAACCACAGTGAGAAGGATAAATGTCATATATTTAATCTCCCTCATATTTACAATAAATTCTAATACAGAAACACATGATACTTTTAAAGTTTCATGATATCCTTTTCTCAGAATGAAAAATCCTTGCATCCACAAAGAAACTACTCTATTATCTGTAGTTAAATGAAAAACCTTTCAAAAATTATTATAATCATAAAATAATGAATCTTCAGCTTTATTCTTGTTAAAAGAACCAACATAATTCATAATCTTGTGGGTCGGATAGTAAGCTTCACCTTCTAATGGAATTCCAAAAAAAATAAAAATATTCTTATAAGATAATTTATATTTTTTCCATATATTATAAAAGAAGATTTCTCTTTACCAGGTTCAATAAAAAACTACAAGGATGCATAAAACTCATGAACTAGATCTTGAAAGAACAATTCAAATTCCTTATCAGTTTTTTATACACAGATAAACTCCCATCCTTGAAATAAAATTATCTTTTTTTAGAGTAGAGTCATTATTTTCATGAAAATATTTTCTATAAATATTTCCCTGAACACATACCACTTTGTGAAATCCTCCTTTGTCACCATTGGTTTGAAACTAGAACTGAGAATCAGAAGAAAATGAAACGTATCAGACTGAGGTCATTGAGAGGTGTAGAAACTCATGAGCAGAAGAACCAAATAACTGATGGGGGATAAGGAAGGGTACCTCTATATATAGTCATAAAAGGTGATAGTTTGACTATTATAACAAAACCAACGGTTGATATTGATCCAATTAAAGATTTAAAAAATTAAACACTCAATTTTTTTAACATTTTATCGGATTCAGAATAAGTATGATAAGGAAATGTTTTTAAGAAAACTTGAAAAAAAACAAAATTTAATAAAAATATAACAAAAAAATTAAATAATTAATCATAATGAGATAGTGAGAAGACAATAAATAATAGAAGAGCACCATTCTAAGTGGAAATACCCATCAGTACGGTTAAACTTTTCTTATTGGTTTTTGTAAAATAACAGATTCTGATAGTTCTAAAAGAAATGAATACAATATTTTCCATAAAAAAACTAATAATGATCGTTTTTAATAGAAAAATAATTATGATAGTTTTAGAAATAAAACATAATGTGTTATTTTTAAAATAAAAACCTTTTAAGAAAATATTTTGAATCTAAAATGTTTTGAAGAAATTTTGAGTCGAGAAATTTTTTGAGAATTTCTATGTTTGAGAGTCATTTTGATAATTCAGACAATAAAAGTTTTATAAAAAAAAATTTGAGCCCGGAAAAATCATTATGATGAATTTTTCTGAAAAACTAAAAAATTTAAAAAACTAAAATGTTTTTAAAAAAATTTGAAACATATTTAATCCTCCTATGAAAATGATTAATTTAATGTTAGGAATTGGGTAAAAAAGAAGTAGATATGAATGATCACTTAAAAAATATCATAAGGAAGGGGTTTTTAAAAAATATCAGCAAGTTGTTCTTCAGTTCTGATGAATTATAAAATGGTATCTCCTTTAAGTGTGTGATCTCAAAGGAAATTGTGTCATATATCTATGGTCTTATCACATGAGTGATGTTTTAAGTTTTTACTTAAGTAAATAGAACATGTATTATCACAATGTAATTGAGTTTTGGTAAAAGACATGTCATAGTCAGTGAGTGTGTGTTTCATCCACAACACGTGAGCACAATAAATTCCAGCTTCAACATATTCATCTTCAGCAGTGGAAAGTGATATTGAGTTTTGTTTCTTAAAAGACAAAGAAACTAATGAATTTTATAATAAATTAAATGTTTTAGATGTCGTATTCCTATCCATTTTTCATCCACTAAAGTTTGTATCCAAAAAAAATTAATTCAAAATAATTTCCAGAAGAATAGAAAATTCTTAAATCCATAGTTCCCTTTAGATAATTAAAGAACCATTTAACAACTTTTAAATGATATTTTTTTGTATTTTCTTGATATCATATACCTAATAATATTGAAATTTTAAAATCTAGATGAATATTAGTTAATTAATTTAAAATTATTATCATAACTCTAAAAATATTTTAATAAACTTGTTGTCCATACTCATCAAGATCATTGGTATTGGAGGTGCCAATGAGAGTACTAATACTTTTATTATTTTTGTATAAAATTTTATTAGTAATATCTTTTACATACATATGTTTAGATATTAAAGTTTCTTCTGGTTTTTGTTAAATTTCAAATCTAAGAAAATATGTTAACTCACCCTTCATAATCATTTCAAACTCAAATTTCATTAGATCCGAAAAGGAATCTATTAAAGATTCTTTATTTGATCTGAATATATTTTCATAAACATAAATTTCTATAATCATAATATTTTTATTAACTTATTTTATAAAAAGTGTTATATCTATGGCCCCCTTACCAAAAAATGATGAATTGGGTTTTCACGGTTACCACGGTATATAATTATTCGAAATATTCTATTTGATATGTGGTATAGCTCAAACGATGATTTTGCATCCCTCTATTGTGACTTAAAAGGCCCCGTATGACTTGGTCTAATCTTGCGGACTGGTCTACATGGATTCTAAAAACTATGTGGCCTAGCTGTTTCCTCCAAAACCTAGGGCTCCAGGATAAAAAACCCTTTATCACCTTCATCTCCTCCATATCCTCATTAGGAATCTCCAAAAAGATAAAACTAATTAAAAAAACTGAAATTAAATAGTTTGGACCTCAAAGAAAAGACATGATCTTACACATTATCTGCAGAAGTGGCTGAATATTTAATTTAGATTATGTACATGTAGTAGTGAATAGATAATAATATGAGGTAATTCAATGTATATTATAAAATATATATCATGATTAAGGAACTATCTTTTTTTAAAAAAATTAGGGATTTTACTCCTCTATTGAGTTTCTAAATCCCCTCATTGTGGTCTCCTATGACTTACAAGACCTCATCTACATTAGGACCACTATGAAATGATTGTGACATGCCAATAAAAGGTTCATCCTCACTTTAATTGGCATCTCACCCTTCATGGCTTTGGTCGGTAGTAGAACAATTAAAAACTTTTGGTTTATAGGATATGGAACATAAAATACTTGTATTTCCTATAACTTCATTATAAATAGTTTGTCTTTGTACCCTTCCTTGCTAAATCCACTTTTAACCATCTCAATTCATCTATTTTAACTTCACACCTATTATCAACCAACTTATATTCAAAAATCAACACTTGGAAAGTTTTATCATACAACTCCCATATTTTTTTATGATACTAAAGTATTATATATTCAAATAAATTGGATTTTTTCCTTGGTTATAGATACATTCATCAGAAAACCACAACTGTAACTCCACTATTTTTCATGGTACTATGTTTATCATGTTCATTTGTATATAATTTATATCCATTAATTACATAACCATTATAAGATAATACATTCACATTCAGTTCTCTGGCTGGCCATCAAAGTCATTCTAAAATTGAATTTGGATTTTCAGTTGACTCCTTAAAAATATGGTCTCAAAACCATCATATAAACTGTTGATTATGTTTATTTTCTATACATATTTTAGATTTTTATTGATTCAAATACTTTAGAATTACTTTTTGGGTTTCAAAATATGGTGAAACCTATAAAATATTATTCAAAATAAAAATTTGAGCCTAATCACGCTCTATAATAGTAATTGTGACAACATTTATTCCATAAATTACTTTACCCACAAGTTTCATAGTGTGATAAGATTTAGGTAGACTAATGATTTCAAAATTAGATAGCTATTCGATATAGAATTCAATGTCTTTGTTAATAACATATATCTATACAGACAAATATTTGTTCTAACATCAATTTTATACATACCCTTTCAAAATATTCATATACCATTCAATGGGGTACATCTTTCAATAATGTACACAACCAAAATTTTGAATCTCTCTTACCAAGTGAACCATTAAGTAAAACATTTTATTAAAGAATATTAGGGGAATAAAATCTCCAATTCACATAATATGACAACAATTTCATCTTCCATAGTTATAAATTTCGTTTGGTTTATAACTTTTCTATATATAGATTTGAAAAAGAAAAAAATCTTGGTAAATGTTTGATCGATATTATTATGAAAATGATATGTAAATATATAAGCATTATAACATTCATAAAAATATGAGACTCATGTGATTTAATACCTTTTAACTTTAAGTTATTCATTGAGAAAATACTCTTGATATTGGATTAATACCCCTCTAGAACATTTACAGTAGTTAAGTAGTTGAAAAACTGATATATCTCTTTCCTAGAAAGAGTGTAAGCAACTAGAGGAAGAAAAATATATTTTTCACTCTTTACTAGGCACCAAATCTTTCCATATTCTCATCGTTGAGTAAATAAGGTTATCTTATGACATCTCTATTCCATATGTTTTTATATTTTAAAAATCACAAACACTTTTTCTTAAGTTCTGTTTTTATTAAGATATGGAATTTTCATTCCGTTATACTTACAAATGTATCATTACGATTTTTCATACTATTATACTTACATATGTATCATTATGATTTGTTATTTTGTTATACATGCAGATGTATCATTGCGATTCTCTATTCTGTTAGATTTAAAAAAATTTCATACATTTTTTGTGATACCAAATCCAGTGAATAAGTGATATCGTCTTCATGATATTGAATCCGGTGCAAAAGTGATTTTGTTTTGTGATTCTGAGTCTGGTACAAAAGTCATTCCAATTTTATGATTCTGATTCCGGAACAAATGAGATACCAGTTTCACAATCCGATTTACTATTCCTTATAAATCCATTTTCTTGATAATTTTATTCTTAAGAATCTGTTTTCTTGATAATGTTAGAGTTGTTCAAATGTATCATTTAAATACTATCGGATTCTAATATTTCTTATACTTAACACTAATCTTTAACTTAACATCATTTTTGTTACATGAATCGATGTCATAGAATTTGTTACAAACTAACCATTGTATGTTTGACACATGTCCAGGTCCCATCAAAATTTAAAGAAAATATGACCATTGGAGTGGAGCCGACTGTTGGGAAGCTTTGCCTATAAATACAAGTCCATTTGAACCAGAAAATAACTTCGACTACATTGTATAAAGTGGATGAACTTGATGCATTATGTGAAGTGATTTCTAAATATATAGTATCTTACAACTCTCAGTGCTTCATGTGGATTTCATGAACAACTTGTTTGGGAGTGAACAACTTGTTCTGATATGCTTTGTGCAGACTCTAATCGTGCTGATCGTGCCCTTCCGGGTTTGGAAGATAGAGGTTCTTGATTTCCTTCTAAATCGAGGGCTTGCAGAGATAGAAAGACAGATACCAATCTTCAGATTGAGGGCATACCTAGGTTCGGGTAAGATAGATTTTCTTGAAAGTATAAATCAAGGAACCTTTATCCATGCTTTTTGGATACCCTTCTCTTTGGGTTAAAAAATCTTGTTGTTACTTGTTTTATATTTCAAGTTGTTTTATTTCTCCTGTAATCTTAACTTTGTTAAAGATAAAAAGTATAACTTTTTTATACATTCTAATTATGTTACTATGATTGTATTACTTATTATATACGCTTTAAGGTAGAATCTTTCTTCTAAGTAAATAGGAAAGATTTCTTTAAAAGGTTTTGTGAATGTTTGTTTAACCTTGTTAAACATTCCTTTAAAGGTTTCAAAAGAATTTTTTAAGTAAACAATTCACCCCCCCCCTCTTATATATTGATCATCTATATTATAATTTCGATCCTACAATTTTTATCAAAGGTAGGTTTCTAAAATACTTATATTCACATATAAGTTTTCTAGATCATGTTTTTTTTCTTAACTTCTTCAATTTTTTTGAACTTTTACTTCTAATAAGTTCTATGGAACGAAATTGTTTTTATTATGGCAGGAATTCATGTTGGATCTCTAGATAATATCAATCCTACTAGACCACCAATATTCAATGGAAATGACTATGAGTATTGGAGAAACATAATGAAGACATTTTTTATAAACACAGGTGTAGACAACTACATTATATTAACTGGAGATTATAAGATTCTTGATAAGGAACTTAGAACCTTTACAAATCCAGAAAAGGTGGAATACCAGGTGAACTTTAAGGTACATAATACTTTTCTTTGTTCCATGAGTAGAAATACATATATCCAAATTTCATCTTGTGAAGCTGCAAGTAGTATTTGGAAGAAGCTTGAAGTTACTCACTTTGGAACTTCCAAAGTTATCAAATCTAGAAAAGCTATGCTCAGAGCTGAGTATCATGGTTTCTGTTTTCCTTATGGAGAACCTGTATGTAAGGTACAAAAAATATTCATGACTATTTTCAATAGCATATAATCAATGGGTGAGAAAGTTTTATATGATTAAGCTCTTTTTTACAAGATTATAGACATCATTCCTGATGAATGGGAATCCCAGAGAACTACTATAGATGAAAATAGAAAAGTAACACAAATTTCTCTTGATGAACTGTTTGGAACCCTTTATCCACATGAAACAAGAATGAAGATATATGATGAACATATTCATAGGAAGAATGTAAATGGATGTGTTTCTTTTACAACTACTTAAAATCATACGAAATCCAAAACACCAGAGAGAGTTACAAGATCTAAGTCTAAGAAGGTTGTTCAATCTGAATCTAGTGAAAGTGAAACTTCAGAAAATGAGTTATCCAATCCTGCTCGAAGGATGAACATGATTTTTGGGTAGAAGAAATTTCAATATAGATACAAGAAGAAAGATGTAAAGGATAATAAATATGGAGAAGTGACATGCTATGAATGTAGAATAACTGGTCATATCAGACCTGATTGTCCCTTACATAATGAAAGAGACAAGAAGGACAGGAATTCTGAGAGAAACAAGAAGAAGTTCTACAGATCAAAGCATAGAAAAGTCTTCAAAGCCAATAACTCTTGAATTTCTAGTGGTAGTGATTATTCTTAAGATTCTTCAGATTATGAATCTTCTGAGAAAAAGAATATTGGTTTAATAGCCTAAGCTCCATTTCAAAATCAATGTCTTATAACTAAGGTACGAACTGTTGAATCCTTAACCAATATGTCTTTGAGTAAAAATTTTCCTAATAAAGATATTTCTTCAAATAAAGAATCTTATTCATCAGATAATGATATTGATTTACCTTCTTATGAGGAAGTTTCTATATTTTCTAAGTTTCTAGAGATAATAAATTGAAAAGTTTCTAAGAAAATTGAAAAGGAATTTTCTAGAGAATTCATTTTAACAAAAGAAATTTCAGATCTTTCCAAAGATCTTGAAAAGAAAAATTATGTTTTAGAAAGTATTTCTAAGAAACTTGAGGAAGCTAATTATTAGAAGGATAAGATTTATAAAGATCTTAAAAATCTGTTTTTTGAAGAAAAAAAATGTTTTGCAGGATAAGCTTAACTCTAATTCTATTATTCTAGAGGATAGGAATTTAGTCCTAAGACTAAAGTCTGAAATTTTTTTCTTTGAAGAAACTTCTTGCAAACTTTACTTCTGGTAAGGAAATTTTTGAAGAGATGTATTCTCATATCTGACCTCATGGTAATATCAAGGATTAGGTTATTCTCATGAAAAAAATATTTTTACAAACAATTATTTTGTTCCCCCAAGAGATCTTTTTTGTACTAAATGTCAAAATGGTGGGAATTGGAAGAGGAACTGTTCTTTAAATAATTTTAAATCTCTTGGATTCATAAAGCTTACTTTTCTAAAAAAATCTGGATACTCAAAATTTTATTATATAAAAATTCTAGATCCAAGAAAGTTTGGATTCTGAAAACCTAACTCTTCTTTTTCATGTCAATGAAGGAAGTATCAACAACATATGGTACATGTATAGTGGATGTTCCTGACACATGACTAGAAACAAAGACTGTTTAAAAATGTTTTTAAAGGATAAGGGTTGAAAAGTGACTTTTGGATATAATTCTAAAGGAGATATTATTCTTCAATTCATCGGAATGAAAGAACAACTTGATGATATTTTTACAAATCCATTATCTTTAGATAGATTTGAATACATTAAATAAAAGCTAGGAATGATTTCTATAAGGTAGTAATTCATATCTACTTCTTGTATAAATCATATCTTAACATTAAACTACTCCTTGTTTCAGGGGGAGTACATATGCTTCCTTGTTTTTATTCTTTTCTTAATAAATGGTTTTTAAAATTTTATCTTTATCTAAGTTTTTAAGAAATTTCGGTATTGGAAATATCTGTATTAGAAATATCAGTGTTGGAAATATGGGTATTGGAAATATTGGTATTGGAAATATCAGTATTGGAAATATCCGTATTGGAAATATCGGTATTGTAAATATCAGTATTGGAAATATCGGTATTGGAAATATCGATATTAGAAATATCAGTATTGGAAATATCGGTATTGGAAATATCGATATTGATATCCCAGAATCTAAAACTTCCAAGAAAATTATTATAATACCGATAAACTCCTCAGAGTATTCCAAAAGGTAAATTCCCTTGCCCTTTATTTTCTTATCTTATGTTTCAATTGTTGGTATTTCAAAATTTTCAATTCCGGTTTACATTACTACAAAAGATCAGAATTCATATTTCCTATATCCATCCTCAACACTCAGATCAGATCAGGTTACGTTCAGCCTTTTTATTATCTTATGGAAGCTGAAAATCCATAGCCCCGTCTATATAAGGGATGCCTCATTTATAAGAATCGCACCATCCTTACTGATCTACGTGTCGAAGCTCTGTTGCCATAAAAGTTTTCATTCAGATTCCTTTATCTCTATATCCCTTAATGACTCCTGAATCCTCAGCAGATCAGATGCCGACTATCAAGGAAATAAAGGACTAGTCAATCTTTAGGGAAAGGTTGCTTTTCCCTAACTTATTTGAAAAATAAAACTCTCTTATTTCTAAGGTAATAAGAACAAATGGATGGGAATGTGTTTCTGTGGCTAAAGAGAAAAGTCAGGATCCAGTTTATCCTAAAACAGTCATTCAGTTCTATGAATCTGTTATGTTCTTCTAAAGGGAAGGTAAGTATCTGCTTAAGTTCAGTGTTATGATAAGACATATACAGTCCCCTATAAGAAGGAAGAAAACATTCTTAAAATTCTGTATGAAGGGGAAGCTAATATATGCTCTCAAAAACTCTCTAAGAAAGAATTTTATTTTGAGAAATTCAAAGCTCTGGATTATCTTGGTCTCATGTATATTAAGAATCCGAAGATTACAAATCTCTCAACAAACCACAAGATGGTAGCTCTCTAGATGCAAGGATTTCTTATACCAATAAAAGGAGATAAGGACTCTCTAAAGATATGTGATATCTTTTTGTTAGGCTTTCTCCTCAACTTAAGGAAGATCAACTTTGTGAAGTAAATATTTCTCACCATCTAGGAAATAAAATGTGGATCCATCAGATCTCAGATACTTTTCTATCTAACAACTATCTCCAAGATAATTTTCATGTTCCTTCAAGAGTTTAATGCTCCATACCGATCAGTCTCAAAGCCTTTCAAGATTTTTTTACTCAGTGGTGAAACTCTAACAAGGATGAAGGTAGAGTTCTTAATGGAATCGAAGATTTTTTAAGAAATAGTTATCTAGAACAAGGGAGATGTTCTAGAATCTTCAAAATCAGTACCAAATAAAAGTAAACAGGAAGAACCCAACATGCCTATACCAGTTCTTGATGTCCCCATATCAGCACCTCCTACTACAAAGAAACCAAAAGCCTATTCTGATGAAATGGTGGCAATGTAGATAGAAATTGTAGCTACCAGAAAGGAAAGAGATCCTTCCTTTGGCTTAAATCCTACAGAGGCTAAGGCCCTGAAAATAAATCAAGATGAAAATCTAGAGAAATAAAATAAGGAGAAGAAGTAAAAAAATAAATCCTTGTAAGTGAAAGTTTGTCAGTCTCTTCTAAAAGTTGTAGAAAAGAAGTCTCAACAAGTATAGGAATCTGAAGTTTCTCATAAGAAACCAATTTCCACTCTGGAAATCTAGAAATCCAATAAAGTTCTATCTTTATCAGAACCTATTCAAGAAATAGAGGAGCAGATAGTTTAAGAAGACTATGATGATGTTGTAAGGGAAGTAGAAGACTACATTGGATCTCTTTTGAGTTCAATATCTAAATCTGTTACAGAAGAACAAGTTGAAGAACAAGTTGAAGAAGAATTTGAGGAAGAGGTATAAATTGAGGAAGAAGTAGAAGTTGAAGAACAAGAACAAGTAGAAACTGAAGTGTAAGAAGAAGGGAAAGAAGAGTTTGATCATCATAGTGGTGAAGAAGAAGAGTTTCAAGATAAAGAAGATGAACAGGGAGATCTAAATTTTATCCAAGTTTCAGATGAACAATCTCCAGTTCGAAATCTCGTCAAAGGAAAAATTGTTTTGGTTGCCTCATCTAAAAAGGAAACACCTTAGAAATCCCCTAAGAGAATAGAAAAAATATTTTCCTTAACTCCAACAGAAGCTCAGAAAGGAAAAGTTGTTTCAGGTTCTGAATCCTCTTCATCTATTGAACATGATTTTTTCAAGATATATTTAAAAAATTTGGTCTGAACCATTATGGTTCTTGCAAACATAGATGCCCAGAGTCAAATGATTCATAAAACCCTGAATCAAAATAAGTAATCAACCAATATGCTTATGGACATGGTGGCCAAGAAAAAAAGCAGACTTTAGAAATATTTTGATTGATTACAAAGCTCAGAAGGTGACTTGTAAGAAAATCTTTAACCATACCAAAACTATCAATTAAGAGATAAGACAGTTTGATGACTTTATGGATTCAAAACATGGTTCTTTCAATACTTTTGAAACCAATTTCAACAAGTTCAAGGCATCAATCTCTGAGAAAGCTAGTCAACTAAATTTTGTTGCTCGATCTGTTAGCAGTGAGAAGGAATTAAGAGCTAGATTTGAGAGGAAGGTGGCCGCTCACGAAGAAAGGATCTTTTCATTAGAAAAAAAACAATCATGATCATGAGATCTTGTTAAAGAAGCTCGAATAAGATCCTAAGTAAGTGAAGAAACTCAAAGCCTTGATAAAGAATATGTTTTCTAAGAAAAAGAAGGATGGATGATTTTTTCCTTATATTTTGATATTTTGTTGTAATCTAAACCTTATTTCCAAAATTTCTTTAAGAAGCTACTTTCATATATTTCTTTTTTTCTCGAATGTATGATTTATTAACCTTATAGGTACATCTTTTACTTCTCCATTCCTTTCTCTATTTTTGAAAATCATAAAGGAGGATAATTTATTCAAAAGAAGAATTTAATGAAGATATCAAAAGAGGAGAATCTATTAATGGAAAGTTTGGTAAGAAAGTATAATTTCCAATTAAGGGGGAGTTTTCTATTAAGAATAGATGTTAATATAAGGGGGAGATTTATTCTTAAGAAAGAAAACCAGATACTAAAGATCAAGAATACGATCCTTAGGAAAGAAATCCTAAGGGGGAGATAGTCGTATTCATCAAAAATATCATTCAAAGGGGGAGATAATTTTTTCATAATTGTTTATATAAAAGTTAGTATTTTATTCATTAGCAAAGTTATTTGTGATTTCCAAAAAGTGGGAGATTGTTAAATCAATAAGGTTATCTTATGACTTCTCCATTCTTTATTGTTTTATGTTTTGAAAATCACAAACACTTTTTCTTAGGTTCTGTTTTTTTAAGATCCGGAATTTTCATTCTGCTATACTTATAGATGTATCATTATAATTTTTCATACTGTTACACTTATAGATGTATCATTACGATTTTTCATTCTGTTATTCTTACAAATGTACCATTACAACTTTCCATTATGTTAGATTTATAGATTTTTTATACAGTCTTTATGATGCCAATTCTAGTGTATATGTGATACTATCTTTATGATACCGATTCCGGTGTATATATGATACTGTCTTTACGATACCGAATCCTGTGAAAATGTGATTATTTTTTATGATATTTAATCTATTGTATAAGTAATATCGTCTTCATGATACTGAATCTGGTGAAAAAGTGATTTTGTTTTGTGATTCCAAATCCGGTACAAAATTCACTCCAATTTTATGATTCTGACTCATGAGCAAATGAGATACCAGTTTCACAATCCAATTTACTCTTTCATGTGAATCTGTTTTCTTGATAATTTTATTCTTAAGAATCCGATTTCTTGATAATGTTAGAGTTTTTCAAATGTATTATTCCAATACAATCAGATTCTAAGATTTCTTATACTTAACACTAATCTTTAAGTTAACATCATTTCTGTTACATGAAACGATTTCATACAATCTGTTACAAACTAACTGTTGTATGTTTGACACATGTCTAGGTCCCTCTAAACTTTAAGAAAAATTTGACCATTGGATTGGAGCTAACTGTTGGAAAACATTGCTTATAAATAAAGGTCCATTTGAATGAGAAAAGAAATTCGACTACATTGTAGAAAGTGGATGAACTTGATGCATGTTGTGAAGTGATTTCTAGAAAGATGATCTTATAACTCTCAGTGCTTTGTGAAGATGTTGTGAACAAATTGTTCGGGTGTGAAAAACTTGTCCAGACTAGATTTGTGCAAACTCCGATCATGCTGATCGTGTGATTCTGGGTTTGGAAGACAGAGGTTCTGATTTCCTTCTAAATCGAGGGCTTGCGGGGATAGCAAGACAGATACAAATCTTCGGATTCAGTTCCTATCTAGGATTGTGTAAGACAGACTTTCTTGAAAGTATAAATCCAGGAACCTTTATCCAAGGTTGTTGGATACCCTTCTCTTTGGGATAAAAGAATCTTGTTATTACTTGTTTTCTATTTCAAGTTGTTTTATTTCAGCTATAATCTTAACTTTGTTAAAGATAGAAAGTATAACTTTATTATACTTCCTAATTCCATTACACTGATTATATTACTGATTCTATACACTTTAAGGTAGAATCTTTCTTTTAAGAAAATAGAAAAGTTTCCTTTAAGTGTTTTTGTGAATATTTGTTTAACCTTGTTAAACTTAACATTAAGGATTCCAAAGGAATTTTTAAAGTATAAAATTCACCCCCCTCTTGTATATTGAGCATCTACATCATCATTTAGACCTTACACCTATGTCAATAATGTCTAACCTCTCCTTAATTCCATCCTTTTTTTTGTTCATTTAGTAACATTGCATTGACATTATCACATACATTTGTTTCCACATTTATATCATCTATAAAATGTATTTTCACACCCAGACTTGACTGATTTATTATTTTTAATTAATTTAATTATTATTTTGGGTTTCAATCAATTTTTTCCACTCTTGCATGGTCATCCCACATAGCTAGGAGTAACTACGCGGTGCCCGCATGGACGTCCGGGTGTTTTGAAGTTATGGCGTGTGACTCGCATATATTTTATAGAACCGCGGGGCAAGCACGTGACTTGACTCAGCAAGTGGGTAGTACCAGGTAGTATGGTTCAATCGCAGTTTTCTCAATCATGCATCAGACTGTAGGTGAGCAATGCAACGAACCTCATTTTCGAAATAAATAAATGAATTAATTTAATTGGTAAATGAAAAAAATAAATAAAATAAATAAAGTAGGTTAAATTAAATTAAACGTAATTTTATAAAAAAATTAATAATAACAATAACAATAATAAGATTTTTAATTATAATATTTTTGTTTTTATTATTATTTTTATTATAACATAAAATAAAAAACAAAATTAACTAACCCTAATCATGCACCCACTTTCTCATACCTTGCACGAGTCACCCCCTCTTACCCTTTCCCCGTTCACAAACCAGCCCCCCTACTGCTTCCCGGCCAGCCACCTACTCGCACCCTATCCTATGCACTTCCCTTCGTCGGCGCCCCCTCAGTGCACCCTAACTGGCCTCCCACTCGCACCCCAGCCTCCACACCGCCGCTCCGACCTCCGGGCACCCGGAGACCACCGCTCTGGCTGCCTCCGGCCACTCCAACCCCATCAGGCCACTATCCCGCCATAGCCTCTCCCTCGCACAGCAACACTGGCCTCTTCACCCATCTGCATCCAAGGACGCCTTGACCTCATTGTCTCCGGCCGCCCATGCTCCATCCATGACACCGTCTCCGGTGAACTCGACCTTTGGACAACCTCCCTTTCTAGCGCATTCCCTTTCTCGTGGACCTCAACATTGGTTTATTTGAATTTCTATCCTCTTTGAGTGTGTTTATTAATGTTAGACAAACCCTAACATCTCGGGTGTTCTTTTCGCGTGTTCTTGCCACTGTTTTAGGTGTGCGGTTCATCTGTAGGAAGTTGTTTTACCTTGTGTCGATGTTCAGTCACGATTACGTGTCTTTAAGGGAGGTGAATCCAACTTTTCCCTTCCATATTAATTTTGTGGAACTTTAATGTTTTCAATTTATATTAAACTATTATTATCACCTCTATAGAATCCTTGCTTTTCTCATTACACTATTTTGGATTTGTTTATTTTTCTAAAAATGTGTTTTTATGGATATTGGTGTGAAATTCCTCATTTTATTACACTTCAGGGGTTTGATTTAACTTCGATAGTTATAAAAAGGCGATAATTGGTTCTTATAGAAAGTATAGCTTTATAAATGTTGTGATCATAAATATTTGGTTTGTGAACTTCTTATGGCGTGTTTGACTGAGTCCTCTTATGGCCTTGTGTTTATATGAAAATGTTTTAAAAAGAGTTTTATGGTGGTGACCAGGTTGTTTTATGTTTTCTAAATGAGTTGGGTGGTGGAGCATGGTTTATTGATAAATTGTGAGTTTTGTGGAATTGTTTTGGAAAACATGGTTTATAATGGGTCATTTCATGTTTGGTCATTTGGTTTGAAACATGTTTTGGTGTGTGTTAGAAATGGATGTTATACATGAACCTTGATTTCTCAAATGTTTTCTCTTCTCTATCCCTTTATCTCCCATATAAATTAGATCTTTAATTTCTAAATAGTGTGTTGGTATTAAATGTTTCTTTAAAATTATTTTTGAATTTGTTCTTTAAAATTTGAACCATGGGGTATTTTGGGACACCGTTGGTTTCAAAAGATTTAAAGGCCCGTTTGACAGGGTATACTTGGAAATGGTTCAAGAAATTATGTGGAAATGTTTTGGTAAATGTGTTTGGGTTTGTAAACATGAAAGCCCATGTGGCATTGTACTACTAAAGGTAATGTTTGGTGGTGATTTTTGAAAAGAATGTGATTTGGAAAATGTGAATGCCTGGTTGGAAACATAAGGTATTTTAAAATATGGTTTGAATTCTTATGTGACGTGACAGCCGAGTTGGCACTTTTTTAATGTTTAATGATTGAATGTGTATTTGGGGGCACTCCTGTCTGGGGTAACCCTTTATGGGTGAATGCACAGGAAGTGTACGCATTTGGGTAAGGCAAGTGTGGTGAGATGACTCATGCATGTGAGTCCATTCCTACACACACGGTATTATTATAACCACTATGGGTTCCAAGGTGTCTTTTAGATGATCGAGTGACGGTTGCTGATCAACCCCGATTAGAAGGTTTGGTACCCCCTATATTGGATGTTAGGCCAGGTGGGCTTTGCCAATAGATTGGTTAGTTATAGGATGACCATTTGGTTATAGACTTAGGGGATTCACCATACGTCGTCAGGTGGTTCCGAACTGAGTACGTCCAGGGGTCTTATAGGGATTTTTAGGATCACCAATGGTTGCTAGATTATTTACATTTCTTGTTTACTTTCATTTTCACAAGTTTATTTTCAGTTCTCACTTTCTACTTGCTCTACTCTATCCCTGATTTGTTATATTCTGATTTGGATTTTATTTATAAAATGAGAAATTATTTTGGAAATGGTATGTAGTGTGTGTTGGGTTTTTAATGGAAAAAACATGTTGCTTATTTTAAAATGTGAAAACCTTACTTTTATATTCATATTTCAAACTTGTTTCATTTGTCTATTTTGGAAAAGGGAATACTTGGATTTTGTGGTTATATTTGGAATCCCTACTAAGCATCTTGGTGCTCACACCTATCATATTCTTTAAGTTATAGGTTCAGTTCTTACTCAGGTTCCTGGTTCAGCTGCTCGGTGTTGGAGCAGACTTGAGTATGAGTTGGGTCGTGACTTATAAGTTTACAAGGAGGTATGTTCAGTTTTATTTTCTTTTTTCTTCTAGTTTTTATTTTTTATCATCGGTTATCAATTTATATTTTGCCTATATGGTCCAAATCGTTCCCACTAATTATATTTTGATGCCCGACACTCATTGCCAGCCCGTGGGGATCGAGAATGTCCATTGGTCCATGTCGTGGAATGGCTTGAGTGACCGGTTTAGGGTCAACTCGGGTTGGTTTGTGACATGCATGACGTTCAAAAAAACCAATATGGTAATTAAAAAAACTAATTTCTTTTTCCAACCGGGTTTTGTAAGGTTTTTTAAAAAACTTTTACCTAAACAAGTGTCTATATCTTTTAAATTCTCAAATAGTTGATCACTTTTTAGTGGATATGGTTATGTAACTTCTTCTGAAAACCCATAAAATGATGTTTCACAAGATAGGTACTCATGTCAATGGGGTAGATATTTTAATTTCTATGAAACACAGTATTTGATGAATGTTTCAACCTAATTTTTGTGTACCTTTTTCACAAATAGGATAGAATTGAGTTCCTTTAATTTTATATCCTGAAAAAATTATATAAGTAGAAAAATAATTCATTATCCTATACAATATGGATCTCAATGTGAAATATTTATTTCTATAAGAATCCTAAAATGTAACATCTAAATCCCACAATAATTTCAAATCTTTTATTAATGGGTCAAAATAAACATCAATATCATTACCCGGTTCTTTTGGTCCTAATATAAGAAGAGTTAACATAATGTATTTTTGTATAATGCATAGCCACAATGGCAAGTTATAATTTACCAACATAATAGGCCATGTACTATGAGTGCTTATTTGAAAACCAAAAGGATTCAATCCATATGTAGATTGCACAATACAAAGATTTCTCCACTCATTTACAAATTCAATTTACCCATGATCAATTCTCTTTCTCTAAGGAGAGTATTCTAGGTGATGAAGTTTCCCATCATTATTTATTGTATCTATATACCACATCAGTTTCCTATAATCTCTTTACTTACATATAGGATCCTAAACCATAAAAAGATTGGAAATTAACATAAAACGTTCATAATATCTGATTCATATTTCCTATAATGATAATCACCACACATTAGGAATTTTTTAAGTGATTTGTGGTCCTTAAAAAATAGTATACATTCATTTGTAAATCCATGTATTATTTCAAAGATCATACCCATTGAAATTTTCATTCATTTAATGCTATAAAGGAATATCATTATCTTTTGGGATCATATCATTCAAGAGAGAAATATGTTCAGTAAAACTGGTATCACTCCATCTATTGCCTGAATTTAAATTATACAGATTCTAAATTGGTTAACAATGTTATATATTTAGTATAACCAATATATAATGAAATCTTTTCACAACTCTTTAACTTCTTAAACAATTTTGGACAATCACAAAGTTCAACATTCATTGTCATTTCTTCAATGTGATCTTCATCATTAGTCACACATATAAAAATATCCTTGATATGGTATTCTTTACTGTCAACATTTATAATCATATCAAATGATCCATAAAATGGATTTTTATCCCCATCACTAGCTACATTCACTTTCTTATCATGTTTAGTCCAACATTTATAACTTTGATCTTTTCCATGACAGATCAAGTGTCATTAAAACTCCTCTGGACTAATTATTCTTGAATAACAACAATGTAAGCATGGAAAATGGTTTTTATAATCTTTATATGAATTATATTTCGAAAACATGATGAAATATTTCACCCCATCCTCATACTCTTTTCTCATGTGATTATCATCCATACATTTTTTATTCATATTCATTCTATTTTATTAAATAATATTAATATTTAAAATTTTAAATAAATACCCCAAAAGTATGATCTTATTTACCATAAAAGGCCCTTCTTAGAGAATCTTTTAAGCTACATGAATCTACTGTTCTAAGATAATAAAAGCCTAATGAAGCATATTGAGCTTGTTTTGTAGTGGTGAAAATAATTGAAGGAATGAAATCTATGATATATATAATGTTACAAATAATATAATTAAGTTTTTATCAACTAAAAAAACATATATATCTCATATGATTAATTTGATGATATCTCATATTCTTAAATAGATAAAAAAAATCTATGAAAATTTTGGAGAAATTGACATAAAAAAGAGGGAGGAGTTAGTGTTGATTTATTTATTAACTTGGTAAATTGAAGGTCATGTGGTGTTTCAATGATAGGATTATTAGGATACAAATTTTTTCTTTTTCATATTATTAAAACATTTATAGGTCATAATCACATGGTCTTGAGAACCCATGGCTTAAAGAAACTCCTGATTTTAAATAAAATGAACCATGAGTCTTGAGGTGGGATTTCTATGTTCCATTCCCATTTCAGAAAGTTCACTTTTTATAAAAGGGGTCTTTCAAAAACCCATGATATGAAATTAAATTAATTAAACACCACATGAAACTTTAAATAAAATTTAGTAACACCCTGAACTCACCCCGGACCAAGCCTTAGAGTCGTACCCTCATTTATGAAGGTATGAGATCATAATAGTGGAAAGATAAAAGATAAGAAGAAGAGAATAAAAATAAAATATAATAATGAGAATAAAAATAAAAATAAAGATAAGAAGAAATTTAATGAGAATAAAAATGAAAAGAACAATGGTGATGGGAGAAATAAAATAAAATAAAATAAATAAAATAGAATTGGGATGAGAGAGATGGAGAGAATAAAATAAAATAAAAGGGTGGAAAAGAAGAATAAAATAAGAAAATAAAATAAATAATAAAATTAAATGTAATAATAATAATAAATATTATTATAAAATAAATCATATGAAGAATTATAATGATGAAGAAGAATAAGAAGAAAAAAATGGATGATGGTGGTGACACTTTAATAAAAACATGCATGCAATTTAATTAATTAACTAAAAATTCAAATTACAATTTAATTAGAAATAAAACAAAAAGAAAAAATAAAAAAAATAAATATTAAAATAAATAGATTCATAATATCACTCTATTCCTTGGTGGGTTCCCTCCTTAGGGCATCAAGAGATGATTTTGGAAGGGGGCAAGGCCCTCCTTTTATAGGTAGGGGTGGAATTTTTGGATCTAGATTTTTTCCTCTAATATTTTTCATGTGGTATACTGCATTAATGATGGAATTTTTAAATTTTATATTCTATAATGTTATTCCAAATTGTATTTTACATTTTTTCTCAAACTTTCATCATCATCCTCTTTGTGTAAAAGAAGTTATACCCCAATTACTCCAGGATTTTATTCTGGATGAAAGATTCATAAATATTCCTTCAACGTTGAGGATTCAATAGTCATATTAATGAATGAATAATTCCATGAAATTTATTGGTGAAATGTAACTATTAGTTCTCTTTAATATTCAGCTGAAATAACCTTAATTTGAGTTTTTTAACCCAAGTTATGCCTCATTGATGAAGTTAGGGTCCACTCTGTACATCGGGAATCTTTTTAACATTGTTTTATTTTTTTAGGACGTTTTATGTTTGAATTATCTCAAGTTCTATAAGTGAAATTTGTATCACATAAATCAAGAAATTATAAAAAAATAATCACACAAATTGAATTGATAATTTAAATTTTATTATCAAAATACCAAAGTGATTAAATCTGTCAAAATTCCAGAATTACAAAATTTTTATATTTTAGCCCATTTTCATTATTTAATTAAAATTGCCCAGTATTTTAGTAAAACATTGAAATAAATGGGGTTTATCATTGAAAATAATGGACAAAATATCAAAAATTTAATAAAATTTTCACTTAATTTTGGTTTTTTAGAAAGATATCGAATAAGTTAAATATATTTGACAAAACAAATTCATAAAATATAGTGGTGTTATAGGGTGAGGTCTCCTAAAACATTATATCAAAGATAATGATATGTATATTATTACCCAAGGTACTCCCCCACATCAAGAACCCATTTATATCCCAAAACAAGTATTGGATAACACCTTCTCACTCAAGGTAGGCCACCTTCCAGAACCTATAGGAAGTCCCTAGCTAAACCTGCTCACTCAATGTTATCCCCACATTTTAACCTTGGATCCAAACCTAATCACTCAAGGATACCTAGAATATCCATGATCCCATGTTATCACATTGAAAACCATAGTAATCTCACTAAATTAATGGTTACAATCATCAGTATCAATATATAACATAGTGAGTATCAAAAAAATTTAAAAAGTAATCATGAACTATCCAAAACTCTCCTAATAAAACATCCCAAACATAATATTTACACAGGTATGAACCATTTTATTTACCCTCACCAACATCTAAATTTTACTCCCATTAACCATGATTATTCACCCAACACTTTTATAAATGATGGATTTGTCACCCAAAACCATATGTAAAACCACTAGGCCACATGAGCCTCAAATATGTCAGAATAGTTCACTCAAGGTTAAAATATAATGAAGATAAAAATCCCACATAACTATACATAAATATGATATGTTCCATCCAAACTAGGAAATATCAACCATATTTACCCTCTAAGGGGTCAGTTACACTAATTCAGATTGACTCGGGTAATTTGGTATTAAGAGAAGATCATTATCAAGTCATCTCACACACCAACAAGCACCAATATCTAAATAACCACATATTATCATCATAACATGGAAATGGATTCCTTTATATTCATGTGTCATCATATAAAAACAATAGGATACTAGGAAATCATAATCTAGGAGAACCACAAATCAAACTAGCTTTAAAGACTGGGGTGTTTCCCACATGAGGTCAACGGGACTAAAATAATCTCAAATCAATCAATTTATACTTTCCATTAAAAAACAAGTGAAAATTATATTTATAATACATTTAAAAAATAAATCAGATGTCACCATTAATAATAATATTCCCTTGTAGAGGATCCTAATGAAATCATTCTTGGGAATACCCTACACTTTGTTTTGAAATAGCATTTCAAAATCATCAGCTGAAATCTTCCCATTCACCTTGAAACTCAATTATTATACAACATCCATCAAAATATGGTTTTATTCAAAACCCCCTTTTAAATAATCATTTAAAAATGAAATACCATCTTATATGATAATAAACCAAAAACTACCAAGTAATCCATAAATAGGGCCACCAACACTCGTTCAACCAAGGTGACACCAACAATTCATTTAACATATTATGTGGTCCTTATTGACTATTAAACCAAAAGGTTCATATCCCAATTTATGGTTTGAGATTACACATTTCATGAAAAACACTAGAAATAATCATAATTGAAGAACGTCGACATAAAATTACCAAATACAAAAGAGACATAGTGCCATGACCCCCTATATCCAAATATTATGCAATGAGGTGAGAGAGATAATGACCCCTGAGTCCCGCCTCCAATGAGCCCCGGTTGGTGATTGACATTGAGGGTATAAAAATCTCATGAAGTGGGAGGCATTACCCTATATAACAACATAGGATCGGGAGATAAGATGAATCATCCACAAGAAACACCATGACATGATGTAATACGAAACCAAAACTAACCCACAAGCATGTATAAATAGAAATGAAATAGATAAAAGCATTCAAAATTAAATATCCAAAAGCAAACCTAAAGAAATTAAATAGTGTCTATCCAAAGGTCCGAGCTATTAATATCCATCAAGTCCATGGAATACTCATGGAACAATGAAAATGGTTTATATATAGGGTGATCATACAAGTATACTCAATAGGAAAACCAAAAATATCTCATGCACGTGTGAAAGAATCACACAAATGCACTTTTGAGGAAAAAAAAATGGAACCAAAGAAACATAAATAGGTCAATAATCCATCCCAACCTCACCAAGGCATGCTCACCAAATAATGAAAGTCAAATAATATAATATAACATGAGTCACATGGGTACCTTGCTCCTCTTTCCTATTGGTATGCTGCTATTACACACCAATGTTGTACGTCCTGGTGCTCACCTCCCTTCTGTATACCACACCTCGCCACAAGCATGGTCACATCACATCACACCCATATACACATGGGCTCACCACCCCACAAGCAATGCCCCATCACATCTCACCCAAAAATACTTGTTCCACAACACATCAACCACCATAACCAAAGTAGTAGGCTATCATGAACATGAAGGATATCAAGAATGTACCCTCCTCCTACCATGAACAACCCCACACTATAAGCCATCTCATAACATCTCATCCCGCTCGTAGACACCTGGGATAAGTCACTTCTCACTCGAAGACACCTGGACTATCAAAACCACCATCTAATGCACTAATATACCTTTATCTATCATATATTGTGCAATAACTACCTCTCTTAAAAGAGAGAGTGGGAAAGATTGGGTACCCAACCATTTTTCCTCTTAACCAGATGTTAGGAAAAATACCCCCAAAACATTTGGTAGTTCGCACAAGGTTCTCAACATGGGTGGGGTTCATATATAAATCAAAAAAAATATACAATTATATACATATTTTCAAACATGTAAGACAAACCTATGGGTTCAAAGAAAAACACTAACCAAGTCAAAACATTCCCACTTTCACTGCCACCTCTAAATGCATAACCCCATACAAGTTATAAAACACAAGTCACACTGCCAACTAATTCCAATTATCTAGACCATTCATTTCACTCTTTATAATCAACCACATTTAACCACAAATACCATCATTTATTCATTCATTAATCATTTACATCCCATTAAACAAACCAAACCATGTCCATTTCAATCATTATTAACTAATTATTTATTTATTCCATCACTACCCAGGAATCTTTCACAACACAACCACATAAAAAAATATCTCATCATCCCCATTATACCATCACCTCACCACCCCAAAATAATAGCCAAAAATCACTACCTCACCGCCCAAAAATCATGACCAAACAACCACCACATCAATGCCCCAAAATCACGGTCACAAAATATTATCCCCATATGCCCTAGATAAATATCAACCACATATAACCACCCCACATACACATCCTCACATTACAACACATCAAGATCATTTTATATATTTAGAAAAGTATATTTTTATCAAATTTCATTTTATTTTAGGGATTTTATCACACAATCCATAATCCAGGGACATCTATTTCATTATCCAAGTATAAGTGGTTAGAAATTTTCATTTTATGGTGATATCAAACAATCACAAGAAAGGAAGAAGTCTAAAAACATATCATCTAGTGAAAAAAACTCCCAATGTCTATGATTTTTAGTAGGGTATCAAGCTCATACAATCATAATATCATAAATAATATCAAAGCTATAAAACATGTGAAGAAAAAACCCATTTTCCCCATTCAATTTTATTTGACCAATTATTTATATTTGGTTAATCTAGTACAACCATAACCCATAAATATAAAAGAGTAAACCCCTCCCACATAATACACAATAAATAGAAATTATGTATTCCCCGACTCAAATAATACTTTCCAACTCTCTACATACTATATGGTGAATAAGAAACGCCCATAAAGCAGAACTTCACATGGGAAATCATGGATCAACCAATATTGTGTGAAAGGATCATAAAAAAAATCCAAACATAGAACCCAAAACAAAAATGCACCACAGTAGTGAAACTTTGAAGAAGAACAGAATGAAACAAATGAGAACAAGAAGAGAATTCACTATTGATCGAAGATGGGAAGCTGAGAAACAATCCTCGTATAAATGAATCCAAAATTATTAAAGAAGACGCCACTAATTGGAATGATATAAGAGAGTGTTAGGAATAGGGTTTGAGGAAACCCCCAATCACTCCAAACTTTTTAACTACACTGCATAGGGGATTTACATATCCTTTGATCCCCTTTTACGTCCTATAATTTCAGGATTTTTTATTTCTCCAAAAAATGTGTCGCCTCAAAAGTTTAATCACCCAAATTGTTACAAATTGTGAACCAGGAATGAACAAGCCATACACCCCGCTTTCACATGGATTAAACTTTACATAGCATGAATTTCCTATAATTATAGCTTTAAATAGAAAACCACTTCTAGGCCCACTCTAGGTCTCCTCCAAGCACCTCCAACATGCAAAACAAGAAAAGTAATAGAACAGGAAGTCATAGACCGTTACATTAGATACCTCTCAAATGATTATCTCCCTCAAGAATCTTAAACCAAGACCAAAAGTAATGGGGTTTGAACAACCACCCCGTGAGATAACTCTTAAGGATCTCATCATACCTCAGTTCTACATCCAGCTAAACATGAAAACTGAAATAGAAATGAAGAATTTCACACAACCTCATCAGCACATAGCCACAAACCATCTCCTATCACCCAACCAAACCGCAAAAAAACTATCTCAATGTATATATATCCCATACAAATAGCTACTAAAATCAATTAACCACCCTATTCTAAACACACAAATTAGGTAATTTCATCCTCTATGTCAAGATACTTCTGCTCTGCGCAACACTGACTCCCTCACGTAGGTTTAATCGCATTATATTTAATGTTTATTGATTACAAATACGGTACTACCCTTATAATATGTTAGGAATTTTTTAAAACATAAATAAAAAATCATATCTCATAAATATATAAGGCCCAAAATCAAACAGAAAAGCTTCAAGAACAAAAAAAAATACTCACTCTCATGTCAAGATAGTATCTTCTTTGGGTGGAACACTCCCACATAGTTTTAATCATGTCAAAGTATAAATCATCATAATTAGGGATTAGGTTTTCCCTTCTTCATATGATTGAATTTTTTAATCATACATCACATAAGGAAACATCAAAATAATAAGCACACAAAATAAGTAAGCACAAAAAAGGGCACACAAATAATGAATGTGCATTAAATGATCTCAAGACCCTCTAAAATTACTCTAGTGACACAAAGATTTACATACATAGACATTACATTACTTTTTTGGAATACTTAATACATAACAGAAAATGACTCCCAAAGACAGTATTAGTTTAGTGTCTTTGAAAACTCGGATCAAAATCTTCTAATCATGGTGAAAGATCTTCAACATATCCCATAAAGATCTTCCCCTTTTGTTTTATTACCTAAAAACATTATTTATATCCAGGGAAAAAGAAAACATAAAAACGGTGAGCTCAAATTCTCAGTAAGGGTAAACATAGAAAACATAAAACAACCCATAAACATTTGAACGTAAAAACATAAAAATCATAAGTAATGATATAAATCTTTGCAGTACATAAGGCATAGATCATAAAGAAACGTTAATCATGATAAAATATCATGGGAATAAAACATGTAATTGTGGAAAACCGTTAAGCACATGATATTATTTCCATAATAACCAAGGAATTGCTGCCAAGACCATCATAGTGCACAAAGTCCATTACTGGACTAGGTTTATTTGTCGTTCTAAGCCTGTAATACTGAACCAGATTTACTTTCCATTCCAGCAATGTCTATATCATGAGATATAAATATTTACACAATGAATTATAGGGAGATATAGGTCTCACCCATCTCATAATGAAATCATTCTTTCGTTTTCCAAAATATAATCATAAATCATTCATCATAACCCAATGAATAAAATGGGTTTCATATACATCATCCCATCATAACATAATCCATATAAAACAATGGATATAATTTCATCATAAAAAAATAAAACCATGTAAATAATAGGGACATTATACATGAATCATATCCATATTAAATAATGTCATCTTATATGGAAAATAGTTTTGATAAAACACTTGAAATGAATTCTTGAGAAAAATATCCTTTCTTATTCAAAATCATTTTCTTTTCTCAAAATGACGTGCAATTTTAAATGAAAAGAATTTCATTGAAAATAATAATGAAATATTTTAGAGTAAGATTCATGGAAATAAGGTGTAATGAAATTGTAAAAATATGATCATTTCATATAATCTAAAAAAACGTTCTCCTCATACTTTTGATGGAAAATTCAAAAAGTACCTTGTATGGTAAACAAAAGAAAGATTCCTTCCATACCATGTGGTAAAAGTCAACAAATGGAAAAAATGACTTTAAACATAGATGGAAGAATAGTAAAAACTTCATGAAAACATTTTTTATAAAACATGGAGATGGATGATAAGTATAACCCCAGTAAATACTTACGAATAAACAATCTTGAATAAGAACAAGATTGGAATAATTATCCCTTACCTTAGGTCCAATTTCTTCTGTACATGTCCGAAACTCCTATATAGTGGGGTTAAAAATATTATAAACTTATAATAGAACCATAATAATATTTATGATGTCATTCATGATTCACTAATGATTTTATATTTCCCATTCATTTGTCAATTCCATGTTAAATCAGCATTTTAGGTAAAATCGCATACTTATCGTACGTGTTTTGACTTGTAATTTTTCATATGATTACTTAGATCATGATTAATTACTTACAGAATGTAAAACATGATTTATATATCACATATATTTAATATATAAATATATATAATCGATCAATAAATGGATTGAAATACACCGTTCATGGAAACGGTAGGTCGTACGTACGCATGAACGCTATTTTCATTTCCTTATTAAATAAATTGGAAGTAAATGAAATGTATATATATATACATAAATATATTAGCACTATAATGTCATATATTTCATGATTATTTATTCTATATAATTTATAATCATTCTTCAATGGTTAACATAGAGAATGAATCTCATCGCGTCGTGAAGACCGTAAGTCGTACGTACGCACGAGAAACAATATCATTCCCATGATTGTGGAATTTTATTAAAGTGTATAGTGTATAATATTTCAGAATAAATATCAATTTAAAATAATCATATATATTTATTTCTTCCATTATTATACCCATCTAAATAGATTGGTTATGAAAAACATATTACACCATGGCGTGGAGACGGTAGGTTGTACGTATGCACGCGTGGTGATTTCGTTTTTCATAGGATGGATAGAAGACAGAATATGGTTGTTTCATATTCATAATAACATATTAGTATACAAGTGATAATATATTTATTACTTAATAATGAAACAACTCATATAGAGGAAGTAGAATAAGAAATAAGTTTGAAAGAATCGGTAAAGGATATTACCTCTTCTTCGAAGTGCCTCTTCTAAACCTCTGCTTAGGGAACTAAGGTTGATATTTGAAGAAGTCCAGAAACTCTAGTATGTATCTTGGGAATTTTATAATAGAATTGGTCTGGGTTTGGCAGAGTTTTAAAGTTCAAAATGGAGTGAAGAGAAGAGGGAGGTGGTGCCATTTTATAACAGAGGAGAGGGGCACTTTTGGAAACCTCTAAAATATTAATTTATAACAAACTCAAACCCCACTTAAAAACTTCAAAACCGACTCAAATTAAAATATGAGATAATATTGGGTTGTAATATCATCATCTAATAAAATTTATACATGTTTTGATTTTATTTTAAACCTTATCATTTTGATTTATCCTTATTTAATCTATTTAATTTTATTTGTGGTAATAATATTCTAAATTTTAAATGGTCATAAATAATTACTTATGTGTTATGAATTGTCCATAATTGGATACTTTATGAACTTTTCAACCATATAAATTTAAATTTTTAATTTTTAAATATTTTTGTGATTTTAAACAATTTAATAATATGTTATTTTTATAAAATATTAATAGTGTCAATTTTGACACTATTCATTTATTTGAATTTAAATAAAATCCAAATAGATGATAGAATCAAACCAAAATGTTTAATAGATTCCTAAAATTTCATATTAATATTGAAAATTCCTGTAGAACATTAATTAGTTCATATAATATTTATTTTAATATTGTTAAAACCATTTATTTTATATTTCCATTAATAAACTAATTAGTACAATCATTTTGGTATAATTAATTAATATACTTATTTTTTTCATAAAATTTAAAAATAAAATACTATGATGAAGATAAATCTAATATCTCTCATAATAATACTTTGAGTCGAATCTATCTTCTAAAACACTCTAATTTTAAAATGTTATCTTTATTAAATTATGAAGGTGACAACTTTGTCATCATTTAAAATAAAATAATATAAATGTCATAATTTGTTTTAAAAGGCTCCAAATGGTCCAAAAGTAGACCCTTGGATGATTATGGTTTATATATACTCGACCAATAATGTTCAGTCAAGTTTTTGGTCCTTTTATGGGTATTATTATTTTAATGAAAACTATATTATTTATTTTTCACCAAATAAATAATTTCTGCATCATTAATGTATAAGATATAAAAATAATTATATATTTCTTAAAAATTAAAAATAAATTACCATGATGAAGAAAAACATTTTATCTTTCAAATTATTATTTATAATCAAATTTATATCCTATATAACCTCAAATTAAAAATAATTTAATTAAAAAAGTTTAAGTGAGACATTTTTCACTTTCATTTAAATAAAATAAATTAAAAGTCTTAATCTCATCCAAGTGGGTTCCAATAGGATTCCATTTAGAACCAAGTATTTTTTATAGAGAAATATAATCAACCAATGATATCAATACAAGTTTTAGTGTAATTTCATAATAATATTTTTACTCTTAATTACCTGATTTACCTCAACTGTGGTAAATAAAATTTACCGTTGTTACTATTCATAATGCCTAAAAATAAAAGGTATATATTTACACAATTTGAACCTCCAAATTCCAAATATAGAATCAATTTTTACAAATTCAAAACACATAATATGCAATAATTAATTTAAAATTAATCTCATTGTCGAAAATATGGGTTTTTAAAAAAAAATGAAAAATATTTAAATGTTTTTACCTATGAATTCAATGTAAAATTAATGATAATGACATAAATTATATTAAATGTTAAAAAATATATTCTATTTATACTTTAAAATCATTCAATATTATAATTTAACCATATTAATTATCTCTATGAAAAAAGTTTCTTTTAAATAAAATTTAGCTTATGTTTACTATTCATCAAAATATGAAATTTATCATAAAAATATGAAAAATATATACAAAGTAAATTTTTATATCCTGATTCAAAATAATTAGTTTATTTTTTCAAATTGTACTTATAAACTTGTCAAAAATTATATTTAAAATGGGTGTCCCATCAAAAGGAAGAAAAGCTACATTTTTTTGAAAAATACTTCCTTTATAAGAAAAATTGATTTTGTTCTCATGCCATGTTTTATAAAATGTGTAAGATGAACTATAATGTTATTAAATTCAAAATTTGGTTAATACTATTCCTAATGGATATTTTATAATAATATTATAATATATCATTATTTAGTGAAACTCGGTATTGCATACCACACAAGCTATCGAGGAATGTCGCTCTTGCGTGTACCACAAGCCGAGTATATTTTTGCATATACTACAAGCTAATATTGGTGTAGAATACAACAGAAGATATCAAAGAAATTAAACATAATATATCTCATAAAATCTTGGGGTGTTACATTCTACCCCCCTTAAAATGAATTTCTTCCTCGAAATTCGTCGGGGTTATAAATGGTTTACTACTTGATAGTTTCTTTAATAGAAACCCACATCGTAAAAATGAATAATAAAACTTAATTTTAAAAATAATGTTAAAAATATAATGGTTACCCAAAGTAACTCATCATTGGGATTCCACATTGGTGAAAACATGGATATAGAAGAGAAATCTAACCATCAAGTTCTGATAGAGAGTGGTAGATAACATGGCTATGAAAAATCCCATAATCACAAGGCCATAAATTTGTGATGATCTAAAGTACCATCTCATTCATCAGATAATAAGGTACTAGGATAAAATTTTGGTTTTCAAGATTTTTTCCCTATAGTTGGATAATTTTGCATTAGAATAAATACTTACTTGATTTTGGTACAATCTCACTATTGTTCTTACCTTGAACAATTTACATTCTATCTCTTAATTAAAGAAATGAAGTTGAATTTTTCAATCTTGAAGTGTTATAAGATCATGCGATAGAATGATATGTCATTCCATCTATCTCAATAAAAAGTTAGCACAGGTTATCAAAAATGCATAAGTCCATCTATGGTGAGATTAATCGTATATGGTTCCAAAAATGGACTTATACTTCATCTATCATACCCCTTAATAAAATAAAAATAATTTTTACTAACCAGGGATTTCTTGTAGGCCAGTGGTAGGCAATAATGTTATGTCACACTTTGGTTGTCTGTTAGATTCCCGCATCCTTGTCCGACGTGACGGATTGTCGCTCGTCCTGTGAGTTGTCCTTTTTCTAAAACTATACTATTATAACATTATAGAAATAAAATCAAAAATTTATATCCTTAAAAGTTACTATCTAATGTCCAAATTAATCCATTTCAATCTTTTGTCTTATCCAAAATAATTCTGTCCAATCTCATAGTATAAAGAAAAAGATTACTAGAGAGGTCATCTACCAAGCATGTGAATACCATCATTTATCCCCCATATATTGTAAGATATATCTTGTTAGTCACATTTCAAACATTTAATACTTTAATCATGTATTCTCTTGAAACATGAATTACCATAGAATATTAGTGAAAACATGAATTTTGTCAAAAGTTAACTCTTTCCACATACCAAAATTCCAAAATTTCTATATACTCAAACCATGATATCACTATGTCCTTATATCAGCCATGAGCTCATTAATAAAATCAAATATTTTATTATCTCATTATCACTACATTATGCGCATATTAGGTGCTTTCCAAAAATATCTGAATAACCTTTCATGGTTACCAGTACCATTCAACATATACATTCAAAAACTTAAGGAAAAACAATAGTGTAACAATCTTTAGATATTTCTTTATTCTATAGTACCATGATATTACTTGTACAACATTAGTCTTGATATACATGAAATCATTCCACTACCTTCTTAAACCAATGACCGAGTTTCATTATTTTATTCCTCAACACTTCTTTCATCTCATATATCATCTGTAGTCTCTTTATCATCATCATCAACTTAAATACTACCCATACGACCATGCTGATTCTCTTCATGAGATTTTCCCTTAGGGAATTGGTTTTAATAATTCCTATACATTCCACATTTAAAACATTTAACCATTTTTGATTTCTTATAAATACCATTATCCTTGTTTATTATGTTAATTGAATCTTTTCCTTTTCAATTACTAGCTTTGTGTCCTTCTTTCCCACACCTAAAGCATCTTCCAGTTCCTTTGAAACATTCTCCCTGATGCCTCTTCCCACATGATTTACATGAGGGAAATTGAACTTTCATTCCTCTATGATCATTATGAAACTCCGTATTTCTCTTATTAGATGAGTCAAGAAACATACCAATGTTGAGATTATTTATCATATTATGAGATTGAAGATTAGGCATAATAACGATGTTTCACCTTCCAAATCCC
Organism: Viscum album; assembly: GCA_963277665.1. Taxonomy (NCBI): domain Eukaryota; kingdom Viridiplantae; phylum Streptophyta; class Magnoliopsida; order Santalales; family Viscaceae; genus Viscum; species Viscum album. Next base: position 1,245,211,263 of record OY728141.1, on the reverse strand, counting down.
ATTTCATTTGGTTACTCATGAAGAATAGCAATCCATTGTCTATCATATTCTCTATTAACATGAATCTTCCTGTTTCCATACATTTTCTAAAACCCAAAAAGAATAGTGTGAGAGGCAAAAATCATGCTAGGAAAACAACATAATAAAGGGGGAGTATATTAAATATCTTACATCTTAGGTTTAATTCTAAGATAGTTACTATAATTCTAGGAATATAAACTATACTTATACTCAACCTTAGGGACATCCCTAGACATACCTTAGAAATATCTTTATGGATCTCACTAATGTTTTCGCATCCTAGTTTCCAAAGTCTAACTAAACCTTTGCTCTGATACTAACTGTAGAGAACCAAAGATTTACATACATACCCATTACATTAATTTTGCAGAATACTTAATACATAACAAAAAAATTCCCAATGACCGTATTAGTTTAGTGTCTTGGGAAACTTTGAACAAAATCTTCTAATCATGGTGAATGATCTTCAACATCTCCCATAAAGATCTTCCCCTTTTGTTTTCTTACCTATAAAATTTCTTTATATCCTTGGGAAAAGAAAACATAAAAAGGGTGAGCTCAAATTCTCAGTAAGGGTAAACATGGAGAACATAAAACAACCCATAAACATTTGAACGTAAAAACAAGAACATAAAACATAAAACATCAAGATCATGAGTAATGACATAAATCTTGGTAGTACATAAGGCATAGATCTTAATGGAACATTAATCATGATAAAGTATCATGGAAATAAAACTAGCAATTGTGGAAAACCATTAATCACATGATATTATTTTCATAGTATCCAAGGCATTTCTTCCAAGAACATCATAGTGGACAAAGTCCATTACTGAACCGGGTTTACTTGTCTTTCCAGCCCAGTAATACTAAACCATATTTACTTTCCGTTCCAACCAAGTCTATCTCATGAGATATAAATCTTTACCCAATGCATTGGAGGTAGAAATAGGTCTCACCCATCTCATAATGAAATAATTCTTTCATGTGCCAAAAAATAATCATAAATCATTCATCATAACCCAATGAATAAAATGGGTTTCATATACATCATCCCATCATAACATAATCCATATAAAACAATGGATAGAATTTCACCCTAAAAAAATAAAACCATGTAAATTATAGGGACATTATACATGAAACATATACATATTAAATAATTTCATCTTATATGGAAAATAGTTTTGATAAAACACTTGAAATGAATTCTTAAAGAAAATATCCTTTCTTCTTCAAAATAATTTTCTTTTCTCAAAATGCTATGAAATTTTAAATGAAAAGAATTTAATTGAAAATAATCATGAAATATTGTAGAGGAATCTTCCTGGAAATAAGTCATTATGTAACTGTAAAAATCCATTCATGTCGTATAATTTAAAAAAATGTTCTCCGCGTACTTTTGACAGAAAATTCAAAACGTACCTCGTATGGTAAACAAAAGAAAGATTCCTTCCATACCATGTGGTAAAAGTCAACAAAGGGAAAAAATGACTTTAAAAATACATGGAATAATAGTAAAAACATTATGAAAACATTTTTTATAAAACATGGACATGTATAATAAATATAATCCCAATAAATACTTACGAATAAACAATCTCGGATAAGAATGATATTGGAATAATTATCCCTTACCTTAGGTCCAATTTCATCCATATGTGTCTGAAACTCCTCTATAGTGGGTTTAAAAATATTATAAACTTGTAACATAACCATAATAATATTAATGATATCATATATGATTCACTAACGATTTTATATTTTCCGTTCATTTGTCAATTCCATGTTAAAGTTGCGTTTTGGGTAAAATCGTTTCATTTATTGTACGTGTTTTGACGTGTATTTTTTAATATGATTACTTATATCATGATTAATTACTTCTAGAATGTAAAAAATTATTTATATATCACATATATTAAATATATAAATATATATATTTGATTGATAAATGGATTGAAATGCACTGTTCATGGAGATGGTAGGTCGTACGTACGCATGAATGTTGTTTTCGTTTCCTTGTTAAATAAAATGGAATTAAATGACAAATATATATATATATATATAAATTAAGTAGAATTATTATGTTATTTATTTCATGATTATTTATTATATATACTTTATAATCATTCTAGAATGGTTATCATGGAGAATGAATCTCATCGCGTCATGGAGATGGTAAGCCGTACGTACGCACGAGAGACAATATCATTCCCATGATTGTGGAATTGTATTGAAGTATATGGTGTATAATATTTCAGAATAAATATCACTTTAAAATAATCATATATAGTTATTTCTTCCATTATTATACCCATCTAAATAGGTTGGTTATGAAAAACATATTACACCACGGTGTGGAGACGGTAGGTCATACGTACACACGCTTGGTGATTTCATTTTTCATAGGATGGATAGAAGATGGAATATGGTTGTTTCATATTCATAATAACATAACAGTATAAATGTGGTACTGGAGTTATTACCTAATAATTAAGAGACTCATATAGAGGAAGTAGAAGAAGAAATAAGTTTGAAAGAGTTCGTAAAGGATATTACCTCTTCTTCGACGTGCCTCTTCTAAACCTCCTCTTAGGGCATTAAGGTTGGTATTTGAATATTTCCATAACCTCTATTATGTATCTAAGAATGTTGATAATAGAAATGGGTAGGATTCGGCCAAGTTTTAAAGCTCAAAATGGAGTGAAGAGAAGCGGGAGGAGGTTCCCTTTTATAAGAGATGAGAGGGGCACTTTTGAAAACCTCCAAAATGTTAATTTATAATAAACTCAAAACCAACTTAAAAACTTCCAAAGAGACTAAAATTAGAATATAAGATAATATAGTGTTGTAATATCATCAAACAATCAAATTTAGAAATGTTTTAATTTTATTTTAAACCTTATCATTTTGATTTATCCTTATTTAATCTATTTAATTTTATTTGTGATAATAATATTCTAAATTTTAAATGGTTATAAATACTAACTTATGTGTTTTTTTATACCATATAAATTTAAATTTTTAATTTTTAAATATTTTTGTGATTCTTAAACAATTTAATAATATGTTATTTTTATAAAATATCAATAGCGTAAATTTTGGCACTATTCATTTATTTGAATTTAAATAAAATCCGAACAGATGATAGAGTCAAACCAAAATGTTTAATAGATTTATAACATGTCATATTCCTATATAAAATTAGTGGAGCACATTAATTAGTTAATATAATATTTATTTTAATATTGTTAAAAACAGTTATTTTATATTTCTCTTAATAAAATAATTACTACAATAATTTTTTGTATAATTAATTAATATACTTATTTTTGCATAAAAATTAGAAATAAAATACTAAGATGAAGCTAAATATAATATCTTTCATAATAATACTTTTAGTCAAATTTATCTTCTAAAACAACCAACTTTTAAAATGTTATCTTTATTAAATTATGAAGGTGACAACTTTGACATCATTTAAAATAAAATAATATAAATGTCATAATCTGTTTTATAAAGCTTCAAATAGTCCAAAATATTACCTTGGGATTTTTATGGTTTATATATACTATAAAAATAATGTTTGGAAAGTTTTTGGTCCTTTTTATGGGTATTATTATTTTAATAAATACTGTATTATTGATTTTTCACTAAATAAATAATTTTTGCATCATTAATGTATAAGATATTAGGGTAATTATATATTTCTTAAAAATTAAAAATAAATTACCGTGATGAAGAAAAACATTTTATATTTCAAATTAGTATTTATAATTGAATTTATATTCTCTATAACCTTAAATTAAAAATAATTTAATTAAAAAAGTTTGAGTGAGACATATTTCACTTACCTTTAAATAAAATAAATTAAAGGACTTAATCTCATCCAAGTGGGTTCTAATAGATTCCATTTAGACCCAAGTATGTTTTAGAGAGAAATATAATCAACCAATTATATCAATACAAGTTTTGGTGTAATTTTATAATATTATTTTTACGCTTAATTACCTGATTTACCTTTAACTGTGGTAAATAAAATTCACCGTAGTAACTATTCAAAATTCCTAAAAATAAAAGTTATCTACTTACACAATTTTAACCTCCTGATTCAAAATATGGAATCCATTTTTACAAATTAAAAACACATAAGATGCAGTAATTAATTTAAAATTAATCATGTTGTCGAAAAAATGGGTTTTTTTTAAACATTGCAAATGATTGAAATGTTTTCACCTATGAATTCAATGTAAAATTAATGCTAATGACATAAATTATATTAAATGGTAAAAATATATTCTATTTAAACGTTAAAACCATTCAATTTTATAATTTATCCATATAAATCATCTTTATGAAAAAAGATTCTTTTAAGTAAAATTTAGCGTATTTTTACTATTCATCAAAATATGAAAGTTATCATAAAAATATGAAAATTTTATCAAATTTAAATTTTTATATCCTGATTCAAAATAATTTGTTTATTTTTTCAAATTGAACTTAAAAACATGTGAAAAATTAGATTTAAAATGGGTGTGCCATCAAAAGGCGGAAACACTGCATTTTTTTGAAAAATACTTACTGTATAAGAAAAATTGATTTTGTTCTCATACCATGTTCTAGAAAATGTGTAAGTTGAATTGTAATGTTATAAAATTCAAAATGTGGTTAATAATATTCATAACAGCAGGTTCATAATAATATTATAATATATCATTGTTTAATGAAACTCGGTATTGCATACCACGAAAGCTATCGAGGAAGGTTTTTCTTGTGTGTAACACAAGACAAGTATATTGTTGTGTATACTGCAAGCTAATCTTATTGTAGTGTACAACAGAATATATCAAATAAATTAAAAATAATATATCTCATAAAATCTCAGGGTGTTACAATTACCGCATTTACTGCATAAAACTGGACACGCTAAGCTCCTCTACCCTTCTGTTGAAGGCCACCTCCACAACTATGATCTGTCCTGGGTCCCTGATCATGAATAACATCCGGATATCATCCTCTACCAACTTTTTCTCCCTTCAGTAGAGCATAAGACTTATACCCCTGCTGTTGAGACGATCTCATTAGAAACTGCAGCTGAGGCTAGCACTGAACCTATCCACCTCCACCAAACTGAGATCAGGGAACCATTGGGCACTGGTCTTAATGATGAACATAGCCTCCATAGGTGAAAAAAATTGGATCAAAACTTCTATTATGATATAAAGGAAGTTGTTGAGACCAACCCATAGATGGTTGAAACATTGAGTATTCTGGCGCTTGGGACCTACCATTAACAACTATGCTCTTTATAGAACCCTTCTGGCTCCCCTCTCATGGTAATCCTCCTTACGAGTGTCTCCTTTCAATCACATCTACCTTCTTTTGAACCTCCAGATATTTTGTAAATGTAAAATGAGTAACTGCGTATAGGATCAAAGGATGAAGTGCATCCTCAAGAAACCTCACTTAGGGCTCCTCATCTAGAAAAAGATATGAGGAAATTATAGAAATTCCATGATCTTGATTGAAATCTCCCTCATAGATATACTCCCATATTAAAGGGAGATTATCTCTTTGCTCTTCTCATACATCATGGTTTTTGAAAGGAACTCCGCCCAAAACTCCTTCTAGAATTCGGCACATGAAACATTTTCCTCCTTTCGTTGACCATGGTACAATGTCCACAGATGATGCAAAACTCCTCACATATTACTAACTTCCTAGGGGACCCAGTACTTTTTCAAGGCTTGGATAAAACTAAAATTGATATCTAGTTACTCTAGCTAGCTCTCTGTCACCACAGTAGAAACATTTCCCTCAGACTTCTCCAAATTCTACCACCGAAAGGCTTGTAACATTTTCCACCACTGTTTATCATACTCAACCATATCAACCCTCCATTTATTGAATAGTTCATCCTTCTGAACATCCACTAGCTGAGCCATACATGGATGATAGTAGGAGCCATTGGTGAATGGGAAGCAATGATTTACAAATATTGAAAGTATTTAATTTTATTAAAATTAATTTTAATTTACATTATTCATTTTAACCTTCCCAAAACAACCCAACTTAAATAGGAATACAAGTTGTCATGATTCATGTACTAGGTCACTACCTAGAAAATAGGACCACCTCTCTTAGTTGTTCAATAAGATCATAATCTGGGCACTAGATCATAGGTGGTCCTAAAATCTTGTGTCTTATCTGGTCTCGCTAGCCTTTGTCCTGAACCAAGGTCAACTGGCACAATTTTCATATGAACCCATGAAACCTCACTATTCCTAACTCCAAACTTCATCCTATCTCTCAACCATAACCTCTGATACAACACTCTCATGACCCCACACCCTCCAAATATACTACAATGAGTGGAGAAAGTTAATAACCCCTGAGTCCTACCTCCAGTAGACCCCATATTGGAAACTAGCACTTGAGGTATAAAAATATCGTGAAATGGGAGGCATTACCCTCTATAACAAAATAATATCAATACGTAATATGAATCAACCATAATAAACACCATGATATCATATAAAAATAAACCATAACCATCTCACATTCATGTATAAATAGAACTAATATATTTAGAAGTCTCTAAAAGTAAATACCCAGAAGAAAAGACTAGGCAATGACATAGAATCTATCCAATGTTTTGAGATAGTAATGTCAGGAACGGTCCATGAGATCCTCCTAGAAACCTAAAAATAGTTTATATAAATAGTGTTGATATACAAGTATACTCAGTATGAAAACCAAAGTCTCATATGCACATGTGAAAGAATCATACCAATGATCCCATGAGAAAACAGTCGAACCAACAACTCCTAAACATGTCAACTATCCATACCAACCTCACCATTATATGCTTACCAAATAATAAAAGTCAAAAAATATAATATAACATGATTCACATCAATAAAGGGTTCCCCACCCCACTTTCCCACTGGTATGCTTCCCTCACATCCCAATGTTGTACATCATGGCGCTCCCATCTCTTAAGTATACCACACTACCCCACAAGCATGATCACATCACATAACACCTACAGACACCTAGACATGCCACCCCATGTGCATTGAAACATCACATCTCGCCTAAAAATACCCAGGACACAACACATCCACCACTATAACTAGAGCGGTATCATACTAGGAACATGAAGGGCATCAACCTCGTACCCTCCTCCTACCATGAACGATCCATGCCATAATCCATCTCATCACATCTCATCCTTGCTGCTGTCAACTGGGCTATGTCACATCTCACCTGAAGACACTTGGGCTATCACAACCACCACATAATGCACTAACAGACCTCTAGTCATCAAATCCTGTGCAATACCTACCTCAATTGGAAGAGAGAGTGGGAAAGACCAGGTACCCGACCATTTTTCATCCTCACCGGATGTCGGAAAAAATAGCACCAAAACATTTGGTTATTGGCACTAGATTCTCTACATGGGAGGGGTTCATATAGAAATAATAAGAAATATATAAGAATATATATATATTTACATAAACACGAGCCCAAACAATGGGTTCACAACAAAACTATAACCAATTTACAACATTCCCACTTTCACTAACACATCTAAATGCATAACACCACACAAGTCACAAACCACAAGTCACACCCCTAACCAATTCCCATTATCAATCCCATTCGTTTCATTATTTAAAATCAACCACATTAACAACACATACCATCATTTATTCATTCATTAATCATTTATGTCCCATTAAACAAACCAAATCCCCTGAATTTAATCATTATTAACCAATTAATTATTTATTCTCTAACTACCCAAATATCTAGCACAACACAAGCACACACAACAAAAATATTATCATCCCAATCATACCATCACCATGTTGCCCTAAAATAATGGCCAAAAACCACCACCTCACCACCCCAAAAGAACTTCCAAAAAGCCACCACATCAGAGCCCCAAATGCATGTCCACAAATCATAAACCCCGCATGCCCCAACCACACATCAACTACACATCATCACCCCACAGGCATGACCACACATCTCAACACATCAAAATCATTTATAGATTTTAAAAGGGGGATTTTTTCACATTTCAGTTTATTTTAAGGGTGTTATCACACAATCTATAATATTTGGTATTCCATTTCATAATCCAAGTATAAGTGGTTATACAATTTCTATTTTAGGGTGATATCAAACCATCATAATAAAGAGTAAACCCCTTTTACCCCCTTTAATTTCATTTAAAAAATTATTTTTCTTTGATTAATCCAGAAAACAATAACCCATAGATATGCAAGAGTAAACACCTCCTACATGAAAAAAAAAATAGAGATAAATTATGCATTCCCTACCTCAAAGAATCTTTTCCAACTTTCTTCGCACTCCAAGGTGAAGAAGAAACACCTGCAAACCACAACTGCACATGGGAAACCGCATAACAACCTATATTGCACCAAACGGTCATCAAAATGCATACAAAACACACAACCCAAACCAAAATTCACCACATTAGTGAAACTTTTAAGATAAACATAAGGAAACGAATTATAATGAAAGGATAAATTACAATGGATCGAAGACAGGAAGCCGAGAATCAATCCCCATAAAAAGGAATCCCAAACGCTTAAAGAAGAAGTCATTGGATCGCCAGGAATGAGAGAAGGGAGCATCGACTATGGGGTTTTAGGAAACACCTAAGTTCTCCAAAATTTATAACCACACTACAAATGGGATTTATATGATGTGTAATCCCCTATCACACCATGTAATTTTTTCATTTTGAGTTCCTCAGAAAAATGTGTCACCTCAATGGTTTAATTGCCAGAATTATTAAACATAGTGAAATGGGCCTGGATAAGCCACAAACCCCACATTAACATTGTATAAACTTTACATAGTGTTTATTTCCTCTACTTCTAGATTTTGGCATACAAACTCCTATAGTCCCTCTTTAGGCCACCTTCAAGAACCTCCAATACATAAAACTGGCTAAGTAACAGACCGAGAAGGCATGGATTATTACACATAGTAATGTAAAGTCCACATAACTCATTTAGATTTAGTAGGACTATAGTCACTAGGAAAATTTTATTGAAATTTATCTAATTGAAATAAATAAAATAATCTGGAAAAATTCCTTATTTTTTGAATAATTGATAGCGTGCAAGGAAACGATGAGTAAAAATAGAAATCAATAACCATGGGAATCTATCCTTACCCATGGATAATCCCTATAATGAATTAAATTAATAATAGAGGATATTTAGAAAATATATCACATGAGTAATATTAGAAAATGAGGCAACAAGTGGGAGAATTGGGCATCATCATTATACTTCTGGACAAAATATAAAAATCCCCCTTTTGGATATAATTTTAGAAAATTAATTAATTATATTATAAAAAATCATCAAACATAGTTCTTTTTTAAAATGCATCATCCATTATGTATTTTCCAAATCATATGTATCAACTATGGAAAACTATTATGTACAAGATATATTTTTATTTTTCTCCCCTTAATATATCAGGGTAACCTTTACGTATCAAAAGGGGACTTCTTCCTAACATTATGTATCAAACCTTACATTCAAAGAAATTATCATTTTTATAACCCTTAAATTTTATATTAACCCTTGTGTATCATCCTAATTGACCATTATGTATCTCAATATAAATCTTATGTACCATAGAGTTAACCCTTACATATCTCTTGGTCACTCAGAGTTAACCTTTATGTATCCCAAGGTTAACCCTTATGTGTCATAGGTCCAATCAATAATTTTTGAATTCCACATCATGGGGTAACACTTACACATCACATGATAACCCTTACACATCACATGGTAACTCTGTTGGGAAAAAATCCCTCAAGGTAACATTGTAGTATTTTTGGGTTGATTGTGTTTGTTGACAAAGCAGGTTTCCATGGAGAATTGTCGATTTCCTGAGAATTTGTTGAAAATCCTTATTGACAAAGAACGATGACAAAGGAAAGGAAGATCTGGAGGCGGTACAAAAGAGAAGTACAAGGTGGCGCTGTTTCCCAGTGTTTGCCAAATTTTTGGGGTCTAAAATTTGGAGTTTGGTGAGCATCGCGAAAATAGGATTTCCATGAAGAGCATAATTTAATATGGCAAAGGCATGAATTTTGCGAAGATAAGATGCATGGATTGGATTTCGCGAAGAATAGAAAAATGGAGGCAGTGATGCTTCGCGATTATGTCAAGCTTCGCGAACAGTAGAGGCTGAAGCGCATCGCGGTGGTGAAGGGCTTTGCAAGGGATCTTCGCGGTGAAGGAGCGAAGGAATGTTGACGGTGATGCTTCGCGACTACGTCAAGCTCCGCGAAAGGAAAATTGTCGTGGTGCTTCGTGATTTGGACAGAATTCCGGCGGAACCTTTGGAGCTTCGCGATTTGAGATGACGTGGCGTTGACTTCACGTGGAAGGGCCGAGGGTCAGTTGAATCGCCTATAAATAGAGGCCGACCCCCTCGAGATAGGAAGAGAGAATTTTCAGAGAAAATCCTTTGCTCTCGATTTGCGAAGGTGGTTTGCGGAGCCAGTGTGCTTCGTGAAAGAGGAGATTTGTGGTGGCTATTGTAGCTCCGCGAATCCTGCGAGCTCCGCGTTGGCTTAGTAAACTTCGTGAGGGCCGTTTCTTTGCGACGGCTTGAGCATCGCGAGAGTGATTCGCGAGAGTACTTCGCGAGAGAGCTTCTCAAAAAGGCAGGAGCTTCGCGAAGGCTTGTTTGAGCTTCGTGAAATTGGGAGCTTCGCGAAGTAGGGTACTTTTCGAATGTGTTTCCAAAAGGAATTGCCCAGTGTTCAGAGGCAAAGAGGTATTCATCAGTGGATGAAATTTGGACATTAACAGAGCATCCATCATCAGTTAAGGATGCGTTCATTCATGCAAGTGAAGAGACCTACAGGTCTATAAACTGTGAGTGGATCCCTTCCAAGTGCAGTGAGCATAGGAAGAGGAAAAAGGTGATCCTCTCCACCGGCAGTGAGCCAGAGAGAGAGAAATAGGGAGTGACCCTTGGGAAAGCAGTGAGCTGACCCTAAACATTTTAAGGGCAGTGAGCCTGGGCATAGAAGTGATCTAGCCCGAAAAATTGTATCCACAGCTAGTAAAGTATAGTGGAATTTGGTACGACCGGAAACCTGTCGGCGTATTCTCCTTGGAGGTAGCCCTTTGGGGTGAACCAAGTAAAATTGATGTGTCCTGTGCATGCTTTACTTTCTGTTTACTTTGTGCAATAGGAAAGAGAGAGAAGAGTGTTTTTCTTAACAGCGAAACAAGATCAGAACGGGCGTTATTTTTTAATTATTCATACCCTGATTCACCCCCCCCCCTCTCAGGGTATTTAGCCTTGTGGACCTAACAAACCCTTATGCATCACAGGGTTAATTCATATATATCACGGGGGTTTCCAACACTTAACCCATTTTTTGAATGAGATGAAAACCATTATGTATGAAGAATATTACACACCAAGAACCTTGCATATAAATCTACCCTTACGTAAGAGTACCCTTACATAAGAGTACCCTTATGTAAGAGTACCCTGACATGTGAGGTCCATTACACATTAGACTCCCCTTACATAAGTTCACTTTTCACATCATGACTTAGCTATTTTGTTAGTCATTTTCATACATTATCCTAGTCTTCTCCAAACTTTTCTAGAGTTCCAATTAAAAAAATATATGAAAAAATACCTACAACCCTCTTCCAACCACCTAATTCAATCCTTGGGCCTAGGATAACTCCTAATGCTTGATTCCCAACTTTCACTAACACACCCAAAATCTCATGAGGTTTTAAAGACACATGGTAGGTCTGATATCTATCCCAAAATTATATTCCCAAGTACCTGTGACATTACACCAAACCTAATGAAATAGTAATATGAGCACCTGATACACCTCTTGGTCCTAAAATCCAATCCTAAAGTCCACTCAATGATGTTCCAAAACTCAAAATTACAATATAGAAACCAATTCTCAAAATATCACCCACTCTAGGTCCAAAAATACAAATTTCATCTGAAAATAATGACATGTAAATTCAAGGATCATTATGGTTTATATGGAACATAGCCCTATGAAGGTCATGTAGAAATGTGATACTATATCAAGTCTGTGAGAACACTATTGGGAACATTTCATGTGGGTGTTAATTGACACAATGTCATGGACACATGGTAAAGACAATGGAATAAGAACTTGTTTAGAGAATGGAATATTCCCATCTTTCACTTGGGAACCCTTGTGGCTGAGACTATGGTGTCTAGAGTTAAATTCATAAAAAAATAATTAAAAATATTTCCTTAACTTTGGGTGAGTTTATATAATTATTCTTTTGTGACAACAATGACATCATGAAAATAATTTTTCTAACTTTTTTTAAAATGAAACATTACCTAAATAAATAAAGGTAAAAAATAGAGAAGGAAAGAGATATTAGTTATTCTAAAAAAAACTATTAACATGGAATGGAGGACGATTTTATATAAAATAGAAACTATAAAATTAAAATTTTTGGTGGGAAAGACCTAAGAGGAAGAATCTATTCAATTATTGTGAATAATAGTGATTCCCTCCTCCTTCTCTCTACACTGCTCCTAGTTATTGGTAAGGCATGTCTATTTCTTTCTCTCCCCACAATTTCCATGACATTTTTAATTATATTTTTTATATAGATGAATTTTGGGGATATGGGTATAGGATGAATCAATGTTTATCCTCCTATGGATAATAGTGTGATGGTTTTTCTCTTCAATGGGATACACCTAGTAATGAATATAGCCCCTCCCATACAAACCCTGCCATGTTCTATAATATATGTTTAATGGGATCTTAAAAAAGGGTGAACTCCCAATGTAATAAGAAATGTTAGGAAATAGAATAGAATATATAATTTTTTTAGAAAATTTGATGTCCAAGCCCCCTTAATTGAATTAAAAAGATATAGCCTCTTTTTTATGAATTATTTTGGTTGGAAACCCATAAATGGAGTAGAGTTGTGAACAAATAAAATTGGTAATGAAATTTCATAAAGAATATACATATATTTTAGTTATATAAGGTTTTTTTAAGGTTTTTTGAGTATTAGTTGAGAAATAAAACAAAAGAATACCCATTTTCCCCTAGTTTTAGTTTTTAAAGATCAATAATTTTTAATGTTTTGTTTGAAAAAATTCATTTTTTGGTGTAAACAACACCATTAATGAGGTATTTTAGGATGAAAACCACACCAATGAGATTCTAGTTTACATATGTATTTTTAAAGTCTGTGTAGAATGTTTTATCCCTAAAACTACATATTATTATTTTGAATATAGTCATTGTTTTGATATATTGAATTGGAATTAAGGATAAAGCTCTTAGAGAAAAGAAGGAAAAACATATATAATATAATAATTTCAGGGTTTGTTTTATATTATAATTTATTTAGTAAAAGTCAATCTTTAGTCATCATGGTTTATAATTCTTTACCTATGTGATGTAAAATAATCCACTAAAAATAGAGAACATAATGTCATTTACACCTATATTGTTTATTTTTAATAATTTTGTTTATAATGTCATAATTTATGAATCCTTTTTTTGGTATGTCTTAGAGAATCATATAGTATATTTTATAAGGGAAAATTTTATCATATTTATAACATATTTCCATTATATTTAATATATTCAGTGATAGTAATGAGTTTGTCTCAATATTAATGATATTATCATTCACCAAGAAAAGAATAATCATTGTTTATGATCATGTATTTGTATAATATTTCTCTAGTAAATAATGGTTTCTAATTTTATTAAATATATGGAATGCTTAAAATATTTATTATACAATTAAAATTATCTATAATTTATGGTTTTTAGGGGATCTTAACTATGAAAAATGTTGAGGAACAAATCATTATCATTGAAAGAACTTCTATTGAGATTAAATCTTATCCAATGTAATTGATTTGACATGGTTTTGTTTTGTAATTTCTGAAGTCAATTATCAAACTTTTAGAAAAAAAATGTGAAACCTAGAATATAGAAATGATTTATAAAGAAGGATAAAACATATAGCTAAAAAATAGAGTGGGGGAAGATATTCCAATTTTATTATATACTTTTTTATTTTACATAGAATTAATATTTGGATTACATGGATTTCTTTAAGGTTGTTTGATTATGTGGTTGGAGGAGATCATCATCCACACTTTTTGAACATTATCAAAGCATGATTGGGGGACCAAATTTCAAGGGTTGAGTATACACCATATCTTTATATATATATATATATATCAATTGATTTATTTTAACCATTTATTCAACTTCTTAATATGTACTGAGACATGAACGAGAATGGATTCTTCATAAATTTTGTACTCCAAATCAGTGTGGTGTGGAATGTGTACAAGAGTAGTGAACTCTTCATATATATTGGATTATCCATAACTATGGAGGTTATCCATATAATATATTGTGACCATTATCATGGTTTTCATTTTATTTGTGATAATAGTTTTGTTGAACCATGAAATAAGATCCCAAAATTAGAGACAATGTTTACAAGTGTTTAAATTGAATTAAAATTATTACATCAAAATTCTCCCACTCACCCCACCTCTCGAGTGTCTTTAATATCATCAGAGATCTAATTAATTGTTATATGTTCAGAATAACTTCATTTAACTTTCATTCATACATTAAAAAATGGATGCATATGTGTGTGTTTGAATTTATAACATTTCTATAAATGTATGTTATCATATTATAATTATGGATTGAAGTCATATATATCCATTATGATGCTTTAGAAATAATTTACAAATCGGCATACCAAAGGAAACATGCAAGACCCTATATGCATGTGAATATACCTTAGGATGCATATTGGGAGTCAAACCACACTTATTAATTAACACGTTGTTATAGATATAATAAAGACTAATAAATGGAATTTTTTTCTTATTATAGATATATTTAATATAAGAAATTTTTTATCATAATTCAATGTTTATCTTCATGGAACTTTTTTTCTATTATTTAAAGGGGGGTTCTTTTTTATTGTTGGGTGGGTTTGGACAAAAAAAGAAAAGGATTGATAATTATAAATGGAATTTTGAGGGAAAAATCATTCGACAAATTTTGATCTCGATATCAAGTTTTTGGGGGATCAATATTTCTTTTAGGATATAAAATGAAGCCCCAATGTTAAGGTTGTGATGATGACATATATGGGTTATTATAATCATTTATCCTAGTCTTATGGTTGAATCATGAAAATATATGTCTCAATTTTTTAATGTTTTTGTTTTTCCATTAATTATTTTTTTCTCTTAAATTACCCCTAATAGAACATTACACCTCCAGATTCTTATGCTAATGTACCCCTCAACATCGGGCATGGTAATTCCTAAGGATGGGTCATTATAATACCTTAAAGCTAAAGTAATATCATTACTATTAATATATCATTTTTTTAATTTTTCGATAATACTTCACTAAAAGATCTTGGTGTGCCACAAATGTCAAAATAAAGTGGAAACTCTTACATGACCTGAAGCCCTAGAGACACAAATTCTGAAGTACATAACCCAAAATCCTTGAGGCACAAGCCTTTACATCGTTATGACTCAACTGCACTAGAAACGTTACTCCCCAACACCTCTTCATGTGTGCATGAAATCACCACCAGACATTGATTTGATGTCTCCCACATACAATTATTATAACATTTCAAAGTTTTAATACTAACATTGTTTTTATCAACAGAGTTTATCATTACACATATCATAAATTTTTTTTAGTTTCCCCAACTTTTTTTAAATGAAAATCTAGTTGACAAAATAACTATAAAAAAGAATAAAGTAAAAGGGGATCTCCTTACCAGACTCATTTATTAGAAAGTATAAAATTGTCTGATTTGGATTTAACTAGGAACTATAAAACAGGGAACGGTGGTGGCCATGGAGGAAACAAAGAGAAAGAAGGAACAAATAGATGGTGAAGACATGTGTTTCCATCCTCTTCCTCTCAGACCTCTTTTTTCTTACTGGTAAGCCACACTCATTGCTCCCTCTCTCCTCCCATTCATCTCCATATTTAATTCCTTTCCATAATGAAGGGGTAATGGGTGCTCGGGACATCGATTTTGGGCATCCTCTAGCCGACGGTGGTGATGGCTATTATCCGGTGTGGGATTATGGTGGCGGGATGTGCACCCCCTCCACTTCCAACCCAACCAGCATGTGAAAGTAATATTTGATGGGCGCCATGTGCACGGTGAATTCCCTGTGCGACTGGATATTCCAATCCTTGTACTTTTCTAGGGGCAACTACAGGGGGATTACACGGCGTTGCCACTATTTTAAGCCTTGTTAAAAACTATATCTCGTGCATGTGAGGCCATCCCCCATCCCCTAAATAAGGATAATGATGCAGTTGTGGGAGAGATAATGACCTCCATAGTCCAACCTTCAATAGGTCTTAGAGTGACAACTAGCACCAAGGGTATAGAATCACACGTAATATGGAATGCATTACCCTTTTAATAGAAATATATTGGGAGTTAAGATGGTAAATCTCGAACAACTCCAAATATAGAAAGTAAAAGTAAATCCAAAACCCTTTTTTCACATGCATGTTCAAAATAAAGTGCCACAAGTTACAAGAAAAATCTGATGAAAAGTACTAAAAGAACGAAAAACAGCGACGATAAATATCCTGGCGTCTGAACTAATAAAGTCTGACATGGTCCTCAAAGTTCTCCTGGAAACCTAAAAGAATTTTTATATACGTAGGGTATGTATATAGATATACTCAGTAGAGAAAACCAAAAGCTCTCGTGCACAAGTGGAGAGACATTCTAATGCCCCGTGAGAAATAGAGATAATCCAAGCACATAGTAAAGAAACTATCCACCTAGCCTCACCAAGGCACACTCCCCAAATAACACAAGTCATGTGAAGTAATAGTAATAACACATTGACGTTTGGATACCCCACACCACTTTCCCACTGGTTATTTAGGACATCCTATGTGTCATACCTCCCACATAAGTTCCACTGCAGTCTCATCACTGCCCCAATAAAAACATTATGGGATATCACAACCACACATCCCGCCCGAGAACACCTGGGCCACCACAACCACATATATCCCAGCCCGCAGAAATATGTGCCACCACAACCACACACATCCCCGCCTGCAAACACCTGGTCCACAACAACCATTGCCCTGCGCAAAGACACCTCATCCAAAACAACTATTGTCATTCCCAAAGACACCTAGGCCTCATTCCGAAGACACTTAGGAAACAATCATTCCCGTACACGATTTGTCCAACCACCACAACAAACCATGCCCGAAGAGTCTTGGGCCATAATGAACCTCAAGCCTTCACAACCTACCTCAAGATTCTTGGGATACCTGAGAGAGGGAGCAGAAAGGAGCTAATAACCAGCCACTCATAAGAATGTTTGAAAAACACCCTCCCCCATGAAATGGGGGTGTTCGACACGAAGTGCTCAACTTAGGTGGAGTGTGAATAATAAATAAAAGAACTAAATTTATATATATAGGTAAACAATCACTCATCCCAACCTAAGGGTCCTAAAACTAGATCATACCCAAACACTCTCGTTAATATTCATACATGCACAAATGCACAATAGCCACAAAAAGAGCACCAACCATTTCTGAAGAACAATTCCCCATTTAACCCATTCTTATTATCATGTTCAAGTAATTTTGTTAGAAATAATTCTCCACTACTAGGCATCTAACAGGCACATCCCTAATTCAAAATAACTCTGTACTGAAGAAGAAAACAACCAAACAAAAAATTGAGCATTCACACCTGGTTCTCTTATAAAGTCACAACAAAAAAGGGATTTGTGAGATCCCTCTAAGTACTGGAACTAAACCAAGCCCCAACATATGGACCCAAACGACCTCAGATCTAGAAACCAACAACTGAACAATAGGGTATCCCATCCTCATCCACATCACCCCACAAGCATCAAGTAAAACAACGATGCTAATTAGTTGAAAAGAGCTAAAGAGTTTTCCAATTTAACCACACCATTTATAAAGTTCCTTCCTTCCATTTGGTTAACTGGGGTGATCACAGAATTATTATTTATTCATTGGTCATCCATTTAATCAACTGAGTTTACAAGATTAACCATTTTCCATGTTACGGCCATTCAATAAAATGGTTATCTAGAAAATAGAGGTGCATTAGAGTGCAAGTAAGGACCAAAAATGGCCATGATTTTCAGTGGTAATAATTCCATACAATTCAAAACATATAAATGAAGATAAAAGAGTACAACAACACCATCATGAAACATATCCCTTCATTCTTTAAAAATCCATTTATTATCTTAGTTAAGGTTTGGTTTCATCCACACCCTAAGGAAACATTATCATACCCACCCCGCAAGATACACAATAAAGAGAGATGAAGGAAAACCCTATTATGATGATCAACGATCAAAGTTTTCTCCTCGTTCCAAGAACTAGGGATGTGTGACTTGTAGAGGAATAATTGGGATGAATCCCATGTGGAGTGGGAAGGGTTCCGACACAGGTGCACAATTTGTCTTCGAATGAAGTCTTGATTCTCACTAAGAGTGAATGAAAGGAAAAATGAATAGAGGATATCAGCTTAAAGGAAGTCTATATCATAAAAACAAGGATATGATTTTGAAGTACTTAAAATTTAGATCATGGCTCAACCATGCAGTTGGGTGGTTTCACATGTTGGAATTAATTTTTATTTAATAAGTATCCTCAGATATGGTGGATAAAATGGTTTTGAGTTAATAGATATCCTCTAAATCGGTAAAACCACATAATATGGGTGAATCTGGAAGGCACAGAGAAAGGTGTGACACCGAGGAAAAAGCCACACGTTTTGGTAACTAAAGGGTCACTCGAATATTGGGGGTTTAAAACATCTTTTACTATCTTTAAATGGATTTATAGATGGTATTAAAACACTTTTTAATCAAAAGATATGTTACATGATTGTAAATGAAAAAAAAAACTTAGAAACTGGTGAGACACCGTAATGGTGCCAGCGGTTTGGTGGAACACCGTAAGCGGTGCCACCATTTCATTGTGTGATCGTGATAGTGAAACTATTACAGGTCCCGCATCACAGTGCCACTGTCACAGAGCCACTTTCATAGCACCACTGTCATAGAACCACCATCACGGTGCCACCGTGACCGATGGCTCTATTTCTGTGGAACCATTTGGGGGAACTGAGTTTTTGTCAAACTCATTAATGAGCCACTGATGGTCCCCAGGATACCTCAAACACTAGAAATTGGAAAAGTAATAGACCAGGAGGGTCTGGTCCATTACATCAGATACCTCTCAAACTATTCTCATCCTCAAAAATTCAAGAGTAAACCCAAAAAAAATATAGGGGTCTTAACAACCACCTCGTATGATACCTCTCAGGGAAAAAACCACCCTAGAGTTGTTCGAAAGCCAGAAAAAAACTCAATATATAGGAACACCTCTCCCTCTTCTATCTCTTGAAAAACTATGGATACCCCACCACTCTTCTCCCCCAAGTAACCATAATTTTTTTTTAAGGTCACCCCATCTAGGCATCTGGATTAGGGAGTCCCTTCACCCATGTCAAGATACTATCCACTTTGGGCGGCACTGACTCACCCACATGGGTTTAATTGTATCCACCTTAATGCATCTCAATTATTGATTAGGTCCTCCCCTCTGCATGGTGATGACTTTTCCCAGACACTTAGAGAAAAATAAAAACAATCCATCTCATAGTTAACAAAGTCAAGAACTACATCATAGTCAAGTAAAAAACAACACATAACAAAACTCAAAACAGCTCTGAGTAATGGGCATGCATCTTTTCCTCCCATTCCTAGGTACTCTCCTCGAGGCCACCATGCCTCCATAACACATGAACCAAGGGAATTGTTTGTCTACAGATCACCCTCTCCTCACGATCCTTGATCCTCACTGGTCTCTCCATGAACGTTGCATTGTCCTCGATATCCAAATCTCCCCAATCGAAAACATGGGAATCATTGTGTAGATACCGACAGACATGAGACACATGGAAGACTTAGTGGACCCTCAGTAGCAGTGGTGGTAGAGCCAATTGATAAGACACTTCGCCAACCTACCTCAACACCTCAAAGGGTCTGACGAACCTGGGAGAAAGCGTACTCCCCATTCCAAACCATTGTTTCCATCACTGAGGAGAGACCTTTAAGAACATGTGGTCCCAAACCTCAAAGTCCAAGGGTCACCTACTATGATCAGAATAGGACTTCTGCCAGTCCTGATCCACCTTTATCATCTCCCGTATAAGTTGAACCTTCTCTGTTGTGCTCTGCACCACCTCTAGGCCAAGAACACCTATTTCCCCAACCTCTGTCTAGCACACGGGTGAACGACATGACCTTCCATACTTGTCTTTGAACAAAGCCAAGCCAATGGTTGAGTGATAGCTATTATTGTAGGAAAACACTACCAGAGGAAAGTTTCATACACATGGTCCTATGAAGCCCAAAACACATGCCCATAGCATATCCTCCAACATATGAACGGTTATCTCTGTCTGCCCATATGTCTGGGGGTGGAAAGCAGTGCTGAGGTATAGTTGGGTGCCAAAAGCATGTTGTAATCCATTCCAGACTCGTGAGGTAAACCGTGTATCCCGATCTGAAAATATGGACCTCAGAACTTCATGTAACTGTACCACCTCATCAGCATATCTCTAGGCTAATTCATCCACTGCACTCGACTCTTTGATCACTAGAAAGTGAGCTGATTTCGTCAGGTGGTATTCCACTACCCATGTAGTGTTGGAGCCTCTTTGAACCCTGGGTAGTCTTAGGATGAAATCCATCGAGATGTCATCCCACTTCCACTCAGGTAAATCTAAAGGCTGAAAAAAAAACCTCATGGGATGTTGTGTTCATCCTTCACCTACTGACACACTAGGCACCTTGCCACAAACTCCGACACTGCCTGTTTCACCACGGGCCACCAAAATTGTTCTCTCAGGCCTCGATACATCTTGGAAACTCCTTGGTGTACTTCCAGAGTGAGTTATGGAACTCAACAAGAACTTTATAGTGAATTTACACTCAGAAAAACAGCTTTCCAGGAAACAACATCTGATTCTGACCATCTTCTGACCAACCTTCTGAAGCATTTCCCTAGCTAACATGATCACGCATCACATCAGCCTCTAAGTCCCCCCAATGATACTCCTCCACCTACTTTTACAATAAATATTGCACTGTCATATGGAATAGAGAGAATCTACTACCATCTACCCTCACATCTAGGTGTAAGGTAGCCAACTCCTCCATCGCCTTCCAAGCATCTGCTGATTCTAGAACCACATCTTTCTGTGAATTCCTACTCAAGTCATCAGCCACCACATTCCACATTAATGAGGTGTAGGAAACCTCTAAGTCATAGTATTAAAGAAACTCCATCCAGCTACACTACTACAAGTTCATGTCACACTGGGAGAAGATATTCCTCAAGATCTTCTGATTTGTGAAGACCACAAAGAATCCCCGATAAGGTAATGTCGCCCTAACTTTAGGACAAACAATACTACTTAAAACTCTAATTCATTCGTGGAATATTTATTTTCATGAGTAAATAATATCCTAGAACCATAAGAGATCACTCCACACCGCTGCATCGGCACACACCCCAAGGCTAGGCTTGAAGTATCATAGAACACATCAAATGTCACCCCTTCCTCTGGAAACCTCAGCACTGGGGCACTGACCAACTTCCCCTTGAGGTAACTAAAGGCTACCTAGCACTGATCACTCCATACAAAATCCTGGTATTTCTTGGTCAATGTTGTCAAAGGTTCTTCAACTCAAGAGAAGTTGGGAAAGAACCTCTAGTAGTAACCTACTATACATAGGAAACTATGAACCTCAGCCACATTCTTAGGTACTAACCAAGAAACAGCCGCTTAGACCTATGATGGGTCCACTATTATTTCCTACTGGGACACCACGTGTCCATGTAAGTGCACCTCTCATGTCCAGAACATGAACTTGGACAACTTCCCATGGAGATGGTGATGTCGGAGGACCTTTAAAACCAATCTCAAATGATCAGTGTGATCCTTCTCTGATCTTGAGTAGATCAGAATGTATTTAATAAACATGTCCACAAACCAGTCTAGATATTCTTGGAATATGAAGATCATGAACCCCATGAACACGGCTGGTGTGTTCGTAATACTAAACGGCATGACCATGAACTCAAATTTCCAATATCTACACCTAAAAAGAAATATTTGAGATGTCACCCTCCTTCACCCTCAACTGGTGATATCCTAACCATAGGTCAATCTTAGAGAACCAACCTTCTCCCTTTAACTAATCAAAAAGGTCATCGATCCTTAGGAAGGGGTAATAGTTCTTGATTGTCACCTAATTCAGCCTTCGGTAGTCTATACACAGCCTAGGACCACCGTCTGCCTTCTTTGCGTACAAGACTGGAGCACCCCATGGTGACGTGCTCGATCAGAAAAAAAAACATTCTCAATCTGGTCATAAACCTGGATCTGCAACTCCCACAACTCAGAATGTTTCATCTAATAGGGATCCATCGAAATCGGATGGGCACTCAGTTGCAAGTCAATCCCAAAATCTACACCACGTCAAGGGGGTAGAGTAACGACCTCTCCAGGGAATAATTCCAAGAACTCACTGATTATCCACGGGACTTCTTCATTCTCTGTATTTTCTTAATCCACTAAAAATTCATCTAAAAAAATAAGGGTCTCCACTCATCGGTTTCCCTCCTGGAAACCCCGCTCGCCAACGAAAGTTACACGCTAGCCACCCATATCTGAAAACACGACACTTCTTCGAAATAATTAGATAATAGAATATGTAGAGAAAAACCATTCAATGTCTAAAATGACATCATATGGCTTTATCTGTAGCAAAATAAGGTCCCCAATGGACTGATGTGGCCCCAAAATTAGTGTACATCCCCGGAAAACATAATACAAGGTTGTCTGACCTCTGATTGGATTACACAATACTAAGGGAATTGGAAGTCTCTCTATGTCTAGACCCATAGCATGGGCTAGACTTGGTGTAAAAAAGTAGTGTGAAGCTCCTGAATCAAACAAGGCATAGGCAATAGTAATAAACAATCCGATTGTACCTCGAACAACCTATGACCCAGCTAGAACAGCTTCCTGTACGGCGTGAAACTTCCCACGCCCATATCCTCTTCCCCTACGTTGTCGGCTGCCTCCCTAAAACTTCCTTGGTTGAGGTCCCTGAGGAGCACTCTGAGGTCGGCCTCCTCTTACAATGTCTTCTCTCAGAGGAGTGGGAGCTCGCTGTCCTTATAACGGCTACTAAAAAGGCCTGGCTAGAAACTACTGCTGCTAAGGTGGGTGATGAACCTTCCCACCTCCACTATAATGTACTTGGTCTGGGCACTGATTTGAAAGGTTCCCATGGCTACCATAGATAAATAATCTTGGTCCTAGTCCCATAGGGAAAGGGTGCGGACTGGGAGATCTAAATTGGAACTGTTGGGGCCTACTCCCCATCAGCCGAAACCTGGAAGGCACTAATGCTAGAGGCCTATTGTTAACGGCCTTCCCCTTCTATGAGATCAAATGGAACCCATCTCGTGGAACAACTCCTTGTGTGTGCATCCTCTCCCCCAATTCAGCCTTCTTCTAAACCTTCAAGTATGTTAGTAGATTAAAGGGAGTAACAATATACTAAAGTGAAGGTTAGAGGGCCTCCTCTAAATGTGTCTCTCGAGACTCCTCATCCGGAAAGAGGTCCACAGAAAAATAAGGGGATCCTTGAACTTGATCCTCAATTCCCTCACTCACATTCTCCCCTGCTAGAGGGAGAGTAACTCCTACCTCTTCTCATCCTTCATTGTGAAAAAGAGGAATTCGGCCCAAAAATACCTCCAAAAGTTATTCCACAGAACCTTAACCTCCCTCTTCTCTCTGAGATATAGCTTCCACCACTAACGCACCACTCCTCAAATTTGGATTATAGATAGAGGAACCCAATACTCTATCAAAGCCCAGATCAAGCTGAATGTTATCACCAACTCCTCTAGCCATCCATCCATCTCCATGTCTAAGTTTTTCCCTCTTACTTCCCGAGGGTCTTCTGCTGAAAGGCACGAAGCGTCTTCTACCACTGGTTATCCTCCTCCCCTTGATCTGCCCTCTGCTGATCATCCAAATCAACCTCATAGGTCACAATTTCCTGCACTACACGTGGTCATCGTCTGAGTTCAATATCTATAAGGTAAACAACTAAATCCCAAAGCCCGAGTAGTGTAGAATATATCTTTTAAATTTTGTTTAAACTTGTTATTAATTTTAAACACCCCAAACACCCAACACACTCAAGAATAGAAGTCGTTATGATGGTTTTAAATTTCCTAGGGTCTCTACCCTATAATCAGTATAGCCTCACTTGGTCGATCGGTAGGTCCAGAGTCCTTGCATCGGATCACAGGGGGCCCTAAAATCCCATGTCCTATCTAGTCTTCCCTAAACTATTTCACACACCAAGATTAACTAACACTATTTCCCAACTGTCCAATGAAATCCTTACTATGCCTAACTCTGAACTCCATTCTATCTCTCAATCATCACCTTTTATACCATTCTATCATGACCTTCTATCACCAAGATGAGGGAAGGGGCATCAAACTTCCATACCCTCCCTTCTTCATGTTGAAGGAGAGATAATGACACTCGAGTCCCGCCTACAATAGGACCTGGAGTGGTGACTAGCACCAAGAGTATAGAATCACATGTAACATGGAAGGCATTACCCTTTTTATAGAAAAATATCAAAAAATAAGATAGTAAATCTCGAACAAGTCCAAATACAGAAAGTAAAAGTAAATACAAACCAATTTTTTTCACATGAATGTTCAAAATAAAGTGCTAAAAAGTACAAGAAACCTCTGATGAAAAGTACCAAAAGAAATAAAAATAGCAATGAAAAATGTCTTGATGTCTGAGCTAGTAAAGTCCATCATGGTCCTTAAATTCCTCCTAGAAACCTAAAAGCAGTTTTATATACATAGGTTGAGTATACATGTATACTCAGTAGGGAAAACCAAAATCTCTCGTGCATAAGTAGGGAGGCATTCTAATGCCCCATGAGAAGTAGAGATAAACCAACCACCTAACAATGAAACTATCCACCCAACCTCACCAAGACACACTCCCCAAATAACGCAAGTCAAGTAAAGTAATCGTAATAACACATCGATGTTTGGGTACCCTAAACCACTTTCCCATTAGTTATTCAAGACATTCTATGTGTCATACCTCCCCCATAAGTTCCATCATAGTCTCACCACCACCCCAACAAAAACCTTATGGGATATCACAACCACGCATCCCACCCACAGATACCTGGGCCACAACAACCACTACTATGCCCGAAGACACCTAGGCCAAAACAACCACTCCCATGCCTGAAGATACCTGGGCCTCATCCCGAAGACACTTGGGAAAAAATCCTACCTACACACACCTGGGCCAACAACCACAACACACCCTGTCCAAAGAGTCTTGGTCCATAATGAAGCTTTGGCCATCATAGCCTGCCTGAAGATTCTTAGGCTACCAGAGAGTGGGAGCATAAAGGAGCTAATAACCTTCCACTCATAATAATGTTGGGAAAGACACCCTCCCCGTGAAATGAGGGTGTTCGGCATGAAGTGATCAACTTGGGTGGGGTGAATATAAGAAACACAATAACTAAATGTATACATATAAGTAAACAAGCACTATCCCAACCTAAGGGTCCTGAAACCAGCCCACACACAAACACCCTCATCACTATCCAGACATGCACAAATGCACAACAACCACAAAAATAACACCACCCATTTCTGGAGAACAATTCCCCATTGAACCCATTTTTTTTATCATGTTCAAGTAATTTCATTAGAAATAATTATCCACTACCAAGAAACTAACAAGCACATCTACAAGTCAAAACATCTATGGACCGAAGATGAAAACAACGAAATAACAATTTAAGCAATCACACCCGATACTCTTGTAAAGTCACAACAACAAAAGGGATCCATGAGATCCCTCGAAACACTGGACCAAAACCAAGCCCAAACATACGACCCCATATGGACTCAGATCAACAAACCAAGAACTGGCCAATAGGGGATCTCATCCCCATCCATGTCACCCCACAAGCATCAAGAAGAATAATAGTTCTTATTAGTAGAAAATAGCCAGGGAGTTTTCAGATTTAACCACACCATTTATCAAGTTCCTTATTTCCATTTGGTTAATTGTGGTGATACATAAGGAATTTTTATTCATTGGTCATCCATTTAATCAACTAATCTATTTGATTAACCAGTTTCCATGTTACAGCCATTTAATCACATGATTATCCAGAAAATAGAGGTGAATTAGTGTACAAGGAAGGATCACCAATGACTATGATTTTTAGTGGGTATAATCCCATACAATTCACAACATATAAATAAAGATAAAAGAGTAAAAATACATCATCATCAAACCCAAAAATTCATTATTTAGAAATCCATTTATTATCTTCGTTATGTTTTGGTTTCATCCATGCCCTGAGGACACATTATCATACCCACCCCTCATGATACACAGTAAAGAGATATGAAGGAAAACCCTACTTGGATGATCAGTGGTTAATGTTTTCTCCACATTCCAAGAACTGGGGATGTGTGACTTGTAGAGGAAGAATTGGGAGGACTCCAAGGCTAAGCAAGAAGGGCTCTAGAATGGGCTCACAATTCGTCTCGGAAATAAGTCATGAGTCGCACTAAAAGAGACCAGAAGAAAAATGGAAGAGAGGATATAGGCTTAATAAATGTCCAGATCCTAAAAACAAGGAGGCAATTTCAAAGTACATGAAACTAGGAGCGTGGCTCGACCACGTGGTTGGGTGGTTTCACTCATTGGAATTAATTTTTATTTAATAATTATCCTTGAAGATGATGGAGATAATAGTTGTGAGTTAATAGATATCCTATAAATAGACAAAAATACATAATAGGGGTGAAGCTTGAAGGCATGGGGAATAGTGTGACATTGAGGAAAAAGCCCCACATTTTGATAACTGAATGGATGCCTAACTCTTGGGGGGTTTAAAATATCTTTTACTGGCTTTAAATGTCTTTAAAAAGGGTATTAAAACACTTTTACTTCAAAATATATGTTATGGGAGCAGAACTAGAAAAAAACTCTAAAACTTGAAAAAAAGGAAAAGGGTGGGACACCGTTTGGTGAGACACCATAACAGTGCCACTGTAATAGTGCCACTGTAATGGTGCCACCGGTTCAGTGGAACACTGTAAACAATGAAACTTTTCAGTTTGCGATCGTGATGGTGTGACCATTATGGTTCCACCGTTACGATGCCACTGTCACAGTTCCCCCGTGATGGGTTCCACTATTTCGGTGGAACTGTTTAACAAAACAGAGTTTTTGGAAAACTCTTTAATGAGCCACTGATGGACCCCAGGATACCTCAAACACTAGAAATTGGAAAACTAATGGACTAGGAGGGTCTGGTCCATTACAATAACACACAAGACAAATGTTAACATAGTATAATTCTTTAAACACAATTTTGTAAATATGTCACACATAAGAAAAATGTTAAATTTCATGTGTATATGTGTACATATAAATATAATGTAATTATAAATGAAAATGTGTTGTAAAAAATGTTGTGTTTTGGATGTTGTTGTTGCGCATAACTAGTATACACTCTCAATGTCTCGGGGAAAATGACTATATCATCAATTTTTCATTAAAATTGTTTTCAAAATATAAAAAGAAATAAATATCAAGAAAAATTTGATATCCGTCTAAAATAGGGATCAATAAATTGATTATACTTTTGAAAAAAACTGAAAAATAGATTTAACACCAAATATAAACCCATATTCAGAATAGTGGCATTTTAACACATGATAGTAGCTTACAAAAATAGAATCAAAATTGATTGAAACCCATATAAGAGAATAAATATTTGAAGAATATATAGAATCATAAGATCTACTCAAATTACTATACATACAAGAGGGGTTCATGAATTTTATTTTAAGAAACTTAGTTTAAGATAATTTAACTAAACAACACACAAATCCTCTTAAAGTACGTTATCAGACTCGACCTTCAGTCCTATTACCAAAGTCACAGAATCAAAATCATAGTATGTCTGATTATAACATAGTAAAAATCATAATCACTATGGATTCAATTTATGGTAGGATTATTATTATCTTAATCAGATTTAATATGATAAAACAATCAGAATAGAAATATGAATATGATAACTCAATTTCTATTAAATGTGCAGCGGAATGAACACCTGCAAAAACAAACAATATAATAGCAATGTAATAGTAAAAATGAATTACAAGCTATTATTAAAAAGATAACTCTTTTAACATTAAGAGTAATGTAGTTAATAACCTTGACTAAAGGTATCCACTATTTCATACATATAGTAAAGTCTGTCTTTCCTTAACATAAAAACCCTCGATACAAAGATCAGAATGGCTTTGTCTTCCAATCCCCAAATTCCCTCAATATGATGATTGCATCTATCTTCCTAGCCTTTGAATCCCTCAATCTGAAGGATTAGATTTTCTATCTTACTATCCCCAAAATCCCTCGATTGTAACAATGATCGAACACGAGTTATAATTACAAATTTTCTTAAGAAGACAACCCTTATGGGGATTACTTAGAATGAAAACTTACTAAATAAAAACATCGAGTAAGAATGAAAATTTCACACAGAGCTCTTTTTAGAAGTGACTAATCAACCAAATCCAAACTCTTCAAATGACATGGTATTTATAGAAGATCTCCCAACGACCATATAACAGTTATATTTACAATTTTTTTCAATGGCCTCAGACACCTGGTAATTGATAACTCATAACAATATGGTGTAACTAAATTTCTGATGTCGTATTGATTAAAACCATTATAGTGTTAAAATTTTCAGTAAATTAGAAACAAGTCTTCCATATTCTGATTATAAACAGAAGATATTTCGATGGACTTCCGTAACAATTTCAATATGATAATTCTTATGAGTATTATTCTAATTATATCAGTACCGATATCAATCTAATTTTTATGAATTTTTTTCAATACGATACACATGACTAAAGTCTAACTTCTGGTCTGATAAAGGTGAGTCTGATTTATCAAAAACATACTCATTATGACAGTCATAATGAATAATATAAATTTTATTTTTTAATAATTTTGAACTGTTCTAATTATGGTAAAAGGTTTTTTTTTCTACAAAAACATTTTAAAACACTTGGGATATAAAAAATTAGTAAATTTTTTTTAAGAAGTTGTTTGTGATTTCCAAAATTACAGGAATGGAAAAGTAAGAAGTGAAACTTATGACTCAACAATATCCCCCCTTTTGGAAAGAAAATACCCAAAAGCTTATGTGAAAAATTAACATGAAAACCCTATAGATCCTTTATTTTAAGAACTTCATATTATAATTTAATCTTTAAATTCTCAGAATGATGCCCCATTCGCCCGACTCTCCTCTTCGCTCTCATTAGCTTCTCCTCTTAGGGTTTCTAAGACCATACTTTGCAGTTATTGATCTCCCCCTCTTTTCTTACTACTTATTATTTCCTCCTTTCTGATTTTATTCTTAATTTTTCATGTTCTCCTTATTCTTAGTGGTTTTTTCTTTCTTGGATTTTCCTCTTCCCCACTCTGGTGCTTATTTCCATAGGTTTTCTTCCATGAATCTTTTGGTCATTCTGTCAAAGGTTTCTTACTGTGGAAGTCATCATCTTCTCAAACCCTGATATGAACTTAGGTTCCTCTATGCCACTCCTTTTTGGATCTGAATCAGTCGTAAAAAAGAGGCTTTTGGTTATGTGGTTCAGTGGTTGATGGGTTTCCAGGTGCTATCAGAGTTATATTTCTTTTATTTTGACAACTACTAGTTTTCTACTTCAATGATGATGCCAGTGTCCATATCCCATAGCCACTAAAATCCATACTATGACCTCACATTCCATTACACCTCTCCCAGTCATATTTGAAGCCTTGGTAACTATGATGTTTTGGGATGTGTGGTTCATTGGTCGTTGGTGCTCTAAGAGTGACTTGAATTAGTACTATCTTGGAAAGATGGTTATCATTTTGACAGATCTATTTGATATTTCTTCCTATAAGCTGTAGGTGATGGTTTTTTGTGACTTTATTTAAAATCCTGATGTGTTTAATGCTCGCTCAATGAAGATGTAGACTTGTGTATCTAGTTTTGGGGACTTTCATTTTTGGTGTGGTGACACACGTCGACATTGACTGTGAAAACGAGGGTGAAGCAATGATGGTGAAAGTGTTTTCTATGATGGATTTTGTGGTGGGATGTTATTTGGTGGGGTTCTCGTCGGTAATGTGGTGACATTTGGGGGCACGGGTCAAGGCACCACCATAAAAATTGGATTTTGCAGTGCTTCTCTTTAATAGCACTAAAAAAGCACTGATAAACGGGGTACCTTTATCAGTGCAAAAAAAGCACTGATAAAGGGTACTTTTAACATCTCTAAAAAATGAACTATTAAAATTACCCCTTTATCAATTCTTTTTTTAGCATTATGAAAGGGGACCCCTTTATCAGCACTTTTTTAACACTATTAAATGGGACCCA
This sequence comes from Viscum album, assembly GCA_963277665.1. NCBI lineage: Eukaryota > Viridiplantae > Streptophyta > Magnoliopsida > Santalales > Viscaceae > Viscum > Viscum album. Next base: position 1,245,180,459 of record OY728141.1, on the reverse strand, counting down.
TTTATCAGTTATTTTTTTAGTAGTGCTGATAAAGAGGGGTCTTTATCAACACTTTTTTTACTAGCACTGAAAAAATAATATTTCAAAAAATATATATTTCATTAAAAATAATATATTTTTATATATATAAGTATATTTATATTGATATATAAAATATATATATATATTTAATATGTTTTAGATAAGTATAAATAGACATTTACATTTAATATATAAGATATAAAGTGAAAATGGCTTATAAAATTTTTAGAAAAATATTATCAATTAATAATTTGATGATTATCATCGAGTAATAATCATTTAATAACAATTTGAAAACCCAAAAAAATAAGAAAATTAATAAACGCTCTAAAATAAGTTGAAAACATAACTGAAACTTCGACAATAACTTTTGATTCAAATATCTTTTTGAGCTCAAAAATATATCAAATCGAAGACTGCAATGAGGTTTATGATCTAGTGAAAGAAGGGAACCTTCTGTCACATTTTTTGTGGCTAAAAATTGTATAGAAAGATTCCAAAATTAAGTTTTTATTCGGGGTACACAAATTTTTTAACATTCTATGGAATTTCAGCCTCGTTTAAGGGGGTCTATTTTCTATTTTTTATTGTGGAATGAATTTATTCCAATGGATTACATTCATATTGATATTATGGCTTTGAAATTTTATCATTTTTCATAATGAACTGTTATTTATAATCAAATATATAACAATATATACATATGGTTTAGACATTCACACATAAAAATTTAATTTTATAATATTTCTCAATATATAATATTTATCTAAATAAAAAACTAATATCCATTTTATTTAAAATAAAAATATATGAATATTTATATACATATATAATGTGTGTGTGTGTATTTTTGTGCCTCTGTATTAACAAACTGATATATATTATCTATATAGTCTAAACATATGTATATACATATTAATATATAATATTTGTAAATATATAAAAATATGTATAATTATAATTACAGATACACATATTTAATATATGTGTGTGTGTGTGTGGTATATATGTATTTATTTATTTATAAACACACAAAAAACATTTTTTATAAATGTATTTAAAATTGATCTTATAAATATATATTAATATATGAATAAATATATAGATAACAAAATATAACTAAATATATATAAATAAATAGATATAATATATATTAATATATGAATAAATATATAAATATAACTATATATGTATATATATATATATTAATATATATATATATATAACAAAAAATATATATTAATATATATATATATATATGTTAGTTTAAATATATATTAATATATGAGTAAATATAACTAAATATATATATAAATAAATAGATATATCATTGAATGGACAACAAAGCAACATGGATGAGTGGTAAAGTGTCCAGGCGCGGAGGGGAGAGGTCTCAAGTTCGAATCTTGATGGAGGTAGGGGTGCACATGTAGGTTGGTAATGTGGGGCAGCTAGCACTGTTAAAGGGTTGGGGGTGGGTATGTGAGGCATGAAGGGGTGGTATAGTGTGCGTACGGGGGTAATATAACTATTTAAGGGGGTTCAAGCACTGTTAAAACCCCCCTCCAATTTGAAGATTTTTTTAATTTTTTTTAAATATTATCGGCATGTTTTTAAAAGAGTTGATAAAAGTGGTATTTCATCAGTGCTATTTTTAATTTTTTTTTAAAATTTTATGAGTATTTTTTAAAAGCACTGACACTAGGGGTCTTTTATCATCACTAAAAAAGTGTTGATAAAAAACCCTTTTATCAACATTTTTTTTAATGCTGATGAAAGACCCCTTTTATCAGCGCTTTTTTTAGAGCTTTTAAAGACCATATTTGCAGTAGTGAGGTAGCTCAGAGCTCGAGGTTTCATGAATTGAGGTGATGGGATGGGTGGGTATTTTCCATTTTGAAATTAAAATTTGGGATGGTGGTTTTTTTGTATTAGGATTTTGAATTTTGAAATCTATGTGGTGGTTGGTCTGAATCCCAATGAATGCGAGGTTCCAATTAAGCATAAAGTGTCTTTTGGAAAATAACAAACAAAATGGATTTAGATATTTAATCTTTAAGATTTAACTCTCCTTGAGTTTATAACTCTTCTAAATATGATATATAGTATGATATTAAATACGTTGAACTCCCCCTTAGGATAATATCTTTCTCTAAGGATCATATTCTCCCGCTAAATATAAAATTATCCTCATTTGTATTGCATCCCACTATAAAATTATTCTCCACATTTAATAATTTCTCACCCATATAATGATTTCTCCCCCTTTGTTATTTTCAAAATATTGTGGAAGGATCTAAATTTCAGAAAATGTAAAAAAATAAAACATGAAAAATAGTTTAATGAACCAACAAATCTTCTACAAAGGAAATATGAAAGAACATTCAACCAATCAGAATCAGAAAAAATTTAGACAATTCAGAATTGGATGAAAAAATAATTCATTCATGGTTTACAATTCTTTACCCTAATGTTGTAAAAGAATCTACTAGAAATAGAGAACAATAATTTTATTTTCACCTATATTGTTGATTTGTTAATAATTTTTTTGTATAATGTTGTAATATATGAATCCTTTTTTTTATGTCTTGGAGAATCATATAGTCTATTTTAGGAAGGGAAATTTTCATCATGTTTATAACATATTTACATTATATTTAATATATTCAATGATATACATGATTTTGTGTCAATATTAATGATATTTTCATTCACTTGTAAAAGAATAATCATTGTTTATGATCACATATTTGTGTAATATTTCTCTTGTCAATCATGGTTTGTAATTTTCTTAAATATATGGAATGCTTAAAATTTTTATTACACCATTCAAATAGTTTTTAATTGAAGTTTTTGAGGGGATCCTAACTATGAAAAATTTTAACACACAAATCATTATCTTTGAAAGAACTTTTATTGAGATTTAATCTTATCCAATGTGATTGATTCGACATGGTTTTGTTTTATAATTTGTGAAGTCAATTATCAAACATGTAGAAATAGATAAGAAAACCAAAATATAGTAATTATTTATAAATAAGGATAAATCACATAGCTTAAAAAAATTCAAGGGTTGAGTATACACCATATATATATATATATATATCAATTTATTTATTTGTAGCATTGATTCAACTTCTTAATATGTAGTGAGACATGAATGAGAATGGATTCTTCATAAATTTTTTTCATGACCTACCTTCACCAAGATGAGGGAAGGGATAGAAAACTACCAGACCCTTCCTTCTTCATGTTGAAGGAGAGATAATGACCCCTCGAGTCTCACCTTCAATAGTCCCTAGAGTGGCGACTAGAACCAAGGGTATATAATCACACGTAATATGGAAAGAATTACCCTTTTATAGAAAAATATTGGGAGATATGATTATAAATCTCAAACAACTCCAAATACATAAAGTAAAAGTAAAGTCAAAACGGCTTTTTCCACATGAATGTTCAAAATAAAGTGCTACAAGTACAAGAAAACTCTGATGAAAAGTACCAAAAGAAAGAAAATAGAAATGAAAATTGTCCTGATGTTTGAGCTAGTAAAGTCCATCATAGTCCTCAAAGTCCTTCTGGAACCTAAAATTAGTTTTATATACGTACGTTGAGTACACAGGTATACTCAGTAGGGAAAACCCAAATCTCTCATCTACAAGTTGGTAGGAATTATAATTCCCCATGAGAAAAAAGATATAACCAAAGAACCTAGCAAGAGAACTATCCACCCATCCCCACCAAGGCACACACCTCAAATAAAGCAAGTTAGGTAAAGTAATAGTAAATATTCATAAATGTTTGGGTACCCCACACTACTTTACCACTTGTAATTTAGGGCATCCAACGCATCAGACCTCCCCCATAATTTCCACTATAGCCCCACTTCAACCCAACAAAAAACTTTTTGGATATCACAACCACGCATCCCACCCAAAGACACCTGGGCCACAATAACCACAAGCATGCTTGAAGACACCTAAGCCATAACAACCATTGTCGCACCTGAAGACACTCGGGCCTCATCCCGAAGACACTTGGGAAACAATCCTACCTGCACACACCTGGTCCAGCCACCACAACACACCCCTCATGAAGATTCTAGTTCCATAATAGACCTTAGGCCATCACAACCTACTCGAAGAGTCCTGGGATACCTATGAGAGGGGGTAGAAAGGATCTAATAACCATCCACTCATAAGAATGTTGGACCCCCCCCCCCCCGGTGAAATGGCGGTGTTCAGCACGATGTGCTCAACTTGGGTGGGGTACTAATAAGAAACACAAGAACTAAATTTATACATATAAGCAAACAATCACTTATATTAACATAAGGGTCCCAAAACTATCCCATACACAAAAACCCTCATTACTATTCATACATGCCCAAATGCACACTAACCATAACCAGAGCACCACCCATTCTGGAGAAAAATTACCTATTAAACCCAATCTCATTACCATGTTCAATGGATTTTTTTAAAAATAATTCTCCACTATCAGGAAACTAATAGGCACATCCATAAATCAAAACAACTCTGAATTGAGAAAGAAAATATTCAAACAACAATTTAAGCATTCACACATGGTTATCTTGTAAATTCACAATAGAAAAAGGGATCTGTGATATCCCTCAATGTACTGGAACCAAACCAAGCCCCAAAATATGGCCCCACATTGCGTCATATCCACAAACCAACAATCGAACCATAGTGTATCCTATCCACATCCACGTTACCCACAATTGCATCAAGTAGAACAAGAATGATTATTATTAGAATAGAACAAAAGATTTTTTATATTTAACCACACCATTTATCACGTTACATATTTCCATTTGGTTAACTAGGGTGATCATAAAAGGACTCTTATTCATTGGGTATCCATTTAATCAACCGAGTTTATGTGGTTAACCAGTTTCCATGTTACAGACATTCAATCAAAAGATTATCAATAAAAAGAGGTTCATTAGTGAACAGTAAATGACCACTAACGGCCATAATTTTCAGTGGGCATAAGCCCATACAGTTCACAACATATAAACGAAGATAAAAATAATACAAAAACATCATAATTGAACACACCCCTTCAATAATTAAAAAATATCCATTTATTATATTCGTTAAGGTTTGGTTTCATCCACGCCCCGAGGAAACATTAACATACCCACATAGCATGATACATTGTAAATAAATACAAAGGAAACCCCTACTTGGATGATCAATTATTTAAGTTTTCTCCTCATGCTAATAACTGGGGATGCGTGACCTACAGAGAAAGAACTGGGAGGATGCTACGGTTGAGCTAGAAGGGCTCCAACACGGGCACACAATTTGTCTCTAAAATAGGGACTCCAACTGCACCAAAGAAAATAATGGACCAAGAAAGAAGGAAATATCTATGTGATAAAAGGCAGATCCTAGAGTTATGGGATATGAAATCTCAAAATGCTTAAAAAGGCAGATCTTGGTTTCACCTCATGGTTGGGTGGTTACACACGATAGAGTTAATTTTTATTTAACAATTATCCTTGGAGATGGTGGAGATAATATATGTGAGTTAATATATATCCTCTAAACAGAGAAAACCATGTAACATGGTCAAAGATGGATGGAATGGGGAAAGGTGTGACACTAAGGAAAAATCTATACATTTTGGAAACTGAAGGGTCCCCTGACTCTTGGGGGTTTAAAACATCTTTTACTGGCTTTAAAAGATTTAAAGAGGGTATTAAAACAATTTTATGTCAAAAGATATGTTATGGGAGCAGAACTGGAAAAAATCTTGGAAACTAGAAAAAAAATCATAGGGTGGGACACCGTTTGGTGAGACACCGTAATGGTGCCCCTGTAACGGTGTCACCATTTCAGTGTGCGACCATGATGGTGTGACCGTTACGGTTCCACCTTCATAGCGCCCCTACCTTGGTGCCACCGTCATGGCATCGCCATCATGTTTCCACCATCACAACACCGCCTTCATGGCGCCACTATCACGATACCCCCTTCAAGGTGACCCCTTCATGGTACCACCGTGACCGGTTCCCCCATCACGGTGCCATCAGGACCGGTTCCCCCGTTTCGGTGGAACCATTTGGAGGAACCAAGTTTTTGGAAAACTCTTTAATGAGTCACTGATGGTCCCCATGATACCTCAACCACCATAAATTGGAAATATAATGAACCAAGAGGTTCTGGTCCATTACATTAGATATCTCTCAAACTATTCTCATCCTCGAGAATCTAAGAGTAAAGCAAAAGAAAAGAGACGGGTATGAACAACTGCCTCATATGATACCTCTCAGGGAAAAACCCGCCCTATATTTGTTCAAAAGACGGAAAAAACCTCGATATCTAGGAACAGCTCTCCCTTATCTATCTCCTGAAAAACTACGGATACACCACTGCTCTTCTCCCCCAATTAACCACACAAACAATTAATGGTCACACCATCAAGTCATAATGATTAGGTAGTCCCTTCCCCATGTTAAGATACTATCTGCTTTGGGTGGCACTAACTCACCCACATGGGTTTAATAATATCCACCCTAATGCGTCTCAATTAGGGATCAGGTCCTCCCCTCCCCATGGTGAGGAATTTTCAAACACACTTAGAGAAATAGAAAAATAGTCCATCTCATAGTTAACAAGGTCACGTAGTACATCACAGTCAAGTACAAAACAACATAGAACAAAACTCAAATTATCTTTGGGTACTGGGTACGCATATGTGCCTCTCATTCATAGGTACTCTCCTTGAGGCCACCATGCCTCCATAACACACAAACCAGGAAAATGGTTCATCCACAAAGCACCCTCTCCTCACGATCCTCGATCCTCATTGGTCACTCCATAAATGTCGCATCATCCTCGATATCCAGCTTTCCCCATTCAAGGATGTGAAAATCATTGTGTAGATAGAGATGGAGTTGAGACACATGAAAGACATCGTCCACCTTCAATAGTGGAGGTGGTAGATCTAGCTAATATTCCACTTCACCGACTTTCCGTAACATGTCAAAGGGTTTGACAAACCTGAGAGAAAGATTAATCCCCCTACAAAACCTCATATGCTCATGAATATGGAAGACCTTTAAGAACACATGGTCCCTAACCTCAAACTCTAAGGGTCTCCTCTTATAATTGGAATATGACTTCTATCAGACCTGAGAAACATTCATCCTCTCCGGTATAAGTTGAACCTTCTTCATCGTGCTCTGCACCACCTTTGGGCCAAGAACACCTGTTTCCCCAACCTCTATCCATCACATGGGTGAATGGAATGGTATTCTATAGAAGTCTTCGAACGGATCCATGCCAATGGTAGAGTGATAACTATTTTTGTAGGAAAACTCCACCACAGGAAATTGTCATACCCACGATCCTATAAAGCCGAAAACACTTTCCTGTAGAATATCTCCCAATGTTTGGATGGTCCTCTCTATCATCCCATCAGTTTGTGGGTGGAAAGTAGTGTTGAGGAATAGATGGGTGCCAAAATCATGTTGCAATACTTTCCATACTCGTGGGGTTAACTGTGTATCTCGATCTAAGACTATGGACCTCAGAACTCCATGAAAGTATACCACCTCATCCATGTACTTTTGTTCTAAGACATCCACCACACTCGACTCCTTGACTACCAGTAAGTCAGCTGATTTCATCAACCGGTTCACCACTACCCATATTGCATCGCAGCCTCTTTGAACCATGGGTAGTCCCATGAAAAAATCCATCGAGATGTCATCCCACTTTCACTCAGGGACATCTAAAGGCTACAACAGGCCTCCTAGGATGCGTTGTTCAGCCTTCACCTATTGACACATGATGCACTTTGGCACAAACTTCTTTCAATTACCGCTTCACACTACGCCACCAAAACTGACACCTCAAGGCCTAGTACATCTTGGAAACTATAGGGTCTACCAACAGGGGTGAGTTATGGAACTCACCGAGAACTTTATCATGCATTAACATCAGGAAAAACATATTTCCATGAAACAAAATCTAATTCTGAACATCTTCTATCCATCTTTCTAGAGAATTTCCTTGGCTAACACGATCGTGCATCACTTCAGCCTCTAAGCCCTCCCACTGAGACTCATCCACATGTTGTACCAATGAATAATTCACCTTCATCTAGAACAAACAGCCTCTACCACCATCCACCCTTTCATCTAGGTGTAAGGCAACCAACTCCTCCCCCACCTTCCAAGCATCTCCTGATTCTCGAACCACATCCTTCTGTGACTTCCTACTCAAGCCATTGGCCACCATGTCCCCCTTCCCTAAGGTGTAGGTAATATCAAAGTCGTAGTCCTGAAGAAACTCCATCCACCTCCTCTACCACAAGTTCAAGTCACATTGGTAGAAGACATACCTCAATCTCTTTTGATCCGTGAAGACCATGAAGCATTCGTCAATGAGGTAATGTCACGCCAACTTTAGCGCAAACACTACTCCTGTAAGCTCTCGGTCATGGGAGGAATTGTTATATTTGTGAGGACATAATTTCCTAGACCCAAAAGTGATCACTCCCTACTACTGCATCATCCCACACCCAAATCCAAGGCCTTAATCATTACAAAACACTTAAAACTTCACCCCTTCCTATGGAAACCTCATAACTGGGGCACTAACTAGCTTCCCCTTCAGGTAACTGAAGGCTTCCTGGCACTGCTCACTCCAAATAAAAACCTAGTATTTCTTGTTAAATTCTATCAAAGGTGCTAAAAATCGAGAGAAGTTGGGCACGAACATCTGCAATAACATGCTAAACCTAGGAAACTATGAACCTCTACCATGTTCTTGGGTTCTACCTAAGAAAAAACTACTTAGAACTTCAAAGAGTCCACTTTTATTCTCTGTTGGGACACCATGTGTCCAAGGAATTTCACCTCTCATTTCCAGAACATTCACTTGGAAAACTTTATGTAGAGCTGGTGCTGTAGGAGGACCTCTAAATCCATCCTCATATTTTCAGCATGATCCTACTTAGATTTTGAGTAGATCAACATGTCATTGATAAAAACAACTACGAAACAGTCCAGATATTCCTAGAAGATAAAGTTCATAATCTCCATGAATACGACTATCATGTTCGTAATGCCAAACAACATGACCATGTACTAAAAGTGCCCATATCTACACCTAGAAGAAATATTTGAGATTTCACCCTCCTTCACCCACAATTAGTTGTATCCTGACTGCAGGTCGATCTTAGAGAACCTAACTTCTCCCTTCAACTGGTCAAAAAGATCGTTGATCCTCAGGATGGGGTAACAGTTCTTGACCATCACATGATTCATCCTTCGGTAGTCTATACACACCCAGAGTCCACTGTCTACATTCTTTGCAGACAAAAATGTAGAATCCCTTAGTGAATCACTCAGTTAGAAAAAAACCTTCTTCTTTAGGGCATCAACCAGAATCTGGAACTCCCACAACTCAGAGAGACACATCTGATAAGGAGCCATCAAAATCGGACAGGCACTGGGTTTCAATTCTATCCCGAACTCCACATCATGCCAAGGGGGTAGAGTCATAAACTCTCTAGGTAAGACTTCCAGGAACTCACTAGCGATCCCAGGGACATCAAAAATATTTGTATCTTCTGACTCCAGTGATAGTTCATCTAAAAAAGAAAGAAGGGGCTCCACTCATCGGCTTCCCTCCTAGAAATGGTGCTCGCCAATGAATGTTACACTCTGGCCACCCATATATGAAAACAAGACCCTTATCCAGAAGCATTCAATAACGGTATATATACAGAATAAATATTTGATGCCTAAAATGAAATAATATAGATGCATTTGTAGAAAAAGAACTCCCCCACTGGACTGATTTGTCCCTAACATCCATCTACATCCCCGAAAAACATAAGACAAGGTGGTCTAACCTCTGATTAGTGTACTCAATACCAAGGGCATGATAATTCTCTCTACTTATAGTCCTATATCATGGGATAGACTGGGTTCACCAAAGGAGTGCGAATATCTTGAACTAAAAAATGAATAGGAAAGATTACTAAACAAGATGATCGTACCTCGAATGACCTCTAGCCCTGCTAGAACTGCTACCTCTGTGGCGTTCAACTGCCCATGCCCAGCTCCTCTACCCCTAGTTTGTTGTTCTCCTCCCCAACCAATCCCTAGATGAGGTCCCTGAAGAGTGCCTTGAGGCCGGCCTCCTCCTGCAACATCTGCTCTCAGAGGAGCGAGAGCTTGTTGTCCCTACTAAAGATGCTAAAAATTCCTGTCTGGGAAGTGCTTCTATTGAGGTGGGAGCTGAACATGTCCACCTCCACTATACTTTTCTTGGTCTGGGCACTGATTTCGAAGGTTCCCATGGCTGAAACAGATAAAGCATCTCGGTCCTAGCCCTGTAGGGAAAGGGTGAGGACCAAGAGATAGAAACTGGAACTGCTTGGGCCTGCTCCCCATTAGCCAAAACCTAGAAGGCCCTAAGGCTAGAGGCCAATTGCTAATAGCCTTCCCCTTTGACAAGCTCAACTGGATCCCCTCTCGTGGAACGCCTCCCAGTGTGTGCATCCTCTCCACCACTTAAGACTTCTTCTGAACCTCCATTTATGTTAGTAGAGTGAAGGAAGTAAAAACATACTGAAGAGGAGGTCGGAGTTCCTCCTCTAAACGTATCGCCTGAGACTCCTCATCCGAAAAGAGGTCTGGAGAAAAAAAAAAAGGATATCCTTGAACATGATCCCTAATTCCCTCAATGTCATGCTCCCCTGCTGGAGGTAGAGTAACTCTTGTCTCTTCTCAGCCTTCATTTTGGAAGAGAGGAATTCCACCCAGAACTCCCTCTTGAAGTCAGTCCATGAAACCTCATCCTCTCGCTTCTCCATGAGATAGAACATCCACCACTGACACGCTACTCCCCTCATCTGGATTACAACCAGAGGAACCCAATACTCTATCAGATCCTCGATCAAGCTGAATTCTTTCACCAGATCCTCAAGCCATCCCTCCATCTCCATGTCTGCCACACTACCCTCGTACTCCATGAGGGTCTGTCGCTAAAAGGAATGAAGCATCTTCTGCCATTGGTCTTCCTTCGGTTCTTGATCAGACCTCTAATGATCAGATAAATTAGCCTCTTGGGCCTCGATTTCCTGCCCTACTCATGGTTGTCATTTGGGTTCCATAGCTACAAAGTAATCTAGGAAATGCCTAAGCTTGAGTAGTGTATAAGATCTATTTTAAATTTTTATTAAACTTTTTATTCATTTTAAACTTGCCAAACACCCAGAACACACAATAAAATAAATCATTATGATGCATTTACCTTTCCTGGGGTCTCTACCCTGCAATCAGTGTTTCCTCACTTGGCCTTTTGGTAGGTCCAGAGTATTTTCATCGGATCACAGGGGGGCCTAAAATCTAATTCCCATGTCAGTATTACCTAGACAATTTCACACACCAGGATTACCTAACACTTCTTCCCTACCATCCCATGCAATCCTCATTGTGCCTAACTCTGAACTCCATCCTATATATCAACCATCAGCCTTTGATATCATTCTGGCATGAACCTCCTTCACTAAGATGAGGGAATGGACATCAAACTACCGAACCCTTCCTTCTTCAAGTTGAATGAGAGATAATGACCCCTGATTCCCACCATTAATGGGACCTGAAGTGGTAACTAGAACCAAGGGTATAGAATCACATGTAATATGGAAGTCATTACCCTTTTTATAGAAAAAAAATCAGGAGATAAGATGGTAAATCTCAAATAACTCCAAATTCATAAAGTAAAAGTAAATTCAAACCCCCATTTTCCACATGAATGCTCAAAATAAAGTTCTACAAGTACAAGAAAACTCTAATGAAAAGTACCAAAAGAAAGAAAACAGCAATGAAAACTGTCCAGACATCCGATCTAGTAAATTCTAGAACAATCCTCAAATTCCTCCTGGAAACCTGAAAGCAGATTTATATACGTAGGGTGAGAACATAGGTATACTCAATATGGAAAACCAAAATCTCTAGTGCATAAGTGGGGAGGCATTCTAATTCCCCATGAGAAAATAGAGATAACCAAAAAACCTAGAAATGGAACTATCCACCCAACCTCTCCAAGTCACTCTCCCCAAATAAAGCAAGTTAGGTAAAGTAATAGTAACAACACGTTAATGTTTGGGTACCACAGGCCACTTTCCCATTACTTATTTAGGACATCCTATGCGTCAGACCTCCCTTATAAGTTCCATTGCAGTCCCAATGCTTCCCCAACGACAACAATACAGGCTATCACAACCATGCATCCCACCCGCAAACACCTGGGCCACCACAACCACAAACATCCCTACCCACAGACATGTGGGCCACAAGAACCATGACCATGCCCGAAGTCATCTGGGATAGAACAACCACTTCTGTTCCCGAAGACACATGGGCCTCATCTCGTAGATATTTGGGAAAAAACCTTACCTTCACACACTTTTTCCATCCACCACTACACACCCCTCCTGAAGATTCTTAGTCCATAATAGACCTTAGGCCGTCAAAGTCATCCCGAAGAGTCTTGGGATTCCCGATAAAGGGAGAAAAAAGGAACTAATAACCAGCCACTCATAAGAATGTTGGGAAAAACACCCCCCCCCCCCATGAAATGGGGGTGTTCGACATGAAGTGATCAACTTGGGTGGGGTGCGAATATGAAACCCAATCACTAAATTTATACATATAAGTAAACAAGAACTCATCCCAACCTAAGGGTCCCAAAACCATCGCATACACAAACACCCTCATTACTACTCATAAATGCACAAATGCACAGTAACCACGAACAAAGAACCATCAATTATAGAGAACAATCCCCCCATTGAACACATTCCCATTATCATGTTCAAGTGATTTTTTAAGAAATAATTCTCTACAACCGAGAAACTAACAGGCATAACTAGAAGTGAAAACAACTCTGGACTGAGAAAGAAAATAGCCAAACAACAATTTAAGGATTCCCACCCAGTTCTCCTGTAAAGTCACAACAGAAAAAGGGATTTGTTGGATCCCTCTATGTAATAGAACCAAACCAATCCCCAACATATGGCCCCACAAGGCCTTGGATCCACAAACCAATAACCAAACAAAATGGGATCCCATCCCCATCCCCATCACCCCACAAGAATCAAGAAGAACAATGATGCTTAGTAGTAAAATAGAGCGAGGGAGTTTTTCAAATTTAACCACATCATTTATCTGGTTCCTTCTTTCCATTGGGTTAGTATGGGTGATCACACAAGGATATTACTCATTGAAAATCCATTTAATCAACCAATTTTACATGATTAACCTATTTTCATTTTATAGCCATTCAATAACAAGATTATCAAGAAAACAGAGGTTCATTATTGTGCAGGAAAGGACCACCAACGACCACAATTTTCAGTGGTCATAATCCCATACAGTTCAAAACATATAAACAAAGATAAAAATAATACAAGAAAATCATTATCAAACACACACCTTCTTTATTTTAAAAAGTCATTTATTATCTTCATTAAGTTTTGTTTTCATCCACACCCCAAGGAAATATTAACATACCTACCCCACATGATACACAGTAAAGAGAGACAATGGAAAACCCCAATTGGATGATCAATGATCAATGTTTTCACCTTGTGGGTAGAACTAGGGATGCATGACTTGTAGACGAAGAAATAAGAGGTCTCCAAGGCTGAGTGGGAAGGGCTCCAACATGGTTTCACAAATCGTCTCCAAAATAGGGACTCCAAGTGAACCAACGAAAAGATGGGACCAAGGAATAAGGAAATATTCGTGTGAAAAAAGGAAGCTCCTGGAGTTACCGGATATGAAATCTCGAACTGCTTAAAAATGTTGATCGTGGTTTTACCACACAGTTGAGTGTTTACACATGATGGAATTAATTTTTATTTAATAATTATTCTAATATATGGTAGAGAAAATGGTTTTGAGTTAATAAATATCCTCTATATAGAGAAAATCATGTAATAGGGTTGAAGTTATAAGGCATGGGGAAAGGTGTGACACTGAGGAAAAAGCCACATGTTTTAGTAATTGAAGGGTCACCCGATTTATGGGGGTTTAAAACATCTTTTACTGGATTTAAAATATTTAAAAATGTTATTATAACACTTTTACGTTAAAATATATGTTATGAGAGCAGAAATAGAAAAAAACTTAGAAACTAGAAAAAAAAATCAATGGGTGGGACATCATTTGTGGAAACATCATAATGGTACCACTGGTTCGGTGGAACACCATACACAGTACCACTTTTTTGTTGTGTGACTATGATGGTACGACCATTATAGTGCCATTGTCATGACACCGTCATTACGACGAAATTGTCATAGCGCCATCGTCATGAAGCCACCGTCACGTAGCCACTATCACAGTGCCACCATCACTGTGCCACCGTCACAGTGCCATCATCACGATGCCACCTTCACAACATCATCGTCACTGAACCACCGCCATCGTGCCAACGTCACCATTCCACCATGACTGGTGCCCCCGTTCTGGTGGAACCATTTGGGGAACCAAGTTTTTGGAAAACTACTTAATTAGCCCCTGATGGTTCCCTGGATACCTCAAATACCAGAAATTAGAAAAGTAATGGACCAAGAGGGTCTGGTCCATTACAATTTTGTAATCGAAATTAGTGTGGTGTGGCATGTGTACAATAGTAGTAAACTCTTCCTATATTTTGAATTAGCCTCATCTATGGAGGTGAGAAATATAATCTCATGTGACCATTGTTGTGTTTTTCACTTAATTTGTGCGAGTAGTTTAGTTAAACCATGAAATAAGATCCCCAATTGAGAGATAATTTTTACAAGATTATAAATTAAATTAAAATTATTACATTTGAATTTACCCACTCACCCCACCTCTTGAGTGTCTTTTATATCATCGTAAATATATTTACTTGTTATATGGTCAGAATAATGTCATTTAAATTACATTCATATATTAAAAAAATGGATGTATGTGTGTGTGTTTGTGTTTATAACTTTTCAGGAAATGTATGTTGTTATATTATAATCATTTATTGAAGTCATATATATCCATTGTGAGGTTTTAGAAATAATTTACAAACTGACATGCGTAATCCATCATGCATGACCTTATATGCATGAGAATATACCTTAGGAAGAAATTCAAGAGTCAAACCATGCTTACCAAATATAATGTGGTTATATATAATAAAGACTAATAAATGGAATGTTTTATATAATTATAGATATATTTAATAAAAGAATTTTGTTATCATAATTCAATGTTTATCTTCATGGAACTTTTTAATATTATTTAAAGGGGAAATTCATTTTTATTATGGGGTGGGGTTGGTAAAAAAGGAAAAGGATTGATAACTCTAAATGTAATTGTAATGGAAAAATCATTTGAGACATGTTTAAATTAATATCTCCTTTTTGGGGGCTCAATATTTCTTTTCAGCTATAAAATGAAACCCTAATATTAATGTTGTGATGATGACATATATGTGTTATTGTCATCATATATCCTATTTTTATGGATGAATCATGAAAATATATGTCTTAATTTTTTAATTTTTTTCCATTAATTAATTGGTTTTCACTTAATTTACCCCTAATAGAACATTACACCTCTAGATTCTTAAGAAAATGCACCCCTCAACATCGAGTCTGCTAATTTTTGAGGTATGGTCATTACAGTACCTAGTAGTTGAAGTGTTATTATTACTGCCTAATATATCCTTTTTGAATTTTTCAATAATACTTCATTGAATGACCTTAACACACCACAAAATTCAAAATAATGGAAGCCACAAAAAACATTGAAGGACCTGTATATCCATGAATAGAGTCTTTAAATATGTTTCCTTACAAAAAGTAAATTTGTGATGATTATATATAATAAATTTATAGTGTTATGGTCAACTAGATTATGGTAATTTTGTTGTTAGTAAAATAAATTTAATCCTCTAATATACATTTATTGGGAATCTCTCACTCAAATTCCATGTTTTATTTATTTTATAATTTTTCATTTTAACTGGGTTGAGGGGGAACTCTTACAAGACCCAAAGCCCTAGAGACACAAATACTGAAGTACATAACCTAAAATCCCAAAGGTAAAATCCTTTACATCATTATGACTCAACTGAACTAGAAGAGTTCCTCCCCAACACCTCTTCATGTCTATATGAGCTCACTATGTGACATTTATGGGATGTCTCCCATATAAAATTGTTATAACATTTCAAAGTGTTAATACTAACATTGTTTTCATCAATGAACTTTATCATTATATACATCATACATTAGTTTACCTAACTTTTTTTAAATAAAAATCTAGATGAAAAAATAAATGGAAAAATGAAAAAAGTAAAAGGGGCTCTCTTTACTAGAATCATTTATTAAGAACTAGAAAATTGTGTGATTTGGGTTGAGTTTTTGTAATAAGATTTTAAAAAAAATATCTCTTTAAAAATGACTACGTTAAAATTATTTTTAAAAATACGCCTCAAAGGTGGCATCGGTGATGCCTCCCTTCCACTAAAACCAAAAAATATATTTAAAAAAAAATATTTTAGTTTTTGTTTTGTTTTGTTTATATCTATATATATATATATATATATAAACAAAACAAAACAAAAATAAATTTTTTAGAAAAATCTATCTACAATTTAAAATCCAGCAGTACTGCCATTATAACAGTCTTGATTCTGACAAAAGTTATCACAATGGGATCTTTTTTATAAGGGGGATTACCTTGGAAAATCATTTTGTATTTCGGATATGGGATTATGGTTCTCCCTTTACTACACAGAACATTCTATATTTCCGATTTGGGATTATGTTTCAAGTACATGTCTTTGAAAGACTATGAAATATAAACTATAAGAATAATATAAATGAAACTTAAATCATTGATCAAACATATAAGAAATAGTTGAAAATGAAAATAATTTCATAAGAAACGTTTATGGAAAATAATTTATAAGATTTCAAAGACACCTGCTTGAAACTTAAAAATGTTTCAAGTACATGAATTTAAAATCCTATGAAATATAAACTATAAGACCAATATAAATGAAAGTTAAAACATTAATTAAACATATAACTAATAGTTTAAAATAAATAGAATTTGGTAAAAAAAAAATTATTGAAAATGATTTTTAAGTTTTAAAAGACACCTACTTGACACATAAAAATGATTCAAGTATGTGACATTGAAAATCTATAAAATATAAACTATACGACCAACATAACTGAAACATCAAACATGGATTAAAAATATAACATATAGTTGAAAAAAAATTCATAAAAATGTTGATGAAAAATAATTTATAAGCTTTCAACAACACATACATGAAAATTAAAAATGCTTCAAGTATGTGCCTTTGAAAGCCTATAAGATATAAACTATAAGACCAATATAAATGAAACATAAAACATGGATTAAAAATATAATATTTTTTTAAATTATTTAATTAGTATTAATAATAATTAATTCTTATATAATTAATTATATAATAATTAATTAGTTAATTAGTAATTATTAATAATTAATTATATAAAAATTAATTAGATAGTTAGTAATATAATTATTAAGTATATAATAGTTAATTAGTTAATTATTAATATAATTCTAAATTATATTTATTCATTATAGTTAAAAATTAGTAATTATTAAAATTTATTATATAATAATTAATTAGTTAATTGGTAATATAATTATTAATTATATAATAGTTAATTAGTTAATTAGTAGTACAATTATAAATTATAATTATTCATCATAATTATTAATTAGTAATTATTAAATATTATTATATAATAATTAATTAGTTAATTAGTAATATAAATATTCTTTATAAATATTCTTTATAATTTTTCATTATAATTTTTATTTTAAAAGAATGGTCCATGCCCATTGAATAGAAATGAAAGAAACAGTACAAAGGAGAGAGGATGGGGTTTGACAGGAGAACACTGCTTTCATCAAAGAGATCAAAGACCGAGTTTTTTTCTAATTTTATCTCCAATTTTAATCTCTTGATCTCGTATATCATTTCAATTTATACGTCTTCCACACCCATGACCTCGCCCTCTTGAGTAACTCTCTCCTAAGCTTCTTGCATGTTAGAGAATGTTTTCAATATCTGTTTCATCAGAGTCAGAGTCCATAGGGGGTTGTAATTCCTCTTTTTGAACAGCCCAATCTGCACATCTGTTCCCTCTAACGTGACTTCATTGATGTCGACCTCGTTTCCATGTTTTGGTTGTTTGGAAAGGTCCTTCCGGTACATATTTATTTAAATCCATAAGTGTCCTTCTCCAAAGGCACTTTTATAATATTATTAAAATCCTCTTTGTCTCTCATAGTGTCAGTTTCTTGAACTACCAAGGGCAGAGTACCTTCATGATCAATCATGGAGTCATCTTGTAGATCCGGAAAATTCAGCGCATCCTCTGTAACCAGTGGGAGTGTATCCACAACCATTGCTGAACAAGAAGTAGAAATTGTTGGCACATTGGGATGTTGTTCAAACAGATTTTGGTAATGGGATGTTATTGAAACCTATAGAAGTTCTGCCATTACAGAAGCCTGTTCAGAAGGGCAGCAAGAAATGTCATTCACGGTTGGAATCTCAATTTTTCTAGATTCCCCCAGAGAAAAAAAAATTACTAAAAATATTGGGTTTTTAGGTTGTGCCAACAAAATACCATCGCTTTCAAATATATTATTCTTTCCTTTACCATTTTCATTGACCATGAGTTCATGCCTCATTTCAATATCCACTCCAGTTTGGACTTCCTTTTCTAGTCTAACTAGTTTTTTATCTACATCCAAATCCATATCAGTCTATGTATTAGTATCACCTTATGCACCCTTGCTATGATTTACAGTAGGCACACAAGGTACAGAAATGATAGCCTCCTGCTCTACTCCCTTGTTGTGATCATTCCCATTACATGTCCCTTTCTCGACAATATCTACGAAGGCGGTATTCCCATTCTGAGGGACTGATCCTTCTTTGCGTTGGTAAACCTGTCTTGTTTTCATGTGATTATCCCTTTGTATTTGTTTTGTGCCATTCAAGAGGAACCTGCATGTATCAGAAGAGTGACCATACCTCATGCAGATAGAGAATTGTGTGCTCTTGTGACTATTCTGAAAAAAAGTGACCAATTTTCTAACAAGAAGAGAAGAAAGTTGAAATCCATTCGAAGTGAATTGACAACTTAAGTTTAAAATCACCAGCAGTCAAGAATACAGTTTCAATGAGTTCCTTTGATAAATCAATTTTAACTAAGGCTCTGGCATAATGACCATATCATGCCTTCTTAGTTTCCTTATCTAATTTTATTGGCAGCCCCACTATAGTAGCATCCCGCAGAATTGAGAGATTCCAGAAGAACCAACGAAGACAATCAATATGAATCCAGGCCTGGAAGAAGGTATTCTGAGAAGAGTGAGGGTCTGAGAGAGGGTTCCATTATTACAAAGAGAGGAAACTAAGTTTCAGAGGAATTGGACTGAAGCCCCAAGCCTGTAATTTTTTCTCCTCCAAAGGTAAAACTGTGTGATAAAAACCCTTATCGATAGGAATCAGTCACCAATCCTCAAAACCCCAGTGATGTTGGATTCGAGTTTTAAGGTCTTCAAGCTTATAGGGTGTGTGATTATGAATCTCCGAGATTCTAACAAGGATATAATGTCTGCATACCTCGAGCCGATCCTTGAAAACTTTAGGGTTAGCTTTGATCTAAGAAATGGGACCATTTCTTGTGATTCTTTTTCATAAGGACTCTGAATCGTCATGAGAGATAGAGAAATATCGAACTGTGACATTAGGTTTTTCTGCATCAGGAAGAGACTCGCTTGACACATCAACTCCAAAACGTGCCTGCGCCTCCATGTCAAGCATGCCCACCTTCTTCGGAGGAGGGACAAAGACCTCCCTTGGATCAAAGTAACATTCAAAGTTTGTCATTATAACAGAATCACCTAAGAATCACCAGGAAATCGTCGGGCAGCGTGTTCCATCCTCCTCCATATGTGATTACTAAATCCCATTATTCATTATAATTATTCATTATAATTATTAATTATTAATTATTAATTAGAAATATAATTATTAATTTTAGAATAATTAATTTGTTAATTATAAATTATTAATAATTAATTATATAAAAATTAATTAGTTAATTTGTAATATAATTATTAATTATTTAATAATTAATTAGTTACTTAGTAATATAATTATTAATTATATAATAATTAATTAGTTAATTAGTAATATAATTATTAATTATATAATTAGTAATCAGTTAATTAGTAATTATTAATCATTAATTATATAATAATTAATAAATTAATTAGTAATATAATTATTAATTATATAATAGTTCATTAGTTAATTTTTTGACAAAGATAGAGCCAAGGATCTTTTTATAATTAGTTAATTAGTAATATAATTATAAATTATTCATTATTCATTATAATTATTGCAGTCTGGATTCTGACAGATGCTCTTACTCAGTGCTCCCTTTTATAAGAGGGCTTACACTGGAAAATAATTCTACATTTCCGATGTGGGATTCTGGTTCTCCCTTTCCTACGTAGTACATTCTGCATTTCCGTTGTGGGATTCTATTTCAAGTATGTAAATTTGAAAGACTATAAAATATAAAACAAAAAAACAATATAAATGAAACATAAAAAATTGATTAAAAATATAAAAATAGTTGAAAACAAAATGAATTTCATAAAAATTGTTGATGGAAAATAATTTATCAGGTTTCAAAGACACATACTTAAAACATAAAAATTCTTCAAGTACGTGACTTTGAAAGACTATAAAATATAAACTATAAGACAAACATAAATGAATCTTAAAAAATCGATTAAAAATATATTAAATAGTTGAAAATAAAAATAATTTCATAAAAATTATTGATGGAAAAAAATTATTAATTTTCAAAGAAACCTACTTGAAACTTAAAAATGTTTCAATTACGTGACTTGGAAAGTCTATAAAATATAAACTATAAGACTAACATAAATAAAACTTAAAACATGGAGTAAAAATATAAAAAAATATTTGAAAATAAAAAAAAAATCTTATAAAATATTGATGAAAAATAATTTATAAGATTTCAAAGACACCTACTTGAAACTTAAAAATGTTTCAAGTATGTGCCTTTGAAGCCTATAAAATATAATCTACAAGACCAATATAAATAAAAATTAAAACATAGATTAAACATATAATAAATTATTTAATTAGTTAATTAGTATTATTAATAATTAATTATTATATAATTAATTATATATTAATTAATTAATTAATTAATATTAATAATTAATTGTATAATAATTAATTATATAATAATTAATTAGATAATTAGTAATATAATTATTAAGTACAAAATAGTTAATTAGTTAACTAGTAATATAATTTTAAATTATATTTATTCATATAATTAATAATTAGTAATTATTAAAACATATTAAATAATAATTAATTAGTTAATTGGAAATATAATTATTAATTATATAATATTTAATTAGTTAATTATTAATATAATTATAAATTATAATTATACGTTATAATTATTAATTAGTATTTACTAAAAATTATTTTATAACAATTAATTAGTAATATAGTAAATCTTTATAATTATTCTTTATAATTATTTATTATAATTATTCATTATAATTGTAACGACCCGAAATTTTGAATAAATCTTGTTTCTTAATTTTGTGTGTTATTTTATTTTATTTTTATACTCAAAAAAAATGTTTCATTTGATAACATGAGTATAATTAAAATGAGACCGTTGGGTTTTGACTGTTATATGACCATTGGTCAATATGACCGTTGTGAACTAAACGTTTCGATTTTTGTCTCTAAATACAGGTGATTTTGGTTAATTAATATAGAATGAAGATTCGATGGCCTCACCCAGTAGTCTTGGACCGATCAAAGCTCATCTAACAGAACTTGGGAAGGAGGTAGCACCACTGGGCTTTGCTCTGGACCAAACCCAAGTCAAACTTCATCATGTGAAGCTAGAACGGAATCACCTTTGCGAGAAGTTCAAACTGATAGAAATTACTACTCGTGCGATGTTGGTCGAGCCGCCCTCAGATTCCCTCACCTTAGCACACCTTACACTTAGGTCCTATGCTAGTGTAATAAGGGGCTATATAAGGAGACCATAACTGCCATGTGTAATCCTTTGTTTTAAATAAAAAATTTTGATTTCTTCTTATGATGAAGTTTATGAATTTTCAAATTAACGGATATATATACTATGCATATTTTTGATAAATTTTAGAAAAAGGATATTTTAAAAATGTTTATGTAAACCTTAAATAATTAAAAATGTGTAACGATTCTCAAAAAATGGTCTTCTACAATTATGTTCAGTACAATATTTAGAGTCTTAAAAGATCAACTGGATTTTTGATGAATAGTAAATTATGAATAGTGATTCTTCGCTTAGGATTAGTAATGTGACCAAATGGATTAGTAATCTCACTTAAATAAAGTTTTAATATAATTTAGACACCTTGTTTAAGTAATGTGATTCAATAAAATGGGTAAATAACAGTTTCATAAATTATTAGTCAAGTACTATTTTTTTCAGGTGAATAGTTTTTTTAATTAAAAATTAAATTAAAAATATTTAGAAAATTATTTTTATAAAATGGATTTCATTTTTGAACTCGGATCATCGATATTATGTTAAGGTAATTTTTGGGGTTTTTTCTGAAAAATGAATTTTCAGTGAATAGTGTATTTATTTAAAAATTAAATTAAAATTATTTAGAAAATTATTTTTATAAAATGGAGTTCATTTTTGAAATCAGAGCATTGTTATTTGGTTAATGTGAAATTTTGGGATTTTTCTGAGAAAGTTGAATTTTCAGTGAATAGTAAAAATACAGTTTTAGGGTTTCGGTATGTTTAATGACATCATGACTATGTCATGATGATTCCATTAGATATTTTAAGGGATGGTTGACTAAAGGGGATGAATTATTGTATGAGGTGTCCCAAGTTCCCAATACCATGGGAAAATACCATGGGCAAGCCCACGGTTTTGCCAAAACCACCAATGAGGTGTCCCTTGGCCATTAATGTCTTGTCCCCTCACTTTCCCTATAAATACCAAGAAATCCTCTCATCCATTAGACTCCCCAATCTCCCCTAACGAATTTATGGTCTCATTACCTCCCAAGTAGTCCTCCCAAGGTGCCCCTAAGCCCTCAAGGTCCTAACCTTTGAGTTTTAAGAGTTACGTTTTAAGGTAAGGGATTCCACCTCTCTCTTTCTTTTCAAATAATCTCTTTTATGTCATTTATTTTATGGTCCATGTTCTTATGTTAAATGATGTTATTTTATATTCATATTACTTCCCTTTTCATGTTCATATAATGGTAGATCCCCTCTTACTCTCATTATTTCGTTTTATGACGTTTTAAGTGGCGCTGTTAGGCTGCCGAAATATTTGTAACAGATTCTTTCTCCCTTCTAGTTTTCAAGTTCTACAATCATGTCAAGTATTTCAAGTTCCTTTTTATTATGTTGGGGTATTATCTCTATATCTATCATAATGATATTTTATGATCATATGATGAGATAACCCATTTTATCTCTTGAATTCAGTATTTTGAAGTTTTAAGTGGCGCTATTAGGCTGCCGAATTTTTAAGTGGTTCTTTCACCCTTCTCATTTTCAAGTTCTAGTTTCATGTCAAGTCTTTCAAGTTCCTTTTTATTATGTTGGGGTATGATCTATATATCTATCATATTGATCTTTTATGATCATATGATGATAGACCCCATTTTATCTCTTCAATTCAGTATTTTGAAGTTTTAAGTGGCGTCGTTAGGCTGCTGAATTTTTAAGTAGTTCTTTCACCTTTCTCCTTTTTCAAAGTTCTAATTCCATGTCATGTCTTGAAATTTCCTTTTTATTTTTTTGGGGTATGATCTCTATGTCTATCATACTGATCTTTTATGTTCATATTATGAGAGACCCTATTTGATCTCATCAATTCATTTTTGGTTGAAGTTTATGTGACGTCGTTAGGATGCTGAATTTTCATAAGTGAAATCTTATTTTTTTTCTTCCTTTCATGTTCTTCATTTCATATGGTATACTTTCAAATTTCATTACCATGTTATTAAATCCCTTATATTATGCCCCCCTACTATTTTATGGGTCATTTATGAATGTTTGATTCATGTTCCCTCTCTTTTCAATGTTTTCTAAAACCCTGTAACATAGCCGTTATGCTGTAGAATTTTCATCTCAAAATGTCTCTCTCTTTTTCTAAAGTTCTTTTTTTTATTAAGTAAATACTCAAAGCTCTATCTTCTATATGGGTATTCACATATATACCAAAATGTTCTATTTTAAATTCTGGGATTTATATACATGATACCCACCTTCCTTTTCTGTGGGTTTTAAAGTGACACAAAGATCATGTCTTTAAAGCAGTTTTTAAAATGTTATGATTATGAAATGAAACCCATTACTTTTATTCTATATGGGTTTTTTATGAAATTATTGATGATGATATATGTGGCTCACATGATAATAAATACATGTCAAGGGTGCGCCATGATAGCACTCCAATTTATTCGGTAAAGACTTAATCTCTAGATATGACCTTTTAGACTCATACCTTGGTGAATAACCTTGGTAATTTTTAACGACACCTTGGGGATGGACCTTGGTGAAACGAAACGATTGTCAATATTAAATGTTGTAGCCACATCTTCAAGTTATGAAAAATGTTATCTTTATTATGATATGCTTCATGGTCTCATTTTCATGCCTTAAAGTTCTTTTCATGTCCTTATTGAAGTATCTCAAGTTCACATGTAAAATGTTTCTCTTGTTTCCCTCACTCGGCCTTCTTCTCACCCTTTCTTTTCATGTATGTCCCCATGTTATGAGATGCAGTAATGAACCTAAAATGAACATGAGTAGAATCCTTTCAAGTTTTTAAGAAGAATGTTTTATGTTTTCATGTTTTAAGTTCCTGGTTTCCAATACACTAAACCTTAAAGATCCTCAGTTTTGTAAAATGTAATGAAAGTTTGTGTGATAAAAAGGTGGGATGCTATAGTTGGTATCAAAGGATGGTTTAGTTATTTGTGGAAATTAGGATATGAAAACTTTAGTAAGAAGACTATAGAAAAGTTTATATATAGGAAATCTTCCTGGTATTTTGGTGAGTATTGAGTAATGGGTTGCCAAGCAAATACATCCATGTATGGATACGAGCAGTTAGAGGTGGCTCCGGCACAAATGTACATAGGGGTAAAACCCGAAAACACCGCTTTGAGCTAGATTCAAATGGGAACTGGTACACGACAATGGGCCTTGGTGCACTCTTGGTTACGACACTCCCGGAGGATATGCTTTGGTAAATTCATAAGCTTAGTATGAACCATTGTTAAAGGAACAAAGATAAAATAAAATAAAGATTCACATATGAATATATGATCATGGATAACCTAGATGGGAACCTAGGGGATCAAAAGTTAGGGTATACTTTTCTTCTACAAGTTATCCTTATATGCTTTAAGTTCCTTTTCATGATTATTGGCTAAGTATTTAAGCCCCTAATTATAATTTCTCTTCTTAGTTAATGGTGGGAAATGGAAGAACATGTCCCAACAACCAATGTTATAGGAAATGCGACGATTTCCTTATTAATGTGAAAGAGATGATTAGGGGATTAAAAGATGATTATTATTTTGGAAGACGTTCACTATTTTAGGGACTCTATATGATCAACGTAAATAGATTACTATGGTATTTTCATTAAGGAGTAAGGTTGACTTATATTATGAAGAATCGATGAATTTAAGGTGGACTTATAGAAATTTAGGTTACTTATGGAAATGATTAACCTATCTTGGGTAAAATATGTTTAGGTTAGATACTTTTTTATAAGATGTTAGGTGTGGTTTATGTTGTTTGGAGATGAACAATGAAGTTTATTTTGGAAGACTATGTTATCAAATCCTTCTTGTATTTGGGTTTCAATCTTAGTTTGGTTTATTTTGAGGAATTTTAAGGACCGTTATTTATGGAATGGTCTATGATGAACTTTGGGTAGTACCATGGAACTTTGAAGATTTAAAAGTAGTTTCCATTCCTATGGGATTCTTTCTTTTTGAAGAGTTGTTTTACCTTACACTTTCTGTTTTTGGGATAATTTTTAAAGATAGAAGAAATAGATAGTTAATATTTTGTGGATTATGTGATTCTCTAGAAGATGATTCTTTTGATTTTGATGATACCAAGTGTTTTTGAATTCTCATCGTTTGTAGAAAAGATTAGTTTTAGTAGAGACTTATTAAAGGATCAAACTCTACTTGAAGGTAGGTATATTTTCTTATGTTTTTGTTCTATGTAGCAAATGAATTCCTCAAAATTATGAAAAGGAACGTAAAACAAAAACGTTGTTGGTTTACGTTTCCTACTAGGTAATCAAAGACCGTTTACACACATCATAAGTTTGGGATTGTATTATTGTTAAATTTCTCCTAATCATGTTTTCTATCACTCTCCCTCAGAACTTCACCCTTTGTTTTCTCCTCCATGTCCATGTTTTCCTACATGGAATCCTAGTGTGGGTTAACTCGGGTGACCTTTGTACTTATCTTTCATTCTTTTAAAGTAATAGTTTTACTGACTCCTTTTCTGATGTGGGACTTTCAATGAAATTTCAAAACCCAATTTTAAAAATTGTGAGGACACAATTTCTTAAGGGGGGAATATTGTAACGACCCGAAATTTTGAATAAATCTTGTTTCCTAATTTTGTGTGTTATTTTATTTTATTTTTATACTCAACAAAAATGTTTCACTTGATAACATGAGTATAATTAAAATGAGACCATTAGGTTTTGACTATTATATGACCATTGGTCAATATGACCGCTTTGAACTAAAAGTTTCGGTTTTTGTCTCTAAATACAAGTGATTTTGGTTAATTAATATAGAAAGAAGATTCGATGGCCTCACCCAGTAGTCTTGGACCGATCAAAGCCCATCTAACAGAACTTGGGAAGGAGGTAGCACCACTAGGCTTTGCTCTCGACCAACCCCAAGCCGAACTTCATCATGCGAAGCTAGAACGGAATCACCTTCGCGAGAAGTTCAAACTGATAGAAATTACTACTCGTGTGATGTTGGTCAAGTCGCCCTCAGATTCCCTTACCTTAGCACACCTTACACTTAGGTCCTATGCTGGTGTAATAAGAGGCTATGTAAGGAGACCGTAACTGCCTTCTGTAATCCTTTGTTTTAAATAAAAAATTTTGATTTCTTCTTATGATGAAGTTTATGAATTTTCAAATGACCGGATATATATAGTATGCATATTTTTGATGAATTTTAGAAAAAGGATATTTTAAAAATGTTTATGTAAACCTTAAATAATTAAAAATGTGTAATTATTTTCAAAAAATGGTCTTCTACAATTATGTTCAGTACGAAATTTAGAGTCTTATAAGATCAACTTGATTTTTTGATGAATAGTAAATTATGAATAGTGATTTTTCGCTTAGGATTAGTAATGTGACCAAATGGATTAGTAATCTCACTTAAAGAAAGTTTTAATATAATTTAGACACCTTGTTTAAGTAATGTGATTCAATAAAATGGGTAAATAACGGTTTCATAAATTATTAGTCAAGTATTAGTTTTTCGGGTAAATAGTTTTTTTTAATTAAAAATTAAATTAAAAATATTTAGAAAATTATTTTTATAAGATGGATTTCATTTTTGAACTCAGAGCATCGATATTATGTTAAGGTAATTTTTGGGGTTTTTTCTGAAAAAATGAATTTCCGGTAAATAGTGTATTTATTTAGAAATTAAATTAAAAATATTTAGAAAATTATTTTTATAAAATGGAGTTCATTTTTGAAATCAGACCATTGATATTTGGTTAATGTGAAATTTTGGGATTTTTCTGAGAAAGTGGAATTTTCAGTGAATAGTAAAAATACAGTTTTAGAGTTTCGGTATGTTTAATGACATCATAACTGTGTCATGATGATTCCATGAGATATTTTAAGGGATGTTCGACTAAAGGGGATGAATTATTGTATGAGGTGTCCCAAGTGGCCAATACCATGGGAAAATACCATGGGAAAGCCCATGGTTTTGCCAAAACCACCAATGAGGTGTCCCTTGGCCATTAATACCTTTTCCCCTCACTTTCCCTATAAATACCGAGCAATCCTCTCATCCATTCAACTCCCCACTCTCCCAACACGATGTTCTGGTATAATTACCTCCCAAGGAGTCCTCCCAAGGTGCTCTTTCAAGCCCTCAAGGTCCCAACCTTTGAGTTTTAAGAGTTACGTTTTAAGGTAAGGGATCCGACCTCTCTCTTTCTTTTCAAATAATCTCTTTTATGTCATTTCTTTAATGCTCCATGTTCTTATGTTAAAGGATGTTATTTTATATTAATCTTAATTCCATTTTAATTTTCATATAATAACAGATCCCCTCTTACTCTCATTATTTCGTTTCATGAAGTTTTAAGTGGCGTCGTTAGGCTGCTGAAATATTTGTAACGGATTCTTTCTCCCTTCTTGTTTTCAAGTTCTACTTTTATGTCAAGTCTTTCTAATTCCTTTTTATTATGTTGGGGTATGATTTCTATATCTATCATACTGATATTTTATGATCATATGATTAGAGACCACATTTTATCTCTTCAATTCAGTATTTTGAAGTTTTAAGTGGTGCCGTTAGGCTGCCGAATTTTTAAGTGGTTCTTTCACCCTTCTCATTTTCAAGTTCTACTTTCATGTCAAGTCTTTCAAGTTCATTTTTATTATGTTAGGGTATGATCTATATATCTATCATACTGATATTTTATGGTAATATTATGAGAGGCCCCATTTTATCTCTGCAATTCAGTATTTTGATGTTTTAAGTGGCGTCGTTAGGCTGCCGAATTTTTAAGTAGTTCTTTCACCTTTCTCCTTTTTCAAAGTTCTAATTCCATGTCAAGTCTTGAAAGTTCCTTTTTATTATGTTGGGGCATGATCTCTATATCTATCATACTAATATTTTATGTTCATATGATGAGAGACCCTATTTGATCTCATCAATTCATTTTTGGTTGAAGTTTATGTGACACTGTTAGGTTGCCGAATTTTCATAAGAGAAATCTTATTTTTGTCTTCCTTTCATGTTCTTCATTTCATATGGTATATTTTCAAATATCATTACCATGTTCTTAAATCCCTTATATTCTTCCTTTCTACTATTTTATGGGTCATTTATGAATGTTTGACTCATTTCCCCTCTCTTTTCAATGTTTTCTAAAACCCTGTAACATAGTTGTTATGCTGTAGAATTTTCGTCTCAAAATGTCTCTCTCTTTTTCTAAAGTTCTTTTATTTTATTAAGTGAATACTCAAAGCTCTCTCTTATATATGTGTATTCACATATATACCAAAATGTTCTATTTTAAATTCTGGGATTTACATACATGAGACCCACCTTTCTTTTCTGTGGGTTTTAAAGTGACACAAAGATCATGTCTTTAAAGCAGTTTTTAAAACGTTATGATTATGAAATGAAACCCATTTCTTTTATGATATATGAGTTTTTTATTAAATGATTGATGATGCTATATGTGGCTCACATGATAATAAATACATGTCAATGGTGCGCCCTAATAGCGCTCCAATGCATTGGGTAAATACGTAATCTCTAGAGATGACCTTTTAGACTGATACCTTGGTGAATAACCTTGGTAATTTTTAGTGACACCTTGGGGATGGACATTGGTGAAACGAAATGATTTTCAATATTAGATGTTGTAGCCACATCTTAAAGTTTTGAAAAATGTTATTTTTATTATGATATATCTCATGATTTCTTTCTCATGCCTTAAAGTTATTTTCATTACCTTATTGAAGTATCTCAAGTTCACATGTAAAATGTTTCTCTTGTTTCCCTCACTGGGCCTTCTGCTCACCCTTTCTTTTGATGTATGTCCCCAGGTTATGAGATGCAGTAATGAACCTAGGATGAACATGAGGAGAAGCCTTTCTAGTGTTTAAGAAGAATGTTTTATGTTTTCATGTTTTATGTTCCTGGTTTTCCAAGACACTAAACTTTAAAGATCCTCGGTTTTGTAAAATGTAATGAATGTTTATGTGATAAAAAGGCGAGATGCTATAATAATTATTCATTATTAATTTTTAATTATCAATTAATAATTATTAATTATTAATTACTAATATAATTATTAATTATATACTAATTAATTGTATAATAATTAGTTATTTAATTAGTAATTATTAATTATTAATTAGTTAATTAGTATTATAATAATTAATTATTTGAAAATTAATTTCTTACTTAGTAATCTAATTATTAATTATATAATAATTAATTACATAATTAGTAATATAATTATAAATTATATAATTAGTAATTAGTTAATTTTTAATTATTAATCATTAATTATATAATTATTAAGTAGTTAATTAGTAATATAATTATTAATTATAAAAGATTTAATTAATCAATTTTTTGAGAAAGATAGAGTCGATGCCCTTTTTATAATTAGTTAATTAGTAATTTAATTATAAATTATAATTATTCATTATATATATTAATTAGTATTTATTAAAAATTATCATATAATAATTAATTTGTTAAATGGAATATAATTTTTCATTATAATTAATAATTATAATTATTCATTATAATTATTAATTATTAATTATATAATTATTAATTGTGTAATAATTAGTTAGTTAATTAGTATTTATTAATAATTAATGATATAGAAATTAATTAGTTAATTTGTAATATAATTATTAATTATTTAATAATTAATTATTTACTTAGTAATATAATTATTAATTATATAATAATTAATTATTTAGTTAATAATATATTTATTTATTATATAATAAGTAATTATTATTCATTAATTATAAAATAATTAATTAGTTAATTAGTAAAATAATTATTAATTAGTTAATAGTTAATTAGTTAATTTTTTGAGAAAGATATAGTTGAGGACCTTGTTATAATTAGTTAATTAGTAATATAATTATAAATTATACTTATTCATTATAATTATTCATTAGTATTTTATAAAAATTATTATATAATAATTAATTAGTTAATCAGTAATATAATTATTAATTATATAATAGTTAAGTAGTTAATTAATAATATAATTATAATTTATAATTTATCATTATAATTATTATATAGTTATTATTAAAAATTGTTATATAATAACTAATTAGTTAATTATTATATAATTAATTATTAATAATTTCTAATTAACTAATTAATTATTAAATATTTAATTATTAATAATATTAATTAACTAATTAAATAATTTATTATATGTTTAATACATGTTTTAGGTTTCATTTATATAGGTGTTATAGTTTATATAATATTGTCTTTCAAAGGCACATACCTGAAACATTTTTAAGTTTCAAGTAGGTGTCTTTGAAAGCTTATAAATTATTTTTCATCAAATTTTTTTAAAAAAATATTTTTATTTTAAACTATTTTTTATATGTTTAATCCATGTTTCAAGTTTCATTTATTTTGGTCTTATAGTTTATATTTTATAGACTTTGAAAGTCACATACTTGAAACATTTTTAAGTTTCAAATAGGTGTCTTTGAAAACATTTAAATTATTTTCCATCTACATTTTTTTATGAAATTATTTTAATTTTAAACTATTTTTTATATTATTAATCTATATTTTGAGTTTTATTTATTTTTTTCTTATATTTTATATTTTGTATGCTTTCAAAGTCACATACTTGAAAAAAATTTATGTTTCAAGTAGGACTCTTTGAAACATTATAAATTATTTTTCATCAACCTTTTTTATGAAATTCTTTTTTTCAACTGTTTCTTATATGTTTAATCCATGGTTTATGTTTCATTTGTATTGGTCTTATAGTTTATATTTCATAGTCTTTCAAAGTCACATACTTGAAACAGAATTCCACATCGAAAATGTTGAATGTTCTACGTAGGAAAGGGAGAACCAGAATCCCACATCAGAAATGAATAATGATTTTTAGGATAAACTCTCTTATAAAAGGGATTCTTGGGTGAGAGCTTCTGTTAGAATCCATACTCTTGTAATGACAGTACTTATGGATTTTAAATTATAGAAAAATTCTTCTGAAAAAATTATTTTTATTATTTTTTGGTTTTTTGTTTATTTATATATAAACAAAAAAACAAATAAAAATAAAAAAAATTAATTTTTTTGTGTTTTAGTAGAAATTTTGATCGACGATGCTGCCTTTAAGCCGTATTTTTAAAAATATTTTTAACCCAGCTGTTTTAAAAAAATAATTTTTTTTAAACTTATTTAAAAAAACAAAATTTCTTTCCTGTGTTATTATCCTTTCTCAAACAAATATGTCAAAACACATATACAACACTCACTCCATCGTGAAATAGTCGTATAAAATATTTTATATAAAATATTTTCTAATTTATCTCTTTTTTAGAAAAATATATATTTATAACCTTTTAATGAAAGATACTTTTTATAATGTGTAAACAATTATTTTTCTTATGGGTTAACCGGTCAATCCCAAATTTTCAACTTTTTAGTTGATAGGAAAAAATAGATGATGTGGGCCTCTTTAAATGATATTATTCTAGAACTTTTCTGATTCATATGTCACATTTTTTTTCTTTCTTAAATTTAAAAATTGAATTTACAGATTAACAAAAAAAATATATCAATTAAAAACTTATAAAAATATGATATAAATAAATAATTTCCAACATACATGTAAAATTTCTAAATTTTAAAAAATATAAAATTAGAACATTAAAAAAAGTAATTCATTCCATAATAAACACAAACCATAAATAAATATGAAACATTAATAAACATATAATGAAAAAATTCCTACCAAATCTATAAACATAATTTTGTAAATTTTAACACATAACACACACTATTACACATTTGTCCTTTAACAGCACACAAAAAGACTTTTAACAGCAATAAAAAAGAATTTTTAATTGAATCACTGATAAAGGGGGTCACTTTTATCTGTGCTAAAAAGACACTGATAAATTCCCTCCTTTATAAATGCTATTTTGGGAGCCAATAAAGTGGGGTCTTTATCAGTGCTCGAAATAGAACTGATAAAGGCCTGACTGGATGCAATGTGTTGTTAATATAATAACACACCCAACAAAAACCTTTAGGTATATACCACACACCTAGAAATATAAATTTAATAGGTATCACAAATACAAAAAATATTCATCCATGGTATCTACCAAAAAACACTACTATATACATTTCAAACAATGTTTTATATAATTACATTTACAATTACCTGAAAATAGTTAAAAACATTAATGTTTCATCTTTTGATTCCCTTGATCCCCTCTCAAAAATATATGCTTATGGTATTAGTTTCTGAACAAATCATCCCAACTCGAGCAAAAGATTCCACCTATATAAGAAAACAAATATTATGTATGTAATACTATAAAGAATTAAATTAAACAATAATATGAAAGAATACATTAATAAAATTTCATTTTTTTATAAAAAAAAAATCGAGTTATATTAGTCACATCGTGTGTTTATTGAGTTGTTGTTGATTTCTACATGTCACAAATGAGTTATGGATTGTTGTCCTAAAATATCAAAACAATCTGAATGTGTTAGCTCCATTTTGAGTATGTCACTCATTCTTTTACTAAAATTAATATAGAATTTAAATAATTAAACATTTTGATTTATATCGGTCACACCATGCATCAGATTGAGGTGTGGATGATTCCTACCAAACTCAAAGTACTGATCAATCATTGTCCCAAAGTATCCTTACAATCTGAATGTATTTTTTTGGTTTTCAGTATGTCGATTTGGTTTTTTTACTAAAATTTCATTTCAAACTAGAAACATGCATTTTGAGTCATATTGGTCACATTGTACATTGGTTTGAAATTTGAATGCTTTATACACATCACAAATTCCTTATGAATCATTGTCATAAATTATAAAGACAATAAGAGCAATTTTTCTTGGTTTTGAGTGAGTAACATGTTTTGAGCTAAAATATCAATTTTAAACTGATAACAGACACTTTTTGTCATACCAATCACACTGTGCATTCTATTGAGGTATGGTTAATTCGTATACATTATAAATTACTCATGGATAATTTTCCAAAATTATCAAAAAAATCTGATGTGTTTGTTCGGTTTTCAGTATTCCAATTGTGTTTTTTTACTAAAATGTCTTTTCAAACTAGAAACATGCATTTTGAGTCATACTAGTCGCATCGTGCATTGGTTTGACATGAGACTACTTCATACACATTACAAATGACTTATGAATCACTATCCTAAATTCTGAAGAAAATCAGAGTGTGTTTTCTTGGTTTTCAGTGAGTGACATTTTTTTACCAAAAATGTCAATTTTAAATTGATAATGGACACTTTTAGTCATACCAGTCACATAATGTGTATAATTGAGGTGTCGTTGATTCCTACACACCAAAAATGACTTATTGATCGTTTTTTTAAGTTTCAAAACAATATGAATGTTTTTTCTTGGTTTTCAGTATTTTACATATTCTTTTTACTTAAATTAATGTCAATTTTAAATAAAAAGAAACATTTGTAGTTATACCAGTCACACTGTGCAATGTATTGAGGCGGGTTTTATTCCTAAACATCACAAATGAAACATATATTGTCTTCCTAAATTATAAAAACAATCCGAATGCATTTACTCAATTTTCAGTATGTCACTTGTTCTTTTTACTAAAATTAATGTTAATTTTAATTAAAAAGAGAAAATTTGAGTTATACTAGCCACACCATGCATCATATTAAGGTGAGGTCGATTATTATATATCACAAATGACTAATAGATAATTTTCATAAAGTATCAAAACAATATGTATGAATTTTATTTTTTTTTAGTATGTTAGTCGTATTTGTTTTACTAAAATGTTATTTCAAACTGGAAACACACATTTTGAGTCATACCATTCACATCA
This sequence comes from Viscum album, assembly GCA_963277665.1. Taxonomy (NCBI): domain Eukaryota; kingdom Viridiplantae; phylum Streptophyta; class Magnoliopsida; order Santalales; family Viscaceae; genus Viscum; species Viscum album. The sequence goes on along the minus strand of OY728141.1, from coordinate 1,245,145,339 downwards.
TGCATCATTTTGACATTATATTTCTTTATACATTCCACAAATGACTTATGAATCATTTTCCTAAATTATAAAGATATTTAGATTGTGTTTTCTTGGTTTTTATAGAGTGACATGTTTTGAGTTAAAGTGTCAATTTTAAACTAATAACATGCATTTTTAGTCATACTGGCCACACCATGCATCGGATTGAGGTGTGGTTCATTCATACATGTAAATAATTACTGATGGATCGTTTTACTAAAGTATAAAAACAATCTAAATGTGTTTTCTCAGTTTTTAGTATGCCACTTGTTCTTTTTACTTAAATTAATGTCAATTTTAAATAAAAAACACATTTGGAGTTATACCAGTCACACTGTGTGTTTTATTGGTGATAGGGTTGCTTCCTACACATCATAAATGAATCATGGATTGTTTTCCTAAATTATTAAGACAATATGAATGTGTTTTCTCAGTTTTCAGTATGTCACTTTTTCATTTTACTAAAATTAATGTCAATTTTAAATAAAAAGAGACATTTTGAGTTATACTGGTCAGACCATGCATAATATTGAGTTTAAATTAATTCCTCCATGTAAAAAATTACTTTTAAATCATTTTAATGAAGTATTAAAACAATACGATGGTTTTTTGCTGATTTTCAGTATCCCAGTTGTGTTTTTTTACTAAAATGTCATTTCAAACTAGAAACATGCATTTTAAGTCATATTGGTTGCACTATGCATCGGTTTGACATGTTACTACTTCATACATGTCACAAATGACTTATGAATCACAGTATTAAATTATCAACACAATCGAAGCATGTTTTCTTGGATTTTAGTGAGTGACATGTTTTGAACAAAAATATCAATTTTAAACTGATAACGGATACTTTTAGTTATACCGGTCACACTGTGTGTCAGATTGAGGTTTGGTTTATTCCTACATGTCACAAAGGACCCATGTATTTTTTACTAAAGTATAAAAACAATCTGAATTAGTTTTCTCAGTTTTTAGTATTTCACTCTTTGTTTTTACATAAATTAATGTCAATTTTAAATAAAAAGGCACACTTTAAGTCATATTGGTCACACCATGCATCATATTAAGGTGAGTCTGATTTCTACACGTCACAAATGACTTATAAATCATTTTCCTAAAGTACCAAAATAATCTGAATGTTTTTTCTCAGTTTTCAATATGTTAGTTGTGTTCTTTGAACTAAAATTTCAATTTTAAACTGATAACAGACACTTTTACTCATACTTATCACTCCGTGTGTCAGATTGAGGTGTGGTTGATTTCTACACATCACAAATGACTCATAGATAATTTTCATAAAGTATCAAAACAATATTAATTATTTTTCATGGTTTTCAGTATGTCACTTGTTCTTTTTTCTAAATTTAATTTTAATTTAATATAAAAATACACACTTAAAGTCATATCAGGCACACCATGCATCATATTGAGGTGTAATTGATTCTTATACATAAAAAATTACTTATGGATCATTTTCTTAAAGTATCAAAACAATCTGAATTCATTTTCTTAGTTTTTAGTACCTCACTTGTTCTTTTTACTAAAAGTAGTGCAAATTTCGAATAAAAAGAGACACTTTGAGTTATACCAGTCATTTAAATTTTTTCAATATTTTGAGTAGGTAAGTTTCTTTGGTGATATTATCCTTATAAATTCATACACTACATATCAAAAATCGTAATCATGAGCCATGGATAAAAGAATGGTAGTTTATAAGACATGAATCTTAGAGGAAAAAATAATATTATAAACTAAAAAATACACTTTAAGTCATACCAAGCACACTGTGTATCATATTGAGGTGAGACTTATTGACCTATGGTTGATTACTACGCTTTTCAGGAAAATGTTCATTACAGATCTTTTGGGAAGTCATACTTTGTATTCAACTACTGAGAAATCTCTTGTTATATGCTTCCTTTTGATTCACTTCACATTTCACGCAACATGGGGTTTCATCTTCCACCCGAAAAGAATATGTTCTCTCTTTTCTGGCTTGTTACAAATAGTTGAAAAGAAAATATGACTTCCAAAAAGATCTGTAAAAAACTAAATAAGTATTAGATAAAAATGATAAGTAAATTAACATACAAATGGTAGATAAAATGAAAAAAAAATAATTAGTTAAATAAAAAATATACTTTGAGTTATACAGGTCACATAATGTGTTACCATGCTTTCCATTTTTTTTTTTGAAATGGTAACATATAATTCTTGAAATTTATCACTTTCCATCAAGATCCCTCCACTTCCTTTGAAGAAAATCGATAAATGATGATAATGTAGGGGTAGAAAAGTTTTGAGGGAGAATAATTCTATGGAAGACATTGTCTGCATTATTAGTCAAACATTTAATTTAGATTATACTAATTCAATCGAGAATAGATAATATTGTGAGGAAAAACATAGTGTATTAAAAAAACTTTTCCTTCTCATTGAATTCTGAGTTACATCTTCGAATTCTAATCTCTCATGATCATGATAATATTTGAACAAACCAGCCCGAATCGAACAAAGAAATACACTTGTATAAGAAAATAATTCTTATGTGAGTAATACTAAAAATAATTAAATTAAACATAAATATGAAATAATCTACTACTTCTATGAAATTCCCATATTTATGGTATTTTTGTACATTCGTCCATCAGATATGCTACCCATTCGTTTTTGAGAACATCTATATCGTCTTGTGAATATGAGCCTTTTTTACAGTCATATTAATACTGGAAAAATATAAATACACAAATTATTTATAAATATTTTAAATTAAATAGTAATTATCTTTGAAAATACCTCTTCAAGGATTCTAGTTTGTTCATGGAATATGATCTCTCTCGTACATTTACAAACATAATAATCATAATATTTTCCATTGGTTTGTTTCAGAAACTATAAAAACATTGAGTAGAATAAGTAATTTGTTTTTATATGTGTTTGGATAGTGAAATATTATTATACATATTATGATATGTTTACATTCCTATAACTTTTCTTTTTTTCTCGTGATTAGCCCCTGACATTATTCCTTGTTTTTCATGATATTGATGCATCGCCCTATCATAACAGAATCCTCAATAAAAGAGAATATAAATTATATAACTTGATGTTTAGTTATAAAACATTGGATGTAATGTATTAATTATTGATAAATTCCATCATGTGTGGCTATTTTTTTTGGATATCCATGCATTGAATCCAGGAAATAAATCTTTAGAGTATCCAAATTTACCGTAATGAGAATTCAATGATGCCTAAAAATAAAAAATGGAATATGTAATGAAATAAATGAAAATATATTTGATATAATTAAATTTCAGATTTTTACCCCTAAATCATTGGTATTAAATAAAGTCTGTCATCCAAAAGTCTTCTTTTAAAAGATTTTATCAGACCAGATACTATTTCATCCTTTTTTTGGTATATTTTTTAGAGTGATCTATAGAGGAGATTTGAGGACTAACTAGTTGAAAAAAATCATGGGAAATTTCCTTTAAATTTTTTTCATATATATTCCTACCAAAAATATGAAATGTATTTAGTCATAATTAACACATTATATCGGCTTTTGGAAAATCTAGTCATGAAAACATACCACATGTATACATTTACAACTAAGTCGCCCATCTAATCATAGTCAAGGATTTCACTTATACTCTCAACACCAATGAAGTCTTGATCTTTCTCTCCATACATATTTTTTCAAAATCAACTATGTGATTACAACTATTTTTTAAAATTTTTTCCACATGAACCTTCAATGATAGTAAATAAGGATATAGAATGAGCAAGGTAATGATGATTTCAATATATCCTTTTGATCAGTTGGTCAATCCTTTATATGGTTTTGATTTGGTCTTTCATTTCATCCCCTTACCTTTTTTTGTTTATAATAGCATTCATTAGTTTAGAACTTTTTTCATTAATTGATAAAGTTTTATCTTGAAAAATAAATTGGAAATTAATACTAACTTATCATCATATTTTTTTTACAAGATTCGATAGTTATGCGATGAATATTCTAACAACTTTTTCGACTGTATGAATATCTTCCTCATCAATTGTAATCAATAGATTGGAAGTCGTCTCATGGGATACACTAATTGAAACTCACACATGACCTGTTGGAGGTGGTATGTTGTATATCATGTTGTTTTGAATATTAAACACCATGGACCTCACTACAAGGTGATGGGTGGGTTTTGAAAGATACAAATTATAGTCATTATCACCATGTAGAATATCAGTATCAGAAATGTATCAGTGTCTTTCTAATTCACATTTCATAGTAACATTTATTATAAAATTGATTACCTCATCTAAGACATATCTTTGAGGGGAATGGATCAGCTCATAGCTGGTGTGTGTGGGGTGGGATATCCATGTGGTGACAATTCTTGAGTTTCTTCTTCTCTTTTCTTCCCCCATAAAAGTTTCCATCACCCCTCTCTTCTATTAGAATTCTTATTCAATGGTAGCTATTCTTTCACTCATCTGTTTTATTAATTCACTTTGATCATCATCTTGTTTTTTTATAAAAATATGTTCGGTGTGTCATGCCAAAACTTGCACCTCTAACATGACCATACTATTATGGCTGCTTCAAGGCCACCAATAGTATGTGTTCATCTAGTAGAGGTGGTGTTGATTCCTGTGACTATGTCGGATTGAAAATATAGGACAATAAGTTATCATTGTTATGTAATATATATTGAAATAAAAAAATTATTATGTAATACTTACACATGTTTCCCACACTTTTTGTTTTCTTTCATCAATTAGTATCTCGTCTTTATTCACATGTGTCTCCTTCTATAGAACATGACATGGGATAGATGTGGATTTGGATTTGGATTCATCAATCTGCATATAAATATAAGGACATAATTATAGTGTGGTTTCATGTCACATAAAAGTATTATGGTAGATTTAAAAGACGTACCAATTTTTTTTCAAGTGAATCACACTCCATCCTTTCTTTACGGTGGGGGTACACTGGTTTTGTTTCTCATTACTTATTTCCCACACTTGGTTTCTGTCTAATAAATAAAAAAATTTCAATCAAAGTGATGAATATACATATCTATAAACAATGTATTACTAGCCACAATGTACCTGAAAAGACACATCCACACAACGACCAGTAAATTCATTTGATGCTTCTTGGGTTATCACGTGTGCATATATAAGTGGTGTGTGTGTGTGTAACACCCTAAGATTTTTTGAAAAATATTCTTTTTAATTTCATTGATGTCTTCTGTTGTACACTACACCAAAAGGAGCCTTCACTACACGTATCCCTAACATGGCTTGCTTTACACGCAATCGCGACCTTCCACGATAGCGTGTGTTGTACGCAATATTGAGTTTCACTAAACAACGATATGTTATTAAAATATTATATAAACTATCCGTTATGAATAGTAATATCCACTTTTTCAAAATTTTATAAATTTTATCTTTCAAAATGAACTTCATTTTTGGATTCGGAATATCGAAATTATCCTAGGATGAATTTTTGGTATTTTTCTGAAAACTTTAAATTTTTGATGAATAGTGAATGCACTGGGTTACTATTTAAAAATCAAATTTTTATCTAAATAATTATTTATTTTATTTAATTAATTGGAGTCATTTATAATAATTTTAGATATATAAAAATTTTATTAAACTTTTCACCGTCTTTTACCCACCTCCAAGGAAAATTTTGAAATTCACATAAAACATAATTTTACCGCTTCTGTGAGTGGAATTTTGAAAATCTGAGAGACACGATTAATATCAAGGACTAAAATTTGGTTCAATGAGATGACAATAATTTTTGGTGAATAGTAACTTTTTACATTTATTTACCATGGTCAAAAGTAAATAGGGTGATTAAGGGTAAAAATGATATTATTATTACCCTAACACATGTCCTAATTCTATTAGATAAGTGTAATTTGACCAAAAACAACCTTAGGAATAAAATATGACCATTTAGGTCCACTTGGATTAGATTAGGACATTTATTATTAATTTATTTAAAGAATGGATAAAATAATTAAAATCAAAGTTTAATAACTAAATCATTTTTAATATAGGGATATATATAAGATAAATTCGACTATAAATATTAATTAGAAATATAATAAGATTTCCTACCTAATCGTATTTTATTTATAATTTTTACACATTAAATAATTTATGTTATTTATGATACAATGGTGATACAGTAATCACCTAAATAATGAAATATTAAAATAATTGATGTTATAAATACCCAAATAAATGTAATTTGAGACTTTTTATGAATTACACTAATTTTATAGGTTAATATGACATGTTATTATTGAATTAATTAACTTTTTTCGAACTAATCATGCTGTTATTATTTTCACAAAAATCCATTACCAAATAGTGTCAAAATTGACATAAAATAGTTTTTAAAACAAATATTATATTATTAATTGTTATTATATTCCTAAAAATCTAACGTTCTGCCAAGATACTTATTTCATGATAGGTTTATCATTAATGGACCACTTGGGGGTATATTGGATGTATATGGTAAGTTTATTAACTATATAATATAAAAATACAAAGTGATATTATAAATGTCAATCTAACTAACTAAGAGTTAAAACTAAAAGATAAGGTTAGTATAATGACCCAAACCTATCTAAAATCTATTGGTTGAGAGTATTTTGACTCATACCCACCTTAGATTAGAAATAAATCAATTTGTAGCTATTAAAAACCGAATATGACTTTATTATAGAATAATATTTTAAGTTTTTCCAAAGGTGCCCCTCTCCTCCCTTATAAAAAGGGCACCCCTTCTCTCATCTCTTTGCACCCTTTTGAGCCTTGAAGCTCGTCCAACTTCTGTACATTTCTCTTCTCCACTTCCCTAGAAACATTCTGGTGGTTCTGTTCTTCTCAAAATACCAACTCTACTTCCTTAAGTGGAAGCTTAAAGGAGGTGCATCGAAGAAGAGGTAATCTCTTCTTCCGATTCTCTCAAGTTTATTTCTTCTTCTTCTTCTCCTTCTTTAGTTGTATAGTTATAAAGTAATAACATCAGTATTACTTATATACTGATATGTTATTATAAATATGAAACAACCTTATTTCACCTTCTATCCATCCTATGGAAAATGAAATCAACGCGCATGCGTACGTACGGAATACCGTCTCCACGCCATGGTGTAATCTGTTTTCGACCACTACCTTACTTGGATGGGTATAATGGTGTAAATAAATAACAATATATGATTATTGTAAAGTGATATTGATTCTGAAATATTATACATACACTTCAATACAATTCCACGATCATGGGAATGGTATCATCGCTCGTGTGTACGTATGGACTACCGTCTCCACAACGCAATGAGATTCATTCTCCATGTTAACCATTCATGAATGATTATAAAGTATATATATAATAAGTAATCATGAAATATATGACATAATAATGATACTGGATTTATGTATATATATGTATGTTATCTACTTAATTCCATTCAATTCAATAAGGAAAGGAAAATAGTGTTCATGCGTACGTACGGCCTACCGTCTCCATGAACGGTGTATTTCATTTTATTTATCGATCTATAATATATATATATGTATATGCTGAATATATATTTTATATAAATCATGTTTTACATTCTGTAATTAAGTAAATCTGGATATAAGTAATATAAGTAAACCATATAGGATATCATAACAATGAATGTGATTCTGTAATAATTCAATGACATTATTTAAATTATTATACAGGAGGTTCGGATACGTACGAAGCATATCGGACCTAAGGTAAGGGATAACTATTCCAATCTCGTTCTTATCCGAGATTATTTATTCGAAAGTATTTACTGGGTTTATTGTTGTCATCCATGTCCATGTTTCCTAAAAATGGGTTCATGTGTGTTTAAAGTCCTTTTTAACCATTTTTGACTTTTACTACATGGTATGTAAGGAATCTTTTTTTTACCATACGAGGTACTTTTTGAATTTTCCGACAAAAGTATAAGGAGAATGTTATTTTTAACTTATACAGCATGAACGGATTTTTACGGTTTCATAACACCTCATTTTCATGAAACTTCTTATACAAGATTGCATGATTATTTTCAACAAAACCATTTTCTTTTAAAATTTAATGGAATTTTGTGAAAAGAAAATGATTTTGAAGAAGAAAGGATATTTTCCTCCAGATTTCAATTCAAGCATTTTATCAAAAATATTTTGCATCTAAAATGACATTATTTAATATGTTTATGTTTCAAGTATAATGTCTCCATTATTTACATGGTTTGATTCTTCTTATGATGAAATGATATCCATTTTTTTATATATGTATTATGTTATGATGGCATGATATTTAAGAATACCATTATATTACATGGTTTATGCTATGATGTATGATTTATGATTTTGTGCCACACGAAGGAATGATTTCATTATGAGATGGGTGGGACCTATATATCCCTCCAATGCATTGGGTAAATATTTATATCTCATGAGATAGACATGTCTAGAACGGTAAGTTAATTCGGTTCAGTAATACAGGACTTGAACGAGGAGTGAACTCGATTCAAAAAGGGACTTTGTCCACTAAGATGGTCTTGGCAGCAATGCCTTGGCTACTATGGAAATAATATCATGTGATTAATGGTTTCCATAGTCACATGTTTTATTTATATTCTATTTTATCATGATTAATGTTTCTTTATGATCTATGCCTTATGTACTGCCATGTTTTATGTCATTGCCCAAGATTTTGATGTTTAAATATTATGTTCATGTTTTTATGTTCAAATGTATATGATTTGTTTTATTGTATCCATGCTTACCCTTACTGAGCATTTGCGCTCACACTTTATATGTTTTCTTTTCCCCAGGATTTAAAGAAAAGTTTTAGGTAAGAAAACCAAAAGGGGAAGATCTTTATGGGAGATGTTGAAGATCTTTCACCACGATTCGAAGATTATGTTCCGAGTTTCCAAAGACACTAAACTATTACGGTCCTTGTGTGTCTGTTTTTGTTATGCATTAATTATTCCGAAAAAGTAATGTAATGTCCATGTACGTCAAGCTTCGGGTCTCTACAGTGTGGGTTTATTTTCCCTTCAATATTTTTAAGATGATGTATTTTTAGAATTGTGAAAAATACTCTATGAATCTTTTCAGAAATAATTAATACATATTTCTTGTGGTAGTTATCTACTATAAATTCACTTTGCAATGGATGATGAAGAGTAATTCAATGTTTAATGATTTTATTTTTTAGTAAAATAAATAAATTATATCATAACATTACCATAATCTATTCTCACATCAATGACTTAATCCCAGACACAAAATGGTTCCAAAAATCTATATCAATCAACACATGTTGCTGATTGATTATTCCAATGTAACACTGAACATGGACTTGTTGGGGTTAACATGATGGCCTCACACATTCCATCCAACCTCTTATTTGAAACCTTTTCCTTTTTCCTTAATGATTTTTTTTAACACCATTAAACTACAAAGATTCTATTTTTTCTACGTCGTTGATCCTTTTTTTCCTACCATTCCCCCAATTTCAACATCATCAATATATTCCGCTAGAGTGGTAGCATCATCATGTGCATATGGCCATTGTACCTTTGCACTGGGAGTAGCAGTAGGTTGAGAAACATGTTGTTCTTTAAGAATAGGAGCACCAGCATGTGAAGAAGGTCGTTCCTCTATACTGCATGCAACAACAGGTTGAGAGACCTGTTGTGACTCAGGATTGGGAGAACTATCACATGAAGAAGTTATTTTCTACAGAAGTGATTTGAAATTTTATTTAGATTACATAAATGCATCAACAAATGGATAATAACTTGATTTAACACAATGTATATTTCAAAAAATATAACCTAATTATTGAGCTCTCTTTTCTTTTTTAATGGATGAAGGTATTGACCCCTCAATCGATTATCCAAATATTTTATTTGTGGTCTCCTTTGACATAAAAAACATCTATATTAGGAATTCTATAAAATTATGGCGACATACCAATGAAAGTTTCATCCTCAGTTGAATTTTCATCAATCCCTTTAGTGGTTTTGGTAGATAAAAAAACAATTTAACACTATCAGTTTGTGGAACCTGGAATATAAAATACTGGTACTACATGTGATGCCTTTATAAACAGTTCATATTTGTACCATTTCTTACTGAAATCAACTTTCAGAAATCCCAATTAATTTATTTTTATAGTACTTTTACTATCAACCCACTTTCATTGAAAAATCATCACTTATAATGTTGTATAATCCAACTCCCATGTTTTTTTGATGATTCCAAAATATGACATATTCGCGTAAATTGGTTTTATGTCCTTAGTACTAGAAATATGACTCGCTTCAACCACAAGTGTAACTCCACTATTTTTAACGGTAATATCTTCATCTTTCTCATTTTTATAGAATGTGTAACTATTAATTACATAACCATTATAAGATAATATACATGAACTTGGTCTTCCATTTATCCATCAAATTTGTTCTGAAATTGAATCCGTATTTTCATCTAATTCCATAAAAATATGGTCCTGAAACCATCCTATAAAATGTTGATTATGTATATTTGAAATCTATATTTAAGCCCTTGATGAATTCAAATGTCTAAGAATTTCTTTGTGGGTTTAAAAATATGGGGAAACAAATAAACTTTTTTGAAAAATGTAAAGGTAGGCTTGCTCCTGATCTATACTATTGATTATGAAAACATCTCTTCTTGAAATTACTTCACCCGAAAGCCACCAAATGTGATGAGATTTCAGTAGACCAATAATTTTCACACCATATAGGTATTTGGTACATAATGTAATGACTTTTTCTACAATATATCACTCTGCAATAAAATACTCTGGCTGACTTATATTTTTTACGTACTCTTTTAAAATATTCCTATAATGATCAATGGAGTGTATCCATCTATAGTGTATAAGACCACATAGTCGAATATCTCTCACCAATTGAATCGTCGAATTAACCATCATATCAAATAATTTTGGTGGGAATACCATTTCTAATTCACATAATATGATGAAAATTTCTCTTTCCATAGTTGGAAATTTTTTTGGGTCTATAACTTTGCTGCATATATCTTTGAAGAAGAAACAAATATTGGTTAATGTATGATGTACATTCTTGGGTAAAACTCAATATAACGTTATAGTAATTAGATCTTACATCAAAACATGGAATTCATGTGATTTTAGTCCTTTTAACTTTAAATAGATCATTGAAAATATGTTCTTGATATTCAATGAATACCCCACGAGAATTTTTATGTCTTTATAGAAGTTGTAAAACTAATATCCTTTCTACCTAGAAAGAGTGTAACTACCTAGAGGAAGAAATGTTCTTTTTTCTTCCTTCACTAGCACCAACTATTCTCACATTCCCATATAAACCATGTCCAACCTATCCTTAATTACATCCTTTTTTCGGGTGCATTTAGAAATGTGTGGATAAAACTATCACATACATTTTTTTATCATGAAAAAAATAAATAAAATACCTGACATATAGAAAATTACAATATGCTAATTCAAAAATAAACTAATCTATTTTTCCAATCGGATTTTTTTAAGGTTTTTTTAAAATGGTTTACCAAAAGAAGTGTCTATATCTTTTACTTTATCAAAAAGTTGATCAACTTTTAGTGGAGATAGTGTTTTACATTATTCTTAACTTAAATAAAATGGTTTCATCCAATATTGGTACTTATGCCATCGATTAGGAAATATGTGATGTCCCAGAAACATGGTTTTCGATGATTATTTCAACCTTGTTGATTGTGTACATTTTTCGCAAACAGGACACCCTTTAGTTCATTTAAATTTATATCCCAAAAAATATACATAATAAGGAAATTCATTTATCATCCCATAAAACATGGATCTCAATGTAAAATATTCATTCCTATAAGCATCTTATAATTTAACACCTGAATCCCACAATAATTTCAAATCTTCGATCAATGGAACCAAATAAACATCAATATCATTGCCCAATTTTTTTAGTCTTGATGTAAGAATATATAACATGATATATTTTCATTTCATGCATAACCATGGTGACAAGTTATATTTTACCAACATAATCGATCATGTGTTGTGAGTTCTTCTTTGAAAACTAAAAGGATTTACTCCGTACATAGAAAATGCAAAAATATGGTTTCTCAAATCGTTTCCAAATTCAGGATACTCGTGATCAATTCTCTTCCATTGAGGTGAGTCTGTCCGATGATATAGTTTCCCATATTCAATTCTTTTATATATGTGTCACATCAATTTCCTTACAGTCACATCACTTCCATATAGGTGCTTAAACCTTGAAATGATTGTAAAGTACCGTACAACATTCATAGTACCATATTCATATTTCTTGTATTGAGAATCTCCACACTTTTGGCATTCTATAAGTGATTTTTGGTCCTTGAGAAACATTATAAAATAATTCTATAAGGCATGTATTCTTTCAGATATCATACCCATCGAACATAACATTCATTTGGTGTCGTATATTTGGCTTATGAGCACATTATCTTCTGGGGGCATGTCATTCAAGAAAGCAAGTAGTACTGTAAAACTGGTGTCACTCCATCCATTGTCTTCTTTAAAATTATAGAGCTTCAGTATGACTTATAAGGTTGTATATTTAGTGTATCCAACATACATTGACATCTTTTCACAACTCTTTAACTTCTCAAACAATTTTGGGCAATCACAAAGGTCATCTTCAACTGTCATTTTTATTTACTAAATACAATCTTCCTAATCATTCACATTTTTAATCACATTTTCAATATGGTCTTATTCATTTTCCACAGTTGTAATCATATCAGATTATCCATAAAATGTAGTTTTATCCCAGCCACTAGCTACATTCTCTTTTTCCCCGTGTTTATTTAAACATTTATAACTTTGATCTATTCCATGACAGATCAAGTGTTCTTCCAACTCATTTGGACTAATTTTTCTTGAATAACAATAGTGTAAACACATAAAAAGTATTTTATAATGGTAATATTCTTGATATTTTGCAAACTTGAATAACTCTTTCACTCCATCTTCATACTCTTTTGTCTTATGATTGACATCTATCCATTATTTATTCATATACCTCCTATTTGATATATTAATATTAATATTTAATGAAATAAATACACAAAAAGATGATGTAAAAATTAACCAAGGATAAAAAAATTTATAGAATTTAAGTCTCTTTTAGTATTAATCCCCAATATCCACTTTCGAAAACCAAGGTCCTTCATTTGGGATCTTCTATATTAATCCATCTTAACATATTCCATCCTTTCCTAAATTGGTCTAACTATGATAAATTCATCCACATAAAGAAGTAAAATGAGTAAACTCTCTTCATTATACACCATCATATAGTAGAAATTATTTACATTACACTGCATGAACATTAATTCTACCATGAATGAATTTAAATTCTAATTACAATATCTTGGTGCCTACTTAAGCCCATAAAAACTCCATTTGAGACTAGAACTAAACCTTATATTTCATTTAGCATGAAACCTTCCAATTGGTCTATGTAGATCTCCTAATTTAAATCTAAATTAAGGAATATAACCATGACATCCATTTGTTCTAGAAATAATCCTTCAATGGAAACCAAGCCGAGAACCATCAGAATTATTATATTTTTACAGTAGGAGAGAAAATCTAACTAAAATATAATACTTCTATTTATTGAAATACATTTAAAATTAGATACACCTTTCACTAATTCCTATCATCTACTTTATCCATTAGATGATAAATCTAATTTTTCTATAGAACCCTCATTCTTAGTTCCAATTATATTATCTACAATGTATAAAAAATCATAGATGGAATTCAATTTTTCCATTATTTTGAACTCACACTACAATGAGGCTAATAGTCAGCCTATTTTGAATCCTAAAAAACAAAAACTCTACCTAACTTACACACACATTTTGGATCCTATCCAAATAATGATAAGAATCAAGGGTGATGGTAATGACCATTGGGAATGACTTCAACCTAATGAACTCAATCATAAACATCCAAAAAATATAATATAAAAAAGATAAAAAATTAATAAATTCCAAAAAATTAATTTCTAATAAATAACCATTTAATATAACATTCCAAAACTAAAAACAATAAACAAAAAAATATCTGGTGTCTTAAGAGGTTGAAACATAACATGAGAAAAATGGTTCCCTGAAATTGAAGGACCAACCACCATCTTCATGATACACTTGAGACACAACCATAATCATAAGAACTATCTACTTCCTAAGGAAAATGGAACTGAAACAAACCATAAGTCCATGAATAGAAGAAACATGAATAGTATATGAAGACTACATTCCATCCAATGTGACTATATAGTGCGTGAGCCAAAGGCCAATAGGACACCACCATGATTCCAATTCATTCCTTTTATAATGGAAATTAGAACTGGTAGTTTGAAAATAAAATAGAAAAATTGGTTTTAATTTCTTTTATATAATATAGGTGTAAGAAAAATATAAAAAATAAACTTTCTTAAAGCACCACATTTATAAAATATTGTATAAAGATATTTTCACAAAAATAATAACTATTAAAAACCCATTAATCTATCATGAAAACATAATTCTTTTGAAAAAAACCAAACATGGAGTAAAATATTTCAAAGGCATTTTTAATAAAGGATAACACTTTGAAAAAAAATCCCACTATCCATTTAAGTCTTTAACACACCCAACACAAATATAATAAAGGAATAAGGTAAAATATAATTAAAAAAAACCAAAGGTATTCATAAATAATGTGATTAAATAGATAGAAAAATACTTTTCAATATCAGCACTAAATCACAAGACAATAAATACATCAAATGATATCAATCAAATTCATAACAACATAGATTTCAATAAATATTTAGTGGAATAACACACGATACATATCATGAGAAAACACCTTATGAACTAATGGGATATGTAAAATAAAAGCAACGGTGGACCTACTACTGGTGGGTGAATGGTCACACGTCTCATCAATTGAATCACTCAAAACATTTCTCATCAGTGACCCTCCCACTATCTAGGTATTATGTACAACTAGAGAGACTATCCAATGAAAAATATTAACTGGCCTAGAAATTTCCAATGACATCCCACTATCTAGCCTATGATTCCACATTAAATAACCAAAGGATGTCAATTTCAATAAAAATTCCCAAAGTCTAACATCATAATCACATCCTTTCCACCACATAAATTTCCCTTAGAAAGTTCCCAAACACATAAGCACAATATGAATCACATCACAAAAATCCATCATAGGGATACACATAAGCGTCATCAGCCAACACAATGGGGCTCAACAGACCTAAACCAAGCCAAAATATATCTATATATTAGGAATTCATAATAATGTGAAAAAAAATCACATGCCCTTTCAGCGGTAGCAGTAGGGTCTAGAATCCCTCAATTGTAACAATGATCAAACATGAGTTACAATTACAAAACTTCTTAAGAATACAACCCTTATTTAGATTCCTTAGAATGAAAACTTACTAAAGAAAAAAATTGACTAAGAATGAGAAGTTCATGTAGATCTCTCTTTATAAGAGAGAAATCACATATCTCTAAACTCTTAAAATGACATAGTATTTATACACGATCTCCCAACATTCATGTTTACAAGTTTTTTGCAATGGATTCATACACCTGTTACTTGACAACTCATATAGATATGGTGTAACTAAATGTTCGATGTATTATTGATTAAAACCATTACAGTGTTAAAATTTTCCTTACATTAGAAACAAGTCTTTCGTTTTCTGATTATAAACATAAGACAGTCTGATGGGATTCCTTAACAATGTCAATACGATAATAATTATGAGTATTAGTCTACTTATATCAGTACCAGTATCAATCCAATTTTTATGAATTTTTTTTTGTATGATATACATGAATAAAGTCTAACTTCTGTTCTAAGAAAGGTGAGTTTGATTTATCGAACACATACTCATTATGGTAATTGTAATGAAGAATTTAAATTTTATTTTTTTAATAATTTAGATCTTTTCTAATTGTGGTAAAAGTTTATGTTTTCTAAAAACCATTCTAAAACACTTGGGACATAAAAATTTAGTAAATAAGTTTTAAGAAGGTGTTTGTGATTTCCAAAACTAAAATAATGGAAAAGTAAGAAGTAGAACTTCTCACTAAATAATATCCCCCTTTTTGGAAAGCACAAACCCTAAAACATATATGAAAATCAACATTAAAAACTTACATACCATTTCTTTTAATAACTTTATATTCATCTATAAATGTTAGAAATGGAACCCCATTCACCCGGTTCTCCTCTCCACTCTTGGAATCTTCTCCTCCTAGGGTTTCTGAGACCCTCCTCAGTGGCAATTGATCCCCCCTATTTTACTACTTCTTAGGATTTCCACCTTTATAATATTCTTATACATTTTTGTGTTATCCATCTTCCTAGTGGTTCTTTCTTTCATGATTTGTATTTTTCCCCACTCTGGTGCTCCCTGATGTAGGTTTTCTTCCATAGATCTTTTGGTATTCCAATTGGTGGTTGATTACTGTGGAAGCCATTGGCCGCTCAAACCCTGCTCTAACCTTAGGTTATTCTATAAAACTCTTTTTTAGAGTTGGAGTGGTGGTAATAAAGGGGATTTGTGTTATGTGGTTTGATGGTCGATGGGTTTCCAGGTGCTACCAGAGTTGGATTTATTTTATTTTGACAACTAATAGATTTTTATTTCGATGATGATATCGGTTTTCATATTCTATAGTCTCTCAAAGATCTACTCTAACCTCATGTTCCTATTAACCTCACCCATTCAGATCTGAATCAGTCATAACTATGAATTTTTGGGATGTGTGTTTTGGTTGTCGTCAATTCTCTAGGTGTGACATGAGTCTGTATTATCTTTTGAAAATGGTTACCAATTTAATAGATATATTTGGTGTTTCTTACTCTAAGATGTTGGTGAATGTTTATTGTGACTTTCTATGAGAACTTGAACTTTTTAATGCTCTCTAGGTGATTTTGTTGATTTGTGTATCTGTTTTCAGTGATTTTTATTTCTATTGTGGTGATAGACATTAGTGTTGACGATGAAGATGAGGGTAAAGCGATGAAATGTGAGTTTTTTCTGTGATAAATGCTATGGTGGGATGTTCTATGATTGGGTTCATGTTAGAAATGTCGTGACATCAGAGGGAATAGCTCAAGGTATATAATATCTTGAGTTTTCATGAACTAAGGTGATGGGATGGATAAGTATTTTCCATTTTGAAATTCAAATTTGGGATGGTGGTTTTGCTGTATCAAGATTTTGAATTTTGAAATCTGGGTAGTGGTTGGTCTAAATCCTGATGAATGTGAGGTTCTGACTTAACCATAAAGTGAATTTTTGAAAATAATAAAAAAAATGGATTTGGAAATTTAATTTTTAAACCTTAACTCTCCCTAATTTTATAACTCTTATTAATATGATAAAGAGTATGATATTAAATATGATGCACTCCACCTTAGGATAATATCTTCCCCTAAAGATCATATTCTCCCCCTAAATATAAAATTCTACTCCTTTGTATTATAGCCCCCCCCCCCATATACAATTATTCTCCACTTTTAATAATTTCTCCCCCTTCTAATGATATCTACCCTTTGTGATTTTCAAAAGTAATGAGAAAGGATATGAATTTCCTAAAATATAAGAAAACAAAAGCATGATAAATAGTATAATGAACTAACTAATCATCCACAAAGGAAATATGAAAGAACATTCAGCTAATCAGAATTAGAAAATATTTAGACAAATCTTGATTGAATGAAAAAGTAATTCATTCATAAAAAAATCAAAAAAATTTATAATGAAAATAGATTCAAGAATTAAAACAAGAAATTTTTCTTTCTTCATTAAATTCTTAATGAAAGCTTTAATATTCTTGAACTTCCTCCTATATTTCTCCATCTTCTCAACACTTTATTATTGAATCCAAAATTTATTTTTCAACTTGTTATTCTCCTCCATCATAAATAAATGTTCAGATTAAATAGATCAGAAGCTGTTTATCTCTTTTTCTATTTCTTGGATCTTCTTTTTCAGATCATTAACTTCCTCAATTCTTTTATCGATAGCATCTCTGAAATCTTCTAGAAACATAACTCTATCAGCCATGTGTTTGGATAACTAATTAAAATAACTTGAAAACTCAACCATAAGATTCTTAACATCATCAAATTGTTCATAATCCATTCAAATATATACATCTAATTTAATAGACCACTTAACCATATGGTTTCATGATCTCTTATGAGTGTGATAAATATCTTGTAATGTCTTCAATTCTACCTCAATACGAATCATTGATTCCATTAAACCCTTTATAGAATCTAATTTCTGATTGAGACTTTATTAAATCAGCTAGCTTTGAGATTCAATCTTAGGGAAATATGTAATGGTTCTTCTAACCTTCTCATCACATGAAAAGTATAGTCAAATCTCTTATGTGCAATTACCCCAGGAGAATCTGATTATTCAAAGTCGGGCTAGGGAGGTTTTGTTTGGCGCGTTCCATCTTCTATTTATTTTCCTTTATTCTTATATTTGTTTGAAACTTAATCCTCACTATTATTAGAAATAATATTTTCGTTAGAGATTTATATGATATCTATATCTTCATTGGTCTTGTATTTATCATCAACTTTAGTCATAGAAATTTTATCATATTCTTCTTTATTATATGATGAATATGATTCTTCTTCTGATGAGGATGTTTATTCTTAATAACTACCAAATTTATTATCCTTATCGATCTTATAAGGTAATTTTGATGAGGATGATGATGTTGATTCTGATTAATTATTATCTAAATGAGTTCTTTCATCATCTTCTTCATCTTTACCATGTTCCTCATCTTCTTCTCCCACCTCTTCTTTGATCTCTTCATCAAAAACTTTTTATTCTCCTTCTTATTCTTATTCATTTTCTTATTTTTATTTTATTCCTTATTTTTCTTCCTTTTATTTTACATATAATTTTTCATCCACTTCATTTCAATGATATTATTTAAGATGCCTCATAGTTATAAGGACTCCATTACCAACTATCTTTGGTTCCTATTGATTTTTAGGAATGATTAGGACGGATTTTCCATCAAACCCTTTTAATTTTACTTTATATGTGATATAAGGAACACCAACATGGACTATAATAGTTTCTTGAAAAGTTAATCCATCTTTCATATTAATATGATTGGTATGGGATTTCAGCTGGACTATCTCTCGAAGGCTCTTTTAAATCCATTCATAAAATTATCACAAATAGACACTTCTCACAACCACTCCTTTTATTTTTTTCTTAGATTATTTTTCTAAGACTTTATCATCTCAAATTCTTGATAACTTATATTTAGTAGGTTCGAGTCCAAATTTTAGATCCCATAGATTTTTCTCATATTTATCTTTCATCCATTTATCAAAAAATTATTTTGGTACATTCTTTTGTTTCATATATTTCTTCAAATGAGAGGTTTCTACCTTACTCTTATTCTTTTTATCACCCTTCTTGGATTTCCTTGATAGATCTACCTCCAAAATGGAACCATCAACTTTCTCAACTAATTTCATCGACATTATATCAAAGAGAAAACTTATTTTATTCATCATATTATCACTATTGAATGAAATTTTCTCCATCATAGGATATGATTTATTTACCACTTTGAAAATTCATATACATTTTACAACCATTTTACTTATAAAAGTGGGAAAAAAGATAATATTTTATTTTAGAGTAATTATTGATGTTCTCTACGGTGAGAAGGATAAATTTCACAAGGTATATCTTTCTTATATTTATAAAAAAATCCAATACGAAAACATATGATGCTTTTAAAATGTAATGATATCCTTTTCTAAGAATGATAAATCCTTGTATCTATAGAGAGACTACTCTGTTATCCAAAGTTAAATGATAAACCACTCTCACATTCTCGTAATGAGAAAACAGTGAATCTTCAACTTTATTCTTGTTAAAAGAACCAAGATTATTCAGAACCTTTTGAGATGGACAATAAGATTCACCTTTTGATAGAATGACAATGAAAATGGAAATATTATTATAAAATAATTTATATATTTTTTAATATGTCAAAAAAGAAACTTTCACTTTACCATCTTTAATAGAAAATTGTATGGATGTGTATAACTCATGAACTAGGTCTAGAAAGTACAAGTCAAATCCCATGCATGTTTTTTCTACACAGACTGACTCCAATCTTTGAAAAGAAATTATATTTTTCATATTAGATTCATACTTTTCATGCCAATATATTTTTATCAATATCTTTCTAAACACATACGACTTTTTGAAACCCTCCTTTATCGTTACTATATTGATAATGGAACCAAAAATCGAATGAAAGTGAAACTTATCAGACTGAGGTCTTTCAGAGGTGAAACAATGTAGGAGTAGAAGAACCAAACAACTGATGTGAGACAAAAAAGGTTCCCTCTATATATAGGCATCAGGGGTGACAGTTCGACTTCGATAACAAAACCAACAGTTGAGATTAAAAGCATTATGATCTGATGGTTGATATTGATCCAAAGAATGTTTTAAAAAAATTAAAATCTTCAAGTTTTTAAAATTTTATCAGATTAAGAATGAGTCTGATTTGGAAAAAATTTAAAAAACATAAAGAAAAATTCTAAAAGTAAAAGTATAACAACAAAAATTAAATAATTAATCATAATGAGATAGTGAAAAAACAATAAAGAATAGAAGAGTACCATTCAGAGTGAAAAGACCCATAGGTATGATTGACCTATTCTTTTGGTTTTTGTAAACTAAAATATTATGATAGTTTTAAAAGAAATTAATACAATATTTTCATTACAAACACTAATAATGATTGTTTTTAATATAGAAATAATTATGATAGTTTTAGAAATAAAACATAACATGTTAGTTTTAAAATAAAAACTTATTATGAAAATTTTTTGAATATGAAAAGTTTATAAGAAATTTTGAGTGTAGAAAATTTATGAAAATTTTTATGTTGGAGAGTCATTTTTAGAATTTTGACTACAAAAGTTTTATAAAAAAATATTTGAGTCTTTAAAACTCTTTATGATAAAATTTTTATAAAACCTAACAATTTTAGAAAAATAAAAAGTTTTTTTAAAAAAGACCAAACACATGTACTCCCACTATGAAAAGGAGTAACTTAATGTAAGGAAATTTGTAAAAAAGAAGTATATATTAATGATCAATTAATATTTATCATCCATGGATTCTATTTAATGTACTCAGATATATCAGAAAAAAGGTATTTTGTAAAAATATAAACAAGTTTTTATTGAGTTCCAATGAATTGTAAAATGATATCTTGTTTAAGTTTGTGATCTCAAAGGAAATTGTGTCATATATTTATGTACTAAGCATGTGAGTGATGTGTTGGGTTTTTACTTAATTCAATGAAACTTGTATTATCACAAAGTATTTATGTTTTAGTAAAACTCATGTCATAGTCAGTGAGTGTGTGTTGCATCCACAATACTTGAGCACAATATCTTCCAACTACCACATATTAAGCTTCCACAGTCGAAAGTGCTATTGAGTGTTGTTTCCTAAAAGAAAAAGAAACTAAATTATCTCCTATGAAATGAAAAGTTCTGGATATTCTTTTCCTATCCATTCTACATCCTCCTAATTCAGTATCTAAAAACTTTTTATTTCAAAATCATTTCTAGAATAATAAAAAAGTACTAAATCTATAGTTCCCTTTACATAATAAAAAACATTAACCATTTTTAAATGGGAATCTTTTGGATTTTCATGATATCTTGAACATAAGAATACAAAAAACATTAAATATGGTTGACTAGTGGTTAATTAATGTAAACTTCTTATCATACCTCTAAAAATATTTTGATCTATTGTTTGTCCATCCTCATCAAGGTCAAGGGTATTGGAGGTGCCAATGGGAGTACTAATAATTTTAGTACTTTCATTTCCAAATTTCTTAATAATATATGTTATATACTTATGTTGAAATATAAAAGTTCCTTTTAGTTTTTGTTAAATTTAAAAACCAAAAAAATATGTTAACTCACCCATCATACTCATTTCAAACTCAGATTTCATAATATTTTTAAAGGAATATGTTAAATATTGTTGATTTGATATGAATATAATTTCATCAACATAAATTTTTACAATCATAATATTTTTATTAACATATTTTATAAAAATAGTTTAATTCGCATCTCCCTTAACAAAATTTTTTGTAACAAAAAAAATAATGTTAACCTATCATACCAAGCTCTAGGGGCTTGTTGATGTCCATATAAATATTTGGTAAGTTTATAAACATATTCAAGATGTTTTTAATTTTTAAAACCAGGAGTATTTCAACATAAAATTCCTTCTGAACATATTCATTAAGAAAATTATACTTCAAATCCATTTGAAAATGTTTTAAATTAAAGAATGTTTCAAAGGATAAAAGTATTTTGATAGTTTCTGGTTTTTCTACTAGTGAATAGGATTATTCATAATCAATTCCATCTTGTTGATTATAACCCTTAGTAACACGTCTATATTTATTTCTAATAATTCTTACATTTTTTTCACATTTGTTTTGAAAAACCCATTTAACTCCAATTATAAAAGTTTATATAGTTCATTCTACTAAAGTCTACAATTTTTTCCTCTTAAACTCATTGAGTTAATTTTACATTACCTTAATCCAATCCTCATCCCCTAAAGCCTCATCAGGATTATTATGTTTAAATTGGGATAAGAAATCTATGTGTTCAATTTCATTTCTTAAGGAACATATAGTCATAACTAGTTGATCAACATTACCAACGATACTTTCAAAAGGATGATTCCTAAGAAACAAAATTTTTTCATTTTGAAAAGTCGGTTCTTCAATAATAAGTAGAGAATATTCCTAAGAAATAATTTTAGAAACTATATCTTGAGTTATCACTTTATCAGAAGATCCTTTAATAAAGTTTGAAAATAGATTTTAGAAATAAAATATGAGGAGGATGTAGTTTGAGGTTGTTTGAAAACAAAAGGGCATATTTAATCAAACATAAAATGTACTATTTCTTCCACAGTACAATAATTTTTATTAAAAACACTATATTCCATTGAAGTAGTGGAATAACCTAAAAATATTCCTTCATTAGATTTTAGTGAAATTTTAGGTAAACTATCTTTAGTATTCAAGATGAATACTTTTCAACTAAATACTCTAAATTAAGAAAATTTTGGTTTTATTCTTGCCCACAACTCATAAGGATTTTTATTAAGAAAATTTTTAATTAAAACTCGATTTATAATATAGTAGACAGTATTAACTGCTTCAACCAAAAAAATTAGAAATTGAGTATTCACTCGGTATGTTCCTATTTATTTCTTAAGAATTCTATTTCTTATTTTATCTACACCATTATTTTTCAAGGGGTTCTAAGAGATAAATAGTTATTTTATATACCTTTCTTACTAAAAAAAGTTTCAAAATCATAATTTTCAAATTACCCACCATGATCACTATGAATATTTATCAAGGAGAGGGTTTTCTCATTTTTAACATGTTCTACAAAAGTTTTAAAATAACCAAAGTCTTAAGATTTATTTGTGAGAAAATAAACCCAAAGTATATCTAGTGTAATCATAAACTAAGACATAGACATAGTATTTTCCACTAATACTTCCAATTTTTGTATGACCAAATAAGTCCATGTGAACTGCCTATAAAGAATCATAAGTTGAGACTTCACTAATAGATTTAAAACTTGACTTATGTTGCTTATTGTGTTGACAAGGGTCATAGACTTTTGAAGTATCAAACCTATGTTATGATTGATCCATAAAAATTCCTTTATAAGTCTACTTAAATAAGATTCTAAGGTTATAGTGTTCTAAACTTCTATTCCATAACCAAGATTGATCTTCCATTACACTATTTAAGGGTAATTATTAGCTCTTAAACTCTACTAAGTTTATTATGTAAACATTCTCATGCTGATTGGAAGGAAGAATAAATTATTCCTTGGAAATATATACTGAAATTTTATCTTTCCTAAATCTCACAAAGTAAATTTTATCACATAATTGAATTATTTTTATAAATTTGTGATTAAGTACTTCAACAAACAAAAAATTTGAAATAAGAGCCTTAATAAGAAGAGAAATGTTACATATTTCGATAATCTCTCCTTGTGTATTATCTTCAAATGTTACATTACAACATTTTATATTGAATATATAAATTATGAAGTATTTTTTCTAGTCATATACTCAGAAAACCCACTATCAATTTACCATATATTCTTGTTGTTGGTACAACCTTTTTTTTCCTGAAAACAAAAACATCAGACTTTTGGAACCCAAAACTTCTTAGGTCCAGTAATTCCAGAAAAGAAAACTTTAGTAATCCAATTTTTTTTAGAAAACTAGGATTTGTGATAACCTAGGGATTGAACTTTTTTTAATGAAAAATTATTTTCAAATTGCCACCACTTTAAAACTTGGTGGAAAAGGGACACTTGTAGGAACAAAGAAATTCTTACTAAAAACAAGTTCTTTATAAGAAAATCTAATCTCGAAACTAGTACCAAGAGGATAAATTTTTTTGTACATTTTAGCAAAGTTTTATTTACCAGTGGTAAATTTTGATAAAATTTTCTCCAAAGGATAAATTTTAGATTTTAGTTTTATAACTAATTTTTTACCTTCATCAGTAAAAGTTTTGGAACTAAGCTTATCAAAACTGGTTTTTAAATTATTTTTTTCTGAAATAACTTTTTCGAGATATGTTGAAATAATTTTTTTTAGAATTAGTCTAATAAAGATTATTTTAAAGATCTAATATTTAATTAGTTAAAATTTTTATTCTTGAATCACCCTTAGCTCATTTAGCTTTAGCATTATCATGTTTTTTTGAAAATAATACAATTCTCATTTTCTATCCATTTTTAAATATGGGAAACTTTATCATATGAATGTAATGTATTATAATTACTATATGTTCAAGATTCTTCATCATATGAGTTATAATTCTTCCCATTTAGATAATTATATTTTTAAGACATATTGGTATGTTTTTCAGGTGTGTATACCTTGGACATTAAACACTAATTTAGAATATATACATTAGAAAAAATTAATATTATCCTCTGTTTGGAACTTTCATTATATGAGGAATTTTTATAAGAATCACCAACATTGGAACTCCAAGTTTTAGAAACATTAAATACTTTCTTACCCTTGGATATGTAATACTTTTTTGAATTCATTTCTGAATTTCTTTCTTTTTTGTCTTTTCTCTTCAGATTTGAACAATCTAGTTGGATGTGTCCAACTTTCTTATGCTCTAACATGTGACTTCATCTTTCTTGTCACTTTTTCCCATATGACCCTTTTGTAACGATATTGAAAATATTTCTTTCTGATTATTTTATTTATCCTTCATGTCAAATTAGTTATGTCACTATTAGAATGTTCAAAAGTATTATAATAATATTGAACAACAAATTTTGGTTTCTAGAGGATTTAATAACTTTCTCATATAGTTTAAATTTATTAGAAATTATATAATTAATAAAAAAAAGAAACAACTCCATTTTTATTTTTTATGTTTCTCAGCATCTATTTTGAGTCTTCCTTCATAATTCATAATATTTCCAATAAGATTATTCAAGGTAAGATTATTTAACTTTATTATTTAATCAATAGTGGTTCTCTTAAATTCAAACTTTTTGGGAATGATATCAATAATCTTATCCACAAGGATTTCATGATCTAAACATTTTACACTAATGGGTTGTAAACAACTTATAATGGACATGAACCTATGTTTATCTTTTCAACAGATTCTCTAAGTAAGAAATTAAATGCATGATATTCTACTCTAAGAATTTCTCTTCTTGTTTAAACAAATTTTGAGGTTCCAAAATGTGTGACTTCAATATTTTTTTAGATACAATTTGTATCTTCACAATAATATATATGACTGTAAATAATTATTTTCATGGAATATAAAAAACTATTCCTTACTTTGTAGTTTAACTGATATTATTTATTTTCATCATTTGTAAAAGTATTTAATTTATTATCAAGAATCGTATAGTCTCCTATTGGTATAAAAAAAATTATCAACTCTAGTGTTGATAATGAAACTCTTCATCCTATCTCTCTAGTACTCATAATTAGAACTATAAAAGATAAGTGGTCTATTTGGATTTAGATTTTCTATTGAATAAACATTAATACCTTCTATATTTTAAAAAATAGAAATATTATTTTCAAAAAACAGGTTAGTGTAAACAAAGTTTTATAAACAAAGATTTTATGTTAAAAACTTTTAACAACATGCAATAGTAAAGTAAAAACTCATCAAGTGTTTGAGTAGTAGAATATTACACTAATATAAATTTTAGGATCTTAAGATCTACTCAAACGACTATACTTATAAGGGGGTGAATTTTAGTTTAAAAAACTTAGTTTAAAATAATTAAAATAAACATCACACAAATTCTATTAAAGTTATTAGACTTGACCCTCAGTCTGATTAACAAATTCACAAAATCAGAATCACAGTACGTTTGATTATGACATAGTAAAAAATCTTAATCACTATAGATCTTATTTATCAGAGTATTATTATTATCATAATTGTAGTTAATATGAAAAAACAATAAGAATATAAATATGAATATGATGAATTAGTGTCAATTAAATTTATAGTGGAATAAACACTTGTAAAAACAAGCAATACAATATCAATGTAACTATAATAATGACTTACAATATATTATTAAAAATATAACTCTTTTAACATTAAGAGTAAGGTTTTAAAAAATCTAGAATAAAGGTATCCAATATTTTATACATACAGTAAAGTATACCTCCCCTTAATAAGAAATACCTTAATATAAAGATCAGAATGGATCTATCTTCCTATCCTTAGAAGCCCGCAATATGATGATCGTCCAAGTCTTCTTAAGCACAAAAGCCTTAGATCCGATGGATTGGATTCTTTTTCTTCTTATCCCTAGAATCCATTGATCATAACAATGATCAGACATGAGTTACAATTACAAAATTTCTTAAGGTGACAACCCTTTCGAGGATTCCTTAGAACAAAAACTTACTAAATAAAAAACACTAAGAATGAGAAGTTCATATAGATATATCTTCATAAGAGAGTAATATTTCTAATGAATCGGGATTTATATAAGATATCTCAATGGTTTTATTTCCATGTTTCTTGAAATGGTCTTGGACACCTAACACTTGATAGCACATAACAATATGGTGCAACTGAATTTCTGACATTGTATTGATTAACACCATTACAGTGTAAAAAATTTCCATACATTAGAAACAAGTCTTCCATATTATTATTATAAATATAATATAGAATGATGGACTTAATAAATAATTTCAATACGATTATCCATATGAGTATTATTCTGATTATATCGGTATCAATATCAATCTTACTGTTAAGCCTCTTTATTAGTACAATACATATGACTAAAGTCTAACTTCTGGTCTGATAAAGGGGAGTATGATTTATCGAACACATACTCATTATTATAAAATTAATGAAAGGTGTAAATTTTATTTTCATAATACTTTATAACTTTTCTAAGTATGTTAAATGGAAATGTTTTCGAAAAAGCATTCTGAATCATTTGGGAAATTAAAATTTAGTTAAAAAGTTTTAAGAAAGTATTTGTGATTTCCAAAACTAAAGGAATAGAAAAGTAATAAGTAATACATCTAACTAAGCATAATAAATTATTAAAATTCAACATATACATTATAGAATAATAAATAGGACTAAAATTCATGTAAAGAACCAATATCAAAATTACAAAATCAAATTTCAGCAAGAAATTAATGTGCATAACAGAATAAAAAAATATTTTCAATTCTCAAATAGAAACTCAAACATACACTACTATAGATACGTGTTTTTCAATCCATAAAATTCTCAATGTAATCACTAAAAAATCACTAATGTTATAATAATTCTTAATATTCAGGCAATTTTATTAGTGTTATAAATAGTGTTGATAAAATCACCCTTCATCAACAATAAACAAAAGATAACCAATAATGACTTTCGTCAACATTTTTTTTACTTCCGATGAAATGTTATTTTATCATCACTTATTAATATCACTGATAAAAGGACCTTTTATCAGCACTAATAACAAAACTCATAAAATCTATAGGTTATAGTAATGTGTTGTTACATTTACAGCACATTTCAGCAACCTATTCAAAATAAAATTACAATTTAATTTCGAATATATAATAAATTAAAATTATTAACAAATATTCATTAAAAACATTTAAATGTAGTGTAATTACATTTTTTTACAATTTATTACAATCATTATATTTTATAATGAATTCAAAAATTTCAAGGGTTCTATTATTTTTGGGACCCCCTTTTAAAAGATCCTAATAACACAATAAATTTTTGAACATACCACCTCAACTCAAGAAAAAAGAGTGTACCTATAATAAAAAACAATATTTATGTTAGTAATACTTTAAATAAATAAATGAATCATAGATTTGAAATAATACATTAATAAAATGTAGCTTTTAAATTGAAAACACACACTTCTAGTTATATCAATAACATCATGTGTTAGATTCATTTGAGGTTTATTCCTACATGTAAAATATTATTTATGGATTATTTTCCTAAAATATCAATGAAATCCATGTTTTTTGCTCAGTTTTGAATATGTGATACACATTTTGAACAAAAATATTACTTTTAAAATGAAAATATACACTTTGAGTCATACCAAGCACACAATGTGTCATATTGACATACAGATAATTCATTTATGTCACAACTGACATATAAATCATTGTTTAAAAGTATCAAGACAATACAAGAATGTTTGCTCAATTTTCAGTATGTTAAGTGTGTCTGGTTCTAAAATCTAGATTTTAAATAAAAACACTTAATTTAAGTCATACTAGGAACAATTTATGTCATATTGCTATAAGGTCGATTCCAATACAACAAAAATGACTTATGGGTTATTTTGTTAAATTATCAAGACAATATGAGTGTGTTAACTTGATTTTTATTGAGTGATGTGTGATTTAAACTAAAATGTTGATTTTAAATAGAAAACATACACTTTGATTCATACTGGGCACACCATGTGTCAAATTGATGTGGGGTTGATTCCTACATGTCACAAATGACATATGGATAGTTCTCAAAAAATTTCAATATATTGTAAGTGGATTTTATTGGTTTTTTGTGCGTGATGAACATATGAAACTAAAATGTTCACTACCATATATCGCATGCTATCTAGCATTGACCTTTAATAATGTTAGACAAAAATTGATGATAAATGATTGAACTCTGTTAGTTCTCACAAAAATCATAGATAAAGTTATCAATGATAACAAAAGCTCTGATAAAAGTGTACCATTTGTTAGTTCTTTTTTCTAGCACTGATAAAAGTCACCCCTTTATCAGTGATTTTTTTAGCATTGATAAAAGTGACACCTTTATCAGCACTTTTTTATAGTGCTGATAAAGGTCTTAGTGAATAATTTAATTTATATATAAATATTTATATATTTTTAAATAATATTTATATCATAATAAATATATAAATTTAAATATAATATATAAATTTTATTTATATAAATTTTAATAAAAAATGGATCTTATTTTCATAATTATATATATATATATAATTATCAAATTTATATTATTCAAAATGTTTAATAATTTTTTTATAGACATCTACTAATTATACTAAACATAGATTTTCTAGGGGACACATGTCATCCCCTCATCAATTATTTTCCCACCAAAATATTTCACCCTCAATTATATCCTTCATGCTTCAAAATCTACTCATGACTCCCTCCTCTCTGAATCCAGACCTTCAACCCTAGGGTTACAACATTTTTTATCCACCCTTATCTCCTCCCTACTCAACCTTACGTTCCTCTGTATCCCTCCTCTCATAATTTGGACTTCTATTATACGGTTCCTACATCAGCTCTTTTCTCATCCTGACATAGTGCTCAAGAATCTCCATCCAATCCTGATCAATAGTTCTACCCTTTGATTCCTGAAAATTCTATATTTTCCAATCATGATGCTCTCTGCTAAAAATCATCATCCCCACAACCTCAATGATGTTTAACTCTATCTTTCCATTAACGGCTCCTCCCGCCTCCCCATCTACCACCCTCGTCCACTCCATCCCTGAATACCTGTCTTCCAGCCTCGACCTCCCCTCCTCCAATCGAAACTCTGCTTCTACCTCAGATCCTCCATCTCCTTGACTCTGTTGAAGCTTATCTACCTCCTCATCATCAGCTCCCCATCTACCAACCTTTGGTACCTATTAGTTTATAGTCGGTATCCATTTTGATTTTCATGATTTAGGAATTCCTGATTCGAAATCCTAATTTCATTTCTTATTTTTTACCATGTTTTCCTAAATGGATCAAAGAACTTTATATTTTTATTCATATTTGGATAATATCCCTTTTAAGGGTTGATGTGGAACCCTTATAAGGATCGTAGGCTAACTGCCACATTACATGACCCAAAGGTATTAGAGGAATATATCCCAAACTATGACTACATGGAACTACCCCTTCCCAGTGTCTATATCATGTAGTTATCCCTCCACTTTCGCAAGGATATTTAGCTAGCTATCTTGTTTATAGATGCACACGCCAGGTACCAATGTAAAATTTCATACCCTCTCATTCTACCAAATCTATATAGCTCTACTCTAGTGAATGTGCCAACTCTAAATCCTCCTCTAGGGCATGATCCTTGAGGTATTTCTGGTTTCTTCTACACTTCATATGGCCCGAAGGCTTTAAGGTGACCCTAAGGTCTTAATGTAACTACCCGAATCTAGAGCCCCTCCACTGGTGCCCCATACCCAGTTCGCCACATGACCTCAAGCGCATTTTCCCAAACACCAGAGGTTGCCGACAAGCAGCGAGGGCCTTGGTAAGTTATTGGGGAAACTATGAACTCATTTGGTAAGGTATACATGTTAAGGAAAACAACAGTCAATAGCGGAAGTAGTAACAACATACATAACTGTAACCAAACAGAAGAAGAATAAATATATACCGATGATGATAATGATGCAGTAGGTACAAGTATCTAAGTAAAGCAGCAAACACAAAAACGTGTTGAAATACAACTGAACACAAGTACTAAAGAAATAGAAAAATAAAAATTGATGATAAACTCCTCAGCATTGCAAGACTTGACTCGGTCTCATGCTCTCCAGCTCTAGTGCAATCAAGAACCTGAAGTAGAAGGGCGCTTTCCCTTATCTATACCTACAACAACATAGTCTTCTTGGGCCCAAAGCATGGACCAAATAGGGTGTGAGACGAAGTCCCAGTAGGCAACCACCCAAAGATCTGTGCCTAATAGTCAATGTATACATGGAAAGTAATGTACAGGAATAGTAAACAGGAAAATACACAGTAGCTGCAATTTACAGTCTAGCATATAACTACACAAGTATAAAACAATCAATAAGTAAAAAAAGGTAACCTCATGGGTAGTTCTCACAGCCTAACCCTTATGGTTCAACCTATAAGTATCAGAAACCCCCCTTGGAGGCACACACAGTCTCACCCCTCTGGTTCAGCTAAAGAATAGACTCTCTGGGGAAGCACTCACCGTCAATTCCCCATATTGTCTTGTATCATACTAAAGTATCTCTGGGGAAGCACTCAATGTCAATTCCCCTTGTGGCCCGCGTCGAGGATATATAGACTCTCTGGGGAAGCACTCAACGTCAATTACCCCATGTGGTCTCGCATCGTAATTAAAGACACTCTGGAGAAGCCCTTCCGTCCATTATCTCTATGGTCCACTACACTAGGTTCTCGCAGCCCTGTGTATAAATAAACATTCATAGCGCGTGTATCATCCAAGTAAACCCCAAGAACTACTTGGCTATCATTCTAAGGCTCATCAGCATAACAGTACAACAGTACTACTATCCTACAACTAGGCATGGAAACTGGCATAACGCCTAACAGGAAAAGCAAGTACAGAAAACAACTAGAGTACATCAAAAACTACTCTATTCACAAAGGTAAACCTCTACTATAGCAATCAAGAAAAGCAGGCAATCATTCAAGGGAAAAACAGAAAAATGCACAATTCTCGTTCAAGGGAATTGGCGAAATTGC
Source organism: Viscum album (assembly GCA_963277665.1). Classification (NCBI taxonomy): domain Eukaryota; kingdom Viridiplantae; phylum Streptophyta; class Magnoliopsida; order Santalales; family Viscaceae; genus Viscum; species Viscum album. The sequence continues at coordinate 1,245,112,982 of OY728141.1, read as the reverse complement.
ACAAAATATTCAATGACTTTCTACAGAAAGGCACAAACCACCTACCTTGATTCTAGGGGATCAATATACTTGAACCACGATTTCTGATTCTCCCCACAATGGCGTAGATCTAACAAAACGCCTAAAACGCTCAACCCATGATAACTTTAAAACAAGGAGGAACCATGGAACAAGGATAAAGTAGAAGAGAGAGCTTACCGAGGTGATCCCAATGCAATCAACGGTGGATGCAACGGAGATAGGATAGAGGCATGGAGGCTCGGGGAAGATTTTCGGTTGTACGGGTCACTCTCGGATGAAGATCCTGAAGAAGGAGCAAGTTTTGTCCATCAGGCACGAGCCCGGTGCGTTTAGTGAAAAAAAGAGAAAAGTACACGACGTGTACTTTTAGAGTACACAGTGTGTACTAGGTTTTTCCATACTCCGCAAAAAATTGGCATCCACGTCACCCCTACACACCATGTGTGTGGCCCAGACACGGCCATCACACAGCTTCGAGCGGGAAAAGAGTACATGGAATGTACTTATAAAGTACACGGCGTGTACTTAAAAAATTTGCAGAAACTCCATTTTTCTTAAAAACTCGAGAAAAAGGAACATACCTGAATTGAAGATCCGGGTTCTTACAAACTTCCCCCTTAAAGAAATTCATCCCCAAATTTCCCTAACGAGGCGGAGAAGGAGAAACCCCAAACAGATCTGGCCACTGCGATCGTACATCGGCCTCCCTCTCTCAGGTCTCATCTTGTACTCGCCCATGCTTCCATAACACCCGTACTATAGGGACAAACCGCCCACAGAGAACCTTTGTACTATGATCGAAAATCCGGATGGGATGCTCCTCAAACGATGCATCTGCTTCGAGCTCAACCTCCTCAGGCTGAAAGACATGAGACGGGTCTGAAAAGTAATGTCGGAGCTGAGAGACATGGAAGACGTCGTGCATGGCCCGGTACCTCTGGGGTAGCTGCAACTGATAGGCGACCGGCCCAACTCTCTCCAAAACCTCAAATGGACCGACGTACTGCGGTGAAAGCTTAACCTTCCTCTGAATCCTCTTATGTCCCAACCTCGGTGCGACATGCAGGAAAACCTGATCCCCAACCTCGAACTTCAGAGGTTGCCTCCACTGATCAGCATAAGACTTCTGTCGAGACTGTGTTGTAGCCATCCTCTTCCGAATCAACTCTATCTACTCTAAAGTCTCCTGAACAAGATGAGGTCCCAGTAAAGATGCATCTCCTGCCTCCAGCCAGCATAAGGGTGATCGGCATGGTCTACTGTACAAAGCCTCGTAAGGTGCCATATGTATATTTTCCTGAAAACTATTGTTGTAGGCGACCTCCACCAGAGGAATATGCTTCTCCCAAGAACAGCCAAAGTCTATAATGCAAGCTTTGAGCATATCCTCAAGCACCTAGATCGTGCGCTCGGACTGGCCATCAGTCTGGGGATGGTATGCTGTACTCAAAAGTACCTGTGTACCCAAGGCCTTCTGAAGTCCCTGCCAGAACTGAGATGTAAAGTGTGCATCCATGTCTGAAACAATGGATTGTGGAACTCCATGTAGACAAATGATCTCTCTGATTTAAAGTTGTACCAGATCATTGACATTGAAGGTATCATTGATTGGCAAGAAGTGAGAAACCTTCCTGAGCCTATCGACGACAACCCAAACATCATCGTTCCCTCGAGGAAACCTCGTAAATCCGGTCACGAATTCCATCACATCATCGTTCCACTTTCACTTCGGAATGGGTAACTGTTGTAAAAGGCATGTTGGTCATTGATGCTCCGCCTTCACCTGCTGACAAGTAGAGCATCTCATGAAAAAACCAGCAACATCCCTCTTCATAACTGGCCACCAGTACTGGCGATGAAGATCCTGATACATCTTGGTGATGCCAGGCTGAACTTCCCAGACTGAGGAATGAAAGTCCCGCATCAGCTCCTCGTGTATGTCTGTTGGCACCCATATGTGTCCTTGGAAACGCAAGATCTCATCCTCTCCCACTATTCATCCAGGAATAGGGTCCTCTCCTGACACACTCTCCCGCAAGACTAAGCCTTTTAAATCTGATAGCTGCCTCATCTGTACCTGATCAAGTAGTGTATAGGTAACAACTACAGAAGATAGGAAAGTCTATCCCTGTCTGTCGTGCACCTCCAGATGCATCTCAGAGAACAGAGCCATAAGCTGCCACTCACTGCTGGCCTCCTGAACCGCCTGAATATGAGTTCTCCTACTCAACGCATCTGCCACAGCGTTGCCCTTTCCCAGCGTATAGGCAAGCTCAAAATCAAAAGACTGAAGATACTCGACCAACCTGCGCTGCCTCAGATTCAGATCACACTGAGTGAAGATATACTTGAGACTCTTATGGTCAGTGAAGACCACAAAGTTCTCTCCCAGAAGATAGTGTCTCCAACAGTGTAAGGCATGAACAACAGCCGCCAACTCTAGATCATGCGTCTGGTAGTTCCTCTCATGTGGCCTCAACTACCGAGACTCGTACGCAACGACTCCATCTCCCTGCATAATCACAGCTCCTAGACCGATACCTGAAGCATCACAATAGATGGTATAGCTCTTTCCTGGCTCTGGAAAGACTAGTATCGGTGCCTAAGTCAACCTTCCCTTCATCTCCTGAAAGGCTGACTCACAAGAATCTGACCATAAGAACTTCACCCCCTTCTTGGTCAGACCTTTCAATGGTGCTTATAGGCACGAGAAGTCCTGAATTATACGTATGTAGTATCCAGCTAGCCCTAAGAAACGTCGTACCTCAAATAAGTTCTTCGGCTGCTCCCAGGAGACTACAGCTCTCACTTTCTCTTGGTCCACAGATACTCCTGCCTCTGAGATGACGTGACCTAAGAAGTGAATCTATTCCATGCAAAAGTGGAACTTCGAGAGTTTAGCATAAATCTGATGGTCTCTCAGTGTACTCAGAACGATCTCAAGATGTGTGGCATGGTCGTGCCGAGTGTGAGAGTACACCAAGATATCATCCATGAAGACCACGATGAAGGATTCAAAGTAAGGATGGAACACCCGGTTCATCAGTTCCATGAAAACTTCAGGTTCATTCGTGAGACCGAACGTCATGACTGTATACTCATATAGACCATACCTGCTCTTGAAGGATGTAAGAGGTATATCTAATGGTCTAACCCAAAACTGATGATAACCAGACCTCAAGTCGATCTTCGAGAACACTTGGGATCCTAGAAGTTGATCAAAAAGGTCATCGATCCTCGGCAAGGGATATCGGTTCTTGACCGTTAACTGGTTCAGCTTCCGATAATCCACACACAGCTGAAGTGTACCATCTGACTTCTTCGCAAATAGGACAGGAAAACCCTAAGGAGAAGTACTGGGTTAGATGAAACCCTTTGCCTGCAACTCCTCTAAATGCTTCTTGAGCTCCAACAACTCAGGTGTAGCCATACTATAAGAAGGAATGGACACCGGTATTGCTCCTGGCATGAGATCAATAGAAAAGTCTACCTCACGCTCCAGAGGAAAACCCGAAAATTCCTCTGGAAATACGTCCTTGAAACGATCCACCACTGGAGGAAATTACAACTGAGAATTCCCCTAATCATCCAGATAAATACTAGCAATCTGGGTTGTCACCCTTCCCAGCCCATGATGCTCGAGTCCTGCTCGACTTTCCTGAACATCCCATTCACCTCTATAAAGAAAAGATTCACCCTCTGGTGAAACTAAACTCACTCTGCGGCAATAATAGTCAACGAATTTCTGGAAGGGAACCAACCAGTCCATCCCGAGGATGACATCATAGTCTATCATCTCTAGGACATAGAGGTCCCATATGAAACGATACCCTGCAACCTCAAGAGGGCACTCTCTACACTGGAGTACACTAGATTTCCTCATCCCCAAAGTTGTGTCTAGTGTCAACGAGTTGGCAGAAGAAAAGACACAGAGCCCAAGTCTTTCCACAACAGCAACAGAGATAAAGCAATGTGTGGCACCAGTATCGAAAAGAGATGAAGATAAAACTGAGGCTACTAAAATCGTACCTCGAAATGTAGAAGGTCCGAGATCCTACTCTTGATAGGTCTTCTCTATCGCAAAATTTTGGCCTACCCCACGGCCCTGTGACCCTGCGTGACCACTCTTAGCTAAACCTCCCTGTTGGTACTGAGGGACTGGTGACTGACTTCCACATCCTCGACCTCCACCTCGGCCAGAACGGCCTGAAGAACTCCAGTTCCCTGACTGGTGATAAACTGGTGGTGCCGCTCCTGAACGAGGAGTCATGGAAGAACCCCTATCACCAGTAACTGGTGAGAAAACCTGGCAGAAACGTTGAAGGTGACCCATCTTTCTGCAGGATCGGCACTCCACTAGGTCCCTCTAGCACTGCGGCCTTGTATTCCCACTCCTACCGCACTGGTAGCATACAACCTGACTGCTAGAAGATGTATCTAGCCTCCTCGGGTCACCGCGCGTAGGATTCCTACGGCGCTCCCTGCTGTCAACTGGAGGAACACGAGTTCTGGAAGCAGAACCGCCCTGGCTTGCAGCTCCAGAGTCTCTTAGATTGTGCTCTGCAATCAGTGCCTTGTTGATAATGGAAGTGATGGAAGTCAACTGTAAGATATTCACCTACGAGTGGATTTCCCGCCTGATACCATCCTCAAACTTCCTTGCTAAGAACACCCGACTTCCATCCCAGAGGGGTGTGAAACACTACAGCTCGGTGAAACGATAGGAATACTCTATGACAGAAAGAGTACCCTGCTCTAGACTCATGAACTCCTATGCTAGATCGGCCCTTAGGGTCTCTGGGTAGAAGTAGTCATAGAACATGCGCTGGAACTCCTCTCAAGCCATAACCTTCTGATGAACCTCCTGTGAGATCACGTCCCACCACCTCTTGGTGGAGTCTCAGAGCATGTAGGTAGAGAGCTTGACCCACCTATCTGGAGGCATCTCCAGATGCTCAAAGACAGTCAGCATGGCTTCCAGCCATGACTCTGCAGCCTATGGTCCTCCTTCCCTCGAGAAAGTAGGAGGATGATGCTGCTGGAAAACCCGCGTCAAGACTGCCATAGTCGTGACAGGAGGTGGTACTCCCTGAAGGGTCTGGATCATCCTCATAAAGCCTTCCCAAAACTGTGCATCAGCGCCTGTAATGGGTATAACTGCTGGTGCCAAGGCTGGCATAGCAGGAGGATCTGCAGGAGGTCCCTGATCGGCCATATCCGGTGTCTGATCACCGTCTGGCAACTGACGAACAACCGGAGGATGTCTCGGAGGCATAGCTCTGAATGATCAAAAGCACACCTTAAATTAGAATTAATAAGTACTGAGAACACAAGAGTATAAAATGGGAACAGGGGAAGGAAGACACACAAGTTTTCAAAACACGATTACACGGCGTGTATAAAAACTAAACGGCGTGTCTTATTAAGCCACTAACATGGGCATGTACCCCTACCCTACAGGTCGTGTAACACCTCAAACTACACAGCGTGTTGACCCCACACACGGAATGTACTTGAAAACGATTTCCCTGCCCGAGTCTCTTTACATGGCTAACCCACACGGTTCGGATTAACCCGAGACAACATGGCGTGTTCTAAACAAACACGGCGTGTACTAGACAAGGCTTCGGTGCCCCGTGTTTTTAAATACACGGACTTATACACAGCTGAACCTTACACGGCATGCTCCGAACAAACACGACGTGTATAGGTGAAGGTGACACCATCCCATGTTGTTCGTGACATGGTCTGGAACCTGAACAAGACTACACGGTGTGTTCAGAAAACAACATGGTGTGTCTAAGAGAAGGTAACGCCGACCCGTGTTGTTCGTGACACGACAGGGTACCTAAACAAGACTACACTGAATGTTCAGAAAACAACACGGTGTGTCTAAGAGAAGGTAACGCCGACCCGTGTTGTTCATGACACGGCCGGGTACCTGGATAGGACTACACGGTTTGTTCCTTTATAACACATCATGTTCTACTCGAGCTTCCCCGACCCATGTTGTTAGTGACACGGTCGGGTACACGGCTCCGAACTACATGGCGTGTACCTATCGTACACGACGTGTTCCTGAAGGAATTTCTACAACATTGTGTCCCTGCTCACATGGTCTGTGACACAGTCTAAAAACTACACGGCGTGTAGTCAAAAATTACATGCCATGTATTCTGGGTTTTTCTGGGTAGTAGCTCAGAAACTGCACAGAAGCCCAGAAAACACAGAAAATAGGGCAAAGAGGTGCCAATTTATGATTCATGAGGGCCCATAATCCCCACGAATCAAAGCTTGGAATCTCCTACAGTCATAGATAAGAGAAAATAGGATCATGATCCGCCAATTTTCGATTCAAGAGGGCGCATAACACCTCAAGAATAAAAATTTGGCGTTCATTTAAGCAAGGTAGGATCAAACAATCATCTAACAAGGCAGCAAAGATTCTATCAAGCATCTATCACAACAGCATTCATAATCTACACAAAGTCAATCACAACAGCATGCAATCGTTAATGCATCCTAGATGGCATGGAAAGAATGCATGGAATGTGGTTTGTACAAGTGACTACATGATTCATGAGATGGAATGACCTCATCTCATCGGGTTACGACATAAATAGAACCACAATCATTAAGAAAATAGCAACACAAAACATGTGAATCACTCTAGGAGAAATCATATCAACCGTGAAATCTCAAAACCAGAAAACTGCAATTAACGAGGTAGTATGGCTTTTCCCTATACACGGGTTAGCTACTTCTGAGCACAGCGTAATACCAAGTACTGAATCCATCCTATCCCTGGATAAAGTCTCCAAATAGTAATTAAAGATAAAAGAACCCCTCCGATACCACTTTGTAACGACCTAAATCTGGAGCCCCTCCAATGGTGCCTCGTACCCGGTTCACCACATGACCTCAAGAACATTTCCCCAAATGCCAGAGGCTGCCGACTAGCATCGAGGGTCTTGGTAATTTATTGGGGAAACTATACCCTCATTTGGTAAGGTATACATGGTAAGGAAAACAACGGTCAATAGTAGAAGTAGTAAAAATATACATAACTGTAACCAAATAGCAGAAGAATAAATATATATAAATAATGATAATGATGCAGTAGGTACAAGTATCTAAAAAAGCAGCAAACACAACAACGTGATGAAATACAACAGAACACAAGTACTAAATCAACAGAAAAAGAAAAAAAAGATCAGAAACTCCTCAGTATTGCAAGCCTCGGCTCGGTCCCTTGCTCACCAGCTCCGGTGTAATCAAGAACCTGAAGTAAAAGGTCGCTTGCCCTTATCTATACCTGCAACAACATAGTCTGATTGGGCCCAAATCATGGCCTAAACAGGGTGTGAGACAAATTCCCAGTAGGAAACCACCCAAAGATCTGTTCCTAACAGTCAATGAATATATGGAAAGTAAAGTACAGGAACAGTAAATAGGAAAATACACAGTAGCTACAATTTACAGTCTAGCATATAACTACACAAGTATAAAACAATCAACAAGTAAAACAAAGGTAACCCCTGTTGGAGTTGGTGGTCTAGAACCAACTACTTTGTACTTTATTCATTAAATAAAAGCCTTATCACATCTTGATTGTTCTTCTGCGTGACATGTCATGTGATAATTTCCTAAGAACAGCTGTTGCATTAAAGGGTCGTAGCGGATCCCTGCTATGATGAGAACCCGGAAGTGTCATAACACTGTTCTTGAATGTATGTTCTATGGCCGGATGATATTATTTGAGGGACACAAATAATACAGGTCATTAGGGGTGAGGACTCATAAAACTTTGAGGCACCTTTTCATGGTGTGCGCCCTTGGTAATATCCAGGAGGATATTATGAGAACGAGACCCGTCAGTAGGAAATCCACATTTTATAGTGTCATTGGATGTTCCTATCTATGGACGTGTGTATTGATCCTTAGACTTTAAGATTATTATTAATGGGTATTAAAACTCGCGCACTTAGATGTATTGATGAAAACTGTGACGACACACTGTTCGCAGTGAGGTAGGATACGTTGGGTGCGTCACGAGTAATACCGCATTAATAGATAATGCGAGAAAGGATTTGTCCCTTCCGTTCCATAACGGAAGTAGATATCTCAGGCCCTTTGATGAAATTGATATAGCCTAAATAAATCCATGGTCATGGTAAGGTATGGGCAAGTTCAATTCCGGGAAGTCAAAGAAAGAATAATCAAGCACATGGGTTGATGGCACTAGCATGCAACCTGCTTGATTGGAGATATCGTGACAAAGAGATTATATTACACGGTAAGCGTTCGTAGGAGGTAACACGTCATTGCGGCATTAAATTCTTTCTCTATGGGTGCCTTGGCGTGTTTCTAGACGCTAACCTTGGACTTTAGGCAGGCTCAGCCTAATGCCACTAAGAAAGAGGCCTAGAGGGTCACACACAAAGTGTGTCCATGTATCTCAGTTAAATATTAATTTAACAAGTTAAATAAATATTATTCCCGAATGTGGTTTAATAATTATTTAAGGATGTCTGATCGCATTTATTTTGACACTAGTTATTCGAGAGAATATATTGTGGACGAAATAATATATTTATTAGCGAGTAATGCAGTTAAATTTATTTAAGAAATAAATAGTCATTACTCAAGTTCTAATAAATGTGGTGGAGAAAAATGGAAAATAAAAGTACACACCGTGTATTAATTATTACACGCCGTGTAGTTTTTCTAGTTGGGATTTTGAGGATTTAATATTGTTTTATTAAATGATATTTATTATAATCAGCGTGGGTGCATGTCAAGGAATTAATAATTCGACATGGGGGGTTTTTCAATGAGAGTTAATGAAATAAATAAAATCTGTAATGCGTTTATTTATTTTCATAACTCTATTAACCTCAAACATGATTATAAATATCCTCACAACCCCAAAATTTTGGAGAGCCATTGTTGTGCACAACAAATTTGGAAATACTCTCAAGCCAAGAGAGAATTCCCTTTCCACCAAGAATGCCCTCAAGTTATGAGAGCAAGATCCTCCACCGGATCAAGGCGGTCGAAGGTGGACATCGCAAGCGAAGGTTCTTCCGCGCTAGTACCCAGAGATCTCTTCGGCGACGTCCGAAGATACGTGACACACGTGTGGATCACTGCTAGAGGAATCCTACACTTGGATTCTACGACACAACGACGGATCACCGAATCGTGACCGGACACATCAACGAAGAAAGAATTCCAACGAGGTAATTCTTATGCATTAATTAAATTAATTATAATCAACATATGATGATCCTCCTCAAGGGTTCCGGGTCTCTTCTTTTCTTTTCATTCTTCATTCTATTCCGAATATTTGGCGTTTTATATCGTGACGAATCTCGGATTGAACGTTGTTTAACGTTAAAATTAAAGTTGGGAAAACCCATCAACGCGCTTCCGCTGCGCCCGAAACCTTCAACCCCCTGGGTAGTTCTCACAGCCTAACCCTTATGGTTCAACCTATAAGTACCAGCAACCCCCCTGGGAGGCACACACAGTCTCACCCCTCTGGTTCAGCTAAAGAATAGACTCTTTGGGGAAGCACTCACTGTCAATTCCCCATATAGTCTTGTATCGTACTAAAGGCTCTATGGGGAAGTACTCAATGTCAATTTCCCTTGTGACCCGCATCAAGGATCTATAGACTCTATAGGGAAGCACTCAATTCCAATTCCCCATGTGGTCTCACATCGTAATTAAAAACACTCTGGAGAAGTCCTTCCATCCATTCTCCATATGGTCCACTACACTAGGTTCTCGCAGTCCTGTGTATAAATAAACATGCATAGCGCACATGTATCGTCCAAGTAAGCCTCAATAACTACTTGGATATCATTCGAAGGCTCAGCAGCATAATAGTACAATAGTTCCACTATCCTAAAACTATGCATGGAAACTGGAATAACGCCTAACTGGAAAAGAATGTACAGCAAACAACAAGAGTACAACAAAAACTACTCTATTCACAAAGGTAAACCTCTACTATACCAATCAAGCAAGAAGGCAATCATTCAAGGGAAAAATAGGAAAACGCACAATTCCCGTTCAAGGAAATTGGAGAAATTTCACAAAATATTCAAAGACTTTCTACAGAAATGCACAAACCACCTACCTTGATGCTAGGGGATCGATATACTTGAACCATGATGCCTGATTCTCCTCAGAATGGCGTAGATCTAAGAAAACGCAAAAAACTCTCAACCCATGATAACTTGAAAACGAGTAGGAACCATGGAAGAAGGATAAAGAAGAAGAGATATTTTACCAAGGCGATCCCAACGCAATCGACGGTGGCTATAACGGAGATCGAACAGAGGCACGGAGGCTCGGAGAAGATTTTCGGCCGTACGGGTCACTCTCGGATGAAGATCTTGAAGAAGAAGCAAGTTCTGTCCGTCAGGCACGACCCTGGTGTGTTTAGTGAAAAAAAAAGTACATTGTGTGTACTTTTAGAGTACACGGTGTGTACTAGGTTTTTCCGTACTCCGCCAAAAATCGGCCTCCACATCACCCATACACACCGTGTGTGTGGCCCGGACACGGCTAGCACACGGCTTTGAGCGGGAAAAGAGTAAACAGCGTGTACTCAGAAAATACACGGCGTGTACTTCAAAAATTTCCAGAAACTCCATTTTTCTTAAAAACTCCAGAAAAAGGAACGTACCTGAAACGAAGATCTGGGTTCTTGCACTTAAGGTGGCCCAAAGGCCTAACAGGTCCTAAGTCCTTCGGTGGCATGAAGGCCATGATGGACTTGAGGACAAAACCGGTGGCCCAATGTCCAAATTGGATGAATAGTTTTGGATTCTATAATATAAAACAACACATTCTATAGTATCTACTAAAGTACCTGGTTCAATATTGCTATAGTAACCCGAAAAATATGTCTCCACCGAGATTTAATCATGGGTCTCTTGGATTCACTTGAAGTGTTCCCACTAATCAGACAAAGGCTCAAGTGTTATTTTTTACCATGATTATTGCTTTCTAGACCATGAACATAGATTCATTTTGAGTATTAAGAAGTCGATATTTTTAAATGGGATCACCTCTCTCAGTTATCCTTTCCATATGATTTCTATCAATCATTATTCTCTTGTCTTAGTTACTTTATTTCCCTCAGTGAATTCAATTTAAAGTAACATGAATACTCAGTCAGTTTTTCTTCAGTTTTTACCCTTTCCATAATTTCTTTGACCCCTATCTTTTTTCTCACCTCTGAAATAACATATTTTTATTTAAATAGTATCATTTATTTAGTACAATGTTCCATAAGTATATTCTAGGCTTGGATTTGTGAAATATGAATATTTCATTAGGTACTATGTACTTTTTTAAACAATGTTCTTTGAATTAATTTTTTTATGTGGACTATATTGTTTTATGAAATGAATTTCTTTGCACATGTGAATTATTTAATTTTATTTACAATGATAGTGATCTTTTGAATTCTAATACCATTTGGTGGGTTAAATTTCTTAATAATTTCACTATTATGTAACATGAATGCTGATTAATTAGTATTTATTGGATTGATTGAGAAGGTGATGTATTTTCTATTTCTAATGATCCAGGTATTATTTGGGTATTAGAATTAGAAATATTCAAATAATAATCTTAATGTGAGGTACCTATAACAACTGCTATAAATTCAGTCCATGTTCATGGTTTCCAACTATTATCCCCTTGTAATTAGTTTCTGTATATATTATGTTCTCATGATACACATATGTGTCCATATATCCTATATGCTTTTTGAATATATGGAATTTGTAATATGTGTTCTGAATATATTCAATATGAATTCTGATATATGCAATACATGGTATGTATTTTGTTTGTGCAATATGTATTCTATTTATGAAATGTGAATTATGTTTATGCACTATTAATTCTATTTATATATATATATATGTTCTATGTTTAAATATATGAAACATGGAATATGCATTATATTTCAAGATACATGTTTTTGTCTCAAAATATATACAATATGTATTCTATTTGAATGCATGTAATATGATTTTTTTATTCTGATTAAATTCTATATACATTCAGTTTATCCTAAATATATGCAATCTATTTATTCATCGAGTTAGACCCAAAATGATAACCCTCTATTATACATTTATTTCTTTTCTCACTATTTTTTTCTATTGTGTTCACTTTATAAATTTTCAAAATAATCATCCTTTATACTATCAATTTCATACAATTTACCATGAAAATACACTTGTATATACATATAATTCTTACTTCTTAATATAAACTTCTCAAACTTCTACTAAAAAAATATCACTATATAGACATGGCACATCAAATTGTTACATCCTTGGCTTTATAGATCCTAAAGGTATGCTTTCTTATAATTTTGGTTAATATTACAGTATTATATTTATAAATATAAAAACATTAGACCAATTTTTTTTTAATACTTCCATTGAATACTTTTAAAACATAAAACATTTATAAAGTTATATTAATTCCATCTACATAGATTTATATTCCATTTCCAACATTTGAATGATTGTGTGAAAACAATTAATTATATATCTTTTCAATGGAAAACTTATTACTCAAATTTTAATATCCATATATGTTTTTAATATGATTATAATTTTAATCTCTATACATACTTATTCATTAACTTTCATTACTGTATTATTTTACTTTCCAACACATACATTTAATATGATTATATTTTTTTAATAAATCAGTTGTTTTAAATATATTTGTTTTATTTTTTATGTGTTATTCTGTTTGTTTCTAGAATTTTAGAAGAACATATATCATGGAATTTCATAATTCTATAATTCCTTTTATGATGTTAATTTTTCTTCTCCTTCCCATATAATTTTAAAGTGTGAATTTTGTATATATAAAACATATATATGTTGTGTTTATAAAGAAAACATTAATCTATTTTGTATATAAAGGAAATATATATATGTGTTTTTTATAAAAATAATATATATATATATATAACATATTTATTCTATGTATATAAATACAACATATGTATTCCTTGATTTGATATGTGGTAGAGACCAAACGATAAAGGCCTTTCAAACAATTTTTGACCCTAAAAAATGATGACTGAGGTTTTCGTGGTTACCACGGTGTGGATCTATTCCCAATATTCGATTTGGTATGAATTAGAGATCAAATGATGACTATGAAGCCCACTTTTGTGCCCTAAAAATCCTCATATGGTTTAGTTTAACCATGCATAATGGTCAACATGGTTTCTACTAACCATGTGGTCGAGATTTTTCCTCCAAAACTCAGGGCTCCAGAAAATGAACAAGCCTCAAACACCCTCATATCCTCCATATCTTCATTAGAAATCTCCATAAAGATAAAACTACGGAAAAAAATAAAATTAAAGAGTTTCATACCTCGAATAAAAGACAGGATCTTACACATTATCTTCAGAAGTAGTTGAACATTTAATTTAGATTACGTAAATGGATTAGTTAATAAATGATAATATGAGGTAATTCAATATATATTAGAAAAATATATATCCTGATTATTGAACGCTTTTTTTAAAAGTTCTAAGGGATTTTAACCCTCTATCAAGTATCCAAATCCCCTCATTGTGGTTACCTCTGGAATACAAGACCTCATTTACATTGGTATTGCTATGAAATGATTGTGACATAACAATTAAAGGTTAATCCCCACTTAAATTGGAATATTACTCTTCAGAGGCTTTGGTTGATAATAGAACAATAAAAAATGGTTTATAGTATGCAAAAAATAAAATAAATGTACTTACTGTGATGCCATTATAAACAGTTTGTATTTGTACCCTTCCTTACTAAATAAACATTAACCAATCCCAATTCATATATTTTAACTTCACTCCTATTATCAACCAACATATATTAAAAAATCAGCACTTGGCAAGTTTTATAATCTAACTCCCATATTTTTTTGATGATACCAAAGTATGATATATTCACATAAATTGGATGTTTTTACTTGGTTCCATATACATTCATTACATCAACCAGAATTGTAAATCTATTATTTTTCAAGGTATTATGTTTATCATTTTAATTTGTATAGAACATATAACCATCAATTACATAACCATTATAAGATAATACTTTCACACGTAGTCCTCTTGCTAGCCATCAAAGTCATTCTAAAATTGAATCTGGATTTGCAGTTAACTCTTTAAAAATATGGTCTCAAAACTATCATATAAACTATTTCTTATGTGTATTTTATATCTATATTTCATCCCTTGATTGACTCAAATAAATAATAATTATTTTGTGGGTTTCAACATATAGTGAAACAACAAAACTGTAATTAAAAACAAAAAATTTGAGCCTACTCCCACTCTATAATAGTAATTATGACAATATCTATTCCAAAAATTACTTCTCCCATAAATATCCTGGTGTGATCAGATTTAGGTAGACTAATTCTTTCCAAATTAGAGAGGTATTCGATATAGAAATCTATATATTCCTAAAAAAATATCTTTTTGCAACACAACCTTTTTTCTGACTTCAATTTTTGAAAAACCCTTTCAAAATATTCATATACCATTCAATGGGGTACATTTAACAATAATATACATAAAAAACATTTTGAATATCTATTACCAAGTGAACCATTAAGTGAACCTTCATATCAAAGAATATTGATGGGAAGAAAATCTCTAATTCACATAATATGATAGAAATTTCGTTTTATAAAGTTAGAAATTTCACTAGGTCTATAAATTTACTACATATAGCTTTGAAAAAGAAACAGAGCTTGGTTAATGTTTTACCGATATTCTTGGGAAAAATTCTATGTAAAGCTATGGGCATTAGATATTGCATCAAAATTCGACACTCGTGTGATTTCATACCTTTTAACTTTAAATAAGTCATTGAAACAATATTCTTGATATTTGATGAATACCCCTTTGGAACCTTTAAAACATTCAAGAAGTTAAAAAACTGATATCTCTCTTTCCTAGAAATATCGTAAGAAGTTGGAGTAAGAAAATTCTGTTTTTCACTCTTCATTGCAACCAAATCTTTCCGTATATATATGTCAATCATGTCCAATCTAGCCTTCATTCCATTATTTTTTTTAGAGTGCATTTACAAAATTTCAAATGAAATTATCACAAACATTTTTTTCTACATACATAACTTTTAGAAAATTCATGATGTACAAAAAATTCCAATATGGAAATTAAAAAATGATCTATTTTTTTAATAGTTTTTGTAAGGTTTTTTTATCAAATTTAACAAAAATAGTGTCCATATATTTTACTTTCTCAAACATTTGATCACCTATTAGTGGATACAGTATTGTACCTTATTCTGAAATCTCATTAAATGATGTTGTCCAAGATTAGTACTTAGGTCATCATGGTAGAAATTTTCAATTTACTATAAACATAGTGTTTTATGAATGTTTCAACCTAATTGGTTATGTACCTTTTTCAAAAATGGGATAACATTGAGTTCATTTAATATTATATCTTGAAAAAATCCATAAGTAGAAAAATCATTTATTTCCCTATGCAACATGGTTCTCAACATGAAATCTTCATTTCTATATGCATCATACAATGTAACATATCAATCCCACAATAATTTCAAATCATTGATCAATGGATCCAAATAAACATCAATATCATTACCCGGTTCTTTTGTTCATGATATAATAAGAGATAACATAATACATTTTTTTCTTATGTTATCGCGATGGAAAGTTATAATTTTTCAACATAATAGGTTGTGTACTATGAGTGCTTCTTTGGAAACCAAAAGGATTCATTCCATCTATATATAGTGTAATACAAATATTTGTCATCTCGTTTCGAAATTCAAGAAACTCCTAATAAATTCTCTTCCACTAAGGAGAGTCTTATAGGTGATGAAGTTTCCCATATTTATTTATTTAATCTATGTGTCATGTCAATTGTCTTGCAGTATCCCCACTTACATATGGAATCTTAAACCATGGAATTATTGTAAATTACCATAAAACTTTCTTACGACTTGATTCATCTTTTCTGTATTGAGAATCACCATAATTTGGAAATTTTTAAATTGATTTTTGGCCCTTAATAAATATTATATAGTCATTTATACATGTATGTATTATTTCAGATATCGCACCCATTGAACATTGCATTCGTTTAATGTCATATGTTTGGTAGGAAGCTTGTTAACTTCTAAGATCATATCATTCAAGAGAGCAAGTAGTTCAGTAAAACTAGAATCACTCCATATATTTCTAGCATTTAAATTATATTGTTTCATTCAGGATGAAAATTTTGTATATTTAGTACAACCAACATACAATGAAATCTTTTCATAGCTGTTTATCTTATTAAAAAAAATTGGAGAGTCACTAAGTTCAACTTTCATTGTCATTTTCTCAATATGATCTTCATCATTTGTCACACCTATAATCATATCCTCGATATGGTCTCCTTCATTGTCCACATTTATAATCATATAAAATTATCCATAAAATGGATTGTTATCCCAATCATTAGCCACGTTCACATTTTTCCCATGTTTAGTCTAACAATCATAACATTGATCGATTTTCTGATAGATCATATGTCATTAAAACTCCTCTAGACTAATTATTCCAGAATAAAAACAACATAAACATTGAAATAGGATTTTATAAGTTTTATATGCATTATCTTTTGAAATCTTGATGAAATATTTCACTCCATCCTCATACTCTTTTGTCATATGATTTGCATCTATCCATTTTCAATTCATATTCATCCTATTTTGTTAAATAATATTAATATTTAATAAAATAAATAAATACACAAATAAAATGTCATTTTTAGAGAAGAACTTATGCTACATGAATCTATTGTTGTAATATAATAAGAGTTTAATGGTGAGTATTTTTATTTTTTAGTAGTGGTGTAAATAATTTAAGGAATGAAAGGTGTGATATATATAAATTTATAACAAATATAATTAAATTTTAATCTACTAAAAAACCCAGAGATATCTCATAGTATTAATTCGATGATATCCCATATGATAAAATAGACAAAAAAGATCCAAAAAATGTTATGAGAAATTGAAATCAAAAAGAGGGAGGTGTTTTTATTTATTCATTTATTCACTTGGTAAATGAATGGTTAGGTGGTGTTTCAATGACAGTATTCTTTGGATCCAAATTTGATCTTTTTTTAGATGATTAAAACATTGATAGGGACCAATCACATGTTCATGAGAACCCAAGTTATAAAGAAACTCTTGAATTTGAATCAAATGAATCATAAGTCTCAAGTTGGAGTTTCCATGTTCCATTCCCATTTCAGACAATTAATTTTTTATTAATGGGGTTTTCTATAACCCATTAAAGTAAATTCAATTCATTAAACAACACATGCCACTTTAAAACATTAAATTTCATAAATCAAGGTAAAAATATTTATATAACCCGAGAGGCATAAAAAACATTACTGTCATCAAAATAGGGATTTAAACAATCAGACCACCTTTTATCAAACATGGCATGAAAGTAAAACAAGAAAACTGAGGCCTTTTAATTTTAAATGATTTCCAAATTTTGAAAATTCCATTTTGGGAATCGAATTTTTTAGAACAAAATTTAAAAACCAAGTTCAAGATATTGAATTTTAGTTCCTAAACCTACCTTTTACCTTATACATGTATGCATTTATAAATATAGATACCCCTCATCTCATTCCACATATTCACACATCATTTTGTAAATATATGCAACAATGTTTCTATATTTATATCTATGTAGTCTATATTTAATTCCTTCATTAATAAGAAATGAAAAAAAACTTTTCTTTATCTTGGTAAATCACATTGTAAATCAATTGATATTTTTATGAACTACAAAATCCTTTGAGCCTGCATCAAGACCCTTTAAACAACATTAAGTATCATTAATTGTTTGAGAATGAATAAAAATTTAAAGAAGATAAACTAATGTTAAATACTCATCATATAGTGTAGCATGATAGAGTTAAAAATAATGGAGGGGTCGAGCATCACAATTCTTATTATGTTAGACTGATTTTGTTATCTATGTTGGCATTAGAGTAGTGAAATTTCTTGTTTCGACAAAGACATACTCCATTAGTGGTGATGTAATATGTTTTGGGTTCTAATTTAATATAAAAATCTAATAGCTTGTATGAAATTGACGCCACCCATGTTCTGGTTATATCTTAATGTTATGTTCTTTCATACGTGATAGTTCATTCTGCATATAACCTATTATAATATCTTAACATGACATAAGATATTTTTATATCATAATATTCAATATCCAATTTTCGTGGATAGTGTAATACTTGATTCTTAAAATATGCTTTAGCATTCTCACTTGATCTTTACTTACACACCACTCATTTCACATGCAAGACTCTTACACACCATCAATATCTCATGTACTGATGTGAATCCATAATCCATGTGTATAACTCATGTGATAATTCCATATCACATGTTTAAATATATAACAAATTGGTTTCCATAAAAAATATATATATAATAAAAATGTAAATATATATTAAACAATATTAAAAAAATATAAAAACTTATTAATTTCATGAGAAGATTAAATTATTAAGAATAAACTTATAACAAAAAATAAATCATATAAATAAAGAGTATGTGTATAAGTATCAAAAGTATCATGAAATAAATTTATCAAGCACTATAAATATAAAAAATTGGAATGAATCATAAAAATAAATTAAATCCATTTCATAATTACTATAAAAATTATAAACAACTCATGAGATATTAAAACAAGTTGGTTTCTTCTACCTGGAAATGGATGAAATGGGACAAATTTTTTTATTTTAATCCATGGGAGTATGAGGGGTACCTATAATGTGGAGTTGATTACCATCTGTGCACTGAAAAAACTCTATCTACATATCATTTTTTGTTACTATTTTAAATGATATGTGGGAAGAGTTTTCACAGTGGGAAGCTAGGAGCTCCATACAATCAGGGTGAGAAATTTTGATGATTGAGTGAAATGATTGTGAATTCGAGGGAGAGGGTGAACCAAAAATGGATCAAGGTAAGGAAAATTGGGTGGAGAATCATCCATGTAGATCAAGGGAAAATAAGATCACTCACGTGCGTCATTTAAACCCATTTTGAAAATAAAAAACACACAGAAATGTTTGAGGGGGAGTGACTTATCCCAAGTCACATGCCTTATGTATTGAAAGTGGTGATTTTTTTTGATATGTTTGAGGGAGGGTGATTGTAAGGTGACAAAAAATCTTAAGTTCTCTGAAAACTTTAACAGAATGAGGATAGAGAACTATGTTAGGGTTCAATTTAAATGAGTGGGAAGAGTTTTATCAATTCTTTTAATAAAGCATTGATAAATAGTGGATTTATCATATCTAAAATAATAAACTCTAATAAAACATATCATTATCAGCGCTAAAATTATAATAGTGGTAATGATATTTTTTATCATCCCTCTTTTAGTGCTTATAAAGAACTAATTTTAAAAATATAATTAATATAATTAATTTTTTTATATTTATATAGTTATAAATAAATATAAATGTATATAATTAGAAATAAATATTTATATAATTGTAAATATATATAAATAATTTCAAATATATATTCATAAATATAATTATAAATATATATAAATATATATAATTGTAAAAAAGAATTTATTTATATAATTAAAAAATATATTAAAACAATTGTAAATATGTATCTATAAATAAAATTGTGGATATATATTTATAATTATAATTATAAACAAATATATTTATAATTATAATTATAAACAAATATATTTATAATGTAGTTGGGGTATTGGACTAGTGGTAAAGGAAACCCTGTAATACTGCATCAAAGCAGCGCTCAAATCCTATCAGTCCTAATTTGTGAGGTTTAAATGAGGGAGGCATGTCAATGGGGATCGAATGTGGGGAGGGTTTCGGGGCAGCATGTTAGTGGGGGCGGAATGCGTGGAAGGGTTTTCGGGTGAATGGTTGATGTCATCGGGAGGCGTTTGACTCCTTGGGAGTGTATGGATTTTCCACAGTCATGATTCGCTGATGTGAATTTAAACTATTGACCAAAGGTAGGTGTTGCTAGAATAGAGGTGGCACTGAAGCCAGCAGTGGGTGGAAACAGGGTCTCGGACATGATGTTGGACTGATGATCGACACTTGCGCCGGTGGGTAGCACGACCAAAGTAATGACATGTGCAGACAGCGTTAGCGTTGTCGGTAGATGGGAAAGCTAGACGGTGGACGACCGCACAGGGTGCTAATCGGGATGACCTCGAGACATGGAGGTGACCTCAGGATGCATAATGTGATTGGGGAAAGGATGGCCATACTAGATATTGATGATTTTGGGCACGTTAGAAAGGGAGTATGACTTCAGGGATGATCATTGGGGATGGAGCAGTGTCTCTCAACAGGACAGGACACTAAGAGGCTTGGTGGTTGTAAGCAAAGGGTTGGATTGTGAAGCCTTCAACGTAAGATGGGTGTGGGTCATTCCATGGGTGATTTTCATGTAAGGAAGGTGGCTCCGACTAGGGCTATAATTTATGTGTCATCTTTACCTTTTGGACTTCATGAAGTGGGTTTTATGGGCCTTATGGCTTCATGTGTGTGTATGTGTTTTTTGGGTGGAAATGTATTGCCACTTTTTTGTTTGGTGGTGCCTTGTGCCACGTTCATGTTGTTTTTTTTGTAATCATTTTTCTATTAATAATTTTTCTGTCTCAGAATGCTTGGTACTTGAACCTTTCTGGTATAAAAAATATTTTTTAAATATTTTTATATAATCATAAATTATTTATATAATTATATACATTTATATAATTAAATATATATTTAATAATATATAAATATACATAATTATAAATGTAACAAATATATTTATTATTTAAAGATATTTATTATAATTTTATAATTATTTAAATATATTTATTAATTTATAGTTTTATAACAACATTTTAAATAAATATAAATATATATATATATATAATTTTATGATTAACTATTTAAATTACAAAACTATTAAAAATTAATGTAAAAAGAATAATTATACAAATTTAAAACAGATTTTAAATGTTAAAACTTGATAAACAAAAATGAAAAAATATTATTCATATAAATTAAAAACATATTGAAAATATTACATGTGTAGTAAATAAATATATGTATAAATAAATATCACATATTGAAACAGGGTCTCTGACACGATGTTGCACTGACGATCAACACTTGCGCAAGTGGGTAGTACGACCGACGTAACGACGTATGCAGACAGTGATAGCATTGTCAGTAGATGGGAAAGTTGGACGATGGATGACCACACCGGGTGCTGATCAGGATAACCTCAAGATATGGGGGCGACATCGGGATGCATAATGCGACAGGGGATAGGATGGATATACAGGATGTTGATGATTTTGGGCATGGTAGAAATGGAACATGACTTCAGGGATGATCATTGGGGATGGTGGAGTGACTGTCGACAAGACGAGACACTGGGAGGCTTGGTGGCTGTAATCAAAGGGTTAGATTGTGTAGCCTTCAATGTAAGCTAGGTATGGGTCATTCCATGGGTGATTTCCAAGTAAGGCAGGTGGCTCTGACTCGGGCTATAATTTGTGTCGGATATTTTCCTTTTGGACTTCATGATTTGGGTTTTATGGGCCTTATGGATTTATGTGTGTGTATGTGTTTTTTGGGTGGTAATGTATTGCCACTTTTTTGTTTGGTGGTTCCTTGTTCCACGTTCATGTTGTTGTTTCTATAATTTTATTTCCATTAATAATTTTTATGTCTCAGTATGCTTCGTACCTAAACCTTTCTGGTATAAAAAATATATTTTAAATATTTGTATATATTCATAAATTATATATATAATTATATATATTTATATAATTAAATATATATTTAATAATAAATAATTATATATAATTATAAATGTATTGAATATATTTATTATTTAAAGATAATTATTATAATTATATAATTATTTATATATTTATTTATTAATTTATAATTTTATCACTACTTTTAAAATATATATATATATATAATTTCATGATTAATTATTTAAATTAAAAAACTATTAAAAATTCATGGAAATAGAATAATTATATAAATTTAAAATATATTTTAAATGTTAAAACATAATAAAATAAAATGAAAAAATATTATTCATATAAATTTAAAACATATTGAAAATATTATATGTATAGTAAATAAATATATGTGTAAATAAATATTACAAACGATTAAATTCCAATAAATCTAAAAATAAATAAATATAAAAAATGAATAAATAATATTAAATTAAAGAAATATAAAAAATGGGCAAATATAATTTAATAGACAAAAGTATTTAAAAAATGAATTCATACAAGATTAACAACATGAATTGTAAACACGTACCGAAATGATGGAAATATTAAAAAATGATTTTAAATAAATCTATTATATAAATTTCAAACATTTTAAAAATATTACAACTTAATAAATAAAATTTAATAAATACTAATCATATAAATTAAAAACATATTCAAAATAATACTTATTAAAATATAAATATTTATAATAATAAATAAATTCCAAAAATATTATATCCAAAATGAAAAAAATATACATTAAATGTGAAATAAGTATATGTGATAAAAACTCCTGTAAAAATGTTCTATATATATACATCCCACTTATATGTTAACATATATGTACACAAACATAAATCTATACACGTACAATATCTCCATATACACATACACAAAACGCACACACGCAACATAATGCATACACATATATGCACATAGATAATGATATAAATATATAAATTCAAATATCACATATTAACAATACATCATTTATATTTATATAATTATCTGAATTATTATTATATATACATCATATTTATATGAATTATATACATTCATTTAGTAATTAATGTATATAAATAAATATTAAGTTTTGAATATAAATATGATAATTTCATATATATTAATAATATTTTTTTATTACAATCTTTTATTATTGCTAAGAAAAGAGCTAATAAAGATGCACTTTTATCAGTGTTACAAAATCACTAATAAAGGGTACACTTTTATTAGTGCTTTTTTTAGCATTGATAAAAGTTACATTTATCAATGCTTTTAGCTAGTACTGATAAATGTTACACTTTTATCAGAACATTATATTTAGCATTGATAAAAGCCACCACTAGATAAAGTGGGATATGTGGTAGTGAATAATTACCAATAAAAAACAATATCAGAGTACAACATAAAAATAAATAAGAGAGCAATGCTTAGACAAAAAATAGAATGACATTGACACCAAAGTGGTACCATCCTAGACCAAGATGCAGACACTCTGCACCTCCAGCTTCAGAAACCAAACTATAACATTAAGTATCACTACAATAGAAGCAGTAAACCTATCTCACTACAAGAAAAAAATTAATTTCATAGTGGTTTGTTAGTAGTGGTTTTAAAAACAAACACTAAATATTTTGGGGAAAAAAAGTTTCGCAGCGGTTACTAAAACCACCGTGAAATGTGTTTTTTATTTTATTTTTTATTTTTTTTAGAATCGATTATTGAGGAACAACTGTTAATTTGGATTTTTTATTTTTAAAAGAAAATTTGATTAATATTTGCTGGTGGTTTTCATACAACCGCCTCAAAATTAATGGGAAAAATATTAAATATTAAATATGTATTTATGATTTACTATTAATATTTATTCTTTATTATTTTTATTCATTTAGTTTTTATGATTTAAAATTTTAATTAATAATAATATATTAATAATTAATTTTATATAATTATTAGTTAACAATTATTTAAAGTTAAATTAATTCTTATATAAGTAGAAAATCAGACTTCAGTATCAAATGACAATAAATTTAGATCCATGTATCCATTTTAGCACCAAAACTTCTCAAATTGAAGATTATGAAATAATATACAACCAAATTATATAATAATTTGGTAATAATTAATAGAATAAAATTTAATCTAGTTTCCAAAAAAGTTAAAAATTAAATCTCAACATAAAACAACCATAACTTTTGATTCGTGTGTCTGTTTGGGCACTACCACGTATCAAATTGAAGGTTATGATGAGATCTACATCATGTTGACCTATCGGGACCCCATTCACTATCTTTTAAGGTCAAAATATTCTTGGAAGTCATAGCACAACCTCGGGAGGTGTTTCTTCATCGAGCTTCGAGATGCTACTTATGCTACTGTCATCTATCGGTATGAATCCTTGAGGGGAAGTCTTGTGTGATGGAAGACCACTTGAGTTGTGACGAGGGGGATGATGCCATGATGGTGGAGGGTGGTCATTATGGGGGTTGCAACTAAAGGGTATGTTGTGATGGACATCAATGGATTTATAGATGACTATGTCGGGCCTTTTGGTTATATAATGAAGGCATGTGGGGTTGTAATAATAAGGGCCTATAGGGACCATATATGATAATAAATAAAGGGCTGGATAAGGGTGGGTTACCCCTTGGGAGAGGGGGGATATGACCTGCTCCTTCAGTATGTGGGTTCGAGGTGTGTGTGAGTGTGTTTGTATGTAATTATAGCCCTAAATATCTAATTTGTATTCAGTATTAATCTATTGTGTATTTTATAATTATTAATTCTTTTTCATATAATGATTTATTATTTATTAACTTTTTATTTATTTTATATTGATTTATTTTTCAATATTAATTTAATTTTATTTATTATTAATTTATTATATATTAATTGTTTATATATTAATTATTCATTTATTATTGACAAATTATTTATTAATTATTTATTAATTATTTATTATATATTAATTATTTATTTAATATATATTTATCACTTATTTAATATTTATTATTCATTTATTATTTATAAATATTCATTAATGAACAATTTTTTTATTTTTTTATTTTTTCATATTTATTATTATTTATTATTTATTTATTAGTAATCTATCATTTATTTATTTTATTATTATTTTTTAATTTTTTTATTTATTTATCATTTATTTATCATTTATTTATTATTATTTTATTTATTATTTATTATTTATTATTTATTATTTATTATTTATTATTTATTATTTATTATTTATTATTTGTTATCATTTATTATTAATATTTATTTTTTATTTTTTATTTGTTTATTAATTTATTTATTATATATTTACTATATATTCGTTATATATTCATTATTGATTATTGATTATTTATTATTTATTGTTTATTGTTTATTGTTTATTTTTCTTTGATATTATTAATTGTTTATTTATTTGTATATATATAAATATATTAAATACTATTTACTCACCACATGAAGAGCTTGTTAGAGTGGTAAACTCAATACAGAATAACCATAAAGGTAAGGGGTTCGAATCTCTCCCAACACAAATATATGCTGGATTTATGGGTGGCATATCCATGCATAGTAAAATAAATAAGTAATAAATAAATAATCAGTAATAAATAAAAAATAACAATTAAGTTATGCAAATAAAAAATTATAATAAAAAAATATATAAAATTAATAAAACCCAAAAAACCATCACTAAATATCTAGTGGTAGTTTAAACCATCACGAAATGAACTGTCGCAAAATGACTTACGACATGCAAATATTTTGTAACATCCCAAGGTTTTCTAAAAATAAATTGAAAATGCTTGAAATTTTGTTTAAGGTATATATTTATAAGTATCCTTTAAACATAATTTTATGTTTTGAATTTCAAGAAACTATCATCTACAATTGTGTTCAGTATGTTATTTCGAGTCTGATGGAACAAACTTGTTTTTTTGGTGAATAGTAATATGCCCTTATGAATAGTAATATGAATAGTAATATGAATAGTAATATGACCTCATGAATAGTAAATAATATTATTATTTTATTTTCCCATGGCAATAGGATAATGGGATCTTAATTAATTTTCCAATGTCACATAAAACTAATTGCACTTCAATTTTGTTATTTTTCGAATTAACTGTGACCTTATTTTAAAATTAAAATAATAATATTTAGAAAATTATTTTTGAAAAATGGAGTTCATTTTTGAATTCTACACGTCGAAAAATGGTTGGGATAAATTTTTGGTATTTTTCTGAAACTCTTGAATTTTCGGTGAATAGTGAAATACGGTAAAATACCGTATAATCAATTTATCAGTAAAAATGCACTATTTATGACATCATAAGTGATGCAAGGCCACTTGCTTCGAAATAACATGATATTATCACTATTTAGGGCCACTTGATTTGAGATTATTCATAGTCTTGATAAAAATATTATAATAATAATTAAAATAATCTAAAATACCTCCCCTCCTCCACTATAAATATCACCCTCACTCCCCTCTTCCTCCCACACCTCTCAAGCCTTGAGCATTGTCTAATTTCTGCCAAATTCCCTCCTCAATCTTCTTCCCCACTTCCTAGAGCTGCTGGTCTCACCAAAAGACCAAAATCAAAGCCCTTAAGAAGGATCTCAAGGAGAAGAGATCAAGAGGTAAACATCCTCTTTCATTTTCATTCTTTCCATCCATTTTATGTTATTCTTTTCCTTTCCCTTTGTCTTTTGTTGGGATATTTCATTAAATATTTTCCCTTACAGTCCAATTTTGTATGATTGATGAGATATTCCATTCCTCTCATCAATCTTGTTTTTATGAAATTTTTAGAGGCGCCGTTAGGCTGCCGAATTTTTTGTAAGAAATTTCTCATGTTTTCTTTATTTCATGATTCCTTCCACTTCTTTCTTCACCCCCTCTTATCCAAGAGGCATGAAATCTCCAGAATCATGTATATTCTGGATGTTTTCATGTTTATGGAAAATTACAAATCATTATTCCTCTCCTCTTTCACTTATTTAAAGAATCAAAAAAACATTGTCCATTTGTGTCGAATTACCGATATCGTGGACGATGTATTTTCAATTTCCATTAATTATTTCAAGTCTGGTCATGAAACCATTTATATGGTTGAACCAAGTTATAATATATGTTTTATGAATCATATAAGGTTCTGTAATTCTTTTGTACTCATGATTCAAACTTATAAGACTAAATGAAATTGTAATTATCAAAGAACCACTTAGATTATCTAAACGAACATAATTAATGTTTTAACTTATAAATCATCATCATATAAGGCACCAAAGTGATGAATGGTATAATTTATGGTACTGGAGTTATGTAACTAATACTCCATTCCAATTCTGGAGTTTCACTTCCAATCAACAAGAACGATTCTTCATGAACCGATCGTGAAAATCACAAAAGACCTCACCCAAAATAATGCAAGGAACAAAATACTAACAAATAAGGGGTGAAATGAGGTTATGAAATGACCATATAAGATGTTATAAAAATGAACACGTTTCTTTAAAATCCTATTAACACTCCTTTAACCATTATACAGGAGGTTCAAACAATTTTGAAGTAGGACAAGCCTAAGGTAAGGGAATTCTTAACCCGATTTCCATTCTTTGGGTTAACCTTCTACTTTATAATTTATGTGATATTTAAATTGTTCGTGTGATGGGTTCTGTTTATATTATGTTTAATTATGTGTATTTACAGAGTATATACATATTCCATCCACTCAATTAAGTCTCACTTCAAGTATATGATGTTTATAAGGGACTTTTCTTCTAAAATCCTTTTTTTTTAAATTCTGTTTTATAAGATTCAAAGGCAATGTTTTTATGATATTGTTTATGTTGTATGATTATGTTTTGGTTATTGGGCATTGTTTATGATGAAGGGTGGGACCTATATTTCCCTCCAATGCATTGGGTATGAGTAAGTTGGAGGTCGGCCGTATGGTTACTCCAAGTGTAACTGTGATGGTTACACAAAGTAAGGTAGCCGTGAGGGTTACAAATTTTAAGGTAGCCAAGATGGTTACAAGATTATGTAAGTAATGCCCCAATATACCTTTATGATTATAATTATGTTTGTATGGATCTTGTGTAAATCTCATGTTACACAAAGTAAGATTTTTTGGGTGTAAATCGTGTATTTTGAAAATGTTTTCATATGTCTTGTGTATTCATGGTCTAATGAGATTTTTCCTTCTTTTTCATACCTTACTGAGCTTTTGTGCTCATCCCAAGTTTTTAAATGATTTTTCACAGGTTAATGGATGAATAATACAAGGAAGGAAGACATGTTAAATGTTGAAGAATTGTCAAGGAGTCTTGTTTTATGTTTTAATGTTTTATATTTTGAGGAAAATGGAAACTGATTTTATGGTATCCACTATGTAACAATGTGTAATGTTGTGAATATTTTGTCTTAATTCTCTAAAGCTCTAAACTTGAAAAGATCCTCAATGTAAAATGAAGTGTTTTCTTGAATAAATTCAAGATTATGTATGAGATAAGTGCGGGTCCTTACAGTTGGTATCAGAGGATGGTTTAGATGACTTTAGGGGTTAAGGTGATGCTAATAGAAAACCATAAATAATTCTCACCCTATGTTTAATTTGTAATAGCATTTAAATATTACCATGTTGCTTCATCTAAGAAATGTTTGTTTAGAATGGTTGTCCGCAGAAGGAACATGGATGCTGAAGAGGATAGGCACCGACAGAATGACATCCTTCCTGATCAACAGCCCGGAATGGTAGGGATTGGAACCGAGCAGTTTGTGACAGTAATGGCTCAGCTAACACAGGCAATAAATGGTGGTTGCATCCATGAAAGAGGACAAATAGATGTACCCCAACGGAACATGACAGTGGTGGAGCATTTTATGAGACAACATCCTCCTGCATTCAGTGGATCTTCTGACCCAGTGGCAGCAGAAGGATGGATTAAGGCCCTTGAAAAGATATTTGATGTTATGGGATGTTCAGACAATCAAAAGGTAAGTCTTGCCATTTATCGTTTTGAAGGGGAAGCTGATCAGTGGTGGTCAATGGTAAGGAATATCAGGGGTAGAGAGGATTTTGATGCCTTAGTATGGGATGAATTTAAAAGTCTTTTTCTTGAAAAATATTTTCCTAAGGTGGTGCGACTTAGAATGGAGAAACAATTCCTTGAACTGAAACAAAAGGAGGAAGATTCAGTGGCTATGTATGAGGCGAACTTCACCCGACTGGCGAGGTATGCTCCGAATCTTATTCTGGATCTCGATAGCAAAATCAACCGCTTTTACTCAGGATTGAAGCCAAGGTATCGAAGGGCGTTGGCCTCCCGTGAATTCAAAAGTTATGAGAAACTTGTCCGATGTGCTGAGAGGGTAGAGATGGAGTTTGCTGACGATCACATGCAATTTGGAAACAAAGAGAAGAAGAGGTCAAATTGGAAAGAAATGGGTAAGAATCAACCAATGAAATCTGATGGTAAGAAAATACAGTTTCCAGTTTGTGAAAAGTGTGGCAAGAAGCACCCTGGGGAATGTCTTATCAAAACTGGGAAGTGTTTTAAATGTGGTAAGTTTGGACATATGGCCCGAGATTGCAATGAAAATGATCCAAAGACTAATCCTGATAAGCAAACTATAAAGTGTTTTAAATGTGGTGAGATGGGTCACTATGCAAATGCCTGTCCAAAGAGGGATCCAAATGATGCAAAGAAGCCAGACTACAAGCAGAAAGGTGTAGTGAGATCCTTTGCGACTACGACAGCAGATGTTGGGCCATCCAATGAAGTTGTATCAGGTACTTTGTTTGTTCACTCAGATTTTGCTAAAGTTTTGTTTGATACGGGGTCTACACATTCCTTCATCTCTGAGAAATTTTCTAGTAAATTGGAAATATCACCTCAACAAATGATACCCGAACTTGTTGTTAAAACACCAGGGGGAAATGTTATAGCAAAGAGGAATTATAATAATATTTCTATTGTGGTATGTGGAAAGACTTTACCTGCAAACCTTGTTGTTTTACCCTTAGTCGAGTTTGAAGTTATTCTGGGGATGGACTGGCTTTCTGGTTATCATGCTAAGATTGACTGTAGAGCTAAAGAAGTTGTTTTTCAGAAAGAGTTTCAGTTTGTATACAAGAATGAACCCATACAATTGATAACATATCAAGAAGCTGAGAAACTACTGAAAGATGGAAATGAAAGTTATCTAGCTCATATTGTTGAAAACAAGGGAACTATTCAAATCAATGATGTGCCAGTGGTAAATGAATACCTTGATATTTTTCCTGAGGAGTTACCCAGTGTCATACCTAAACGAGAAGTTGAATTCACAATTGACTTAGTTCCTGATGCTAAGCCAATTTCAAAACCCCCATATCGTATGGCTCCAATAGAACTTCTTGAATTGAAAAATCAGTTGCAGGATTTGCTTGTCAAAGGTTTCATTCGTCCCAGTACTTCACCATGGGGAGCCCCTGTTTTGTTTGTTAAAAAGAAAGATGGTTCCATGAGACTTTGCATTGATTATAGAGCTTTGAATAACATCACTGTTAAAAACAAGTATCCTTTGCCTCATATTGATGACTTGTTTGATCAGCTCCAGGGAGCTCAGTACTTTTCCAATATTGACTTGAGATCCGGATACCATCAGCTGAAGGTGAAGGAGGATGACATCCCGAAAACAGCCTTTCGTACTAGATATGGGCATTATGAATTTGTTGTTATGCCATTTGGGTTAACTAATGCACTTGCTGTATTCATGAATCTTATGAATAGAGTATTTCATGAATTCTTGGATAAGTTTGTGGTGGTATTTATTGATGACATTCTGGTTTTTTCTAAAAATAAAGAGGAGCATGAAAAACATCTAAGGGTTGTTTTACAAACTTTAAAAGAAAAGAAACTATATGGAAAATTCAGCAAGTGTGATTTTTGGTTGCAACAGATTTCTTTTCTTGGGCACATTGTAAATAAGGATGGAATAACTGTTGATCCTGCCAAAACAAAAGTAGTTGATGAATGGCCAAGACCCACAAATGTTACAGAGATTCGTAGTTTTCTGGGCTTAGCAAGTTATTACCGACGCTTTGTTAAGAACTTTGCACGGTTATCTAGCCCAATAACTAAGTTAACACGGAAAGGGGTTAAATTTGTTTGGACAGAGGAATGTGATGTTTGTTTTCAGGAACTAAAGAAGAGATTGGTGAATGCTCCAGTTTTGGCCTTACCTTCCCGGAATGGTGAGTTTGTCATCTACAGTGATGCTTCTTTGAAGGGACTTGGTTGTGTTTTGATGCAGAATGATCAGGTAATTGCCTATGCCTCGAGACAACTTAAACCTCATGAGCTGAATTATCCCACACATGATTTGGAATTGGCAGCTGTGGTTTTTGCTTTGAAAATATAGAGGCATCATCTCTACGGAACCAAATGCCAAATATATACTGACCATAAAAGTCTTAAGTATATATTCACTCAGAAGGAATTAAACATGAGGCAGAGAAGATGGCTAGAACTGATAAAGGATTATGACTGCACGATTAATTACCATCCTGGAAAAGCAAACAAAGTAGCGGATGCCTTAAGTCGGAAAAATCATGCATCATTAACCATGCTACGTTTGGAACGTGATCCCTTGATTAATGATTTGATAAATTTTGGCTTGGAAGTTATTGGTGCAGGGAATATATCTGTTTTGTTTCAGGTTTCAGTGCAGTCTTCGTTGTCAGACAGAATTATGAAAGCGCAGAGGGAAGACTGTGAGCTACAGAAAAAGGTAGAATTGGTTAAAATGGGTAAGTTTCCAGAATTTAATCTTGATAAAGATTGTGTTTTAAGGTTTGGAAAAAGGTTGTGTGTGCCTTGTGATTCCCAGTTGAAGAAAGAATTGTTGTGTGAAGCTCATAGTTCTCCATTTTCTATTCATCCTGGAAGTACTAAGATGTACAGAGACCTTCGAGAGTATTACTGGTGGAATGGGATGAAAAGAGATATTGCTGATTTTACAATGAAATGTTTGACATGTCAGCAGGTTAAAGCAGAGCGACAGTTACCGAAGGGGATGCTTCAGCCTTTGCCGGTGCCAGAATGGAAATGGGAGAATATATCCATGGATTTTGTGGTGGGACTACCAAAGACTTCTCGAGGTAACAATGCGATATGGGTTATTGTTGATCGGCTAACAAAGTCTGCTCATTTTCTTTCTATTCGAGATACAATGACATTAGATCAGCTTTCTCGATTGTACCTCAAAGAGATTGTCAGGTTACATGGAGTTCCTCTTTCCATTGTGTCTGACCGAGATCCCAGGTTCACTTCTAAATTTTGGAAGGGACTTCAGAAGTCTTTGGGCACAGAGTTGAATTTCAGTACAGCTTTTCATCCTCAATCAGATGGGCAGTCGGAGCGAACGATTCAAACTTTGGAGGATATGCTTCGAGCTTGTTCAATGGACTATCAGGGAAGTTGGGATCAGCATCTTTCATTAGTTGAGTTTTCTTATAATAACAGTTTCCATTCCAGTATTCAGATGGCACCTTTTGAGGCCTTGTATGGAAAGCGGTGTCGGGCTCCTGCGTTTTGGGATGAAGTCGGTGAAAGAAAGTTGATGGGGCCAGAATTAGTAGAAGAAGTGGCTGAGAAAGTGAGGATGATCCAGCAACACATGAGGATAGCTCAAAGCAGGCAGAAAAGTTATGCAGATAACAGAAGGAAAGACTTCTCTTTCAAGGTAGGTGATCATGTTTTCCTTAAAATATCTCCTTGGAAAAGTGTGATGCGTTTCGGTAAGAAAGGGAAACTAAGTCCACGGTTCATCGGTCCTTTTGAAATCTTGGATAAAGTTGGAACAGTTGCATACCGCGTAGCTTTGCCTCCGAGCTTGTTTCAGGTACACAATGTTTTTCATGTTTCGATGTTGAGAAAGTATGTTCCAGATTCATCACATGTCTTGAGGTCGGAAGAAGTTCAGCTAGCAGAGAACCTTTCTTATGAAGAAAAACCGATTCAGATTCTTGATCGAAGAGAACAGGTATTGCGGAATAAGGTAATCCACCAGGTGAAGGTTTTGTGGAGAAACCACATGGTTGAAGAAGCAACATGGGAGTCTGAAAATGCTATGAGGGAAAAATACCCTCAGTTGTTTAATAAGTAAATAAAATTGCGAGGACGCAATTTCAAGAAGGTGGGGATAATGTAACATCCCAAGGTTTTCTAAAAATAAATTGAAAATGCTTGAAATTTTGTTTAAGGTATATATTTATAAGTATCCTTTAAACATAATTTTATGTTTTGAATTTCAAGAAACTATCATCTACAATTGTGTTCAGTATGTTATTTCGAGTCTGATGGAACAAACTTGTTTTTTTGGTGAATAGTAATATGCCCTTATGAATAGTAATATGAATAGTAATATGAATAGTAATATGACCTCATGAATAGTAAATAATATTATTATTTTATTTTCCCATGGCAATAGGATAATGGGATCTTAATTAATTTTCCAATGTCACATAAAACTAATTGCACTTCAATTTTGTTATTTTTCGAATTAACTGTGACCTTATTTTAAAATTAAAATAATAATATTTAGAAAATTATTTTTGAAAAATGGAGTTCATTTTTGAATTCTACACGTCGAAAAATGGTTGGGGTAAATTTTTGGTATTTTTCTGAAACTCTTGAATTTTCGGTGAATAGTGAAATACGGTAAAATACCGTATAATCAATTTATCAGTAAAAATGCACTATTTATGACATCATAAGTGATGCAAGGCCACTTGCTTCGAAATCACATGATATTATCACTATTTAGGGCCACTTGATTTGAGATTATTCATAGTCTTGATAAAAATATTATAATAATAATTAAAATAATCTAAAATACCTCCCCTCCTCCACTATAAATATCACCCTCACTCCCCTCTTCCTCCCACACCTCTCAAGCCTTGAGCATTGTCTAATTTCTGCCAAATTCCCTCCTCAATCTTCTTCCCCACGTCCTAGAGCTGCTGGTCTCACCAAAAGACCAAAATCAAAGCCCTTAAGAAGGATCTCAAGGAGAAGAGATCAAGAGGTAAACATCCTCTTTCATTTTCATTCTTTCCATCCATTTTATGTTATTCTTTTCCTTTCCCTTTGTCTTTTGTTGGGATATTTCATTAAATATTTTCCCTTACAGTCCAATTTTGTATGATTGATGAGATATTCCATTCCTCTCATCAATCTTGTTTTTATGAAATTTTTAGAGGCGTCGTTAGGCTGCCGAATTTTTTGTAAGAAATTTCTCATGTTTTCTTTATTTCATGATTCCTTCCACTTCTTTCTTCACCCCCTCTTATCCAAGAGGCATGAAATCTCCAGAATCATGTATATTCTGGATGTTTTCATGTTTATGGAAAATTACAAATCATTATTCCTCTCCTCTTTCACTTATTTAAAGAATCAAAAAAACATTGTCCATTTGTGTCGAATTACCGATATCGTGGACGATGTATTTTCAATTTCCATTAATTATTTCAAGTCTGGTCATGAAACCATTTATATGGTTGAACCAAGTTATAATATATGTTTTATGAATCATATAAGGTTCTGTAATTCTTTTGTACTCATGATTCAAACTTATAAGACTAAATGAAATTGTAATTATCAAAGAACCACTTAGATTATCTAAACGAACATAATTAATGTTTTAACTTATAAATCATCATCATATAAGGCACCAAAGTGATGAATGGTATAATTTATGGTACTGGAGTTATGTAACTAATACTCCATTCCAATTCTGGAGTTTCACTTCCAATCAACAAGAACGATTCTTCATGAACCGATCGTGAAAATCACAAAAGACCTCACCCAAAATAATGCAAGGAACAAAATACTAACAAATAAGGGGTGAAATGAGGTTATGAAATGACCATATAAGATGTTATAAAAATGAACACGTTTCTTTAAAATCCTATTAACACTCCTTTAACCATTATACAGGAGGTTCAAACAATTTTGAAGTAGGACAAGCCTAAGGTAAGGGAATTCTTAACCCGATTTCCATTCTTTGGGTTAACCTTCTACTTTATAATTTATGTGATATTTAAATTGTTCGTGTGATGGGTTCTGTTTATATTATGTTTAATTATGTGTATTTACAGAGTATATACATATTCCATCCACTCAATTAAGTCTCACTTCAAGTATATGATGTTTATAAGGGACTTTTCTTCTAAAATCCTTTTTTTTAAATTCTGTTTTATAAGATTCAAAGGCAATGTTTTTATGATATTGTTTATGTTGTATGATTATGTTTTGGTTATTGGGCATTGTTTATGATGAAGGGTGGGACCTATATTTCCCTCCAATGCATTGGGTATGAGTAAGTTGGAGGTCGGCCGTATGGTTACTCCAAGTGTAACTGTGATGGTTACACAAAGTAAGGTAGCCGTGAGGGTTACAAATTTTAAGGTAGCCAAGATGGTTACAAGATTATGTAAGTAATTCCCCAATATACCTTTATGATTATAATTATGTTTGTATGGATCTTGTGTAAATCTCATGTTACACAAAGTAAGATTTTTTGGGTGTAAATCGTGTATTTTGAAAATGTTTTCATATGTCTTGTGTATTCATGGTCTAATGAGATTTTTCCTTCTTTTTCATACCTTACTGAGCTTTTGTGCTCATCCCAAGTTTTTAAATGATTTTTCACAGGTTAATGGATGAATAATACAAGGAAGGAAGACATGTTAAATGTTGAAGAATTGTCAAGGAGTCTTGTTTTATGTTTTAATGTTTTATATTTTGAGGAAAATGGAAACTGATTTTATGGTATCCACTATGTAACAATGTGTAATGTTGTGAATATTTTGTCTTAATTCTCTAAAGCTCTAAACTTGAAAAGATCCTCAATGTAAAATGAAGTGTTTTCTTGAATAAATTCAAGATTATGTATGAGATAAGTGCGGGTCCTTACATATTTGGTGTTATTAGGAAGCTTCGTGCATCCTTTAGCAGCGGTTTAAAACACCGCCAATCCACTTTTCTCTTTTAGTGTCTCTTCCATGTATCTGGGTAAAAAAAACATCTAAAAATGCACCAAAGTGCCGAAGCAGGGGGTGAGTATATCACTCGGTAGTATTTTCTCAAAAAAATTCCCATCACATACCACTAGGACAAGAACAAGTAAGAAAATTTTATATAAAATAGGGTTGAGAATATCAAAATAGGTTATCAAATTAACTGAATCCAAAAAAGGGGGAAATTTATTATCATAATTCAATGTTAATCTTCAGAGAACTTTTTTCTATTATTTAAAGGGAGAAATTATTTTTGATTTTGGGGTGGGATTGGATAAAAAAGGAAAAGAATGAAAAACTCTAAAAATAATTTTGGTGGAAAATCATTGGTTACATGTTGAGATTAATCTCTTATTTTTGGGGGCTCAAAATTTCTATTAAGATATAAAATGAAACCCTAATAATAAAGTTTTCATGATGAAATATCTATGTTATCATCTTCATCTATCCTAGTTTTATGGATGAATCATGAAAATTTATTTCTCAATTTTTAATGTTTTTGTTTTTTTGTTAATTATTTTTTTCTCATAAATTACCCAAATAAAACATTACACCTCCAGATTCTTAGGTTAATTCACCACTCAACATAGGGTGTGGTAATTCCCTAGGCTGGGTCGTTACAATACCAATCAGGTGAATTAATAGTATGATTATTTAAAATTTCAAAATAAAGGAAGCCAAAAAAATATTAAAGGACTCATATATCTTGGAATATAGAGTCTTTATATATGTTTCCTTACAAAAAGTACATTTATGATGTTTATATATCATAAATTTATAGTGTGATGTCCAACATCAATATGGTTATTGAAGTTCCAAAGGATCGAATAACAACTGGGTGGGATGGGGTTGAATTAGTTGTTCACTTTTCTTAAGTTTTAGTACTTTTAAAACTTAACCCCTGTAACCTATTAAAGTTCATATCCTTATCACCTTTTAGTAAATAATCATACATGTAAAAGTAGAAAGGGAAGTAAATAACACAATATTTACAAGGTTCGGCCTCAGTGTGAGAACCTATATCCTTGTCATAGCCACTCTCATTGGTCTATGGAAATTCACATAAATGAAGAAGTGAATATAACTTGGGTCAACTACTTTTAGACCCATTATATCTCCTGATAAGAATTATTATAATGACTCCTATCAGTTTACACAGTTTCTTTACAAGAAATTGATCCAAAAAATAAAATATCACAAAAAAACGTTTTCTCCCCAAAAATCTATCCATAACCTCCCTTTGTTGACCCTGGGTCTGATTGCCCTAGTCTGATTGACTCATTACGATGGACTCATTACAATGAAACCTTTTCTCAAACTACACTTCTAAAACTCTACTCAACTTCTCAGTCTGATAATCCTCAGTTCGATCTTCCTCAATCGGGTAAGAAAAATTTCAGTTGTTTGATCATCTAATGGTATCTCTGTCCAAAAAGTAACTCTAACTCAAAGTCTACATTTATATGGATTTTTCCCATGTGAAAATGTTTCAAAGTAAACATATATTGTGATTCTATTTATAGGCATCCCAGAATATAAAATCCGGGAAACTAAAAAACTTTTACCACTTACTCAAATTCAAAAAACTATGAGATCTACACATATTTGAATTTCAATTTTTACCCCTTTGAATCTTCACAAATATTATGAAACCTTCTAGAGACTTCTTCATAATCAGTCTTCTCGTACTTCCTAACTTTTATTCAGTACGATGGAACTTACTCAACTAATTACGATGGAACTTCCTCAACTCATTACGATGGACCTTCCTCAGCTCATTCTGAATTAAATTTCCTCATCAGATTTAGTCTAATTGTCTTTCTTTCTTAGATTCTATCTGATTCACTTTCCTTCTCAAAGTCTTTCAGATTGACTTTCCTTCTCAATGTTAGTTTGATTAACTTTCCTCTTCAGATTTAGTCCTATTGAATTTC
The DNA here is from genome assembly GCA_963277665.1 of Viscum album. Taxonomy (NCBI): domain Eukaryota; kingdom Viridiplantae; phylum Streptophyta; class Magnoliopsida; order Santalales; family Viscaceae; genus Viscum; species Viscum album. The sequence goes on along the minus strand of OY728141.1, from coordinate 1,245,075,004 downwards.
CTCCTATAAGTTAGTTCGATTGAATTTTTTCCTTAGAGTCAGTCCAATGGAACTTCTTTAGCTTCAATTTGATTGAATCCTTATAACAATGGAATTCTCATTATAATTAAATTCTCATTACGATAGAAACTCCACTTTGGAAATTTTAAATTTTTCAAACCACATCATTTACAACTCATTCAAACTTCTAAAAACTTTTGTGTTTGGTAATAATGGATTTGATGCTAACTTTGTCTTGATTTCTAGAATCGATATAATCTTTAAGATTCCACCATTTCTTCAAAATATTTTATCATGTGAATTTTCATTATTTATGAGAACCTCAATATTTACAAATCATTTTCTAACTTACATAGGGAAGTATTATGAATTCCCCTATGTTCAACACCTTCTTTATAACAACTATGGTTTCCAATGAATCTTGACCTTCATGTCGATGAAAATGAGACCAATGGAGTGTCTGAATGACATATTTATATTTCAGAAAACTTTTATAACTGGTGATTCTTAGTTTGATACTCTAAATCCAATGCTTCTCAGTCCAACCCTCTATATCTATAAAAAAATTCTCAGAAAAAACTTGTCTACCCCATTGTGTTTCTGTTTGAACATTCAACAACTTTCACCTATTTTTCCAAAAAGTTCATTTAAAAAATATTTGTTTTCAATAAATAAAAAAACATTTTTAAAATAAAACATCACAAAGGTTCTTCAATAACCCCTTTGTATTTTTTTGAAAACTTTCAGTAGTAACTTTTACAACTCCCCATTTTTCAAACACTCATTCTTTTTCACAACAAATTTTTGAAACAAATCAATGTTTTAAACTTTTATCAAAACATGGAATTTCTCAAAATAGATTATCCTAACACCACACTTTTGGATAAAGTAATGTTTTTGAAGGAATTACATCCCTCGATGATAATAAAATTTTGCATCCATGTAAATTTAAACCACCCTCACTTTTATCTTTTCTAAATTTTCTTTTCTTCTTTAAAATTATTTTATAACCAAAACTTCATATTCATAAAATAAAGATAAGTAAAAACTTATTACATAGTAAAAAAGTTGCTAATTTTTTCCCCTTTTATCAAAATAATCCAAAGCATGGTGAGGGACTTACTTTTGAGATTTAGGAAGTCATTACAGGAGGATGAACATGAAGTTTCATCCTCAACTCAACAAACATTTATTTTAAAATTTCCATTGTGAAGATATAGACAATTTACTACTTCTTTGAGATATATTCTAGAAAATCATATCTAACAAAAACTTTCTCTTTTATAAAGTGAAACTTTATATCAATGTGTTTTTTATCTTGAATGTTGGACACAATTTTTAAAAATACCAATTTCACTAGGATTATCAAAAAGTATCTTCAATTGTTTAAGAAATTTTACTTTAAAATATTCTAGTGAAACGTTCATCCAAAACATCTGAGTTCAAGCTGCATTAGCCACAATATATTATAATTCTGCTATGTCCAAAGTTCCTGAACTTTGTTTCTTACTATTCCAACTTACATAATATTCACCCAAGAAAAAAACTCCTCCTAAGGTTGGTTTTCTATCATTAAAAAATTCATCCTAGTTGGCATCAATATAACCATGAAAATACATCTCAAGATTTTTTTTTATAACAACCCATTTAAATTTGTTCCTTTTACATATCTCATAATTCTCTTTTAGGCCAAAATATGTTATTCTTTCGGATTACATGGATAACTGGAACACAATGTCACAACATAAACAATATCAAGCCTTGAGGTTTTAGGGTTCAAAAAGTATTTATAATTAACACTTTTTCTGGACTCATCTTTACTCAACTTCATCCCCCACTAAGTTAGGAGTATAAACTCCTTTAGATTCATTCATGCCAAAAATTTGTAACAATTCTTCGACATAATTTTCTTGAGATAGGAAAATGTATATTTATTTTTTGAACATGTAAACCAAGGAATAATATTAATTCTCCATACATTGGCATTTCAAAGTTCCTTTTCATTTCATTAGAAAATGTTCTAAAAACACATTCTCTATCCCCCAAAAAAATTATATCATCCACAAAAACAATTACAATTGGAGTTCTGTAGTCAACATTTTTCGCTTATAAGTTGCTATTAACTTTTACTTTAGAAAAAATCAACATTATAAATCAATTTAAAATCTTATAATACCATGTATATAGAGACTATTTTATCCTATACAAATCTTTCTTCAATATATAATATTTTTTAATCATAATCAAGTAGAACCCCACAAGTTTGTCCAATGTAAACTTCTTATTCATTTTATCCATTGAGAAATATTGAATTTGCATCCATATGATATAATTTATAATTATTATGAGCATACACTACTGAAAACATTCAAACAGTTTCTAACCATATAATGGTGGAAAAGGTTTCATTAAAATCCACACCTTCCACCTATTCATAGACTTTACCAAGAATACTTTCTTTGTTTCTTGAAAATTCTCCATGTTCATTCAACTTTTTTCTGTAAATCCATTTTGTTCTGATAACATTTTTACCTTAATAAAGTGGAAAATTTCCCATGTTTCATTTTTCTCAATTTGATACAACTTTTTATTCATATAATTAACCCATTATTTGTTTAGAATATATTATGAAACTGATTCTGGTTCAACTTTTGAAATGGGTGAAGTTTGATTTTCTAATATCAGCTTCCTTCAAGTATGAACTATATAATTATGATTTGCAATAACATTTTCATTCTCAACATGATTTTTTAAATTTGGAAATTTAAGATTTCCTCGCCCAATTTCACTTTCCTTATCACACGATTCATCTGGATATTCATGAAAATTACTTTTCTTACTTCCATTTTCATTGGAAGATTTCAGTTTTTCTTCCTCAACATTCCTAGGATCTTTTGTTAAGGAAGTTGTATTTTCAAAAACTTTCACATCATTTGAGTCCACAAAATTTTTTAAATAGTTTTTCCAACACTTGAAAATTCTTCCATTGGGTGGGTATCCCAGGAAAATTACTTATTTAGTTTTCTTAACAAACATTCCTGATCTAGATTTTTTATTTTTAGAAAACAGGGACTTCTAAAAACATTGAAGTATTTTAATGAAGGTTTTTTATTATACCACATTTCATATAAATTCATGTTAGATTATGGTATCAACAAACATGTGTTATGAATATGTACAATGGTACTACCATATTATCTCCAGAAGAACTTTTAAAGTTTGCATTCTACTAACATACTTCTTCCCATTTCAACAAAACTTCTATTCTTTCTTTATGCTACTCCATTTTGTTGTGGATTGTAAGGAGAACTATACTAAGGTTTGATACCTTTCATTCTCATATTAGTTTCAAAATTATTTCTTGTGAATTTGGTACCATTATATGTTCTCAACTTCTTTGTCTAAACACCTATTTATTTCTCATCTTCTTCTTTAAAAAAAACTGAACATTTTCATGGCCTCTAAAATGTTTTCCATATACATGTTGTTTTTAATTGGATTGAAATCATCAATGAATTTAATAAAGTACAAATCACATTTTGTTGATTGATTTCACATCAGACCACATAAATTAGAATGAATAAGTTCAATAGGTTTTTTAGACAGATTATCAACTCTTGTAAGACTTTTATTAGTCATCTTCCATTTTTGAAAAGTAAAAAAAATTCCTCTATACTTTTAAATTCTGGAAAATTTTAGACAACATCAACTTTAGATAGTTTGTTCATGTTTTTCTTCCCAAGGTACCCAAGTATTTGATGCCAAAAAAAATCATCTTCTTCCCTCAAGTAACAGGAGTTATTAGATTATCTAATTTGAAATGATTACTACTAGTTCTTTCTCCTTTTGTAATAAGTTTTCCATATTCCACACTTAAGATGATATAAGAATATTTTCTGAAATTCACTTATTTCCCATCATCACAAAGTTGACTTACACTAAGTAACTTATGTTTTATAACATAAACCAATAAAAATTTGTTAGATTTCAACTTATCTACTTCAAACTCAGTCGTTCTTATTCTTCTAATTTTTAAGGAGCTATCATTACCGAAAGTAGCAACTTATCCATCATGATTTTTAACATGTTTTATGTTTTTTAAATAACCTGCTATGTGTGAAGAACAACCATTATCAATTATACATGGTTTTTTTATTTTCTACTTTCCTTCAAGGAAGTCTCAACAAAAAAATCACTTTCTTCAACATTATTATTTTCAACTTCTTTTTATTTTTTGGAATACATAACTTATCTTAGAGGAGTATTCATAAATTCCTCAAAAATTGAATCATTTAGTCACATCTCCCAAAATCTTCTTTTAAACAATCAAAATAATTTTTCATTGGAAATTTTCTAACATATTGAGATTTCACCATTTCAATTTTTTCTGTTTTAAAAAAGTTACACATTCTAATTTCAGCATATCTTCCACTCTATTAAACCCTTATTCTGGGAAGTGACATGTTATACAAAAAATTATAGGCCTTTTTCACATAAGTTCTTCAACACAAAAAGCCATCAAATATTTATTTTATATTGATTTAATATCTTTCTCTATAGAGTTGTTTAAAGATTGATAATTTATTCTGACTCTAACATACTATGGATATAGACCATATTCACTCCTAAGTGAGTTCTAAGAATTTGTATATGTGATAGGTTTATCAAATCCTTTATCCACCCAATATTTTTCAAAACCTTTTCTAGAAACTAAAATTTTAGAATAATCATATGAAACAATATTTTTGGTGAGTGAACATTTCAATTAATTCCTGTTTTGAGCCTTCTCAACAACTTTATAAGTCTCTTCTATTACTTCTGAAGCTTTATTGAAGTTTTCATTATATTTATTAAAGTAATTTTAGGCTTAAGAGGTTTTGGATTGATACTTATTAACTTAATATTACTTGGCTTCCAACTTCTTACTAATATCTTCAAACATATTTCCTTATTTAACAATTGTAAGTTTGTAACTTAAGATATCCTGGAGGTATTAGTCTTCTTACTTTACAACATCTTTTTATCCTTCAAAACAATTTCCACTACATTTATTTATCATTTTAATTTCTTCCTTGAGACATATTTTTTTCAAGACATGAAACAAGTTGTGTTTTGATTTGATACTCAATGTAAGATTCATTAACTTCTACTTCTCTATTTGATGAGTCTTTTGATTTCTTAAATTTTTCAATGAAATTTATAAACTTTTCTGAAATTTCATATTCTTAAGAATTTTTTTCAGTTGAGTCAGACTTAGTTTTCTTACTCAACATACTTCTCTTGTTCCCAGTAAACTTCTTCTTAGATTTTTTGGATAAATTTACTTCTTTAAAAATTTTCTTCCACTTATTCCATCAATATTTTTTCATAAGAATCATCTCGATATTATTCAACATTATTCTTGTAAAAATTCAAAGAAAATGTCCAATTCCACCACACTCAAAACATTTTAGAGGAATTTTACATCAATAATTTCCTCTTCCTCTTCAATAGTTCTTGGATATAAGAGACGTTATTTTAGCATTCAACTCATCATCCTCTTTATCATCAGAATCAAAAGGATCAACAGATTAAATATATATAAGCTTTATTTTTTTCATATCTTCAAAATCTATTTCATATTTCATCTTATTTTTGAACATTTGAGATTTTATCATTTCATAAGAAATAAGAAATTTATTCAATTAATCAAGTGATAAATCATATTTATCTTATAAATAAGAAATTTTAGAATCATACTAGTCCAGAAAATATCTCATAAGTTTATTCACTATGATAGAATCTTCTATAACTTCTCTAAATCCTTTGATTTTGAAAACAATATCATTTATCCTTGTGAAGTATTCATCAATAGTTTCTTCATTTTTCATTCTCATGAATTCAAACTCACAGTTCCATATTTGTATCTTTACTTATTTAACTTTAGTATTCCCTTCAAAAAAACCTTGCATCTTGTCTCACATACTCTTTGAAGTTTTGAGACCCATCACTTTCATATAAACATTTTTTGACGGAGACATAAGAATATTATTCCTAGATTTTTCATCAACTTCAATATTTCTCTTATCAGCAAAATTCATGAGACATATTTCTCAATAGGAAAAACCCCAATAATAGAAGCATCAACAACATCTATTATAGGAGATATGAGATAAAAAATCATCCAATTTTTTAATACATAATAATTTTTTTCATCAAATGTAAGAATTGTTCTACTATTGACAGAATTTATATTATTCATGATAAGGATTCAATAATAGATCCATCCCTCTGATGCCAATTGAAGTTCCAAAAAATCGAATAACAACTGAAGGGGGGTGAATCAGTTATTTATTTTTTATAAGTTTCAAAAAAATTAAAACATAACCCATAAAACATGTAAAAGTTTATATCATTATCATCTTTTAGTAAATAATCATACATGAAAATGTAGGAAAGAAAGTAAATCACATGAGATTGAAAATTTACAACCTCAGTGTGAGAACCTACATAATTTCCATAGACACTCTCATGGTTCTATGAAAATTCACTATAATGAAGATGTGAATAAAACTTGTGTCAACTCCCATTAGACACCTTCTATCTATAGAATGGAATAATTATAATTACTCCCATTAGTTTACAAAGTTTTATTATAAACAATTTATCCACAAAATAAAATCCCAAAAGAAACTTTTTCTTCTCAAAACTCTATATGGAACCTCAGTATGATGACCCTAAGTTTGATCGCCTCAGTCTAATTGACTCATTACGATGGACTAATTATGATGAACCCTTTTTTCAAACTGCACTTCTCAAACTCTACTCAACTTCTTAGTCTAATATTCCTCATTCGGGTAAGAAAACTTTCATTTCCTGGTCTTCTAATAAGATCTCTATCTGGAAAGTAACTCTTACTCAAAGTCTATAGTGTTGTGAATTTTTCACATGTGAAAAGGATGCATAGTATGAATGTATAGTGCTTCTATTTATAGGAATATTAGAATAGAAAAGGTGGGAAACTAAAAAACTTTTCCAACTTATTCAAATTAAAAAAAAACTTTGAGATCTACGTATATTTTAATTTCATGTTTGGCCACTTCAAATATTCACAAATATTATAAAATCTTCTCGAGCCTTCTCCATAATCAGCCTTTTAAAACTTCCTATGTCATGACCCAACCCAAGATGGGGCTCGATCCACAACTGACACAAGCATACCTTCATAGGCCAGTGAATAGAGACCAGTGTTGAAGGAATAAATAACATAGGGAGGCCTTTTCCTAAGTACCTATACACACACACAACCATCTTGATTCAGAAGTGTAGAGGAATAAGAGTAAAAAATGAAAAACACTAGGGAAATAACCATGCATGTAAATTCTCTAAATAGTTTAAGAGTACGGTAGTGTAAACTAAAAAATTATAGGGAAAACACACACCCAAATAGAAATATGTCCCAACCTAAAAAAACTATAAAGTAAAATGATGAGAAATCCCAGGTTTAGACCTCCAAGATACAACCATCGTACATAGTCCAAAATAATAGGTACGTATAAGATCTTCTAAAGTCACCACTAACATATTTTTCATCTACATAAGACACAATACATGTGGTAAAATTCCATTTAGAGGTTAGTATATATATACCAAGTAGCATGACCTAAATTATGAAGGGGGAGAAGTTAGAGCTAAAATAGGAATAGAAAGACTGTAGATAGTAACAAGATGTAACTCCACCCAAGAAAGAGAAATTGTAACCTTGTCCAAGCACTGGGAGCTCAACACGGTGAGTAGAATAACTTCATGTTGAGTCTTATCCACCCATAGAAGGAGAGTAAACTAATGCAAACACAAAAAGATAAACACAGAAAGCACATGGCATACTCTATGTGTCTTTACATCTAATGGAAAGTGAGTAACCAAATACAAAGGTATGGATACAGATGTGTGTGTGTGTGTGTGTGTATATATATATATATATATATTCAGTAAAATAATCCCAAATTATAGAGAAATTTGATATCCATCTCATAATTCATCTCAGGAAGAAGAGTCTCCAATAGTTCCAAAAGTCCATCAATGATTCCCACCATCTCATGCATCTTCCCAGAAGTAAATGTCCAAGTCAAGTAACTCCTCGTCACTATGTTTTACAGTTGAGGGGACACAATCTCTTGGTAAAGGACCCATGCCCTAGTACAATAGGAGGGTTCCACTCTATGGTAGATGACCCATGCCAAGCCCCACTTGAGGCTTACACTCTATGATCTTGTAGAGGACTCATGCCTTGTGCCAACAGGAGGGTTCCACTCTAGTCACCAAGGACCCATACCCATCCTAGTTGGAGGGTTAAACTCTAAAGTTGATAAAGGAACCATTCCCATCCCAGCTAGTGGGTTCCTATCTTGAATTTTGTAGAGGGACCATGCATAACCAGTTGGAGGGTTTCACTCTAGGAGTCTGTAGAGGACCTAGGCCCAGCCTATATAGAGGGTTCCACTCTAGGAGTCTGTAGTGGACCCATGCCCATCCCAGTTAGAGGGTTACACTATAAAAGTATGTAGAGTACCCATGAACATCCTAGATTTAGTTTTCCACTCTAAAAGTAATCAAAGACCCATGCCCATCCTAGCTGGAGGGTTCCACTTAGGATGCCTCTGGTGATCTTGTATGGTCAATGCCATCATCGAGCATCGACTAACCAAGAATCATGCCTAGAACATTCCACATCATATCCCAAAATCCAAAATTGATGGAACCATCATGTTATATGGGAAAAACACTAAGGATATAAAACTCAAGGTCTAAAATATAATTCAAAATGATGGAGATACAAAATCTTGAAATTTCCTCCAAAGGAGCCCAGGGGTACACGATGTGTAGGGGACCCACATGGTGTGTGGTCCTACTCTTTCACATGGTTGTGTCCCTAGGGTTACACATATGTACAACCATGTATGGGTACATGGAATGTATGGGACATACACTTTATTCCCATACCACCCAGGGTCCAAACCGTGTGCTCGACCATTTTTGTGTAACCACCCTGTGTTCGTGTAACCACCCCGTGTCTGTGTACTTTAGGTATACAACCATGTGTTTGGTCATGTACTCCCATGTAGGGTAATACTAATATATTATTCCACATGTCTTTCCCATCAACAAACAAGGTATATGGAATATAGGATAGTTACACATTGTGTCATCCTTATAGATTTCTAAAACCCTAAATGCCACATCCAAGGGGCTACTCACCGTGTATTCATCATAGTACATGGAATGAAGTTTAATTTTTCCTAGATCTCTAGATCCACTCACTTCATGATAAATATGGTATTTTACCTTTAAATCCATCCTCAATTTTACCTGAATTTAGTGGTTCTATCCACCACTTGTTGTTTTCGGCCATCCGGTGGATGGAAATCCAATTTTGTCAACTGTGGGGTTTTGTTGTACGCATCGCATGCCTCAGTTCCTCCCATAATAGATGATTTTGTTTCTAATTGACAAAATGATCACCAATGTCCCATAATCTATCCATATACACCACTTATTCATCAATCCATACCTCACTCATTATTTTTTTGTGATTCTGGGGGTCCGATCAGGCTCAATACCACTCAACAATGTCGAACCGGGATCACAGGGTCCTAATAGTGAAGAATGAGAAGAAATTGAGGGTTAAAGGCACCAAAAAAACATTTAATAATATTTTCCATGTTTTATTGTCCAATGATCAAGAACAGGGATATCTGGGTTAGATAACAATTGAAATAACCAATTTCATTGATACATAGGTGCATAAAAAGGTTCACAGTTGGTGTAGATAAAATGAAAAGATTAATATAATCAATAAATTTAATAAAAAAGGGTATAAACCAAAAATTGATGACTCTTACCTTGATATTGAATTTTGCATCATCAAAAAACGTGCTCATCAATGATCGATGGAAGTTTTTGTGTTCCCTATGCTCTGATCTACTCTGATCCAGTGTTTCATAGTCGTCTGAGGTGATTCTCTAATAGAAGAAGGAAGGATAATCTCTCAATGATCCCAAAATTATGAGTATAACGTTAGAAAAATCACCATATCATTATTCATATAGACATTTAAGATAGATTAAAAAAATTAATAAATTAATTTAGTTAATTATTTTATCCACTAAACGTACCGCAAATGGGTGAGATATCTGAATGCCCCGTGTTGGCCAATTTTAGGCCACTCATAGGGTAAACATCATGTTCTAGACAAAAACTTTGTCTCATATTTCGGATATGAACTTCCATTTAAGAGAAACATCATTTTATTTAAGTAACCATACACACACAATATAAAATATAATTAATATTTTTATAAAATTAAATTTAGGAATACAAGGGATCGAAATTGTATGTTGTCTTAGCACCTGGTTCTAGAAATATATACAAAAATATTTAAAATACTTAAAAGGAAAAAATGGATCTATACATAATTAACTCCTTCAACATTTTCATCACCGAAAAGAAAAACTAAACAAACAACTTGGGATACCGAGCCCTCATTTGGATCTCCCACTCCTAGAAGCTCTCCTACACATTCTTGTGCTTCCATAACACATGAATCAAGTGGATGTTATATCCAAGTTGGGTCCTCTCCTTTCAATCCTAGATGGTAATCGGGTGATCCACAAAGGTGTCTCCATACTTTATGTCCATCTCACCCCAGTCGATTATGTTTATAGGTTCATGCACATATCTTCTTAGTTGCAACACGTGGAAGATGCCATTCACTCGATCCAATTGTGGGGGTAGGTAGAGGTAGTACACAACCTCATCAACCCTCTAAACAATCTCAAACACCCTAATGAACACCGGGGATAGGTTGATTCCCCATCTGAACCTCTGAAATTTTCTTAATGGGGACACTCTCAGGAAAACATGGCCTCTCTACTCAAACTTCAAGGGCCTATAACGATGATCTATGTAATATTTTTGTCTTCTCAGGTTCGTCCTTATACACTCACAGATGGCCTAAACCATCTCTTTTGTCACTTTCACCATCTCTATACCCACAAGATATGTCTCACTAATCTCTATCTTGCACAAGGGTGACATGTAGGGTCTTCCGTATATGGCCTCAAAATGCTTCATTCTGATATAATAGTGGTATATATTGTTGAATGCAGAATCTACCAAGGAAAATTAATCCTCCTAGGTCTATATGAAGTCTAATACACAATCACTCAACATATCCTCCAACACCTAGATAGTGCTCTTTTTATTCCCATTCGTATGGGGGTGAAATGATGTACTTGTCCTTATTTGTGTCTTTAATTCCTCCTTTAGGCCTCTCCAAAATCATTATGTAAACCAAAATTTAATATATGAGATAATTTTTTAGGGAACACTGTGAATGAGAAAAATATATCATAAGTACAACTACCCCAAACTCTCTACCAAACATTGCTCCCTAATAGCAAGGAAGTGTTCTGACTTCGTGAGTTGGTCAACTATCACCCAGAAGATGTCATGGTCCTTTACTGTGCATGGAAGGCCTGTAACAATGTCTAAGGATATTTCATCCTACACACACTCAGAGATCTTAAGGGATTATAAAAAACCTGCTAGAACTAGGTTCTCAGCCTTCACCTAATGATAGTTGAGGCCCTAAGAGACAAACTCAACTTTGCTCCATCTCATTCCACACCACCAAAACTATCACTAAAGGTCTCTATACATCTTCCCCACACTGGGATGTTCGACTAGGGATAATTGTAGAACTCTAAAATCACCTAATCCCTCATCATTATCATGACAAATGTCCATACCTAGAAAAGTTTGACAAGATTTTCTCCTTCATAATATAAAGCTGGTGAACCTCATGTGGATATCTGGTCACATAAGACCTCATAGTAGATGTCTTCTAGCAAGGACTCTCTCACATTCTCAAGAAGTGTAGGATTCAAAACTATTGAATGAAGAAAAACTATACCCACATGCTCCACCAAGGCCATATGTAAGGAATCTAACTGATTTGAATCCTCCTACACCAAGCAAGCTTGGGACTTCCTGCTAATGGAATATTCAACTATGTTTCCCTTCCCTATATTATAGACTATCTTCAAGCCATAGTCCTAGAGTAACTCTAAATAGTTTTCTTGTCTCATGTTCAAGTCTCTATATGTGAAGATGTACCTGAGACTCTAATGGTCTGAGTAAACCATGAAGCACTCTCCCAGAAGGTAGTTCCTCCAAATCCTCAGGGAAAAGACTACCACTGTCATATCTAGGCTATGAGTCGACTAGTTTTTCTAATGGGGTCTCAACTGCCACAACTTATATGTGATTATTATCTACCACTACATCAGCATGCAGCTGAGCCCAGCTCTTGAGGCATCATAATACAAAACATGCTCTATACACTCCTCTAGTAGTCTCAACATAGGATCGCTCGTCAACCTCAACCTAAAATCCTTGAAGTCCTTATAGAAAAACTTATTATAGGTAAACATATTCCATTTCTATGTCAGGGTATTCAAAGGGGCTATAATCTAATATAAATCTTCCACAAACCTATTTCAGTACCCCTCCAAGATAATAAAGCTCTGCACCTTTGAAACTCTCTTGTGTTACTCCCAAGAAAGAATTACATCGATCTTTGTAGGGTTCATGGATAAACTATATTCATAAATTACATTCCCTAGGAAGTGAAACTTGTGAATCCATAACTGGAACTTTGAGATATTCTCATAAAGCTATTGCACTCAAAGAAAATTTAAAACCATCTTCATGTACTCTAGACTATGATACAGAGTAGATAAGTATGTCATCGATGAAGATGACCAAAAACTGGTCCAAGTATGGTTGGAAGACCTGGTTCCTCAAATCCATAAACATGGTGGGGGGAATTCATCACACCAAAGAAAATCACTAGGAACTAATAGTTTCTATAGTGAAATAAAAATGAAAAATTCATAATATCAGTCCTACGAAGCCTAAAATGGTGGTAGATAGACCTAACATCATTCTTTTAGAACCATTTTGTGCCTCAAAACTGGTCAAAGAGATAGTTAATCCTCAATAAGGGGTACTTTTTCTTTATCATGTCCTGGTTCAGGTGATGATAATCCATGAAAAACTGGAAGCTCCCATCCATCTTTATCACGAACAGCACCAGAGCTACCCAAAAGGTCACTCTGGGCCTCATAACACCCTTCTCCCAAAGGTCCACCAAGTACAAACACAGCTCCTAGAGCTCAGTAGGGTCCATCTAATATGTCACAGAAGATATTAGAGTAATCTCAAGATGAAAGTCAATGAAAAAATCCATCTCCCACCTCGGAGGTATTCCTAATACATGCTCAGGGAAGATTTCTATAGAATCCTCCAAAACTGAAAGAATCTAGATACTTGAAGAGCCTGCTACATCAAGGTATATTCTCACCAACTGATGGGTGATGGGATGCAGCCTCTTACTCGTAGAAACCAATCATCCTATCATGATACCTATCTCTCTCTTCCATAAAGTAGAATCTCATCCCATTAGTGTGTAGGAATATGACTTGTCTGTGGTGATAGTCAATCTTGGATTCGACCATGGAAAACCATTTCATATCCAAGATGACCTCATAGGGTTCCATCATGATGACCAAAATGTCTCACGTAAACCTCTATTCACCAAGTGATAGCTTGCACTGCCAGATGATAAAAGATACATAATAAACATTTCCAATAGGTACATAGAGAATAGATGACGGGCTAGAGCCTCAACTAGGAGCTCCAACTCTCACACTAGAAGTATATAGAATAATGAATGACTGGAACCTCTATCTAATAATAATGAATCCAGATTATATTAAACATAGATCTTACCTCCAATAATCTCATGCGATGTGGGTTCATAAACCTCCAAATCCTGAAGAATTCTGCAGCCCCGACCGCCAGCTTCTTGAGCACAATATGGGCTGCCTGGTGGTGGTGGTGGTGGAAGGATCTCATAGCATCGTCCACCACTCATAGCTCATCCTACTCCTCTTCCTGCTCCGCCTCCCTAGGGACCACCCTACCCTCACCTGGGAGATCCTTGATCACAGCATTGCCTCTGTCATGGTGGTGTGTCAGATACCTTTCTACGTTTCTTGGCATGTATGTTTGGGCAGTCACTCATTATGTGACCTCTCTCATCACAAGCATAGCACTGACCCTCTTTGGGCTTCCCTAGTGCTCCATGTTTCCCTTAACACATGAACACATGCATGAACTACTGGAAATTGAGTTATTTGAGATGGGGCATTTGAGACAGGGTATCATCACAAATGCCCCGTTGTAGAAAATGACGTCGAAAATAGTTTCTCTGGGTTTATTAAAAACACTTTTGGGATGGGCCCGTCGCAAAAAATTGTAAAAAATTTTAAAAATATTAATATTAATAAATTTAAATAAATATTATTATTAATAATAAAATAATATTAATAAGTCTTAGGAGTCAATTGAGAGTCAATACCAATAACTCGACCTTTCTCGAAGGCATACTGGGTCACCTACATTAATGTTGCCTCATCAAATCCTACTGCACTTTTCTAATCCTCAGTCTCAGCCTGACTCTCAGTCTTTGTGTGAGACGTAATGACATCATATGACTCCTCCAATTGAAATTCAAAATTAAAATAGTTAAAATATTATTTGTAGTTAATTTTAATACTCAAGAAGAAATCATAATGACCACAATCTGATACTGTAGATCACCTCTAATTTCTCCAGTGATTGGATTGTTGTACATACTTTTATAAAACATCGAACTCTGTAATGTTGGGATGTTCAACTGCCTAGATGAATATTATATAAATAGTTTACGTTTGAAGTTATATAAATAAATTAAAAAAGGTACTTTCCATATGTTCTTTATGCGTACTGAATGTAGGACTACTAGCTCTATGTGTCACCTCCTTTCACCCACAGTTTTGTCGACCTACGGATGATCTCCTCTGAAAATTACCACCCATATATTGTGAACATAATTCATCCCAAACCTAAGATTAAATGTAATCAGGTCGGTGGGTGTAACAAGACTCATCAAACTCTATGAATCCTTCTTTCCTCATTGTTTTCCTCCTCAAATTGTGCAAAAATTAATGGAAATGATCACGCATACAACCCTCCCATGCCTTCAATATAGAGTCACACATGCCATAATCGATAGGATACCCAAAACCCTACAAATAATTAATAATATAACGTTATTAATTAAATAAATTTCAAAATAAATATTATTTATTTAAGAACCATCCAATGATCGAACATGAATTGTTGAACATCTATGGGAATTTGATCCCATATAACCCATACTTAAAACAATAATTTTGTAATATAGAACTCCCCTATCCAATGGATATATACAAAAAGCTATGAAAAAAGAACAAATAATCAAATAATTAGTATATAAATAAATTAATGATAATTAATGATAACAGAATAAAATAAACAAGTAAACATATCTTTGTATGCATGGATCGAAGCCAAGATGTGAACGTCGCATGGAGATAGAGCCATGAATCATCAATATGACAAGTCCATAACCCCTCTGAGTCCTTGTTCCACCACCAATAGGTTGAAGGCTAGATAATCCAACATCATTCTCATCACTAGGAGGATTAGTACCCTCCAACTCAAGAAACATATCTAATTCCATCTGAAAAAAATGACTATTGTTGGAAAATAATTGAAAACAAATATTATTTATAGATATATATTATATATGATTATAACCATCATTTCACTGTCAATATTCATCTCCATCCTCATCTTCATATATGAAAGTGTCAATATTTTCATATTCCTTAGTATCATCAATTTCCATAGGAGTTTCAATGTCATCATCTCTTGTCATTTCAAATTCATTTGTTACATCAATAAAATCATTTTCACCATCAACCCTTAACTATGGGGTGTCATCATCAATATTAATGTATCTTCATAGAAAATATGTATTTAGAGTATTCTCTTGAAAAATTTCAATTCAATGCACTTCAGTTGAACTACATTATCTTTGAATAAACTAATTTTTCCAAGATTTTGTTTTTATTATAATCCACTAATCACCCAACTCTCTTGAAGTAGAACAATAACTTGAATAATAAATTTTATGTTCCTAATGAGCCAATAAAAATGGTTCATTTATTATAAGAAGTATTTTATATTTAATATCAATGATTCCATGGATCGGATGAATATGCAAGCCTCTCTTAGTATCCAACCACTTATATTTAAACATCATTATGTAATTTTGTCCCAGATAACACAGTTCAATAATTTCTTCCAACATGTTGTCAAATTCAACTTCAATTTCTCTATAATGAGATCCTCTCAAGAAAGCACTTCTATTCATTGTTTTTTCTTGATTCCCTACATGCATGTGTATGAAATCAAAAACCATTCACCCCATATGCAATATAAGATTTAACCATTTTGGATGGTGAGTTACTCAACACACACAATCGATTATCAATTTTATCATCATGTTGAGATACCTAAAAATTTTAAAACAATTATCAATATAACATGTAATAAATTTATTTTATATGTTAAACCATAAATAATTTATGTTACCAATTTTTGAAAAAAGTATGAAAAATTATTTTTCCAACATTCTTCAAGATCAGTTACTATAATTTCTGGAAGCTGTTTCTTGATATTATTATATTATAACCTACAAATTAAATAATATTAATTTACTATGACAAGTATTATATAATAAGTGATTACAAAACTCACAGTACAAATGGTGTTATTTCTTTATAGTTGATCAGAACATATGTATGAGCTCTATGATGTTCATCATCTAAAATCCATCATTCATGAACTCCACCAAAGCCAAGTTCTATCTCATTAAAAGCTGATAATTGATTATTAATTTCATATACAACATTTTCCTCATTAAGGACCATGTGGTTGTATTTTGAAGGATATTCAGATTGAAAATAATGAGAGCAGAAAAAAGAAATTTCCTCCTATAAATAATATTGAGCAGTTGATCCTTCAATTGATTATTTGTAACAAACTATTTTCTTCAATATTTTCATGCATCTCTAAAATGGGTATATCTATCGAAACTTTAGCATACCTCAATGTTTTTCTTCATGCAGAAAATGTAATATCAAATGTTCAATTGAGATAAATAAATCTAGTGGGAATATTTTTTCCAGTTTACATAAAATTAAAACATCTTCTTACGGTCTGGTTAGTGAATCATAGTCTGTTGTTTCCAAAAAAAATGTGTCGGAAAAAATATGATATTTCTATTGGAACATTACAAATCATAGAATTAAACAAACCCCTAAATCCAATCAGTAGAATTATTTCTATTATAATAAGACAATCATGGGTCTTTAATCCTGTATTATGACCATTTCTGACACATCTACCCAAATTGGAAACATAGCCATCTGGAAGTCTCAAATCTAAAATTCAATAACAAAAAAATAATCGATTTTCTTTGGAAAGTGTATAAGATACTTTTGGCTTCATTAACCTCTATGATCAGACATTTTTAAACAATTCAAGTTCTAGTCACCTATAAATTTGGGCAAGATCTAATCATGCCTTTACATTTTTTTAGTCTTACATGGTGTATCAAAAACTGTATAAAATATATTATCAAAATAGTTCTTCTCAATATGCATGACATCCAACATGTAATAGACCAACAATTCAGACCAATATGGCATATCACAAAAAAAATACTTCATTTTATTTAATTGTATTCTTTCCCAAAGCCATCAATTTTTTTTGGTCTATAGTTTTTTCAAATTTAATGGGAGGTAAGGAAGAGACAAATTATTTTAACTCTGTACCTGAGATCATTATTGGAGTTCCATCTCTTTCAATTGTTCCATTTTTGAAATGATATTTTTTTCATCCGAAAAGGGTGATCGGTTAGAAGGAATCTAGGATGAAATTCAAAAAACAATTCTTCCATTGATGAGCATAAATCATTTCCGTCTCTCATACAATATAGACATGATTTTGGACCATGTGTACTCTATTTAGATAATATTCCATATACTGGGAAGTCGTTAATTTCCCACATCAATTCTAATTTCAGTAGGAAATTTTTTTTCACAGCAACATCATATATACTAACACCATTACTCAATTAATTTAAATCATAAATCAATGACTTCAAATAAACATCAGTATTATTTTTCAGATGTCCCAGAATTAATAAGGTCAAAAAGATATATGACTCCTTCATCAACATCCAAGGAGGTAAATTGTACAGAGTTATAAAGACAGGAAAATAGGAATATTGACAACCATAAGAACCAAATGGACAGAAATTGTTAGTAAGATGACCCAATTTTACGTTTCAAGATTCTTGAGAAAATTAAGGATGTAGTCGGTCAAAATGTTTCCATGAATCACCATCAGAGGAATGATTTAAGATTTTACTGGTTGAAATATTGGTTTTGTGCCATGACATCAATGACGATGTATTTTGAGACATAAATAAACGCTGAAATATTGGTGTAAACAAGAAATACCTAAACTAGTTTACAATAATCAATATAGACTTCCCTAATTGAGTCTCTTTATACCTTGATTTTCCACAAGTAGGAAAACTATCCAACAAATATTTTTCACCATAATATAAGATACAATCATTTGTACATGCATGAATCTTTTATTAACCAAGATCCAAATTATAAACTAACATCTTTCTCTCATAGAAATTTATTGGAAACACATTTCCTTCAAGTAACAGTTTTTAACCAAAGAGAATATCTGATCAAAATAGCTATTTGACATTCCATTATCTGATTTAATAGCCATAAATTTTGCAACCACTTCAAATTTTCTTATCTTGTAACCAGGATATAAGGATTCTTCAGTGGACCTCATAAAATCATAAAATTGAGATGGTTCCAATTCAAGAGTTAAATCAAAATCATCCTGATTTTTAGTTTGTTGAAAAGACAAACCTATCACATTATATAATAAATTTTGAAATAGTGATGGATCTAGAACCTAATAATTAGTATATTCTCTGGAATTTCATTCATCTTGTTGATACTGAAAAATATAATCTGTTTGAAAACCAAACACTGAAGATGACCACCGACATTATCAAATGTGTCAAAATTCCTCAAACCACATTTTTTACACAGACACTTAATAATCCCTTTTTAAATAAATTTTTGTTTTGATGATGTAAATGATAATAAAGTTTCAACACCCTCAATATATATAGGATTTATACCAAAACTATTTGGATTCCTATGCTGATTTATCCAAGCACGATCATCTAATGATGATTTTTATCTACTTCCTTATTCCATATTTCTCTAAAAATTATAAAATAATTAGTTTTTATGAGTAATTTTATATAAGGAAAACACATTCCAAAAAAAGAAAAAAAATTAGTTATTCCTAATTATTATTAATTGCCGCTATTTACTACTATATAAAACTATTTACCACTATTTACTACAAATTATTCATATTTATTCTTAATTATTTTTAATTATTCTTAATTATTCTAATTTATTCTTATTTATTCCTAATTATTCATTTTTATTCCTATTTATTCTTATTTATTCCTATTTATTACTAATTATTACTAATTATTACTAATTATTACTAATTATTAATAATAATTACTAATTATTACTATTTATTACTAATTTTTATTAATTATTACTAATTGTTACTATTTATTAATATTTATTACTAATTATTACTAATTATTACTAATTATTACTACTCATTACTAATTATTATTATTTATTACTAATTATTACTATTTCTTAGTATTTATTACTATTTATTAGTATTTATTACAAATTATTACTAATTATTAAAAATTATAACTAATTATAACTACTACTTACTATTTATTACTATTTATTACAATTTATTAATATTTATTACTAATTAGTACTATTTATTACTATTTATTACTATTTATTACTAATTATTACTATTTATTACTATTTATTAGTAATTATTCATATTTTTTAGTAATTATTACTAATTATTTATATTTATTAGTAATTATTACTAATTAATCATATTTATCAGCAATTATTAAAAATTATTCATATTTATTCATATTTATTCATATTTATTCATATTTATTACTAATTATTCCAATTTATTACTAATTTTTCCAATTTATTACTAATTATTACTAATTATTACTAATTATTACTAATTATTACTATTCATTACTATTTGTTATTTTTTATTACTATTTGTTCTTATTTACTACTAATTACTTCTAATTACTTCTAATTACTACTAATTAGTACTAATTATTACTATTTATTACTAATTATTACCAATCATTATTAATTATTACTAATTATTACTAATTATTCATATTTATTTCTAATTATTCATATTTATTACTAATTATTCAAATTTATTTCTCTTTATTACTAATTAGCCCTATTTACTGCTAATTATTACTAATTATTCATATTTATTCCTATTTATTACTAATTATTCATATTTATTCCTATTTATTACAAATTATTTATATTTATTACAAATTATTACAAATTATTCCTATTTATTACTAATTATTCCAAATTATTACTTTTTATTCCTAATTATTCCTATTTATTACTATTTATTCCAATTTATTATAATTTATTCCTATTTATTACTAATTATTTCTAATTTATTCCTATTTATTCCTATTTATTGCTAATTATTCCTATTTATTACTATTTATTCCTATTTATTTCTATTTATTATTAATTACTCTTATTTATTACTTATTATTCATATTTATTACAGTTTATTACAAATTACCAATAATTATAACTAATTACCACTAATTGTTGCTAATTAATGTTAATTATTACAATTAATAAGTATTTATTACTAATGAAACAACATAGTTGTAAAAATAAATAAAAATAAATAAAACTATCTAATTCAAATTTAATTTAGTTATCGTTAATTAACAATAATTATAACAAATATAAAATTTAATGAATTGACTAAAATATAAAAGCAATAGATAGATACCTTAAAAAAGAATATTTTGTATGATGCAAAGCTTAAAAATCTCTCTGATGTGAAATTTTGAACTTTAGAAAATTTTTAGAGAGAAATATCAGAGTTCAAAGAGAGAGAGAGAAGTTGAGAGAGGCGTGAAATGAAAAAAAATGGATGGGGGTATATATAGGTTAGATTATTTGTGACGGGATTCCCGTCGTAAATGCTAACCCCCAATTAATTAGGGGTGGCAGTTAAAAAGGTATTTGTGATGGGTCCCGTCACAAATACATACTTCTTGACATAACATTTGTGATGGGAGATAAATCTCATTGAAAATAATACTATTTCTGATGAGACCTGTCACAAATACTAAAAACCACTGAATGCTATTTGCGACAGGTCCCGTCACAAAAACTAAAACCCTCTAAAGGGTATTTGCGACGAGATGCATCTTCCTGTTGCAAATAATTAGTTATTTGTGATGGGAAAAAGGTTTCATCGCAAATAACCTGTCATAAATGATGGGTTTTTTCATAGTGCTGAGTCTAGTCGTGAAAGGATATCCTGCATTGAGATCCCACTAACTGACACCTTCTATCTGTTGTAGATGACTTAGCTGTAGGATGCCCACTTCTAACTCCAGCTATCTGGCATCTCTATGATATAAATATCTTTGTCACTAATGCCCGCTCTAGCACCCCAACATAGGTGGGGATGCACAAGGTCTCCATGCTGGCACGGATCTCTCTATAGAGCCCTTTCTCAAACTTTCATGCTCGGAAGTATCCATTGTGAATCATACCAATGGAGTATTGGGTAAGGTCTGTGAACCTCGCTACATACTCGGCCACTATCATCCCTCCATGTTACAGCTCAAGAAGCTCTTGAATCCAAAATTGAGCGACAATAAGAGGGGAAGTGCTCCTCGCAGAACAGGTGTGGTAAGTCGGGCCATGAGAGTGTCGACTCATAATGCATCTTAGTAACAATACTCCACCAACACCCAACTACTCCATGGAAAAAAGGATAGTTGTCAATAAAACCACAAGATTCGTTGGTGTCTGGATGAGTCTGAAGACATGGACCATCGACTCTAACCAATCCTCTAATGCCTGGCTCTCCGCAGATCCTTAGTGTCCTCTCACGTTGGAACTCACAGAGCATGCTAAGCCTGTGCACATCCTCAGCCTGCTCTACTAGGACGATCTGCTACTTGATAGGTGGAGGTTCTACTACCAGCCCACCTGGAGAGAGAATCTTGTGGGATGGACCCTAAACTGAGGCCTCATTGCTCATCGGATCATCGTCATGATCCAGAACTGGTATCATGTCTGGCTATCATTGTGGAGGCATCCTGAAATTTTAATCAAGACATACCATGGTCAGATGAGCATTCACACACACACACATAACAACAATAGAGAGCTGAATCAAGATGTACAACCAAAGACTCAATTCTATATGATGCATGTACCATTGATCCATGAAACCAATACCTTGGTAAGTTGAGTCGACAATTAGCTAGTCAAGGTCATGGTGAATGGATGTGTAGGCCACTCGTACCATCACTGGATTCCCAAGCCTAAGGTCTACACTTGAGACACTCTGACAATGTTTCCATAATCCCAACCAAACCTTTGTAAGGGGACTACTCCAAACACTATCCCAAGGATCGATCCACCTTTGATAACAATATATCATGACCCAACCCAAGTCAGGGCTCGAGCTACAACTACTCCATGCCCACCTCCATAAGCTAGGGGATAGCGACCAGCATTGAAGGCATAACTAACATGAGGAGATCTTTTTTAAGTACTTGTACAGACACAAAACCATCTCAATAAAAAAGTGCAAAGTAATAATAGTAAAATATGAAAAACACTGAGGAAAAACCATGTATGTAAAACCACTAAACATTACAAGAGTACGGTGGTGTAAACAAAAAATAGAGGGAAAAAGTACATGTCCAACCAAAAAGTTGTCTCAACCTAAAAAAAACTAGAAAGTAAAACGCTAAAAGTGTCTGGCTACTAATCACCAATCTGCGACCAACATACGTGGTCCAAAGTACTAAGTATCCCTAAGATCCTTTGACTTCGCCACCAACCTATCCATTGTCTGTATAAGACACAACATTTGTAGGCAAAGCCCATGCAGGGGTGAGTATATGCATACCCAGTAGGATTCCCCGAAAGTTGAAGAGAGAGTAATAAGAGATACAATAGGAATATAAAGACTGCAGATAGTAACAGGATGCATCTCAACCCAAGAAAGAGAAAGAGTAACCTCATCCAAGCATAGGGGTTCATCACGGTGAGTAGATTAACTACAAATTGAGTCTTTACCAACCATAGTAAGAGAGTAAACTCATCCAACCATGGGAAGTTAAACACATAAAGAACATGGAATACCACACATGTCTTTTCATCTCATGGAAAGAGAGTAACAAAATCCAAAGGTATGGACACAGATGTATATAAATATGCTCAGTAAAATAATACCAAATGATAGATAATGGGGATTTTTATATCACAGCTTATCCTTGGAAGAAGAGTCACCAACAGTTCCAAAATTCCATCAATGATTCCCAAAATCTCACACGTAGGCCCAAAAGTAATCATCCAAGTCAATCCACACCTCATCACTATGTCTCACATTCAATGGTTCATAATATCTAGGTAGAGGACACATGCCTTGTTACAATAGAATAGTTCCACTCAGTTGTAGAGGACGCATGCCCAGCCGTACTGGAGGGTTCCACTCTAGGAGCCTGTAGAGGACTCATACCCTGTTCCAATGGGAGGGTTCTACTCCAGTCATCGATAACCCATACCCAACCCACCTGGAGGGTTTCACTTGTAATTCGATAGAGAGCCCACACCCAGCCTAGATGGAGGGTTCTATTTAGGAGTCGGCAGCACAGCTAGAGGGTTCTACTCAAGGAGTCTGTAGAGGATCTATGCCCATCCCAGCTAGAGGGTTCCACTCTAGGAGTCTGTAGAGGACTTATACCCAACCCAACTGAAGGGTTTCACTCTAAAATACTATATTGGACCCATGAAAATTGAGTTGGAGGGTTCCACTATAAAATTAGTCAAGGATGCATGCGCATCCCAGCTGGTGGGTTCTACTTAGGATGCCTCTGGTGATCAGGTGTGATCACTACCATCATCAGGCATCACTTAACTAAGCATAATTCCTAGAATATTGAACATTTTATCCCAAAATCCACAACTAATGGAACCATCATGTTTTATTTTAAAAAACACTTAGAATAGGCTACTCACGAGCCAAAATCTGAGTCCAGATGAAGGAGATACGGAAGTTTAAAATTTTCTCAAAAGGGGCCAAGGGGTGCATGTGTGTAGGGGACCCACACGATGAGTGGTCCCACTATTTCTCCTAGTTGTGTCCCCAGGGTTACATGGATCACCGACCATTTAGGGATACACTATGTGTATGGGATATACACAGTGTTCCCATACCACTTGGGGTCCTTCTCGCGTGCTTGGTCGTGTCCATGTAACTACAATGTGTCTGTTTAACCACCATGTGTCTGTGTACTTTAGGTACACAGCCATGTGCTTGGCTATGTACACCCACACAAGATCCATCCTATGTGTTTCATCACATGGATTGTCTATCCAGGGATGAATTACATGGCTTGTAGGATGGTTAAATTTTGTTCCATCCTAATAAATTTCCAAAACCCTAGTCATCGCAACCAAAGGGATACACACTATGTGTTCATCATAGTACATGACGTATAATATATTTTTTCCCAGATCACCAGATCCACTCACTACACACCAAATATGGTCTTTCGCCTTCATATCTAGCCTCTATTTTCCCCAAATTAGTGGATCTAGCCGCTGCTCATCATTTTCGACCATCTGGTGGCTTAAAATACGATTCTGTTGACCGATAGGTTTTTCCGTATTCTTAGGTTCTTCTTGTCATCGATGATTTGATTTCTGATCACTCAAATGATCATATATTTACCATAATATATCTATAGACACCCCTCATTCATCAATTCATCCCTCTCACATTATGTTTCTCACAATTTCGGGGGTCTGATCTGGCTCGGTACCACCTGGCAACATCGATCTGAGATAACGGGGTCTTACCGGTGAAGAACTTGAAGAAATTAAGATATAAAGGAACCACAACAAAAGTTTAATGATTTTTTTCAAGCGTTATTTCCCAATGATCAAGAAAGGGGATATAATGGTTAGATAAAAATTGAAATAACCAATTTAATCGATACATGAGTGCATGAAAAGACCACAATTGGTGTAGATCAAAGGAGAAGATTAATATGCTCAATAAATTTAATCAAAAAGGTTGTAAACCAAAAATTGATGAGTCCTACATGGATATTGGATCATTCCTCATCGAAAAATTCACTCATCAATGATCAAAGTAATCTGTTTCATTTTTTTTCTCTGATCTGTTCTGGTCCAGTTTTTCTTCATTGTATGAGGTGATTCACCAATTGAAGGAGGAAGGAGAATCTCTCAACAATCCTTGGATTATGAGTCTAAGCATGATAAAATTTCCATGATGTCGTTCTTATAGACATTTCAGTTAACCTAAAGTAACCAATTAATTAATTTAATTTAATTTATTTATCATTTAAACGTAATGTCAATGGATGATATATCCAAATGCCCCGCACCGAACAATTTTAGGTCGTTTCTAGGGTAAACATCATGTTTCAGACTCAATGGTGGTCTCAGGTTTCTAATCTAAACTTATATTTAAGAGTTATCCAATTTTCTTTAAGAACCCATTCATGTACAATATAAAATATTTTTAATATTTTTATAAAATTAATTTTGGGCACACCGGGTCTCGGAATCGTGCATTTTCTGAGCTCCAAGCTCTGGAAATATATATAGAAATATTTCAAAGTATTACAAAGAAACAATAGGGTCTCAACATCCTAACCTTTATTTAGTATTTGGAAATTCCTCAACTCATTATGATGGAACTTCTTTATCTCATTACGATGGAACGCACTTAGCTCATTTTGAATTAACTTTCCTCCTGAGAGTAAGTTTTATTGACTTTCATTATCATAGTGAGTCTGATTTAATTTTCTTCTTAGAGTTATTCTGATTGACTTTCCCTGTCAGAGTTAGCCAGATTTACTTTCCTTCTCAGAGTTGGTCCAATTTTATTTCCTCCTAAGAGTCAATCCAATGGAACTTCCTCAGCTTTAGTCTGATGGAGTCCTCATAATTATGGAATTCTCATTATGGTGGAATTCTCATTACATTTCAAACTCCACTATACAACTTTGAAATTCTTTAAACCTCATCATCTATAGCTCATCCAGACATTAGAAAACTTCTGTACTTGGTACTTCTGGATCCGATGAAATTTTTTTATTAATTCCTAAAACCGACACAATCTTTATGATTCCTCCATTTCTTCAAAATCTTTTATCATAAGAGTGTCATGATTTATGAGAACATTAAGATTTGTAAACCATCATATGACTTACATAGGATTGTATTATGAATTTCATTACTTTCAGAATATTTTTTCAAACAACCATAGTGTTTGATGAATCTAGAACTTCATACCAATAAAACTATGATTTATGTAGCATACAGAAAATAACTCTATATTTCTAATAACTTCTATAACCAGTGATGCTCAGTCCAATATTTTTTATTTGGTATTTCTTAGTCTGATCCTTTGTGTCCGAAAAAGAATTTTTCTCAAAAACAAAATTCCCCCCCATTGTGTTTGGGTTCTAACATTCAGAAACTTTCACATATTTTTCAAAAAAATTCTTTTAGAAAATATTTTTTATCAAAAAATACAAAAACATTGTTAAAACAAAACATCAAAAATGTTTTTCGGTTATTATGTTATTAGGAAAATAAATTAAATCTTCTCATATACATTTATCAGGTGTCTAAAATTCCAATTCCATATAATTTTTTAATATATGATAATCAATATTTTTAACTAGTTTGAGAGGAAACTTTTACATGACTCGGGGGCTTATAGACACAAATCCTGAAATACATAAACCTTATATCATTATGATTCCACTACATTAGAACAACCTCACCCCAACACACCACCTCACATTTATCAGATGTCTCCCATATACAATTATTATAGCATTTAAAAGGGTTAATACTAATTAACATTGTTATATGATAACGTATTTCTCAATTGACTTTATCATTACATACATCATATATTCATATACATCTAGTACAAAATAAAATTATTAAAATAGTTTCCCCAACTTTTTTAAACAAAAATGTAGATGAAAAAATAAATGTAAAAAAAGATAGAATTAAAATGGGATCTCTTTACCATACACATTTATAAGGAATTTGAAAATTGTGTGAGTTGGGATTAACGGGGAACTATAAAACAAAGACCGGTGGAGGCTATGGAGTAAATAAAGATAAAGAAGCAACAAAAAGATGGGGAAGACATGCATCCCCCCCCCATCTTCCTCTCTAGCCTCCTTCTTATTGTTGGTAAGCCACACCAATTGATCCCTCTCTCCTATGCTCCCTCTATTTCCTTAATTCCATTACATGAATGAAGGGGTAACAGATGTTGGGTACATCAATTTTGGGCCTCCTCTCAACAACGATGGCGATGGATATTCTCCAGCGTAGGATGATGGCGGTGGGGCGTGCACCCCCTCCCATGTCGACCCAACCAACATGTGAAAGTTCTGTCGGATGGGCGCCCTGTGCTGGGTTAATGCCCCATGAAACTGGATATTCAAGTCCCAGGTCTTTTCTAAGGGTGACTGCAGGGGGATTAGATGGTGTTGGTAGTGCTTTAAGCCATGTTAAAAACTACATCTTGTTCATGAGGGGCCAGCCCACATCTCTTAAATATAGATAATGATGCAGTTACATATAATTTGATATAAAATATTATTTGTCCAGTATTATTATCCTTTCTCTAAAAAAAGGTTTCAAAACAAGTTTTTTATACACTTTCGAGAAGTTTTTTAAAACAGCATAGGATTAATTTTTTTAAAAAAATAATTCTTAAAGGCGGCATCGCCGATGCCGCCTTTTCCTTTAAAAAATATTTTTTTCTTCAATTTTAATTATTTTTTTACATATTTAAAATTTTAATGCTTTATTATTATTTTATTATAGTTATATATATATACATATGTATATATAAATAAAAAAATGTTTCAACATAATTTATCTTTTATTCAAGTACAAGACTTTGTTAACCTATAAAATATAAACTACAAGGCCGATATGAATGAAATTTTAAACATTTATTAAACATATAACAATTAGTCAAAAATAAAATGAAATTTATTAAAAAAATATTGATGAAAAAATAATTTATAATCTTTCCAATCCACCTACTTGAAACATAAAAATGTTTCAAATACGTGCCTTTTCTAGCCTATAAAATATAAACTATAAGACTGATCTGAATGAAATTTTAAAAATTGTTTAAAAATGTAATAAGTTGTTGAAAATAAAAATAATTTCTTAGAAAATGTCGATGAAAAATAATTTATAAGTTTCTAATCCACTTACTTGAAACTTAAAAATGTTTAAAGTATATGTTTTTGCTATCCTATATAATATAAACTTTAAGACTGATGTGAATGAAACTTTAAACATTTATTAACCATATAACAAGTAGTCGAAAATAAAAATAATCTCTTAAAAAATTTTGATGAAAAATAATTTATAAGCATTATAATCTACCTACTTGAAACTTAAAAAAATTTCAGGTACGTGACTTTTCTAGCCTATATAATATAAATTATAAGACCGATATGAATGAAATTTTAAAAATTTATTAAAAATATAATAATTAGTTGAAAATAAAAATAATTTATTAAAAAATGTTAATGATAAATATTTTATAAGCTTTTTAATCCACCTACTTGAAACTTAAAAATTTTTCTAGTATGTTCCATTTCTAGCCTATATAATATAAACTATAAGACTGATATGAATGAAATTTTAAAAATTGACTAAACATATAACATGTAGTATAATTTTTAATTTTTTTTATATGGTTCTTATAGTTTATATTTTATAGGCTTTCAAAGTCAAGTAGGTGTATTAGGATCCTCCTTGACATTCATTCTTTTTGCTCTCACTTCTGAGTTACTTTTCTTACATTCCTTTCATTATCATTTATTTATTTTATTTATGAAACTCTTTATTTTAAAAAAAATATATGTTTAGGATATCTTTTAAATTTTATTTACATTGTTTCTATACTTTATACTTTATAATCTTTTTAAGTTATTTACTTGAAATTTAATAATTATTCCAATGAATTTGAAAGCTATCAAATATACGTTGTGCCTAAAATCTAAATGAAAAATAAAAAAGTGGATAAACATATAATAAGGGATAATAGTAATAATAGTAATTTCATTTCAGTATACATAAAACATATAAATGAACATGTACAATAAATTTATATGTCTATGGCGAGGATATTTTATCCCACATGGTGGTCTGCGAATAGTATGTCCACGTCGAGTGCACAGTAGAGTCTGATAACCTAGAGAGGGATGATCCTCAGGAACTGGAACTTCGACTGTCACATCCTATATCTATGTGTCATTGGGAGGAACTATCAACTTAATCTCATACTACCCTCTGAATCCTTCTCCCACTAGGGTGGTAGAAGGACCTTCCATCATTGTAGTGGGGAACCAAGCTTGTGATAGAGCTATACCCTAAGGTTGTGATGGATCTGACCCCAAGGTTGTGATGGATCTAAACCCCAAGGTTGTGGTGGATCTAGACCCCAAGGCTATGATGGATCTGGTCCTTAAGATGGATAGAATTGTGGATATCCTGTCAAGAAAGACAGATCTCATGCCACTTGTGTCACATCCTGAATCGGTTGATGCTGGATCACTAGAGGGTCGTCCTCTGCTTGTGGAACAGGTAAAGTCTCACATGCAGAACAATGCTGTCTACATCACCATGGTCGTGGATCCTCAGCACCAGTATTAGCTAAAGGATGTTCCTTTATGGCAGGAACCACCTCTCTCCTGGCCAAACACTCGAAGATGTTCTCGGAAAGCGCATGAAAAAATTCCCACTCCTCCAGTGCTGCAGTATGGACGACTACCCGGCTAAAGACCCCCTCCTCCTCTTAATCACTCATGTGAACAATATGGAATGTGTGACTACCCTATAAAGAGATTCAAATTGAATTAGAAAATAGTTCAATAAACAAACTAATAGAAATTTATTGACTTACCATCCTCTGCATCTCTCTGTAGTGTTGGGTAAGATATAGTATAAACTTTAATATATACCACGGCTCATACTCAACCTACTCTAAAAGAAAGAATCGATTTGTAGGTACACCCAAAATAAGAAACTCTGCACGTCTATTCCAGCAGTCAATAAAGAAGGCATGTACTCGGTGCCAGTCCTTATCCTACCCCCTTCTGATCTTCATCCTATGAAGCTCCTATGTCTATCTCTATGGAAATGGAATCAGTTGAGAATATAAAAACGGTCTCATGACTTTGTTAGGTTGTTGCCACTCAATAATATAGAAGTAAATGAGGGACACTACAACTATAACATCCTCAAGACCAGCAGTGCAGTATGCTAGAAACTGGTCTATAATACTCTAGTATGGAAGCTATGAAATTTGAAAAGCCATTTGACTTTGTCAAAAAAAACTCCTAACTAAAAACCAAAAATAATTCAATTATTAAATTTGTTAAACAGTGATATATTTTATATACATACATGATCAGGTAAAAGACAGTTCAACTAGAGCTGATATATACCCAAATGGTGTCTCGGAACCACGTTGAAATTTTGTCACTGATACCACCTATAAAATACATCATCGGTAGTGAATAATAATGATAAATTAATGTCAATAACTCTTAGTATCATAAAATAAACAATAGAGATGACTGGTCATACCAGCGTCCACGCGGAGTGTTATGCAACACCTCCATATCGATCGGCGGACCAGCAAGCTCAGGGAAGAATGTGGGGATGTGATCCTATGCTCACATATAAATAAGGATGATGCATCCCCTGAGACCTGTGTGATCCCTATGGGATAGCCTACATAATTCTCTGTACGTGTATGCCAAACAGGATGATCTCCAGTTATACATCCCAACCCAATCAAAGTCCTCTAGTAGGTGTAGATACATCATTTGCATGTTCATACATGAGTGATCAGTACACATGGTCCTACCAATGAGCTATAATATATATGCACGGGCATAATGCATGACATTCTGCTTGTCAGAATCATCGGGTAAATGTGGAATCTACGCTAACAACCAAGTCATAGATATAGATGCCCCATCTATAGTCATGCAGTCGGACAAAATGTCAATGCCTAACAAGCACTAAAAAAGGTCTATCCAAGATGCACGAGTGGGTCAAATAATGGGTCTCCCCTAGATAGGAAGACCAAGAAGAACTACCACATCCTATAGGGTGATGGTCATCTCTCCCTTAGGCAGGTTGAATGTGTGTGTCTTTGGACTCCACCTTTCAATGAGGGAAGAAAGCAGGTGATGGTCTACAAATTTTAAATCTGATATGGAAAGGACATAGAATCCTACACGCACAAGTATAGTCTAATGGCGTGTGGAGGCTCCTTGTGATGAAAATGGTGTGCTCGATGCACCCAGATCTATCGATCTACACCACCCTCTAACATGACCTGGGAAATATGGGTACGTTGCTGAGTGAGTAGTATGGTATCATCCATATGCATATAAATAAAGGAAATGAGTCGTAAGTGTAAAATGTAAATATAATGTTATGGTCAGCATAATGTTATGACTTGTAGAATGCAAGAAATTCCATGTTTATTCACATTGTTTTATGAAGTTATTTTTACCCAAAGAAATATAATTCTATAAGTATTTTGGGTCTGAATGAAATAAAGATAACAAGAGGAAAGAAAAGAAAAAAATAGATAATGGTAAAAACAACAATTAAGAATTTCCCCACATATAATAATTGTGGAAGTAAAAACATAGATACATGCTTTAAGGGAATACATCTTATAAGAATCCAAGACACTAATGTAAAGAATATGTTGTTGATACTTTTGAAGTGGAATTATTTTTATTCTTGTGTATTTTGATCTAATAAATTTGTTGTGAAATGATTTTATTAATGAAATTATCTTTGTAAGAATAATGTATGGTATAAGTTTTGTATTGTAATATGATTTCTAATCTATATAGATCCTTTATAGACTAGTTGTTTATGTTTCTATTCTTCCAAAGTCACTAGACTGGTATGATTATATAAAATATCATTCTATTATTTAATGAACATTATTCTACTTAGAATTTATATCTTTGTATGAAAATTAATTGTCATTACAGTTTTTATATAATGAAGGTTTAGTTAACCATAGGATACTAGGATGTGCTAACATCTATGAAAAACCTAGGAATAATTCCAAGTATAAGATAACATCATCATGTTTTGATAACAATTATAAATGAACTAGGATAAACACAAGGTTTCATTGAAGAAGGTTTCATGATTTAGACATCCAATTAATGAATTTCCATGATTATGTTCTCTCCCATTATGGTCATTGTTTTTCACACTATTCTTTATTGTTTTATTCAATTATTTGAACCCAAATAAATTATATTAATGTTTAATATGATAGAAAATTCATTGATTATCTCCCTAAGAAATTGAATATTATAGGATACGGAATGAAAAATATTGTTTGTATGCTAACATAATTTTTCAAGCTATGAATAAAATTTTTCTTCAAATAAGAAAATGAATGACCAAAATTATTTTGGGTCTAGGTGTTTGTATTTTTTTAATCTTTTAGGGTTTAGGTTTATGAATTTTGGGTTATGGTTTAGGTTTTAAGGTTTAGGTTTTAGGGTTTAGGTATAGGTTTACAGTTTAGGTTTATGAATTTTGGGTTAGGGTTTAGGTTTTAGGTTTATGAATTTTGTGTTAAGTGTTATGCTTTTGCGTTTTGGGGTTTAGAAAAATGAGAAGAAAAAAAGAAAATATAACAACATATAATTTACAATATGAGAATGTCACAATGAAGACTATACATCATTGTGGATGAGAGTGTGAACTTGACCCAACAACGTTTGGGCATCGTTTTGGGTTATAACCTGCTTTATGACATTTGGTGAAACTCAAACTCTACCCTTATTCTTTAGGCTAGTACATCCCATTACTCATTCTACTGGACTTCAATCTCCGATGAGGATGCAACTGATTGATGTTAGGTATCACTATCAGCTAGCCTTCAGGCATTGGGAAATAATGATACTCCCCAATAGGCGTCCATGGTGAAACCTAACAATTAGCAATGGTGTCTATCTAGTACACTGGATCAAAATATTATTCCCATAATATGTTCATACAGGCACAGGTTGTGATGTCGTGTGTGCATGGAAACCATAATGCCTGAAATTTTCCACATTGACATTGCCTCTTTTCCAGTAATACAACCATTTTTCACTGATGCGATTTGTGATGGGGTCTAAACACTCTTGAACTTTAAATCAAGATCCTTCTTGTTAAAAAAGGAATACATGATAACTTTAAGCTTCTTCAATGTTCTTTTCAATATCTTATTGAAAGTGTCTTTCGTACCTTAGCCCCTTCTATATTCCATCTGATTCTAGTTTTTTCTATCAACAAAGTACTTCACGAATTAATATAATGTATCATGAACTAGGGAAATTATAGGTACCTTTAGAATCCTTTTGAAGAAACCATTGATGAACTTTAAAAGGTTTTTGGTCATGTGTCTATACCTCTTCACCCCATCATATGCCAATATCCATTTTTCTTTTGGAATTTGCATCATATAATCATAAACTTCTTGATTATCCTGGAAGATTTGTTCAAAATGTTCATCAAACTACTGTTGATCTGACTCATATTCTATACATAATAAATTATATTTCACATAATTTGATTTTATCTCTATATTTAAATAGTAAAAAATAACAAATACAATGTGTACCAAGCCTCGTGATTGCCTTCTTCATCGGTTTGTTGTGGAATTGTTTAAGCACATTTCCCACAATGTGTCTAATGTAGAACTGATGATGTGAATTTGGTTATCTACATGTATCAGGATCTACATTTATTACCTTATTAAATTCCCTATGGCAATCAGATTTCAAACAAACACCCCTAATGTTGGTGAAATGGTTGCTGATACATGCCAAAAACCAACTCCATGATTCATAGTTTTATTTCTCTATAATGGAAAAGGAAAGCGGAAGAGGTGAATGGTTTCCGTCTTGGGTTGCTGAAATCAACAATACACCCTTGTATTTTACGTATAAAAACATTCCATCAATATTAATTAACTGTTTTCTGAAATGAAATGTAGAGATACAGGGAAGGAATGCCCAGAACAATCGATGAAATTGAACATGAGATGGATAAAGTCGATTATCATGAGACACATGTTTGTTTTTATCAAAATGGAATAAAAATTGGTTATTGATAGAGCTAATATTTCAAATATTTTTAATGTCTATTTAAATGATTTTAACCTCACAAATTTACCAATTTGATCTTATTTGTAACAATTTTGGATTTAGAGTGTGTTTTGGGATAAAAAGTTTAAATTGCATAATTCTGGATTTTTAGCAGATTTTTATCACAGGGATATTTTGGTCATTTATCATAAAATAAATTTCCAAATTTTTTGATTATAATTTTTTTGGAATCTTTATTTTATTTCCATAATCTTTGTCTTCAGGACCAGGAAAATATTCATGCATCTTGATGCCCCAAAAAATCAATGAAGTTGACAAATTTTCCGGGCGGACAGCGTGAACCCCACCACAGTAATGGAATCATAATTCGGCCTAAACTCCTCCAAATGATTATATTCAACTTTTATATTAAATATAACCCCAAGAAACGTCGAAAAAATTAATTTTAAGTCGTTTGGAATCTTTTATGATGGCTGTTGAGTGACAGAATTTTGAAGGAAGCTTCGAGGAAGCTTCATCCAGAGAAAGTGATTTTCAATAGAAAACTCATAACTCCTTAAATACGCGTCCAATTAATCTGCAATTTGGAGGGTGGATGGAAAACATATTTATGAACAATATTTATGAAGAGCTCCATGCGTGAATTGTCTATTTAAGGGGTAGAAAATGCGACAACCTTTTGTTGATGAAATCTGCCTATAAAAGGAGAGGAGCTCCTACCTCTAAATCACATTCCATTCATCACCACACCATCCGTCACAAAAAGAGTCGGCTTGAGAGAGTGAAGGAAAAGTTTTATATTTTGATCCTTAAGAAGATTAAATACTTTGAAGATTAAATAGAGAATATTAAGGCTTCTTAATCGATAGAAGGCTAAGCGGCAAGTGGTTGCGGACGATGACACCCAACGGACACTCTCTTATGAGTTTTGATTTTAATGTGTAATATCCTTTTGAATTTCTCTTGAACCTATATTTTTGAATTAATCTGGTTGTTTTATTTATTAAATATATTTTCAACAAAATTTTTTTATCTTTGTTCCATCTATAAAGTATAACAATTTTTTTTCTATTTAAAATTCTTTTGTAAGGTTTTTCCATTGAGCATAGAGAATTCAATTAGGTTCAATTACTTTGAGGTATTTAAGTAATTGAGTCACTTATATTGGTGGGAACACAATCATATTTAAGTCTTAATATGATTTCTATTCAAATTTGAGTGTACACCTGGGGTTCCTTGGGCATACATTTAGGAATTTAAATTAAGAGATATTTTTTATATACAAGGAAGAGGAGAGTGTCCGAGAGGGTGAAGCTTGTCTGCGACCGCTGTTTTTATTCTTGATTTCAAACCCACATTATCTTTACTTTAAAATTATTTCACTTTAGTATTTAATTAAAATTTTATTTTCAATTTGTTAATCAAATATCCATTTTCATTTTTGCAAAAAAATAATAACAAAAGTGACAGTTTTGCAACTCGAACTGCAACCTCCTTGAGAGACAACCATGTGGTCACCACTGTGCTACATTAAAAGGGAAAATATTGATTGAGGTTTTTATGGCACAAAAACTCTCACATCAACTGGCGTCATTGTCGGGGAGGTTTCTAGAGTTTATTTTATTTTAATTATTTTTTCTTGCATGACCTGAACTTCTAAACCAAACTTGTTACCTTTAGATTCTGAAATTGATAGAACTTCTTACACTTGGGTTAGAGGTACTAATCCCCAAGTTTCAAGCTGTGAATCTTCTACCAATACACCTAGGAGGGACTTAGTTGACACTGAAATCCAAATGGATGAAAATAGAACTTTGAAAGAACTAGCTTCTTCCAATGATGAAAATAATGAGAATCATGTAGAGTACCCTGATGCCCCTGTTGGATTTGAAATTAAGTCCGGTTTCATCCACTAGATTCCCAAATTCAATGGGTTGCCTGGTGAAGACCCACACAAACACCTCCAAGAATTCAGCTACTTGTGTGTCAACATGAAACCTCATGGATTTGATGCCGATCAAATGAAGCTGAGGTCGTTTCCTTTTTCTCTAGATGGAGTTGCTAAGGAATGGTTTTTCTATTCTCACTCAACCTTGATTAGAAATTGGAATGAATTAAAAAATATTTTCCTTGAAACAAATTTCCCTGAGTCTAGAACTGCCTCCATTCGAAAGAAGATTTGTGGAAGTAGGCAGACACAAGGAGAAACACTTCAAGAACATTGGGAAATGTTCAAACGTCTTTGTTTTAGTTTCCCCCATCATCAAATCAGTTACTAGCTTCTCATTCAATACTTTTATGAAAGATTGTGTCTCACTGATAGAAGTATGATCGATGCTGATGTAGGAGGAGCTTTAGTTGATAAGACACCAGCTGCTGCTAGGATTTTAATTACAAACATGGTTCAGAATGCCCAATAATTTGGAACCAAAGGCCTTCTTCATGTCAAAGCTTCACAAGAATTCCCTACTACTATTCCCGAAAGCAACACAATTGAAAGTCAACTATCTGATCTTACCACCATGGTAAGGTCAATAATGTTTTCTAACAGCCCACCAACCCAACCAAAACCTGAAGCGGCTTTCCAACTACATGTCCACTATGGGATTTGTTCTTCGAATGATCATTTTAGTGACCAATGCCCGCAAATGCAAGAGCCTCCTGAGAACTGCAATGTAGTTTTTCCTGGAAGACCATTTCAATCAAACCAGCAAAGACCATTTCAAAACAACCAAAATTTCAATCAAGGATGGAACAACAACTCAAATGAAATATTTCATCAACCTGAACAACCAAGAAGATTCTTCCAAGTACAATCAAGTAATTCTCAACCAATATATTTCAATGAGAAAGCCAATTCTCATTCTGGAATAAATTTTCACCCTACCCCTCCCACTCAAAACTTGGATAGGAACCTTGAAGAAGTAATGAGGAAACAACAAGAGGAAATTAGGGAACTAAAAGAATACACAAAATAACAAGATAAAAAAATCAATACCTTGATGACTCAAATGGGTCAACTTTCCTCTGGTATTAATTGCATAACAAATCAAATGAATTGTGGTTTACCCTCACAGCCACAAGTAAATCCGGGGAATAATGGGAAGGAAAATGTAAGTGCAATTGAACTTAGGAGTGGAAAAAATTGAACAACCCTCAGATTGAGAACATCAATCCTGCTGCTGATATTGTTGGTGAAAATCCTACCCTTGATAAAAATGTTGAAAAATCTAAAGTTAATATAAAC
Organism: Viscum album; assembly: GCA_963277665.1. Lineage (NCBI taxonomy): Eukaryota > Viridiplantae > Streptophyta > Magnoliopsida > Santalales > Viscaceae > Viscum > Viscum album. The sequence continues at coordinate 1,245,037,289 of OY728141.1, read as the reverse complement.
TCAAAGTCAAGAGAGGAAATAATGTTTGAAAGAACAAATAATTATTGGAAGAGGATGTATGGTCTTTATGTTCCTCCAAAACATACTCAGAATACCCCAGAAACATTCAAACCTACACTGCCTTATCCAAGGTGTGAACCACCACCAAAGTCAAGTGCTGAAAACAAATTGGATAAGGAGGTTTTGGAAACATTCAAGAAAGTACAAGTCAATATTCCATTGCTCGATGCTGTGAAACAAATTCCGAGGTATGATAAGTTTCTGAAAGACATGTGTAGCAACAAGAGAAAGTTCAAAGGAGGTGAAAAAGTAAACCTAGGAAGGAATTTTTCATTGATGATTCAACATGCCCTTCCTGTCAAGTGTAAAGACCATGGGACATTTACCATTCCATGTACCATTGGGAAATGTGAATTCAAATATGTAATGCTTGATATAGGGGCCTCCATCAATGTCATGCCAGATTCTGTCTACTCATCTCTTCAGGTTGGAGACTTGAAACCCTCTAAAATTATCATTCAACTTGCAAACCGAAGTACCACCAAACCTGCTGGAGTTATAGAGGGTGTTCTTGTTCAAGTGAGAGACATGATTTTTTCTGTTGACTTCTAGGTTTTGGATATAGAAGATGATCAGTTTAGCACACATGCTCCCCTCATCCGAGGGAGGCCATTTCTAAAAATGGAAAAAGAAATCATCAATGTTCACAAGGGAACACTTTCAGTATAATTTGTAGGAGATGTTGTTCATTTCAACATTTTTCATTCAATGAAACACCCAGTTGAGGATCATTCAACTACCCATGTAAACATGATTGATTGGTTTTCATCTGGCATGTTGCCTGATTTTTTCTGCGATGAAATACCAACTGATGTGGAAAAAGAGAGAAATTTGTATGATACTGAATCAGATAAAAATGAGGATGAAATTGGAGACTGTGAAGAGTCTTGGGATGTTGAGACTGAATATCTGAGCAACGATGAAGATTAATTTCTAGAAACCACTAAATATGTTAGTGGTATTCCAGGAGAGGTTTCCAATTTTTCATATGAAACAAGTCTTGAGATTATAGAAAGAGATCACCATGATGAACATGGAGCTTCTCTAAACAATATAACTTCTGAAGAGTTCCCAATTATCAATGAAACCAACCCACCTGTGATATAATTGAAACCCCTTCCGAATAACCTCAAGTATGCCTTCTTAGTTTATAATGAACAATTCCCTATAATTATCTGAAAATATTTGTTAGAAGTCCAGGAAAAACAATTGTTGGAAGTTCTCAAATCCCACAAGGAAGCCATGGGATAGACTCTCTCTGATCTAATAGGAATCATCCCCTCGGTTTTCATACAGACAATTTTACTGGAGGAGAACGCTAGACCGGTAAGACAATTTCAAAGAATATTGAACCCAACAATTCTGGAGGTTGTGAAGAAATAAGTCACCACCTTGTTGTCTTCTGGAATTATTTTTCCCATATCTGATAGTCAATGGGTAAGTCCAGTCCATGTTGTTCCTAAAAAAAGTGGATTTACAATCTCAAGGAATGAATTTGGTGATCTTGTCCCCATATGGCTTCCTAATAAATGGAGAATGTGCATTGATTACAGGAAACTCAATTTGGTTACAAGTAAAGACCACTTCCCATTACCATTCCTTGATCAAGTCCTTGAAAGACTAGCTGGGGAAACCCACTACTATTTTCTTGATGGATTATTTGGATATTTTCAAATTCACATTTTACCTGAGGATCAAGAGAAAACCACCTTCACATGCCCATTTGTAACTTTTGCATACATAAGGATGCCCTTCGGTATTTGTAATGCCCTGGGAACTTTTCAAAGGTGTATGATAAGCATCTTCTCTGAATTTTTGGAAACATGCATGGATGTTTTTATGGATGATTTCACTGTGTATGGATCATCTTTTGAAAGTTGTTTAAAAATCTTGGAACGTGTCCTTGAAATGTGCATTGAAAAGAACCTCATTCTAAATTATGAAAAATGCCATTTTATGGTTGCTAAAGGGATCGTTCTAGGACATGTTGTGTCCCGTGATGGAATTGAAGTTGATCAATCCAAAGTTCAGGTCATTTCTTCATTACCATAAACAAAAACTGTGAGAGATGTGAGATCCTTCCTTGGGTATGCTGGATTTTATAGAAGATTCATTAAATATTTCAGTACGATTGCACTTTTATTGTCCATATTACTAAAAAAGATGTCCCATTTGTCTTTGATGAGAATTTCATAAATTCGTTTCATGATCTGAAAAAAATATTGATAACCTCTCCCATTGTTCAACCTCCTAAATGGGGCATTCCCATTCAAATAATGACTGATGCATCTGACTTTTCTCTTGGGGTAGTATTGAGTCAAAGGACAGAAAAGAAATATCATGTGATTGCATATGCCACCTGAACTCTTGATCAAGCCCAATCAAACTACACAACAACTGAGAAAGAACTGTTGGTTATTTTCTTTGCTCTAGACAAATTTAGAAGTTATCTACTGGGCTCCAAGGTGATTGTTTTTACTGATCATTCTGCAATCAGATTCTTGATGAAGAAACTTGATGCAAAACCAAGACTTATGAGATGGATTTTTCTTTTACAGGAGTTTTATGTTGAAATAAAAGATACGAAAGGATGTGATAACCTTATTGCTGATCATTTGATCAGGATACCATCTATTGAGAATAAAAAATTTCAGATGTGTTCCCCAATTAAGGAAAGCTTTCCAGATGAGGATTTATTTTTTGCTCAAATTGAAATACCATGGTTTGCTAATTTTGTAAACTATTTGGATTCTGATGAACATCCCCACTGGTTTTCCAAAAATAAAATTGATAAACTTGTGAGCGATTCAAAGAAGTACATTTGGGATGATCCTAATTTATGGCACATTGGTAGTGATCAAATTATACGAAGATGCGTTCCGAACTCTGAATTTCAATCCATCCTACATTTCTGCCACACATTAAACTGTGGAGGACACTTTGGACCACATAGAACAGCAAGAAAAGTTCTTGATTCTGGATTGTATTGGCCCACCATTTTTAGAGATGCTTTTGAATTCTGCAAAACCTGTAAAAATTTTCAATTCCAAGGAAACATTTCCAAGGGTAATGAGATGCCACAAAACCCACTTTTGTTTTGTGATGTTTTTGATGTATGGGGAATGGATTTCATGGGGAATTTTCCTGATTCATTTGGATATCTCTATATCTTGTTGGCTATTGATTATGTGTCCAAGTGGGTAGAGGTTATCCCCACCCGAACTGATGATGCAAAAATTGTGTCCAAATTTTTTAAAGGAAACTTGTTTTCAAGGTTTGGATTTCCAAAGTTTCTAATTATAGATCAAGGTACCCATTTTTGTAATAGGACTTTGGAAACTCTTTTGAAGAAATACGGTGTTAATCATAGGGTCTCTACGCCCTACCATCCTCAAACAAACGGAATGGTTGAGTTATCTAATAGGGAGATCAAACAAATCCTAGAAAAAATAGTGAACCCAAATAGAAAGGATTGGAGTTTGAGACTTGATGATGCTCTTTGGTCCCACAGAACTACTTTCAAAACCCCGATTGTAATGTCACCATTTAGATTGGTCTATGGAAAAGCTTGTCATATACCAGTTGAGTTAGAAAACAAATCCTTTTGGACTGTAAAAACATGTAACATGAACCTATATTCTACTGGGAAAGAAAGAAAATATTGTTTGTAGGAGCTGGAGGAGATCATAAATAATGCACACAAAAGCTCCAGGTTATACAAAGATAGAAACAAATCCTTTCATGATGAGAGGATTCTCAAAAAAAACTTAAAGGAGGGAGACAAAGTTATGTTGTTCGATGCCAGATTGAAACTCTTCCCAGGTAAATTTCATTCCAAATGGTCTGGCCCATTCATTTTTACTCATGTTTTTTCTTTTGGTGCAATACAGATTAAAGATCCAGACAAAGAGACATCATTCACTGTCAATGGGCATAGTCTGAAGCTATTTCGAGAAACTTTTAAAGATCCTCCAGGGGGGAGATTCAACTTCATGACGCAGAATATAATTGATGCCAGTTTGTGTCTTTCCTTATCATTTATTTTTCTATGTCTTTAATTTCTTGAATTTCATGCTAAAAAAAACTACACAATGAGTACATTGCATATAATAAGTGTGGGGGGACACAATGCTGGGTAGAGTATATTTTTATGAACTTTTGTTTGAAATTTTTTGTTTTCAAAAATTTCTTTACATTTTTTTTCTTTCTTCGTGTTTCTTTTTCAAAACAATTTTTTGTAATTTCTTGAATTTCATTTGAAACTCATGCCAAGGAGTGAACCAACTAATCCTTTGAAATTGAACATAAATGAATGCTAAAAATGACATTGTTTCAAGTTAAAAAATTTGAAAATTCTTGAAATGACCACTGATTTTTAAATCTCATGGAACATATCACTGACATTGTGATTGAAATTCTCATTTCTGTGAGGCCTCTGGACCAATTTTTACATCTTCACATCCACCTCTTTCTTAAGAGAACCAATTAATGTTTTTTTAAACCAGAACTTGATTTATTTCTATCAAAACACGAGGGCTAAGATACTTGTGAGTAAAATTATTGAGGCATTTGTTTGGATATTGGAGCCCCCTTTTCATGATTATCCTTTTTATTTCAGTCTTCCTTGAACATTTGATCTTTCTTGAGCCCTTAGTAGCCATGTATAGCCTGTTAGGTCAGCCACATTACCAGCCAAATTTCCCTTTCCAACCTGATCTGGAAGTATAAATGCCTGATCTAGTTGAACGTAAGTGTGGGGGGGAAGATGACTCTTGATGTGATACCTCATTTGGTGTTGCTTTGGGAGGACATTCAAACATTGAAGACATATTTGTGATGCTGGAATATATTTTTCTGAGAGATGTGCCTATCTGGAGCTCTCAAATGAAATGGAGATGTGCCTGTCTGGAGCTCGCAATGGAAATAAGTTGTTCCCAATCTGGATCTTTAAAAAAAATCATATTTGCTACTGAAATATTGATGGAATGGGGTGGAAAACAGAAGATCAGAGCTGGTTATTTTTTTAGGAGAATATGGAGGAGACCATACTTGAGTAAAAGTTAGAATCATGCATTTCTGCTTCAAAAAGAGCCAAACCCTCCTTATTCAGCGACAAAATTTTTCACATTTGAATCCTACCAACCCCAAGCCATAGAAAAACCCTGTAAAGTCCTCATGAAAATCACATGTTCTTTGTTCACATCGGGTGAAGATGTAGAAATTTATCAATCCTATGGTAATTATTGCATGAGTTGGATGAGAAAAGCCTTGTTGCAAATCTATATTGTGTACTGAGAGAAAATGAATGTGAGGTAAGTGTGTTGTGTCTATGAGAAGACAAAAGAAGTGGAAATGGATTGAATGATTTGAATTTAGAATTTTAAATATTTGTCTTTAATACGCGTCCAATTAATCTGAAATTTGGAGGATGGATGGAAAACACATTTATGAACAATATTTATGAATAGTTCCATGCGTGAATCAACGATTTAATGGTCAGAAAACGCGACAACAGTTTGTTGATGAAATCTGCCTATAAAAGGATAGGAGATCCTACCTCTAAATCACATTCCATTCATCACCACACCATCTGTCACAAAGGGAGTCAACTTGAGAGAGTGAAGGTAAAGGTGGGAATTTAGATTCATAAGAAGATTAAATACTTTGAAGATTCAATAGAGAAGATTAAGGCTTCTCAAGTGATGGAAGGCTAAGCGGCAAGTGGTTGCGGACGACGACACCCAACGGACACTGTCTTCCGAGTTTTGATTTTAATGTGTAATATCTTTTTGAATTTCTCTTGAACCTATATTTTTTAATGAATCTGGTTGTTTTATTTCTTAAATATATTTTCAACAAAAAAAATTTGATCTTTGTTCCATCTATAAAGTCTAACAATTGTTTTTTCTATTTAAAATTCTTTGGTAAGGTTTTTCCATTGAGCATAGCGAATTCAATTAGGTTCAATTACTTGGAGGTATTTAAGTAATTGAGTCACTTATATAGGTGGGACCACAATCATATTGAAGTCTTAATATGATTTCTATTCAAATTTGAGTGTACACCTGGGGTTCCTTGGGTGTACATTTAGGAATTTAAATTAAGAGACATTTTTTATATACAAGGAAGAGGGGAGTGTCCGAGAGGGTGAAGCTTGTCTGTGACCGCTGTTTTTATTCTTGATTTAAAACCCACATTATCTTTACTTTAAAATTATTTCACTTTAGTGTTTAATTAAAATTTTATTTTCAAATTGTTAATCAAATCCCCATTTTCATTTCTGAAAAAAAATAATAACAAAAGTGACAGTTTTGCAACTCGAACTACAACCTTCTTGAGAGACAACCCTGTGGTCACCACTGTGCTACATTAAAATGGAAAATATTGATTGAGGGTTTTATGACAAAAAACCTCTCACATCAACTGGAGTTGTTTTCAGGGAGGTTGCTAGAGTTGATTTTATTTTAATTATTTTTTCTTGCATGACCTGAACTTCTAAACCAAACTTGTTACCTTTAGATTTTGAAATTTATAGAACTTTTCACACTTGGGTTAGGGTTACTAATCCCCAAGAAGCAAGTTGTGAATCTTCTACCAATACACCTAGGAGGGACTTAGTTGAAACTAAAATCCAAATGGCTGAAAATAGAACGTTGAAAGAACTGGCTTCTTCCTATGATGAAAATAATGAGAATCCTGTAGAGTACCCTAATTCCCCTACTGGATTTGAAATCAAGTTTGGTTTCATCCACCAGCTTCCCAAATTCAATGGGTTGCCTGGTGAAGACCCACAAAAACACCTCCAAGAATTCAGCTACTTGTGTGTCAACATGAAACCTCATGGAGTTGATACTGATCAAATGAAGCAGAGGTCGTTTCCTTTTTCTCTAGAAGGAGTTGCTAAGGAATGGTTTTTCTATTCTCACTCAACCTTGATTAGAAATTGGAATGAATTAAAAAAGATTTTCCTTGAAAAAAATTTCACTGCATCTAGAACTGCCTCCATTTGAATGGAGAATTGTTGAATTAGGAAGACACAAGGAGAAACACTTCATGAATACTGGGAAAGGTTCAAACGTATTTGTTTTAGTTGCCCCCATCATCAAATAAGTGACTAGCTTCTCATTCAATACATTTATGAAGGATTGTGTCTCACTGATAGAAGTATGATTGATGCTGCTGTAGGAGGAGCTTTAGTTGATAAGACACCAGCTGCTGCTAGAATTTTAATTGAAAACATGGCCCAGAATGCCCAACAATTTGGAACCATAGGCATTCTTCATGTCAAAGCTGCACAATAATTCCCTACTACTATTCCCGAAAACAACACAATTGCAAGTCACCTATCTGATCTTACCACCATGGTAAGGTCAATAATGTTGTCTAACACCCCACCAACCCAACCCAAACCTGAAGCAGCTTTCCAAATACATGTCCACTGTGGGATTTGTTCTTTGAATGATCATTTTAGTGACCAATGCTCGCAAATTCAAGAGCCTCCTGAGAACTGCAATGCAGTTTGACCTGGAAGACCATTTCAATCAAACCAGCAAAGACCATTTCAAAACAACCAAAATTTCAATAAAGGGTGGAAAAACAACTCAAATGAAATATTTCATCAACCTGAACAACCAATAGGATTATTCCAAGGACAATCAAGTAATTCTAAACCAAGATATTTCAATGAGAAAGCCAATGCTCATTCTGGAAGCAATTTTCACCCTACCCCTCCCACTCAAAACTCGGATAGGAACCTTGAAGAAGAAATGAGGAAACAATAAGAGGAAATTAGGGAACTAAAATAATACACAAAATAACAAGATAACAAAATGAATACCTTGATGACTCAAATGGGTCAACTTACCTCTAGTATTAACTGCATAACAAATCAAATAAATTGTGGTTTACCCTCACAGCCACAAGTAAATCCAAGGAATAATGGGAAGGAAAATGTGAGTGCAATTGAACTTAGGAGTGGAACAAAATTGAACAACCCGCAGATTGAGAACATCAAGACTGCTGCTGATACTGTTTATGAAAATCCTACCCTTGATAAAAATGTTGAAAAATATGAATTTAATAGAAACTCAAAGTCAAGAGAAGAAATCTTGTTTGAAAGAACAAAGAATGATTGGAAGAGGATGTTTGGTCCTTATGTTCCTCCAAAACATACTCAGAATACCTTAGAAACATTCAAACCTCCCCTGCCTTATCCAAGGTGTGAACCACCACCAAAGTCATGTGCTGAAAAATAATTGGATAAGGAGGTTTTGGAAACATTCAAGAAAGTCCAAGTCAATATTCTATTGCTCGATGCTGTGAAACAAATTACGAGGTATGCTAAGTTTCTGAAAGACATGTGTACCAACAAGATAAAGTTCAAAGGAGGTGAAAAGGTAAACTTAGGAAGGAATGTTTCATTGATAATTCAACATGCCCTTCCTGTGAAGTGTAAAGACCCTGGGACATTTACCATTCCCTGTACCATTGGGAAATGTGAATTCAAATATGTAATGCTTGATCTAGGGACCTCCATCAATGTCTTGCCACATTCTGTCTACTCATCTATTCAGGTTGGAGATTTGAAACCCTCTGGAATTATCATTCAACTTGCAAACCGAAGTACCACCAAACCTGGTGGAGTTATAGAGGATGTTCTTGTTCAAGTGAGAGACATGATTTTTCCTGTTGAATTCTATGTTTTGGATATGGAAGATGATCGGTTTAGCACACATTCCCCCCTCATCATAGGAATTCCATTTCTAAAAACGGAAAAAGAAATCATCAATGTTCACAAGGGAACACTTTAACTAGAATTTGGAGGAGATGTTGTTCATTTCAACATTTTTCATTCAATGAAACACCCAGTTGAGGATCATTCAACTCCCCATGTAAACATGATTTATTGGTTTTCATCTAGCATGTTGCCTGACTTTTTTGCGATGAAATACCAACTGATGTGGAAACAGAGGGAAATTTGTATGATACTGAATCAGATAAAAATGAGGATGAAATTGGAGACTGTGAAGAGTATTGGGATGTTGAGACTGAATATCTGAGAAATGATAAAGATGAATTTCTAGAAACTACTAAATCTATTAGTGGTATTCCAAAAGAGGTTTCCAATTTTTCATATGAAACAAGTCCAGAGATTATAGAAAGAGATCACCATGATGAACATGGAGCTTCACTAAACAATATCACTTCTGAAGAGTTTCCAATTATCAATGAAACCAACCCACCTGTGATAGAATTGAAACCCCTTCCGAATAACCTCAAGTATGACTTCTTAGGTCATAATGAACAATTCCCTATAATCATCTGAAAAGATTTGTCAGAAGTCCAGGAAAACCAATTGTTGGAAGCTCTCAAGTCCCACAAGGAAGCCATAGAATGGACTCTCTCTGATCTAACAGGAATCAGCCCCTCAGTTTTCATGCAGAGAATTTTACTGGAGGAGAACGCTAGACAGGTAAGACAATTTCAAAGAAGACTGAACCCAACACTTCTGGAGGTTGTGAAGAAAGAAGTCACCACATTGTTGGCTGCTGGAATTATTTTTCCCATATTTGATATTCAATGGGTAAGTCCAGTCCATGTTGTTCCTAAAAAAGTGGATTTACAATCTCAAGGAATGAATTTGGTGATCTTGTCCCCATAAGGCTTTCGAATAAATGGAGAATGTGCGTTTATTACAAGAAACTCAATTTGGTTACAAGGAAAGACCACTTCCCATTACCATTCCTTGATCAAGTCCTTGAAAGACTAGTTGGGAAAACCCACTACTATTTTCTTGATGGATTCTCTGGATATTTTCAAATTCACATTTTACCTGAGGATCAAGAGAAAACCACCTTCACATGCCCATTTGGAACTTTTTCATACAGAAGGATGCCCTTCGGTTTATGTAATGACCTGGGAACTTTTCAAAGGTGTATGATAAGAATATTCTCTGAATTTTTGGAAACTTTCATGGCAGTTTTTATGGATGATTTCCCTGTGTATAGATCATCTTTTGAAAAAAAATTAAAAATCTTGGAACGTGTCCTTGAAATATGCATTGAAAAGAACCTCGTTCTAAATTATGAAAAATGCCATTTTATGGTTGCTAAAGGGATCGTTCTTGGACATGTTGTGTCCCGTGATAGAATTGAAGTTGATAAATCCAAAGTTGAGTTCATTTCTTCATTACCATACCCAAAAACTGCGAGAGATGTGAGATCCTTCCTTGGGCATGCTGGATTTTATAGGAGATTCATTAAATATTTCAGTACGATTGCACTTCCATTTTCCATATTACTACAAAAATATGTCCCATTTGTCTTTGATGAGAATTGCATAAATTTGTTTCATGAGCTGAAAAAAAGATTGATAACCCCTCCCATTGTTCAACCTCCTAAATGGGACATTCCCTTTGAAATAATGACTGATGCATCTGACTTTTCTCTTGGTGTAGTATTGAGTCAAAGGACAGAAAATAAATCTCATAGGATTGCATATGCCTCCCGAACTCTTGATCAAGCCCAATAAAACTACACAATAACTAAGAAAGAACTGTTGGTTGTTTTCTTTTCTCTAGACAAATTTAGAAGTAATCTGCTGGGCTCCAAGGTGATTGTTTTTACTGATCATTCTGCAATCAGATTCTTGATGAAGAAACATGATGCAAAACCAAGACTTGTGAGATGGATTTTGCTTTTACAGGAGTTTTATGTTGAAATAAAAGATAAGAAAGGATGTGAGAACCTTGTTGCTGATCATTTTATCAGGATACCATCTATTGAGAATAGAAAATTTCAGATGTGTTACCCAATTACGGAAACCTTTCCAGACGAGGATTTATTTTCTGGTCAAAGTGAAATACCATGGTTTGCTAATTTTGTAAACTATTTGGCTTCTGATGAACATCCCCACTAGTTTTCCAAAAATAAAATAGATAAAATTTTGAGCGATTCAAAGAAATACATTTGAGATGATCCTTATTTATGGCACATTGGTAGTGATCAAATTATAAAAAGATGTGTTCTGAACTCTGAATTTCAATCCATCCTACATTTCTTCCACACATTAAACTGTGGAGGACACTTTGGACCACAGAGAACAACAAGAAAAGTTCTTGATTCTGGATTGTATTGGCCCACCATTTTTAGATATGCTTTCGAATTCTGCAAAACCTGTAAAAATTGTCAATTCCAAGGAAACATTTCCAAGCAGAATGAGATTCCACAAAACCCACTTTTGTTTTGTGATGTTTTTGATGTATGGGGAATGGATTTCATGGGGCCTTTTCATAATTCATTTGGATATCTCTATATCTTGCTGGCTGTTGATTATGTGTCCAAGTGGGTAGAGGCTATCCCCACCCGAACTGATGATGCAAAAATTGTGTCCAAATTTTTGAAAAGAAATTTGTTTTCATGGTTTGTATTTCCAAAGTTTCTAATTACAGATCAAGGTACCCATTTTTGTAATAGGACTTTGGAATCTCTTTTGAAGAAATACGGTATTAATCATAGGGTCTATACGCCCTATCATCCTCAAACAAATGGAATGTATGAGTTGTCTAATAGGGAGATCAAAAAAATCCTAGAAAAAATAGTGAACCCAAATAGAAAGGATTGGAGTTTGAGACTTGATGATGCTATTTGGTCCCACAGAACTACTTTCAAAACCCGGATTGGAATGTCACCATTTAGATTGGTCTATGGAAAAGCTTATCATCTACCAGTTGAGTTAGAAAACAAATCCTTTTGGGCTGTAAAAACATGTAACATGAACCTACATTCTGCTGGGAAAGAAAGAAAATATTGTTTTCAGGAGCTGGAGGAGATCAGAAATAATGCATACGAAAGCTCCAGGTTATGCAAAGAGAGAAACAAAGACTTTCATGATGGGAGGATTCTCAACAAAAACTTAAAGGAGGGAGACAAAGTTCTGATGTTCGATGCCAGATTGAAACTCTTCCCAGGTAAATTTCGTTCCAAATGCTCTGGCCCATTCATTGTTACTCATGTTTTTCTTTTTGGTGCAACACAGATTAAAGATCCCGACAAAGAGACATCATTCACTATCAATGGGCATAGGCTGAATCTATTTAGAGAAACTTTTCAAGATCCTCCAGGGGAGGAGATTCAACTTCATGACGTAGAATATAATTGATTCCAAGTTGTGTCTTTCCTTATCATTTATTTTTTCTATGTCTTTAATTTCCTGAATTTCATGATAAAAAAACTACACAATGAGGACATTGCATAGAATAAGAGTGGGGGAAAACAATTTTGGATTTAGAGTGTGTTTTGGGATAAAAAGTTTAAATTGCATAATTTTGGATTTTTAACAGATTTTTATCATGGGGGTATTTTGGTCATTTATCATAAAATAAATTTCCAAATTTTGTGATTCGAATTTTTTTGGAATCCTTATTTTATTTCCATCATCTTTTTATTCAGGCCTAGGAAAAGATTCATGCATCTTGATGCCCAAAAAAATCAATGATGTCGACAAATTTTCCGGGCGGACTGCGTGAACCCCACCATAGTAATGGAATCATAATTCGGCCTAAACTCCTAAAAATGATTCTATTCAACTTGTCTATTAAATAGAACCCCAATAAGCCTCAAAAAATTTAATTTTAAGCCGTTTGGAATCTTTTATGATGGTCGTTGAGTGATAGAGTTTTGAAGGAAGCTTCATCCAGAGAAAGTGATTTTCAATATAAAAATCATAAATCCTTCAATACGCGTCCAATTAATCTGAAATTTGGAGGATGGATGGAAAACACATTTATGAAAAATATTTATGAATAGGTCCATGCGTGAATCAACGATTTAATGGTCAGAAAATGCGACAACATTTTGTTGATGAAATCTTCCTATAAAAGGATAGGAGCTCCTACCTCTAAATCACATTCCATTCATCACCACACCATCCGTCACAAAGGGAGTCAGCTTGAGAGAGTGAAGGTGAAGGTGGGAATTTAGATTCTTAAGAAGATTAAATACTTTGAAGATTCAATAGAGAAGATTAAGGCTTCTCAAGTGATGGAAGGCTAAGCGGCAAGTGGTTGCGGATGACGACACCCAACGGACACTGTCTTCTGAGTTTTGATTTTAATGTGTAATATCTTTTTGAATTTCTCTTGAACCTATATTTTTTAATGAATCTGGTTGTTTTATTTCTTAAATATATTTTCAACAAATTTTTTTTGATCTTTGTTCCATCTATAAAGTATAACAATTGTTTTTTCTATTTAAAATTCTTTGGTAAGGTTTTGCCATTGAGCATAGCGAATTCAATTAGGTTCAATTACTTGGAGGTATTTAAGTAATTGATTCCCTTATATAGGTGGGACCACAATCATATTGAAGTCTTAATATGATTTCTATTCAAATTTGAGTGTACACCTGGGGTTCCTTGGGCGTACATTTAGGAATTTAAATTAAGAGACATTTTTTATATACAAGGAAGAGGGTAGTGTCCAAGAGGGTGAAGCTTGTCTGTGACCGCTGTTTTTATTCTTGATTTAAAACCCACATTATCTTTACTTTAAAATTATTTCACTTTAGTGTTTAATTAAAATTTTATTTTTCAAATTGTTAATCAAATCCCCATTTTCATTTCTGAAAAAAATAAATAACAAAAGTGACAGTTTTGCAACTCGAACTACAACCTTCTTGAGAGACAACCCTGTGGTCACCATTGTGATACATTAAAAGGGAAAATATTGATTGAGGGTTTTATGAAAAAAAAAACTCTCACATCAACTGGCGTTGTTGTCGGGGAGGTTGCTAGAGTTGATTTTATTTTAATTATTTTTTCTTACATGACCTGAACTTCTAAACCAAACTTGTTACCTTTAGATTTTGAAATTTATAGCACTTTTCACACTTGGGTTAGGGTTACTAATCCCCAAGTTGAAAGTTGTGAATCTTCTACCAATACACCTAGGAGGGACTTAGTTGAAACTAAAATCCAAATGGCTGAAAATAGAACGTTGAAAGAACTGGCTTCTTCCTATGATGAAAATAATGAGAATCCTATAGAGTACCCTAATTCCCCTACTGGATTTGAAATCAAGTCTGGTTTCACCCACCAGCTTCCCAAATTCAATGGGTTGCCTGGTGAAGACCCACAAAAACACCTCCAAGAATTCAGCTACTTGTGTGTCAACATGAAACCTCATGGAGTTGATTCTGATCAAATGAAGCAGAGGTCGTTTCCTTTTTCTCTAGAAGGAGTTTCTAAGGAATGGTTTTTCTATTCTCACTCAACCTTGATTAGAAATTGGAATGAATTAAAAAAGATTTCCCTTGAAAAAAATTTCACTGCATCTAGAACTGCCTCCATTCGAAAGGAGAATTGTTGAATTAGGAAGACACAAGGAGAAACACTTCATGAATACTGGGAAAGGTTCAAACGTCTTTGTTTTAGTTTCCCCCATCATCAAATAAGTGACTAGCTTCTCATTCAATACATTTATGAAGGATTGTGTCTCACTGATAGAAGTATGATTGATGCTGCTGTAGGAGGAGCTTTAGTTGATAAGACACCAGCTGCTGCTAGGATTTTAATTGAAAACATGGCACAGAATGCCCAAAAATTTGGAACCATAGGCATTCTTCATGTCAAAGCTGCACAATAATTCCCTACTACTATTCCTGAAAACAACACAATTGCAAGTCACCTATCTGATCTTACCACCATGGTAAGGTCAATAATGTTGTCTAACACCCCACCAACCCAACCCAAACCTGAAGCGGCTTTCCAAATACATGTCCACTCTGGGATTTGTTCTTTGAATGATCATTTTAGTGACCAATGCCCACAAATTCAAGAGCCTCCTGAGAACTGCAATGCAGTTTGTCCTGGAAGACCATTTCAATCAAACCAGCAAAGACCATTTCAAAACAACCAAAATTCCAATCAAGGGTGGAAAAACAACTCAAATTAAATATTTCATCAACCTGAACAACCAATAGGATTATTCCAAAGACAATGAAGTAATTATAAACCAAGATATTTCAATGAGAAAGCCAATGCTCATTCTGGAAGCAATTTTCACCCTGCCCCTCCCACTCAAAACTCGGATAGGAACCTTGAAGAAGCAATGAGGAAACAACAAGAGGAAATGAGGGAACTAAAATAATACACAAAACAACAAGATAACAAAATGAATAACTTGATGACTCAAATGGGTCAACTTACCTCTAGTATTAACTGCATAACAAATCAAATGAATTGTGGTTTACCCTCACAGCCACAAGTAAATCTGAGGAATAATGGGAAGGAAAATGTGAGTGCAATTGAACTTAGGAGTGGAACAAAATTGAACAACCCGCAGATTGAGAACATCAAGACTGCTGCTGATACTGTTTATGAAAATCCTACCCTTGATAAAAATGTTGAAAAATATGAAGTTAATAGAAACTCAAAGTCAAGAGAGGAAATATTGTTTGAAAGAACAAATAATGATTGGAAGAGGATGTTTGGTCCTTATGTTCCTCCAAAACATACTCAGAATACCTTAGAAACATTCAAACCTCCCCTGCCTTATCCAAGGTGTGAACCACCACCAAAGTCAAGTGCTGAAAAAGAATTGGATAAGGAGGTTTTGGAAACATTCAAGAAAGTCCAAGTCAATATTCTATTGCTCGATGCTGTGAAACAAATTACGAGGTATGCTAAGTTTCTGAAAGACATGTGTACCAACAAGATAATGTTCAAAGGAGGTGAAAAGGTAAACTTAGGAAGGAATGTTTCATTGATAATTCAACATGCCCTTCCTGTGAAGTGTAAAGACCCTGGGACATTTACCATTCCCTATACCATTGGGAAATGTGAATTCAAATATGTAATGCTTGATCTAGGGGCCTCCATAAATGTCATGCCACATTCTGTCTACTCATCTCTTCAGGTTGGAGATTTGAAACCCTCTGGAATTATCATTCAACTTGCAAACCGAAGTACCACCAAACCTGGTGGATTTATAGAGGATGTTCTTGTTCAAGTGAGAGACATGATTTTTCCTGTTGAATTGTATGTTTTGGATATGGAAGATGATCAGTTTAGCACACATTCCCCCCTCATCATAGGAAGGCCATTTCTAAAAACGGAAAAAGAAATCATCAATGTTCACAAGGGAACACTTTAACTAGAATTTGGAGGAGATGTTGTTTATTTCAACATTTTTCATTCAATGAAACACCCAGTTGAGGATCATTCAACTCCCCTTGTAAACATGATTGATTGGTTTTCATCTAGCATGTTGCCTGACTTTTTTTGCGATGAAATACCAACTGATGTGGAAACAGAGGTAAATTTGTATGATACTGAATCAGATAAAAATGAGGATGAAATTGGAGACTGTGAAGAGTATTGGGATGTTGAGACTGAATATCTGAGAAATGATAAAGATGAATTTCTAGAAACTACTAAATCTGTTAGTGGTATTCCAAAAGAGGTTTCCAATTTTTCATATGAAACAAGTCCAGAGATTATAGAAAGATATCACCATGATGAACATGGAGCTTCACTAAACAATATAACTTCTGAAGAGTTTCCAATTATCAATGAAACCAACCCACCTGTGATAGAATTGAAACCCCTTCCGAATAACCTCAAGTATGACTTCTTAGGTCATAATGAACAAATCCCTATAATCATCTGAAAAGATTTGTCAGAAGTCCAGGAAAACCAATTGTTGGAAGCTCTCAAGTCCCACAAGGAAGCCATATAATGGACTCTCTCTGATCTAACAGGAATCAGCCCCTCAGTTTTCATGCAGAGAATTTTACTTGAGGAGAACGCTAGACCGGTAAGACAATTTCAAAGAAGACTGAACCCAACACTTCTAGAGGTTTGAAGAAAGAATTCACCACATTGTTGGCTGCTGGAATTATTTTTCCCATATCTGATATTCAATGGGTAAGTCCAGTCCATGTTGTTCCTAAAAAAGTGGATTTACAATCTCATGGAATGAATTTGGTGATCTTGTCCCCATAAGGCTTTCGAATAAATGGAGAATGTGCGTTGATTACAAGAAACTCAATTTGGTTACAAGGAAAGACCACTTCCCATTACCATTCCTTGATCAAGTCCTTGAAAGACTAGTTGGGAAAATCCACTACTATTTTCTTGATGGATTCTCTGGATATTTTCAAATTCACATTTTACCTGAGGATCAAGAGAAAACCACCTTCACATGCCCATTTGGAACTTTTTCATACAGAAGGATGCCCTTCGGTTTATGTAATGCCCTGGGAACTTTTCAAAGGTGTATGATAAGAATATTCTCTGAATTTTTGGAAACTTTCATGGAAGTTTTTATGGATGATTTCCCTGTGTATAGATCATCTTTTTAAATTTTTTTAAAAATCTTGGAACGTGTCCTTGAAATATGCATTGAAAAGAACCTCGTTCTAAATTATGAAAAATTCCATTTTATGGTTGCTAAAGAGATCGTTCTTGGACATGTTGTGTCCCGTGATAGAATTGAAGTTGATCAATCCAAAGTTGAGTTCATTTCTTCATTACCATACCCAAAAACTGCGAGAGATGTGAGATCCTTCCTTGGGCATGCTGGATTTTATAGGAGATTCATTAAAGATTTCAGTACGATTGCACTTCCATTTTCCATATTACTACAAAAATATGTCCCATTTTTCTTTGATGAGAATTGCATAAATTTTTTTCATGAGCTGAAAAAAAGATTGATAACCCCTCCCATTGTTCAACCTCCTAAATGGGACATTCCCTTTGAAATAATGACTGATGCATCTGACTTTTCTCTTGGGGTAGTATTGAGTCAAAGGATAGAAAAGAAATCTCGTGGGATTTCATATGCCTCCTGAACTCTTGATCAAGCCCAATAAAACTACACAACAACTGAGAAAGAACTGTTGGTTGTTTTCTTTTCTCTAGACAAATTTAGAAGTTATCTGCTGGGCTCCAAGGTGATTGTTTTTACTGATCATTCTGCAATCAGATTCTTGATGAAGAAACATGATGAAAAACCAAGACTTGTGAGATGGATTTTGCTTTTACAGGATTTTTATGTTGAAATAAAAGATAAGAAAGGATGTGAGAACCTTGTTGCTGATCATTTGATCAGGATACCATCTATTGAGAATAGAAAATTTCAGATGTGTTCCCCAATTACGGAAACCTTTCCAGATGAGGATTTATTTTCTGATCAAAGTGAAATACCATGGTTTGCTAATTTTGTAAACTATTTGGCTTCTGATGGACATCCCCACTGGTTTTCCAAAAATCAAATAGATAAAATTTTGAGCGATTCAAAGAAATACATTTGAGATGATCCTTATTTATGGCACATTGGTAGTGATCAAATTATACAAAGATGCGTTCTGAACTCTGAATTTCAATCCATCCTACATTTATTCCACACATTAAACTCTGGAGGACACTTTGGACCACAGAGAACAACAAGAAAAGTTCTTGATTCTGGATTGTATTGGCCCACCATTTTTAGATATGCTTTCGAATTCTGCAAAACCTGTAAAAATTGTCAATTCCAAGTAAACATTTCCAAGCAGAATAAGATGCCACAAAACCCACTTTTGTTTTGTGATGTTTTTGATGTATGGGGAATAGATTTCATGGGGCCTTTTCCTAATTCATTTGGATATCTCTATATATTTCTGGATGTTGATTATGTTTCCAAGTGGGTAGAGGCTATCCCCACCCGAACTGATGATGCAAAAATTGTGTCCAAATTTTTGAAAGGAAATTTGTTTTCAAGGTTTGTATTTCCAAAGTTTCTAATTACAGATCAAGGTACCCATTTTTTTAATAGGACTTTGGAATATCTTTTGAAGAAATACGGTGTTAATCATAGGGTCTATATGCCCTATCATCCTCAAACAAATTTAATGGATGAGTTGTCTAATAGGGAGATCAAAAAAATCCTAGAAAAAATAGTGAACCCAAATAGAAAGGATTGGAGTTTGAGACTTGATGATGCTCTTTGGTCCCACAGAACTGCTTTCAAAACCCGGATTGGAATGTCACCATGTAGATTGGTCTATGTAAAAGCTTATCATCTACCAGTTGAGTTAGAAAACAAATCCTTTTGGGATGTAAAAACATGTAACATGAACCTACATTCTACTGGGAAAGAAAGAAAATATTGTTTGCAGGAGCTGGAGGAGATCAGAAATAATGCATACGAAAGCTCCAGGTTATACAAAGAGAGAAACAAAGACTTTCATGATGGGAGGATTCTCAACAAAAACTTAAAGGAGGGAGAAAAAGTTCTGATGTTCGATGCCAGATTGAAACTCTTCCCAGGTAAATTTCGTTCCAAATGCTCTGGCCCATTCATTGTTACTCATGTTTTTCCTTTTGGTGCAACACAGATTAAAGATCCCGACAAAGAGACATCATTCACTATCAATGGTCATAGGATGAAGCTATTTCGAGAAACTTTTCAAGATCCTCCAGGGGAGGAGATTCAACTTCATGACGTAGAATATAATTGATTCCAAGTTGTGTCTTTCCTTATCATTTATTTTTTCTATGTCTTTAATTTCCTGAATTTCATGATAAAAAAACTACACAATGAGGACATTGCATAGAATAAGTGTGGGGGAAAACAATGCTGGGTAGAGTATATTTTTATGAAATTTTGTTTGAAATTTTTTGTTTTCAAAAATTTATTTCCATTTTTTCTTTCTTCATGTTTCTTTTTCAAAAAAAAAGTTTTGGAATTTCTTGAATTTCATTTGAAACTCATGCCAAGGAGTGAACCAACTGATCCTTTGAAATTGAACATAAATGAATGCTAAAAATGACATTGTTTCAAGTTCAAAAATTTGGAAAATTCTTGAAATGACCCCTGATTTTTAAATCTTATGGCACATATCACTGACATTGTGATTGAAATTCTCATTCCTGTGAGGCCTCTGGACCCATTTTTACATCTTCACATCGACCTCTTTCTTGAGAGAACCAATTAATGTTTGTTTAAACCAGAACTTGATTTATTTCTATCAAAACATGAGGGATGAGATACTTGTGATTAAAATGATTGAGGCATTTTTTTGGATATTGGAGCCCTCTTTTTAGGATTATCCTTTTTATTTCAGCCTTCCTTGAACATTTGATCTTTCTTGAGCCCTTAGTAGCCATGTATATCATGTTAGGTCAGCCACATTACAAGCCAAATTTCCCTTTCCAACCTGCTCTGGAAGTATAAATGCATGATCTAGTTGAACTTAAGTGTGGGGGGGAAGATGACTCCTGATGTGCTACCTCATTTGGTGTTTCTTTGGGAGGAAATTCAAACATTGAAGACATATTTGTGATGCTGGAATATATTTTTCTGAGAGCTGTGCCTATCTGGAGCCCTCAAATGAAATGGAGATGTGCCTGTCTGGAGCTCGCAATGGAAATAAGTTGTGCCCAATCTAGAGATTTCAAAAAAAAGTCATATTTTCTAATGAAATATTGATGGAATGGGGTGGAAAACAGAATATCAGAGCTGATTATTTTTTTAGGAGAATGTGGAGGAGACCATACTTGAGTAAAAATTAGAATCGTGCATTTCTTCTTCAAAAAGAGCCAAACCCTCCTTATTCAGCAACAGAATTTTTCACATTTGAATCCTACCAACCCCAAGCCATAGAAAAACCCTGTAAAGTCCTCATGATAATCACATGTTCTTGGTTCACATCGGGTGGAGATGTAGAAATTTATCAAGCCTATGGTAATTCTTGCATGAGTTGGATGAGAAAAGCCTTGTTTCAAATCTATATTGTGTGCTAAGAGAAAATGAATGTGAGGTAAGTGTGTTGTGTCTATGAGAAGACAAAAGAAGTGGAAATGGATTGAATAATTTGAATTTATAATTTTAAATATTTTTCTTTAATGAGGCATGATATCTTTTTAATTCATTGTGGTAAATTGGTAAACTCCATTGGTATGTGTTTTATTTTTCTTGATTTTGTGCTCACTTGTCCACGAGTCCAAGAGCCAAGTGTGGGGGAATTGATAGAGCTAATATTTCCAAAGAGACAGTTTTGCAACTCAAACTACAACCTCCTCGAGAGAAAACCTTGTGGTCACCACTATGCTACATTAAAAGGGAAAATATTGATTGAGGTTTTTATGACACAAAAACTCTAACATCAACTGGCGCCGTTGCCAGGGAGGTTGCTAGGGTTGATTTTATTTTAATTATTTTTTCTTGCATGACCTGAACTTCTAAACCAAACTTGTTACCTTTAGATTCTGAAATTGATAGAACTTTTCACACTTGGGTTAGAGGTACTAATCCCCCAGTTTCAAGTTGTGAATCTTCTACCAATACACCTAGGAGGGAATTAGTTGAAACTGAAATCCAAATGGCTGAAAATAGATCTTTGAAAGAACTGGCTTCATCCTATGATGAAAATAATGAGAATCCTGTAGAGTACCCTGATGCCCCTGCTGGATTTGAAATCAAGTCTGGTTTCAACCACCAGCTTCCCAAATTCAATGGGTTGCCTGGTGAAGACCCACACAAACACCTCCAAGAATTCAGCTACTTGTGTGTCAACATGAGACCTCATGGAGTTGATGCCAATCAAATGAAGCTGAGTTCGTTTACTTTTTATCTAGATGGAGTTGCTGAGGAATGGTTTTTCTATTCTCACTCAACCTTGATTAGAAATTGGAATGAATTAAAAAAGATTTTCCTTGAAAAAAAATCCCTGTGTCTATAACTGCCTCTATTCGAAAGGAGATTTGTGGAATTAGGAAGACACAAGGAGAAACACTTCATGAATACTGGGAAAGGTTCAAACGTCTTTGTTTTAGTTTCCCCCATCATCAAATCAGTGACTAGCTTCTCATTCAATACTTTTATGAAGGATTGTGTCTCACTGATAGAAGTATGATTGATGCTGCTGTAGGAGGAGCTTTAGTTGATAAGACACCAGTTGCTTCTAGGATTTTAATTTCAAACATGGCCCAGAATTCCCAACAATTTGGAACTAGAGGCCTTCTTCATGTCAAAGCTGTACAAGAATTCCCTACTACTATTCCCGAAAACAACACAATTGCAAGTCAACTATCTGATCTTACCACCATGGTAAGGTCAATAATGTTGTCTAACACCCCACCAACCTAACCCAAACCTGAAGCGGCTTTCCAACTACATATCCACTGTGGGATTTGTTCTTCGAATGATCATTTTAGTGACCAATGCCTTCAAATGCAAGAGCCTCCAGAGAACTGAAATGCAGTTTTTCCTTGAAAACCATTTCAATCAAACAAGCAAAGACCATTTCAAAACAACCAAAATTTGAATCAAGGATGGAACAACAACTCAAATGAATAATTTCATCAACCTGAACAACCAAGAGGATTCTTCCAAGGATAATCATGTAATTCTCAACCAAGATATTTCAATGAGAAATCCAATGCTCATTCCTGAAGTAATTTTCACCCAAACCATCCCACTCAAAACTCGGATAGGAACCTTGAAGAAGTAATGAGGAAACAACAAGAGAAAATTAGGGAACTAAGAGAATACACAAAACAACAAGATAACAAAATGAATACCTTGATGACTCAAATGGGTCAACTTACCTCTCGTATTAATTGCATAACAAATCAAATGAATTGTGGTTTACCCTCACAACCACAAGTAAATCCGAGGAATAATGGGAAGGAAAATGTTAGTGAAATTGAACATAGGAGTGGAACAAAATTGAACAACCCTCAGATTGAGAACATCAAGCATGCTGCTGATACAGTTGATAAAAATCCTACCCTTGATAAAAATGTTGAAAAATCTGAAGTTAATAGAAACTCAAAGTCAAGAGAGGAAATCTTGTTTGAAAGAACAAAGAATGATTGGAAGAGGATGTATGGTCCTTATGTTCCTCCAAAAGATACTCAGAATACCCCAGAAACATTCAAACCTCCACTACCATATCCAAGGTGTGAACCACCACCAAAGTTAAGTGCGGAAAAAGAATTGGATAAGGAGGTTTTGGAAACATTCAAGAAAGTACAAGTCAATATTCTATTGCTCAATGCTGTGAAACAAATTCCGAGGTATGCTAAGTTTCTGAAAGACATGTGTACCAACAAGATAAAGTTCAAAGGAGGTGAAAAAGTAAACATAGAAAGGAATTTTTCATTGATGATTCAACATGCCCTTCCTGTCAAGTGTAAATACCCTATGACATTTACCATTCCCTGTACCATTGGGAAATTTGAATTCAAAGATGTAATGCTTGATCTAGGGGCCTCCATCAATGTCATGCCACATTCGGTCTACTCATATCTTCGGGTTGGAGACTTCAAACCCTCTGGAATTATCATTCAACTTGCAAACCGAAGTACCACCAAACCTGGTGGAGTTATAGAGGATGTTCTTGTTCAAGTGAGAGACATGATTTTTCCTATTGACTTCTATGTTTTGGATATGGAAGATGATCGGTTTAGCACACATGCTCCCCCATCCTAGGAAGGCCATTTCTAAAAATGGAAAAAGCAATCATCAATGTTCACAAGGGAATACTTTCACTAGAATTTGGAGGAGAAGTTGTTCATTTCAACATTTTTCATTCAATGAAACACCCAGTTGAGGATCATTCAACTCCCCATGTAAACATGATTGATTGGTTTCCATATGTCATGTTGCCTGATTTTTTCTACGATGAAATACCAACTGATGTGGAAAAAGAGGGAAATTTGTATGATACTGAATCAGATAAAAATGAGGATGAAATTGGAGACTGTGAAGAGTCTTGGGATGTTGAGACTGAATGTCTGAGCAATAATGAAGATGAATTTCTAGAAACCACAAAATCTTTTAGTGTTATTCAAGGAGAGGTTTCAAATTTTTCATATGAAACAAGTCTTGAGATTATAGAAAGATATCACCATGATGAACATGGAGCTTCACTAAACAATATAACTTCTGAAGAGTTCCCAATTATCAAGGAAACCAACCCACCTATGATAGAATTGAAACCCCTTCCGAATAACCTCAAGTAAGCCTTCTTAGGTCATAATGAACAATTCCTTGTAATCATTTGAAAAGATTTGTCAGAATTCCAGGAAAACCAATTGATGGAAGTTCTCAAGTCCCACAAGGAAGCCATAGGATGGACTCTCTCTGATCTAACAGGAATCAGCCCCTCGGTTTTCATGCAGAGAATTTTACTGGAGTAGAACTCTAGACCGGTAAGACAATTTCAAAGAAGACTGAACCCAACACTTCTGGAGGTTGTGAAGAAAGAAGTCACCACCTTGTTGGATGCTGGAATTATTTTTCCCATATCTGATAGTCAATGGGTAAGTCCAGTCCATGTTGTTCCTAAAAAAGTGGATTTACAATCTCAAGGAATGAATTTGGTGATCTTGTCCCCATAAGGCTTCCGAATAAATGGAGAATGTGCCTTGATTACAGGAAACTCAATTTGGTTACAAGGAAAGACCACTTCCCATTACCATTCCTTGATCAAGTCCTTGAAAGACTAGCTGGGAAAACCCACTACTATTTTCTTGATGGATTCTCTGGATATTTTCAAATTCACATTTTACCTGAGGATTAAGAGAAAACCACCTTCACATGCCCATTTGGAAATTTTTCATACAGAAGGATGCCCTTCGGTTTATGTAATTCCCTGGGAACTTTTCAAAGGTGTATGATAAGAATCTTCTCAGAATTTTTGGAAACTTGCATGGAAGTTTTTATGGATGACTTCACTGTGTATGGATCATCTTTTGAAAGTTTTTTAAAAATCTTGGAACGTGTGCTTGAAATATGCATTGAAAAGAACCTCTTTCTAAATTATGAAAAATTAAATTTTATGGTTGCTAAAGGGACCTTTTTTAGACATGTTGTGTCCCATGATGGAATTGAAGTTGATCAATCCAAAGTTGAGGTCATTTCTTCATTACCATACCCAAAAACTGTGAGAGATGTGAGATCCTTCCTTGGGCATGCTGGATTTTATAGGAGATTCATTAAAGATTTCAGTACGATTTCACTTCTATTGTCAAGATTACTACAAAAAGTTGTCCCATTTTTCTTTGATGAGAATTGCATAAATTCGTTTCATGAGCTGAAAAAAAGTTTGATAACCCCTCCCATTGTTCAACCTCCTAAATGGTACATTCCCTTTGAAATAATGACCGATGAATCTGAGTTTTCTCTTGGGGTAGTATTGAGTCAAAGGACATAAAAGAAATCTCATGTGATTGCATATGCCTACCGAACTCTTGATCAAGCCCAATCAAACTACACAACAACTGAGAAAGAACTGTTGGTTGTTTTCTTTGCTCTATACAAATTTAGAAGTTATCTGCTAGGCTCCAAGGTGATTGTTTTTACTGATCATTCTACAATCAGATTATTGATGAAGAAACATGATGCAAAACCAAGACTTATGAGATGGATTTTGCTTTTACAGGAGTTTTATGTTGAAATAAAAGATAAGAAAGGATGTGAGAACCTTGTTGCTGATCATTTGATCAGGATACCATCTATTGAGAATAGAAAATTTCATATGTGTTACCCAATTAAGGAAACCTTTCCAGATGAGGATTTATTTTCTGCTCAAAGTGAAATACCATGGTTTTCTAATTTTTTAAACTATTTGGATTCTGATGAACATCCCCACTAGTTTTCAAAAAATCAAATTGATAAACTTTTGAGTGATTGAAAGAAATACATTTGGGATGATCCTTATTTATGGCACATTGGTAGTGATCAAATTATACGAAGATGCATTCCAAACTCTGAATTTCAATCCATCCTATATTTCTACCACACATTAAACTATGGAGGACACTTTGGACCACATAGAACAGCAAGAAAAGTTCTTGATTCTGGATTGTATTGGCCCACCATTTTTAGAGATGCTTTCGAATTCTGCAAAACCTGTAAAAATTTTCAATTCCAAGGAAACATTTCCAAGAGGAATGAGATGCCACAAAACCCACTTTTGTTTTGTGATGTTTTTTATGTATGGGGAATGGATTTAATGGGGCCTTATCCTAATTCATTTGGATATCTCTATATCTTGTTGGCTGTTGATTATGTGTCCAAGTGGGTAGAGGCTATCCCCACCTGAACTGATGATGCAAAAATTGTGTCCAAATTTTTGAAAGGAAATTTGTTTTCATGGTTTGGATTTCTGAAGTTTCTAATTACAGATCAAGGTACCCATTTTTGTAATAAGACTTTGGAATCTCTTTTGAAGAAATACGGTGTTAATCATAGGGTCTCTACGCCCTATCATCCTCAAACAAACGGAATGGATGAGTTTTCTAATAGGGAGATCAAACAAATCCTATAAAAAACAGTGAACCCAAATAGAAAGGATTGGAGTTTGAGACTTGATGATGCTCTTTGGTCCCACAGAACTGCTTTCAAAACCCCGATTCGAATGTCATCATTTAGATTGGTCTATGGAAAAGCTTCTCATCTACCAGTTGAGTTAGAACACAAATCATTTTGGGTTGTAAAAACATGTAACATGAACCTATATTCTGCTGGGAAAGAAAGAAAATATTGTTTGCAGGAGTTGGAGGAGATCAGAAATAATGCATACGGAAGCTCCAGGTTATAAAAAGAGAGAAACAAATCCTTTCATGATGGGAGGATTCTCAAAAAAAACTTAAAGGAGGGAGACAAAGTTCTGTTGTTCGATGCTAGATTGAAACTCTTCCCAGGTAAATTTTGTTCCAAATGGTCTGGCCCATTCATTGTTACTCATGTTTTTCCTTTTGGTGCAATACAGATTAAAGATCCATACAAAGAGACATCATTCACTGTCAATGGGCATAGGCTGAATCTATTTCGAGAAACTTTTCAAGATCCTCCAGGGGAGGATATTCAACTTCATGACGCAGAATATAATTGATGCTAGGTTGTGTCTTTCCTTATCATTTATTTTTTCTATGTCTTTAATTTCCTGAATTTCATGCTAAAAAAACTACACAATGAGGACATTGCATAGAATAAGTGTGGGGGATACAATTCTAGGTAGAGTAGATTTTAATGAACTTTTGTTTGAACTTTTTTGTTTTCAAAAATTTCTTTCCATTTTTTTCTTTCTTCGTGTTTCTTTTTCAAAAAGAAAGTTTAGGAATTTCTTGAATTTCATTTGAAACTCATGCCAATGAGTGAACCAACTGATCCCTTGAAATTGAACATAAATGAATGCTAAAAATGACATTGTTTCAAGTTCAAAAATTTGGAAAATTCTTGAAATGACCACTGATTTTTAAATCTCATGGCACATATCACTGACATTGTGATTGAAATTCTCATTCCTGTGAGGCCACTGGACCCATTTTTACATCTTCACATTCACCTCTTTCTTGAGAGAACCAATTAATGTTTGTTTAAACCATAACTTGATTTATTTCTATCAAACCATGAGGGCTGAGATACTTGTGATTAAAATGATTGAGGCATTTGTTTGGATATTGGAGCCCCCTTTTCATGATTATCCTTTTTATTTCGGCCTTCCTTGAACATTTGATCTTTCTTGAGCCCTTAGTAGCCATGTATAGCCTGTTAGGTGAGCCACATTACAAGCCAAATTTCCCTTTCCAACCTACTCTAGAAGTATAAATGCATGATCTATTTAAACTTAAGTGTGGGGGGGAAGATGACTCTTGATGTGATACCTCATTTGGTGTTGCTTTGGGGGGACATTCAAACATTGAAGACATATTTGTGATGCTGGAATATATTTTTCTGTGATTTGTGCCTATCTGGAGCTCTCAAATGAAATGGAGTTGTGCCTGTCTTGAGCTTGCAATGGAAATAAGTTGTGCCCAATCTTGAGCTTTCAAAAAAAGTCATATTTTCTACTGAAATATTGATGGAATGGGGTGGAAAATAGAAGATCAGAGCTGATTATTTTTTTAGGAGAATATGGAGGAGACCATACTTGAGTAAAAATTAGAATCATGCATTTCTGCTTCAAAAAGAGCCAAACCCTCCTTATTCAGCGACAAAATTTTTCACATTTGAATCCTACCAACCCCAAGACATAGAAAACCCTATAAATTCCTCATGATAATCACATGTTCTTGGTTCACATCAGGTGGAGATGTAGAAATTTATCAATCCAATGGTAATTCTTGCATGAGTTGGATGAGAAAAGCCTTGTTGCAAATCTATATTGTGTGCTGAGAGAAGATGAATGTGAGGTAAGTGTGTTGTGTCTATAAGAAGAAAAAAAAAGTGTAAATGGATTGAATGATTTGAATTTATAATTTTAAATATTTTTCTTTAATGAGGCATGATATCTTTCTAATTCATTGTGGTAAATTGGTAAACTCCATTGGTATGTGTTTTATTTTTCTTGATTCTGTGCTCACTTGTCCACGAGTCCAAGAGCCAAGTGTGGGGGAATTGATAGAGATAATATTTCCAATATTTTTAATGTCTATTTAAATGGTTTCAACCTCACAAATTTACCAATTTGATTTTATTTGTAACAATTTTGGATTTAGAGTGTGTTTTGGGATAAAAAGTTTAAATTGCATAATTCTGGATTTTTAAACGATTTTTATCACGGGGGTATTTTGGTCATTTATCATAAAATAAATTTCTAATTTTTGTGATTCGAATTTTTTGGAATCCTTATTTTATTTCCATAATCTTTTTATTCAGGACAAGTAAAATATTCATGCATCTTGATGCCCAAAAAAATCAATGAATTTGACAAATTTCCGGGCGGACTGCGTGAACCCCACCATAGTAATGAAATCATAATTCGGCCTAAACTCATCCAAATGATTCTATTCAACTTGTATATTAAAGAGAACCAAAAGAAGCGTCGAAAAAATTAATTTTAAGCCGTTTGGAATCTTTTATAATGGTCGTTGAGTGATGGAGTTTTGAAGGAAGCTTCATCCAGAGAAAGCGATTTTCAATAGAAAAATCATAAATCCTTCAATACGCGTCCAATCAATCTGAAATTTGGAGGGTGTATGGAAAACACAATTATGAACAATATTTATGAAGAAGTCCACATGGGAATCGGCGATTTAAGGGGCAGAAAACGTGACAAATTTTTGTTGATGAAATCTGCCTATAAAAGGAGAGGAGCTCCTACCTCTAAATCGCATTCTATTCATCACCACACCATCCGTCACAAAGGAAGTAGGCTTGAGAGAGTGAAGGGGAAGATTTAGATTTTGATCCTTAAGAATATTAGATACTTTGAAGTTTCAATAGTGAAGATGAAGGCTTCTCAAGTGATAGAAGGCTAAGCGGAAAGTGGTTGCGGACGACGACACCCAACGGACACTCTCTTCCGAGTTTTGATTTTAATGTGTAATATCTTTTTGAATTTTTCTTGAACCTATATTTTTGAATGAATCTGGTTGTTTTATTTCTTAAATATATTCTGAACAAATTTTTTTTGATCTTTGTTCCATCTATAAAGTAAAACAATTGTTTTTTCTATTTAAAATTCTTTGGTAAGGTTTTTCTATTGATCATAGCGAATTCAATTAGGTTCAATTACTTGGAGGAATTTAAGTAATTGAGTCACTTATATAGGTGGGGCCACAATCATATGGAAGTATTAATATGATTTCTATTCAAATTTGAGTGTACACCTGGGGGTTCTTGGGCGTACATTTAGGAATTTAAATTAAGAGATATTTTTTATATACAAGGAAGAGGGGAGTGTCCGAGAGGGTGAAGCTTTTTTGCGACCGCTGTTTTTATTCTTGATTTAAAACCCACATTATCTTTACTTTAAAATTATTTCACTTTATTATTTAATTAAAATTTTATTTTCAAATTGTTAATAAAATCCCAATTTTCATTTCTGCAAAAAAATAATAACAAAAGTGACAGTTTTGCAACTCGAACTACAACCTCCATGAGAGACAACCCGGTGGTCACCACTGTGCTACATTAAAAGGGATAATATTGATTGAGGTTTTTACGACACAAAAACTCTCAAATCAGTTATGATTCCTTAGTATGGATAAAAAATTACGGTAACACCCGATATGAGTCATCTCAATCACCATAGACCTTCACAATTGCCTTCTGTTTCACCATCCATGCCTTATTATTGGAAATATTATAACCAAATGTATGTCGTATCCTCTCTTGTAAAAGGGCTATCAAAACATCTTTGCATGTTTTGATTATCTCAACAATAATAGATGACACAAATTCTA
The DNA here is from genome assembly GCA_963277665.1 of Viscum album. Classification (NCBI taxonomy): domain Eukaryota; kingdom Viridiplantae; phylum Streptophyta; class Magnoliopsida; order Santalales; family Viscaceae; genus Viscum; species Viscum album. The sequence continues at coordinate 1,245,007,049 of OY728141.1, read as the reverse complement.
CATCCAATGAGGTATGATCTTGTGTCAATCTTGACTGAACACAAGTATGAGCTGCCTCAATCCTCGAGATTCTCCAACCTCCAAATGCAATGTTCATAATCTGCCTCAAGAGAAATCTACAATCATCCCCATACTTCTCACACTGTATGAAATAATGACTATGACATGATTCGTGAACTATATAGCTGAAGTTCCTCTAAATGTGAAATCTCTTTAGCATGATTTTTAATGCATCTTTACTTGAAAAATTCCATCCTACATATATGTTTTTGTCCAACTCACTAAACTTATCTGGTACAACTTTGGGGAACTTAGTTTCTAGTGTGAGAACATTATTGTTGAATTTAGGCACATGTGTCATTACTTCTAAACAAGATGCATGTAGTGGTGGAAGATTTATTGTAGATCGAGGTTGATGTACAACTAATGCAAATCTCGAAACCCCCTCCCTAAAATTTGTTGGTCCCTCCTCATCATCATTTTTTTCACCATCTGATCCATCATTAGGAAACTCATCATCAGACGTCGGATTGACATGTATACCTAGGAGATCTTCTAGGTTTTCCTCTTCTGCAACATTTGGAATAGGCTCAATTTCATGGGGCGGATTGTCTTCAACCACTCTTGTAAGTCTACATCTTATAGCAACTGGATGTTGTTGTTGTACAGTAGAAACATCAACATATAACTCCATCGTGTTACTATCTTTCCATTGATAAAATAAATTAATTGTTTGGACCCACTGCGCATCATTAAAATATGGACAAGCTAGATTCCATAGTGTTGCTGGGAATTGCAAATGTCTATAGCTAATAGACTTGATCTCTTGATCGGGTCCCAGATTTAAGGAACCATGAATTCTCTCTTGAAGGTCACTTAAGGTTACAAAATCAGTTGTACTAACCACTATTATTGGTTGTGTACTTCAAGAAGCTCCTTGCTTAGTTTTAATAACCTTTCACTTGTTGTACACATAGGCAAACATGACTCTCTATATAAAAATTGTTTCTTTTATCAAACTTATGAGAGTGTAAAAAATATTAACAATGATGGTTGACTATATAATATTTATTATAATGTAATTTTAGGACACCTTTTTATACCCTAAAATACGATACTAATTTTTCTTTATATAAAATTTTATAAGAATATAAGTCACATAACATTTTAGAAATCGAGGTAAAGTATTAATGTGTTATTTAATGCATTTTTTTTCTTCATTTCACTTTATATGATCTTAAGTATCATTATCTAATCATTATATGGATTCATGTTTTAATCATATGTTATTTATTATTTGTTCTATAATTAATCATTGCTAATAATAACTATTATTTATAAACTATATAATTTTTATGACACAAATATTTTAAAACATTTTATTCTCAATTTCATTTTATATAATCATAATTGTCATTTTATCAACTGATTTTCTTAGTATATTTTTTAACAAATCATTCATTATTTAATCACTATTTAATCAATATTAATTTATTCTTTAATTATTTATTCTTTAATCATTAATCATATTATATTCATTAGTTAATTATAATTAACTAATCATATGTAGGCATTTTTAATCCTAAGTTATCATTAATTAATCTATAATTAATAATTAATAATGATAAGTATTATTTCTAAACTATATATAACTAATTAAACTACTTAATACATAATATCTCTAATTACTAATAATAACTTTCATTCGTTAATGCTTTTGTCCTTATTTCATTCAAAAACTTTATAATTATAATTTTATAATTGATAAATATACTGATTTGATTTTTATTTTCTTAGATATTTTAGTAGTTTATAGATAAAATATGAATCATCTTAAGCATATCCCTTGGGAGTGTCAAACTAGAAGTGCAGTAAGGCCTGTTGTCATGTACCAGGATACCCCAGGTCAAGCCCGAAACTACTTGTTGGAGTTTTCACTTCTAGATACATATGTGTTAGAGCCACATCCACTTGTTAGGGATTTGATTTCTTAGATAATCACATAATATTTATGCTACCAAAATTTCACAATACTTAATCCTAAGTTAATATATACTGAATCTATAATTAATATATACTTAATCATTACAAATAATAATAATTATTCCAAAATAATTATAACTAATTACACAACCTAATAAAAAAAATATTTAAAACTAACTAAACTACTTAAAAATGAAATATTTGAAACTAAAAATAATTCAATTAAATAAATAAATAACATTAAATTAAATAAAAAACATACCTCTAAATGATTCTTCACAAAAACCCGCTTTATTTTGGACCACCAACTCCACCGCATGGAAGATGAATTTTTTTAGAGAGAGAAGTAATGTATTTAGGAGATATGAAGGAAAAATCAAGTGAAGAGAATGGGGGGAGGCCCTTTCATAGGGAGATGCGGAAAAGGCAGCATCCCCCCCCCCGCCATTTCCATGTCATCGATATACAACTTTTTTATTTGACTATAGCATGAATTGTTTACTAAAACCATTTTCAAAATATATATATCATACTGAAATTTGACATCAGTCTGAAATTAGGAACAAAAAAATAATTATACTGTTGACAAAAACTAAAAAATATATTTAACAATAAATATAAACCCATATTCACAACAGTGGAATGATAACACGTGACAGTGGTTTGAAAAAATAGAATCAAAATTGATTCAAACCCATATAAGAGAATCAGTATATAAAGAATCAATTATTCAAATTAAACATATACATTTTAGAATCACAAATGGGACTCAACTACATGTTAAGAATCAATATCAAAATTACAAAATCAAATTTTGGCAAGAAATTAAGGTGCATAATAGAAGAAAAAATATTTCCAATTCTAAAATAGAAACTCAAACATACACAACTACAATTATAGGTTTTATAAACACATAAAAAGGTCATTTTCAGCACTAAAAAAACCCATATGTTATAAGCATCTTTAAAAGTCATGTGATTTTATCAGCGCTGGAAATAGCGCTGATAAAACCATCCTTCATCGGTGCTAAAAAAACTATGACCAAGAGAAACCTTGGTCAGCGTTTTTTTTTTACCACTGGCGAAAGGTGCTTTTATTTTCAATTTTTCTAGAACTTATTAAATGACCTTATATCAGCACTCCTAAAAGCCACAGGTTGCAACAATGTGCTGCTACATTTATAACACAATGCAGAAACCCATTTAAAATAAATTTTAATTTTAATTTTAAATAGATAATAAATTAAAATTATAAAAAAATATGCATTAAAAACATTTCAATGCAATGCAATCAATTGTTTTTGTACAATTTGTTACAAACATTACATTTTCCAATTAATTCAAAAACATCAAGGGTTCCAAAAGAACCCAATCCCACTATAAAATTTTGAACACATGATAGAGATCATATTTTCGTATTTCTGCTTATGTTTTTAAATGATTTAATCCCTTACCATTAATCAATTTTATCTTATTTACTTCATTTTATGATTTTTGGTGTGTTTTCAGCTCATGTTTGAAAATTAGTTAATTTTGGACATTTAACAGTTTTATGTTGCCACTGTATTTCAAGCATAAATAATACAATTATGATAAAATTACTGTGATTATTTTTTTAGGATGAAATGGTTCATTTTCTAAAAAAAATTCTTCTAGACCAAGTACCAATTTGAGCTCCAACAGTCCAAACAAAATCGGTCAATGTGAACACTTATTCTGTCCAAGAGAATAGACCATGACTCATTCAATTATCCATATCTCGGGATAATAACCACCAAATGGGGTTCTTCTAGCTGGTTTCCAAATCCAAATAGATTAGGAATATTCAAATTAAATTTAATGTAGATATGATATGATTTAGTCTGCCATTAAACTGGTCAAATTAGGGTTGGTGGAATAGTGATTGGGGACCCGAAAAAGTAAGGTCTTTTAATTCGCCCATAACTCATTCAACACGACTCCAAATGCTGTGAAAAATAGTTCTTAGATGTCCAACTACATTACTCACCTCTTATAATAATGTAACTCGACCTTATTCGATGATATAATGGGAAAACCGAAGCTGAACTTCTGGAGGATAGAATCTGGAGGATACATTTTCATGTTCTTGTTTTCCCTCTTTTCTCTTTAGTTTTGTAATGTATTCTTCCTCCCTATTATTCTCAAATAACCTTACCATGGTGGGGTAAATATTATGAGTGATTGGGGAAGGTTAGTATTTCCATTTTGTAATGTTTGAGTTCATGCTCTTCAAGTTATAAAAGGTTTTCTCTATTATAAAAAGTTGGTTTCAATTGAAATAACAGTTTATATTATCTTGTGTGATTGTATTTTGTTTTATATTCTATTATTATTATTTTTTTGTTTAATTTAAATTATCTCCCTCACTAGGTTTTGTTATATATGTGATTAAATATATCAGATCTTAGTGTTTAAGTACTTGGTGATTGTTAGTACGTGTGAGAGTTGTAGTGCATATTCAAGATTGTTTGGGATAAACAAGACCCGGTTGGGAATTTCCTAAATTAATTGAGAGTATTCACTGCAACTATTTAAAAAAAGGAAGGAGATTAGACCAAAATAATATCTTTTTAAGGTTTACTCTCACAAACACCATTGACCAAAGAAGTGAGAGGAAGTGATTGTGGAATCTTACTTTAATCGGCATAGTAGAAGAGAAATAGATAAAATTAAACTATGATAACAATGCAATTGGAAATCCAACCCTGAAATGGTCACCCAATTTTATATTACTATTTTCAATCACATGATATTTCAATTTATTTTCCATATTTTACTTAATTTCTTCCTTTTTTTCATTTCACTCAATTTCTAAACCAAACAAATTAAAAAACAAAGTTACAAACATGATTGTTGTGCGCTCCTCTCTGGAGAAAACCTAGGTTAACCACTATAATATATTTTAACTTAGTAAATAATTTCTTATGCCACACCCCACAACAAGAACGTCTCAACACACCATCTGATATTTAGAAAAAAAATGTACCTATAATAAAAAGTGATATTTATTTTAGTAATACTTTCAAGAAATAAATGAAACATAGATCGGATATGAAGATTAATAAAATGTCACTTTTAAACTAAAAACACACACTTCGAGTCAAATCGATCACATCATGTATCAGATTAATTTTTGGTTGATTTCTACATGTCAAATTTTATTATTGTTTTTTTTCTAAAGTACCAAGGCAATCAAAGTGTGTAACGACCCAATGTTTATTAGTAATATTTTTTGTCGAGTAAATGTGTATTGTATTATATTATATAATATTATACACATACAACATATAGAGAACCCAAAAATGACTTAATTTCATTACTAAATAATGTTACATTAATTAGCAATGAAATCAATTAAAACTTAAAACATTATACATGGACCAAAAATATAACATATAAATGATAAAATTGAAAAATATAGATCACCCTGATCTACTAGAATCATCACCCACACTACAAACACTATAGAGAAGAAGAAAAATATTAATAAACGAGCCATAATTTTAGAAAATGGAAATATATAACCTTGAGAGGATTTGATTTAAATAATTAATGAAGGTATGTGTAGGTATTTATAAGTGATAATGTGACTGTTGGAATAGTAACCTAACCGTTGGGAATAGTAATCTAGCCATTGGGAATAGTAACATGACCATTTAACTTTACCACAAAATAATAAATTGTAATAAAAATAATATTTATCATGGTTAATTTATGTAAATATGAATTTTATAATTCTAAAAAATAAATATCAGGATTAAGAAACTCAAATAAAATATAAGCACATTTTTAATAAACTATATTTTAATGTATTTTGTAAAAATCATTAACTTTATATTAAATTTAAAATTACCTATTTTAGAAATTTATTTTTATAAAATGAATGTCATTTTTTAAATGAGCATGTATAAATTTTCTAAGGGGTTTTTTTGGTAATTTTTTGAAATACTTCAATTTTGGGTGAATAGTAAAAATACAGGTTTTCATATAACATGTGTATCTTAAATTACATCATTAATGATGTAATAATGACATTACCCTTTATAGAACATTATTTTCAGCCATTATATATTTTATTTTATAAATTATTCATTAAATTATGATAAAATTAATTTCCAAAGCAAAAAAGAACTTTCCAAAACATAAATTCAAAAGTGATTCCTTAAAATAATAAATTTTATTTCTTTCTAATTTCCTTTTTAATAAACTAATTAATTTGAATTATAATAGGAATTTAAATTCTTAAAATATTTATATTATATAAATATATTATTTATAGTGTCAAAAATTAAATATTACAAGTTTTACATTTGATATATTATTTTATTCAATATTATATTCTAAAAATACCCCTCTCCAAAAGTAAAAAATAACCCCTCTACATCCCCTTGAAAAACCACTCTTCCCATCTATTTAAAATCTCCATATATGCCCAAATCCTCCGTATATAGCCAAATATAGTACTTAGGGAAATTCTGGAGAAATCCAACTCCAATCACCAAGGAGTTATAGTGTCATACATGAGAAGCTACACTGAGTATTATGTAAGTTGTGATCCACTTCTCGCTCTTTTTTATTTCTCTTTCCTCTCCTCTTTCTTTTTTTCACCAAACCTTTCACAACCAAACCTTAAAATAATTAATTAGGCAGTAATTTAATATGATATTAATGATTTTAATCTACATTAAGTATCATACTACTATGAATATAAATTTTAAACTTCTCATTCCCACTCCCAATAATGTCCTGTCAAAAGTCGGTTAACCACCTACGAAGAAATTTGCATGTCAACACATATATCCATCATTATAGAAGAATATTATAAACTATATATAATATAAAAACATGTAGTTATATGCATTATATTATTCTAGAATTAATTATACTAATGTATAAATTAAATTTAATAAAATAGATAAAGAAAAGAGAAATGGGTTTATTTTAAGAAAAAAATGATATAAAAAATATTCAATTTCTTCAACTAAAATTAAGAAATATAATACAATGATTATAATTGATAAATAGTTGTATAAATTACTATAATTCACTTATGGATCAATGTTTTAATAAATATAATTTTATTATTTAACAGGCGCAAAAGTGAAAAAATAAAGCAGGAATAAAGGTAATGGGATTTTCAAACCCAACTCCATTTCTTTGGGTTAAAACACTTTCATGACAAATTTTAGTGTTGATATTCCTTTAATGTTTCTTAAATATAATTTCATTATTATTTCCTCTTCTTTTCAAGGATATACATGTTTCCAACTTTGTTTTATGATAAATATGATGATTTTTTGTTCAAAATAACTCTTCATTCCAAAACTCATCTTCACCCCTCTTGAGATTGCTTCTTCTTCACTCAAGATTGATGATTCTTATACCAAGTATTTTTTTTCTTTTTTCTTTTTTGAACTCTAAATTTTATTCATTAATTTATACTTTATTAAATTCTTATGAAAACTCTTTTCTTTCCACGTGTTATTTTACGACTACAATTGTTATATGTTCTATGTGGAATGCATGATTATGTAATGTTATGATGCGATGGGTTGGACTGAAATTATATAGCACTACAATGCATTGGGATATATGATCAACCTCATGAGATAAGGTACAATACGTGTGAAAATGATGTTATATTTTTTCATAATTATGATGTTAGGATTATGCACATATGTTATGTGTGAACATGATGTTATATTTGTTCACAACTATGTATGGTATTTGACCACTAAGATATGATGTTTCATTTTTATGAATTTATACATTTCATTCCTTTATCCATTGTTTCTATCATGATATTGATGATAATCATATGCTTATGTTATGATGATGATGATTTTTATGCCCACCCATATTATATTGATTCATGCCCCTTATTCATCCTCTTACTGAGATTTTAGCTCACCCCTTTAATTGATGTATATCCTCAGGTGATTACTTATACTAAGTAGAACACATGGTCCAATAAAAATATAGAGAATAAGGAATTAAATAATGTTTATGTTTTATTATGTAAAAGTTATGTATAAGACTAATTTTCTCAATATATTAAGCCTTTGGATCTTGGATTTGTAATGCTATTATGTTTTTTATCTTCCAAATTATGTAATAGTAATATAAGAAAATGTATGGTTTCTATATTTGGTATCATAGAATAGTTTAGTTAATTTGGGAATTAGGATTAGAAAACAAGAGTGAAAACCATAAGTACATGTCTATATATAGGCAAAACATCCTAGAAAAATCATTTTAGAAAAGAATAAAGATAGGGATACTTTAATATATGACTTTACTATTAATTTCATAAAATAATAAATTATTCATGATTTTTTTACTTATGTTTTATTCAAAAAAATTCTATATTATAAAATGGTGGAAACCAGGAGAAACCAAGCCAAAAAACCATGTGAGGGACAATAAAACATTTTTCTGAATGACATCCCCAATTCCATGGGAGGCAGGGTTTGAAAATTTATGGTGATGCTTACCTAGCTATCTCAAGCTGTGAATAATAACCTAAAACTTATGAAACATGAACTTTACCTAAGAAATATCAACTATACATTGACTCCTTTATGTAAGAATGACCACTGACATTTAATAGAACATTTGATCCACTTGTCATGAAATAATGGTCTAATTCAATGGAGAATATATTTTTGATGATCCATTGTTTCGAGAAGGAAAAGGTGACTCATGACATTTACAGTTTACATGGAGAAGCCAACAAATAGTGGTTTTGAAAAAAAAACTCCAATCCAAAGGATTAAATGGAAGATATGGAGTGGGAAGACTCTAAAAAAATAATTCTTACCAAGTATTTCCCTTGAAATCTTCAAACAAATATGGAGATATAATTCATAGAGATGAAGAAAAAGTAAGTTGAATATTTCATGGATTACAAGGAAAACATCACAAGGCTTTCAAGATATTCCTTAGGTTTTGTTATCAATAATGATAGAAAAGTAGATATATTATTCAGTGGTTTAAAACCACACTAGTGAAAGTATCTAGAAATTTGAGACTTCTGGAGTTTTGAAGAAGTGGTTCGATATTCTCTCAAAGTAAATAAGGTGTTTAGATAATGGTCTCATGGTTACAAAGATAAAAAGATAAGAATGGAGTTTCATTCTGGAGGGTCAAATGAAAAAGGAGGAAAGAGGATCCAACTACCCACATTTCAAAAATGTGGTGATAAGCATCATGGTAATTACTTCAAATGGTTGCGTAAATGATTCAAGTGTGGAAGAGGAAACCAATAAACTCATGAATATCAAAGATACATGAAGATTCCAACCAAAATGATAAGAGGAAGTGGGGATTTTAATGCACCACCTATGGTTCAATGATTCAACTTTATGGAGAAAGGTCACTATGCAAGCCAGTGCACTAAACCTAGAGTCTTTGAGGGTAATCAGCATCAGCAACCACCAAATATAAAGGAGAAAGGTAAATAATATGTCATCACTAATGTAAAAGTGGATCATTAAAATTAAGTCATGAAAGGTATACTTCCTATTCAAATATGAATGGAAAAAAATTTATTTGATTCTGGTTCTACGTATTCCTTTATATCTTGTAAGTTTTCTAGAACTATTGAATCGAAGCCCTCATACATTTAAGTAGATATATTAGTAAAAAAACCTAGTGGTTCAGTCATTAAAACCCAAGTATTGGACTCTTAACTTGTTGGTGTATGCGGGAATATTCTTCTAACGAATCTAGTAATATTTACCTTGGTGGAATTTGATGCTATACTGGGAATGGATTAGATCTCGTTATATAGAGAACACATCAACTGTCAAGAAAATAAAATATTCTTTTATATTCCAAACCATCTAATACTCCTCTATAAATTAAATTAAGATCATGAATGTACTTTTGAAAACCCATCAATGGTGTGGGTGTTGACACCCAGTGATGAAGCATACATGACCAAAATGGTTTTGTCGAAGGAAAGAATCAAACATGAGGAAATTTTTATTATGAGGGAATACATAGATATATTTCTCTAAGTGTTACCCATGATTCCCATATACCGTGAGGTATAATTCTCAATATAACTCATACACAGAGCCACTCGTATCTCAAAATTACCCTATAGGATAGCCCCAATCGAACTGGAAGAGTTAAAGAAGCATTTGTAAGAGCATTTGAATAAAGGGTACACCCTAGTGCATCACCTTGGGGTGTTTAAGTTCTCTTTTTCAAGAATAAGGATGGATAAATGCTGTTTTGTATCGATTACCATAAGTTCAAAAAGATCACCATAAAGAACAAGTATCCTCTACCAAGTATTGATGACTTTTTTGATCAACTATGAAGAGCTCAATACTTCTCAAAGTTGGATCTTCATTCTGTATATCATCAACTAAAGGTGAATAATGAATATATTCGGAAGACTATTTTCCATACAAGGTATGGGAAACTATGAGTTCATAGTGATACCCTTTAGAATTAATAATGCCCCTTCAATGTTTGTGGAATTGATGAATAATGTCTTTAGAGACAACATCAAAAAAAATTGGTAGTGTTTATATATGATATTATCATTTAATCCAAGAGGAAGTAAGAACATGAAGTGTATATAAGGATTGTTTTAGAGATAATAAATAATGAGAGAATCTATGAAAAGTTTTTCAAGTGTGTATTTTGGATATAATAAATCACATTCTTAGGGAATGTGATCACAAGTAAGGGAGTTCCTATAGATCCTTCAAAAACAAAGGCAATTGAGGAATGGACCAGACCCACTAGTGTCATAGAAATCCATATTTTTATTGTCTTATCTGGGTGCTATTGATGTTTTAAAATAATTTTCTCATGATTTTATATCCCTCTAAATAAGTTAACATGTAAAGGGGTAAAGTATGTCTAGAAAGAAGAATGTGAGGAAAGATCCAAGGAGCTAAAGAAGAGGCTAATCACTGCACCTCTACTCACACTACCAAAAAGTGGAGAAAGTTTTATGATATATAGTGATGATTCAAAGAAAGGCTTGGGTTGTGTACTCATGAATATTGATAAAGTGATAGCCTATGCCTTACGATAGTTGAAAATCCATGAGCAAAACTACCCAATGGATTTTCTGGTTCTCATAGTTGTGATTTTTTCTTTGAAAACATGGACGCACTATCTCTATAGTGAGATGTGTGACAAATATACCAATCATAAGAGTCTAAAGTATATAGTCTCATAGAAGGATCTCAACATGAATCAAATAATATGTTTTTAGAGCTAATCAAGGACTATGATTTCACTATTTGCTGCCATTCAGGAAAGGAGAACAAGATAACCGGTGCTCTAAGTATAAAAGAACCTACCACTCTATCCATGATGTGGATTGAGAAAGCCTATATCTTCATGGATATTTATAGGATAGATTTTTAAATCATAATGGTAGGTAAAACATTCTACCTATTCCAAATTATATCCCAAACATCTATCCAAGAGAGGATAAAGGAGGCACATAGGGATGATATGGAGCTACAAAATAAGGTGAAATAAGTAAAGTAATTGAATTTACAATAGATCCATATCAATGATGATGGTGTTATTTGGTTTGGAATGAGTCTTTATGTGATTACATCATCTAAGATAAAGAAGGATCTATTGGATAATGCATATAAATCATATTTCTCCATTCATCCTGGAAGTACTAAAAAGTATCACAATCTTTAAGAAAACTTTAAATGGGGAAACATGAAGAAAGATATTGTTGAGTACATCTCAAGTTTTTTTTATGTAAACAAGTTAAAGTATAGTGATATAAGTACAAAGGTATGATGCAAAAATTTCCCATGCCCACATGGAAATGGGAGAATATAATTATAGACTTTGTTAGTAGTCTCTAAAAGTCATCCAAAGGAAATAATGTGATATGGGTTGTGGTGGATCGGCTAACCAATACTTCCCACTTTATATCTATTAGAATATATTTATCTCTTGAAAAAATTTCCAAGGTATATGTGAAGTAAGTGGCGAGGCTTCATGGGGTTCCAATTTTGATCATCTTTGATCATGATCCAAGGTTTACTTCTAATTTCTATAGAATAATTCAATGTTATTTGAGTACTGAATTGAATTTCAGTACAACCTATCACCCCCAAACTGATGGTCAATCTGAAAGGACTATTTAGACTCTTGAGAACATGCTAAGATATTTATTAATGGAATTAAAAGGTGTATGATATCAACATCTCCCATTGTTTGAGTTCTTATACAACAACAGATTCCACTTGAGTATTAAAATGGATCAATATGAAGCTATGTATGGGAAGTGATATAGAACTCCAACTTGTTGGGATGATGTTAGATAAAGAAATCTACATGGACATGATCTTCTGCAAGAGATAACAGAGAAGGTTTAATCCATCCAACAACAAATAAAAGCTACTCATAGTCGGCAAAAGATCTATGCTGATAACTGTCGAAGGGACTCGGAGTTCAATATTGGAGACAAATGTTTCCTTTAAATATCACCATGGAAGGTATTTATGATGTTTTTTAAGAAAAGTAAGCTTAGCCCAAGGTACATTATCCCCTTTGATATTCTTGATTTCATAGGAGCAGTTGAATATCAGCTTTCACTTCCACCAATTATGGATCAAGTTCATAATTTTTTCCATGTATCTATCCTAAGGATGTATATACCCAACCTATAACATGTATTGAATTTGGAGGTGATACAACTAGAGAATGAACTCTCATATAAATCACAACTGGTGAAGATCTTGGACTATAGATATAAAGTTCTAAGTAATAAGGCAACTCACCTTGTCAAAGAATTTTGGAGGAACCATAAGTATGAAGTGGAAACTTGGGAAATAGATGAAATAATGAAATAGAAGTACCCTCACCAATTATAAATAGAGAATACGAGTTAAAATTTTAGGGATGAAATTTCTAAATGTGGGCAAGAATTTAATGACCTAGTGTTTATTAGTAATATTTGTATCCTGAATAAATATGTTTTGTATTATATTATATAATATTATACAAATACTAAATATAGCGAAACAAAAAAAATACTATGTTTAATTATTAAATATTGTTACACTAATTAGAAATGAAACCAATTAAAATTTCAAACATTAAAACCGGACAAAAATATAAAATAGAAAAGCTAAAATGGGAAAATATGGATCTCCCCAGTCTACTAGAATTATAACCTCCATTGTAAACAATATATAGAAGAAGAAAAATATTAGTAAACCATATAACATTTTAGAAAATGGAAGTCTAGAACCTTTATAGGATTTAATTTAAATAATGAATAAAGGTAGGTAAAGGTATTTATATGAGGTAATTTGATCATTGGAATAGTAACATGACCGTTGAGAATAGTAACATGACTGTTGGGAATAGTAACATGACCGCTGGAATAGTAATTTTACCTCAAAATAATAAATTGTAATGAAAATAATATTTATCATAATTAATCTATGTAAATATAAATTTTATAATGCCAAATAATAAATATCATGATTAATAAACTCAAAGAAAATATATGCACATTTTTAATAAACTGTATTTTAGATTATTTTTTATAAATCATTATGTTTATATTAAAAATTAAAAATACATATTTTAGAAATTTATTTCGATAAAATTAATATGATTTTTGAAATCATATTTTAAAAATTATACAAGGTTAATTTTTTGGTAATAATATTAAATACTTTAATTTTCGTGAGGATAGTAAAAATACAGTTTTTCACATAACCGGTGTATCTTAAATTACATCATTCATGATGTAATAATGACATAATTCTTTTTAGAACTTGATTATAGGACATGGTATATTTTATTTCATAAATTAGTCATTAAAATATGAAAAACAGAATTTCTAAACCTAAAAAAAACTTTCCAAAACCTTATGTTAAAATTGAATCCTTAAAACAACAATTTTTCTTTCCTTCCACTTTCCACTTTAATAAACTAATTAATTAGAATCATAAAGTGGATTTAAAGCCTTAAAATCATTATAATATTTTATTATATGATTTATAATCTCAAAAATTCATTATTACAAGTTTTACGTTAGATATATTATTTTATTCAATATTATATTCTAAAAATACCCCTCTCCTGAAGTATAAATAATCCATCTCCCTCTTCTTGAAAAATTACATCTCCCATCCATTAAAAAGACAATTATCTACCCAAATCATCCCTCTAAATCCCCTTAAAATACATAGGGACATTATGTAGAAATAAAAATCCAATCACCAAGGAGTTATAGTGTCATACAATAGAAGTTACACCAAGGATTAAGTAAGTTCTAATCCACTTCTCTCTCTTTTTTATTTCTTCTTCATTTTATCTTTATTTTTTACCACCAACCCTTCCACAAAAAAATCTTAAAATAATTAATTTTATATTAATTTAACATGATATTAATTATTTTATCCTACTTTAAGAATCATACTACTATATATATAAATTTTAAAATTCTCATTCTCGCTCTCCCGACAATGTCCTGTCAACGGTCGGTTAGCCACCTATGAAGAAATTTCCATGTCAAAAAATATAAATATCATCATTGATGGATATTATAAAATATATATAATGTATAAAAAAGTAATTATATTTAATATAATCTTGGGGAATTAATTATACTAATGTATAAATTACATTTAAAAAAATAGAGAAATCAAAGCGGAACATGAAATTTTTAAGAAAAACATGATATCAAAAGTATTCAATTTCATTAATAAAAATTAATAAATATAATGATATTATTATAATTGTTAAAGAGGTATAAATTAATATAATTCAATTTTGGTTCAATGTTTTAATAAATATAATTTTATTATTTTGAAGGTGCAAAATTGAGGAAATAAAGCGGGAATAAAGGTAAAGGGATTCTCAAAACCAAGTCCATTTATTTGAGTTATACCTATTTCATGCAGAATTTTAGTGTGGATATTAAATTAATATTCCTTAAATATAATTTAATTGTTTTTTCCTATTATTTTCTAGGATATATATTTTTTCAACTTGGTTTTATGACAAATATAAAGATTTGTTTTTTCAAAATATCTCTTCTTTCCAAAACACTTCTTGAATCCTCTTGATATTTTTTCTTCTTCACTAAAGATAGTTGATTCTTATACAAAGTATATTTTTACATTTTTATTTTGGGAAACACAATGTTTATTCATGAATTTATTCTTTATTAAATTCTTATGAAACTCATTCCTTTCCATGGTTTATTTTATGACTATGATTATTATATGTTCTATGTGACATGAATGATTATGTAATGTTATGATGTGATGGTTGGGCCCAAAATTATATATAACTATAATAAATTGTGTAATGTG
Organism: Viscum album; assembly: GCA_963277665.1. NCBI lineage: Eukaryota > Viridiplantae > Streptophyta > Magnoliopsida > Santalales > Viscaceae > Viscum > Viscum album. The sequence continues at coordinate 1,244,991,712 of OY728141.1, read as the reverse complement.
ATGTATCTCATGAGATAATGTGAAATATTCATGAACATGGTTCTATATTTTTTACAATTATGATGTTATGATTATCCCTATATGATATGTGTGAACATGAATCTAGATCCATTCAAAACTATGTGTGGTATTTGAATTCTTAGAGGTGATGTTTTATTTTTATGAATTGACACATTCAATTCCTTTATCCATTATTTTCCTCATGATATTGATGATAATCCTATGTATATGTTATGATGGTGATAATGTTAATGCTCACGCTTTTTATATTAATTCATGTCCCTTATTCATCCTATTACTAGGATTTTAGCGCACTCATTTCATTGATGTATATCATCAGGTGATTACTTGTACTAAGAAGAACCCAAGGTCCATTAAGAAGATATAGAATAAGGAATTAAAAAATGTTTATTTTTTATTATGTAAACGTTGTGTATAAGCCTAATTTTTCCAAGACACTAAATCGTTGGATCCTGGATTTTTAATGCTCTTATGTTGTTTATATTTAAAATGATGTAATAGTCATGTAATAAAAATTAGGGTTTCTATAAAGTGTGTTTTCTCAGTTTTGAATATGTGATATTCATTTTGAACTAGAATATTACTTTTAAATTGAAAATATACACTTTGAGTCATATTGGGAACATAATGTGTCAGATTGATGTGCAACTTATTCATTCACGTAAAAAATTACATATAAATAATTATCCTAATGTATCAATAAAATCCAATCATTTTTTCCAAATTTAGAGTATGTGAAGTGTGTTAGGCTCTAAAATGTCAATTTTAAATAAAAACACTTACTTTAAATCTTACCAGGAACACTGTATGTCAGATTGATATGCAGATAATTCCAATACATAAAAAATTACTTATTAATAATTTTATTGAATTATCAATACAATATGAGTGCTTGTACTCATTTTTAAGTGAGTGGTATGTGATTTGAACTAAAATGTTGTTTTTAAACTGAAAACATTCACTTTGAGTCATACTAGGCACACCATGTTTCAGATTGATGTGGGTTTGATTCCTACATGTCATAAATGACTTGTGGATAATTTTTATAAATTATCAAGACAATCTAAGTGGGTTTTCTTAGTTTTTAGTGAGTGATGCTCGTTTGGAACTAAAATGTACACTACCATAGATCACACTTTATCTAGCACTAAACTTGAACAATGCTGGGAAAAATCCCTAATAAAGGAGTGGATTTTATCAGCACTCAAAAAAAGAACTCATAAAGTTATCTTTTATCAGTGATAACAAAAGTGATGAAAAAAGGGTACCCTTTATCAGTGCTTTTTTTTCTATCATTGATAAAAGTCACCCTTTTATCAACCCTTTCTTTTAGCATGGATAAAAGTGACACCTTTATTAGTGCTTTTTTCTAGCACTGATAAAGGTCGTAGTGAGTAAATTAATTTATATATAAATATTTATATATTTTTAAATAATATTTATATCACAATAAGTTCATATATGTAAATATAATATATAAATATTATTTATATAACTTTTAATAAAAATGATTCTTATTTTCATAAATTTATATATAAAAAATTATCAAATTTATATTAGTAAAAAAATTTAATATTTTATTTATATACATCTACTAATTATTCTAAACTTATCATTTTCGGTGGACACATGTCATCCCCTCATCAATTATTTTCCCTATAAAACATTTTTTCCTCAATTATCTCCTCATTTCCTGAAAATCTACCTGTGAATCCCTCCTCTCCGAATACAGACCTTTAACCCTCATGTTACAACATTTATTCTCCTCCCTACTTGACCTTATGTTCATGCATATCCCTCATCTCTTGATTCATACTTCTAACATATGGTTATTAAATCAACTTTCTCCCCCTCCCGACCTAGCACTCAAGAATCTCCCTCCAATCCCGGTTAAAAGTTCTACCATAGGATTCCCACAAATATTGTCTCTATCGATCATGATGTTCTGTACTAAAAATAATCCTCCACCCCCACCTCTATGATGTTGAACTCCAACTTCCCATTCATGGATCCCCCTGCCTCCCTATCAATCAACCTCATCCACTCTATCTTTGATTCCCCGTCTTCTAGCCTCTTCTTCCCTACCTCCAATACCAACTTTTCTTCTGCCTAAACTCCCCCGTCTTCTAACCTTAATTAGTACTTCTCCAAATACTTTTCCTCAACTTCCCATCTACCAACCTTTGATCTCCATCAGTTTCTGGTCAGTATCTATTTTTTTCATGAATTTTTAATTCCTAATTCAAAACCCTTATTTCATTTCGTTTTTTTGAATGTTGGGTCAAGAGCCTCATTTTTATTATTAAAGTAAAAACCTCTTTCTAACTGGGTAGAGGGAGACCCATTACATATCCTTAAGGCCCAAGTCCAAGTGGTCTAAATACAAGCCTTGAAAGCCCATTTTTTTCCAAATGGACCTTCAGTGAATAGTACTACTATAGTACCTGGGCTGCTATAATACCAGTGCTACTAGAGTTCCTTATATAACACCCTCCACTGCTACAGTTTCACTGCTGCTACAGTCCCCCTACTGCTACAGTACTAATACAATACCCTACTATAATACTCAGAAATCCCACCCCTTCCTAGATTTGATCATGGGTCTTTTGGATGCCAAGAAGGATCCTTTACCACTTTGGTATAGGCTCATTGGGACCTAATTTCATTTACTCTTTTTACCATGATTATTTCTTTTGAGAATATGAACATGGATTATTTATGTGTATTAAGAAGTTGATATTACTATATAAAATAACCTCTATCAATTAAACTTTCCATATGATTTCTATCATTCATTATTCTCTTTTCATAGTTCATTTATTTCCTTCAATGACTTCGATTTCAAGTGATGGGAATAATCAGGTTAGTTTTTCATCAGTTTCTACCCGTTCAATGATTTATTTGAACCCTATCATTTTTTCACCTATAAAATAACACATTTTTATTCAACTAGTATCATTTATTCAGTATTATTACTCACACATCTATTCCAGGCTTGGATTTTTGATATATAAATATGTCATTAGGCACTATGTAATTTTTAAAACAACATTCTTTGTATTAATTTTTTTATGTGAACTGTATTGTTTTATGAAATTTATTTCTTTTCATATATGAATTATTTATTATCATTTTCATTGATGGAGATCTTTGAAATTCTAATACCATTTAGTGGGATAACTTTCTTAATAATTTCATTGTTACATAACATTAAAGTTGATTATTTGGTATTTATTTGATTGATTAAGCATGTGATGTTGTTTTGACTTCTCATTATCCATGGGTTATTTGTTTTTTAGTATTATCATTATTCAAAGAATAATTTTATATGAGGTACCTATAATAACTACTATAAATTTAGTCCATGGTCATGGTTTCCTACTGTTATCCCCTTGTAATTAGTTTTTATAAATATTATGTTCTCTTTATGGGAATATGTTTCAATATATTCTATATGAATTCTGAATATATGGAATATGCAATATGAATTATGAATATATCCAATATGAATTCTGATATATGCAATATGTGATATTCATTTTTTTTATGTAGTAAACATTATGTTTATAAAATATGAATTATGTTTATTCAATATTAATTCTATTTATAAATATATATGTTCTATTTTTTAATTTATTCAACATGGAATACGTATTCTATTTCAAAATGCATGTTTTAAGTATCAAAATATATACAATATTTATTCTATTTGAATGAAGGAAATATATTATTTTATTATTCTAATTATATTCTATATACATTCAGTTTATCATAAATATATAAAGTCTATTTATTCATCAAGTTAGTCCCAAAATGATAACCTTATTTTACACATATAATTCATTTCTCACTATTTATTTCTATAGTATGTGATTTATCAATTTTTAAAATAATAATCCTTAGTAATATCAGTTTCATTGGATTTCACATGAAAATACACTTGTATATACATATAATTCATACTTCTTAATGTAAAATTCTTTAACTTATACTTAACATATATCATTAGATATAGATGTCATATCAAATTGTTACATCCTTGGATTTCTAGGTCCTAAAGGTATGATTTCTTATAATTTTCATTAATATTATAGTATTATATTTATAATTATAAAATCTCTAGATCAGTTATTTTATTTTGACTACTTCAATTGAATAAATTAAACACATGAAACATTTATAAAGTTATATTAATTTCATATACATAGATTTCTATTTCATTTTAAACGTTTTTATGATTATGTGAAAATGGTTACTCATATATCTCTTCAACAACAAAAATTATTACTCAACTTTTAATATCCATACATTATTTTCATATGATTATAATTTTAAATATCCATAAATAATTTTAATCTCCATAAAAACTTATTTGTTAACTTTCATTATTTCATTATTTTAATCTCCAACACATACATTTAATCTGATTATATTTTTTTAATAGATTTGATTTTTTAAACATAATTGCTTTATTTTTTATGTTTTATTGTGTTTGTTTCTAGAATTGTAATAGAACATATATCATGGAATTTCAGAATAATATAATTCCTTTTATAAGGTAATTTTTTCCACCCCTTCCCGTGTTATTTTAGAGTGTGAATTTTGTATATAAAGAACATATATATGTTATGCATATAAAGAAAACATACATATGTTCTGTATATAAAGGAAACATATATATTTTTATATATAAATAAAATATATATTTTTTCTATATGTAAACATATACATAACATATTTATGCTTTATATATATACAACATATGTATGATTCGATTTGATATGTGGTAGATCACAATGATGAAGGTCATCCAGACCTTTTTTTACACTAAAAAATGATTACCTAGGCTTCCACAGTCAAAATGGAGTATATATCTTCACAATAATTGATTTGATATGTGGTAGATCTCAAAAAATTATCATTCAGCCCTTTGTTTTTCCTTGAAAAATCCTCATCTGATTTCGTATAACCGTGTGGATTGGGCCTCATTATTTCTGCTAACCTTGTGGTTCAGTTGTTTGCTCAAAAACCTAGTGATCTAGGATCCAACAAATCCATGGACACCCTTATATCCTCCATATCCTCATTAGGCATCTCAATAAAGATAAAACTCATGAAAAAACAGAAATTAAAGAGTTTAGAACCTAAAATAAAAGTTAGGATCTTACACATTATCTACAGAAGTGGTTGAAAATTTAATTTAGATTATATAAATGTAGTAGTGAATAGACAATAATATGAGGTAATGTAGTGTATATTACCAAAAATATAACATTATTATTGAAATGTCTTTTTTAAAAATTTTAAATGGATTTTAACCCTCTATCAAGTATTCAAATCCCCTCATTGTGGTCTCCTACGAAAGACAATTCCTCATCTATATTAGCCACTATGAATTGATTATGACATCCCAATGAAAGGTTTAGCCTCACTTGAATTGAAGTCTGACCCTTCAATGGCTTTAGTCGATAATATAACAATTGACCACTTTCAGTTTGCAGGATCTGGAACATAAAAAAATTGTATTTCCAATGATACCATTATAAACAGTTCTCCTTTGTACCCTTCCTTACTAAATCCACTTTCCTGAATCCAAATTCATTTAATTTAACTACACTCCTATTATCAACCCACTTTAATTGAAAAATCAGCACTTAGAAATTTTTATAATCCAACTCTCATATTTTTTTGATGATGCCAATGTATGAAATATTTTCATAAATTGATTTTTTTTTCATGGTTCCAAATACATGCTTCGCATCAACCACAAGTGTAAATCTTCTATTTTGTATGGTACTGTGTTCATCATGTTTATTTTTATATATCATATAACTATTAAATAAATAACCATTATAAGGTATTACACGCACACTTAGTCCTCTAGCTATCCATCAAAGTTTTTCTGAAATTGAATCTAGGTTTTTAGTTGAATACTTAAAAATATGGTCTCAAAACCATCATATACACTATTAGTTATGTGTATTTTATATCCATATTTCATCTATTGATTGATTCAAATGCCTAAAAATTACTTTTTGGGTTTCAAAATATGGTGAAACATCTAAACTGTTATGAAAAACATAAAGGTGAGCCTTCTCCCACTCTTTAATAGTAATTATGACAACATCTATTCAAAAAATTCCTTCACCCATAAGTCACTCAGTGTGATGAGATTTCAGTAGACTAATTCTTTCCCCATAGATAGGTATTTGGTATATAATTCAATGTATTCTTAAATAACATATCACTCTACAACACATCCTTTTGTTTGACTATGATTTTTGACATACCTTTTCAAAATATTCATATATTGTTCAATGGGGTGCATCTATCAATAATGTACAGAACCAAATTGTTGAATCTCTCTTACCAAGTTATCCATCAAGTGAACCATAATATTAAAGAATAAAATTAGGAAGAAAATATCTAATTTACATAATATGATGGAAATTTCCATTTTCATAGTCGGAAATTTCATTGGGTCTATAACTTCACTGCATATAGCTTTGAAAAATACACAGATCTTAGTTAATGTTTAACCAAAATTCTTGGAAAAAAATGCAATCTAAATCTACAGGAATTATATCTTGTATTAAAATATGATAGTAGTGTGATGTCAAACCTTTTAACTTTAAATCATTCATTGACATGATAATATTGATATTTGATGAATACCCCTTTGGAACCATTACATCATTTAATAAGTTGCAAAACTGATATATCACTTTTCCAGAATGAGTGTAAGCAGTTATAGGAAGAAAATTATATTTTTCACTCCTCACTAGTGTCAAATCTTTCTGTATCCCTATTTCAATCATTTACAGTATAGAATTAATTCCATCCTTTAATTTTCTGATGGCATTTATTAACATTCAAATGAAACTATCACATACATTTTTTTCACGTGCATAACATCAAGAAAATTAATGATGTACAAAAAATTCCAATATGGTAATTAAAAAAATGGATCTATTTTTTCAACTAGTTTTTGTAAGGTTTTTAGAAATGGTTTACCAAAATTAGTTTCTATATGTTTTACTTTATAAAATAGTTGATCACCTATTAGTGGAGACATTTTTGTAACTTCTTCTAAACTCCCATAAAATGATGTCCTACAAGATTGGTACTTATGTTAGCGGGGTATAAATTTGCAATGTCCTAGAAACACAGTCTTTGATGAATGTTTCAAACTAATTAATTGTGTATCTTTTCCCAAATTGGATACACTACATGAAAAATAAATTATACTCACGATTCAAAACTATAGGTATAGCCCCCAAAACTATGGTTGTAGGATATACCCACAGTTTTGTGAACCGAGGGAAACTGAGGCATTGGTATAGCTCCATGGACTATACCCATAGTTTTCTAAACCGTAGGTATATCTTTTTACCACCTTGTCATATCCACATTCCACCACATTACCTTATACGCACGGTTTTAAAAATTGTGGATATAAATAATAGAAAAATGAGGAGAGGGGGTTTCAAACCCGCGGCCTTCTCATCTACCACGAAGCATCTCACTAACCAAGATACTCAACTTATGTGTATATATATCTATATCTTCATAAATATATTAATCCAAAGTGTTTTTGTATTAAAAAAACCCATAAGAGAGTTTTGAACACGGGACCTACACTTCAAACACACAGAGCCTCGCCACTCCAACTACCGAACATGCATTAATATATATCTATATTTATGTAAAAATATTAATATAAACCACCATTAAAAAATTGTCTCCTATGAGTTTCAAACACTGAACCTCTACTCCGCCACTAAACTCCCCTACCACTAAACCAAATGAACTTATGGTTATATATATATATATATATATATATATATATATATATTATCTTATATATATTTATAAAACATGGGTATAAATAAAATGTTTTGCGCCAGTTTCGAACCCGCGCCGCTGCTATGCTGATAAAATCCCTTACCCCAACACCAAATTCACTTATATTTATATAAATATATACTATCTTATATATCTATTCATAAAATTTGGGTATAAATAAAAAGTAGTGGGATATTTTAGAGCCCACGCCGCTTCTAAGATGCTGAAGTACCTTACCACTATACCATATGGAATTATGTTTTTATATATATATATATATATATATTATCTTTTTTTTTTGCACACAAAACTTAAGGCAACCTATACCCACAGTTCAGTAAAAACATGGTTATAGGTTTATATACCAAATTCTATACCCACGGTTCATGAAAACCATGGGTATAGATGTCACCTATACCCACGGTTTAGTGTGAAGGGTAGGTATAGGTTTTCCTGTGACATTCCTGCACAATTGTTTGGCTTCCCGGGCAATTGTTTGGCTTCCCATGCTTACACATGTACCCTATACCCACAGTTTATCAAGAAATATGGGTATATATTATAAAATTTCACCTATACCCACATTTCATGAAAATTGTGGGTATATGTGGGTCTATACTCATGGTTTTTGGGAAAACTGTGGGTATAGACCCATTTTCCAGTAGTGATAACATTGAGTTCCTCTGATTTTTTATCCTGAAAAAATTTCATAAGTAGGAAAATCATATATCATCCTATACAACATGGCTCTCAATGTGAAATATTCATTTTGTTAGCATCATACAACCTAAAATCTGAATCCCATCATAATTTCAAATATTCGATTAATGGATCCAAATAAACATTAATATCATTACCAGGTTCTATTGGTCCAGATATAAATAGATATAACATAATGTATTTTCATTTCATTCATAAACATGGTGGAAAGTTATAATTTACCAACATAACCATCCATGTACTATGAGTGCTTCTTTAAAAACCAAAAGGATTCACTCCATATGCAGATAGTGCAATATGAATATTTCTCATCTCATTTCCAAATTCAAGATAGTCATGATCAATTATCTTCCACTAAGGAGAGTCTACTTAGTGATGAAGTTTACCATCTTTATTTCTTATATCTATGTGTTGTGTTAATTGTATTGTAGTATCCTCACTTCCATATAGGTTCATAAACCATGAAATGATTTTAAATTACCATAAAAGTTTCTTATGGCCTAATTCATATTTCCTGTATTGAGAATCAACACACTTTGGGAATTTTTTAAGTGATTTTTGGTCCTTACAAAATAGTACACATTTATTCTTTCAAAGATCATACCCATTAAAAGTTGCATTCATTTAATTTTATATATTTGGAAAGGAAGCTTAATATCTTATTGGATCATATCATTAAAGAGAGAAATTAATTCATTAAAACTGGTGTCACTCCATTCCTTTCCAGATTTTAAAATATATTGATTCTGTATGGCTGACAATGCTATATGTGAATTTTTTATTCACCTTTATTTTGTTAATTAAATACATTTAATATGACTTTTGTTTTAATTCTGTTATATAGTTGTCATTTTGGAATCTCCCATGCATTACCAGCTGTTTTTGTGTCGTTATTCTATTATGTAAATGTTTATTCAGATCTAACCCATGTGGTTTTCCTTCTCCTAGAGAGTAGTTCTTTTTTAGGGATTTTGGGAGCACCTTATTTTTCACAGTGGGAGAGCAGCACACCTCGTTGATTTCTCTAGTCTTGTACTAAATCTGACTTGGTTCGGCTCTTTCCTAATGGTGAGAGAGCATGAGTATATATTTTGGAGCTTCCCTAGTTCACCAATAAGATAATTGAGGGTTTTTGATTTGGGGATTTCTCATTTTCTTGCTGAGAGATAGGAAACTCCAGTAGAGAACAACTACAGAGAGGTTGTGGTCCTCCTTGCCAGAAAAGTGTATATGAGATGACAATAAAGATCCCCTTCTTAGATGAGATGAGAATATTATTACTTTTTTGGGAGATACAGAGAAGAGATGCCAGTGGCCTAGTCTTTACTCATGGAGCATCGCTGCCCTTGGCAGCATCGGTGGAATTGGAAGTAGTGAAATTGGATAACAGCAAGGAAAATGTTGGTCAATATAGTTTTCACCAAATATGCATAGTGAAAATAGTGTCACTTTGACTATGTTGGACTCAAGAAATTGGATTTATACAGCAACATCTAACCTTGGATAGAAGGTACGACTTGGACAGCGGCACCTTGTATAGACAACGATCTTTCTTCTTAAACCTGGTGCTTGACATTCTTGGTTCTTTCAGCCTATTTATTAGACTAAAATAGTGCATTTGGATGGATGTAGAGGACCTGGACAGTAGTATATTACCTCAAGTTTGTACTTAGAGAACTTTTACTCAACCAAAATAATGTGCAACACTTGGAATTGTATTTTCTGCAATGAAAAAGGTGAACTGAACCTCTGGTAAGGGGGTTTCATTCTGGTATTCTTTCTTTTTCAGTTTTGTTTCTTATAAATGTTTTTTCTTTTGATCTCTTATTATTTTTGTAATGATTTTCCTCCTTCACATTCCTTGTAATGATTTCTTTATGTAGTAAAAATAACCCCTGATGATTCTTCCCCATGCACGTAGGCTAACTGGCTGAAGCATGTAAATCTTGGTGTCTATTTTACTACTTTACCTTCCTCTCCACATTTATCTGACCTTTAAATTGTTGATAAATCTTCACATCTTGAATAAATTCAAATTATGGTATTGAATTTTTTAGTTTGTATTCAAGTTGTTGTTGATTATTTTGTTTATGCTCGATTTATCATTGTTACCACCCTTATATTTATGGAATTATTTTTTCTCATATCCATAAATCTAATTTTGGTTCAATAAATATATATATGATTCTGAAAATTTAAATTCTTATGTTTTTTTATTCTATTTTAATTGAATCATCATGTGCATAGATTAAGTTTTATGTTTTATGAGATTTTTGAAAGGATTGAATAGTTTTTGTAATTCCCACTGCCCTACTGATTTCAGTTGATTTATTCCTTATTTTTTTAATGAAATGAGGATTTGTTTTATGTTTATCAATTTGTAAGCATCAAACTAAAAATAAATACCATTGTCGGTTTTTAATTTTATCCAACCAAAACACCCAATAGATCATGGGTTATTACATGAGGACCATCTCTCATGTCGGGGTACTCCCCATAATAGGGTGGTAACAGAGCCTAATAGGGTTTAAGTTTTTCTTTTCTAAAATTTAAAATTGATTTTCGTAGCTTTCAAAAAAAATCTAGTGTATTTTACCTATTGCAACATGATTTTTTGTTTCGTTCATCTTGGTTATGTGCTCTCTTGGGAAACAATTTCATTCTTTTGTTGATAGTTTGTTTCCTTTATCTTTCCCTATTTACTTTCCTTTTAAGAGCCTCAAAGATTCTTATTGGTAGTTGATACCTATGTATGCCTATGGTTTCAAGGTAGGAATGGGGTCTGTGTGAGGTTGGACTGTTTTGGAGAGTCAGCTAGTAGTAAGTTCTTGGGGAGATCTTGTTTTGTCTCTAGTGTCAACCTTTTTCCTAATAGATGATCATATGTTAACTCTATTGTATTCCTCTACATCCTTAAGTTTTTATTTTATCTGGGAGTGGACTTGTAGAAAGTTTAGTGTTTGGTCTTGGGTATTTTGTTGGTGCAGTTCTCTTGTTTATTTCTTGTTTGGCCACCAAGTTTCTTGGATTTACTATTCAACCATGTTTAGAAGATTTTTTTTAGTCTCCTAGCGTTAGGAAACTTGTGCTGTTAGAAATTCTATAGAAGGATGTGTGGCCCTTATGTTTTTAATTTCCCTTAGTTTTCTAGTTGGTTCACATCCTTTGTTCTCATGTCTTAGAGTTATCCTAGGATATTGGGACTCCCTTCAAGTTTCTTTGAAGTTTACCTTTTGTTTGAGGATATATCCTTTTGGATTTGGTTTGGGAAGTCATCTCCTTGGGTGGCGATTCATATTACATCTTTTAGGGATCTTCTAGTTCCTTATGTCGAGATTCTTCCTGTTAGAGTTTTTAGGTGGTGTGTCTTAGTTTTAAAGCCAACTGTTTTGGGTACTTCGGTCCTCTTGTGTTTTTATGGGTTTGGGTGGAGACCTCTTCTGTATTTTTTCCCTTTACCAAGAATGCTCTATATGCTTCTTCTTCTTTTGGTGTTTTTCATGATTTCACTATTTTATGCTGAGTTTCAATTCTTTGAATTTCTTTAAGTTTTGTTTTTCTATTTATTTTATTAGAGGATGGTAATTCTCTGTCTATTTGTGTTCTACAGGCACAGATGAGATGTTTCAGGGACCTGTTAGCATGTGATTTTCTAGTCAAGATTTCCTCATTAGAATTGTCTTAGATTATAACCTAGGTAAGTGCAGGTATGACCTTTATTATGTATTTGTTTATAATTATTTAATTTTGAGCATGTTTAGCGTCTTTAAAATATCATTCAATTATGGAAAACATGTGTCACATTGATACATGGTAGGGGGGGTTTTGGGTCATACCCTGTAGTTTTTTTCTTATTTAGGATATGACCATGTTGATGATGGTAGGTAGTACAGAATCATCATGTGGTTTAGTATTTAATTTAAAAGGTGGAGAGTGTGATGTTTGTTCATATTAAAATTTTTCATGCATTTAATTTCCAAGGTGGAGAATAGTGATTTTTTTATTAACCATTATTTTATTAATTAAATAAATTTAATATTCCTTTTATTTTTATTTGGGGAACACTCATGCATTCCAAATCATCCATGTTTACCTTTTTTATAATGTGAAGGCTTCGTCATATCTACCCCATGTGGTTCCCTTTCTCCTAGAGAGCAGTGATTTTTTTGGGATTTTGGAAGAACCATGATTGTTCACCAGTGGGAGAGCAGCACACCTCATAGAGTTTTATGGTCATGTGCTGAAGCCAACCATGATTTTCTCTTTCCTCGCAGTGAGAGATCGTGATCATATATTCTTGGAGCATCCCTGGTTCTCCAAAAATAGAAGTGATGGTCTATGAATTGGGGATTTCTTGTTTTCTTGTTGAGAGAGAGGTAGCGCTGACGGAGATCAACCATGGAGAGGTTATGGTCCTCCTCGCTAGTGAAACGAAGATGAGATGACAGTGAGGATCCTTTCTTGGATGAGATGAGCTTCTTGTTTCTTTGTTAGGAGATGTATATAAGAGATTCTAGTAACCTGGTCTTTACTCGTGGAGCGTTGCTACCCCTGGAAACACTGAAGGACCTGGCAGCAGCATAATTGGATAGCAGCAAAGAAAACAGCAGTCAATGTGGTTTGCACCAGATATGGAGAGAGAAAACTATGTCTCTTCGATCATGTTGGAATCAAGTTTCAGCATTGTATTTAGATAGTGGCAACAAACCTTAGATAGTGGTAGCGAATGGGACAGTGGCACTATGCGTAGACAAGGGTCCTTCTTCTTAAACCTGTAGATCAATGTTATTGGTTCTTGCGACCTATTTCTTGGATAGAGATAGTGAATTTGTATGGATACGGAATACCTGGATAGTAGTGGATTACCTCAAAGATGTACTTGGATAACTTGTACTCAACCAAAATGACATGCATCACCTGACATTTTTTTTTTTTGCAAAAACAAAGGTGACACAGAACCTCAGGTAAGGGGGTTTTGGTCTTGTGTTCTTTCTTTGTCAGTTTTATTTCATATACATGTTTTTTCTTCTGAGATGTTACTGGTTATGTGTTGATTTTCCTACTTTTCATTTCTTGTAATGATTTCTTTTCATAGTAAAAACAAACCTCTAATAATTATTCCCCATGCATGTAGGCCAAATGGCCAAAGCATATAAATCTTTATTTTCCTTTTACTCCTTTCCTTTCCTTTTTGCATTTATAAAACCTATAAATTGTTGATCGATCATCTCATCTTGAATAAATTCAAATTATGGTATTGAATTTTTTTATTTTTTATTCAAGTTTCTTTTGAGTATTGTTTTTATGCACAATTTATCATTGTTGTTTCCACCCTTGTATTTCTGTAATTGTTTTTTCTCTTATCCATGAATATGATTTTTGGTTCTAGAAATATATATGTGATTCTAAAAATTTAAATTATCATATTGTTTGATTCTATTTTAATTGAATCATCATGTGTAAAAATTGTGTTTTCTATTTTATGAGATTATTGAAAGGATTTAATAGTAGTTGTAATTTCCACATCCCTACTAATTTCATTTGATTTATTCCTTATTATTGGAATGAAATGAGAATGGGTTTTATGTTTATCAGTTTGAATGTATTAAATTGAAAATAAAAACAATTGTTGGTTTTGAATTTTAACAAACCAAAACACCCAATAAATCCTGGGATACTACACGGGGATCATCACTTGCATAGGGGTTCTCCTCACAGCACTGTATATTTAGTAAATCCACCATACAATGGAGTTTTTCAAAACTATTTAACTTCTTAAACTATTTTTTACAATCACAAAATTAAAGTTTCATTTTCATTTCATCAATATGATCTTCATTATTGGTCACGCCTTTAATAATATCCTTGATATGTTTTTCTTCATTTTTCACATTTGTAATCATATTAGATGTTCCATAAAACTATTTGTTATCTCGATCACTAGCTACAATAACTTTTTCCACATGTTTAGCCCAAAATTTTTAACTTTGATCTATTCCATGATAGATTATGTGTTATTAAAACTCCTCTTGACTAATTATTCTTGAATAAGAATAGGTTAAACATGGAAAAATGATCTAATAAGGTTTATCTGCATTATCTTTTGCAAACTTGATGAAATCTTTCACTCCATCCTCATACTCTTTTTTTATACAATTTTTCTCTATCCATTTTCGATTTATATTAATCATATTTGATTCAATAATATAAATATTTAAAAAATAAATAAATAAAGTATGATCTTATAACCCATAAAATTTCATTCATATAGAATCATTTAAGCCACATGAAACCATTATTCTATGATAATATGAGCCAAATGATGCCTATTGAGATTATTTTTCAGTGGTGGAATAATTAAAGGAATAAAAGGTGTGATATATATAAAGTTACAAAGAATCTAATTTTAATTTCATCTATTGAAAAATACAGATATCTCACATAGTATTAATTTAATGATATCTCATATGATTAAATAGACATACAAGATCTAAAAAAATATGCGAGAAATTGAAATAAAAAATATGTAGGAGTTTGTGTTTATTAATTTATTTACTTGGTACATGGAAGGCCAGATGGTGTTTCCTCGACATGATACTTAGGATCCAATGTTGATATTTTTTCAAATGATAAAAACATTGATATGGACTAATCACAAGGTATTGAGAACCCAATTCTTTAAGAAACTCTTGAATTTAAATCAAATGAACCAGAAGTCTTGAGCTGGGGTTCAAATGTTCCATTACCATTTTAGAAAATTCAATTTTTATCAAAGGGGTCTTTCAAAAACTCATGCCAAATAATTAAATTCATTAAACATCACATGCCACTTTAAAACATTACATTTCTTAAATCAAAGTAAAAAAATTGTACAAAGAGGCATAAACACCCATCACTGTCATCATAAAAAAGATTTAAACAATTAAATAACCTTTTATAAAACATGGTATGAAAGTAAAACAAGAAAACTGGGGAATTTTTATTTGAAATAACTTCCATCTTTTGAAAAATACCATATAGAGAATCCCATTTTTAAGAAAAATATTTAAAAACCAAGTTCAAGATATATAATTTGAGTTACTAAACCACCATTTTTCCTTACACAAGTATGAATTTATAAATATAGATACAGCTCATCCAATTGCACATATTCACACATAATTATGTGATTATATGAAATAATCTATCTATATTTATATCTATTTAGTCTTCATTTAATTCCTTCATTAACAATAATTGCAAAAAAACATTTTCTTCTTCGAATTGGTAAAGCACTTTATAAATCAACTATCATTTTTATAAACTATAAAATCCTTTGAGACTGAATCAGGAACCTTTAAACAACTTTAAGTACCATTAATTGTTAGATAATGAAGAAAAATATCAAGAAGATAAATCAGTATTAAACACTCAGCATGCAGTGTAGTAGGATGGAGTTCAAAATAGTGGAGGTGTCGACCAATGCAATGCTTATTATGTTGGATTGATTTTGTTAGCTATATTGTAAATAGAGAAATTACATATCTTGTGTTGACATAGTCATACTCCATTAGTGGTAATGTAAGATTTTTTGGGTTGGGATGTAATATAATCTTCTGACATCATGTAAGAAATTGACGCCACCTATGTTCTAGTTATATCACAATGTCATGTTCTTTCATATTTGATAGTTCATTCTGCATATAACCTAGTATAAGCTCTTGACACGAACCGTGATATGTTGATATCATAGTAATCTTTCTCCAATTTTCATGGATGGTTTAATACTAGATTCTTAAAATTTGTTTCAACATTCTCACTTAATATTTACTTACACATCACTCATTTTGCATGTAAGCCTCTTATGAACCATCAATATCTCATGTAATGATGTACATCCATAATCAATGTGTATAAATCATGTGTTTATTCCATAACACGTGTGTAAAATATATAACAAATTGGTATTTTATATATATGTATATAATAAGAATATTAAAAAATATTAAACAATATTTTAAAATTTTAAAAACTTATTAATTCTATAACAGGACAAAATTATTAAGAAAAAACTTAAAAAAAATTGTATAAATAAAGAGTATGTGTATAAGTATCAAAAGTATCATGAATTAATTTTTATCAAGCACTATAAATATAAAAAATATAGAACAAATCATAAAAACTAATTACCATATATGCACTATAAAAACTCTACCAACTTATATTTGCAGTCACCACCTTACATGATAAGTTGGAAGAGTTGTTATAGTGCACAACTTGGAGCTCCATGCAATCAAATTGAGAAATTACAATGAATGAGTGAAATGAACATGAAGGAAAGGGGGAGGGTGGACTAAAAATGGCTCGAGGAAAGGGAAATTGGGTGGATAATCATCAAGTTAGACCGAGGAAAAATAAGATTTCTCATTCTCTCTATTCAAACCATTTTTAAAAATAAAAAACACACCAATATGTTTGAGGGGGAGCGACAGATCACAAGTCACGTACCTTGGTTATTGAAAGTGTCGATTCATCTGAGATGTTTAAGGGAGGTAAATGGTAAGGTGGTGACAAAGATTCAATTCTATGAGAGCTTGAATAACATGAGGATGGATAAATCTATTAGGGTTCTATTTAAAAGAGAAGTAAGGGTTTTATCAGTGCTTTTAAGAAAGCGCTGATAGAGTGGATTTATCAGTGCTAAAATAATAAACACTAATTAAACCTATCTTTATGAGTATTGAAATTATATCACAGATAAAGATATGTTTTATCATCCATTTTTTAGTGCTTATAAAGACCTAATTTTAATAATATAATTAAAAAAATTAAATGTATATAATTAGAAATAAGTATAAATGTATATAATTATAAATAAATATTTATATAATTGTAAATATATATAAATAATTTTAAATATGTATTTATAAATAAATATATATATATATATATAACTATAAACAAATAATTATTTATATAATTAAAAATATGTTAAAAAAATGTAAATATGTATTTATAAATATAATTATAGATATATATTTATAATTATAATTATAAATAAATATATCTATAAAGTGGATGGGGTATTGGCCAAGTGGTAAAGACAACCCAATAATATTGCATCAAAGTATAGTTCAAATCCTATTGGTCCTCATTTATGAGGATTAAATGAGGGAGGTGTGTTAATTAGAGATGAATGGGAGGAGGGTTTTGGGGCAGCGTGTCAGCAGGGGCGGAATGTATGGAAGGGTTTTCAGGTGAATGGATGATGTAACTAGGTGGTGTTCGACTCCCTAGGAGCATGAAGATTTTCTGGGGTCATGAGTCATAGATGTGACTTTGGACTATCAATTGCAAGTAGGCATTGCTGGAATGGGGGCGTCGAAGATGACAGTGGGTGCAAAAAAGGTTGTCGACGTGATGTTGGACTGAAGGTCAGAACTTGTACTGGTCGGTGGTGTGGTCGAAGGGATGACATGTATAGATGATGGTGGTGTCATCAATGGACGGGTAAGATGGATGGTGGATGACCGCACAAGGCACTTATTGAGACGACGCAGCTCTAGAAGCTTCTACTGGGTGGTACAAGCTAGATGCAGCTAGATTTGGGCTTGTCTATTGGGACTATGGGATTGTCATTGACTTTGATGTCTACTGGGCCAATAGGTTATGTAATGGGATATCTCCATCCAGATAAGGATGGATTTTTTTGATTTAATAAAAAATGGCGAGACTTCCCCCATACCTTAATAGTATATTTATAAATATTTCTATATAATTGTAAATACATTTATATAATTATATATACTTATTAATATATATATATATATTATAAATATTTTTAATATTTAAATAAATTTATTATAATTTTATAATTATTTAAAAATATATATATTTATAATTTTAATTATAAATAATTATATTTAAAAATATTTATAAATATTTATAAATATATTTATATAATTATACATGAATAAGGTCTATCCAAAAGCAAATATCCTAACCATTTATTAAAGAAAAAAAGAAAAGGATAACAAAAGAGAGGACAGGGTTAAATAAAGAGGCAATCCCTCATCTAGAGAACTAGTTTAATAGTCATAAAATTAAAGGTAATATCTATATCCATAATCATAGTCATCAATAGCTTCCCACACCGAATGTCAGTTAACTTGGTTGAGAATCCTAAGCATCACTAACTTGGAACTTTTATACTCTAGAGTGGGATTGATCTTAAAAGATTTGGAGGATGGTCTGGTAAAAACATTCCTTGGTAGAGTGGAATAATCTTTCTGTGGATTTATTTTTGGAGGTGTCATATCACTCATCTTCCTCATGCCATGTATGATAACATCCTTAAAGGAAATCACTCCACCACTACAAATAGGTCGAGTGGTGTCCAATAAAATCATATGTTGTTCTTTATCACTTACATCATCTAATATGACAACCCATTTATCAATTTTTGATGAATTGGATTCATCCCAGTAATCCTAGATAGCCTTGTGGAATTCCACAACCTCAAGCTCAGGCTGAAATTCCGGACCTTTCCTAGCATGTTAAGAGTTCAAGGCAACACAAAAATCCATATCAATAGGATATGTAGTAGAAACAAGTCCCTGGTCCTAGATGATTCTAGTCTCCACCTATTCAACCTCACCCAGGCTGACCAACATAGTAGAAGAAGAATCAACCCTATTAAATAAAGTCCTCTTTGTATGAGAAACCTCACCCTCAATAATAAGACCAACTACACCTTCAAACATACTCGTTGGAGACCCACTAGGAGAAGTAGTAGCAGTGAGACCACCTGGATCAAAAAAATCACCCTCCTCTATAGGATTTTCCCTAGCATTAGAGGTTCCACTGTTAACTCTAGTTGAAGACTCATCCAACAACAACCCCTTTACTTTCAAATTATGCACCTAATAATTGCATTTCTCATAGGCCAGCACATCAACATTATTAGAAAATAATTGTCTATGAACATCTCCATCATGAGTATGGGACATTGACACACTATCATTCTTTATTTTTGGCTTCCTGTGACATAAGGTAGCTCGATGACCCTTCAACCCACACATCTCACAAGTGACCTTTCATGGTGGTTTTTATCAGGGTTTTGAAAACCATGCAAAATATTTTTGAAATAAAGTTTCATGATGGTTACTAAACCCACCATTAAATGTGGTTTTTATTTATTTTATTTATTTTTTTAGTAGTGTTTATTGAGGAACCACCACTAATTTAGATTTTTTAATTTTTTTTAAAAAAAATAATTTATTTTTTGTGGTGGTTTTCATAAAACTGCTGCTAAATTAATGAGAAAAAATATTAAATTATTATTTATTAATAATAATTATTATTTATTAATAATAATTATTATTTATTAATAATTATTATTATTTATTATTTATATTCATTTATTGTTTCTTTTTTAGAATTTTAATTAAATATAATATGTGTTGGTTGGAGTAGAGTACTCAAGAGGGGGGTGAATTGAGTATCTATAAAAATTTCTATTTGAAAAGTTTTCTTAAAAGGTTCCCCAATAAAAATAAATACATCCCAATTAATCAAGGTAATACAGTTATGAATGTTTGAATGTTCAAATAACTTCTCATAAGATTTATTAATTCTCAGTAATATCAATATCAGTTATTGATATTACTTTTGAAGCTATTCTAATAATGAAAAACAATTATAACTTTTGTCCAAGATTAACTATCAAAGTAAATCTAGTGATTTCTAAATTATACAGTAAAATAGATAAAAATAAATTAAACAACACAGTAGATATAAAACAAGTGGTTCAGTCTCAAGCTGAGACTTAATCCACTCCACTTGGTGATCACCTGTCACCATGCAGTTTATATTAATAAACTTGATCCACACCCTGGATCGGGGTAAACAACAGTGCACAGGACTGTTTAGGTCACACTACCTCTTCTACAGTTCTTCATGGGTATAAACTACAAGGTCACACATGGACCTCTTCCACACTTATCTATGGGAGTAAACAAGTGTAAAAAGATATAAGAGAAATGATATCTTATATCCTTCAGCTTAGTGAAGGAGAGAGTGTGTGTTTTAATACAGAAAAACACACACTTCTCGAAAGATAAAAACAATACACAATAGATAAAAGATGATGAGATAGAGTTAGAAGTGCTCGGAGTGTTATTCTATACAGCAATGGACTTCTAGGATTAAGTAGATGCTAGTATCAATTCCTCTTGTAAGAAACAGAGTATCGCAAGTCTAGTGCTCTGGTTTCTAGTTAGATCTAGCTTGTGTTCTTCGTGGAGTATGTATTGTGAATATGTTCTTGACTTTGATCTATTGTATCATAGCTTTTGGATTCATGAATGATTCATGATTTATTCAGATGTATCTTATTTCATGTGTCGGTTTTTTCTCAAGAATTCTCGTGCTTCTGCTGCTCTACACCTTTTTGTTTCAGGGACATTCTTTTCTTTTTATTATTGGAGTGCATGTGTTGAAGCAGAAAGGATGCATGTATTATGCACCTCATTCCTCATACTATCAGGTGATATGTCTATAAATAAATATTAATTATATAAGTGCATTTAAAAGACTCAAATATGACCGTTAGAAATTAAATTGAAAATGAAAAAACATATTATAGAATGGTGTCATAGTCTGCCTAGAAATGGTGTCTCTTGGAAATGATGTCACCATGAAATGATGACTTCTTATTTTCCTTTGAGAGATGATATAGTTATGATGGCATAGTTTTATAGAGATCAGGAACTGGTGTCATTGATGTGGTGTTAGGATCACGGTGTCTGGTCATGGTGTCTAGGTCACGGTGTCTGGGTCATGGTGTTTGGGCCACGATGTCTGGTCACAGTGTCTGGGTCATAGTGTCTGGTCATGGTTTTTGGGTCACGATTTCTGGTCATAGTGTCTGGTCATGGTGTCTGGGTCCTTTTCCGAAAAACTTGAATCAGTGGAAAACTCATGGTTTCTAAGACTTAGCCCAATATCTATATATAGACTTAAGCAGTAATATTCACACAATGAATTAGACATAATCATTAATAAAAGAAATAATTATATCCCATAGTTAAATATAGTTTATAATAATCAATCATGATTTATAGGAATCAATATCTTGAGATAATTTATTTGAATCATAAAGAAACCAAGAACATCTACACATGATATGAGATAGATCAAACATGAGTAACAATTTGTGATCATTAAAACATGATTAAAATATGAGGAGTCCAACAATATCCCCCTTTTTGGTTATCACAAATTATATGTGTGAGATATATGTTCTTAGTGTGTTGTGTGTCCCTTAGTGTATGTATCTCTCCCCATTTTGGGATTATCAAAAAGAGTACAAAAGTAAAAAAAAGAAAAGAAAATAAGAATTCACAGTGCATTAGATGAGGAAGAAGTGTCACTAAATATAGTAGGCAAAAAAATGCAAAAATATACCTATCAAAAGATAGTGTTCACTATTCTTCAGCAGTATCTTTCTTCTCTTTCCCCTTGGAAGCAGCATCAGAGGAAGCCATAGGAGAAGAGGTAGAAGTTGAAGAAGGGAGAGAACCAATTGTCAAGGAAGGAAGAGTGAGTCATTAAAAATAGAAGGGGAAAAGGTAGGTTTGGTGGAAGACTGAGGTAATTGTTGGTCAAGGATAATAGGTCTTATCTAACTCAGATCCTGAGAGACAGACATAGAGGTAGAGGCAAAGGGAGTTAATGAGGAAGGAGGAAAACTAGCCTGCAAGGGTGCAGCTACAAGATCCACAATAGTAGTGCTCTGTACATGAAGATAAGGCCTTGATAACTTGATGAAGTCAGCAATATTCTCACCATGATACTACATCACTTTCTCAAATTCATCTTTGTTCTCCATGAACTTTTCCAACAAAGGAGTGAAATATTTCATCTTTTAAACTTAAGTTCTGAAATCTTGTGTAATAGGAGGGATTTTCATATTCTCTACAAGGTACTTGAAATGGTTTTTCATATCATGCATAGAGAAAATCCTATTGAAGTAGAAATCCAAATTCTTTGTAATTTATTCCTAAGAATCATTGGAAATATTGGAATGAATTCTTACCAAATCAAGAACTCTTTAACTATTCTTGATAGCCACAGATAGATACTCTTTGTCAAATCTACTTAGCATTGATTGAAGTTCTTCCTTAATAGTCATTATGGGAAGATCACTATCAAAGGAGGGTTGATATGACTATCCAGAGGTACCAGAAGCTGTAACAGCTAAAGTAAGAAACTTTAGTTGATTTATAACTTTCTGTAGACATCCCTTATACTCATCAGTAAGTTTGTTGGGACCAATAACAAGCTCGTGAATTTATTGAACTATTTTCTTGTTTATTTCAGCCACCTTGTCAGCTAAGGAAGTTAGGTTAGGTTGAATTCGAGAGACAAATTCCTATGGAATCTGACTACTAACATCTTCAACAGGATGAGAAACAAGATCTGGTCTTGATTTCAACACTGTATGCATATCTTCAACCATATCTCTAAGAGACTTCACTTCATCACTCAGCTGTTTATTCTCAATTCTAACCTCTTGAATTTCATGAAGCATTTTTTGTTGAATCTACCATATTATCTTTTCTAACAATAGGGCCGCATCTCTTTCACTTAGGTTTGTTATAGGAGCAGGTTGAGTGTCCATGATCTTTTAAAATCTAGCCAATAAAGTAGCTCTAAAGGCTTTCAAATCATATTTACTCGCTAAGGTAGAAGGTTCTTGTGAAGGTCCAGGAATAGGAGATGAGACAAGCTCAGGTTACTTTATAGAGATAATTCAAGAGTAGAGACTGGTTTCAATTGAAACATAGTAAACATATCTACACCTTTAACTGAGGCTTATTGGGAATAATTCACATCAAAGTATCTAAATAATTTATTCCATGTATCCACAGTGCTTTGATCAACTGGATTAGGAATTTCAACACTTTCCAGATTAGGGTGTTACTCCCCCTCAACAAATGCATCTCTCACAGGACTAAGAGATTTATTTCTTTGATCTATTTACAAAATTTCATCCCCAATAGATTCACCCATATCTTTTCTATCCAACTGAAAGGATTTCTCCATTATTTCCTCAGTAGATAGGATAATCTCAGGAATAGCTTGTTCCTATAAGTGTTCCTCAAAAGCATCTTCTTTCTCAAGAGAAAGATCTTTTTCTAGATGCTCTTCCAGAATAGACTTTTCCTTTATATTAACAATATTATATTCTCTAGAAGTAGGTTCTTCTTCCAAAACAATAGTTCTTTTTAGAATAGATACTTCATTCTTAGCTATGACCTGAGAAATAGGTCCATTATCATCCTTATCCATGACAATTTCACCTATAGGTGCAACAACTTCTTCCTCTTCTTATTCAATAGGGTAGTACACAATTTCATCTGGTTCCAAACCAAGATCAGAGATGTTCTTGGGTCTTGAAGAATGATCAACCTGGTTGAACTTTTCATAAACCCTGTCATTATCCTCCAACCATTCTTTTATCCACTAATTCCTACTAATTTTCATTCTTTTGACTGTAACCTTTGAGATACAAAATCCATAGTCCTTAATGAATTCTTCATCTAGTCCAACCAACCCTTTATAATGAATCATAACAGAGATTAACTTTGATTATAATAAGGAGGTTAACTTTGAGGTTGTCTTTATTAACTCACACATATGAAGTATAACATACTTGAATATGTTAATCTTATGTCCATTCTTCATAAGATGTATCAAAAATACATCTTGATACATGAGTGTAGAAAAATATATTTTTTATGTAATAAAAAAATTATGGAAAAACTTAAACAATAATCTGGTTTCACCATCTAGCTCAGCAGTAAAAGCTATTCTCTTTGTTTTATTTCCAGTCAAACATCCCAAGGCTTCTTCTAAAAAAATATCTCACTTGGAGGAAGATGAAATCTCTGGTAGTCCTAAAAAATTCCCACATTAGGTATCCTTAGACAAGAACCCATAACCGTAAAGAAAAGTTACATCTTTGTCCATTGATATAGCTTCTTACAACAAACCCATATTCTATATCAAATGAGAATTGAACGAACTGATAAAACTGAGCAACTAGATTTGGGTAAATCGGCCTTATCTCCTTGTTGAACCAATCCATCCATCCCTGATCTTTCAGTACTTTCAACACTAGATAATTAATTGATAGCAACCACTTAGGGTAGATTTCCTTTTCTGGTACCAGTATTCTGTGAACAAGGTTCGGATTCATAGGACCTTTGGGTGCTATCTTCGGTGCTCTTTTCAATTTCTTCTGAGATCTGTGATTCTCAAGAGTCGAATAAGATGGGAACTTCATCCTAGGAATTCAACGAAGATTCAAGAGATAAAGAGATAGAGAGAGATGAAGGGTTGAAGGAGGGATTACAATTTTATAAAATAGATCTTGGGTGAAGAAAAGAGTGAAACTTCATTCATTTTTATCATTTAGGGATATCGAGTGTCGCAAATTCAAAAGTGTGGGAAAGGAAAAGAAGAAAATAATTAATTATAGTGATATGGGTTATAAAATGTAAATAAAATGAAAAAGTTTCTTTATAGTGAGACGAGAACAGACTTTCACAGTGAGAACGTAACAGGTTTTCAAGGTGAGACCATAAACATGACACAAAAACATTAATACAGTAAACTATAGAACTGTAAGAGTTAGACAGTAATCTTAAGAGAGTGACTTTTGAAATTGTAAATTGTGAAATAGTACACTTACTACTTAAGATTTATCATTCCCAATTCATGTATGATGTAATCTATTCTTTCAGAATTTAATGGTTTTGTGAATATATCAGTGAGCTGATATTCAGTTCCAATTAATTCCAAAGTGATATCACCTTTTTAATAATGGTATCTCAAAAAGTGATGTCTTACATCAATAAGGTGACTATCTCTACTATTTATATGATTATCAATAGATTACTTTGAGATGCCAATGACACGAGAAGGTCTCATTGGGCCTTGTGGGCTCAGTTGGAAAAGTCGATTGAGGAAGGAGGTGTCGACCTTAGAGATCTTACAGTAGCCATGCACACTATGCATGCTCAATTAGCTTGGGACTTTCTTGTGGGGAAATCGATGTGGGACAAAACATTGAGAATAAAATATGGTAAGTATTGGGAGGATTTGGATGGAAGGAAATTATCCAGGCTTGGGAAAACAGTGATGTTGCATCTGGATATTCTCCAGGACTCTGCTAGGTGGTTGGTTGGATATGGGGATATAAATTTTTTGAGAGATAAGTGGCTCAGAGAGAAGTTGTTCTTCCTAGGATGTCTAGGTCTAGAGTTATCAGTGAGAGAGGCCTTCCAACATAAAAAATTCTTGGATGCCGTTATTAACTCAGAATAAAAGGAATTATTCAAATAATTGGTTTTGGCTAAGGAAGAAGATCGTCTATGCTTCACTGAGACTCGCTCAAGATGTTTTAACAATCATGACTATCATGGTCTTGTACAAAAGGAGGGGAACAGAGACTAATGGGGAGATCTTCTGAGGTGTAATGAGTTTCCCTCGAAGCTGAATTTTCTCATATGGAGGGTGCAGAATCAATCCCTTTCCACTGAGGACAATATTTAAAAGAAAGGCATTTAGTTGGCGTACCAGTGTTATTACTATGCAAATACGCAGTCGGAGTTGATTCTCCACTTGTTCATCAGGGGTGAATGGGTGTGATATCTATGGTCTACAATGGATAGATAGGGTAAGTACAATTCTGGATGCAATTCCATAGATGAGTTTTTTGAGGGCTGGTTCTTGGGAGCGGAGCAGAACAGGATGGAAAACCAGATTCGCAGCATCACAGTGATCTCGATCTTTTGGTATTTATGGGAGGCACAAAATACTATAAGATGGGAGGGTGGGTGTTCAATCTCTCTTCTTCTGGTGAAAATGAAAAGTCTACTGCATGAACTATGTTCTTTGTTAAAGGGGGGGCGAACTCTACTGCAATCCACATCAATCTTAACAGACCAGTGACTCGTCCGAGGATCCAGGGAGGCTAGGTGAGATAGAAACCTCCAGATAATGGGTTGAAACTCAATTTGGATGGTTCATGCATGAATGGGATGATGTGGGGGGAGGAATGGTGAGGGACAGAAGTGTCTTGGTGTTAGAATCCTTTAGAAGCTATCACAATCCAGGAAGCTCATTGGACACTGATGGTTGGGCATTACCAACGGGCATTATGCTATGAAAAAGGTTATCATTGACAGTCTTAGAAGTGGAATCAGACTCAGAGTTACTAATTCGATCACTTCAAGGGAAAGGTGAGTTACCTTGGTGTCTGACTTAAATTGTTTGTATATGTGCCTTGGAAATTGGTAATAACTGTGTGGTTCGTTATATTCCTATGGAGGCCAACTTTTCTTCGAATGCTCTCTCTCAAGGGAGTAGTCTTAACGATCCCTTGAAAGTCTTATTGAGAGTGGGGAATCTACCCCATGAATGTATTGGTTTGGTACTTGGGGATGAATTAGGGCTTCATCATTTTAGACTGTCTTGAATTTGTCTTGGGGTCTCTTATTATTTGAATAAAAATAAAAGTTCGATCGATCGAGATGTTAATAGAACTTATATTTTCACAATTTATAGTTACATTCCTGAATTGATATCCATAATCTAGTAATGTGTGTTTCATCCACAAAATTTGTGCACAACAACTACCCGCAGCTATGTACTCAACTTTAGTAGTAGATAATGCAACAATTTTTTGTTTCTTACTACACCATGATACTAGTGACTTGCCTAAAAATTTACATGTTCTAGAGGTTCTCTTTCTATCAAACTTACAACCACCTAAATCAGCATCAAAATAGCTAACTAACTCAAATGATTGTCCTCTAGGATAGAACAGTCCTAGATTGGGTGTATGCTTGAGGTATTTAAAAATTCTCTTAACAGCATTTAAATGAGATTCCTTAGGGTTTTCTTGAAAATGAGCACAGATACATACAATAAACATAATTTTAGGTCAACTAAAAGTCAACTAGAGTAAGATTCCAATCATTCCTCTATAAGTGGTTTGATCAATAGATTTTCCATCTTTATCAAGATCCAACATACAAGTATTACTCATTAGAGGGGAACTACTTTTAGTGTTATCCAATAAAAAATGTCTTATAAGATCTATAGTATATTTTATTTGATTAAAAATAATATCATCATTATTTTGAAATATTTAAAATCCAAGAAAGAATTTTAGTTCACCCACTAAACTCATTTCAAATTCATTTTGCATCATTTTAGAAAATTCAATACATAAATAAATTTTTGAAGATCCAAAAATAATATCATCTGTATAAATTTGAACTACTAAAACATCATTGGAAATACCTTTTATAAAAAGGGTAGGATCCACAATTCCTTTTATAAAACCTTTGTAAATAATAAAAGTACTTAATCTATCATACCAATCTCTTTGATCTTGTTTTAAACCATATAAAGATTTTGATAATTTAAAAACATGATTTGGAAAGTGAGGATTTGTAAAACCAGGGGGTTCCCAAAAAAGACATCCTCAGCTATATACCCATTTAGTAATGCACTCTTAATATCCATTTGATATAGTTTGAAATTTAGATGTGTAGCATAAGTAAGGAGACTTATAATGGCTTCAAGTCTAGCCACTGGTGCAAAGGTTTCCTCATATTCAATTGCTACTTCTTGACTATAGCCTTGTGCAACCAATCTATCCTTGTTTCTAACTATGTTACCAGCTTCATCTACCTTATTTCTAAACACCCACTTAGTTCCTATGGTAAATGTGTCTTTGGGTATGTCAACAAGTTTACAAACTTTGTTCCTTTCAAACTAATTCAGTTCTTCTTGCATATCCATCACCCAAAATTCATCATTGATAGCATAATTAATGTTTTTAGGTTCAAGTTCTGACAAGAAAACTTGATGTTCAACCTGATTTCTAAGAGAAGCTCTTGTTTGAGTTCCTTTATCTAAATCTCCTACAACAGTATCTAAAGGATGGTTCTTAAGGGTTCTAACATCTCTAGAAAAAGAGGGACTAGTGATTTTAGGTTCATCAGTAGGTTCAGGTTCATTATGACTTGAATCTGAAGAATTTCCAGAATTTGAAGTTTTCACAGATTCCTTTAAAGGATGGATAGAGTATTTTGAATTGATGTCCAGATTTGACACATCATCCTCCAGGTTCTCTAGAGTGGTCTTAGGATCATGTGGATCTGTCTTATCAAACTTGACATGGACAAATTCTTCCACACATTTAGTTCTTTTGTTAAACACTCTATAGGCTTTACTAGAGATTAAATATCCTAGAAATATTCATTCATCACTCTTGGATGAAAAAAATTTAATATTTTCATTAGTATTAAGGATATATACTTTGCAACCAAAAACTTTGAAGTAGCTTGCTTACTTTGGGTTTTTTATTGTTCCATAACTCATATAGAGTTATTTTAAAAATGGATCTAATCAAAACTCTATTAATAATATAACATGTTGTATTTATAGATTCAACCCAAAAATAAATAGGTAAGTCATATTCACTAATCATGGTTCTTGCAATCTCTTTCAAGGATCAATTTCTTCTTTCAACAACTCCATTTTGTTGAGGTGTTCTAAGGGAAGAGAAATTATGACTATATCCATTTTGTGAGAAAAGGGATTAAAACTCTTGATTTTCAAACTCACGATCATGATCACTTCTTAAGTATTTAATTCTAAGTCCACTATGATTTTCTATAGTTTTATCATACTTGATGAAATGAGAGAAGGCTTCGCTTTTGTGAGACAAAAATAAAATTCAAGTATATCTAGAAAGGTAATCTACAAGAACATAAACATAATGCTTATCATTTAAACTAGAAACTCTAGATGGTCCAAACAAATCCATGTGAACCAATTTGAGTGGTTGATAAGTTGACACTTCTTTCTTTGGTTTGAATGGAATTTTGTGTTTCTTTCCCTTTTGACAAGGATTACACATTTTATCATTTGGAAAATCATGTTTGGGTAGATCTTTGAATAATATTTTTCTAGTTATCTTTCTAAGGGAGGTAATGTTACATTGTCCAAGTATCCAATTCCAAAGCCATGACTCTTTGTGAAATACACTTAATCATGAAGAATTTTTAGAAACTAAATAATCTAAGTTAATAGAGTATACATTTTCATTTCTCAATGCAAAAAAAACTAATTCATTTTTAGAATTAAAAACATTGAAAGAATAATTTTTAAATTTAACATAAAATCCATCATCACATAGTTTCGAAATACTAAGTAGATTCTATTTCAATCCATCAACAAAAATTACATTGGAAATTAAAACTAAGTTAGAGTTACTGATTTGGCCAAGCCTAATGATTTTCCCTTTGGCATTGTCACAAAAGGGTGACATGTCCACCATCAATTTTTATTAAGTTCTTGAAGCATGAAAAGTATCCTATAATATGTCTTGAACACCCACTATGAAAGTACCATAATCTTTTACAGGATCTCTTTAAGCAATTTTCCTCAAAAATAGTCAAATAAAAATAGACTTTGGTACCCATATTTTTTTGGGTCCAGTAATATTAGTGACAAGTGATTTAGGAACCCACATATGCCTCATAGGTTTCCTATAAGAATTATGTAAAGTGATAGAGAAATAAACTCTATTTGGTCCATAAAATCTTGAAAAAATAGAGAGTGTATTATAATTTGAAATATCTCAATGTTTTCTAGAACTAGAAGTAAAGTTTTATGTTCTAGAATTAGAAACAAAATTGATTTTTCCAAAATTACTTTTACCATATTGATAGCCAATACCAGTAGTATATTTATGAGCAATTTTTTTACCTAGAATTTGTACCAAGGTATCTTTAACATTAGTAAACCTTTCAAGGCCCTTTTTCAATTTCTCATTAGATAACTTTAGTTCATTGTTTTCTTTGAGTAATGGAACATTTTTCTCTCTTTCTATAGTAAGTTTAGATTTAACAGCTGAGGTAAGAGCAAACTATTTCTTTAAATACTTTTATTTATATTTTAGTTCATTACATGTATCTTAAAGAATATTACAATACTCAAATATTTCTTTTTTAGACATATTATTAGAATTTCTTTCATCTCTAGAATAATAGGAATTGTGTACATGAGATTATAGTGTTACCTCGGATGTGTTTGTTATAAAACACATATTGGATTTGTTAGCTTGTTCATCATGTTATGATTTTGAGTCACTTGAACTGCCCTTATAAGCACTCCATGTTGATTTCATTTCCTTTTTATACTTTCTATCTTTGTCCTCATATTTCTTTTTTACTTGAGATTGGGACAGTCAGCCTT
This sequence comes from Viscum album, assembly GCA_963277665.1. Taxonomy (NCBI): domain Eukaryota; kingdom Viridiplantae; phylum Streptophyta; class Magnoliopsida; order Santalales; family Viscaceae; genus Viscum; species Viscum album. The sequence goes on along the minus strand of OY728141.1, from coordinate 1,244,960,803 downwards.
TACATGTACCTTTCTCTTATATTCATAGCATACTATCTCATCAAACTTGTAACTTCTTTTTCAATATTTATTCTAGATTCCCTTTTGATCATATCTTCCTTTGAATTTAGGATTTCTAAAAAATTTCTTCTTCTTGTAAAATATTTTAAACCTTATGGCTAATTGAGTCATCTCCTTATCAATGTCATGTGATTATTGTTAACTTCTGGAACTTTCTACAGAGACTTCCAATTTCCTTTTTTCTTTGTGTTTAGAGGTGGTGGTCTTAAATGTAACAGATTTTCTTTTGGGTTCACCCTCTTATTCCTTGTTGACTTTTAAATCCTCTTCATATATCATTAGTTTACCAGTGAGTTATTTTACAAGTAACTTGCTGATGTCACATGACACTATAATAGAGACACAGGTTCCTCTTCATCTACCAGGTAGGAATATGATAATCCTTATGATTTGTTCTTTGGAAGTAACTTCTCTTTCAAGAAAAATCATTGTGTTGAAAATTTCGTTGAACCTGAGATACATGTCAGAAATAGGATCATCAGGTTTCATTTTAAAGTTATCATATTTAATAGTATAAGTATTATGTCTCATTTCTTTGACACTAAAAGTTCCTTCATTTGAAACATACAAAGTATCCCAAATTTCATGGGTAGTTTTACATGCATAAATTCTGTTAAATTCATCATCTCTTGAAGAGAAATATAAAGAATTCATGGATTTTCAATTGTAATTGTAAGGAGTCTTGGTTAGGTCATCCCAAGTGATTCTATCAGAAGTAGGAATCTTATAATCATCTATAATTGAAGACCAAATTTCAAAACCCATACTTTATAAATGCATTTTCATTTTAATTTTCCATTGGGCATAATTGGTTCTATTAAATAATGGTGGTCTTTTTATTGCAGCACCTTCGAGTCTATTGTACATAATGAAGAAATACTTTGAAAGAGATAGAAATTTAGAATTAATATAAATTTACATATCTTTAAAGTATAACTAAAATCATAGTTGAATAGTTTTAAAAACACAGTCTTAACAGGAATAAAAAATCTCATTTGATACCAAATGTTGGTCAGAGTAGAGTACTCAAGAGGCGGTGAATTGAGTATCTATAAAAAAATTTGTTTGAAAAATTTTCTTAAAAGGTTCTTTAATAAAAATAAATACATCCCATTTTATCATGGTTATAGGGTTATGAAAGTTTGACTATTCAAATAACTTCTCAGAAGATTGATTAATTCTTAGTAATCTCAATATCAGTTATTGATATTAATTTTGAAGCTATTCTAATGAGTAAAAACAATTATAACTTCTATCCAAGATTAACTATCAAATTAAATCTAGTGATTTATGAATTATATAGTAAAACAAAGAAAACTAAATTAAACAACATAGTGGATATAAAACAAGTGGTTCAGTCTCAAGCCAAGACCTAATCCACTCCACTTGGTGATCACCTACCACTAAGTAGTTTATATTAATAAACTTGATCCACACCCAGGATCGGGGTAAACAACAGTGCACAGGACTATCCAGGTCACACAACCTCTTCCACGGTTCTTCATGGGTATAAACTACCAGGTCACACATGGACCTCTTATATACTTTTCTATGGAAATAAACAAGTATAAAAAGATATAAGAGAAATGATATCTTATATCCTTTAGTTTAGTGAAGGGGACAATGTGTGTTTTAATATAGGCACACGCACACTGCTCGAAATCTAAAAAAAATACACAATAGAGCAAAGATGATGAGATAAGTTTATAAGTGCTCTGAGTGTTATTCTGTGCAGCTCCGGACTTCTAGGATAAAGCAGATGCAAGTATCGAGTCCTCTTGCGAGAAACAAAGTATCGCAAGTTTGGTTCTCTAGTTTCTAGTTAGATCCAGCTCATTTTCTTCATGGAGTTTGTATTGTGAAGATGTTCTTGACTCTAATCTATGGTATCCCAGCTTTTGGATTCATGAATGCTTTGTGAGTTCTTTATATGTATCTTGTATCATGTGTCGTTTCTTTTCTCAAGAATTCTCATGATTATGTTGCTCTACACCTTTTTTCAAGGCCACGTTTTTCTTTTTATTCTTGGAGTGCATGTGTTGAAGCTGACAGGATGCATGTATTATGCACCTCATACCTCGTACTATCAGTTGACATGTATACAAAAAAATATTAATTATGTCAGTGCATTTAAAAGACTCAAATATGACAGTTATAAATTAAATTGAAAATGAAACAGATTAAAGAACGGTGTCATAGTATGTATGGAAATGGTGTCACTTGGAAATGGTGTCACCACAAAATGGTGTCTTCTTATTTTCCTTTGAGCGGTGAGATAGTTATGATGGCATAGTTTTATAGATATAAAAAACTGGTAGCATAGATGTGTTGTTAGGATCACGGTGTCTGGTCACGGTGTCTAGGTCACGATGTCTGGTCACAGTGTTTGGGTCACGGTGTCTGGGTCACGGTGTCTGGTCATGGTGTCTGGGTCACAATGTCTAGTCACAGTGTTTGGGTCTCAGTCTCTGGTCACGGTGTCTGGGTCCTTTTCTAGAAAACCAGAACCGGTGGCAGACTCACATTTTCTCATACTTATCCAAATATATGTATATAGACTTAAGAAGTAATATTCACATAATGAATTAGACTTAATCATTAATAAAATAAATCATTATATACCAAATTTAAATAAAGTTTATAACAATTAGTCATGATCTATAGGAATCAATATCTTGAGATAATTTATTTGAAACATAAAGAAACCAAGCACATCTACACATGTTTTGAGATAGATTAAACAGGAGTAACAATTTGTGATCATTAAAACATGATTAAAACATGAGGAGTCCAACAATATGTTAATTATTAATTATAGATAATTATTTGTTAATAGTTATTTTAAACTTAAATTAATTCTTGTATAAGTAAAAAATCAGACCTCAACATCAAATGACCATAACTTTTGATTCGGGTATCTATTTTAGCTCCACAACTAGTCAAATCGAAGCTTAAGAAATGATCTAAAACAAAATTACATAATAATTTTGTAATAATTGATATAATAAAATTTAATCTAGTTTAAAAAAAGGACCTAAAATTTCCATATAGGATAACAAATAAAGGGATAGATAAGGGTGGGTTACCCCTTGGGGGCTATGACCTGCTCGTTTAGTCTATGGGTTTGAGATGTGTGTGTGTGTTTGTATTTAATTATACCCCCAAATATCTAATATATATTTATTATTTATCCATTATTTATTTTCTATGTATTTATTATTTTTTATATATTGATTTATTATTTATTTACTAGTTATTTATTTATATTGATTTATTTTTCAATATTAATATATAATTATTTTTATTTATTTTTTATTTTTTAAAAAATTATATATTTATGAAAAAGTTATTATTAATTTATTATTGACATATTATTTATTATTAATTTATTACTTATTTATAATATATTCATTATTTATTTATTATTATTTATTTATCACTTATTTATTATTTATTTATTATTTAAAATTATATATTATTAATTATTAATTAATGATTATTTTATTATTATTTTTCTATAATTTATTATTTTCCAATTATTTATTATTTATTTATTATTTATTTATTATTTATTATTTATTATTTATTATTTATTGTTTATTGTTTATTGTTTATTGTTTTTTTATTTATTTATTATATATTATTTAATTATTACTTATTTATTATATATTCATTGTTTATTCATTGTTTATTTTTTATTTTTTATTTTTTATTTTTTATTCTTATAATTCTTTGATATTATTATTTATTTATTTATCTATTTATATATAAGTAAACTAAATATGGTTTACTCATATTAGTCCAACTAGGTTAAATAACCTGAAAGGAGGGGTGAATCAGGGTATGACATATTAAAACAACTATCTCTATGGATTTAGTTTCGTCGTTAAACAAAACACTCTTATCTCTCCTTCCTATAGAAGAGATTAATTTGAGAATTAAAACATGCACATGGCACAACAATTTTACTTGGTTCATCCTCACTAGGCTACGTCCAAGGAGCATACAAAGGAAATTTGTCTATGTACCAAATCCACTAAATCTCACTACCAATACAATATTTGGAATGGACTCACTTCCTTCATGGATTTCAACCAATCACAATTTGAAAGCTCACTACTCGCTCCACTAAAGTGTGCTCACCGCTTCTTCAAAGGAATGTTTTGTTGTTCTAAATCACCTCAGAATTGTTTCACATATATATGAGTGTTCCATGAAGTAATGTTTTCACCTAGTATATGAAATCCACTTTTTTGCATACTATTAGTTTGTGGAAATTGCTTTCATGAACTGTTTTTAGTCCCTTCACGTACTTCCTTGCACCCTCCACCAATTGTCTTGCATCCTCCGAAAACTTCCTTATATTATGTGGTGTGAGTGATTTGCAGACTACCTTGCTCTATGAAGCGACTTCGCTCTGCGAATTGTTGATGCTTCACGAATAGTTCTCCTTCACGAGCAATTGTACCATGCAAACCCCTTCAGCAAACTATCTTTTCAAACAAACTACTTCGTGGAATTGCAACCTCATGAACCACTTTCTTTGTGGAATTGTTCCCTAAAAAACTACTTCCTTCGTGAAATTGTTTCCTCATGAACCACTTTTGACTTAGCCGAATTAATCTAGTGATGATCTTCTATAATGAATTTTTCTCACTCATGATGATCTAATTTGTGGTCTTTATATAATTAAATAGATCCACAAAACCTGTTAACCATAATTAATGAAAACTCTTTTGAATACACCACTACTGGAAATTTTTTTATTCATAACGGGGGCCCTTCATAAATGCCCTGTTGTCGAATAGGGCATCACAAATAGATTTTTTTGCGAAAAACCATTACAAAAAAACTCTATTTGTGATGGGAAGTGGCCTCGTCACAAATAGATCCCAGAGTTTTAAAAAAACCATTTGCGATGGGGAGGTGGCCCGTCGCAAATAGTATTTCCTAGTTAAACCCTATTTTGACAACCCGTCGTAAATACAATATGTGATGAGTCAATCGTAAATAGCTTTAAAAAATAAAAAAAATCCAATTGAATAAAATAATATTAATAAATATAATAAAGTAATAAATAATAATATTAATATTAATAATATTAATAATATTAATATAATAATTATTATAATATAATATTAATATAATATTAATATTAATAATATTAATATTAATGAAATAATAATATTAATATCAGTAAAATAATATAATAAAATAATATTAGTAATAATAATATTAATATAAAAATAAAAAATAATAATAATAAAATAAAACTGATAATATAATATTAATATTAATATTAATATTAATGAAATAAAAATATTAATATTAGTAAAATAATAAAATAATAATAAAATAATGAAAACCTCAATATTCACAAAAATTATAAAAAAATAAAATAATAACAAAATAATAAATAATAATAAATAATAAAATTAAAAAAAGTAAATAAAGTATTAAAATAATAATAATTTAAATAAAAAATTAAAAAATGCAATATTCACAACAATATAAAAAACACACTATATAGAAATTTAAATAGTTAATATTACAAAAAAAATTACATTCAAATGTTTTATCATAAAAAATAAACACATTACTGGGGGCGCCTTCTGGAGGAGCTGGAAGAGATGGTTGAGGGAACTTCATCTCTAAACCATGTGGTAGACATCACATGTACTCCATCTACTCATGTTGTTGTTTCTACCATCAATGAATCACCATCTATTGTTGTTAATGCTATCATTAGAGCTCTTCATGTTGTTGTTGCTACCATTGACACATCTCCTCATGCTTCCTATGCATACTTGCTATAATCTCACCATGAGCTCACAACTGCTCTTGATACTGTGCAGCAGATGATGATGACTCTCCCCTAGCTCCTCTAGAGTTGGATACCAACATCATAGTGGTACCATAATAAATCCCAGGTGTCAATCAAGAGTCGATACTAATAACTCAGCCTTTCTCAAAGGCATAATGGGTTGTCTGCATCCATGTTGCCTCATCAAATCTGGCTGCATTGGTTTGATCATCGGTCTCAGCCTGACTCTCAGTCTGCGCTTGAGACGTCACGACCTCATATGAATCCTTCAATTTCAATTCAAAATTAAAATAGTTAAAATATTATTTGTAGATAATTTTAAAACTCAAAAAAAATATACTAACCACAATCTGACACTGACAATCACCTCTAATCTCTCCAATGACAGGATCATTGTACATCCTCCTATAAACATCGAACCTCATAATATCGGGTTTTTCGACTACCTGTACGAATATAAAATAATTAGTTTACATTTAAAGTTGTATAAATTAATTAAAAAAAGGTACTTACCATATATTCTCTATACGTATGAATATACGACTACCAGCTCGATGTGTCACTTATTGTATCCCCCAGTTTTGTCAACCTACTAATGATCTCCTTTAAAAACGACCACCTATATAGTGAGAACATAATTCATCCCAAACCTAAGATGAAATGTAATCAGGTTGGTAGACGTAATAGGACTGATCAAAATCTCTAACTCTTGTTTTCTTCATTTTTTTCTTCCTAAAATTCCAAAAAAAAACTAATGACAATGCTCACCCATACAACCCTCCCATGCCTACTGATGTGGACTTAAATTACATTTTTTATATATTTCCTTTAAAATATTAAATTCATATTTCTTAGTTTTTTAGGTTCTTTAATTTTTCTAACTATTCTACAAGTCATTATTTGGTTTAATTTTATAATTTTATATTCATAAATTTATGTTTATTTAATTAATTTATTTTCATTTTAATTAACTAATCTTTAATTTAATCTTTTACTTTTATTTTCATAATATTATTTAAAAAAATTTACAATTCAAGTATTGTAATGTTATCTCAATAATTAATTTAATCCTCTAAATTTAATGTTTTAAACTAATGTTTTTTTCTTGTATCAAATTAATCAACTATTCTTGTTTTTAATTTTGGTCAAATTTTAATTTAAGTTATATTTTATTATTTAGTTTTGTGTTTAAATTTAATTAATTTTTCAATAATTTTAATTTATTCTAGTTTTAGTTTAAGTATTACTCATCTAATTAATTGATTTAAGTTTATTTTTTGTAGATAAAATTTTAGGTCACGGATGGGTGTCGGTGACTCATTTTATACTTTTCAATTTTTTGGGAGTCATCGAGACACCCTTTTCCCTTTAATCAGTGATTCATCTCACCGATACATCCCACTAACACCACGTCAGTCCCACTATTGTATTTCTCCTTTGTGATGTTGGTAGCATTATTACTATCGATGCTCCCACACCCTGTCAGTCTCACCGACATATCCACCCATCTACGGATACCCAATCAGTAGCTTAAGCTACTGATGCCTTTCTGTAAGAACCCGGATCTTCGTTTTAGGTATGTTTTTCCTTTTCTGGCCGTTTTTGAGAAAAAGAGGAAAATCTGGAAATTTTCCAAGTACACGCCGTGTACTTTGATGTCGCGTGAGGTCGTGTGATGGCCGTGTCTGGGCCACACACACGGTGTGTAGGGGTGATGTAGAGGCCACTTAAAGCAGATTTTGGAAAATCCTAGTACACACCGTGTACCCCAGAAGTACACGCTGTGTACTTTCTTTTTTTCCATTAAACGGAATGGGGTCGCGCCTAATCGATGGAATTTTCTTCTTCTCAAGGTTATTCGACCAGGAGCGTCCCATAAGGCCACAAATGTCCTCCGAGCCCCCGAGCCTCCGTCTGTTTTCCGAATCGACTATCGTCGATTACGTTGGAATCGCAGCGGTGAGCTCTTCCTTCTTCCTGAGTTTCATTCCCTGGTTTTTCCTCTTTCTTGAGATATCGTGGGTTGAACGTTTTGTGCATTTTCTTAGATCTATGTCGTTCAAAGGAGAATCAAGACTCATGGTTCAATTATATTGATCTCCTATCATCAAGGTAGGTGTTTTGTTCCTTACCTTTCGAAGTCTTTGAACTTTATGTGAAAATTTCCACCAATACCCGTGAACGGGGTATTGCGTGTTTACCGTTTTTCCCATGTTGTTTTCTTGCCTTGCTTGTATGCTTGTGTAGACGTAATTTGATCTGTATGAGGATAATTGTTTTTCTTGGATGTTTTTCCATGCCTTGTTGTGTTTATGACCCTTTGGGTATTGTTAGCCTTTGGCCGTTATACCTGTCTTCCATGCCTTATGATTATAGGATGGAATGATATTCTTGACATGATTGTTATGTTGTAGACTGGTTATCCAAGTAGCTCTATAGGTGTAATTTGGCCTTATAGCATTATTATGCACTAACTGGCACGGGACCGTGAGAACATGGTGTTATAGACTACAAGGGGTAAACCGAGTGAGCTTCCCAAAGAGTCTTGGATATTATAGACTACAGGAGGGTAGACCGAGTAAGCTTCCTCAGAGAGTCTTGGACGTTATAGACTACATGCGATAGACTTAGTGAGCTTCCCAGAGAGTCTTGGATATTATAGACTACAGGAGGGTAGACCGAGTGAGCTTCCTCAAAGAGACTTTACTTGTTTGAATTTTCTTAAACCATTCTAGGCTAAAGGAGGAATTGACCGAGTGAGATTCCTTAGAGAGTCTGTGATAGACCTGAGACTATAGGAGTAATTGACCGAGTGAGATTTCTCAGAGAGTTTCTAGACCTTGGGGCTATAAGAGGGTTAGACCGTGTGATCTTCCTCATAGATTCCATGACTACCCTAGAATATAAGGGGAATTGACCAAGAGAGTTTCCCCAGAGAGTCTTATAATTTCTTATGACCAAACCAGAGGGGTTAGGCTGAGTGCATTGCCCAGAGGGTTGTTGGTACTTCTTGGTTAGGACCAGAGGGGTTGGCTACAAGTACTTCCCAAAAGGGTTCCTGTTGTGGTTAGCTGCTTGCTTCACTACCGGTTGTTGTTCTATGGATTGATTACTATTGTATATCATCATGTTACTACTTACTGATTACTTACTTCCATTTACTGTTACTGTTTACTGCTTACTGTACTATTACCTTCCATATGCTCACTGACCGTTAGGCACAGATCTTCGGGTGGTTTCCTACTGGGATTTAGTCTCACCCCCTATTTGGGTCATGATTTTAGGTCCAAACAGACTATGTTGTTGCAGGTATAGACAAGGTCAAGCGCCCTTCGACTTATGAAACTTGATTACTTTGGATCAAGAGAGCATGGGACCAAGCATAGGCTTGCGATGCGGAGGAGTTGTTTATCTTTTCTTTTGTACTTGTTTTGGTACTGTTTGAATTTACATCATTGTGACCTGTTTGGATATTTTCCTAGATATTTATCATGCATCATTTCATATATATATATATATATATATATATATATATATATATCTGTGTGTGTGCTCTAGTGGTTTATTGTTTAGTCTTCTGTTGTTTACTTGTGCATTGTTGTTGGATATTTATTGCTTCCGCTATTGCATGTTTTGTTTACTTCTGTTGTGTACTCTGCCAATGAGGGCATAGTTTACCCACTATCACACCCAAGTTCCTCGTTGCTAGTCATAAGCCTCTGGTGTTTAGGGAAATGCGCTTGAGGCCATGTGACCAACCGGGTACGGGGTGCCTCTGGGTGGCTTCCAGAACTGGGACGTTACAAAGTGGTATCAGAGGAATTATTTTCTCTTGATTTACTATTTGGAGCCTTTATCCATGGATAGGACGGATTCAGTACTTGGTAATAAGTTGTTCCCAAGAGTAGCTAACCCATGTATAGGTAAAATCCAATCTACCTTGTTTATTGCAGTTTTCTAGTTTTTAGATTTTACGGCTGATATAATTTCACCTAGAGTGATTCACATGCCTTGTGTTGTTATTTTTGTGCTATTACGGTTCTATTTATGTCACAACCCTATGAGATGAGGGTATTCCATCCCATGCATCATATAAGAACTTGTTATAAATCACATTCCATGCATTCTTTCCATGCCATCTAGGGTGCATTAACGATTGCATGTTGTTTTGATAGATGTTTTGTAGATTATGCATGCTGTTGTGATAGATGCTTTGATAGAATCCCTACAGTTTGATAGAGAAATTATTTTTATTGTACCTTGCTTAAATGAATTCCAAATTTTGTTTCTTCAGGTGTTATGGGCCCTCATGAATCGGAACTTGGTGGATCATTGACTTATATCTATTGTATATGATATGTAGGAGATTCCAATCTTTGATTTGTGTGGGGTATGGGCCCTCATGGATCGAAATTTGGCACCTTATTGTTTGTTTTTCAGTGTTTTCTAGGCTTCGATGCAGTTTCTAAGGTACTGCCCGAAAAAACCCAGAATACAAGGCATGTACTTTATGACTACACGCCGTTTAGTTTTAAACCATGTCACTGACTGTGTGAGTAGAAACACAGTGTAGTGAAAAAGTCTTCAGGAACACATCGTGTACAGAAGGTACACACCGTGTACAGTAGGTACACGCCATGTAGTAATGAGTCGTGTACCTGGTCGTGTCACTAATAACACGGTTTGGAGAAAATCGTGTAGTACACGCCGTGTTTGGTATGAACATGCGGTGTAGTCTTTTTCTAGGTGTCCGGCCATGTCACGAACAACACGGGTCGGTGTTATATTCTCCTATACATGTCGTGCTTGTTCAGAACACACTGTTTAAGTGTCAGCCATGTAGTCGGCCGTGTAACTAAGAACACGGGTTGCTGAAACCTTGTCTAGTACACGATGTTTCCTTAGTGAACACGTCGTGTAGTCTAGGGTTAAGAGGACCGTGTGAGCTTTCCGTGTAAAGAGCCTCAGGTAGGGGAATAGAGATGAAGTACACGCCGTTTGTGGGGACAACACGTCGTGTAGTATGGGGTGTTACACGACCATAGATGGTAGAAGTACACGCCCATGTGAATGGCCTTAAAGAACATGTCGTGTGGTTTTATACACGCCATGTATTCATATTTAGTAAAACTTGAGTGTTTTTTTCTCCTGTTCTTGTTTTATACTCTTGTGTTTTGAGTCTTTGATAATCCTGATCTAAGGTGTGCTTTGATCTTTCAGAGCTAAGCCTCTGAGACATCCTCTGGTTGTACGTCAGCTTCCAAACAGTGATCAGACACCAGATATGGCCAATCAGGGACCTCCTGTTGATTCTCCTACTATGCCAACCTTGGAACCAGCAGTTATACTCATTTTAGGAATCAATGCACAGTTTAGGGAGGACTTCCTGAGGATGATGCAGACCTTTCAGGGGGCGCCACCTCCTGCCCCGTCGATGGCTGAGTTGACGCGGGTTTTCCAGCAGCAGCATCCTCCTACTTTCTCAGGGGATAGAGGAACCTAGGCTTCAAAGTCATGGTTAGAGGCCACACTGATTATTTTCAAGCATCTAGAGATACCTCCAGAGAAAAGGGTAAATCTGGCTACTTATATACTCCGAGACACTGCCAAGAGGTGGTGGGTGGTGATCTCGCAGTCAGGGAGCCAGCAGAGTATAACTTGGGATGAGTTTCGGTGCATCTTCTATGATTAATTTTATCTAGAGACCTTGAGGGTCGACCGAGACCAGGAGTTTATGAGTCTCGAACAAGGTACTTTTTCAGTTATGGAGTACTCGTCTCGTTTTACCGAGTTGCAGCGCTTCACGCCGATTCCAGCATGTGATGAATTGTTCCTTTCTAGGAAGTTTGAGGACGGTCTCAGTAAGGAGATCTGTTCCCAGGTGAATATCTTTAGGTTGACTTCAATATCCTCTATCGTTAACCAAATTCTGATCATTGAAAGCAATCTGAGAGATTCTGAAGTAGTGATCCAGTGCGGTTTGACACCCAGAGTCAGTGTTCCTCCCACTGATAGCAGAAAGCACTACAGGGAGTCTGATTGAAGAGATCAAGGTAGGAAGAATATATCTTCGGGCAGCCAGGTTGTATGCTACCAGTGTGGTAGGAGTGGGCATACTAGGCCTCAGTTCCAGAGAGACCCGATGGAATGTCGATCTTGCAACACGATGGGATATCTTCAGTGTTTTTGTCAGATATTCTCTTCTACAGCTAGTGGTAGGGGTTATTCTATGACCCTGTGTAGAGGAGATGTATCACTAGTTTCTCACCAATTTGGGAACTAGAGTTCTTCTGGCCGTTCGGGTCGAGGTGGAGGTCGCGGCCATGGTGGTCAGTCACTAGGTTACCAGCAACAGCAGAGTGGATCAGCTCATAGTGGTTGGCCAGGGGCACAAGGTCGCGGTATAGGCCAGACTTTTGCTGTGGAGTAGACCCATCAGGATCAGGATCTCGTCCCTTCTACAGTTCGAGTTACTATTTTAGTAGCCTTAGTTTTTTCTTCATCTCTTTTCGATACTAGTGCTTCGCATAGCTTTATCTCTATTACTGTTTTGGAGAGCCTTAGGCTCTGTATCTTTTTGTATGCCAACATGTTGACTCTTGATACACCGTTGGTAACAAGGATGTCTAGCATACGTCATTGCAGAGAGTGCCCTCTTGAGGTTGCAGGGTGTCACTTCTTATGGGACCTCTATGTTTTAGAGATGATAGGCTATGATGTCATTCTTGGTATGGACTGGTTAGTTCTCATCCAGGTATTCGTCGAATGCTATTGTCGTAGGGTGAGTTTCTTATCACCAGAGGGTAGATATTTTCTTCATAGAGGCGAGTGGGATGTCTGGGCAGGTAGAACTGGACCAGAGCATCATGGGATAGAAGGATTTACAGCCCAGATTGCTAGTCTTTATCTAGATGATCAGAGGACTTCGTAGTTAGACTTTTCTCTAGTGGTGGATCTTTTCAGGGATGTCTTTCCAGAAGACTTTTCAGGTTTGCCTCCGGAGTGTGAGGTAGAATTCTCGATTGAGCTCATGCCATGAGCGTCACCGGTGTCTATTCCTCCTTATAGGATGGCTACACCTGAGTTTTAGAAGCTCAATAAGTAGTTGGAGGAGTTGTAGGAAAAGAGTTTCATCTGACCCAGTACTTCTCCTTAGGGTTCACCTATCCTATTTGCAAAGAAGGCAGATGATACCCTTAGGCTTTGTGTGGATTATCGGAAGCTGAACCAGTTGACGGTCAAGAACTGATATCCCTTATAGAGGATCAATGACCTCTTTGATAATCTTTGAGGATCTCGGGTGTTCTCAAAGATCAATTTGAGGTCTTTTTATCATCAGTTGCACGTTAGACCATCAGATATACCTCTTACAGCCTTCAGGATCAGTTATAGTCTATACGAGTATACGGTCATTCCATTCGGTCTCACGAATGCGCCAGTAGTTTTTATGTCACTAATGAACCGAGTGTTCCATCCATACTTGGATTCCTTCATGGTGGTTTCCATGGATGACATCTTGGTGTACTCGCACACTAGACACGACCATTCTACCCATCTTGAGATCGTTCTGAGAACACTGAGAGAGCATCAGCTATATGTTAAGCTCTCAAAATTCCACTTTTGGATGGATTATATTCACTTCTTGGGCCATGTTATCTCAGAGATGGGAGTGTCAGTAGACCCAGAGAAAGTGAGAGTTGTAGTTTATTAGGAGCATCTGAAGAATGTATTTGAGGTGAGGAGTTTCCTAAGGCTGACTGGATACTACAGGTGTTTCATATAGAAATTTTCACACCTTGCAGCATCGTTGACAGGTCTGACCAAGAAAGGTGTGAAGTTCTTATGGTTAGATTCTTGTGAGACAAACTTTCAGAAGCTGAAAGGGAGGTTAATTTCCGCACCGATACTAGTCTTTCCAGAGCCAAGAAAGATCTATATCATTTACTGTGATGCTTCATGTATCGGGCTGGTAGATGCGCTTATGTAGGGAGATGGGGTCGTTGCTTACGGGTTTCGGCAGTTGAGGCCACATGAGAGGAACTACCTGATGCACGATCTGGAGTTGGTAGTTGTTGTTCGTGCCTTATTTTGTTGGAGACATTACCTTCTGGGAGAGAACTTTGTGGTTTTCACTAACCACAAGAGTCTCAAGTACATCTTCACTCGGTGTGATATGAATCTGAGATAGCGTAGGTGGGTCGAGTATCTTTAGTCCTTCGACTTTGAGCTTGCCTATACGCCGAGAAAGGGAAACGCAGTGGCTGATGCGTTGAGCAGGAGAACTCAGATTCAGGCAGTTCAGGAGGCAAGCAGTGAGTGGCAGCTTATGGCTTTGTTCTCTGAGATGCATTTGGAGGTGCATGAAATTAAAGGTCAGGCGTTTCTTTCTTCTGTGGTTGTTACCTCTACTCTTCTTGATCGGGTACGGATGAGGCAGCTATCAGACTCAGAAGGCCTAGTCCTGCGAGAGAGTGTGTTAGGAGAGGACCATCTTCCTAGATGGACAGTGGGCAAGGATGAGATCTTGTGCTTCCAGGGATGTGTATGGGTGCCAGTAGATATACACGAGGAGCTGATGCAGTATTTTCATTCTTCAGTTTGGGAAGTTCATCCTGGAATCACAAAGATGTATCGTGATCTACACCGCCAGTACCGGTGGCTAGGTATGAAGAGATATGTATCTAGGTTCATCATGAGATGTTCTACTTATCATCAGGTGAAATAAGAGAATCAAGGACCGACAGGGATTTTACAACAGTTACCCATTCCTGATTGGAAGTGGAACGATGTCGCGATGGAATTCGTGACTGGGTTACTAAGGTCACCTCAAGGGAGTGATGCTATTTGGGTTGTCGTTGATAGGCTTACGAAGGTTGATCACTTCTTGTCGATCAAGGAGACCTTCAGTGTTGATGATCTAGGGCGGTTGTACATCCTAGAGATTGTATGTCTGCATGGAGTTTCACACTCTATTGTTTCAGACAGGGATGTGTGTTTTACTTCTCGGTTCCGGCAGGGGCTTTATAATGCTTTGGGTACACAGGTACTTTTGAGTACAACATATCATCCCCAATCAGATGGCAAGTCCAAGCGTACGATCTAGGTGCTTGAGGATGTGCTCTGAGCTTTCATTCTAGACTTTGGAAGTTCTTGGGAGAAGCATATACCTCTTGTGGAGTTTGCCTATAACAACGGTTTTTAGGCGACTATTCAGATGGCACCTTACGAGGATTTATACGGAAGGCCATGCCAGTCTCTTTTTTGATGGATAGAGGTATGAGAGGCAGCTTTGCTGGGAACTCATCTTTTTTAGGAGACCTAAGAGCAGATAGAGTTGATTCAGAAGAGGATGGATACAGCACAGTCTCGACAGAAGTCTTATGTTGATCAGCAGAGACGACCTTTAGAGTTCGAGGTCGGGGATCGGGTTTTCATGTGTGTCGCACTGAGGTTGGGACACAAGAGGATTCAGAGAGAGGGTAAGCTTTCACCACAAAACATCGGGCCGTTTAAGGTGTTGGAGAGAGTTGGGATGGTTGCCTATCGGTTGCAGTTACCTCAGAGGTACTGAGCTATGCACGACGTCTTCCATGTTTCTCAGCTCAGACATTACTTTTCAGACCCGTCTCATGTTTTTCAACCCGAGGAGGTTTATCTTGAAGCAGATGTGTCGTTTGAGGAGCATCCTATCTAGATTTTCAATCATAGTATGAAGGTTCTTTGTGGCCAGTATGTTCCTCTGGTATGGGTGCTATGGCAGCACGGGCGAGTACAGGATGAGACCTGGGAGAGGGAGGTCGATGTATGATCGCAGTGGTCGGAGCTGTTTGGGGTTTCTTCTTCTACACCTCATTAGGGAAATTCAGGGACGAATTTCTTTAAGGGGGGAAGTTTTTAAGAACCCAGATCTTCATTTCAGGTATGGTTTTCCTTTTCTGGTCGTTTTTGAGAAAAATAGGAAAATCCAGAAATTTTCAAAGTACACGTCGTGTACTTTGATGCCACGCAAGGCCGTGTGTTGGCTATGTTCGAGCCACACACATGGTGTGTAGGGGCGATGTGGAGGCCGCTTAAAGTGGAGTATAAAAAATACTAGTACACACCATGTACCCCAGAAGTACATGTCGTGTACTTTCTTTTTTCCATTAAATGGATCGGGGTCGCGCCTAGCCGACAGAATTTTCTTCTTCTCAAGGTTCTTTGACCGGGAGCATCCTGTACAACCGCGAACATCCACCAAGACCCCGATCCTCTGTCCATTTTCCAAATCGACCGTCATATATTGCGTTGGAACCACATCGGTGGGATCTTCCTTCTTCTCGAGTTTCATTCCCTGATTTTCCCTCTTTCTCGAGATATTGTGGGTTGAATGTTTTGTGCATTTTTGTAGATATATGCCGTTATAAGGATAATCAAGCCTCGTGGTTCAAGTATATTGATCTCCTAGCATCAAGGTAGGTTTTTTGTGCCTTACCTTTCAAATTCTTTGAGCTTTATGTGCAAATTTCCACAAATAC
Organism: Viscum album; assembly: GCA_963277665.1. Taxonomy (NCBI): domain Eukaryota; kingdom Viridiplantae; phylum Streptophyta; class Magnoliopsida; order Santalales; family Viscaceae; genus Viscum; species Viscum album. The sequence continues at coordinate 1,244,944,402 of OY728141.1, read as the reverse complement.
CCGTGAACGGGGTATTGCGCGTTTACCGTTTTTCCCCTGTTGTTTTCCTTCCTTGATTGTATGCTTGTGCAGAGGTAATTTAATCTTGTATGATGATAATTGCTCTGCTTGGATGTTTTTTCATGCCTTTTTATATTTATGACCCTTTGGATCTTATTATCCTTTGGTCGTTATACTTGTCTTCCATGCCTTATGAATATAGGATGGAATGATATTCTTGACATGCTTGTTATGTTGTAGACCAGTTAGCCAAGTAGCTCCATAGGTGTACTTTGGCCTTATAGCATTATTATGTACTCACTGGAACGGGACCATGAGAAACTGGTGCTATGGACTATAAGGGATAGATCGAGTGAGCTTCCCAAAGAGTCTTGGATATTATAGACTACAGGAGGGTAGACCGAGTGAGATTCCTCAGAGAGTCTTGGATATTATAGACTACAGGTGATAGACCGAGTGAGATTCCTAGAGATTCTTGGATATTATAGACTATAGGAGTGTAGACCGAGTGAGCTTCCTTAGAGAGTCTTTACTTGTTTGAATTTTCTTAAACCATTACAGGCTAGAGAAGGAATTGACCAAGTGAGCTTCCTCAGAGAGTCTGTGATAGACCTAAGACTATAGGAGGAATTGACCGAGCGAGCTTCCTTAGAGAGTTTCTAGACCTTGGGGATATAAGAGGGTTAGACCTCATGATCTTCCTCAGAGAGTCCCTGACTAACCTAGACTAAAAGGGGAATTGCCCGAGCGAGCTTCCCCAGAGAGTCTTATAATTTCATATGACCAAACCAGAGGGGTTAGGTTGAGTGAACTGCCCAGAGGGTTGTTGGTACTTCTTGGTTAGGACCATAGGGGTTGGATGCGAGTACTTCCTAGAGGGGTTCCTGTTGTGGTTAGTTGTTTTCTTTACTGTCGCTTGTTGTTCTGTGGATTTATTATAGTTGTATATCATCATGTTAATGCTTACTGATTACTACCTGCCGTTTATTGTTAATGTTTACTACTTATTGTACTATTACCTGCCATATTCTCACTGACCATTAGGCACAGATCTTCGGGTGGTTGCCTACTGGGATTTAGTCTCACACCCTGTTTGGGTCATGCTTTTGGGCCCAAACAGACTATTTTGTTGTAGGTATAGACAAGGGAAATTTCCCTTCGACTTCTGGCACTTGATTACTTTGGAGAAGGAGAGCACGGGACCAAGCTTAGGCTTGTGATGCTGAGGAGATGTTTATCTTTTCTTTTGTACTTGTTTTGGTACTGTTTGTATTTCCAGCATTGTGATCTGTTTGGTTGTTTTCCTAGATATGTATCATGCATCATTTCATATATACATATGTGCTCTGGTGGTTTATTGTTTAGTCTTACACTGTTTACTTGTGTATTGTTGTTGGATATTTACTGCTTCCGCTATTTCATGTTTTGTTTACTTCCACTTTGTACTCTGCCAATTAGGGCATAGCTTCCCCACTATCACACCCAAGGCCCTCACTGCTAGTCAGTAGCCTCTGGCGTTTGGGGAAATGCACTTGAGGCCATGTGACCAACCGGGTACGGGGCATCTTTGGGTGGCTTCTAGAACCGGGATGTTACACTTTCCCCATTCCTCTAGCTACTCAAATCCCTCCACCACTAATTCTAGCGATCCTTGTCGGTGTCTCGCGTCTCACTGACATCCCTTTTCCCCATCTCCACCACTATTCACTCGCCAAGCCCTCTACTGCCTCACTTGTATCTCCTGATTCTCATACCTATGTTATCACCTGAAACTATAGACAACAACCCACTAAATCCAACCAGCAGAAATACCACAAACTATCAGATTCAAACTGATTTGAACCTCAACCCTCTTCCGGTTTTCACCAGATCTATTGAACTCAGGTGATCTAAGAAGAACTAAACGAAATTAGATCTATTTTGACAACTGATTTGAACCACCATTCGAAGATCTGAAGGACATCAGTGCACTGTCACCTTTCACAAACCCGCTTTTCACCCGCTTTTCATGTAATTGAATGTTTTCATTTTCTGTATTCAATATGAATGTAGGTTAAAAAAATTAGCTCAGTATTTGTAAAATTTCACTAGTTTTTATATCAATTATTCACTTTACTCTTTTATAAAATCAAAATTGATCAGCGAGATATATTTTTATTTTCATTCAAATCATTCATACCATTACTTATTTTACAACACGTAATATTGAACTCTAGAGTTTTTCACTCCAGAAATCAATTTAACTACTTAAGAATTTAAAAATAAAAACAATTCAAATTTAACTAACTGTAAAACTCCACTCGATCATGAAATTAAAAGCTTCAATAATTGAATTCAAGATCAATCTAGCTGATTGATCTCGAAATTTTAAATTGAAAACATTTAGGTGTGAACAATTAAAAATAGAATCAGTATTAGTCTCATCAACTGATTTGAATGAAAATTAGAATTGATAAAAGAAGAGCATGTGAATAACTATAAAAGATAAGCCAGTAGTTTTGAATTCCTGATCTAGAAAATTCAACCTAAGATCATATTGATTTCAAACCGTAATATTATTTGACTATAGAATATAGAAATTGAGAACAAATAGGGAGGAAGAACTCCCCTATTGTTCCTTCTCTCTAGGACTCTGTCTCTAAAAAATGGTGAAGGGATGATCTCTACTTGTACCCTACTATTGTGCTCTCAATGTCGAATATAGTATGTCATGAAAATTGAATGAGAGTTATATGTAATTCCCACTATTCATGTGTGTGGTGACTAAGTAAAAAAGTTACCTAAGTTGGTGGAGATTGATGGTGACTTACAACAGATGATAGATGGTATAAAAATAGAGAAGCAATAGGAATTATAGATAACTCTTATTCACTTTTCATGCCATACTTAATTTGAGAGTGAATACAATCGAGAGATACACCAAGTAGGAGTAGCAGTAGGACAGGAGTTCGGAAAGGAGATAGAGAAGAATCAATGATACAAAGACTAGTTTTCGCAATAACTATTATACAATGGAGAACTCTTCTTCACTAATTTAATTTCCTTTTATTCACATTGTATTTTTTTCTTAAAATAAACATGGCTACTGTCTAGTTTTCTTTTAGTTCGGGGATTTTAATTTCTACTGGTTATTTTCTATGAAAAAATCTTCATTACTTAATTCCATTAAGGAAGAATTAGATTCAACTGGAGAAGTTGATTCTGAATCTTGAAACTTCAAAAAAAAATCACCTCTTGTTCTTAAATTCAAAAATCCATGAACTTTCGACAAGATAAATCATGGATATAATTCTTCAAAATTTTATTTTCCAAATCTTCATAAACTCTCAACGAGACTATTTCTATTGAGATAAGTCTTCAAATTCTTTTACTATTTGAATGTTATTGAAATGATGAATTTCGAGTTTCATTATATACCAGTTTCAATATTATAGCGAGGAAGGTTAAACCAATAATTTCTTGAGGAAGATAATTCATTTATAATTTAAGTGAACAAGATATTAATCAAATCAGTAGTTTTATTTTTTTTCTGAGAAATTGTCTAGAATTGTATTTTTTACTCTTTGTTTGCACTACTTTATCATAATCTCTCCAATTTCACCTAGTTATTTAAAAATTAGTCTTTTATTTACTGTCTTTTCATGAATACAAAATAAAAATATAAAAGTAAAAAAAATTAAAAAGGATGTTTCCCCACTATTGACACCAGTGGGGCTTGTTTGAAAACCTTAGAACATTTACCTACTTTCCCTATGGTTCGACCCAACACCATTATAATAGTGTAGGAAATAAATTTAATTTTGAGAGTTGTGAAGACCTCTAACCCAATCACCCACCAGATAGAGTTAATCATGCTCTCATCGATGGGATACCATAAGCACTACAAACAATTAATAATATCAAGTTATTAATTAAATAAATTTCAAAATAAATATTATATCTTTACATACCATCCAATGATTGAACATGCATTGCTAAATATCTTTAAGAATCTGATCAACCCATACCTCAGAAAAATAATTTCACAATATAGAACTCCCCTATCCAATAGCTATATGTCTAAACTTGTGATAAAAAAGAACAAATAATAAAACAATTAGTATATAAATAAAATAATGATAATTAATGAAAACTAACTAAAATACATAGGTAAACATACCTCTGCATATGTGGATCAAAGCCAAGATGTAGAAGTCACTTAGGGATAGGTTCATAAATCATCAATTTCTCAATACCACACCCCCTTCAAGTCTTCCCTAAATCTCCAGTAGTCTGAGGGTCATATGATCCAACATCGTGCTTGTTATTAGGTAGATCAACCTCCTACAATGAACGAAACAGATCCTTGTCCATCTGAAACACGAAATGATTCTTCTTAGAAAATAGTTGAAAACAACTATTATATCTATATATATAGTATATATGATTATAAATAGCATTTAACTATGTCAATATTTATCTTCATCATCATCTTCATATCTAACGGTGTCTATTTCTTCATATTCCTCCTCAACATCATCAATTTCTATATGATTTTCACTTTCATCATATCTTGTCATTTCAAATTAATTTGTCACATCATTAACATCATTTTCACCATCGACCCTTAACTATGGGTAGTTATCATAAATATTTGGGTCTCTTCATGAAAAAGATAGATTTAAAGAAATCTCTTGAAAATTTTCAATTCCTTTCACTTCGGCGAAAACACATTCACTTTGAGTTAACTGATTTTCCCAATATTTAATTTTTATTATGCTCCACTAATCACCCAACTCTATTAAAGTAGAACAATAATTTGAATAATAAATTTTATGTTCCTAATGAGCCAATAAAAATGGTTCATTTACTATAATAAGAATTTTATATTTAATATCAATGATTACATGGATCAGATGAATGTGCAAGCCTATCTCAGTATCCAAACACAAACATTTAAACATTGTTATAGAATTTTGTCCCAGATAACACAATTTAATAATTTCTTCCAACATTCCATAAAAGTCAACATTAGTTTCTCTATGATGATATCCTCTAAAAAAACAACAGTATTCAATGTTTTTTTGATTCCCCATATGCATGTGTATGAAATCGAAAATCATTCACCACATATGCATTATAAGATTTAACCATTTTGGATAGTGGGTTACTCAATACACACAATCAATTATCAATTTTATCAGCATATTGAGATACCTGATTTTTTTAAAAAAAATTATCAATATAAAAAGTAACCAATTTGTTTTATATGTTAAACCATAAATAATTTATGTTACCAGTTTTTGAAACTAGTAGGAAAAATTATTTTGTCGACATTCTTCAAGAGAAACTATTTTAATTTATGGAAGTTCTTTTTTTAATATGATTATCATATAACCAAAAAATAAAATAATATTAATTTACTATAAAAAAGATTATAGATTAATGTATAGGATCACTCACAGTGCAAATGGTGTTATTTCTTCATAGTTTAGTAGAACTTATATATGAGATCTGTGATGTTCATCATCTGAAATCCTTCGTTCATGACCTCCACCAAAGCTAAGTTCAGGCTAATTTGAAAATGATAATTGATTATTCATTTCATCATCAACATTTCTATCATTATGGACCATGTGGTTTTTTTATGGATATTCATATTGAAAATAATGAGAGTAGAAAAAAGAAATTTCCTCCTGTAAATAAGCTTCTACAATTGAGTCTTCAACCGGTACTCTGTTACATACTTTTTTCTTCAATTTATGCATGCATCTCTCGAATGGGTACATCCATCAGAACTGTATCATACCTCCAAATTTTTCTTCATGTGGAAAATGTAATATCAAATGTTCCATTGATTCAAAGAAAGCTGGTGGGAATATTTTTTATGGTTTACATAAAATTATAACAACATATGCTTCCAATATTCTTAGTGAATTGTAATATATTTTCACCAAATAAATGTCTCAAAAAAATATAATATTTCATTTATTGAATCCAAAATCATAGAATTCATAAAACCTCTTAATCAACTTATCAGAATTCATTCCATTATAACATGTCATTCGTGACTTTTTAATCTGGTAATATGACCATTTTGGACACATCTGCCCAAATTGAAAGCTTAACCATATAGAAGTTTCAAATATGCAATCCACTGAAAAAATAATAATCTATTTTTTAGATAGTGTATAATTAGCTTTTGGATTCATTTACTTCTATGATCTAACATTTTCAAATAGTTTAAGTTCTAGTTTCCTGCAAATTTGGGCACGATCTAATCATGACTTTACATTATCTTAGGTCTTACCTGGTGTATCCAAAACTATATGAAATAAATTATCAAAATAGTTCTTCTAAATATACATGAAATATAACATGTGATAGACCAAAAAATTGAACCAATACAGAAGATCCCAAAAAATGCTCTGTTTTATCCAATTGTGTTCTTTCCCAAATACGTCAATTTTATATTAGCTTATTGTGGTTCCAAATATGATTAGAGGTAATGAAGAGACAATTGATTTTAAATCTATAACTTAGATAATTGTTGGAGGTATATCTCTTTCAATTGTTCCTTTTCTGAAATAATATTTTTTTCCTAAAAAATGGATGATCGGTTGTAAGTAATCTGCGATGACAGTAGAAAAAACAAAAAAAAATCCATGGACAAACATAAACGATTTGATGTCTCTCATACAGTATAGACATGACTTTAGGCCATGTAAACTCTAACCGGATAACATACCATATACTGGGAAGTCTCTAATTTTCCACACCAATGTATCTTTCAGTAGGAAATTTTGTTTTTACAACAACATCATATGTATTGACACCATTAATCCATAATGAATTTAACTTTTCAGTCAATGGTAAACATCAATATTATTTTTCATATGTCCTGAAATTAATATGTTCAAAAATATATATGCCTCCTTCATTAACATCTAAGGAGGTAAATTTTAGTGTTATAAAAATAGGCCAAAATGAATACTAACAATCATAAGAACCAAATAGACATAAATCATCAATAGAAAGACCCAATCACACATTTCGAGCTTCTAAAGAAAAATATGGATTCACTTGGTCAAAATATTTCCATGAATCACTATTATAGGGGTGATTTAAGTTTTTACTGGTTGAAATATTGGTTTTGTTCCATCACATAAATTCCATTGTGTTCTGAGACATAAATAAACGCTGCAATCTGGGTGTAAGAAGGAAATATCTCAACTATTTTACAGGATCCATTTCAAATATTCCTAGTTCAACCTCTTTATACCTCGATTGTTCACATATGGGACAACTATCCAATGAATCATTTTCACCATAATATAATATTCAATCTTTTGAACATACATGAATCTTTTGATAACCAAGACCCATATTATGCACCAGCCTCTTGCTCTCATAGAAATTTATAGGCAACACATTTCCTTCTAGTAATAGTGTTTAAACCAAAGAGAATATCTGACCAAAATAGTTATTTGACATTCCATTATCTGATTTAATATCTTTAAATTTTTTTACTACTTCAAATTTTCTTATCTTACAACCAGGATATAAGGCGTCCTCAGCGGACCTCAACAACTCCTAAAATTGAGATGGTTTGAACGCATGAATTAAATCAATGTAATCCTAAGTTTTGGTTTGTTGAAAAGATGGAACTAACACATCATTACTAAATTTTAGAATCGTTATGGATCTAAAACAAAATTATTACTATCTTATCTAGAACTACGTTCACCATGTTGATACCAAAAAACATAATCTAGTGGAAAAACAAAATGAAATAGATGACCCCCAACATTGTCAAATGTGCCAAATATCCTCAGAGCACATTTTTTACAAGGACACTTAATTTTTCCTTTTGAAACAAATTATGGTTTTGATTATGAAAATTAAAACAAAGCTTCAACAACCTCAATATATATAGGATTTAAACCAGAACCATTTGGATTCCTGGAATGATTTATCTAAGCGTAATCATCTAATAATGACTGATGTCGACTTCCTTATTCCATATTTCTCTAAAAAACATAAAATAATTAGTTTTTTCTAATAATTTGATATAAGAAAAATACTATCCCAAAAAGAGAATAAAATTAAATTCATTTTTCTATCAATTTATAATAATTTATATTATTTCATAGTTATTTATATTTTTTTTAAATTTATACTAATCTAAAAGAATTTATAATAATTTATACTAATTACCACTAATTATTAGTAATTACAGCTAATTTATACTTATTACTGCTAATTATGGGAGGTACAATTTCCAACGGATTGGCGGCGGCTCTTTGTCCTCGATGGCTCATCTCCTTGAAACTTTATCCAACTGAAATCACTATAAAAAATCAACTATGAGTTATGAATATCCATTTTTTTATGCACGAGAATGAAGAGCAAGGTGGCCTCACCACACTTCTCTCTATTCTTATACATATGAAAATAGATATATGTACGTTGAATCATATTTTTCATACTCATTTCAGTTAGAGAACGTTACAAGGAGATGATGCATCAACCAAAAGATCCTCTCTTTTTTAATGGATCATCTCCCTGCAACTTTATCCAACTAAAATCAGTATGAAAAATCTTCTTTGACGTACGCATGTCCATTTTTATATTCACAAGAATGAAGCAAAGGGAGGCCTCGTCATGTTTCTCTCCATTATCATGCGTAAAAAATGGATATCCATACGTTGGACTAGTTTTTCCATAGTTATTTCAGCGGGATAAAATTTTAAGGAGATGACCTATCGAGCAAAAGAGTTACCGCGAATCTGCTGAAAATTGTGCTGATTTATTACTAATTATTACTCTACTAGAAATTATGCTAATTTATTACTATTTATTACTATTTATTTCTATTTATTATTATTCATTAATATTTATTACTATTTATTACTATTTATTACTAATTATTATTAATTATTACTATTTATTACTATTTATTAATAATTATTACAATTTATTACTAATTAATCATATTTATTACTAATTAATCATATTTATTACTAATTAATCATATTTATTACTAATTAATCGTATTTATTACTAATTATTACTATCTATTTCTATTTATTACTATTTATTACCATTTATTAATATTTATTCCTATTTATTACTAATTATTACTAATTATTACTAATTATTACTATCTATTAGTAATTATTTCTAATTAATCATATTTATTACTAATTGACCATATTTATTACTATTTACTCATATTTAGTATTAATTAATCATATTTATTACTAATTAATCATATTTATTACTAAAAAACTATATTTATTACTAATTAATCATATTTATTTCTATTTATTACAAATTATTACAATTTTTTACTAATTATTACTAATTATTACCATTTAATACTAATTATTACTATTTATTACTAATTATTACTAATTATTACTAATTATTACTAGTTAATCATATTGATTACTAATTAATCATATTTATTACTAATTAATCATATTTACTATGAATAATTACTAATTATTACGAATTGTTACTAATTATTACTAATTATTACTATTTTCTCATATATATTACTAATTAATCATATTTATTACTAATTAATCATATTTATTACTAATTAATCATATTTATTACTAATTATTACTAATTATTACTAATTATTACTAATCAATCATATTTATTACAAATTAATCTTAGTTGTTACAAATTAATCATATTTGCAACTAATTATTACTAATTATTACTCATTACTACTAATTAGTACTAATTATTGCTAATTAATCATATTTATAACTAATTAATCATACTTATTACTAATTATTACTAATTATTTCTAATTATTACTTTTTATTACTAGTTATTACTATTTATGACTATTTATTACTAATTATTACTAATTACTACTAATTATTACTAATTATTACTAATTATTACTATTTATAATAATTGATTTCTATTTATTAATATTTATAACTATTTATTACTAATTATGACTAATTATTACTAATTAGGACTAATTATTACTAATTATTACTAATTATTACTAATTAGTTATTACTAATTGTTACTAATTATTACTAATTAAAACTAATCAATGTTAATTATTACTAATTATTACTAATTAATACTAATTAATACTAATTATATTTAATTAATCATACTTATTACTAATTAATCATATTTATTACTATTTATTACTAATTATTACTAATTATTCCTAATTATTCTTAATTATTCATAATTAATCATATTTATTACTAATTATTACTATTTATTACAAATTATTACTATTTATTACTAATTATTACTAATTATTTATATTTATTCCTAATTATTGATATTTATTCCTAATTATTCATATTTATTCATATTTATTCATAATTATTCCTAATTATTCCTAATTATTCCTAATTGTTCCTAATTATTACTAATTGTTCCTAATTATTACTAATTGTTCCTAATTATTACTAATTATTAGTAATTATTCATATTTATTACTAATTATTCATATTTATTACTAATTATTCATATTTATTACTAATTATTAATAATTTCTAACATTTACCGCTAACTATTACTAATTATTTCTAATTATCACTAATTATTACTAATTATTGGTAATTATTACTATTTATTACTATTTATAGATATTTATTTCAATTTACTACTTATTAACACTATTTTTTACTAATTATAGCTAATTATTACTAATTATTAATAAATATTAATAATATTTCTAATTAATACTAATGACTACTAATTAATAATAATTAATATAATAACCATTACTTAATACTAATCACACGTAATTATTTGTAGATATAAATAATGCAAAATAAAACGATCTAATTATAATTTAATTTAATTACATCTAATTAAAAATAATTATAACTGATATAAAATAAAATGAATAAACTAAAAAATAAATGAAAAAGATAGATACCTTAAAATTAAATCGTTTGTAGGATGTAAGACTTGAATATTGATCCGATGTAGAATCTTAAACATTGAAAAAATTGAGAGGGAAAATGTATATAGAGGGGTAGAGAAAGGAGTGGAATGAGAAAAAATCAGAAGGGGGTATATATAGGTTAGATCATTTGCGAAAAGAGTATTTGTGATGGGCTTACCATTGCAAGTAGTATTATTTGTGATGGGATTCGTCACAAATACTAACCCCCTATTAATTAGGGGTGGTGGTTAAAAAGAGTATTTGTGACGGGACCCATCGTAAATACTCACCTGCCGACATAGTATTTCTGAAGGGTGTTAACTCCTGTCGCAAATACTAAAAAACACCCTTGGGTATTTGTAACAGGTATAAAAACCCGTCACAAATATCCACCTTGTGGTTTGGTGTGCAACCCATGCCAAACCTTTTGCAATGAGGATGCAATTCTCATCAAACATAACTACTTATTTGTGACGGTCAGTGGGTCCCGTCGCAAATAGCCTGTCACAAATATCCCTTTTTCCTATAGTGCACATACATTCCAAGAGGGAGATTTGGCTATGAGGTAGCCAACTTTGGTTTGTTTTAGAATGGTTTAAATTAACACTAAGACACCTTAGTGAAATCAATTTATGAGAAATGGTTGATCCATGGTTATTGCAAGGTATGGATTGGATGAAATTGTTTTTGAATTATTTCAATTTCATTAACTCGAGAAAGATTCATTCAATGAAATCAATATAACCCTATCACTTACTGGTTTACCACCCACACATACACATTTTAACCACTTATACACTTGGAGGACCATTTTCATGAGAACTCTTAGGTAAATAATCTTATTAGAACATGAAAAGTGTGGTGATAAAATTCAATGAGGAAGAGGAAGAAAAAAATCATTGAATAAAAAACTCAAATAAAAGAAATGATTAAACATTTAAAGACTGAGAAATAGCATACAATCCATACCCTTGCTACTACCTTAGATCAACCCTTTAGTGGGTTATCCTTCCATTATTGGAAATCTTTCAATAGAAGACTATAGTAGATTCATGAGGACAGAATTGAAAAAGTAAAAATAATGAAATAATGATCATTCCACTATTGTGTGAAGAATTTCACACATGTTGGTGTGAATAAGTTCACAACATGGGGAAAAGGTATTAATGTGATATGACTAAGAACATAATAACAGTATATGAAGAACTTTTATTATTAACTAAAGTGAATTAGAACAACTTACATGTGAAAAAACAGACACACAATTACAAAACGGCAGCATAACATTACAATTGAAATAAATCAAAGCATCCTACAACTCCTTCACCACTATTGCTTTAAATAGGAATTTCAAGAGACTTATTTTGATCCCCCAATATTCCAAGCCTTCCCACTTCATTATGGTAGGCCTATAATGGTGGAAATTTTGTGGAATGTGAACTTTTTTACCCTTGACCCGAAATAGGATCCATCTTGCATGCCTCCAACAGATGTGTCCAAACGATCATCTAGATGACCAAATTTGAGTGGGACATAGAAGAAGAAATTGAAGCCTGATATGTATTCTAAAAGTAAATAAATTTTCTTTCCAATTAAAATTTTATTTTCGGAGATATGATCGAAATGGTAGGGTGTTATTCTTGTCCATATAATCTAGCCCAGAATTTCATCTTCAAATTGGGCCTCCGGGATCACCATTAAAACATCAGAATTAGATCTGGCCTCTATTTAATGAAATGTTCCTATTGATGTCCTATATATTCATTTTAAATTTTAGCTTCATTGATTCTGTGAAATGGCTACAGAATTCAAGAATCTAAACCGTGGTAGAGTTTTCTTCTCTGGTAATGTGTTGGTATGAAGGCCCATTTTGGTGGTCTTCCAATGTGATTCTTCAACTACTGTAAAGGGATGAAATATTCACAATGGATTGGGAAATCTGAAAATAAAATATGAAACTAAAATCAAGAGTAGTGGGCGATTAATAATTTGTCTAAAAAAGAACTAAGTAATATTTCACTTTAAGCAAGAATTACAATCATAATTTGAAATAATGTTCAAATTGTAAAATGAACTAAAAATAGTGTTTATGAATAATAAAGTACATGAAAGTTATATATTGTAATAGTGAGTATTATCTTCATTTAGTGGTTATGTAAAGACCCGTAAATTTCAAGGAAATTTTTTTCTTAATTTTCTTTGGAATTTTACAAGAATGCAGTTTCTGACAGCACCTGATTCTGAGGCCTGGTGTGCCCGGAATCATTTTCCGAAGTTTGGCTCGGGTACGTTCAGTGAATGAATGAGCAGGTTTTTCTAACTTTTGAACCGGTGCTCGGAATCAAATTCTGAGGGCACCGATGGAATCGCAGCGCTGGTATTTACTTAGAAACGCCTTTTCCGGAGTTGCGTTTGCTCGGGTGTGGTTTTTAAATTTTTGGTTTAAGTTAAGAAATAAAATAAAGTAGTGCGACAACTTTATTTTTATTTCACTTAAAGCCACTTAAAAGGAACATAAAGCCACTTGAGCTAAGTTAAAGTGGATAGGGTGCAATCCAAAATATCCTACCCTCTTGGTAGGATATTTGTGAGGTGGGGCCCGCACGAGCCCTACCGTTTTTTTCCTCTAAGTAACGCACCCGCGAAAACTCATCTTTAATGAAAGTCAACTGGTGCATTTTCTTAAACTCTTAAACGCTCCTATTAATTGGGCGGTTTATTCATTGAAATTAATTCTATGAATTAATGGGTCGTTACTTAGTTTGTTTTTCAATTTGTTGGCATGTTAATAAAATAAGACAAATGCTTGTTTTCTCTTAAGGGTTGCTTGTTGAGAGAGTTGGGAGAGGCTTGAGATCTTCATCCTCCTTCGCGAAGAACGTGAAGAAGGCGAAGAACGCCGAACCCTCAGAGATCGATGTCGCGACGCCGTGTTCCGCGACGCCGACGATTCTTCTCCCGCGACGTTCTTCTGTGACGTTTCTCCTCCCACGACAAATCTTCGATCAACTTCTTGAGGTAGGAGATTTTGGAACTTTTAATTTCCTTTGTGGATTTTATCCTTAGCACAGATTTAATTCATGAAATAAAAATCTGTGTGTTTTTCTTTAAACCTCAGAGATCATCGACGCGACGCCGTATACCGCGACGACGCGACGCCCTTCCGCGACGCGATGATTATCTTCTTCCGTGACGATCAATTCCGTGAAGAACTTGTCCGACGAATACGACGAGGTAGGGGGTTTACGTGATTTTTCCTTACGTGATTCTCTTCCGTGTTTTATCCGCGTTTATTTGGACCGCATGATATCAGTTAACGGGAGGAGGCCGGACCGCACAAACACGGCCGCCCCCCCTCCCTATTGTTTTTCTTGTTATTGCGGATCGAATGAAAGTGATGCGGTTCTGTCGCACCGCGTGGGATTGAGCGACAAGAAATGTGCAACGTCGTCATGCCGTGCATTCAATTTTTTGAACCAATTCCGCGGCGCCGTTGCGCCGTGCCGAATAACCGCAAAGGAACCGCGACCGGAGTCGGGCCGCGGCGAATGGGCGCGGCGCTATCGCGTCGCGACGAAAAACCACAAAGACGGTACTTTTTGTTAATTGACGTGCGGATCAATGGACGATGACAAAACAGGCCGCTATGGCGTTTGAATCCCTTCGCAGTGAAGGTCGGGTCCCGGGAGGACCGTGGGCGAAGACGACAGGAGAAACGGACCACCAGAGCGCTTACGGTGGTCCGCGGAAGGCGGTGGCAGTGCGCCACGTCGGCGCGGCGGCGCCGGTGACCGGCGGCGGCGCCGCGCCGCCGGAGGGCTGGCGGCGACGGTTGCCACCGGCCTCAATTTGTGGCGAGGGTGGGGGAGCTGCGCACCCCGCCTGCTGCTTCCGCTCGGCCGCGATGGCCGAGCCGCGGCTGGCCGGTCGGGATAGACCGAGCTGGCCGCGCCGGGCCCCGCCGACCGGGCCGGGCCGGGCCCATCCGGGTCAGACCCAGGTCGGGTAGACCCGGTTCGGGCCGACCCAGGGGGGGTCGGACCGGGTCGGTCCGGGCCCAGACCCCCCCGTTTTCGGACCCCTCACGGTCTTTCGACCATATCTTGAGCTGTAGACCTCTGATCGATGCACCGTCAGCGGCGATGCAATCCTTGGATCGAGACGGTCTTTTCGGTATATCGCACTCAAAGTTTCGGAACACTTTGGGTTCGGCCGGGTTGGTTCGGATACGAAACCAACCGGGCCCTCAGAGCGGAAACGCTCATATCTTGAGCTCCAGACGTCCTATTGACGTGCCGTCGACTTTGATGGATTCCTCTAAGTGAGACGGATCTTTTGGCTTACTCCGCTTGAGGTTTGGATGCCGTCGGAGTGCGGTCGTGTTGATTTGCTCACGAAATCCAACCAGGCCCCTAGAACGAAAAGGCCAATAACTCACAGACCGGGCGTCCGATTGACGCGCAGTCTATCTCGTTGATTTCCTCTTGATGAGAAGGAACTTTTGGCATACTTCGCCTGATTTTTGGTTTCTGTTGGATAGTGGCCGGGTTGGATTGTACCCGAAATCCAACCGGTCCCCTGGAACGGAAAAGCTGATATCTTTCAGACCAAACGTCCGTTTGACGAACCGTCTGCGGCGTTGGTGATCACATTGAGAAACGGTCCCTTTAAGTTTACCCTATGAGAGTTGGGGTACAGTTGAGATACGTCCGGGTTGGTTCGTACACGAGACCAACCGGGCCCCTGGGACGAAAAGGCTAATAACTCACAGACCAGGCGTCCGATTGACGTGTCGTCTGTTGTGTTGAGACCCCTGTGACGAGGCGGTCCTTTGAGACACTTCTTCGTGGGACTTTGTGATACTTGGGGTATCGACCAGTAGCTCGTGGAGCGGACCCTCCTAGAGACGGGCGTGCGGAGTACGGAGACCGTGTAGCCGGCTGAGACCTGACGACTGCTTGACCGATAAATTCAGTATGTTTCGGATAGCCCAGTGGGGAGCGCTTGGTTGTAGCGGAAGAACCACGGTGGATGAGTGCTTGGTTGTAGTGGCAGACCCACAGTACTCAACTGAAGGAGTACCTCTGGAGGCTATGAGGGGGAGTGCTTGGTTGTAGCGGCAAACCCACGGCGGATGACCGCTTGGTTGTAGCGGCAGACCTGCGGTACTCAACAGAAGGAGTACCTCTTGAGGCTATGAGGGGGAGCGCTTGGTTGTAGCGGCAGACCCATGGTGGGAAGCACTTGGTTGTAGCAGCAGGCCCATAGTACTCGACAGGAGAGGTACCTCAGCAGTCTTAGGTTAGTGAGCAATACCACAGAGTCGTGACAGGACAACTGTACACTCCAGAGACGGGGCTCTTCAGCAGTTACGGTTTCGATAATGAAAATCCTGGTTTGAGCTGAGACTTTTGACCTTTGTGTTTTCCTCATGATTGAGATGGGTCACTTGATAACTTAGGTATATGTATGGGCATATACCTGGGTAGTGGTTATCTTTTGAGATATTCTTTGTGGTTATCCTTGTTGGTTTTTAGTGAGACCTTGAGGGTCTCGGGGTCCCTACTGAGTATCGTCATACTCACCCCTGCACGGGCTATGCCCGCACCTCGTTGTGTTGGTTGCAGACGACGGGCAGTGCTGACGAAGGCCGAGTGTTCAAGGATTGGACGGTACCCGGAGGTGGACTACACAACGAGTCAGTACCCGGAGGTGGACTAAACGACGAGTCAGTATCTGTAGGTGGACTTCACGGCGAGACGACACTCGGAGGAGGTTGACGGGTGAGAGCGTTGTGGAAGCTATATGTACCTACCCTTCAGGTAGGATCCGTGGTGGACGATCTAGGAGCTGCTTCATTTGCACCTACCCTTCAGGTAGGATCCGAGGAGGATGACCCAAGAGCCGCTTCCATCCTTCCAGCTGTTGTCTTTTTCTGTTATACTTTGTTCAGTTGTAGTTGTACTTTCTTTTGGGTTTGTATTCTGGCCCATTTACCTTCAGAACTTCTCTTTTTACTTAGTGTTTTACTTCCGCTTGTACTATGTGGTGTTTTGTTTACTTTTATAAAGTCAATGCCTTCCCAGTTATCAGGATTTACGCCTTTGGTGCTAGTCGTCAGCCCCTGGCCTATGGAAGGCGGGCTTGGGGTAGTCACGGCACGGGCCCTGAGGACGGGTCGTGACAAATTGGTATCAGAGGATTCAGTTCTACCGCATAACTTATAACTCTGATATTTTCTTTCTGAGAAGCAATAGTGTTAAGAGTACCTAGTGTGGTTTTCAGTTCAGGGAGTCCAGTGTTGGTGCGGGCAGTCGACGTATCCATACACCAGGAACCTGACAACTGATTTCTGACTTTGTGCATGAAAACACAGATTGAGTGTGTGTTTCCAGAAGTTTTTAAATGTCAGCTCAAACCAGGTCAGCTCACCAGGTATAATCGTTTGACCGTGTCACGTTGTTTCTTTCAGGATGCCTTTTCATGGACGACCAGCTAGAGCCTAGAGGGATGTGCGTACTGATAGCCTGCCGAGCGACGAGGCTTCGGTACAGGGCCCTCTTGCAGTTGAGGTACCAGCAGAGGCACCAGCGGTACTACCATACGTTGGGCCACTGATGCCACCAGCCCTAGCAGTAGGCGATGCCCGCCACTTGAGTGCGCTGCACGAGTTCCAGCGCCAGAGGCCACCCAGGTTTCGGGGAGAGACGGACCCGCAGGCGGCTGAGGATTGGCTGGAGGCAGTGGTGAGAGTCTTCAGGCTAGTGGGGACGCCTGCAGACTTCATGGTGATCTTTGCTTCCAGCCTTCTTCAGGCAGTAGCAGGCAGGTGGTGGGTCCACTTGTTCCAGTTTTGTGACGGGATGACCTTCACATGGGAAGACTTAGAGACCTTCTTCAGGGTGGATTTTGTGCCAGTAGCTCTACACCCCGAGCGTGTACAGGAGCTTCTTCCTTTGCCGCAAGGTTTTAAATCAGTAGCTGAGTCATCTGTGGGCAGTAGACAGATGATGCAGAGGTCCAAGAAGACTAGAGCCAGCCGTACGAGGAGTAGGAAGTGTTATTAATGTGTTAAGAAGGGTCAACTGGCACGTGACTGTCCGACTCCTCGTACAGATGATCTGCAAGCTTTAGAGGAGCCACCGAGGCAGAAGCAGCGGCGGGTGCTTGAGCAACAACCGAGCAGTGGACAAGGAAGTATATCTCTGGGAGCAGGTGGACAGGAGAGGAACTAGTGGATACATCCCTTGTACTTCTAGTTCTATGTTGTTGTTGTATTCGTGTCTTTAAACTATGAGCTTCAATAATAAAAAGACACTTATCTTTGTGATGTTTTCTTTTATGTCCTTTTGTTTAGTTGATACTGAGTGGTCCTGGTTAAGACTATTGACTTGACCCTCACTTTCGAGATTTCTATTGGAGGAGACCCAGTGACCTCACACTGATGCCGACAGTGTGACTCGACCCTTGGAGGCGAGAGTGATAGTGGGATCTCTTGGTAGTTATGTTGAGGCCTTACGACGTCATCCATGGCATGAATACATCATTCATGTCCGGATTGACTGTATTAGGCAATGGGTGTGGTTCATCCAGGGGATGAGACCGAGTTTCTCTTTTCGGCAAAGGAGAAATTTTAGCAGCTCTTTCAGATTGTAGGCAAAGAAGGTGCAGATCATCCAGGATTGGATGAAGACTGCACAGTGCAGTAAGAAACAGGAAACTGGCACCAGTCTTGGAGACTCGGGCATGTTAAAAGTTTTCATAAGAGGAATCTTAAAGGAGAGATGAGTCTGCGAAGCAGCAGACGTGGAGGCAAAGCTAGGAGAGCAGCATGAGGTGGTGTACATCTTAACATGCTACAACCACCCTCCTTAGTTATCCCCGCCAGGCTCAGGGAGCTGGAGGGTGGAGGAAGAGTGCGGCTGCATGCGGTCAAGGAGAGTGACCCGATGGATCTAAGAATGATTCAAGGGACAGTCTGTGTCCACTACTAGCTATTGTAGTAACGGACGTTGATATGAATCATTCATTACTTCCACAAATCTTGTCCCAGACCTAGAGTTTCCGGTAAGCCGTAGACTTGACCCTCACGTCTGGAGATACCTTGGGAGAAGACTCGATAATCACACTTACGCCGACGGTGTGGTTAGACCCTCGAGGCGAGAGTTTCGGTTGGAATCTCTTAGTGGCAGCATCGAGGCCTTACGACGTTGGTTTGAGTATGGACTGGGCAATCACAGTTCATACACAAATTGATGGTATTAGGCAAAAAGGTTATGGTTTAACTATGACGTCGGGATGGGGTTTCCTTGGTCGGCGAAAAGGAAACCCCAGGCAGCACAGGATAAACTCATGCACAGGAGGGTGCGACCGATCACTCTTGAGTCGGTCAACCTTACCCTCTTGGTAGCAGTCGTTTTGAGTTTTAACAGGAATTGGAGACCTCTAGAGTTCGAGGATGACGATCACGTATTTATATGGGTCTCACCTCGATGAGGTTTATGGAGATGTGGCCAAGGCGGAAAGTTATCTCCGAGGGTCAGCGGACCTTCTTAGGTCCTCAGCTGGGCAGGCGGGGTGGTTTACCGCTTGACCCATCCACCTCAGTTGCACCAAGTGCACGACGATTTCCACGTATCTCAACTAAGGAGATATGTGCTCGACCCTTCGCATATCCTCGACCATGAGGAGATGGACGATGGCGATGAGGTGACATCCACGGAGCTTCCTATGGGGATCGAGGATCGACAGGAGCGGATCCTAGGAGGACGGTCGATTCCTCTTGTGCACTTTCTTTGGCAGTACGGGAACCTCTAGGTGAGCACATGGGAGTGGAAGGCTCAGATGCGTGCTCAGTACCACTTTTGTAACCCTAGTTTGTGTTAAAGCTTTACGAGGACGTAAATCCCTGAGGTGGGAGTGATGTAAAGACCCGTAAATTTCAGGGAAATTTTTTTCTTAATTTTATTTGAAATTTTACAAGAACGCAGTTTCTGACAGCACCTGATTCTGAGGCCCGGTGTGCCCAGAATCATTTTCCGAAGTTTGGCTTGGGTACGTTCAGTGAACAAATGAGCGGGTTTTTCTAACTTTTGAACCGGTGCTCAGAATCAAATTCTGAGGGCACCGATGGAATCGCAGCGCTGGTATTTGCCTAGAAATGCCTTTTCTGGAGTTGTGTTTGCTTGGGTGTGGTTTTTAAATTTTTGGGGTTAAGTTAAGAAATAAAATAAAGTAGTGCGGAAACTTTATTTTTATTTCACTTAAAGCCACTTAAATCCACTTGAGCTAAGTTAAAGCGGATAGGGTGCAATCCAAAATATCCTACCCTCTTGGTAGGATATTTGTGAGGTGGGGCCCGCACGAGCCCTACCGTTTTTTTCCTCTAAGTAACGCACCCGCGAAAACTCCTCTTTAATGAAAGTCAACTGGTGCGTTTTCTTAAACTCTTAAACGCTCCTATTAATTGGGCGGTTTATTCATTGAAATTAATTCTATGAATTAATTGGTCGTTACTTAGTTTGTTTTTCAATTTCTTGGCATGTTAATAAAATAAGACCAATGCTTGTTTTCTCTTAAGGGTTGCTTGTTGAGAGAGTTGGGAGAGGCTTGAGATCCTCATCCTCCTTCGCGAAGAACGCGAAGAATGCGAAGAACGCGAAGAATGCGAAGAACGCTGAACCCTCGGATATCGATGTCGTGACGTCGTGTTCTGCGACGCCGACGATTCTTCTCTCGCGGCGTTCTTCTGCGACGTTTCTCCTCCCACGACAAATCTTCGATCAACTTCTTGAGGTAGGAGATTTCGGAACTTTTAATTTCCTTTGTGGATTTTATCCTTAACACAGATTTAATTCATGAAATAAAAATCTGTGTGTTTTTCTTTAAACCTCGGAGATCATCGATGCGAGGTAGTATAACGCGACGACGCGACGCCCTTCCGCGACGCGACGATCATATTCTTCCGCGATGCTCAATTCCACGAAGAACTCATCCGACGAATACGACGAGGTAGGGGGTTTACGTGATTTTTCCTTACGAGATTCTCTTCCGTGTTTTATCCGCGTTTATTTGGACCGCATGATATCAGTTAACGAGAGGAGGCCGGACCGCACAAACACGGCCGCCCCCCTCCCTATTCTTTTTCTTGTTATTGCGGATCGAATGAAAGTGACGTGGTGACGTTGCACCGCGTGGGATTAAGCGGCAAGAAATGTGCGACATCATCACGCCACACATTCAATTTTTTGAACCAATTTTGCGGCGCCGTCGCGCCGTGCCGAAGAACCGCAAAGGAACTGCGACCGGAGTCGGGTCGCGGCGAAGGGGCGTGGCGCCATTGCATCGCCCCGGAAAACCACAAAGACGGTAAGTTTTTTTAATTGACATGAGGATCAACAGACGATGACGAAGCAGGCCGCTATGGAATTTGAATCCCTTCGCAGTGAAGGTCGGGTCCCGGGAGGACCGTTGGCGAAGACGGCAGGAGAAACGGACCACCGGAGCGCGTACGGTGGTCCACGGAAGGCGATGGCGGCGCGCCACGCCGGCGCAGCGGCGGTTGCCGCCGGCCTCAATTTGTGGCGAGAGTGGGGGAGTCGCACACCCCGCCCGCGGCTTCCGCTCGGCCACGCTGGTCGAGCCGCGGCTGGCCGGTCGGGCCGGACCGAGCCGGCCGCGCCGGGCCGCGCCGACCGGGTCGGGCCCATTCGGGTCAGACCCGGGTCGGGTAGACCCGGTTCGGGTCGACCCGGTTCGGGCCGACCCGGTTCGGGCCGACCCGGGGGGTCGGGTCGGGTCGGTCCGGGCCCAGACCCCCCCCCCCCCCCCGTTTTCGGACCCCTCACAGTCTTTCGCCCATATCTTGAGCTGTAGACCTCCGATCGACACACCGTCAGCAGCGATTCGATCCTTGGATCGAGACGGTCATTTCGGTATATCGCACTCAAAGTTTCGGAACACTTTGGGTTCGGCTGGGTTGGTTCGGATACGAAACCAACTGGGCCCTCGGAGCGGAAACGCTCATATCTTGAGCTCCGGACGTCCGATTGACGTGTCGTCGACTTTGATGGATTCCTCTAAGTGAGACGGATCTTTTGGCTTACTCCGCTTGAGGTTTGGATGCCGTCGGAGTGCGGTCGGGTTGATTTGCTCACGAAATCCAACCGGGCCCCTGGAACGAAAAGGCCAATAACTCACAGAACGGGCGTCCGATTGACGCGCCGTCTGTCTCGTCGATTTCCTCTTGATGAGACGGAACTTTTGGCATACTTCGCCCGAGTTTTGGTTGTTGTTGGATAGTGGCCGGGTTGGATTGTACCCGAAATCCAACCGGGCCCCTCGAACAGAAAAGCTGATATCTTTCAGACCAGACGTCCGTTTGATGAACCGTCTGCGGTTTTGGTGATCACGTTGAGAAACGGGCCCTTTAAGTTTACCCTGTGAGAGTTGGGGTACAGTTGAGATATGGCCGGGTTGGTTCGTACACGAGACCAACCGGGCCCCTGGGACGAAAAGGCTAATAACTCACAGACCGGGCGTCCGATTGACGCGTCGTCTGTTGTGTTGAGACCCCTGTGACGAGGCTGTCCTTTGAGACACTTCTTCGTGGTACTTTGTTATACTTGAGGTATCGACTAGTAGCTCGTGGAGCAGACCCTCCTGGAGATAGGCGTGCGGAGTACGGAGACCGTGTAGCCGGCTGAGACCTGATGACTACTTGACCGATCGATTCGGTGTGTTTCGGATAGCCCAGTGGGGAGTACTTGGTTGTAGCGGTAGAACCACGGCGGATGAGCGCTTGGTTGTAGCGGCAGACCCGCGGTACTCAACTGAAGGAGTACCTCTGGAGGCTATGAGGGGGAGCTCTTGGTTGTAGCGGCAGACCCACGGCGGATGAGCGCTTGGTTGTAGCGGCAGACCCGCGGTACTCAACAGAAGGAGTACCTCTTGAGGCTATGAGGGGGAGCGATTGGTTGTAGCGGCAGACCCATGGTGGGAAGCGCTTGGTTGTAGCAGCAGGCCCACAGTACTCGACAGGAGGAGTACCTCAGCAGTCTTAGGTTAGTGAGCAGTACCACGGAGTTGTGACAGGACCACTGTACACTCTAGAGACGGGGCTCTTCAGCAGTTACGGTTTCGATAATGAAAATCCTGGTTTGAGCTGAGAATTTTGACCTTTGTGTTTACCTCATGATTGAGATGGGTCACTTGATAACTTAGGTATATTCATGGGCATATACCTGGGTAGTGGTTATCTGTTTAGATCTTCTTTGTGGTTATCCTTGTTGGTTTTTAGTGAGACCTTGAGGGTCTCGGGGTCCCTACTGAGTATCGTCATACTCACCCCTGCACGGGCTATGCCCGCACCTCGTTGTGTTGGTTGCAGACGACGGGAAGTGCTGACGGAGGCCGAGTGTTCGAGGATTGGACGGTACCCGGAGGTGGACTACACAACGAGTCAGTACCCGGAGGTGGACTACACGATGAGTCAGTATCTGGAGGTGGACTTCACGGCGAGACGACACTCGGAGGAGGTTGACGGGCGAGAGCGTTGTGGAGGATATCTGTACCTACCCTTCAGGTAGGATCTGTGGTGGACGATCCAGGAGTTGCGCCATCTGTACCTACCCTTCAGGTAGGATCCGAGGAGGAAAACCTAGGAGCCACTTACGTCCTTCCAGCTGTTGTCTTTTTCTGTTATACTTTGTTCAGTTGTAGTTGTACTTTCTTTTGGGTTTGTATTCTGGCCCATTTACCTTCAGCACTTCTCTTTGTACTTAGTGTTTTACTTTCGCTTGTACTCTGTGGTGTTTTGTTTACTTTTATAAAGGCAATGTCTTCCCAGTTATCAGGATTTACGCCTTTGGTGCTAGTCGCCAGCCCCTGGCCTATGGAAGGCGGGTTTGGGGTAGTCACGGCACGGGCCCTGAGGACGGGTCGTGACAGGTTAATCACTATTATAGATCCAAATACTTCCAAATGGTTAGTAATTCAATCCTAGGGTAGGATATTATTGATATATCATCAACTAATAAAATTTGGCCATGTTTAAGGATTATATTAAACCTTATATTTTGGTTTAACCCCTTAATTAACCTATTTTAACATTAACCGTGTTGAAAAAAATTCACGCTTAAAAGGTTATAATTTTACATAAAAGGTAACTATTGACTCATAAATGGATAAGGGGCGACATTGTAGAATATATCTTATCCCCATTGTCCTTAATATTTTTATTATTTTCAAATAATTTAATAAAATATTATTTTCATAAAATATTATTTTCATAAAATATCATTATTGTCAATTTTGACACAATTCATCACTTTGACTTCAATAATATCAAGAACACGCTAAAAATTGAAAACCAGTTATTTTAAAATATTCCCAACATGTCATGGTATTCTATAAAATTATTTTATTACCATAATTATCTCAAATTATAATACATTTAATATTTTTAATATCATTTATTTTATTTTTCCATTAAATGAATAATTATTGTGTCAGCATTATGTAAGTATTTAAGGTAATTATTTAATTCCTAAAAATATAAAAAAATCCATCAAGAATATAATTTAATTAGGAAAAAAATTACAACTAATATTCATTCATAGCTAATTTTCCCCTATATGAACACATAAATGATTTTTAAAACTAAGAGTGACATTTTATCACTTCCTTTGGTTTTAATAATTTATAAGTCATTTTCATGTAAAAGTGTCCATTAAAGAACTAAAATTAAAGGATAAGGTAATAAAGTTATAATTTTCTTCATCCAATACGAGTTAGGAAGAATAATTATGGCCTTATCACTTATTTTTAACCAAGAATTTTCTGATTTACACTTTATAGAGGTGATAAATTTTACCTTGGTTACTATTCATTTTGGCTAAAAATAAAAGGGGAATATTTACCAAATTTAAACCTCCTTATTATTAATTTTTAATATATTTTTTATGATTCAATTTCTAGATGTTTCTGAAATTAATTTTAAGATAAATGTGTAAAACGCAATGAAAAACAATTTTTTAGAAAAATGTGCTTTTAAGCCCAAAAATGTACTTATACCAAAATCATGTATAATGATTATTCAAATGAATTTAATGAGATTATATCTAATTAAATAATACTTATATTACATTGATATAAAATTCAAATCATAATGATACTTTATATGAAATGAAAATCACATTTTTATAAAAATTAGTATTTTTCACAATTCACTGATAAATCAATCTTTTCAGAAAAATACCAAAATTTTACCAAAAGATAATTTTGATATTTTTATTTTAAAAATGAATTCAATTTTATCAAAAATATTTTTTAAAAATTCCAAAAATTAATTATAATATTTTCCCACAAAAAACAAAAAAAAATCATTTTTGAAGAAAAAGTATTTTTGAAGAATAAAATAACTTTACTAAAAATTGAGTAATTAATTACTAATTATTTATATTGAGTAGGGAATTTTTATATAATTCATAAATTATTTAATACTATTCATACAATCTAATTTAATATCTAGGTGATAATATTAAATAATAATATTTCAAATAGTATATTGCGGCTCTCTTAAACATGTGGTTATGTGTAAAGAAAGCTACTGAAGAATTTAAATATATTTGAAATTAAATTTCATAAACTCTTTAGGTGTTACAGGGTGATGTTTCATAAAATATTATATCCAATAGAATGACTTCTATCTTATCACCCCAGGTACTTCCCCACATCAAGTACCAATTGAAATCCCAGATCAAGCACCAGACCACCCCTCCTCATTGTTTCTAACTCCAAAATCCATCCTATCTCTCAACCATCAACTATGGTACCACTCTGTCATGGCCTCCTCCCTCCAAAGATACCACGATGAGTGGGGAGAGATAATGGCCCCCGAGTCTCATCTTCAATAGACCCTGAGTTATTGAATAGCACCAAGGGTATACAAATTTCATGAAATGGGGGCATTACCCTCTATAAAAAAAATAAGATCGGGAGATAAGATGAATCATATATATGAAAAACCATGATATAATATAAAAATAATCCAAAACCATCCCACATGCATGTATAAATAAAAATGATACAGATAAAAGTATCTAAAACTATATACCCAAAAGTGAAGAAAAAGTAGAAAAATAGTGTCTATCCAAAGTTCTAAGCTAGTAATTTCCAGAATGGTCTATGAAATCCTCTTGGAAAACTAAAAATAGTTTATATATTTAGGGTGAACATACAAGTACACTTAGTAGGTAAACCAAAGACTTATGTTCACATGTGAAAGAAGCATATGAATTCACGCATGAGAAAATAGTAGAACCAACAGCACCTAAACATGTCCAATATCCATCCTAACCTCACTAAGGCATGCATACCAAATAATGCAAGTCAAATAATACAATATAACAAGATTCACATCGATAAAGGGTTCTCAGAAAAAATTTTCCACTGGTATGTTTCTCTCACGCCCCAATATCGTACGTCCTAGCACTCTCATCTCTTTTATATACCACACTGGCACACAAGCATTATCACATCACATCACGCCCGTAGACACCTGGTCTCGGTACCCCACAAGAACAACCACATAACATCTCACCTGAAAAAACATGGGCCACAACACATCCACCACTATAACCAGAATAGTAGGGTATCTTGAACATGAAGTATATTAACCTCGTACCCTCCTCATACAATGTACGACCCCCACCATAATCTATCTCATCACATCTCATCCCACCCACAGACAATGGGTCTAAGTCACATATCACCTGAAGACACCTGGGCAATAATAACCACCATTTAATGCACTAACAAACCTCTATCCATCACAACCTATGCAATGCCTACCTCTATTGGAAGAGAGGGTAGGAAAGTGCGGGTACCCATCCATCTATCCTCCTCCCCATATGTCAGTAAAAACACCCCCAAGACATTTGGTTGTCAGTGTTGGGTTCTTGATAGGGGTGAGGTGAATATATAAATAATAAGTAATATAAAATTATATATATATATCCACACACACAAGCCCAACCTATGGGTTCACAAAAAAAAATTTGACCATGTAACAGCCCGAGATTTTATGAAAAATATTCTTTTTAATTTCACTAAGGTCTTGTGTTGTACGCTACACCAAAAGGAGCTTGCACAACACGCATCCTTGACTTGCCTTGCATTACACGCAATCGCAACCTTCCTCGATAGCGTGTGTAGTACGCAATACTGAGTTTCACTAAACAACGATATTCTATTAAAATATTATTAAAACTAGCTGTTATGAATAGTAATAACCACTTTTTAAATTTTAGAAATTTTATCTCTCAAAATGGACTTCATTTTTGGATTCGGAGTATCGAATTTAGCCTAAGGTGAAATTTTGGTACTTTTCGGATAACTTTCATATTCTGATGAATAGTGAAAATTACTAAATTATAATTAAAAACAACTTTTTTAATAGAAATAATTAATAGTGATAAATTATTAATTTGAGTGGTTTTAAAGTATATTTAGAATATATTTTTACAATTTAATACAATGTTGGTCATTAGATGTAATTTCACATTTAAACCAGACATAATCAAGTGTCAATCTTTTGATAGATATTGTTTCTTAAAAACACGCTATTTGTTTTAACAGCGGGATTTAATTATAAAATTAATTAATGCAACTTCTATGTTATGAATTTGGTAAAATAGAATTCATTTTTGAATTCGGAATATGAAATATATCTTAGGATGAAATTTTGGCATTGTTCTGAAAAACATCAATTTTTGATGAATAGTGAAACTACTAAGTGGTAGTTAAAAAACTGAATTTTTCATAAAACTTAATTTTAACGCTTCTGTGAATGGAATTTCAAAAATCCGAGAGACAAGGTTGATGTCAGTAAGTAAAATGTGGTTCAATGAGATGAAAATAATTTTTGGTGAATAGTAACTTTTTACTTTTATTTACCACGGTTAAAAGTAAATAGGGTAATTAAGGGTAAGAATGATATTAATATTACCCTAACACATGTCCTAATTCTATTGGACAAGTTTATCTCGACCAAAAACAACCTTAAGTGTAAAATATTATCATTTAGGCCCACTTGGATTAGATTAGGACATTTATTATTATTTAATTCAAAGAAGAGTTAAAAGAGTTAAAATCAAAGTTTATTTACTAAAACATTTTTAATATGGGGTTATACATAAGATAAATTCGACTATAAATATTCATTAGAAAGATAAAAAGATTTAATACATAATTGTATTTTATTTGTAATTTTTAGACATTAAATAATTTAATTTATTTATGACACAATGATGATGCAGTAATTATGTTATTAATGAAATATTGACATAATTGATGTTATAAACACCAAAATAAATGTAATTTGAGACTTTTTATGAATTACACTAATTTTCTAGGTTACTATGATATATTAATGTTGATTTAATCAACTTGGTTCGAACATATAATTCTGTTATGACTTTCACAAAAATCATATATCAAATAGTGTCAAAATTGACACAAAATAGTTTTTAAATCAAATATTATATTATTAATTGTTATTTTATTCCTAAAAATCTAAGGTTCGGCCAAATGACTTAGATAAGGATATATATATTAATAATAAACAATTTGGGGTTCGTTTGGAATGTTATAGTAAGTGTATTAACCATATAGTGAAAGAAAACAAAAAGACACGGTAAAAGTTAAATTATTTAACTTAGAGTTAAATCTAATTGATAAGGTTAAAATAATACCCTAAACTTGTCTAAATCCTATTGGATGATAGGATTTCGACTCATCCCCACTTTAGCTTCGAAATAAGACCCTTTGGAACCATTATAAACCGATTTTGACTTTAATATAAAATAATATTTTGAGATATTCCTAAGGTGCCCCTCTCCTCCCTTATAAAAGGGTACCTCCTCCCCCTCCTCCTCACACCAATTTTAGCTCTCAAGCTCGGCCAACCCCTGCCATTTTCTCCTCTCCACTTCCCTAGAATAATCCTAGAGGTCCTGGTCTTCTTCAAAGACCAATCTTAGTTCCCTAAGTGGAGGATTCAAAGAGGCGTTCCAAAGAAGAGGTAATATCCATTACCGATCTTTTCAATTTCTTTCTTCTTCAACTTCTTCTTCTTTAGTTGTTTCATGATAAAGTAATAACATCAGTATTTCTTACATACTTATATGTTATTATAAATATGAAACAACCCTAATTTACCTTCTATCCATCCTATGGAAAAAAATGAAATCACCGCGCGTGCGTACGTACGGAATACCGTCTCCACGCCGTGGTGTAATCTATTTTTCCACCATCACTTTACAAGGATGGGTATAATGGTGTAATGAGTAACTATTTATGATTATTATAAAGTAATATTGATACTGAAATAATATATATATATACTCCAATATAGTTCCACGATCATAGGAACGATATCATCACTCGTGCGTACGTACGGAATACCGTCTCCACGATGTGATGCGACTCGTTCTACATGATCATCATTACATAGTAATTATATAAATGAATTGAATGAATAAATATGATATATGTTACACTAATACCATTCTGGATATAAGGTATCTATAACCTTAAAAGAAGAATAAGAATGTATTCGGCAAAACACGCATAAGAACAAAAGGCAATAAAGACCCGAGTAACAAGTAACAATGAAATATTACTAACAAGAAGCTAAGAATATGACTATATATGATATCATATCAATATGTATGATTCTGGAACAAGTCAATAACATTATTTAAACCATTATACAGGAGATTCGGACACGTACAAAGCAAATCGGACCTAAGGTAAGGGAAATATCACAATCTCGTTTTTATCCGAGATTGTTTATTCGTAAGTATTTACTGGGGTGTATTTTATCATCCACATCCATGTTTCATCAAAATGTAATATTATTTCCATCCACCTACAATTGTTTAAATCCATTTTTACCCTTCGGTGAGTTTTTAGTAATATGTATGAAAGGAATCTTTTGTCGTACGAGGTACTTTTTGACTTTTCCGACAAAAGTACGAAGAATGTTTTTTTTAACTTATACGGCATGAATGGATTTTTAAAACATTATTTCCAAGAAGCTTCCTTTACAAGTTTTCAAGTTTATTTTTAATCAACTTCTTTTATTTTAAAGTCGTATGACATGTTATGAAAGGAAAAATGTTTTTGAAGTAGAAAGGATATTTTCCTCAAGAATGGAGTTCAAGTGTTTTATCAAAATTATTTTCCATCTAAGATAATAAAGGGTTCTGTTTTTATCCCTATTATTACATGGATTTGATTATGTTGTGATGGAAACATTTTTATGAATTCCTTTATCTTATATGAATTGTTTTATGATGTCATGTTGTTTAAGAATCCCATATTTATTACATGGGTTATGCGATGATGTATGATTTATGATTATGTGGCACACATAAGAAAGGATTCATTATAAGATGGGTGGGACCTATATCTCCCTCCAATGCATTGGGTAAAGATTTTATATCTCATGAGATAGACAGGGCTGGAACGGTAGGTTATACCGGTTCAGTGAAACAGGACTGAAACGAGGGTTACTCGATTCAGAAAGGGACTTTGTCCACTAAGATAGTCTTGGAAATGAGTCTTGACTAACAAGAAATGATTCTCTATGATTATCTGTGTATTCCACAAAGTTTCATGCTTTATATTATGATTATTGGGATTTCATTTCACTACTATGATTTATCCCATGTTATGAAATTATGCTCTCTTTTGCAGGTTAAGATTTCCAAAAGTTATGTTCTTATGAATATGATGTGATTGATTTTCTTTTGTTTACCCTTACTGAGCATTTGAGCTCACCCTTTTATGTTTTCTTTTCCCCAGGATATAAAGAAAGGTTTTAGGTAAAAAAAAGGAAGATCTTTATGGGAGATTTTGAAGATCTTTCACCACGATTAGAAGATTACGATCCGAGTTTCCAAAGAAACTAAACTATTACGATCCTTGTGTGTGTGTGTTTTTGTTATGTACTAAGTATTCCGCAAAAGTAATGTAAAGTCTATGTACGTCAGGATTCGGGTCTCTACAGACCAACTCATAACAATACCACTTTCAATTCCACCTATAAATGTATAAAAACATGTAAGTCACAATCCAAAAGTCACACCACCTACCAATTCCCATTATTCAACCCATTAATTTCATTATTTAACATAAAAAAATATTTAACAACACATGCCATCATTTTTTTATTGATTAAACATTTCCATCCCATTAACTGAACCAAACCTCAACCATTTCAATCATTATTAACCAATTAATTAATTATTCCATCACTACCCAATCCTTTGTCACAACACAACCACAAACAACAAACAGATCGTTATCCCTCTCATACTATCACCACGTCTCCACAAAAGAAAGGCCAAACAACTACCACCTCACCGCCATAAAATAATGTCCAAACAACCACCACCTTACTTCCCTAAAATAACAGCCACAAACCATTATCCCCACATTACCCAACCACACATAAACATCAAATCACCACCCCATAATCATGGCCACACATCAAAACACATTAAGATCACTTTACAGATTTAAAAAAAGGTAATTTTTATCTTATTTCACTTTATTTTAGGGGTGTTATCACACAAGACATAATCCTGTCACATCCATTTTCTTATCCAAGTATAAGTGGTTAACCAATTTCCATTTTATGGTGATATCAAAAAATCACAAGAAATATATTAGTCTTAGTTCATATCATCCAACATAAAAAAATCCCCCAAAACCATAATTTTTAGCGGGTTATCAAGCCTGTACAATCACAATATCATAAATAATATCAAATCTATAAAACCATGCGAAGTAAAACGAATTTTCCCCATTCAATTTAATTTAAAAAATTATTTATAATTGAATATGACATCATAACCATAACCCATAGATATACAATAGTAAACCCCTCCCACATGATACGTAATAAAGAAAAATGATGGATTCCCAACCTCAAATAATCTTTTCCAACTTTTTGCGCTCTACAGAGTGGATAAGAAATGAATTCAAACCACAAAATCACATGGGAAACCTTAGATAATCCTATTTTCCACCTAAATACCATCAAAATACATCCAAAACAAAAAACCCAAACCAAATTGAAACATCATAGAGAAACTCCAAAGAATAATAGAAGGAAACAAATGATAATGATAGGAGAACTCACCGTGGATTGAATACAGGAATCCGAGAATCAATCCCCGTAGAAAGGAATTCCAAACACTTGAAGAAGGTGTCACTAGATCGCAAAGAATGAGACAAGGGGGCACCAGCTATAGGGTTTGAAGAAATCCCTGAGAGATAAAATTTATAACCACACTGCATAGGGGATTTACAGGATGTGTAATTCCCTTTCACATCATGTGATTTTGGGAATTTGAGTTCCTCAAAAAAATTTCCTCGAAGGATTACTTACCATAATTATTACAAATTGTGAATCGGCCTTGCACAATCTGTGAACCACACTTTCATGTAATTTAAACTTTATAAGATATGTATTTCCTCTACTTCCATCTTTTAGGAGCCAAACTCCTCCATGCTCTCTCTAGGCCTCTTCCAATCACCTCCAACATGTAAAACTGGAAAAGTAATAAATCAAGAAGGAACAAATCATTACACTTAGTAATTTAAATTCTACCTAACTCATTTATAGTTGGTAGGACTCTAGTCATGGATAAACTTGGAATGATCTTTCACTAATTTAATGAAATCAAATAATCTACAAAAATTCATTATTTTTTGAATAATTGATAGAAAATAAGGAAACGATGAGTAAAACTAGAAATAACTAACTAGGGGAATCTATCATAACCCATGAATAATCCCCATAATTAATTACATGAATAATAGAAAAAAATGAAAAATATAGCACTTTGTGAATAAGAGAATATTGAGGGAACAGGTGAAAGAATAGGGCGTTCTCATTATACTTCTCACTGAAATGGAAAAAATCCTCCTTTTGTATATAATTTTACCAATTTAGATAATTATATTTTAAAAAAAAATTGTCAAACTCATTTTTTAGTAAAAGTCATCAACCATTATGTATTATCTAATCCATATGTATCAATAAAAGTAAACCATTATGTATAAGGTACTTTTCTAGTTTTCTTCCCATTACATATTAGGGTAACCTTTACATGTAAAATGGAACTTTTGCGTAACCATACGTATCAACCCTTATATTTGAGGAAATTATTATTTTTATAATTCTTAAATTTCATAGTAACCTTTACATATCATCCTAGTTGACCATTATGTATCTTAGGATAAATATTTTGTACCTTAGAGTTAACCCTTAAATATCACTTGGTCACTCCGAGTTAACCTTTAGTATCCCAAGGATAACCC
This sequence comes from Viscum album, assembly GCA_963277665.1. Lineage (NCBI taxonomy): Eukaryota > Viridiplantae > Streptophyta > Magnoliopsida > Santalales > Viscaceae > Viscum > Viscum album. The sequence goes on along the minus strand of OY728141.1, from coordinate 1,244,911,086 downwards.
TTACGTGTCATAGGTCATCTCAAAACTTTTACAATTTAATATCATAGGGTAACACTTACACATCACATGTTAACCCTTACACATCACATGATAACCCTTAAGCATCACAGGTTTAACTCTTATATATCATGGGGGATTCCAACACATGTCCCATTTTTTGAATGAGACGAGAAACATTATGTATAAGGAATAAAACACATCAGGAACCTTACATATAAATATACCCTTGCATAAGAGTACCCTTACATTTAAGGACCCTTACACATGATACTCCCCTTACATAAGATCACCATTACGCATCCTGACTTAGCTATTTTTCTAGACATTTTCATACATCATCACAGTCTTATCCAAACACATCTAGAATTCCAATTAAAAACAAATCCATGAAAAAATAGAAAATTCCATATTCCAACCAACTAATTCCATACCTGATCATATATAAATTATCATACTTTATTTTTAGCCTTCGCTAACAGCCCCCAACATCTTAATAGGTTCCAAAGACACACGATCAGTCTGATATCCATCCCAAAATTACATTCCCAAATACCTAAGACATTACACCAACCCTAATGAAACACTAATATGAGAACTCAAGACACCTATTGATCCTATAATACTATCCTAAATGGCACTCAATGATGTTCCAACTTTCAGAATTATAATTTAGAAACCAATTCTCAAAATATCACCCTCTCTAGGTCCAAAAATACAAATTTCCTCTGAAAACAATGACATGTAAATTTAAGGATCATTACATTGTACATGGAACATATCCATGTGATGTTCATATGGAAATTTTATTCTCTATCAAGGGTTTAGTAACACTATTGGTCACTTTTGATGGGGGTGTTAATTGACACAATGCAGTGGTCACATGGTAAAGACTATGGCATAAGTGCTAGTTTAGAGAATTTCATGTGTCTAAATTTCACTAGGGATCCCTTGTAGCTGAGACTAGGGTGTCTAGAGATAATATAATAAAAAATCATTAAACATATTAACTTAACTTTGTTTGAGTGTATATATTTATTATATGGTGAAAACAATTACATCATGAAAGTAATTTTTTTAACTTTTTTTAAAATGAAAAAGTTCATGAAGAAATAAAGGTAAAAATTAGAGAAGGATTGAGACTTTAGTTATTGAAAAAATTTATTATTAACATTGAATAGATGATTAATTGGTATAAAATAGAAACTATAAAATTAAAAATGATATTGGTATAGACCTAAGAGGAAGAATCGATTCAATGACGATGAAGACTATTTATTCCCTCCCCTTTCTCTCTACACTACTCCTGATTATTGGTAAAGTGCATTTATTTATTTCTATACCCTCACTTTACATGAAATTTTTAAAGATATTTTTTATATAAATGAATTTTTAAGGTATGGGTAGAAGGTACATCAATTTTGAGACTCCTATGAACAATAGTGGTAATAGTTGTTCTCTTAAATGGGATATATCTAGTAATGAATGTGGCCCCTCCCATATTAACCCTACCAAGTTCTATAAGATATGTTTAATGGGATTCTAGATATGGGTGAACTACCTATGTAACAAGGATGTCAATAAATAGAATATAATATATAATAATTTTTATGTGAATATTAGTTTTAAAATTCTTATGTTTTTGTAAATATATGTGATCAATCACATATTTTATTTATACAATTCTAGATATTGTTAGTTTTATTTAATGGATATAAAAGGAGTAAAAATTATCACTAATTCGAGAGTTCAGTTTTTTAATTATCTTTTAGGTTTTAAAATAGCCAATTTTCACTATTATTAATCAAAAGTAGCATGAAAAGTAATTTTTAAATATGAACATCATTGAGTATAATGATATAGTTTTAACAATAATTGTAATTATAAATAAACACATCAAGGAAAAGTTTGGAAAAAATTATCATAACATGATATTGAAATATATTCTTAAGTTTAAAATTTTCATAAAAGTATTATTCGTTACTTAAGGACTAAAAGTAAAGAGATATGGGATAATTTTTTCCAAATACATTTTAGAGAAAAATATTTTAATGTTGAAATATCCCCCAATATATGATTAATGTGATGTTTTATTGAAAATATAATACTGAGACATGTATTTGAAATATATCTTTTTATACTTCGATTTTAAACCCCAAATTACAACAAAAAGAGAAGGTTTATCCCCTTCTCATAGATTGTATTTTTAAAATATCTAATTATTTTATATTTTAAATGAAGATGTTTCTTTGGGTTTATTAATAAAGGATGGAGAGTGGAGAACAAAATTAGTTCAATATATTTTTTACGCACATAAATATAAGGGTTTTTTAGTGATATTGAACAGGGATGATGCAATCTATATAGAGTTTTTATTCTATTTCGCATGGAAAATTTATTATATTATGTAGGAATTTACTTATTTGTGAATGATTAAATTTTTTTTGGGGGTTTCTTAGAATTACATGTGTATGTTATTGAAATATTTATATTACCACTTATTTCCTACACAAAGGGTGTCTTATTTTTTCTATGAATAGATGGTTATTATTTATCCTCTTACAAAAGAATTTGGATTTTTTTCTATATAAGTGCTTTCAACAAACCCAAAATGGGATATTTTTTAACTGATAATTCATTTTTTATTAGTTTTTTTGTTGGAAACCCATAAATGGAGTGGATTTGTGAATACGTGGAATTGTTAATGAAATTTCTTAAAGAAGCTACACATATTTTAGTTATATAATGAGTTTTTGAAGGTTTTTTTAGTATGATTTGAAGAAGAAAACAAACAAAATCCTTTATTCATTAGTTTTGTTTTTTGGAGATCAATAATTTTTAATGTTCTGTTTGAAAAATAAAACCATTTTTTTGTAAACAACACCTTTAATGAGGTATTTTTAGATGGAAACAACAACAATTTGATTGTAGTTCACATATGTATTTTTAAATTCTATGTAGAATGTTTTATCCATAAAACTACATTTTATTATTAGAAATATAGTCATTGTTTTGACATATTGAATTGGAATTAAGGATGAAGCTCCTAGAGAAAAGAAGGAAAATTTTAATTAATGCAATAATTTTATGGTTTGGATTGTATTATAATTTTTTGAGTAAAATACAATCTTTATTCATCATGGTTTAAAAGTATCTACCCAAGTTCTGTAGATGAATCCACTAGAAAGAGAGAACCAAAATCTGATTTACACCTATATTTTTATTTTTTAATAATTTTTTGTATAATTTTGTAATTTATGAAGCCTTTTTTTGGAATGTATTTGAGAATCATATATAATATTTTAAAAAGGAACTTTCATCATGCTTATAACATATTTCCATAATATTTAATATATTAAATTATAATCATGATTTTGTTTCAAGATTAATGATATTTTCATTCACTAAGAAAAGTGCAATCATTGTTTATGATCTCATCTTTGTGTAATATTTCTCTAGTAAATCATGGTTTTTAATTTTCTTAAATATATGTAAATATCAAAAGATTTATTATACCATTAAAATCATCTTTAATTTATGGTTTTGAGGGGATATTAACTATGAAAATTTTTGAGACACAAAGAATTATCATCTAAAGGACTTATATTCAGATTAAATATTGGCTGATGTAATTAATATGACATGGTTTTATTTTTTAATTTCAGAAGTCAATTATCAAACATGTAGAAATAGATGAGAAACCCAGAATATATAAATATTTATAAATAAGGATAAAACATATATCTTAAAAAAATTAGGGAATATATTAAGATTTTTTATATACTTTTTTACTGTACATAAAATGAATATTTAGAATACATGGCTTTTTTATGGTTGTTTGATTATGTGGTTCAAGGAGATCATCATCTGCACTTTTTGAACATTATCAAAGCATGATAGGGCTCCAAATTTCAAGGGTTGAGTATACACCATATCCTTATATATATATATATATAACAATTTATTTATTTATCTCATGGATTCAACTTTTTAATAGGGAGTGAGACTTGAATGAGAATTGATTTTTTTATAAATTTTGTACTCTAAATCAGTAATGGATTTTTTATAAATTTTTTACTCCAAATCACTGTAGTTATGTGGAATGTGTACAATAGTAGTGAACTCCTCATATATGTAGAATTATCCATAACTATATAGGTGAACCACATAATATAATGTTTTTATTATTGTGGTTTTCATTTAATTTAGGAGAATAGTTTAATTAAACAATTAAATTAGATCACAAAATGAGAAAAAAATGTTTAATAGTGATTAAATTAAATTAAAATTATCACATCAAAATTTACCCACTCACCCCACCTCTTGAGTGTCTTTCATATCATTATAAATCTAATTACTTGTTATATGGTTAAAAATAACTTCATTTAACTTTCATTCATACATTAAAAAATGGATGCATGTGTGCGTGTGTTTGTGTTTATAACTTTTCTATAAATTTATTTTATCATATTATAATTATTTATTGAAGTCATATATATCCATTGTGATGCTTTAGAAATAATTTACAAACTGACATAACCAAGGCATCATTTAAGACCCTATATGCACATGAATATACCTTAGGATGCAATTCATGATTCAAACCAAGATTATCAATTAAGATGTGGTTATAGATATAATAGAATAATAAATGGAATGTTTTTTCTCATTATAAATATATTTAATTAAATAAATTTTTTATCAACATTGAATGTTTATCTTCATGGAACTTGTTTTCTATTATTTAAAGGGGGAAATTATTTTTTATTGTGTGGTGGGGTTTTCCAAAAAATAAAAAGTATTGATAACTCTAAATGGAATTTTAATGGAAAAATAATTTGAGACGCTTTGAGATCAATCTCTCATTTTGGGGGCTCAATATTTATTTTAGGATATAAAATAAAACCCAAATATTAAAGTTGTGATGATGACATATGTGTGTTATTATCATCATCTAACCTAGTTTTATGGATGAATCATGAAAATCTATGACACAATTTTTTAATTTTTTTTGTTTTTCCATTAATTATTTTTTTCCTCTTAAATTACCCCCAATAGAACATTACACCTCAAAATTCTTAAGCTAATGCACCCCTCGGAATAGGGTGTGGTAATTCCTGAGGTTGGTTCATTACAATACCTAGAATCTAAAGTAATATTATTAGTATTTAATATATCATTTTTTTAATTTTCCAATAATAGTTCACTGAAATAGCTTGACACACCTCAAATGTCAAAATAAATGAAGCCACAAAAAAAATTGAAGGACCTTCATATCCATGGTAAGAGTCTTCAGATATGTTTCCTTACAAAATTTACATTTATGATGATTATATATCATAAATTTATATAGTTTGATGGTCAACTCGATTATGGTTATTATGTTATTAGGAAAATAAATAAAATCCTCTCATATACATTTATCGGGTGTCTCCAGCTCAAATTCTATATTTTATTTATTTGATAATACTTTTCTAACAGGGTTGGGAGGGAACTCTTATATAACCAGAATCCCTAGAGATATAAAGTCCGAAGTACATAACCTGAAATCTGAGAGGCGCAAGCCTTTACAATGTTATTACTCGACTGCATTGGAACAGTTCCTCCCCAACACCTCTTCATGTCTTTATGAGCTCACCACCTAACATTTATCATATGTATCCCATATAAAATTATTATAACATTTTAAATCACTAATACTATCATTGTTTTTATCAATGGAATTTATCATTACATACATCATACATTATAGTTTCCCCAACTTTTTTAAATGAAAATCTAGTTTGAAAAAATAAATGAAAAAAAGACAAAAGTAAAATTGAATCTCTTTACTAGACTCATTTATGATGAACTTAAAAATTGTGAGATTTGGGTTTAACTAGGAACTAAAAAATAGGGGACAGTGCTGGACATAGAGGACAATAAGAGAAATAAGCAACAAAGAGATTGTGAAGACATGTGTTTCCCACCTCTTCCTCTCGAGCCTCCTTCTACTTACTGGTAATCCACACTCATTGCTCCATCTCTACTCCCCTTCATCTCCCTATTTAATTACTTTGCATGAATGAAGGGGTAATGGCCATTGGGGAAATCAATTATGGGCCTCCTCTGGTTGATGCAGTGATGGCTGTTCTCTGGTGTGGGATAGTGGTGGCGGGGCGTGCGCCTCCTCCCCTGCCAACCCAGCCATCATGTGCAAGTTCTATCTTATGGGAGACATGTGCATGGAGGATGACCCGTGTGACCAGAGATTCTAGTTATTGGGATTTTCTGGGGGTGACTGTGGGGAGAAAACACAATGTTTCCACTATTGGGGCGGAGCCCAACGCCGTAGCGAAATTCGTTGAAGAAACACACAAGAGCATAAGATTCACCTGAAGGCCTTTCATCACCTGAATGAATTTTATCAGCTGATGGAATTTTGAACATCACTCGAAGTATTTTTAACTTCACCTGAAGGAATTTTACAACACACCCAAAGGTTTTTTCTCTCAAAACACTGACATCGATGAACATACCATTTTTGTTGTATCACCGATCATCACAGCTAAGACACGCCCCTTGACCTCCAAAACCAAGAGTAATTTTGATACATGGCACCGTCATCATCGCACACCATCTTCGATGCTTTCAATAATCTTCTATGACACACCATAGTTGACGTAATCATTGTCTTCTCTTTGCATAGGTTACCGCAAATGCGACAACCCCTTCTCAATTCTCTCTTTTGTTGGCTACATCTTTTTCAGTCCACTTTCAAAACATGCTACTGCATCCTCTTATATAGACATCCTTTCCATATATACATTTAATGAGGTAAACATTCATTATTACATCAATTAATATTGGGAATAAATCTTCATTAATTTTGGGAGAAAATCCTCCATTAATGTTGAGAAAATCCCTCCATTAATAATTTTCTCTCTCCTCATTATTTAAATTTTAAATCAAAAAATACCAACAATATCCACCTTGATTTAAAATTAGAAATACTCAAAATTCAACTCCACCATCTGGGTCAATGTTAACGTCAGCTCCACCAAGATCCAAATGTCACCCAATGAACGGAACACACTGCATGACACCTACGGCTAAGAAGACTTTCAATATTCCAGAAACACCACTGATACTATCGTCATTTTCTGATGACATTATTCTATATGCCTAATAGACCACCTAACCCAAGGAACTTCATCATTATTTTACCAAACTTTGGTTGTCACCAACAACGGAACCCGCCTCATGACTCCAGTTAGTCAATCAGACTTTTTATATCCCAGAAACACATCTGGTATCATCGTTGTCTTCTGATTACATCCTTCAAGTACTTGATAAGTTGCTCGAATAGATTTCTACCACCATGTTCTAAAATTTATCACATCAACCAATCCCTCTGATACCACTATTGAGGCGGATCTCAGCGCCATAGTGGAATTCGTTGCAAAAAACACACAAGAGCAGAAGATTCACCTAAAGGCCATTTATCACCCGTAGGCATTTTATCACCCGGAGGAATTTTACACATCACCCAAAGGATTTTTAACATCACTTGACGGACTTTTACAACACACCTGAAGGATTTTTATCTCGACACACCGACACTGATGAAAGTACCATTTTTGTTGTACTAATGATCATCACAATCGGGACATGCCTCTTGATCTCCACAACCAAGAGGACTTTTGATACACGGCATTGTCATCACTGCACACCATCTTCAATTATTTCAATCATATCCACTAACACAACATCATTAACGTAAGAATCTTCTTCACTTTTCATCATTTACCGCAAATGTGGAAAACCCTTCTCGGTTCTCTCTCTTGTTGGCTACATCTTTTCTAGCCCACCTTCAAAACAGGCTACCACATCCTCTTATATAGACATCAAGTCCATATCTCCATTTAATGCGGTCAACATTCATTACTCCATCAATTAATATTGGGAATCACTCTTCATTAATGTTTGGAGAAAATATTCCATTAATGTTGATAAAATCCCTCCATTAATAATTTTCTCTCTCCTAATTATTTAAATTTTAAATTGAAAAATCCCAACAGCCACTGCTGTAAGCCATGTTAAAAACTTCATCCTGTGCATGTGGTGTAACATTATAGGTAAATAAAGAATATAAAATTTTTATATTTATTAATATTTATGAATTAAATATTAATTTTACTTTAAAAGTAATGTTATGTTCAATAGCATACCTGACACACAACAATGGGTTTCTCCGAAATCTTCTGTTGCACACAATGTTGAGTCATACTGAAAAAATAATAATATAATATTATTATTTTAAATGGTAGTTAACGTCTATTCGTTGTACTGGAGAGAATAAATAGAACCGACTATATTATGATTAAATATGTTTTTTAAATTTTTTTACATTTATCAATTAAAAATTAGAGGCTTAAAATGATAATGAATCCAATTTTAAGTATAAATACTCAAATATTTTTAAAAGGTAGCTTTATCGCCTTTTGATGGAGAACCCCTTTTAAAAATAGTTTTTATAAATTGTATATGTTTCATTTGACAAAATAAATTTCTTCTTCATAATAGGTATATCAAAATTTACTTTGGGTAAATTTTTGGTATTTTTCTCATAAAGTTCATTTTTTAATGAATAGTGAAAAATACTGCATTTTAAGTCAAAACTGTCTTTTCATATGATTTATAAATATGGTTAGATTATATTTGTAAATGGTTTTAAAGTGTAATTGGATTATATTTTTACCACTTAATCCAATGTTGGTCATTGGATGTAAAACTGGACATAAACACAAATCAATATTTTTGTAATTTTTACTTCTTAAAAACACGCTTTCTAGTTTTGACAATAGAAATTAAATTTAAATTAATTAATGAAACTTCTATGTTTTGAATTTGGTAAAATAGACATCATTTTTGAATTCGGAATATCAAAATTATCTTCAAGTGAATTTTTGGTAATTTTCTAAAAACGTTCAGTTTTTTATGAATAGTGAAAAACACTAAATATTAGTTTAAAACCCAACTTTTTCATTTAAATGAAATTTTACCACTTCTGTGAATTGAATTTAAAAAATCTAACATACATGGTTGTCATTATGAAGTAAAATTTGGTTCAATAGGATGAAACTAATTTTTGGTGAATAGTAACTTTTGTTTTTTATTTACCACGGTTAAAGGTAAATAGGGTAATACAAGGTAAAAATAATATTATTATAATATAAAATTACCTTAAAACTTGTCCTAACATTATTTTATGATTCATGGTTGACCAATAAAATCCTTGGTTTGGACTTTTGGACTTTAGAATCCACTTGGGTAAGATAATTACATTAATAACGTTTTATTTAAAGTAAAAATAAAAATATCATAAACATATATTGTTTTGCTAAAAAAATTTAATGTGGGGTTATATAATCGATATCTTTGACTATAAATAGTTATTATAAAGATAAAAATATTTCCTACATCATCGTATTTTATTTATAATTTTTAGAAATCAAATAAATAAATTTATTTATGACATAATGATGATGTGATGATTACCTCATTAATTAATGTTTTAAATAAATGAGATTATAAATATTAAAATAAATTTATTTTGAAACTTTTTATGCCATACCCAAATTTTATGGATGCTTATAACTTTTTATATTTGAATTAATGAAGTTTTTTCTAATTTATCAAGTTTTTATGGTTCTTAAAAAAGTCAGGATATGAATAGTATAAAAATGGACATAAATGAATTTTTAAATCAGTTAATATTTTATTAAATGATAAATTAGTCCTCAAAATCTAAGATTCATCCAAATAACATATATGATGTTATAAATTTCGTTAATGATCCATTTTGGGTCACTTAAAATTTTAATGTAAATATATTAACCATATAGTATGAATATACAATAAGACATGGTAAATGTTAAATAAGTTAACAAAGGGTTATATAAAAACATAAGGACAAAAAAAATATCTCAAACATGACCAATTCTTATTGGATGATTTTATTTAGACTTATATTCATATTATCATCAAATTTAATGATTTTTGGACTTTTTGAAACCTAAAATCATTTTATAATAAAATAATACATTCAAACATTCCTAAAGAGCCCCTCATCCCTCTTATAAAAGGATACCACCTCTAACCCATTACTCAAACATATCAAGCCCCTTGCCTCATCCAACCTCTGCCCAAATAATCTCCCAAATTCCCTATATTCATCTTAGAAGCCTTCTACTATGCAAAAGGAAATTCAAGAGAGCCATTTGGCTCAAATCAAAATAAGTTACCCGATTTGAGGTAATGTCTTCTCTCAAGTTTCTTTCCATTATTTTTTCTTCTCCACTAAATATCCTCTTCTTATTATTTGTTTATATAACAATACAAGTATACTCAATATAATAGTTTGTTTTTATGATAAGTATTTGAAATAGACTTACACACACCTCCATCTAATGGATACGGACATATTGTTTCTGTGTACAGTGAACTCCTGCCTCACGAAATGATGATTGATCGATTTTCTCCTACCACCTCTCATGGTGTCCATTATGATGGAACTGTAATTATATATGATATTTATGATATTTATTTTATCTCTATTATTCTTTAATTCTCATTTATAACATACCTTTATTCTTTTTATGTTGCATAAATACAATAATTTCATTTGAGGAAGTGCGGACTACCGCCCCCTCAAAGTGATATGACTCGTTCATACCATAAATGGAACTTATTAAGGATAGTGTTCATGAACTTATGTAACATATATAAAATATAATATTATACTGGAATAATAATGTACGTATGTATCATTTGGTTTTCATTCCTTTAAAAATGAAAAAAATGAAATGAAAGAAACGTGCATGCGTACGTACGGCTTACTGTCTCCATAAATGGTGCATTTCATATTAATATTTCAAAATGATATGGAATAATATAAATAAATATATAATGGATATACATGATATAAATGATATCTAACCCATGAATATCATTCTGAAGATAATGGACTTTTGACCACATGGACAATTTGTAATTATAACAAGTTCATTTTTGAATCAAGTTCCAAACATCGACAAAATGTCCGATATGAACACAAATAATTAACTAATTGTTATAGAAAGGTAATAAGTGATATAAAAGGAATAATAAACTTTAAAAACTTTCTTGATCAAGTATAAATTAAATTCAGTTTATTATCCAGGAAGAACAAGGAACATACAAGACAATTCGGACTTAAGGTAAGGGACTTCGTCTCAATCTCTTTTCATTGAGGAATACTTTGATTTATACATGAAATTCCTTTATATAGTATATAACACCATTTTAATTTTAATTTCATTCAAAGGGAATATTTTCTCTATGAAGTGTTCTACTAAATGACAAAAAGAATGTTTCTTTTTAACGTACACAGTGACAACGACCTTTCTGCCGCCGCGAGCATTATTTGATATTTGGATTCCTTAACAAGTTATAATGTTTTTGAAAGGAAAATAAATACCATATAATATTTTTACATATTTTTTTATTGAAAATAATTTTTAGAATAGATTGATTATGTCAATATATTGAAAGTTTATATTGTTATTGAAATGTGGAAATGTTATCTTTCCTTTATTCTTTTTCATGTGTTACGATTATGTTATTTTTTGGGTGTTTTTTACGTATACGGGTGGTTTTATGATAAACCTAAGGTGGTTGATCCCAAGATAGCTCTCAAATTCATTGGGTAATGTGATGGAGGTAAATGTTGATGTTTCTCCTAACAGATTTAGGGAATATACTGTGATGGGTATTCCAAACATAACTCCCTATGTAGCTATGAAATCTACGATGTAAGTATGATATGGATTCCACAAGTTACCTTTATGATTTATGATTTCTATGTGTTATTCATAAATATTATGATTTTATGAGGTATGTTAAAGTGGTTATGTTTTATGATTGAAAATTATGATTTCATTGATTGTATGTATTGATGGACTAATATTTTCTTTCCTTATTTTATAACCCTTACTGAGCTTTTTATGCTCATCCCATGTTTTTGAAATGTTTTTCATAGGGTATAAGGAAGGGTAAGAGAAAGGAATAATTCAAGAAGATTTATATCAATAAAATAATTCTTGTTTTCTTTTAAGAGTTTTTATTTTATGAAAAAAAAATGGATACTGAGTAGAAGTGTCTACTTTGTAATATTTGATATGTAATGTAATAGTTATGGCCTAATTATCTAAAAATATGAACCTGAGAAGATCCTCAATGTTGATTCTTGACTTAAATCGAGATTATGTAATATTTAAGGCTGGGGCCTTATAGTTTGTATCAAAGGTCTGTTTAGAAAAATTTATGATTTAGTGTATTATTAAATTAATATCTATAAATTAATTTATGGTAAGATTGAAATGATATAGCATTTACAGATCACCATGTTGCTTTGCCTAAGATATTTCTGTGTTTAGAATGGTTTTCCTCAGAGGAAACAGGGCAACTATGATGGGACGACATCAGGAGGAAAACAACCTTCCAAATCTATAACCTGAGATGGTTGGAATAAAAACCAAATAGTTTGTTGCAATTATGGAATAGTTGACTCAGGCAATAAATGGTGGTGGTATGCATGCAAGAGATCAACCAGATCAACCCCAGAGGAATATTTCTATAGTGTATCATTTCATAAGACAACATCCCCCATCATTCAGAGGATCATTTGACCCTGTTCTAACTAAAGGGTGGATTAAAGTACTGGAAAATATTTTTTATGTCATGGGGTGTTCATAACATCAAAAGGTTAGTCTCGTTGTTTACCATTTTGAAGGTGAAGCTGATCAGTAGTGGTCGATGGTTAAAAATATAAGGGGTAGTGAGGAGATTTATGCTCTTTTTTGGGATGAATTCAAAGGTATGTTTTTTGAGAAATATTTTCCTAAGATGGTTTGACTTATTTTGGAGAAAAAATTCTTGTAATTTAGGTAGGATAATGACTCAGTGGCTATTTATGAAGCAAAATTCACTCGACTGGCAAGGTGTTCTCCAAATATCATACGAGATCTTGATAGTAAAATAAATTATTTTTACTCAGTATTAAATCCAAAGTATCGAATAGATTTATCATCTCATGAGTTTAAAAGTTTTTAAAAACTTGTGTGATGTGCGGATAAGGTAGAAATGGAGTTTTCCGATAATCATATGTTCTTTGACAAACAACAGAATAAAAGGTTGATGTGGTAGAATAAAGGTAATAACTCTTCAAAAAAGTATGATGGTAAGAAACTTAAGTTTATAGTTTGTAAAAATTGTGGTAAAAATCATGTTGGTGAATGTCTTTTGAATTCTGTTGAGTACTAACTATGTGGTAAAATGGGATATAAGGCTTGTAATTGCACTGAAAAATATTGGGGTAATGGTAAGACAAAATCTAATTTATAGTCAATAAAAATTTTTAAGTGCAATGAAATGAGTCATTATGCAAATGAATTTTCGACGAAGAACTAAAATAATGGGAAGTATCCAGAAAACAAGAATAAAGGAGTGGTGAAATCCTTTGCAACTACTTCAGTAGATGTTGGGCCATCAAATGAAGTAGTATCAGGTACACTGTTTGTTTATTCAGATTATGCCAATGTGTTTTTTGATTCAAGGTCTACACATTCTTTCATTTCTGAGAAATTTTCTAGTAAATTGGTAATTCCATCCCAAGATATGAGTCTTGAATTTATGGTAAAAACACTGGGAGGAAATTTTGAGATAAAAATAAATTATAAGAACCTTCTTGTCCTTGTGTGCAAAAAGAATCTACCTATAAACCTTACTGTTTTTTCTCTAGTATAATTTGATGTTATTCTGGGTATGGATTGGCTATCTCTTTACCATGCCAAGATTGATTGCAGATCTAAAGAGGTTTATTTTCAAAAATAATTTCAATTTGTGTACAAGAATGAACCTTTAATGAGTATCCTGGTATTATACCTAATTGGGAAGTTAAATTTACTGTTGATTTAGTTCTTGATTCTAAGCCAATTTCAAAACCCCCATATCTAATGGCTCAAATTGAACTTTTAGAGTTAAAGATACAATTTCAGGAATTGTTAGATAAAGGTTTCATTCGACCTAGAACATCACCGTGGGGTTCTCTAGTCTTGTTTGTTAAAAATAAATATGGTTTAATGAGACTTTTCATTGATTATAAATCCTTGAATAATATCACTATTAATAATAGGTATCTTTTTCCTCATATCAATGATTTGTTTGATCAGATCTAGGGAGCTCGGTATTTTTCAAAGATTTAATTGAGGTCGGGGTACCATCAGTTGAAAGTAAAGAAAGCATACATTCCGAATACTATGTTTCATAATAGATATGGCTATTATGAATTTTTATTTATGCCTTTTTGTTTAACCAATGCACCAGATATATTCATGGAACTTATGAATAGAATTTTCTGTGAGTTCTTGGATAAGTTTGTGGTTGTGTTTATTGATGACATTTTGGTATATTCCAAAATTAAAGAAGAACATGAAATTCATTTAAGGGATGTCTTGAAAACCTTAAAAGAAAATAAATTTTATGGGAAATTTAGAAAGTGTGAGTTTTGGTTACAAAAAACTTCATTCCTTGGTCACATTGTTTCAAAAAATGGAATAATTGTTGATCCTGGTAAAACAAAAGTTGTTGAAGATTGGCCAATACCTACAAATATAACCAATATTCGTAGTTTTCTTGGTTTGGTAGGCTATTATAGAAGGTTTTTTGAGAATTTTTAATGGTTATCTAGCACACTAACTAAGTTGACTCTAAAAGGTGATAAGTTTATCTGTACAAAATAATTTGATGATTGTTTTCAGGAATTGAAAATAAGATTGGTGAATGCTGCAGTTTTGGAACTTCATTCCAAAAATGGTGAGTTTGTTATCTACAGTGATGCTTCATTTAATGGACTTGGTTGTGTCCCAATGCGAAATGATCAGGTAATTTTTTATGCTTCACGTCAATTGAAACCTCATGAGTTAAATTACCCTACACATGAATTGGAATTAGATTATGTTGTTTTTTCTTTAAAAATTTTGAGGCATCATATGTATAGAGTAAAATTTGAAATATATATTGGCCACAAAAGTTTGAAGTATATATTTACTCAGAAAAAAATTAAACATGAGATAGAAGAGATGGTTATAATTAATCAAGGATTACGATTGCACAATTCATTATCATCCAGGAAAAGCAAATAAAGTGGATGATGATTTGAGTAGAAAAAGTAATGCTACATTAACCTTGTTACGTTTGGAACTAGATACTTTGATTAAATATTTGATGAAATTTTTCATAGAGGTTGTTGGTTTAAGAAATTCCTCTTTTTTGTTTTAGGATTCAGTACAATCGTCCCTAGAAGATAGAATAAAGCAAGCACAGAAAGATGATAGTGAGTTACAGAAAAAGGTAGAATTGGTTTAGAAGGGTAATTTACCTAAGTTTAATATTGATAAAGAATGTGTTTTGAGGTTTGGAAAGAGATTATGTGTGCCTTGTGATTAACAGTTGAAGAAAGAGTTGTTATGTGAAGCTCATAGTTCTCGTTTTTTAATTCATCCTGACAGTACTAAGATATAAAGAGATCTTCAGGAGTATTACTGGTGGGATGGAATTAAAAGAGATATTTCTGATTTTATTCTCATATGTTTGCTTTTTCAATAGGTTAAAGTAGAGTGGAAGTTACCAAAAGGGATGATCTAGCCTTTTCCAGTGCTAGAGTGGAAATGGGAAAATGTGTCCATTGATTTCATTATGGGATTACCAAAGACTTCTCAAGGTAACAATGCAATCTAGGTTATTGTTGATCGATTAACTAAATCTGATCATTTTCTTAAAATTTGAGATACTCTGTCTCTAAATTAACTTTCTCAATTTTATATTAAAGAGATAGTCAGGTTACATAGAGTTCCCCTCTTTATTTTATCTGATCGTGATCCCGATTTAACTTCTAACTTCTGGAAGGGCCTTCGGAAGTCATTGGTTACTAAATTAAATCTTAGTAAATATTTTCATCTGCAATCAGATGGGAATTCAGAATGAACAATTCAGACATTGGAATATATGTTACGTGCTTTCTCAATTGATTACTAGGCAATTTGGGACCAACATCTTTCTTTAGTTGAATTTTCTTATAATAACAGTTTTCATTCCAGTATACAGATGGCACCATATGAGGAATTATATGGAAAGTAGTGTCGAAATCCATATTTTTGGGATGAATTAGGTGAAAGGAAGTTGATGAGACTAGAATTGGTAGAAGAGATGGAAGAAAAAGTTCACTTGATTTAGAAGCACATGAGAATATCTCAGAGCAGGCAGAAAAGTTATGTGGATAACTAGTGGAAGGATATTTATTTCGAGGTAGGTGATCATGTCTTTCTCAAAGTTTCTCCATGGAAAAGTTTGATGCATTTTGGTAAGAATGGAAAGATGAGTCCAAGGTTCATTGGACCCTAAGAAATGTTGGAGAAAATTTGATCAGTTGCCTATAGAGTGGCTTTACCTCCATGTTTATCCTAGGTACACAATGTTTTTTATGTTTTAATGCTGAGAAAGTATATGTCGGATCCATCTCATATTTTGAGTCTAGAGGTAGTTCAGTTGGAATAGAATCTCTCTTATGAGGAACAACCAGTTCAGATTCTTGACCGAAGAGAGAAAGTGTTTCGGAAAAAGGTAATTCATCAGGTAAAGGTTTTTTGGAAAAAAAAAACATATGGTTGAAGAGGAAAGATGAGAATCTGAAAATGATATGAGGTATAAATACCCTGACTTATTTGATAAGTGAATAAAATTGTGAGGACGCAATTTCCAAAAGGGGGAAAGGATGTAACATCTTAGGTAAATAAAGAATATGACATTTTCATATTTATTAATATTTGTGAATTAAATATTAATTTTACTTTAAAATGGATTCAATGTTCGATGGTGTACCCGAAATGCAACAATGGGTTTCTCCGAAATCTTATGTTGCACACAATACTGAGTCATACTAAAAAAATAATAATATAATATTATTATTTTAAATGGTAGTTAACTCCTAGCCATTGTACTAGAGGGAATAAACAGAACTAAATATATTAAGATTAAAATATTTTTTTTAAATGTTTTTATATTTATCCAATAAAATTTAGAGGCTTAAAATGAGAATGAATCCAATTTTAAGCAAAAATACTCTAATATTTTTAAAAGGTAGTTTTACTGCCTTTTGATGATGAACCCCTTTTAAATCTACTTTTTTGTCAATTTTATATGTTTTATTTTAAAAAATAAACTTCTTATTTAGAAGTGGGATATCAAAAGTTACATTGGGTAAATTTTTGGTATTTTTTTGATAAAGTTCACTTTTTAATGAATAGTGAAAAATACAGCATTTTAAGTCAAAACTTTTTTTTCATATGCTTTATTTATATGATTAGATTATCATTTTAAATGGTTTTAAAGAGTAATTGTATTTTATTTTTACCATTTAATCCAATTTTGGTCATTGGAAGTATTTTCATTTTGAAATTGGTCATAAACACATGTCAATCTTTTTGTAGTTTTTACTTCTTAAAAACATGTTTTCTAGTTTTGAAAACAAAAATTAATTTTAAATTAATTAATGAAACTTATATGTTTTTAATTTCGTAAAATAGGTATCATTTTTGAATTCATAATATCAAAATTATATTTGGGTGAAGTTTTGGTATTTTTCTGAAAACATTCAATTTTTTATGAATAGTAAAAAACACTACATAGTAGTTTAAAACCCGACTTTTTTATTTAAATGAAATTTTACTGCTTCTGTGAATTGAATTTCAAAATTCCGACATACATAGTTGTCCTCAGTAAGTAAAATTTGGTTCAATATGATGAAAATAATTTTTGGTGAATAGTAACTTTTGATTTTTATTAACTATGGTTAAAGGTAAATAGGGTAATTTAAGGTAAAAATAGTATTATATTAATATAAAATTACCATAACACTTGTCCTAACCTTATTAAATAAGTCATGTATGACCAATAAAATTCTTGAGTAGAACTTTTGGCCTTGCTAAGCCACTTGGGTAAGATAATTACATTAATAAATTTTTATTTAAAGTAAAAATAAAAATATCATAAACATGTATTATTTTTCTAAAAAAATTTTAATGTGGGGTTATATAATTGATATCTTTGACTATAAATAATCATTAGAAATATAAAAAAATTCATACATCATCGTATTTTATTTATAATTTTTAGACATCAAATAAATAAATTTATTTATGACACAATGATGGTCTAATGATTACCTCATTAATGAATGTTTTAAAAAAATGAGATTATAAATTTTAAAATAAAATTATTTTGAAACTTTTTATGCCATAAAAGAATTTTATGGATGATTATGACTTTTTATATTTGAATTAATTAAGTTTTTTCTAATTGATCAAGTTGTTATGCATTTTTAAAAATTCATTATGTGAATAGTATAAAAATGGACAAAAATGAGTTTTAAAATCAATTAATATTTTATTAAATGATGAAATAGTCCTAAAAATATTAGATTCGTCAAAATGACATATATTATGTTAAAAAAGTCATTAATGATCCATTTGGTCACTTGGAATTTTATATTAAATATATTAACCATACAGTATGAATATACAAGAAGACATAGTAAAAGTTAAATAAGTTAACAAAGGGTTAAATAAAAAAGATACAGATTAAAAAAATATCCAAAACCTATCCATTTATTATTGGATGATTTAATTTCGACTTATATTCATCTTATCTTCTAATTTAATGAGTTTTTGACCTCTTTAAATCGAAAATAGTTTTATAATAAAATAACACTTCCAAACTTCCAAAAGAGCCCCTCCTCCCTCTTATAAAAGGACACTACCTCTAACCCATTACTCGCACCTCTCAAGCCCATTGTATCTTACAAAATATAACCAAATAAGATCCTAACTTCCTTATATTCTTCCTATAATCCTTCCTCTAGGAATAAGTAAATTCAAGAGAGCCCTTTGGCTCAAATCAAAAGAAGTTACCCGATTTGAGGTAACGTCTTCTCTCAAGTTTCTTTCCATTATTTTTTCTTCTCCACTCCTTATATTATTACTATTATTTGTTTATATAACAACACAAATATCCTCAATATACTTGGTTTTTTTTATGATAAGGTTTCTAACTACACTTACACACACCTCAATCTAATGGACACGAACATACTGTTTCTGTGTACGGCGAACTGTTGCCACACGAAATGATGATTGTTCAATTTTACCCCATCACCTCTCATGGTGGCCATTATGATGGAACTATAATTATATATGATATTTATGATATTTATTTTATCTGTATTCTTCTTTAATTCTAATTTATAACATACCTCTATGTTTTTCATGTTGTATAAATATGATAATTTCATTTGAGGAAATGCGGACTACCGCCCCCTCAAAGTGATATGAATCATTCATACCATACATGGAACGTATAAAGGATGATTTTAATGAAATTATGTAATGTATATAAAATATGATATTATACTGGAATAATAATATTCCTATGTATAATTTGTTTTTCATTCCTTTAAAAATTAAAAAATGAAATGAAAGTAGCATTAATGCGTACGCACGGCTTACCATCTCCATGAACAGTGCATTTCATTTTCATATATTCAAATGATATGGACTATTATAAATAAATATATACTGGATATATATTATATATATTATATCTAAATCATGAATATCATTAGGAAGATAATTGACTTTTGACCACATGGACAATTTGTAATTATAACAAGTTCATTTTTTACTCAAGTTCCGAACATCGACAAAATGTCTGATATAAACTCAAATAGTTAAATAATTGTTATATCAAGGTAATAAGTGATATAAAATGAATAATAAACTTGAAAAAGGGTTTTAAGAAAGTATAAATTAACTTAATTTTATTATTCAGGAAGAAAAAGGAACATATAACACAAGTCAGACTTGAGGTAAGGGACTTCGTCTCAATCTCTTTTCATTGAGGCATACTTTGATTTACAAATGAAATTACATTATACGGTGTATAAACCCCTTTGAATTTTAATTTCATTCAAATGGAATATTTTCTCTACGAATCGTTTTACTAAATGACAAAAAAAATGTTTCTTTTTAATATATGTGGTGACAACGACCTTTCCACCACCGCGGGCATTATTTTATATTTGGCTTCCTTAACAAGTCATAATGTTTTTAAAAGGAAAATAAATACCATATACTCTTTTTACGTATTTTGGAATTGAAAATGGTTTTGAGAATGGGTTGATTATGTTAATATATTGAAATGTTATATTGTGATTTCAATGTGTAAATTTTATCTTTCCTTTATGTTTGTTCATGTGTTATGATTATATTATGGTTCTTGGGAATTTTTTATGTATACGGGTGGTTCTGTGATAAACCTAGGGTAAGTGATCCAGATCTAGATCTCTAATTTTATGGGTAACGTGATTGAGGTAAACGTTAATGTTTCTCCAAATAGATTTAGGGAATATACTGTGATGGGTATTCCAAATGTAACTCCCTACATAGTTGTGAAATCTACTATGTAAGTATGATATTGATGTCACAAGTTACCTTTATGATTTATAATTTCTATGTTTTATTCATAAATATTATTATTTCATGATCTATGTTAAAGAGAATATGTTTTATGATTGAAAAGTATGATTTCATTGATTGTATTTATTGATGAACTAATTTTTTATTTCCTTATTTTATAACGCTTACTGATCTTTTTATTCTCATCATAAGTTTTTGAAATGTTTTTCACAGGGTATAAGTAAGGGTAAGAGAACGGAATAATTCAAGAAGTTTATATCATGAAAATAATTCTTGTTTTCTTTTAAGAGTTTTTATTTTATGAAAAAAATGGATACTGAGTAGAAGTGTCTAATTTGTAATATTTGAGATGTAATGTAATA
The DNA here is from genome assembly GCA_963277665.1 of Viscum album. NCBI lineage: Eukaryota > Viridiplantae > Streptophyta > Magnoliopsida > Santalales > Viscaceae > Viscum > Viscum album. The sequence continues at coordinate 1,244,890,118 of OY728141.1, read as the reverse complement.
GTCATGGCCTAATTCTCTAAAACTATAAACTTGAAAAGATCCTCAATGTGGATTCTTGACTTAACTCCAGATTATGTAATGTTTAAGGTTGTGGACTTATATGTGGGCCCAATCCCCATACCCTAAATAAAGAGAATGATGCAGCTTTATGGAATTTACAGACTCTTTATATGTCCAATATTATTATCATTTCTAAAAAATGATTTCAAAACACATATACAAAGGTGACTCCATCGGGCAGCAGTCGTATAGAATATTTAATATAAAATATTTTCTAATTTATCTCTTTGTTAAAAAAATTTATTTATAACGTTTGAATGAAAGCCATTTTTTATAATGTGTAAAGAAATTTTTTTCCTTACAGGTTAACAGGTCAATCCCAACTTTTAAAATTTTTAGTTTATAGGGAAAAAGTAGATGATGTGGGCCTCTTTAAATAATATTATTCCAAAACTTTTCAAATTCAAATGTAGATTTTTTCATTCTTAAATTTATCATTTAAATTGAAAGGTTAGCAAAAAAATGTATATAAATTCAAAACTATTAAAAATATGAAATAAATAAATAATGTCTAACATACTTGTCTAATCTCTATATTTTAAAAAATCCAAAATTTGAACATTAAAAAATAGAAGTAATACTTTTCATAATAAACAAAAACAATAAATAAATACAAAACATTAATAAAAATATAATGAAAAAAAAACATAACAAATCTATTAACACAATTTTGTAAATTTTAACACATAAAACAAATTTTGACACACAACACATAACACATAAGAAAAATTTTAACTCATTGCAATTCTTTGAACACGATTTTTTAAGTACATAACACATAGCACACAAGAATGTTTTTAACACATTAAAATTATTTAAACACAATTTTTTAAATACGTAGTGCATAAAAAAATGTTCATTCCGTGTTTATATGTATACATACATACATACATACATATATATATCATTTAATTATAAATGTAAATGTGTTGTAATAAACATTGTGTTGTGGGTGGATTTGTCTAGTATAGCTAGTATACACACTCGACATCTCAAATACAATGACTATTACATGAATTGTTTATTAAAATCATTTTCAAAATCTAAAAAGAAATAAATATCAAACTAAATTTTATGTCAGTTTAAAATTAGAAACAATAAATCGATTATACTATTGAAAAAAACTAAAAAACAGATTTAACGCCAAATATTAACCCATATTCACAATAGTGGAATTATAACAAATAGAAGTAGCTTGTAAAAATAGAATCAAAATTGATTGAAACCCATATAATAGAATCAATATATAAAGAATCTATAGGATCATAATATTTATTCAAATGACTATACTTACAAGAGGGGGTCATGAATTGTATTTTAAAAAACATAGTTTAAGATAATTAAACTAAACAACACACAAAGCCTCTTAAAGAAAGTTATCGGGCTCAGCTCTCAGTCCGATTAACAAAGTCAAAGAATCAGAATCACGGTATTTCCGATTATAATAAAGTAAAAATCATAATCATGACAGATCTGATTTATCAAAGTATTATTATTGTCATAATAAAAGTTAATACTATAAAATAATCATAATAGAAATATGAATACAATGACTCACTTTCTATTAAATGTGCAGCGGAATGAACACTTGTAAAAACAAGAAATACAGTAGCAATTTAATAGTAATAATGACTTATAAGATATTATTAAAAAGATAACTCTTTTAAAATTAAGATTAATGTAGTTAATAACCTTGACTAAAGGTATCCACTATTTTATACATATAGTAAAGTTTGTCTTTCCTTACCAGGAAATCCCTTGATACAAAGATCATAATGGTTATGCCTTCCTATCCAAAAAAGCCCTCAACATGATGATCGACTCTATCTTTCTAGCCTTGGAAGCCCTCAATCCAATGGATCAGATTATTTTCCTTCCTATACCCAAAATCCCTAAATTGTAATAATGATCAGACACGCGTTATAATTACAAAAGTTCTTAAAAAGACAACCCTTTCAATGATTCCATAGAACAAAAACTTACTAAATAAAAACACTAACTAAGAATGAGAAGTTCACATAGATCTCTCTTTGGAAGTGATTTATCAACCAGCTCTAAACTCTTAAAATGAATTGGTATTTATAGATGATATCCCAACGGTCATATAATGGTCATATTTAAAAGTTTGTTGCAATGGACTCAGACACCTGGTACTTGATAGCTCATAACGATCTGGTGTAACTGAATGTCTGTTTTCGTATTGATTAAAACCATTACAGTGTCAAAATTTTCATTACATTAGAAACAAGTATTTTTTTCTGATTATAAACATGATAAAACCTGAGTTTGTTTACTAAGTTTTCAATGAGTGGTGCGTTATTTGATCTATCATGTTGTTTTAAGCTAAAAACATGCACTTTGAGTCATACTGGGCACACCATATGTCAGATTGACGTGAAGTTGATTATTGAATGTCATAAATGACATATGGATAGTTTTCCAAAATTATCAAGACAATATAAACGGTTTTTCTTATTTTTCAATGAGTAACACATGTTTGGAACTAAAATGTTCACTACCATAGATTACATCTTATGAAATGATAATATTTAATAGCACTAGATAAAAAGTGCTAATAAAGGGGATATTTTTATCAACAGTCACAAAAAATGCGGATAAACTTAACTTTTATCAGCACTATAAAATTTTCTGATAAAAGGTAACCCTTTCTCAATGCCTTTTTCTAGTGGTGATAAAATTAATCCATTTGAGAGTGTTTTTTATCAATGATAAAAGTAACACCTTTATGAGCACTTTTTTTCTAGCGCTGATAAAGGTCATAGTGAGTAATTTAACTTATATACAAATATTTATATTTTTTTCAATAATATTTATCTCACTATAAGTATATATGTGTAAATATAAAATATAAATATTATTTATATAACTTTTAATAAAAAATGAATCCTACTTTCATAATTTTATATATATAAACTTATCAAATTTATATTAATCAAAATATTTAATAGTTTATTTATATACATCTAATAATTATAATAAATATAGATTTTCCAAAGGGCACGTGTCATCCCCTCATAAATTATTTTCCCTCCAAAACGTTTCTCCCTCAAGTATCTCCCCCATGCCAGAAAATTTTCTCATGACTCCCTCCTCTCCAAATTCAGACCTTCAACCCTAGGTTTATAACATTTTTTCTCCTCCCTAGTCTCCTCCCATCTCAACCTTCCATTACCACATCTCACTCCTCTCTTCATCTATAATTCTATCATACAGTTTCTACATTATCTCTCTTCTCTGCCCAACCTAGTGCTCAAGCGTCTCCCTCCAATCTCGATCAATGATTCTACACAAGGTTTCCTGTAAATACTCCATCTTTCGATCATGATGATCTTTACTAAAAATAATCCTCCATCCCTTATCTCTCTAATTTTGAACTCCATATTCCCATTCACAACTCCCCCTGGCTTCTAATCTACCAGCCTTGATCACTCCGTCCCCGAATCTCTCTCTTCCTGCCTCTACCTCTCCACCTCTGATCCTAACTCTACTTCCACCTCAGCTCCCCCATATCCTCATCTCAGTTGAAGTTTCTCTACCTCCTCCACCTTATATCTCAGTCTACCAGCCTTTGATCCTCATCAGTTTTTGGTTGGTATCCATTTTTTTCCATGATTTTGGAATGCCTGATTCTAAATACCGATTTCATTTCCTATTTTTACCATAATTTTTACTTTGGGAACCATGAACATGTATTCTTTACAAGTATTAAGAAGCAGAACGTGATAATTGGGATCACCTCTATCGATTATCCTTAACATATTATTTCTATCATTCATTATTCTCTTGTATTAGTTAATCTATTTCCATCCATGACTTCAATTTTAGGTGACATGAATACTCAGGTTAGTTTTTCTTCAGTTTATTCCCTTTTCATAATTTCTTTGAACCCTATCATTTTTTCAACTCTAAAATAACATATTTTCATTTAACCAGTATCATTTATTTAATATTATTTTCTTTACTTATATTTTAGGATTATATTTGTGAAATCTTAATATTTTATTAGGCACTGTGTACTTTTTTAAACAATGTTCTTTGTATTACTTTTTGTATGTGAACTATATTGTTTTCTAAAATGTATTTATTTGAATATGTGAATTATGTATTATAATTTTCAGTTATGAAAATATTTTAAATTATAATACCATTTGGTGGATTATCTTGATTAATAATTATACTATTCCATAACATAAAATTTGATTAATTGGTATTTATTAGATTGATTGAGCAGGTGATGTCGTTTCTATTTCTCATGAACCACAGATTTTTTTATTATCATTAGCATTATTCAAAGAATAAGATTCATGTGAGTTTCCTATAACAATTACTACAAATTTATTGCATGGTCATGGTTTCCTAATGTTATCCCCTTGTAATTAGTTTCTGTATATATTATGTTCTCTTGAAAGGAATATGTTTCAATATATCCTATATGAATTATGAATATATAGAATATGCAATATGCATTCTGAATATATCCAATATGAATTCTGATATATATGCAATATGCATTCTGAATATATCCAATATGAATATAAAATATATCATGTTATATAAAGTTAGTATCCTTTTTATTATTCTTTCATGTCGGATACATATATCTTATTAAGTGAAATGATAATTTCCCTATCAATTTATGACCTTGAGTTATCCCAAACCAATGAAATTTATGAAGTATTATAGGCTATAATAAAATTTTAAGGTTGGATTGGGTAGGATTTTGTATAGAGATAGGAAATATTCTCATGATGTGAAAAAATATTTTTGTGCACTAGATGAACCACCAAATATACCACAAGGAGTATCATACAAAATGTATTTGTTATAATAATGGTGTATATTTCATATTTGGATTTCACAAAAACCTAATATTGGAAATATGTGTGGAATAATGTCCTTTGTATATTGATACCATTCTTACACAATCCTTGAGGCTTGGATAATCAAGGTTGGTTTAGTATTTTGTTGATCGTGTCATTAATTGAATCTTAACCAAGTCAGTATTTTTCTTCTCATGTGATGAGTATGACATATGATCCCTCTATTGAGATAAACTAAAGGAGTGTATGAATATACCAATATAAGATATATAACGTGCTTATCTATTTGGGTTAGGGTAATTTGATGTTCCCATATGCATTGATGAATTAAATGTGATGCATTTATCGAGTTATTCAATATATACTTGGATAATTGGTAACATATGAGTAACTATATGATATTGAAATACTCTATGTCCTGGGTTTACTTGATTTCTTTGATAAAGGGACCATATGAAAATACATTCTTGTATATGATATAGTTGGTGGAAAAAGATATAGAGTTATGTGTATTTTATTAAGATCACACCAGATACATTTATTATTTAAGTAGAACATCTTTTTTTAAATAGTATGCTCTTTGCTTACATCCATGGATTTGAAAATAATTATTTATTTCTAATGATACAAAGGACCATGTGGTCACACTTTTGGTTTGATTGAATGATGATTCTATTTTACAGATCACAGAGAGATTCTATAAAAGTGTTTTAGAGTTTATCCAAAGGGACTTATTTAAGGATATTCATAAGGTGTTTAATGTTATTTAATATATGGTAAGAGTGATGATTGGTTTAAAAAAGTGTTTTTTAAATATTAAAAAATAATTTTGGATATACTTTCAGAATTTATTATATATGATATGACATATGGTGAAATGGAACTAAGTCTATGAGGATTTAGTGCAAGAGGGATATTGAGATAGATATACCATAAAGCATATATATACATGATAAATTATAGATATGTCATATGAAATGATATAAGAATGTTTTATTTTACAATATTCATGTCATAAAAGGTATATTTTATGTCTTGAGGGAATATCATTAGATATGATATTGGATATCGTATCACTACTAAATTTTTCATATCATGTTATATGATATGTTGATGTTGTAATGAATTGGTATGCATGAATGGTATTTAATAATTATAAATAGTAGTAAAACATAAAATGTTAATATTTAGATACCATCTGTATAATCTATAATTAATATTCAAAGTGAATGAGATAATAAAAATAGAATTTCTATAATAAATGTGTGTCAATCGATGGTTATAAGTATTGTAACTGAATCCATTTACTCACATGTTATATAACATATAGATAAATATCATACATGCTCAGGAAGTGTATCCAAGGAATATATAAAGGGGATAAAGAAATGAGATATGTATTTTAATTCATGTGATCCTTACCCAATATTATACCAATTCTACCTTAATCTCTCCCATAATTCATTATTTCCCATATGAGGTACTAGAAAACCATGGTGTCGAGGTGAGTCATGCCTGAGTGTTAGGAGATTCAAATAAACCCATGGATACACCATGGAGGGAAGATTATATTATTTATTCCTATTTAACTTCATAAAACACCAATCGATAACAATACTAGTATCAATATTTGTTGTAATATATAAATTTTCCATTTTATATTTATATACTTTTAGTTTTGTATATCATAGTAATATTTGGATGAGGCTTATATTATATTTCATTACTTTAAAAAAGTTTTTTTTGATCCTTGGGTTCCCATTAGTTTAACCATTGAGGGTACGATGTGATAATTGTATTCTGAAGGGATATGGGTGCTTCATATTTTTTCCATATTTCTTATATATTTTCTTTATTGGGGTTTTTTCTCCCAAGCCTATGTTAAAATTTAGGAGAAGTTAACTTTCAAGATGTTTCATTATATAAATCCAGCATATAAATATTCTAAACCTATTTTTCTATCACTTTTTTATTAGATTTTGATTTTAAATTATCAATAAGAATTTATAGAGTATTTAGGAATTTAGTGTAGGGATTTGTGTACCCTTTTAATTGGGGTCTCCTCTTGTTTCCAATTTTAAGGCTGGGATTTTCATTTATAGGAAAAATGCCCCTTGATTGTGTAGTTTCCAAGATGGTGTATGTAATGACCCAACCCAGATCACCAAAATAGAACCTAAGAAAGGATCACCACATGAATTTTATAAATACTCATTATATTCTAGAGCTTCCAACTACTGGTGAGGTCCTACAATAGTTATAGAGAGACTATGCCCTCAAAATTAAATACTTAGGGTCTTGCTCGAGTCGACCAAAATTTTGGCATAACCTATTGGTGTGGTGGAATGTCCCAATACTAGTAGACATAAACAAGAATCCAATAGGGCCCTTGAAGTCTTTAATAGGAAATCATTGAACTATATATAAGATATATCACAATATAATAGATTATCCTTAATAGATACAATTTATGATAAACATCATTATACAAATACAAAATTGTCCCACAGGCCATTACACATAAAAAAATAATAACTAGAAAGTATATACAATTTCCACTTTCCCTACTCACATGGTTCTCCTTACTAAATCCTCATCATGTATAACTAGTTAAACGTGAACCATCTATCCAGATCCATGCAATACCTATTCCAGAAAGGAAACAAGGACTTCCCTTGTACATCAAAACTCATGTCATATACATGGTAAGGGGGTGAGTCTAAAAACCATATAGGATTCCCATACTCACCTCAACACACTTAGTGTTACTGTGATAAAGTGGGTGTGCATGTAATACGTATAAGGATTAAACTTCTTTATTCTGAAATAAACCCACTCAAAAACATAACACAAGATGTGTGTGCACACAAAAGAACCAGGTCATCATGTTCTAACTAGGACACCACAAAAATAAACCCGCATGTTTTAGCTAATGTAGATAAAATTTATGTTATAATAGCATCATAAATAATCCCATTAGGGGAAGGTATGTCTATACACAATCCCAATCATGAAGGAAAATCATCACTTACATTAAGCGGTATGAGGAGGGTATCTTGATTGTTAAGCTCTCACACATAATGAACCATCCCCTCAGTGTAAGGCCTCATGAACATATCTCATATACACTAGTCAACATAAGAAGTATAATTAAGAGTTCATATTAATATACAACATCTTATACATACAGAACCAATACCCTCCTCATAGGTGAGGTCCCATGGTTGCTCTCATACATATCAAGAATCATTAAAAGTTTTATGAGGATGCCATCATAATATCTGACCTCTTGTATGAGCCAAACCACACCAATAAGAAGTAGGTCCCACAGATAATCATATATACAAAACATAAAAAACAAGGTATATAAGGATTTAATCTCAGTATCCAATATATCACATGGCCCAAACCATCCCCTCAGGGTAAGGCCCCATGTTCGTGCCTTATACCTCTACCCTCTCACTCTGGGTGAGGTCTCATACCACATTATATTCTAGAGAATGTTAATAACATTATCACTCAAGGTAAATCCACCCCCCCCCACCATAAAGTACTAATTCATATCCCATATCAAGTATCAAACCACCCCCTCTCGCTAGATATATTCCACCCACCAAAAACTATATAAAGTCCCTAACAACACCTTCCCACTCAAGTTTTTTCCCACATTGTTATCTCATACCCCAACCCTATCACCTAGGGAAACCCCAAATAAATATGAACCCATTCCATTACATCACAACCCATTATCCTCCCACTCGTGAAATTTTAAAAACCATTAATCTCAATATATTTTATAGTAACCAACAAAAAAAATTAATAAGGTAGCATAAAAAAAGCAACACTACCCTAACAACACATCCTAATAATAATAAGTCCACAAGTATAAACCTTTGGATTCTCCCTTATCAGCCTATTAATTTTTCTCACTTGTTTGTATAATAGACACCTCCAAAAATGTTATATTCATCACCTAAACCCATATACCAAACCACTAGGTCACCTAATCCTTAACTATGTCTGAATAACTAAATCTAAGCCATAATTTACCTAAGAGGATATCCCCACCACACTACATGTAACTAAGCATGGTTTTACCAAACCCCGGCTATATTATCTATGTCTACCCTCAAAGGGGTCAATTACATTAATTTTTATCCACCTGGGAACATGGTTGCTAAGAGAATAACATTATTTGGTTAATTCATTAAACAAAATGCAAGATAGTCCATTCAACTACAAATAAACATCATAATAGTGAAATGGATTCTACAACACCCCAATCTTCCACGGTATGTTTCCCTTTGAATAATGCAATAGCTTTTGTAATACGCAACTTGGAGTTTTAACACACCACGACCAATCAAACTAGACGTTATGAATAGTAATAACTAATTTTTGAAATTTTATAAATTTTATTTTTAAAAGTGGACTTCATTTTTTGGATTAAAAATACCAAAATTTTCTTAGGGTGAATTTTTTGTATTTTTCTAAAAACTTTAATTTTTTGATGAATAGTGAAAAACACTGCGTTATTGTTTAAAACCAAATTTTTATTTAAATAATTATTTATTTTATTTAAATTTATTTTAAGTCAAAATAGATAAATAATACCTATATTATTTCAATTCAATTCATTGGATTCATTTTATAATAAAATTAGATGTATGAAATTTTATTGATTTTTTACATCTTTTACTCACCTTCTAGGCACGTTAGCAAATTTGCATAAAACGTAATTTTACCACTTCTGTGAATTAAATTTTAAAAATACAAGAGACATGTTTGATATCAATATGTAAAATGTGGTTCAATAAGATAAAAATAATTTTTGGTGAATAGTAACTTTTGACTTTTATTTACCACGGTTAAAAGTAAATAGGGTAATTAAAGGTAAAAATGATATTATTATTACCCTAAAACATGTCATAATTCTATTAGATAAGTTTATTTCGACCAAAAACAACCTTATGAATAAAATATGATCCTTTTGGTCCACTTGGATTAGATTAGGACATTTATTATTATTTTATTTAAAGAAGAGTTAAAAGTGTTAAATTCAAAGTTTCACAACTAAAACATTTTTAATATAGGGTTACACATAAGATAAATTAGACTATAAATATTAATTAGAATGATAAAAATATTTCCTAAATAATGGTATTTTATTTATAATTTTTAGACATTAAATAATTAAATTTATTTATGACACAATGATGATACAGTAATTACCTTATTAATGAAATATTAAAATAATTGATATTATAAATATCCAAATAAATGTAAATTGATAATTTTGATTAATTACACGAATTTTATTGGTTAATATGACATCTTAGGGTTGATTAAATCAATTTTTTTTTATGTAATAAAGTTTTTAGGACTTTAAAAAAATCAAATACTAAATAGTTTCAAAATTGACATAAATGGGTTTCTAAAACAATACTATATTATTAAATGATATAATGGTCCTAAAAATATAAGTATCAGCCAAAGTAATTATATAATAATATATATGTCATTAATGAACCAATTTTGGTTCTCTTGACATTTTATAGTAAGTTTATTAACCATATAATATAAAGATACAAGGATACATGGTAAATGTTAAACTATTTAACCAAGAGATAAATCTAAAATATAAGGTTAATATGGTGACATAAACCTATCTAAAACCTATTGGTTGAGAAGTTTTAGACTCATACCCACCTTATAATTAAAATAAATCCTTTTTGAGCCATTATAAAAAGAATATTATTGTATAATAAAATAATATTTCAAGGATTTCCTAAAGTGGCCCTCTCCTCTCTTATAAAATGGTACTTCCCCTTCTCTCAAAATCACACCTCCAAAGCCATTTTTATTGGAAAAAACATGCTCAAATATCCTTAAAACTACCCCAAATTATACCTAGAGGCCTTACTTTGATCAGAAAGCCAACCTAAGGATCCCTTTTGATCAACTCAAATGGAAACACCCAAAGAAGAGGTAATAATTTCACCACCTCTTTCAAAGTTCTTTTTTCTTCCACTTCCTATTTATTTTTTGTTTCAGTACCAAAAATAATAAGTCCAGTTCCTTATAAACACTATGATTTTATTATAAATATGGTATAACCATATTCATTATTCTATCCATCCTATTAATGACAATTCACTATGTGTGCATACGTACGGCTTACCGTCTCCACGTCGTGGTGTAGTTTGTTATTCAAACACTTAATTATTTGGATGGGTATAATAACGAGTATAATTGATGTAAATAATAAATATAACATTTAATGATTCTTTATATATGATATTCCATCAAATTACATACGATTCCACCATCAATATAATGGTATTGTCGCTCGTGCGTACGTATGGGGTACCGTCTTCACGAACGCGATGAGATTCATTCCCCATCATAACCATTCAAGAATAAATTTCATTTTATGATTAAAAAATAATGTTTAAGAATTTAATATAATTCTGGATATGAATCAAATACATATTATTCATAACAAACATGACTTACATAACAAAACATATAAAAGAAAATGAATCAGTTAACACCCGAAACGATGAAACTACTGAAATATTATTAACAAAACAATATTAGAAGATCATATATGATATCATATTTATGTATGTGGTTATTTTATAATTCAATAAAATTTATTTAACTATTATATAGGAGTTTAATGTACCCTCGACCAATTAAAATTACAAGGTAAGGGTTAATTCTACAATCTCTTCATTATCTGAGGTTGTTTATACGTAAGTATCTACTGGGACCTCTTTATCATCCAAATACATGTTTCTTCATAATGTATTTCAAAACATTTTTACTATTTCCTAGACTATGGGTTAAAGTAATTTATACCCTTTTTGACTTTTTATAGAATTTTTATAAATTAATCGTTCTGTTATTTTCTAAATAAGGTCCTTTATGACTTTTTCAACAAAATTAAAGAAAGAGTGTTTTTTTAACTTATACGGTGAGTGCGGCTATTTTTCGCCATTATAACATCTTAAAATATTACCTTACATTCTTATAAGAATATTTTCAAAATAAATGTTTTCGTTTATAATTATGTAACTTTTTAATGATTTTAATATTTAAAGAGATATTTCTCTCAAATAGTTTTGATTTCATCTATGTCAACATCCTTTGATGGATTTTACACTTGTTTGAAGTTGATTTATTATGATATAATCTTCCATGTTGTATTAAAGGTTTTGTGATATTTTTTACTATGGATGTGTTATTTTTATACCATTCATGGTTTATGGTTAAAGTATTAATATTTCGTATGCTATTTTTAATACGAATATTTATGTTATGTTTTAACCTTTTCATATGAGGAATACATTGGACTTAGTAAGTGACGGGTGGAGCCTGCTATAGCTCCTTGATGCATCGATAGGTATCATGAGACAAACTAGTGTCTTGGCACAAGGCCTTGAAAAAATCTTATTTGTAGTCTTGGCATGAGGCCTTGCCTATGTGGTTATGAAGTCTAGCATTATGCATTCCATCGTTATGAAATTGGCTATTGATATTTCATGTGATTATTCGACTAGTAGAATATCCATGTGAATAAGTAAATGGAATTATTTGATTTATATTTTTCATATTATGATGAAGTTTAATTTTAAAAGGCTTATGTTTTAGTCTTATACATTTCCTTAAATTTTTATTCTTATTTATGAAAGTTTCTTATATATTGGTATCTCTACTTAGCATCTAAGCTCACCCCTTTCTATGTTTTATTTTTTCCAGGATGTGAAGAAGTATTTTATGTTTGATCTATAAGGATAGGATGAGGGATATAAGTTTGTTAAAAGATGATAAAATGTTTTTGTTGTTTTTTATTTCATGATGTAATGTAAAACTTATGTATGTATCTAGTACTTTTAAGCCTACTAAACTGATCAGTCTTTCGGGATTTGATCCCTTGTGATCATGCCAATGTTGTGTAATAATGCACTGACTCTGGGTAACTAGGGTCGGGACGTTACAGTTGGTATCATAGGAAGTTTATTACAAACCTTGGAAGCTAGATTTATAAAAACTCTTATTAGAGAACATTATCCTAAGATAGAATTTGAGGATTAGTATAGAAGAACTTCCTAGAATTTTGGTAATGTAGAGATTTTGTGTATTTTCCAAGAAAAACATCCCTGTCTGGATACGAGAAAGTAAAGGTGGCTCAGGCACAGATGTACCTAGGATTGAAAACTCTGACAAGGAGTTTCAAGCTTGACTAGGGGTATCCTAGTACACAATAACGATCCTTACTGGACTCTTGGTTACGACACTCACAAGGGATATGGTTAGGATAATTCAAATTTTCTTTAAAAACCATTATGAAGGATTTAAGAGTATATACCTCCTTAGAGAAGACATTTTTATGACTATGGATTATATCCATAAACTTTTCAATTTATATTAAGTGTTTTTACAGGTTTGGAATTATATATCGTGATTCATAAACTAATCTAGTGTATGTCATTGTTTAGAAATGGCGCTTAGAGAAAGGAATGGAAATAGTATCAACGCATATAATCCATGTAAGTATTTCCCTCCTAATGAAGATAATTATAGTGTAGTTGGTGATACAACTAGTTATGATCATCTTATCACCATACTGGGACAACTCACTTAGGTTATGAATAATAACCTTACCTGTATGGAGCACCCTGATCCAAAACGCTGAGTATCAATGTTAGATCGCTTCATGAGGAAACAGCCACTAACATTTAATAGGACTATAAATCCATTTTTAGCTGAGAAATGGATAAGTTCCTTAGAGAAAATATTTCATGTTTTGGGGAGTATTGAAAGGGAAAAGTTGGCATGGCAGTTTATCGCCTCGTGGGAGATGCAGATCAATGGTGGTCATTAATTCAAAACACAAAGGAGGATGAATAAGTATCAAATATGGAATGGAGGGAGTTTAAAGAGATTTTCTTATAAAAATAATTTCCTCATGACTATCGAGGGAATATGGAAAGGCAATTTCTGAGTCTGAGGAAAAAGAAGGATGAGAATGTCACAAAGTATGAGGATAACTTTACAAGGATAGAAAGGCATGTAGCAGATTATATACGTAACCCAAGGAGTAAGATTTATTGATTATTTTATGGGTTAAAACCATTTCTCCATTGAGAATTAGTCACACAATACTTCTCATCATATGAATATATTGTCTCATGTGCTATCAAGATAGAAAAGGAATTCTCTAAGTCTTACAAATTTATAGAAAAGCAAGAGAAGAAGAGATCTGTTAAACACTCTAGAAATGGAAATAAGGGGAATAAGGGAAAAGTTTATTATATATCCTATGGTAAATATAGGAATAAACACCTCGGTACTTGCCTGAAGGGAGTGGAAGTTTTTTACAAGTGTGGTGAAAAAGGACACCAAGCTCATGATTGCAAGGGAAAGAAAGAGGCTATCAATGTTGAATGATAAAATTGTAGAGAAAAGGGTCATTATGAAAATGAATATACTAAGAGCCAAGGAAACTTACCTCATAAAAGGCCAAGGGAGTAAGGCCAAGCTTATGCGATCACTACTGTTGAGGTTGAAGCTTCTAAAGATGTGGTGGCAGGTAATTTAATGGTTTCCTCAAGTTTAGCCAATGATTTATTTGATTTTGGATCATTGCATTGTTTCATATCTTCCTAGTTTTCTAAAAAAAATTAGATATTTCCAATTTTATTTAACAAGGGATTTGTCAGTCAAAACACTTAAGGTAAGTATCGTTGCAATAAAGTTTTTTGAATCAGTTCCCATTATGGAATATAAATGTTCTTTATATACTGATTTCATCATCATACCCATGATTGAATTTGATATAATTCTTAGTATGGATTGTCTTTTGGACCATGATGCAAAAAATTATTTTAAGAAGAAGTATGTTAAAATTTTCAATGATGATAAGAAGTACCTTATCTTTAGAGAAGAAGCATCACCACATGACTTTTATCTAGATACACCCCTAGTAGCTCTAATAAATTCAATTATTGGGGAAGAAGAGAATGAAATAACTATGGGTGAGGAAAAGAATGTTCGAATAGAGGACATACCTATTGTACAAGAATATGTTGATGTGTTTTTAGAGGATTTACCTGGATATCCTTCAGAACAAGAAATTGAGTTTTCCATTGATTTAATTCCAGGTTCAAGGCCCATATCGAAGACCCCTTATAAAATGGCCATTGTGGAATTAGTGGAACTAAAGAAACAACTACAATAATTGAGTAATAAAGGATTTATTCTCCCAAGTTTTTCTTTATGGGTATCCCCTGTTCATTTTGTTAAGAAGAAAGATGGATCTATGAGGTTGTGGATTGACTACAGGGAGATCAATGCTATAACAATAAAGAACAAGTATCCCCTACCTCACATTGATGATTTATTTGATCAACTTCATGGATCTCAACATTTTTCAAAGATTGACCTTCGATCTAGATATCATCAGTTGTGTTTGAAGAAGGAAGACATTCCAAAGATAGCATTTCCTACCAGGTATGGGCATTATGAGTTTACAGTAATTCCTTTTGGACAGACTAATTCACCCTATGTTTTCATGGATCTAATGAATAGAGTTTTCAAGGAATATATTGATGACATTGTAGTGGTATTTATTGATCATATCTTGGTATAATCCAAAATCTACGAAGATCATGAAAATCACTTGCGAATTATTCTAAAGACTCTTAGAAGAAATGAATTATATGGGAAGTTTAGCAAGTGTGAATTCTGGATTTAGGATATTTCTTTTCTTGGCCATATTGTCTCTAAGTATGGATTATTTTTTGATCCTTCAAATACCAAGGCAATCACATAATGGCCAGCACCGATGAGTATAATTGAGGTATGCAGTTTTATTGGTTTATCAAGTTATTATCAGCTCTTTATCCAAAAATTTTCCTGATTGGCTAACCCATTAACCATGCTCACACGTAAAGGGGTTAAATTTGTTTGGAAAAAAGAGTGTGAAGAATGTTTTGAATAACTGAAGAAAAGATTAGTCAATTCTCTTATCTTGACTCTACCATTGGGGAATGATGGGTTTGTTATTTATAGTTATGCTTCAAAGAAATGATTTGGTTGTGTCCTTATGTATAATGATAGAGTCATTACCTATGCATCATGACAGCTAAAAATTCATGAACAAAACTATCACACTCCTGATCTTGAGTTAGCAGTTGTAGTATTTGCTTTGAAGATATGGAGACACTGTCTATATGGTGAAAAATGTGAGATATATATCGATTATAATAGTTTGAAGTATATTTTATCACAGAAAGAACTCAACATGAGGCAAAGACAATGGCTTTAACTACTCAAAGATTATGATTTCACTATAAACTACCACCCGGGGAAGGCAAATAAGGTGGAAGATGCTTTAATCAGAAAGGAACATGGAGTTTTTGAACAATATGAGAGTTGAAAGGGATCCTATGTTCATGGATCTAGTAAAGATGGATATGGGAATAATCAAGGAAGGTGAAACATCAATACTTTTTCAAAAGGTAGCTAAACCATATTTACTAAAAAGGATAAAAAGTTCTCAGACTGATGATGAGGAGTTTCAAAAGAGAATTAAAGTTGTGAATGATGAGAGATTGATCGACTTCGTATATGAAGATGATATTTTGAAATTTGGGAAAAGACTTTGTGTTCCTGACATACCTGATCTAAAAAGGGAATTGTTGTATGATGCTCATAGCTCCAATTTCTCTATACACCCTGGTATCACTAAGATGTATATATATTTGAAGGAACATTTTTTTGGGACAACATGAAGAGGGAGAATGATGATTGTGTGTCAAGATGTATGGTTTTTCAATAGGTGAAGGCTGGAAGGAAACATCCTAGAGGAGTCATGCAACCTCTTCCCATAACTAACTGAAAATGGGATGATATTATGATGGACTTTGTCATGGGGAAACTAAAGACTCCAGGAAATAATGATGCAATATAGGTTATTTTGATCATCTTACCAAGTCAGCACATTTTCTCGCTATAAGAGAAGATGTTTCACTTGAAAGTTTAGAAATACTATATATTAATGAAGTTTTAAGACTTCATGGAGTACCCCTATCGATTGTTTCTGATTGTGATCCCCATTTTACATCAAGATTATGGAAAAGTCTTCAGAAGGCCTTGGATACTAAAATTCATTTGAGAACTGCATACCACCCTCAAACTGATAAACAATTAGAACAAACTATTAAAACCTTAGAAGACATGTTGAGATCTTGCTCACTTGACTTTAAAGGTATGTGGGATTAGTATTTACCTCTGGTTGAATTTTACTATAACAATAGCTTCCATTCAAGTATTCAGATGGTGCCATATGAAGCATTATACGGAAAGAGATGTCACACACCAACTTGTTGGGATGATGTTTGTGAAAGAAAACTTGTAGGCCCAAAACTTGTTGAGGAAACAATGGAAAAGGTTAAGACTATCCAAACCCACATCAAAGCAGCTCAAAGTAGGCAAAATATCTATGTCGATAACTGAAGGAAAGATTTGGAATTTCAAGTTGGTGATCATGTTTTCTTGAAGGTATCTCCATGGAAGGGTGTTATACGATTCGGTAAGAAGAGTAAATTAAGTCCCAGGTACATCGGACATGTCTTATTGTGAAGATCCTGTCAATATTCTTGATACTAAAGAACAAGTACTGAGAAACCAAATGACTCATTTTGGTAAAAGATCAATGAAAAAAACCATAAGATGGAGGAGGCAACATGGGAACCCGGGGAACATGTGATTAAGAACCACCTGAATCTTTTTATGCAGTAATATTCTAGAAATTTCGAGGATGAAATTATTTGAAGAAGGGGAGAATGTAACACCCCAAGCTTCCATGGTACGTTTACCTTTGAATAATTCCATAGCTTGTGTTGTACGCAACTTGGAGTTTTAACACACCATGACCAATCAAACTAACTGTTATGAATATTAATACCCACTTTTTAAAATTTTATAAATTTTATTTTTTAAAATGGACTTCATTTTTGGATTCGGAATACCAAAACTTTCTTAGGGTGAATTTTTGGTATTTTTCTAAAAACTTTCAATTTTGGATTAATAGTGAAAAACACAACGTTATTGTTTAAAACCGAATTTTTATTTAAATAATTATTTATTTTATTTAAATTTATTTTAAGTCAAAATAGATACATAATACCTATATTATTTCAATTCAATTCATTGAAGTCATTTTATAATAAAATTAGATGTATAAAATTTTATTGACTTTTTTTATATCTTTTACCCACCTTCTAAGAACGTTAGCAAATTTGCATAAAATGTAATTTTACCACTTCTATGAAATTAATTTCAAAAATCCAAGAGACACTGTTGATATCAGTAAGTAAAATTTTTTTCAATAAGATGAAAATATTTTTTGGTGAATAGTAACTTTTGACTTTTATTTACCATGGTTAAAAGAAAATAGGGTAATTAAAGGTAAAAATGATATTATTGTTACCCTAACACATGTACTAATTCTATTTTATAAGTGTATTTCGACCAAAAATAACCTTATAAATAAAATATGATCCTTTTGGTGCACTTGGATTAGATTAGGACATTTATAATTATTTTATTTAAAGGAGAGTTAAAAGTGTTAAGTGTCATAACTAAAATATTTTTAATATAGGGTTACACATAAGATAAATTCTACTATAAATATTAATTATAAATATAACAATATTTCATACATAATTTTATTTTATTTATAATTTTTACAAATTAAATAATTAAATTTATTTTTGACACAATGATGATAAACTAATTACCTTATTAATGAATGATTAAAATAATTTATATTATAAATATCCAAATAAATGTAAATTGATACTTTTTATGAATTCCAAGAATTTTATAGGTTAATATGACATGTTAGGGTTTATTAAATGAATTTTTTTTTGAAGTAATAAAGTTTTTATAACTTTAAAAAAATCAAATACTAAATAGTGTCAAAATTGACATAAATGAGTTTTTAAAACAAATACTATATTATTAAATGATATAATAGTAATAAAAATATAATATTCATCCAAATAAATTATATAATAATATATATTTTATTAGTTAACCACTTTGGGTTCTCTTGTAATTTTATTGTAAGTTTATTAACCCTATAATATAAAGATACAAAGAGACATGGTAAATGTTAAACTATTTAACTAATAGTTAAATCTAAAAGATAAGGTTAAAATGGTGACATAAACCTATCTAAAACCTATTGGTTGAGAGGTTTTAGACCCATCCCCACCTTATACTTAAAAATAAATCATTTTGGATCCATTATAAATCGAATATGATTGTATAATAAAATAGTATTTCAAGGATTTCCTAAAGTGACTCTCACCTCTCTTATAAAAGGGTATTTACCATTCTCTCAAAATCACACCTCCAAAGCCATTTGGATCGGCCAAACCCTACTCAAATATCCTCCCAATTACCTCAATTATACCTATAGGCCTTAATTTGATCATAAAGCCAACCTAGGGAGCCCTTTTGATCAACTCAAAAGGAAACACCCGAAGAAGAGGTAATAATTTCACCACCTCTTTCAAATTTCTTTTCTACTTCCACTCCCTCTTTCTTTGTTGTTTCTATACAAAAATAATAACTCCATTACCTTATACATATTGTGATTTTATTATAAATATGTTACAACTTTATTCATTATTCTATCCATCCTATGAATGACAAGTCACTATACGTGCGTATGTACGGCTTACCGTCTCCACGTCGTGGTGTTGTTTGTTATTCAAACACTTAATTATTTGGATGGGTATAATAATGAGTATAATTGATGTAAATAATAAATATAACATGTTAATTATTATTTATATATGATATACCATCCAATTACAAACAATTCCACCTTCAATATAATGGTATTGTCGCTCCTGTGTACGTACGGATTACCGTCTCCACGAACGCGATTAGATTCATTCCCCATCATAACCATTCAAGAATAAATTTCATTTTATGATTAAAAAATAATGTTTAATAACTTAATATCATTCTTTATATGAATCAAATACATATTATCCATAACAAACATGACTTATATAACAAATCATATAAAGAAAAACGAATCATCTAACACCCGAAACGATGATACTACTGAAACATTATTAACAACGCAATATTAGAAGATCATATATGATATCATATTTATGTATTTGGTTCTTGTATAATTTAATAAAAATTATTTAACTATTATAAATAAGTTTAAAGTACCCTCTAACAGGGAAAATTACAAAGTAATGGTTAATTCTACACTCTCTTCATTATCTGAGGTTGTTTATACGTAAGTATCTACTGGGACTACTTTATCATCCACATCTGTGTTTCTTAAAAATGTATTCCAAATTTTTTTTACTAATTCCTAGAATATGGGTTAAAGTAATTTATACCTTTTTTTTACTTTTTATACAATTTTAATAAAGGAATATTTTCATCGTTTTCCAAACAAGGTCTTTTACAATTTTTTTGACAAAATTAAGGAAAGAATGTTTTTTATCTTATACGGTGAGTGTGGCTATTTTCTTCTGTTATAACATCTTCAAAGATTACCTTACAAGATTATAATAATATTTTCAAAACAAATTTTTTATTTTATAATTATGTTAATTTTTAATTATTTCAAAATAGAAATAGATAATTCTCTCAAATAGTTTTTATTTCATCTACGTCAACATACTTTGAAGAATTTTACACTTGTTTAAAGTTTATTTATTATTATAAAATTTTCATATTGTATTAAGGTTTTTCTGATATATTTGACTGTGGATGTGTTATTTTTATACCATTCATGTTTTATGGTTAAAGTATTAACATTTTATATGATATTTTTAATACGAATGTTTATGTTATGTTTCAACCTTTTCATACGAGGAATGCATTGGACTTAGTAAGTGATGGGTGGAGACTTCTATAGATCCTTGATGCATCAGTA
The DNA here is from genome assembly GCA_963277665.1 of Viscum album. Classification (NCBI taxonomy): domain Eukaryota; kingdom Viridiplantae; phylum Streptophyta; class Magnoliopsida; order Santalales; family Viscaceae; genus Viscum; species Viscum album. Next base: position 1,244,869,229 of record OY728141.1, on the reverse strand, counting down.
GGTCTCATGAGACAAACTAGTGTCTTGGAATAAGGACATGAAAAAATCTTATTTTTAGTCTTGGCATGAGGCCTTGACTATGTGGTTATGAAGTCTAGCATTATGCATTCCATCGTTATGAAATTGGTTATTGATATAGCATGTGATTATTCAACTAGTAGAATATCCATGTGAATAAGTAAATAGAATTATTTGATTTATATTTTTCATATTATGCTGAAGTTTAAGTTTAAAATGATTGTTTTTTAGTCTTATACATAGCCTTAAATTTTTATGCTTATTTATGAAAGTTCTCGCTATATTGTTATCCTTACTGAGCATCTAAGCTCACCCCTTTCTATGTTTAATTTTTCCTATGATGTGAATAAGTATTTTATGGTTGACCTTCAGGGATAGGATAAGGGATATAAGTGTGTTCGAAGGGGATAAAATGTTGTTGTTTTTTTATTTCATGATGTAATGTAAAACTTATGTATGTATCAAGAACTTCCAAGGCTACTAAACTGATCGATCTTTTCGGATTTGATCCCTTGTGATCATGCCAATGTTGTGTAATAATGCACCGACTCTAGGTAACTAGGGTCAGGGTGTTACAGATTCTAATACAGTTTTACGTCATCATGTAGTAATAATGACATACTATATAATCATAATCATAAATAATTAAAAATCATACAACATTATAAACCTAGGTGTTTCTCACATATGGTCAATCAAACTAAAACACTCTCAAATCAAGACCTTCCAGCATTACCTTAAAACCAAGTAAAAATATTCTTTATGGTCCATTTATAAAATTCATAAAACATTGTATTTACTCATGTTAGGATATTATAAAAAAACCCATTTCATTATTTGGAAAACCCCACATGTATTTTGAAATACCATGTCAAAAATAGTCACCTAAAATCATTCCATTCACCTTGAAATTACATTTTAAAAAAATTCCTTCATAAATAAATTTTCATAAAAAAATCCTTTTAATACATATTTAAAATGGAAATCCCATTTAAATCTAAATTCAACCTTACAACACCAAATAGTTTATAAAGAGGTTCAAGGCACTCATTCAAATAAGGAACCAACAACAAACCTTTTATAATGGTTTGTGGTCCTCATTTTATATTAGGTTGATATGATCCCATAGTAATTTATGGGGAAAGATTATATTAGTCATGAAAAAATTGTGGAAATAACCATAATGTTAACAAATGAACATAAAATCAAAAATTAAGAAAGAGATATAGTAATGTAAATGCCTCATGCCTCATTCAGATTTAGTAGGACTCCACTCATAGAGAAAATCTAGTCAATCCTATCATGATTGGAAGAAAATATCTGATCTATAAAAATACATAATTTTGATTAAAAGTGATAGAAAATAATGGAACAAATATATAAACAAGAAATAAACACCCAAGGGTGGTCTAACTTACCTATGACTACCACTCACAAGGAATGGTACCAGGAGAAATTATCTCACATGGGAAAGATGATAATAATTAGATAATGAGTGGAAGAATATGGTGTTCACACTTTAATTCAAGAAGAAATAGAAAAAACCCATTTAAAAATTTAATTTAAAAAATTAAATTAATTATTTGATAAAACTATGAGGATCAATTTTTGATAATTTTATCAACCATTACTTATCATCTAACACTTATATATCATCAAGAGGCAACCATTACATTCAAGGTGCTTTACCATTTCTCCATACCTTACGTATCAGGGTAACCTTTACAGATCATAGGGGGTTCTTATTAACCTTATGTATTGATCCATATATTCCAGTACTTTACCATTTTTATAACCTTTATGATTTATAGTAACCCTTAAAAATCATCCAAATAAAACTTTACATATCACAGGTTAACTATAGCATATGATGGAGTTAATACTTACATATCATAGGGAAATTCAGAGTTATTATTTTTGTATCCCATGGTTAAAACTTATGTATAATAGGGAATATAAAAAAATCACATCACAATGTAACCCTTATTCATTATAGGGTTACCCTTACACATAATAGGGTAACCATTACACATCATAGGTTTAACCCTTATGCATCATAAGGGCTTCCAACACTTATCCAATTTTCCAAATGAGATGAAAACCATTACACATTAGGACCCTTACACATCATGACACTTATGCATGATGTTAACCATGTGTAGGAAACCCTTATGTGTGAGGACCCTTACACATGATACTACACTTATGTAAGAGTACCATTATGCATGAGGACTTATCTATTTTTTCAAACATTTTCAAACTTTATCCTAGACTTCTAATTAATGAAAAACCCAAGAAAAAACACCTCCGTCCATCTATAATCCACTAAATTATATCCATAATCCTAGGAAAACTAAAAAGAAACTATTCTTATCCTGTATTACCACCACCAAAACATTAATATGTTATAAATAAACATGTTTTATCTGAGATCCAACCCAAATTATCTTTCCTAAATACCCAGTCCATTACACCAAAACTACTCTGACACTATTCCAAACACTCGATACACCTCATGGGCCTCTAATCACATCTAAGTCACATATTTAAGATATTCTAACTCCCAAAATTATAATTCAAATCCCAATTAAAAAACAACCCCTTCTTCAGGACAAAAAATTCAAATTTCCTTTACGTATAATAACCCATAAATTTACAGGTCTATAAAACTTCCACATGATGAAATATCTCACCCTTAGAAAGTTTTAGTGGACCCACTATCATAAAATATTTCCCACCTCATTCTTTAATTAACTATTAACTCACCGTGTTCTATCTCTAAATTCCAAACACACTTCCTCTATAAAACTCCAAAAACCAATACATACTATCTAATGATGGACTAGCTTCCCAATAACCAAGAAATCCTCTAATCAAACCATAATTGACATCATCTTGCAAGAATTTTTTTCCCTCAAGATAAAAATAAATACTCTTGGATCTAAAATAATCCTGAGAATCTCATTCATCCCCATCACCAAAACACCGAGATGGGGCTCAAATATACCTATCAATATCAAGACACTGAAGTGTTGAAAATTGAATCATATCTAAGCTTATGGGTCTCCCTAGTATATGAATCCACTCATAGAGGATGATTCTGGGTAATGGTGTTCCCCACTATAAGAATCACCAAATTAAAATGCACCTCAATGGTACAATCCATGGAATATAAAAGAACCACATCTAGATACCAGATCCCAACATTAATATAAATCCATTAAGATCACTATAAATAGTACTCCTAACACATCCATGGAATACCTGCTACATAGACCACTCAACCACCCCGGTCACTCACATCCATTTGTTAAAATACATGAAAAATCATTCAATATAGGCACTATTTTATTTATCTCAACATTACACCTTACTAGACGAAATTATCCAACCATTCCTAGATATTTCCAAAAAAACAAAACACATTGGTCAAGAGCACTATTTAATCATATAGTTCACTCCCAGCCAAAATAATGGAATCCAAGTAGATAAGTTCACACATGAAATTATTACTTATTCAAACCATCTTGAAACATTTTATAGACACTAAAATTAAATCATATTTTCCAAACACCCCTTGTCATCAAAAGTGTTTTAACCAAAATTAAAAAAAACCTAAAATTCCTTATAGTTTTTATTATTTATTTCCTAAAACTTTACCCAATTTTCAAGATCCATATTGAAAGATAATTTCAAAAACCTTTTTTCTTATATTTTTTTAAAACCAAAAAATCCCAAACCATTTCAAAATCACCATTTCCTTGATCTATTTCAAGTAAAACCGGCTTACAAAAACCATTTTATCCATATCTCATACCACCACATGAGTTTTCTTTTAAAAAAAAGTATTTATAAAATTCCAATCATCCTAAAAATCATTTCCCTAAAACATCCAAACAATAAAAATAAATAATAAAGCACAAAATTCTCTCAAATATATATTAATCTAATAACCCATTATAATGTATTTGAGAAAAAATTTAATATATTCTATGTTTCTTTAATTAATATTGTATCCTGGTGAGGAAACATGTCAAAGAACATTACCCATATAATTTTTTTCATGTCCTAATAATTCCACTATCATGATCCATGAACAAGGTGTATGGATCCAATATATTCCCTATGAATAATCTTAAGTCTCATCCATCCCATGTTGTAATTCTCTATATGAAAAAATAGATCACTCTTCATTGTGTTCCAAGTCCAAACACTGGACATACACTGAAAACATGGGGTTAAAATAATTTCATACTTTATAGGCATAATATAGGTATACCTCTTGAGTCTTTATAACATAATTCCACCTCTAATTGGAATTAACCTAAACAAACACATTCTATTAGGCCATTTTGTAACACTTTATCATAGATTGCTCGAATAACACCTGAGTGGGGGTATTTATATGTCCTCAAGCATGTATCCCTTTATTTTAAAGGCATTCGAACAATATAAAGGGCCTAAAACTACCATGGGGAGACTATTACCTCCAAACTAAATCCCTAGGGTTAGGTATGATTATTTTTAAAATTTAGCATGACATGTTCATGTTGTGGAAAAACCAAAAACCATCAGATATAAATATGGAGATAAGAGGTCCTCTATGTTCTAGAATAAGAAAGTAGTAAACATTATATATGATTCAACACAACATAAAAAAGAGAATCAATGTTAGATAAAATATATACCAATCATAATTATATAAATACCAAAGTGGAAAACTGGGATGTACATATACAAAATAATTACTAGAAAGTAACTAAAGTTTTCACAACCCCTGCTCACATAGCCTTCCCTAAAGAATCATTAGACTTAAAAACCTATCAGACTAGAACTATGTTTCCGTCTCCAAGAGAAATTTTCACCTAAAATTAATCATGAATATATACCAATGTATATTTAAAAACATGTCATGAATTTGGGTAGGGGTGAGTCCAAAAACCCAATATGATTTCTCTTATAACCCTAACACAATGAGTACTGATGTGATCAAGTGAATTTTTAGTGAATGCATATACGGAGTGAAATTATTTCTCTTGCAACACACACACATAGAAACATAACATAAAATTCACATGAAAACAAATGTTTGAGGTCATTGTGTGTTAACTAGGATAGCGCGACACCTGAACCCACCTACTCCAATCAATGACGATAAAACATCTATCACAGTCACATCACTAGAAATTATATTAGGGAATAACATATTAGTATCAAGTATTATGAATGAAGTAAAAACATCATATATAATAAGAAATTTTTGGAGGTAATATCTATAACCAACCACTCACATAATCCAAACCATCCCCTCTAACAAAGGACCCATGGCCACATCTCATATTCACTGGTCAACACCCTAAGTGTCCTGATAGGGAAATCTCAATATCCAATTCCCTGTGCATTCCAAACTAACAACCTATTTAGAGGCGAGAAGTGGTATGGGGAGGGAATCAAAATATTTAACTTCCCAAATGAGTCAAACCACACCAACATGAGGTAGGTACCATGGTTAATATCATATCTTACTCAGAAAATAAGTGATATGAGGAGCATATCTTAATAAAAAACAAATTATGTGGGCCAAACTATTCCCTTAGTGTAAATTCCCATATCATTATCTCATACCTTCACACTATCACTTAGGGTGAGGTATCATAACACTTTATATCCAATATCATGATTGGTATCTTCTCACCCAAGGTACTGCACCACATCAAGTATCAATTTATATCCTAGAACAAGTATCGAATCAACCCTTATCACTTAAGGTAGGCCACCTACCAAAACCTATAGAAAGTCCATAGCTAAAACTTCTTGCTAAATTTTGGACTCAAATTTTTATCCTGGATCCCAAACCAATCACCCAAGGAGACCCAAAATAACTATTATCCCTTATCATGAAATTGGAACCCATAGTAATCTCACTCAAGGAATGGTCACAAACATCAGTCTCAACATATAACACAATAAGTATCAAAAAAATTTAGTAAATAATCGTGTAAAAGCTAACATTATCCCAACAACACATCCCAATAATACAATTTTCACCGATATAAACCTTTGGGTTCACCCTCACCATCCTCTAAAGGTTACTCACATTAACCATGCTTATACACCTAACACCTCCACAAATGATGGATTCATCACCCAAAACCATATGTAAAACCACTAGGCCACCTAAGTCTCAACTATGTTTGAATAGTTCAGTCTTGGTTAAAATCTACCCAAGAGGAAAATCACACATAACTATATAGAACCATGAAATTTTCCTTCAAAACTAGAAAAAAATCACCCATATTTACCCTCTAAGGGTTCAATTACACTAATTTAGATCCACTCAAGTAGTTTAGTATTAATAAGAGAACATTATTAGGTCATCTCACACACTCACATAAAAAACTACCCATATAACAACATATAAACATCATAACATGTAAATTGATTCCTATACATTCATGAATCATCATGTAAACACAAAAAAAACAAATAAATCATAATCTAGGAGCACTATAAATCATACTATCTTTAGAGACTGTGGAATTTTCTACATGAGGTCAAATAGACTAAAATAATCTCAAATCAATCACTTTCATATTTACCTTAAAATCCAAGTGAAAATTACATTTATAACCTATTTAATAAATACATCACATGTCATCTTTAATCATAATAGTCCCTTGTCCAAATTACCAATGAAATCATTCTTGGAAATACCCCACACTTATTTTGAAATACTATTTCAAAACCATCAGTCAAAATCTTTACATTCACCTTAAAACTCAATTATTAAACCAGTTCCTTCATAATATAGTTCTCCTCAACCCCCCAACCATTTAAATCAAAATTAAAAAATTAAATACCATATTACTCAATAATAATCCTCACACTACCAAATAATAAATAAATAGGGCCACCAATATTCTTTTGACCAAGGTTCCACCAAAAATTCATTTAACCTGTTATGTGGTCCTTATTGACTATTAATCCAAAAGGTTCATATCCCATTTGATGGGTTCATATTACACGTGTCATGATAAATACTATAAATAACCATAATGGAAGCACATGAACATAAAATATCTAAATAAACAAGAGACCTAGTAATGTAAAGGCCACATACCTCATTTAGAGTTGGTAGGAATCTAGTCACTGAGAAACTTTGATCAATCATTCTTTGATTCAAAGAAATTAGATAATCTATAAAAATTATTTATTTTCGGAATAATTGATAGAAAACAAGGAAACAATGAGTGAAACTAGAAATCATCACCCAAGAGAATCTAGCCTTACCCATAGCTACTCTCCATAATGAATGACATGAATAATAGAGAAAACTTGATGAATATATCACTTGTGTAAAATGAGAAGAATGAGGGAAAATGTGGAAGAATAGGAAATTCTTATTATACTTCTAGATGAAATGGAAAAATCCCCCTTTTTATATAATTTTACTAATTTAATTAATTTTATTTTAAAAAACCATTACACACAGTTTTTTTAAAATCCATTAACCACTATGTATCATCCAATCCATATGTATCAAAAATAGTAAACCATTATCTACAGGGTAATTTTCTATTTTTCTTCCTTTTATATATCATGGTAGCCCTTACATATCAAAAGGGGGATTTGGAAAACCTTACATATCGACCCTTAAATTCCAAGACATTATAATTTTTATAACCCTTAAATTTCAGAGAAACCCTTATGTATCATCCTGATCAACCATTACATATCCCAGACTAAATATTATCTACACTATATTTAACCCTTATATATCACTAGTTCACTCAGAGTAAACCTTTACGTATTCCAGGTTTAACCCTTATGTATCACATGTCATCTCAAAACTTTTCTAATTTCACATTATAAGGTAACACTTACACATCACATGGTAACCCTTACACATCACATAGTAAATCTTAATCATCACAGGGTTAGCTCTTATATATCATATTGGATTACAAAACTTGTACCATTTTTTGAGTGAGATGATAACCATTATGTATAAGGACTCTTACAAATCAGTAACCATATATATAAATATACCCTTACATAATATTTCCCTTGTGAGAAAATTTACACATGAAACACCCCTTATCTAATAGTACCCTTACAAATCATGACTTATCTATTTTTCTAGACATTTTCATACACCATCCTAATCTTCTCCAAATATATCTAGAATTACAATTAAAAACAAATCCATGACAAAAACACCTTCATCCTTATTCCAACCACCAAATTCCATCCTTGAACCTCATCCACTCCTGATAATTGATTCTCATCCTACATTAACACCCCCAATACCTCAATAGGTTCTAAAGACACATTATTGTTTTGATATCCATCCAAAAATTCCATTCCCAAATACATGATACAATACACCAACCCTAATAAAACACTAATATGAGAATCCAAGAAACCACTTCAACCTTAGATCCTATCCAAAACACCACCTGATGATGTTATAACTCTTTTAATTCCATTATAGAAACTAATTCTCAAAAAAACCAAATCTAGGTCTAAATTTCAAATTTCCTATGAAAACAATGACATGTAAATTCAAGTATCATTGGGGTGTACATGGAACATATCCCAATTAAGGTCATGTGGAAAATGTGTTGTTCTATCAAGGGTGTGTGAACAACATTGGAAACATGTAATGGGGGTGTTGATTGACACAATGCAGTGGGCACCTGGTAAACACTATGGAACAAGTGCTTGTTTGGAGAATGGTTTGTGCCCATCTTTCACTAGGTAACCCTTGTAATTGAGACTAGGTTATATGGAGTGAAATTAATTAAAAATTATTAAATATATTTCTTTAACTTTATTTTATTGTATATATTTATTCTTGGGTGACAACAATGACATCTTGAAAACAATTTTTCTAACTTTTTTTAATGAAAAAGTACCTCAAGAAATAAAGGTAACAAATCGAGAAGGAATGATATTTTTATTATAGAATTCATTTATTATTAACATTAAATGGGGGATTACTTGGTATAAAATAGAAACTATAAAATTAAAACTAATGGTGGGATAAACCTCAAAGTAAGAATCTATTCAATGATGATTAATACTAGTGTTTCCCTCCTCTATCTCTCTACACTACTCTAGGTTATTGGCAAGGAACATTAATTTATTTATATCCCCTCACTTTCCATGACCATTTTAATTATATTTTTATATAATTGAATTTTTGGTGTATTGGTTTAGGGGACATCAATTTTGAGCTTCCTATGAATAATAGTGGTGATGGTTGTTCTCTTCCATGGGATATAACTAGAAATGAATGTGGCCCCTCCCACAAACACCCTACCAAGTTATATAAGATATGTCTAATGGGTGTCTAGAGTGGGGTGAAATCCCTATGTATAAAGTGATTATAGGCCATAGAATGTAATATATAATAATTTTTATGTGAATATTAGTTTTAAAATTCATATGTTTGTGTAAATGTATGTGATCAACATCATATTTTATAGAAAACATAATAGATATTTTTAGTTTTATTTAACCAATGTAAAAGGAGTAAAAATTATCACTAGTTGGAGAGGTTAATTTTTTACTTATCATATAGGTATTATAATAACTAATTAGAACTATTATTAAATAATATAACATGAAAATTAATTTTTAAAGATGATCAAAATTGAGTATAATGAGATAGTTTTAACTATATTTTCAATTGGGAATAAACACATCAAGGAAAAAATATGGAAAAATTATCATAACATAATATAGAAATTTAATCTTAAATTTAAAATTTTCATAAAAGTATTATTCATTGCTTAAGGACTAAGAATAAAGAGATAAAGGATAATGTTTCCCAAATACATATTATATAAAAATATTTTAATGTTTCAATATATCCTAATAGATGATTAATTGGATACTTTATTCAAAAATATAATACTAAGGCATGTATTGGAAATATATCTTTCTATCCTTCAATTATAACCCCCAAATATGGCTAAAAATATAAGGTTCAGCACCCTCTCATAGAATATGATTTTAATATATCTAAATATATTATATTTTAAATGAATATATTCCTTTAGCCTTATAAATAAAGGATTAATAGTGGATAAAAAAGGATTTATTGATTGTTTTTACCCAAATATATATGAGGGTTTTATATTGAGGGTGAAAAGGGATTTTACAATCCATACAAAAAAAATATTCTGTTTCACATGGAAATGTTATTGTATTAAGTGGGAATTTACAACTTTTTGAATGATTTAACTTTTGGTTTATGAGTTTTTTATATTTTCATGAGTATGTTATTGAAATATTTCTATTACCTATTGTTTCTTACAAAAAGGGTGGATTATATATTCAATGAATTATTGGATATTATTTATTCTCTTATAAAATCATTTGGATATTTTTTTCTCAAGAAGTGCTTTCAACAAACCCAAAAATGGGATATTTTTTAACTAATAATTGGTTTTTTATCAGTTTTTTTAGAAACCCTTAAATGGATTGGAATCCTAAACACATTGAATAGGTAAATAAATTTCTTAAAGAAGATACATATGTTTTAGTGATATAAGGAGTTTTCTAAGGTTGTTTGAGTATGAGTTGAAGAAGACAACAAAAAATTATCCATTATACCTTATTTTGATTTTGTGAAGATCAATAATCTTTAATGTTTTGTTTGAAAAATAAAACCATTTTGTGGTGTAAAAAACACTAATAATGAGGTATTGTAGGATGGAAACCACACCAAGGTGATTGTAGTTTACATATGTATTTTTAAAGTCTGTATAGTATTTTTTATCCCTAAAACCACATTTTATTATTGAGAATATAGTCATTTTTTTGATATATTTAATTGTAATTAAGGATGAAGCTCCTAGAGAAAATAAAGAAAAACATAATTAATTAAATAATTTTATGGTTGGGTTTATATTATAATTTATTTAGTAAAAACCAATATTTATTAATCATGGTTTATAATTCATTACCCAAGTGCTATAAAATAATCTAATTGAAATAGAGAACCAAAATTTTATTTACACCTATGTTGTTATTTTTCATGAATTGTTGGTATAATGTTTTAATTTATGAATCATTTTTCGGGATATATTTTAGAATCATATAGTCTATTTTATAAAGGAAAATTTCATCATGTTTATAACATATGCCCATTATATTTAATATATTCAATGATAGTTATGATTTTCTATCACGATTCATGATATTTTCATTCACTAAGAAAAAAACAATCATTCTTTATGATCTCATCTTTGTATAATATTTCTCCATTCAATTTTTTTTATTCTCTTTAATATATAGAAAGAAAAAAATATTTATTATGCCATTAAAACCATATGTACGTGATGGTTTTTAGAGGATCATAGCTTTGAAAAATATTGATATAAAAGGCATTATAATTTAAAGGACTTAAATTGAGATTAAATATTGGCCAATGTAATTGATTTGACATGGTTACGATTTGAAATTTTTGAAATCAATTATCAAACATTTAGAAGCCGATGAGAAACCCATAATATAGTAAAGAATTAAAAATAAGGATAAAACATATAGCTTAAAAACAAAGTGGGGGAAGATATTAATATTTTGTTATGTACTTTCTTATTTTAAGTCAAATGAATAATTATATTGCATAGATTTTTTTGAATGTTGGTAGATCATGTGAATGAAGGATATAATCATCTACACTTTTTGAAAATTATCAAAGCATTATAGGGGGACTAATTTCAAGGTTTGAGTATAAACTATATCCTTATATATATCAACTGATTTATTTATAGAATTAATTTTTCTTCTTAATAGCTAGTGAGACTTGAATGAGAAAGTCTTATTTATAAATTTTGTACTCCAAATCAGTATGGTTGTGTGGAAAGTGTATGAGAGTAGTTAACTATCCATATATGTTGGATTAGCCTCAACAATGGAGGTGAACCATATAATCTAGTGTGTATATTATTGTGGTTTTCATTTAATTTATGAGAATAGTTTTGTTAAACCATGAAATAAGATCTCAAAATTAGAGGCAATGTTTACAAGTGTTTAAATTAAATTAAAATTGTCACACCATAATTTACCCACTCACCCCACCTATTAAGTGTCTTTTATATCATTATAGATCTAATTACTTGTTATATGGTCAAAATAACTTCATTTAACTTGTGTTCATACATTAAAAAATGGATGTATGTATGTTTTTTTGTGTTTATAACTTTTACGTAAATGGATGTTACCATATTATAATTATCAAGTGAATTCATATCCATTGTGATGATTCTAAAATAATTTACAAACCGGCATACCCAAGGCAACATTCAAGACCATATATGCTCCAAACTATGCCTTGGGGTGTAATTCAGAAGTCAAACCACGCTTATCAATTAATATGTGGTTATAGATATAATAAAGACCAATAAATGGAATGTTTTATCTCATTATAAAAATATTTAATAAAAGAAATTTGTTATTGGAATTCATTGTTTATCATCATGGAACTTTTTTTCTATTATTTATATGAGATTTTTTTTAACGTGGATGAGGTTGGCCAAAAAAGGATAAGGATGGAAAAATCTAAATGTAATTATGAGGAAAAATCATTAGACATGTTGAGATCAATCTATAATTTTTTGGGGCTCAAATTTCTTTTAATCTATAAAATTAAACCCCAATCTTATAGTAGGGATGATGACATATTTGTGTTATCATCATCATCAATCCTGGTATTATGGATGAATCATGAAAATATATGTCTCAATTTTTTAATGTTTTTTCCATTAATTAATTTTTTTCACTTAAATTTCCCACCAACAAAACATTACACCTCATGATTCTTAGGCTAATGCATCACTTGACATCGGAAATGGTAATACCTAAGGTTGGGTCGTTACAATACCAAAAAGCTGAAGTAATATTATTATTTTATAATATATCATTTTTTTAATTTTTCAATAATAGTTCACTCAAAGATCTTGACAAACCACAAATGTCAAAAATAAAGTAATCCAAAAAAATATTGAAGGACTTGTATATCTTGGGATGGATCCTTCATATATGTTTCCTTATAAAAAATGTAAATTTATGATGATTATATGTCATAAATTTATATAGTGTGATGGTCAACTAGATTATGGTTATTATTGTATTAGGAAAATAAATGAAATCCTCTCATATACATTTATTGGGTGTCTCCAACTCCAATTCCATATTTTGTTTATTTGATAATATTTCTTTTTAACTTGGTTGAGGGGGAACTCTTACATGACCCGAATCCCTAGAGACACAAATATTGAAGTACATAACCTGAAATACTAAAGTCACAATCCTTCACATCATTATGACTCGACTGTAATAGAACAATTCCTCCCTAACACCTCTTCATTTCTGCATGAGCTCACCACGTGAAATTTATCGGATGTCTCCCATATACAATTATTATAAAATTTCAAAGTTTTAATACTAACATTTTTTTTATCAACGAACTTTATCATTACATACATCATACATTAGTTTCCCCAAATTATTTTAAATGAAAATCTAGTTGAAAAAATAAATAGAAAAAAGAAAAAATTAAAAGGGACTCTCTTTACTAGACTCATTTATCAGTAACATGAAAATTGTGTGATTTGGGTTTAACTAGGAACTATAAAATAGGGAATGGTGGTGTATATGGATTAAATCAAGAGAAAGAAGAAACAAAGAGATGGTGAAGACATGTGTTTCCCTCCTCTTCTTCTCTAGGCTCCTTCTGCTTACTAGTAAGACACACCAACTACTCCCTCTATCCTCTCCTTTATCTCCCTCTTTAATTATTTTTCATGAATGAAGGGGTAATGTTACAACCCATCCCCCAAGGCCCATGCTGTGATTACCCCAAGCTCGCCTCACAATGTTCAGGGGCTAGAAACTAGTGACAAAGGAATTATCCTGCAAATGGGAGGCATTTTACAAGTACCTGTACACACGCACACTCACAACCCCATCTCACAAAGTTGAAAAGTAAACACTAAGTAAACGGTGCATGCAATCGCTAAGTAAACCACAACCAGAGTACAATAGAAATTAAATTAAAAGGTGTCCAGCCAAGTGAGTATACAATGTCACAAAAAGAAAGAAAGAACACAAGTAAGACCCCAAGTCTCTGAAACTTGTCTGCTGAGAACCCTACCAAAAGGGTAGGTAGAGGGTAGTTACCTGAAGCCATAGAAGTATGCCTCATCTTTCTACTCTCACTAAACACCACCTGTTCTTGGTCCTTCCTGGACTCTTTCAAAGTATAGGTCATCTTCACAAGACATAACAAGTGCGGGAAAAGCCCGTGCAGGGGTGAGTAAAACAATACTCATTAGGGGACCCTAAAACCACAAAGATAAATCACAATAGAAAACCCCAAATAAATGCACAGTCAACTCTGCTCAGGTATATGCCCATAGATATTCCAAGAATATCTAGATATACTCATCTCATCCACTTGAAACATAATGTCCCAACCTTTTAACCAACATCAGGATTCTCACTGAAGATTCGAAAGGTAACACAAAAACCAGGAGAACACGCTCCATGATCTTAGCCATCCCTGATGGAACTGTCCAATAGATACACTCCATCGGGTACAAAAATACCATTCTTAATGGAATTTCTGAGAGAACGTTCTCCATTAGGAACATTCTATTAGGTTCAGCTCCAGTGCCTGACACTAGAGGTCCATTCATCACTGTCTTACTCCCAATGCAAGACAAAGGAAACTCAAGTGAAGAGGCCCACTTCTCACCACTATGCTCAGTTGAGGGAGCATTGCTCCATAGTAACCTGTGATACATCAGTCACTCATGTAGGTAGTGGCCCGCACCTCAGTCCGTCGAGGAAGAACTTTCTCCTACTTAGGTATCGATCTCTTCAAGTGGAAGAGACCACTCCTCATAGTTTTGTCCTATAGTCGAGGGAGCTCCAACTCCTATGGAGGACCCTCTCCTCATTGCTACTTGGAAATGGGGTAGTTCTACTCTATAAGTGAGGACTCGCACCTTGGTTCCAATAGGGGATTACTACTGATGAAGGACTCGTACCCTGTTACGACAGGGGAGTACTACTTTGTATATCAAGGACCCACACCCTACCCTATATGGGAGTACTACTTAGTGACAAGAGGACCCACGCCCTGGTACTAAGGGAGTACTAAATCTGTTAGTTTATTCTCTATGGGGGACCCTCACCCTAGTACATTAAGGGAGTACTGACCCTAGGCTAGAGGACTTTCTCCCTAGCACGATAGGGGTGTACCGACTCTGCCAGAACAATGTATAAAGAGGACTCTCACCCTGTAATGGCAAGGGAGTAATGAATCCATAGTTAGGGAACCCACTACCTAGTCTCACTGGGGAGTATCTACTCTTCATTCACAAACATCTCTGATAATTTTCACCCTAGTCCTTCAGGGGGAGTAACACCATTGGAGGAAACTACCTGAAGGAAACAAACCCACACCCATGATGTGGGGAGTCTCATCTCTACCTAAGCAGATGGATAAGGAGTACTCATGCCCTGAGTCATCAAGGGAGTAACCATCCTAGTATATCTTCAATAGAGCTACCCCGAATCTGCTCAAAGTCTTCTTGTATCGGGAGGGCATACTCTTCAAATCAAAAGTTAATTTTCTAAATTCCTCAAAAACTCACTTAGAGTGTCTCAAAAGGATTTTCTCGTCATAAGGGTCCAAATTCCATAGAAGTCTCATCAAACGGACTCTCTATTTGAATGTTATAGGCGTTTTAGCGAAATAGGGGTCAGTTTGACCTAGTTGGACCTACCCAATCTGACCTCAGGTCCAACTTAGCCCATTGGGCCCATCCCGACCTGGCTGGAACCCACTTGTCTAGGTGAGGCTTTCCAACACCAGTTGACCCAATCAAAGGCGAGTTGATTCCTCTATCCCATATGTGGCAAAGCCAAGTCCTTTTCCACATCACGCGGCACCATGTGGCACCGCCTCCCTGATCAATCGGTTTGCTCACATGGACCGGGTAACTCGCATGACACGTGGATAGTCATGGGTCTGGGTCATGTTGTGGCCAAAGTTGTGAATCCTCCATATAGGCAGCCATGTAGCGCAGCTGCTGCTTCCACCACCACTGTGGTGCGCCACCGCACCGGCAGACTCCTTCGTGGACCACCGGCCACACTCTGGTGATACATTATTCAATCTAAAGGGTGTTCTGGAGTCCTCAGGCCACATTCTTTATCACCTGGGGTTAAAATCTCTGTTGTGATACCTTATTTATGAAAGTGTTCGATCGATTGTATCTCCCAAACTACCTTGATCCATCCATCATCATCTTCATCATACCTTCATCGTGTTGTATCCATTCCAGATCCAAGATGCCGGATCATTGTGCCGGAATGGTTGTGCAATGACCGACCATTCTTCAACCAGTGAAGAATGCAAAAAAACTCAATAAAAGAGGAGAAGAAATCCACATCAACCAAATTGAGGAACAAACCTTTGTCTTTGTTCTTCATGGTATTGATCCACTCTCGTTTGAAGGATTAAACGGGTCAAATCAAACATAATTAAATCATGAATGGATTAATTCTCCAAAGATAAACCTGATAGAAATACATCCCGTAAGAATGAACAATCTGTGGCATGACCTATTCATGGGTTGATCCGCATTATTTATTTAGAACCAAGAACGGGGAAAGAACAAAATTAAATAACAACCCTACCTAGAGTTTTGATCTCTTGAAGACGTATATTGAAGTCGCGTCTCCATGTCGATCTGTGTTCCATTGGCCCTCATCGATTTTTCTTCACTGGTAAGAGAACCTCCTCCTCCTCCTTAGGAAAACTCTAGGGTTATGACAATTACCCTGGATTTATAATGGAGGTTGGTTTAAAATAAAACTTTATTGGGTCATAAAATATTTTTATTTAATGATATTTTAATGATGCTCATGTCCAAAAACTAACTTCTTCATCTGGAACACAATGGATGATGTTAGGCCTTGCCTAATATAAATTCATTGTTCTGTATGCAATGGAGCCATTAGATTTCTCATCCGGGCATCCATTTGAAAGATTTTAAAGTTCAAATTTATTCTCCTGAGAATCTTTAACTAAAAACTAAACATTATTCAAAGATTTATTTCAAGCACACCAAGCCTCGGAATCACGTGTCGTCTCAGCTCTCGGTCTTGGAGTTTTCCCAAAAAAAATCTAAAAAGAAATTTAGGAAAAATCTGGGCCATTACATTCTCCCCACATTAAGGCTTTTCATCCCCAAAAAGAAAAATCCTACACTCAAGGGAAGCAAACTAAGTTCACCAAGGGTCCATGTTATTTTCACAAGAACTCACTTCAAGGAACCACCAAGATCGACCACTCTCATGTCCATATTCTGCTAGGTCAACATCGTGCAATAACGGGCACATGTCGCCTTAGCTGCAACAAGTGGGAAAGCACTAAGAAATATGGTCCTTCTATAGTCATGGGGTCTAGCAGCTCACCTCCACGCTAACCTAACACCGATATAGACAAAACCCTATAGTTCACATCAACCCTTGGATGAACTGTGCTAAAGCCTCCACAAGAATTACACATTCAAGGTTGACACTCAACATGTAGGGGTATTTAAGAACAAAATAGGGTTTCCCACGAGTGAACGATGGGTCTTATTAGGCCCTTTGTCTACAACCTCCAGCGTCCACACAACTTTCTGAAACATGAACACTTCCACAATCACTAGTGGCATTCCAATTGTGTATGGATGGTAAGAAACCATTCCATACTACGGAAACATCATGGGGTTTAACTCTACCACCACAAAATGATCCCAAGAATGAATCTTCTACTTCGTGTCACCCAGGATTCCCTTTCACCGTATAGGAAAGCCCTTTTTTCACCATCACAGTCACACTGCATCCTTTTCCTAATGCATTCAATACAGGTATGAATGGTAGTAGTTGATACCAAGAATTACATCATAAGGCCTTGATGCCATTACTAAGAGATATGAACCACAACTCTCTCCTTCAAGAGCTAGGTCACACTATCAACGTCGGTGTGTAATCTACGCATCACCACCAGCAAGAGTCTCTAAGTGTGAGGTTCAAGTCCACGGTCCAAATGGAACCTCAAAGTATCAAACAGAACTCATGGAAAAGGAGAAAAACTAGAACTTATGTCTATTAAAATGATAGCCAAAATAAAAGACATAGATCATACATTGAATCCCTCCTGGTGCTTCTTGGTCATAATCCATGGCCGCATGAGCTATCCTCACCCATGTCCTCCAGCTCCCTAAGTCTGGTGCAGACCACTTGGGGGTAGTGGTGGAAATACTAAAAACCGTCTGCCACCACTTGTTGCTCATAAAGCTCGTCTACCTCACCCACCATATTGCAGGACTTCTTACTCAAAGCATTATCTCTACTAAGGAGGCTTGTCGGCCATCTC
The DNA here is from genome assembly GCA_963277665.1 of Viscum album. Lineage (NCBI taxonomy): Eukaryota > Viridiplantae > Streptophyta > Magnoliopsida > Santalales > Viscaceae > Viscum > Viscum album. The sequence continues at coordinate 1,244,850,760 of OY728141.1, read as the reverse complement.
CCTCTCAGCGGCACAGCGGGTCAGAAAAATCCCTTGCGAGATGTACCTGACCGTTTCAAGTGTAACACCACCTCTCATACGACTGATCTTCTCCTTAGCACATCTCCTGCACCACAGGCCCACATGTATGTTTTCGGGCATGGGTATGCCTCCTACGCTATGACTATGTCACCTATCGTCTTCTAGCTCTAGAAGACTCCCCTACCTTGTGACCTATTTTGTAGATCACATCCATATACTCCTCTGTCAAGAAACTCTCAACCACCAGGGCTTTCTCCATCACCCTAGCATATGAGGGAATACTAAGGGGTATCACCGACACCCTGATCCCTTGGCATAGTCCCTACTCGAAGATCTGGGCCTTGAAGTAAGTGTCTCATACCATATCTGTGGAGTAGCAAGAAATATCCATGAATCTTTCCAAGTACTCTAATACTGTCATGCTTCCATTCCATAGGTGTAGCAGCTCTTTTATATGCACAAAGCATAAGGTCACTGGAAATAAATCCTTCCTAAATAGGCGTTCAAAGTCTAACTAGGAGAGGGTCACCTCATCATGCATCTAGATTATCAAGATCCACCATCTCCCAACTGATCCATGAAGAAGTCTTGCAGCTAAGATCTCCATTTGGTTGAGAGGAATTATCACTAGGTAGAAGACTTGCATAACCTCCTCAAGCCAATCCTCAGCTACCTGCGGATCTAACTCTCCTTGGAACCTAGGAGGTCTCTGTCTCTAGAACTCGTGTAGCATACTCAGCCTGCGCGCATCCTCTACTAGTAGTGTTGGTAGAAACTGCTGATCGAAGGGTGGTGGTATCACTGGTGCACCAACCAGTAGGGATATCTCTTGTACTAGTCCCTGTATCGACACCTCATCACTCGGTGGACCATCCTTGTGATCTCTTCCCAGAACCCTGATTGGCAATTGGCATGGAAGTATCCTGAAATGATTCAAGATAAACCACATTTAAAAGAGTATATATAGAGAGCTAACTCAAGAAGGACATGGAAATCACAAACCATTATTATATTATGAATGTACCATTTATTTCCTGGAGACCCAGGTCCTAATGTACTGAGTCAAAAAAGCATGTTATCAGAGTCCCATTGAATGGATACATCGGCCACCGCACCAACACTATAACCTCACTCCAGATAGTCGAACTCAAAACATCTTAACACCTTCGCGATGCAACCCAAATCAAAATCTCACAAACTCTCGGTCCAAAGGTGGAACTGAACCAGCCCCTCTGATACCAATTTGTCATGACCCATCCCCCGGGGCCCGTTCTGTGACTACCCCAAGCCCACCTACCAAAGTCCAGGGGCTGGAGACTAGTGCCAATTTAATTATCCTACAATTGGGAGGAATTTTCCAAGTACCTATACACACACACACTGACAACCCCAGCCGACAAAGCTAAAAGTAAACACTAAGTAAACGATGCATAGAATCAATAAGTAAACCACAACCAGTGTATGAAAAAAGGTAAAGTACACTCTGGAAAATTGGTCCAGTATAAAATCCCACCAAAAGAAATATAGAACACAAGTAAGACCCCAAGTCTTTGAAAATTGTCTGCTGAGAACCGTACATGAAGGGTAGGTGGAGGGTAGCTGCCTAAAGATGTAGGAGTACACCTTGCCTATCTACTCTCACTAAAAACCACCTAGTCCTAGTCCTCCCAAGACTCTCTCAAAGCACTGGTCTTTTGCAGAATACATGACATGTGTGGCCAAATCTCATGAAGGAGTGAGTAAAACAATACTTAGTAGGGGACCTCAAAACTAAAAAGATAAACCACAGGAGAAAAACCACAAAGAAATGAACTGTTAGCTCTGCTTAAGTATATGCCCATAGATATTCCAAGAACATCCAGATATAATCGTCTCGCCCACTAAGAAACATATGGTCCCAACCTTATAACCAACATCAGGATTCTCACCGAAGATTCGAAAGGTAACACATAAACCAAGAGAACACGCTACATGAGCTTAGACAGCCCTAAGTCATCATCTGAGAGATACACTCCATTGAGTATAACTATACCATTCCTAATAGAATTTCTAAGAGAACATGCTCCATCAGGAACATTGTACTAGGTTCAGCTCCAGTGCCCAGCACTACAGGTCCATTAATCGTCGGCTTGAGCCCAATACAAGACTAAGGAAACTCAAGTGAAGATTCCCACTTCTCTCCACTACACTCAATTGAGGGAACACTACTCCAGACTAACATGCGATAACTCAGTTGCTCCTATAGGGAGTGGCCCGCACCACATTCCATCGAGGGATCACTTTCTCCTACTTAGGTATTTATCTATTCAAGTGGAGGGACCCACTCCTCATAGATTTTTTCTACAGTCGAGGGATATCTGATCCTTTGGAGGACCTACTCTTCGTTGCTACTCGGATATGGGAGAGTACTACTCTGTAAGTGAGTACCCATGCCCGGGTTCCAACAAGAGAGTACTAATCATAAAGGACCTACACCCTATTATGATAAGGGAATACTACTTCGTATATCGAGGACCCACACCCTACCTTGTAGGGGAGTATTACTCAATGACTAGAGGACCTGAACCCCAGTACTAGGGGAGTACCAACTCTATCAGTTTATTCGCTATGGGGGACCCATACCCTACTATGTTAGGGGAGTACTAACCCCAAGCTAGGGAACCCGCTCCCTAGCATGAAAAGGGAATAATGACTCTACCGGAACAATACGTAAGGAGGACCTGCACCCTAGGATGGTAGAAGAGTAACAACTCCAAATTTAGGGAACCCGCTCTCCGGTCCCATAGTGGAGTATCCACTCTTCTTTTATGAACATCTATGAGAACCCGTGACCTAGTCCTTCAGGGGAGTAACATCCCTGAATAAAACTAACCGAAGGAAATAGACCCACACCCACGACGTCAAGAGTCCCATATCTACCTAAGTAGAGGGATAAGAAGTACCCACACCCTGAGTCGTCAAGGGAGTAATTGTCCTAGCATCTCTTCAAGAGAACTACCCCGACTATGCTTAAAGTCTGCTTGTATCGGGAGGACCTACTCTTCAAATCAATATTACATCCTTAAACTTCCACAAAAAATTACTTAGAGTAACTCAAAAGGAACTTCTTATCACAATGGTCCCAATTCCATAGATGGGTCGTCAAACGGACACTTTGTTTGAAAGTTATGAACATTTTAGTGAAACATGGCCTGGTTGGGTCCGGGTTCAGTCCGACAAGGTCGGACCCACCCAACCCAGCCTATTTCTAAACCATATGGGCCTGAACCAGCCCACTGCTGGCCTTCTTGGCTGGGCATGACCCGCCAACACCAACCCGAATGCGGCAGATCCACATCCGTTTCCATGTCACGTGACGCCAGGTGGCGCCGCCTGCCCTTTCAATTGGTATGTTCATGCGGACATGGTAACTTTCATGGCTCGCTGATAGGTATGGGTCTAGGTCACACCATGACAGGAGCCATAGCTTCTCCACATAGGCCACTATGTAGCGCGGCTGCTGTCGCGGTGCGTCGCCCCACCGTTCAGCACGCAACCACCGTCGTGCCGGAAGATTCCTCCACGAACCACTATCTACACTCCGGTGATCAGTTCATTGATCTAGAGGGTGTTCTAGGGTTGTTGGGCTATGCTCTTCATCACCTGGCGTTCAAATATTCATTGCGATCCCTTCCTCTATAAAGCATCTGATCAGTGGTATCTCCCGCACCACCTTGATCCATCTGTCGTTATCGTCGTCGCACCTACCTCATGTCATATCCATTCTAGATCCAAGATGTTTTATTGTTGCACCAAGAATGGTTGTGCAATGATCTATTGTTCTTCAACCCACGAAGAATGAAAAAAACACCAGGTAAAAGAGGAGAAGAAATCCACATCAACCAAAGTGAGTATAGAACCTTCTCAATCATTCATCACGGCATTGATCCACTCCGTTTAGAAGGTTTGAACAAAGAAAATTAAACATAATTAAATCATGAATGGATTAATTCCCCAAATATAATCCTGATTAAATCCCTCCTATAATAACGAATGATCCATGGTTCAACCAATTAGAGTGTTGATCCACATTCGTTATTTAAAACCAAGAATGGGGAAATCGCAAAATTAAATAACAACCCCTACCTGGAGTTTTGATCGCTTGAAGACGTAGATTGAAGTTGTGTCGCCACATCGATCCTTGTCCCAAAGGCATTCATCGATTCATCTTCGCCAGTGAGAGAACCTCTCATCCTTAAGGAAAGTCCAGGTTTATGACGATAACCCCGGATTTCTAACGGAGGTTGGTTTAAAAGAAAAAAATTCCGCGTTATAAAATGTTTTTATTTAAGAATATTTTAATGATTCTCTCATATAAATACTAACTTCTTCAGCTGGCTCATGTCGGACGATGTTAGGCCTTGACTATGGTAAATTTGTTGTTATGAATGCAACGGTGACCTCATATTTCTCATCTGGGCATCCGTTTGAAATATTTTAAAGTTAAAAGTTATTTGCCTAAGCGTCTTTAACTAAAAACTGAACTTTATTCAAAGACTTATTATGGGCCCACCAGGCCTCGAAATCACATGTCGTCTCAGCGCCCTATCTCAAAATTTTTCCAAAAAAAAATCTAAAAAGAAATTCAGGAAAAATATGGTCCATTACAAGTAACAGGTTCTTGGGACATCATTTCTGGGCCTCCTCCAACTAACGATGGTGATGACTGTTCTCTGGGGTGGGATGGTGGTGGTGGGGCATGTGCCCCCTCCCCTGTCGACCTAGCCAACATGTGAAAGTTCTTTCTTATGGACGACGCGTGCAGGGTGAATTCCCTATGCGACCGGAGATACCAGTCCCTAGGCTTTTCTATGGGTTACAACAGGGGGGAACATGGCATTGTCACTGTTTTATGCCATGTTAAAAACTACATCTCATGCATGTGGGGCCAACCCCCATCCCCTAAATAAGGAGAATTATGTCGTTCCATGGAATTTTCATACTCTTTATCTTTCTAGGATTATTATCCTTTCTAAAAAAATATTTCAAAACACAAATACAAAGATGACTCCATCGTGTAGTAGTCGTGTATAATATTTAATATAAAACATTTTCTAATTTAGAACTTTGTTAAAAAATATATATTTATAATGTTTGAATGAAATCCATTTTTTAAAATTTGTAAATAAATGATTTTTCTTATGGGTTAATGGGTCAATCAAAAATTTGAAACATTTTAGTTGATAGGAAAAAAATACATGATGTGGGCCTCTTTAAATAATATCATTTTAAAAAAAATCATATTCATATGTCAAATTTTTTTCTTTCTTAAATTGAAATATTAACAAAAAAATGTATATCAATTCAAAAATATTAAAAATATGAAATAAATAAACAATGTCCAACATACATGTCTAATATCTAAATTTTAAAAAATCTAAAATTAGAACATTAAAAAATTAATCCTTTCCATAATAAACACAAACCATAAATAAATACAAAACTTTAATAAACATATAACGAGAAAACACCTAACAAATCTGTTAACATAATTTTGTAAATTTTAACACATAACAAAAAATTTGACACACAACACATAACACATAAGACATATTTTAACACATTAAAATTCTTTAAACACACTTTTTTAAATACATAACACATAACAAAAATGGTCAATGCATGTGTATATGTATACATACATACATACATATATATATATATATATCATGTAATTATAAATGTAAATGTGTTGTAATAAACGTTGTGTTGTGGGTGGTGTTTTTGGGCATAGATGGTATACATACTCAATATATCGGGGACAATGACTATAGCATGAATTGTTTATTAAAACGATTTTCAAAGTCTAAAAAGAATTAAATATAAAACTAAATTTGATATCAATATAAAATCAGGAAAAATAAATTGATTATACTATTGAAAAAAACTAAAAAACATATTTAACACCAAATATAAACCCATATTCACAATAGCTGAATTATAACACATGATAGTAGCTTTCAAAAATAGAATCAAAATTTATTGAAACCCATAAAAGAGAATAAATATATAAAGAATATATGGGATCATAAGATCTTCTCAAATTACTATACTTAAAAGTGGTGGGTGAATTTTAGTTTAAAAAACTTAGTTTAAGATAATTAAACTAAAAAACACACAAATCCTCTTAATGTAGGTTATCAGAATCGGCCCTCAGTTCGATTAACAAAGTCACAGAATTAGAATCACGGTATTTCTGATTATAACAAAGTAAAAAATCATAATCACTATGGATCCAATTTATTAGATTATTATTATCATTTTAATCAAAGTTAATACGATAAAACAATTAAAATTAAATATGAATATAGTGAATCACTTTTTATTAAATGTACAGTATAATTAATACTTGTAAAAACAAGAAATGTAATAATAATAATGACTTAGAATCTATTATTAAAAAATAACTATTTAGAACTTAAGAGTAATGTAGTTAATAACTTTAACTAAAAGTATCCACTATTTTATACTTACAATAACGTCTATCTTTCCTTACGAGGAAATCCCTCGATATGAAGATCGGAATGGATCTACCTTCCTATTCCTAGAATCCCTCGATACGATGATCGTCTATGTATTTCTAACCTTAGAAGAAATCAATCCAATAGATCATATTCTATGTATTCCTATCCCCGAAATCCCTTGATTGTAACAATGATCATACATGAGTTATAATTAAAAAAATTCTTAAGAAGACAACCCTTATGGGGATTCCTTATAACAAAATCTTACTAAAGAAAAACACTAACTAAGAATTAGTATTTCACACTGAGATCTCTTTAGAAACAAGTAATAAACTAGCTCCAAACTCTTCAAATGACTTGGTATTTATAGATGATATCCCAATTGTAATATAATGGTCATATTTACAAGTTTGTTGAAATTTCCTCAAACACCTGGTACTTGAGAGCTCATAATGATCTGGCATGACAGAATGTCTTATGTCATATTGATTGAAACCATTATAGTGTTAAAATTATCCTTACATTAGAAAAAAAATATTTTGTATTCTGATTATAAACATACTACATAATTATAGACCTCCCTAACAATATCAATATGATAATCCTTATGAGTATTAGTCTTATTATATCAGTACTTGTATCAGTCCAATTGTTATGACTTTTTTTTAGTACGATACACATGAATAAATCCTAACTTCTAGTTTGATATACGCGACTCTGATTTATCAAACACATACTCATTACGATAATCGTAATGAAGAATGTAATTTTATTTTTGAAATACTTTAGAAATTTTATAAGTATAGTAAAAGGTTATTTTTTCTATAAAAACATTCTAAAACTCTTGGGAAATAAAAAATTAGTAGACATGTTTTAAGAAGGTGTTTGTGATTTCCAAAACTAAAGGAGTGGAAAAGTAAGAATTAGTACTCATGACTCAACAATATCCCCCTTTTTGGAAAGCACAAACCCCAAAACCTATATGAAAAATTAAATTGAAAAATATACAAAAGCATTTCTTTTAATAATTTTGTATTCAGAATAAATCTTTAAATGCTCAAAATGGCACCCCATTTTCCTGGATCTCCTTTCCACTCTCGACAGCTTCTCCTCCTAGGGTTTCTGAGACCCTTCTCAGTAGTGATTGATCTCCCCCCTTTTTCTACTTCTTTAGCTTTCCTTTTTTCCGATTTTCTTCTTCATTTTTTTCACCTTCTTCTTGATGGTTATTTCTTTATTGGGTTTTTTCTTCCCCACTATGGTGCTTGTTGCCGTAATTTTTCTTCCACGACTCTTTCGGTTTTCATGTCGAAGGTTTCTTATTGTGGAATTTATTGGCCACTCAAACCCTACTCTGGCCTTAGGTTCCTCTTCCACACTCCTTTTTTGGATGTGTAATGGTGGTAAAAAAGAGTCTTTGGGTTATGTAGTTTGGTTGTCGAGGGGTATCTAGGTGCTACCAGAGTTGGATTTATTTTATTTGATAGCTACTAGCTTTATCCTTTAACGACAATATCGGTGTTTGGATCCCATAGCCTCTCAAATACCTACTTTGACCTTGTGTTCCTCTATACCTCTCCCATTCAGATCTAAAGTGGTGGTAAATATGAAGTTTTGGGATGTGTGGTTCGATGGTCATCGGTGCTCCAGGCGCAACATGATTTGGTATTATCTTGGGATGATGGTTACTAGTTTGACATATATATTTGGTGTTTCTTCCTCTAATATATCAGTGAAGGTTGTTTGTGGCTTTTTATGAGATCTTGATATATTTAATGCTCACTCAGTGAAGATGCCAATTATTGTATCTGGTTTTAGTGATTTTTTTTTCTGGTGTGGTGATAGACGTCAATGTTGGTGGTGACGATGAGGGTGAAGCGGTGATGGTACAGGTGTTTTCTGTTATGGATGATGTGGTGGTATGTTCTCTAGTGGGGTTCTCATCGGTGATGTGGTGACATCAGGGGGTGTGTATCAAGGTATCTTGAAGCTTGAGGTTTCATGAACCAATGTAATGGGATGCATGGGCCATTTCCATTTTTAAATTGAAATTTAGTATGGTGTTTTTGTTGTGTCAGGATTTTGAATTTTTAAATATGGGTGGTGGTTAGTTTGAATCCTAATGAATGTAAGGTTTCAACTTAACCATAAAGTGGATTTTTGAAAATAAAAAAAATTGGATTTGGAGATTTAATCTGTAAACCTTAACTCCCCCTAAGTTTATAACTATTCTGAATATGATAGAGCGTATGATATTAAATACGATGACCCCCCCCTTAGGATAATATTTTCCCATGAGGATCATATTATCCCACTAAATATAAAATTCTCCTCCTTTGTATTACAAACCTCCCTTAAAAAATTCCATGTTTAAGAATTTCTCCCCTATATAATGATTTCTCCCCCTTTGTTATTTTCAAAAAGAATAAGGAAGGATCTGAATTTACTGAATTGTAAGAAAAGAAAACATATGAAACAGTATAATGAACTAAGTAATCATCCACAAAGGAAATATGAAATAAAATTCATCCAATTTTAATTAGAAAACATTTATACAAATTGTAATTGGATGAAAAACTAATTCATTCATAAACAAAAAATAAAAAGTTTTCACAAAGAAAATACAATCAACAATTCAAAAGATAAATTATCTATCTTCATAAAAATCTTAACGAAAGCTTTATTTTTATTGAACTTACTCCTATCTTTCTCCATATTCTCAACTATTTCTTCTTAAATCCGAAATATCTTTATCAACTTGTTACTCCTTCATAAAGAAAATTTCAACTTCAATAGATCAAATTCTGGTAATATATTTTTCCATTTCATGGATTTTGTTTTTTAGATAATTAACTTCTTTGGCTCTTTCAGAAATAACATTTATGAAATCTTCCACAAACATAACTCTATCAAACATGTATTTAGATAACTAATTAAAAGAACTTTCTAACACTAACATAAGCTTCTTAACATCATCAAATTGTTCATTGTGCATTTGAATATCTACATCAACCTGATTAGACCACTTAACCATCTGGTTCCATGACCTCTTATAAGTGTGATAACTTTCTTGTAATGTCTTAAATTATTCCTCAATACAAATCATTTATTCCATTAAAACCTTTATCGACTCTGATTTTTGATTGAGACTTTCTCGAATCAGCTAGCTCTGAGATTCAATCTTAGGAAAATATGGAATGGTTTCTTATAACCTTCTCAGTGCATGAAAAATATAGTCAAATCCCTTATGAGCAATATTTCTAGCAGAGTCCAATTATTCAAGGTCAGGCTGAAGAGGTTTTGTTCATCTCATACCAACTTCAATTTATTTTCCTTTATTCTTATATTTTTTTGGAACTTAATTTTCACCTTTCTTATAAACAATTTTTTCATCAGATATTTCCATGAAATCTATACCTTCACTAGTCTTTTCTTTATCATCAATTGTAGTCTTATAAATTTGACTATCTTCTTATTTCATAGATGATGACTCAACTTCTTCTTATGATGAGGATGTTTAACAACTTCAGTATCCTTATCAGTATTGGAAGGTAAGTCTAATGATGATGATGATTATTATTCTGATTAATTCTTATCTAAATGAGTTCTTTCATCCTCTTTCTCTTATTCATCTTTACCCTTTTCCTTGTCTTCTTCTCCCACCTATTCTTTGATCTCTTCTTCAACCTCTTTGTATTCTACTTATTCTTCTTCTTCATTTTCTTCTTTTTATTCTATTCCTTTTTTTCTTACTTTTATTTTCCATATACCACTTCATCTACTTCCTTTTTAGGCTCTTCTTAAAGATGCCTCATAGTTATAAGGACTCCCTTACCATCTAGCTCTAATTGTAATTTATTATTCATCAAACACTTTTTATTTTTCTTTATCTATGATATAAGGAACACAAAAATGGACTAAAATAGTTTCTTGAAAAGTTAATCCAACTTTAAGATTAATATGATTGGTATGGGATTTCAAAAGGACTATCTTTTTAGAGTATATTTTAACTCCTTTCATAAAATTATCACAAATAACGGATTCTTGAAACCTCTTCTTATGTTTCTTTTTCTTAGATTATTTCTCTAATACTTCAGCATATCAAATTCTTGATACCTTAGATTCAGCAGGGTCAAGTCCAAATTTTATATCCCTTTGATTATTCTCAACTTTATCATTCATCCATATTTATCAAAAACTACTTTTTATACATTCTTTTATTTATTATGTTTCTTCAAAGGAGGCATTATTACCTTCCTTTTTTTTAATCACCATTCTTTGATTTCATTTATGGATCTACCTCTAAAATCGCACCATAAAATTTATCAACAAATTTATTTAACTTTTCATCAAAGAAAAACCTCATTCTATTCATCATATCATCATTGATGAAATAAATTTTCTCCCTCATAGGATACAATTTAATTACCACTTTAAAAATTCTCATACATTTTACAACCATTTTACTTATAAAAGTAGGTATTATGATAATATTGGATTTGATATAGGAATTCTTGATATTCTCCACAATGACAAGGATAAATTTCACAGGGTATATCTTCCTCATATTTACAAGAAATTCCAATGTGGAAACATCTTATACTTTTAAAGTGTCCTGATATCCTTTTCTCAGAATGAGAAATCCTTTCATCCACAGAGAGACTACTCTATTATTCAGAGTTAAATGAGAAACCTTTCTCACATTCTTGTAATGTAAAAATAATGAATCTTTGACTTTATTCTTGTCAAAAGAACCAAGATTATTCAGAAGCTTGGGATATGGAAAGTAAGCTTCATATTCTAAAGGAATTATAACCAAAATGGAAAGATTATTATAAGATAATTTCTATTTTTTCCATATATTGAAAAATAAACTTTCTCTTTACCATATTCCATAGAAAACGGTATGGATGCATAAAACTTATGAACTAGATCTAGAAAGTACAATTTAAATTCCTTATCTATTTTTTCTACACAGACTGACTCGCATACTTGTAATGAAATTATCTTTTTCAGAGTAGAGTCATGATTTTTATTCCAATATATTTCTATAAATATCTCCATAAACACATAACACTTTGTGAAATACTCCTTTGTCTCCATTGGTTTGAAACTAGAACTAAGAATTGGAAGAAAAAGAAACTTATTAGAATGAGGTCATTGATAGGTGCAAAAACTCAGGAGAAGAAGAACCAAATAACTGATGTGGGATGAGGAAGGGTCCCTCTATATATAGGAATTAAGGGTGATAGTTCTACTTCCATAACAAAACCAATGTTTGATATTGATCAAAATAAATCTTTTAAAAAAATTAAATGCTCAAAGTTTTTAACATTTTATCAGATTCAGAATGAGTATGATAAGGAAAATTTAAAAAAAAACTTGAAAACAAAACAAAATTTTATAAAAGTAAAATTATGCAGAAAAAATTAAAGAATTAATCATAATGATATAGTAAAAAATAATAAATAACAGAAAAATACCATTCAGAGTGGAAAGACCCATCAGTATTATTAAACTATTCATCTTGGATTTTGTAAACTAACAAATTATGATAGTTTTAAAAGAAATGAATACAATATTTTTAGTAAAAAACTAATAAAAATAGTTTTTAATAGAAAAATAATTATGATAGTTTTATAAATATAACATAATATGTTAGTTTTAAAATAAAAACTTATTATGAAAACTTTTTGAATCTGAAATGTTTTTAAGAAATTTTGTGTTCAGAAATTTTATGAGAATTTATATGTCCAAGAGTCGTTTTGAGAATTCTAACTATGAAAGTTTTATAAAAAAATATTTGAGCCTGGAAAACTCATTATGATAAAATTTTTAGAAAAACTAAAAAATTTAGAAAACTAATTTTATTTAAACATGAATCATATTTACTCCCCCTATGAAAAGGAGTAACTTATTATAATGAAATGGTTAAACAAGAAGTATATATGAATGATCACTTGAAATTTATCATCCCTATAATATATTTAATATATTAAAATATGTCATAAGGAAGGGGTTTTTTAAAAATATCACCATGTTGTTCTTGAGTTTCAATGAATTATAAAATGATATCTTTTTTAAGTGTGTGATCTCGAAGGAAATAGTGTCATATATCTATGTTCTTAGCACGTGAGTGGTGTGTTGAGTTTTTACTTAAGTAAATGGAACTTATATTATCACAAAGTACTTGATTTTTAGTAAAACACATGTCATAGTTATTGAGTGTGTGTTGCATCCACAACACTTGAGCATAATAACTTTCAACTTCCACATATTCGGCTTTTGTAGTGGAAAGTGATACTGAGCGTTATTTATTAAAAGACAAAGAAACTAAAGAATATCTTAATAAATGAAAAGTTTAGAATGTTATTTTCCTATCCTTTATAAATCCACCAAATTTAGTATCTGAAAAACATTTTAATTCAAAATTATTTCCAGAAAGAATAGAAAATTCATAAATCCATAGTTCCCTTTAGATAATGAAAAAAATTGTTTAATGGCTTTAAAATGAGATTATTTTGGATTTTCTTGATATATTTTACATAAAAATATATAAAACATTAAATATGGATGAATATAGATTAATTAATGTAAACTTCTTAACATACCTTTAAAAATATTTTGATCAATTGGTTGTCCATGCTCATCAAGATCAAGGGTATTAGAGGTTCCAATGGGAGTACAAATACTTTTATTATTATCATATCAAAATTTCTTAATAAGATCTTTTACATACTTATGTTGATATATAAAAGTTCCTTCTGGTTTTTGTTAAATTTGAAAACCAAGAAAATATGTTAACTCACCCATTATACTCATTTCAAAATCAGATTTCATAAGATCCAAAAAAGAATCTATTAAAGATTGTTGATTTGGTCTGAAAATAATGTCATAAACATAAATTTGTACAATAATAATATTTTTATTAACTTATTTTATAAAAAGGGTTTGATTTGTGTCCCCCTTAACAAAAAAAATTGTATTAAAAATCATGTTAACCTATCATACCAAGCTCTAGAAGATTATTTAAGTCTATATAAAGATTTTTTAAGTTTATAAATGTATTCAGGATATTTTTAATTTTCAAAGCTAGGGGTCTTTTCAATATAAACTTCCTCCTGAATATATCATTAAGAAAAGTACACTTTACATCCATTTGAAAAAGTTTGAAATTAAAGAATGTTGCAAAGGCTAAAAGTATTCAGATAGCCTCTAGTTTTGATACCAATGTATAGGTTTCTTCATAATCAATTCCATATTTTTTATTATAACCCTCAATAACAAGTCTAGATTTATTTCTAATAAGTATGCCATTTTCATCACATTTTTTTTGAAAAAACGATTTTACTGTAATTATAAAAGTTTGGATAGGTCATTCAACTAAAATATATACATTTTTTTTCTTAAACTCATTAAGTTAATCTTAAATTTAATTAATACAATCCTCTTCATCTAAAGAATCATCAAGATTCTTAGGTTTAAATTGGGATAAGGAAGTTATATATTCAATTTCATTCCTTAAGTAACTTCTAGTCATAACTGGTTCATCAACATCGCCAATGATACTTTCACTATGATGATTCCTAACAAACAAATAACTTTTTGGGTTTTTAAAAGATTGTTCTTCATGAATAGGTAGAAAATATTCCTGAGAAATAACTTCAGAAAATATTTCTTGAGTTATTTTCTTATGAGAAGATCCTTCTAACAAAGGTTGAAAATCGGTTTTAGAAATAACATCGGAGAAGGATATAGTTTTAGGTTGTTTGAAATCAAAAGGATATATTTCATCAAACTTAACATGTACTATTTCCTCAACGGTACAATAATTTTTATTAAAAACTCTATATTCCTTTGAAGTAGTGGAATAACCTAAAAATATTCCTTTATCGGATTTTGGTGCTAATTTATGTAAATTATCTTTAGTATTCAAGATGAATAAATTACAACCAAATAATATAAAGAAAGAAACTTTTGGTTTTATTCCTATCCACAGCTCATAAGAAGTTTTATTAATAAAATGTCTTTTTGAAACTTGATTTATAGTATAGCAGGCAGTACTAACCACTTTATTCCAAAAATGTTTAGAAACTGAGTATTCACTCAGTATGGTCCAAGTTATTTCTTGAAGAATTTTTTTCTTCTTTCAAATACACCATTTTTTAGGGGGGTTCTATGAGATAAAAAGTTATTCTATATACCTTTTTTACTAAAAAGGTTTTAAAATAATAATTTTTCAAATTCTTCACTATGATCACTATGAAAAGTTATCAAGGAGAGGTTTTTCTCATTTTTAACCTATTCTACAAAAGTTTCAAAATAACTGAAGGATTCTAATTTCTTTGTGAGAAAATAAACTCATGTATATATAGTGTAATCATCAATGAAGACATATACATAGTATTTTCCACCAATAATTTTAGTTTTTGTATGACCAAATAGGTCTATTTTCACTACCTGTAAAGCATGAGAAGTTGAGACTTCACTAATAGATTTAAAACTTGACTTATGTTTATTACCATATTGACAAGGGTCACAAACTTTTGAAGTATCAAACCTAAGTTCTGGTATATCCTTAACAAGTCATTTCTTAATCAACTTAAATAATTTTCTAAGGTTATAGTGTCATAACCTTTTATTCCATAACCAAGATTGATCTTCCATTTCACTAAGGCAAGGTAATTCTTGGCTCCTATGTACTTCTAAGTTTATTATGTAAACATTTTCATTCTGATTAGCAGAAAGAATAAATTTATCCTTGGAACTATGTACTAAAAATTTATCATTTCTAAATAACACAAGGTAACCTTCAACAAATATTTGACTTATTATTATAAGTTTTTTCTTGATACCTTTAACAAACAAAACATTTAAAATAAGAGCTTTTCCAAGAATAACAATGTTATATATTTCGATAATCTCTCCTTGAGCATTATCTTCAAAAGTTACTTTACCAACTTTCATCTTGAATATGTTCTTGATAAAGTATTTGTTTTGAGTTATATGCCTGCAACACCCACTATTCATATACATTATATTCTTTTTGCTGGTATAACCTTTGTTTTATTGAAAAAAAACATTATACTTTCGGAACCCAAACCTCCTTTGGTTTGGTAATGTTTTAAAACAAATCATTAGGAATCCAATTTTTTTTAGAAAACTATGATATGTGAAAACCTAAGGATTGAAGTTTTCTTAGTGAGAAATTCTTCTTCAAATTCCCACTTCTTTAAAACTTGGTAAAAAATGGACACTTTTATGAACAAATAAACTCTTGCAAAAAACATTTTTTTTTATAAAAAAATGTCATCCTAGAACTAATAATATGATAAAAAAAAAATTATACATTTTATCAAATTTTTATTTACCAGTGGAAAATTTTGATAAAAGGTTCTTCAAAGAATAAATTTCAAATTTTAGTTTTAAAACTAAATTATTATCTTCATTAGTAATGGTTTTGGAACTAATCTTATCAAAACTGTTTTTTAAACTATTTTTTCAAAAATAACCTTTTTAAGATATTTTTAAATAGTTTCTTTTTTAGAATTAGTCTAATCGAGATCTTTTAAAAATTTTGATATTTTATTATTCAAAACAATTATTCTAGAATCAACCTTAGCAAATTTATCATTAGCATTATCATGTTTTTTGAAAATTTTACATTTATCATTTTCTAACAATTTTGAAAAATAGAAAACTTTATCATATGAATTTAATGTATTGTCTTCACTAGATGAGGAATATTATTCATCAGATGAGGTGTAATTTTTCTCATTAGGATAATTATATTTTAAATAAATATTGGTGAGGTTTTCAATTTTGTGTACCTTGGATATGAAACATTTATTTACAATAGATACATTAGCAAAAATACATATGTTCCCCTATATAGAACTTTCATTATCTGAAGAACTTTCAGAAGAATAACCTCCACTGGCACTCCATGTTATAGTAACTTTCAATAATTTATTTCCATTGTATTTTTAATACTTTTTGGCATTCCTTTCTAAATTTATTTCTTTTTTGTCTTTCCTCTTCATCTTTAGACAATCTGGTTGGATGTGTCCATCTTTCTTACATGCATAACATGTGACTTAATCTTTATTATCACCTTTTTCCATATGACCTTTTTTATAATTAGATTGAAAATATTTCTTTCTAACTATTTTATTCATCCTTCTAGCTAAATTAACTAGGTTATTCTCAGAATGTTCATAAGTACTAGAATCAGATTGAATAAAAATTGTTTCTTTCTAGGGGATTTAATAACTTTCTCAACTAGTTGCGCTTTAGTTGGCATAATAGAAGTAAGTGAAAAATAAACACCTCCATTTTTCTTTTTTCTTTTTCTCAAAATCTCTTTTGAGTCTTCCTTCATACTATATAAGATTTCAAATAAGATCATCCAAGGTAAGATTATTTAACTTTATTATTTCATCAATAGTGGTTCTCTTAAATTCCAACTTGTTGGGAATGATATCAATAATATTCTCCAAAATGATTTAATGATCTAAACCTTTTTTACCAATTTATTTTAAACTATTAATAATTTCCATGAACCTGTGGTGCATTTTTGCAACATATTCTATAAATAAGAAATCAAATGCCTGCTATTATGCACTAATCATAGCTCCCCTAATTTCAATAACTTTTGAGGTTCCAAAATGTGTGCCTTCAAGTTTTTTCCATATACTATTTTCAGCTTTACAAAAAGATATATGACTGTAAATACTTCTTGTCATGGAACATAATAAAGTATTACTTACTCTGTATTTTAATTGATATTTTTTCTTTTCACCATTTTTAAAAGCAGTAAATTCCTTATCAGTAATCTTATAGTCTCACATTATCATAAAAAAATTACCAACTCTAGTGTTGATAACAAAAGTCTTCATCCTATCTCTTTGTTACTCATAATAAAAACCATCAAATATAGGTGGTCTATTTGGATTTATATTTTCTATTGAACCAACATTAATACCTTCCATATTTAAAATAATTGAAATATTATTTTCCACAAACACTTTAGTTTAAAAAAAGTTTTATAAACAAAGAGTTTATGTTAGAAACTTTTAACAATGTGAAATAGTAAATAAAGTAAAAACTAATCAAGTTTTTGAGCAGTAGAATCCTACTTTGATATCAATTATAGGAACTTAATAGCTACTAAAATGAATATACTTACAATAGGGGGTTAATTTTAGTTTAAAATTTTTATTTTAAAATAATTAAACTAAACAGCACATAAAGCCTCTTAAATCAGGTTATCGGATTCAGCCCTTAGTCTGATTAACAAATTCACATAATCAGAATCATAATACATCCGATTATAAGAGAAAGAGAAATCATAATCACTATGGATATGATTTATCAAAGTATTATTATTATCATAATCATATTTAATACAATAAAACAATAAGAATAGAAACGTGAATATGATGAATCAGTTTCTATTAAATTTATAGCAGAATAAACACTTGTACAAATAAGAAATACAATAGCAATGTAATGGTAAGAATGAATTACAACCTATTACTAAAATGATAACTATTTTAAATTTAAGATTAAGGTAGTAAATAAACTTAAATAAAGGTATCCACTATATTATACATGTAGTAAATTCTTTATTCCCTTACTAGGAAATCCCTCGATATGAAGATCAGAATGTCTAGGTATTTCTATCCCCAGAAGCCCTCGATATGATGATAAACTTTGTCTTCCTAGCCTTGGAAGCCCTCGATCTAATGGATTGGATTCTTTTCCTTCATTTCCCTTTAATCCCTTAATCATAACAATGATTGGACTTGAGTTAAAATTACAAAATTTATTAAGGAGATAACCGTTATGAGGATTCCTTAGAACAAAAATTTACTAAAGAAAAACCCTGACTAAGAATGAGCAGTTCATGCAAAGATCTCTTTAGAAGCAAGTATTCAACCAGCTCCAAACTCTTCAAATGACTTAGTATTTATAAACAATCTCCCAATGGTCGTATTTCCAAGTTTCTTGCAACGATCTTAGAAACTTAGACCTTGATATCTCATAACAATCTGGAGTAACTAAATGCCCAACATCATATTGATTAACACCATTATAGTGTTAAAATTTTCCTTACATTAGAAACAAGTCTTATGTGTTCTGATTATTAACATAAGACAGTCTGATGTACTTCCTTGAAAATGTCAATATTATAATCCTTATGAGTATTAGTCTGATTATATCAGTACCAATATCAGTCTGATTGTTAAGCTTTGTTGTCAGTACGATACACATGACTAAAGTCTAACTTATGGTCTAATAAAGGTGAGTCTGATTTATCAAACACATGCTCATTATGATAATATTAATGAAGAATGTAAAGTTTATTTTTTTAATAATTTAAAACTTTTCTAATTATGGTAAAAGTTGATGTTTTCTACAAAAACATTCTAAATCATTTGGTAAATAAAAATTTAGTTAACAAGTTTTAATAAAGTGTTTGTGATTTCCAAAACTAATGGAATATAAAAGTAAGAATTAGAACATCCAACTCAACATGATAGGTTATTAAAATTAAACATGTACATTTTAGAATCCAAAATAGGACTCAAATTGATGTTAAGAACCAATAACAAAACTAAAAAATCAAATTTTGGTAAGAAATTAATGTGCATAATAGGAGAAAAAATATTTCCAATTCTAAAATGGAAACTCAAACATACACTAATGTAGATACATGTTATATTAATACATAAAAAGGTCATTATCGTCACTAAAAAATCATGGATATTATATGAATCTTTAAAAGTTGGGTGATTTTATCAGTTATAGAAATAGAACTAATAAAATCTCCCTTCGTTGATGCTAAAAAAATGGTGCCCAGTAATAACTTTGGTCAGAATTTTTTTACCGCTGGAGAAAGGTTGTTTTATCATCACTTTCTTCTATCGCTGGTAAAAGGACCTTGTATCAGAACTAATAATAGTGATCATAAAATCCAACTCTGTTTCTGCCTCAGATCCCTCATCTCTGATTCCAACTCTACTTCTGCCTCAAATCCCTCATCTCCTCACCTCTATTAGAGCTTCTCCACCTCCTCATCCTCGGCTCCCCATCTACCAGCCTTTGATCCCTATTAGTTTCTAGTCAGTATCCATTTTTTCCATTATTTTGGAATACCTTATTGGAAACACTAATTTCATTTCCTATTTTTTACTATGCTTGCATGAATGGTCCAAATACCTTTATATTTTTATTAATTTTTGTATAATCCCCCATTTAAGGTTTGAGAGAGAACCCATAAAAGTCCTATAGGCTGAGTGACACATTACATGACTTGAAGGTCATAGAGGAATATATCCCAGACTATGACTGCATAAAACTTCCCCTCCCCAGTGTATATATCATGATGTCAATTATCCACCTTCACAAGGTTGTTTGGATAGCTTCCCTATTAAAAGATTCATAGGCCCGGTATCGATGGAAAATGTCATACCCTCTCATTCTACCAAATCTGAATAGCTCTGCTCTGGTGAATTCACCTGCTCTAAATCCTTATCGGGGCCTGATCCTTGAGATAAATTTGGTTGCTTCTACGCTTTATGTGGCCTAAAGTCTTTGAGGTGGTATGAAGTCCTTGAGGTGGCCCGAAGGGCTAACAAACCTAAAGGCCTTGGGAGGACCGAAGGTCTTGAAGGATTCTATGACCAAACAAGTGGCCCAAATGTCGAATATTATGAATAGTTTTAGCTTCTATAGTATTGAATAGTACCTACTATAGTATCTACTACAGTACTGTTATAGTATCCTAGAAATATATCTCTAACCGGATTTGATCCTGGGACTCTTGGATGCACTTTAAGAGTCCCCACCAACCAAGATAAGGCTCATGGGCTATTTTTTACTATGATTATTACTTTTGATACTGTGAATATGGATTATTTTTTATTATTAAAAATTCAATCTTACTAAATGGGACCACCACTCTTAGTTATCATTTCAATATGATTTCTATCATTCGTTATTTTCTTTCCTTAGTTACTTTATTTCCATTAGTGACTTCGATTTTAGGCGACAGGAATACTTAGGTTAGTTTTTCTTTAGTTTTAGCCCTTTCAGTAATTTATTTGACCCATATCTTTTTTTCACCTCTAAAATAACATATATTTATTCAACTAGTATCATTTATTCATAATAATGTTCCAAAATTATATTCCATGCCTGGATTTGCGAAATATTAATATTTTATTAGGTACTATGTAGTTTTTAAAATAATGTTATTTTTATTACTTTTTGTATGTGAACTGTATTGTTTTCTGAAATGTATTTCTTTGCATATGTGAATTATTAATTTTCATTTGCAGTGATAAAGATATTTGAAATTCTAATACCATTTTGTGGGTTAACTTGCTTATTAATTTCACAATTTTGTAACATTAATGTTGATTAGTTAGTATTTACTGGATTGATTGAGTAGGTGATGTATTTTCTATTTCAAATGATCCAGAGAATATTTGTGTATTAACATTATCATTTTTCAAATAATAAGTTTCATGTGAGGTAAATATAAAAAACTTCTATAAATCTAGTCCATGTTCATGTTTTCCTACTATTATCCATTTGTAATTAGTTTCTATATATATTATGTTATCATGATAAGCATATGTGCCCATATATCCTATATGCTTTCTGAATATATGGAATATGAAATATGTGTTCTGGATATATCCAATATGAATTCTAAAATATGAAATATGTGGTATGTATTGTGTTTATGAAATATTCATTTTGTTTATGAAATATGAATTATTTTTATTCACTATTCATTCTATTTATAAATATATATGTTCTGTTTTTAAATACATGCAACATGGAATATGCATTCTATTTCAAAATTCATGTTTTATGTATCAAAATATATGCAATATGAATTCTATTTGAATGCATGAAATATGATTTTTTTTTCCAATTATATTTTATATACATTTATTTTATCCTAAATATATGCAGTTTATTTATTCATCTAGTTAGTCCCAAAATGATAAACCAATTTTACACCTGTATTTTTTTTCTCAATATTTTTTTCTATTCTGTGCAATTTATAAATTCTCAAAATAATCAATTTTTATAATATCAGTTTCATAGGATTTCCCATGAAAATACACTTGTATATACATATAATTCTTACTTTTTAATGTAAACTTCTAGAACTTATACTAAACATATATCACCATATAGACATTTCATATCAAATTGTTACATCCTTGGCATTATATTTCCTAAAGGTATGCTTTCTTCTAATTTTCGTTAATATTATAGTATTATATTTATAATTATAAAAACTTTAGACCAGTTATTTTATTTTGACTACTTCCATTGAATACTTTTAACACATGAAACATTTATAAAGTTATATTAATTCAGTCTACATATATTTCTATTTCATTTCCAACATTTTTATGATTATGTGAAAATGGTTACTTATATATTTTTCAATGGAAAACTTATTACTCAAACTTTAATATCCATGCATGATTTTAATATGATTATAATTTTCAATCTCCATATATACTTATTCATTAACTTTCATTACTGCGTTATTTTAATCTCTAATATATACATTTAATCTGATTATATTTTTTAATAAATTGGATGTTTTAAATATATTTTTTTATTTTTTATATGTGATTTTGTTTGTTTTTTCTAAATTTTAGCATAACATATATCATGGAATTTCATAACTATATAATTCCTTTTATGAGGTTATTTTTTCCGCTCTTTACAATGTAATTTTAGAGTGTAAATTTTTATATAGAGAACATATATATGTTATGTATATAAAGAAAAAATATATATGTTCTTTATATAAAGGGAAAATATATATGTTTTTTATATAAAGAAAACATATATTTTTTCTATATATAAACATATTCATAACATATTTATTCTATGCATATAAATATAACATATGTATGCTTCAATTTGATATGTGGTAAAGCTCAAACGATGAAGGCCTTCCATACAGTTTTTTACCCTAAAAAATGATGATCGGGGTTTCCACGGTTACCAAGGTATAGATATATTCACAATATTCTATTTGATATTTGGTATAGCTCAAACGATGACTATGCATCCCTCTATTATGACCTGAAAGGCTTCGTACGACTTGGTCTAATCTTGCAGACTGGTCTCCATGGTATCTACTAACCATATGTCCCAACTATTTCCTCCAAAACCCGAGCCTCTATGATCTGAACAAGCCTCTATCACCCTCATCTCCTCCATATCCTCATTAGGAATCTCTATAAAGATTAAACTAATGAAACAAACTAAAATTAAAGAGTTTTGGACCTCAAAGAAAATATAGGATCTTACACATTATCTGCAGAAGTGGCTGAACATTTAATTTAGATTACGTAAATATGGTAGTGAATAGATAATAATATGAGGTAATTCAATTTATATTATAAAAATATATATCATGATTAATGAACAATATTTTTTAAAAAAATTTGAAAGGATTTTACCCCTCTATCAAGTTTCCAAATCCCCTCATTGTGGTCTCCTATGACATACAAGACCTTGTCTACATTAGAAACACTGTGAAATGATTATGAAATAACAATGAAAGGTGCATCCTCATTTTAATTGACATCTGACCCTTCAGTGACTTTGGTCGATAATAGAACAATTGAAAAAAATTGGTTTATAGGATCTGGAACATAAAATACTTGTATTTCTTATGACACCATTATAAACAGTTTGTCTTTGTACCCTTCCCAGATAAATCCACCTTTTCCAATCCCAATTCATCTATTTTTACTATACTCCAATTATCAACCAACTTACATTCAAAAATAATCACTTGGAAATTTTTATAATACAACTCTTTTTTTATGATACCAAAGTGTGATATATTCAAATAAATTGAATTTTTTTCCTTGGTTCCAAATACATTCATCTCATCAACCACAATTGTTAATCTATTATTTTTCTTGGTAATAAGTGCATCATGTTAATTTGTATAGAATTTATAACCATTAATTACATAACCATTATAAGATAATACATTCACACTCGGTTCTCTGGCTGGCCATCAAAGTCGTTCTAAAAATTGAATCTGGATTTGCAGTCAAATCTTTAAAAATATGGTCTCAAAACCATCGTACAAACTGTGATTATGTGTATTTGATATCCATATTTTATCCCTTGATTGATTCAAATACTTAATAATTACTTTTTGGGTTTCAACATATGGTCAAACCTATAAACTATTATTCAAAACAAAAAGTTGAGCCTACTCCCACTCTATAATAGTCATTGTGAAAAAATCTATTCCATAAATTACTTTACCCACAAGTTGTCTGGTGTGATCGGATTTAGGTAGACTAATGCTTTCCAAATTAGATAGGTATTTGATATAGAATTCAACGTCTTCGTCAACAACATATCTCTCTGCAACACAACCTTTTTTAACTTCAATTTTTGAAATACCCTTTTAAAATATTTGTATACCGTTCAATGGGGTACATCTATAAATAATGTACAAGACCAAAATTTTGAATGTCTCCTACCAAGTGAACCATTAGGTGAACCATTTTATCAAAGAATACCGGTGGGAATAAAATCTATAATTCACATAATATGACAGAAATTTCATTTTCCATAGTTAGAAATTTCATTGGGTCTATAATTTTACTACATATATCATTTAAAAAGAAATATATCTTAGTTAATTTTTGACTGATATTCTCGATAAAAATTCTATCTAAATCTACGGGCATTAGATCTTGCATCAAAATATGACATCCATGTGATTTCAAACTTTTTAAATTTAAATTACTCATTGATACAATATTCTTGATATTTGATGAATACCCCTATGGAACCTTTACAACACTTAATAAGTTTCAAAACTGATATATCACTTTCTTGGAAATAGTGTAAGTAGTTGGAGGAAGAAAAATCTATTTTTCACTCTTTACTAGAACCAACTCTTTCCATATCCCTATGTCAATCATGTCCAAACTAGCCTTAATTCCATCATTTTTTTCAGTTTTATTTAGTAATGTTCCAATGACATTATCACATACATTTATTTCCACATTCCTCACATCTATAAAATGCATGATGTACAAAAAATTTTAATATGGTGGTTAAAAAAATGATCTCTTTTTTCAACCAGTTTTTATAAGGTTTTTTGAAAAAGGTTTAACAATAAAACATCTATATCTTTTACTTCCTCAAATAATTGATCACCTATTTGTGGATATGGTGTTGTACCTTCTTCTAAAATCCCATTAAATGATGTTTTACAAGATCAGTACTTATGTCACCGGGGTAGAAATTTCAATTTCCAAGAAACAGAGTCTTCGATGAATGTTTCAACCTAATTGATTGCGTACCTTTTTCACAAATGGGATACCATTGAGTTCCTTTAATTTTATATCTTGAAAAAATTATATAAGTAATAAAATCATTTATTTTCCTATAAAACATGGATCTCAGTGTGAAATATTTATTTCTATAAGCATCCTAAAATGTAACATTTGAATCCAACAATAATTTCAAATCTTTGATCAATGGCTCCAAATAAACATCAATATCATTACTCGATTCTTTTGGTCCTGATATAAACAGGGATAACATAATGTATTTTTGTTTAATGCATAGCCACGGTGGTAAGTTATAATTTATCAACATAATAGTCTATGTACAATGAGTGCTTATTTGAAAACCAAAAGGATTCACTCCATCTTTAGATATCACAATACAAAGATTTCTCAGCTCGTTTCCAAATTCAATATACTCATGATCAATTCTCTTTCAATAAGGAGAGTATTATAGGTGATGAAGTTTCCCATATTTATTTCTTGTATCTACATACCAAGTCAATTGTCATGAAATCTCTTTACTTACATATAGGATCCTAAACCATGGAATGATTGTAAAATAACATAAAACTTTCTTAATATTTGATTCATCTTTCCTATATTGAGAATCACCACACATTAGGAATTTTTAAGTCATTTTTGGTCCTTAAAAAATAGTATAAATTAATTTGTACATGCCTGTATTATTTCAAATATCATACCCATTAAACGTTGAATTCATTTAATGGTGTCAAGGAAGCTTGTTATATTTTGGGAGAATATCATTCAAGATAGAAAGTAGTTTAGTAAAACTAGCATCACTCCATCTATTTCCAGAATTTAAATTATATAGATTCAATATGGCTGACAATGATGTATATTAAGTACAACCAGTATACACTGAAATATTTTCAAAACTCTTTAACTTCTTAAAAAATTTTGGACAATCACAAAGTTCAACTTTCATTTTCATTTCCTCAATACGATATTCACCATCAGTCACACCTATAATCATATCCTTGATATGGTCTTCTTCATTTTACACATTTATAATCATATAAAATGATCCATAAAATTGAGTGTTATCCCAATTACTAGTTACATTAACTTTTTTCCCATGTTTACTCCAACATTAATAACTTTGATCTATTCCATGACAGATCAAGTTTTATTAAAATTCCTATGGAATAATTAGTCTTTAATAACAACAATGTAAATATGGAAAATAGATTTGATAAGGTTTATATGCATTATCTTTTGAAAACTTGATGAAATATTTCACTCCATCTACATACTCTTTTTTCATATGATTTGAATCCATCCATTTTTTATTCATATTCATTTTATTTTATTCAATAATATTAAAATTTAATAAAATAAATAAATACACAAAAGTATGATCTTAGAACCCATAAAAGTTCATTCTTAGAGAATAATTTAAGCTACATGAATCTATTGTTCTAAGATAATAAGAGTCGAATGATGTGTATTGATATTTTTTAGTAGTGGTGAAAATAATTGAAGGAATGAAAGGTGTGGTATATATAAAGTTAAAAATAATTTAATTAAATTTTAATCTATTGAAAAACACAAAGATATCACATAGGATTAATTTGATGATATCTCATATGATTAAATAGATAGAAAAGATCCAGAAAAACTTATGAGCAATTGAAATCAAAAAGAGGGAGGATTTGGTGTTTATTCATTTATTCACTTGGTAAATGGAAGGATAGGTTGTGTTTTAATGATAGGGTTATTAGGATACAAATTTTAACTTTTTTCAGATTATGAAAACATATATAGAGCCTAATCACATGGTCTTGAGAACCCAAGGCTTAAAGAAACTCTTGAATTTTAATCAAATGAACCAGAAGTCTTGAGCTGGGGTTTCCATGTTCCATTCCCATTTTAGACAGTTCACTTTTTATCAAAGGGGTTTTTCAACAACCCATGCTAGGAAATTAAATTCATTAAACACCACATTCCACTTTAAAGACAATTCAAGATCACCCTGACCTCCCCACAGGCCAAGCCTCGGGGTCAGCCCCTCATTTATGAGGGTAAGAGATTACAACGGTGGAAATATGAAAGATAAGAATAATATAATAAAAATAAAATAAAATAATGATAATAAAAAAATAAGAAGAAACATAATGAGAATAAAAATGAAAATAATAATTGTGATGGGAGAAATAAAATCAAATAAAAAAAATAAAATGGAATTGGGATGAGAGAGAGGGAGAGAAAAAATAAAATAGAAGGGGAAGAGAAGAATAATAAAATAATAAAATTAAATGTTAAAATAATAATAATAATTATTATTATTATTATTAAAATAATAAAATTAAGAATATAAAGAATTATAAAGATGATGAAGAAGAAGAAAAAAGATGATGGTGGTGTCACTTTAATAAAAACATGCATGCAATTTAATTAATTAACTAAGAATTAAAATTAAAATTTAATTTAAAATAAAAAAAATAAAAAAAAAAAAAATAAAAACTAAAATATGTACATTCATCAGCTCACCCAATTAATTTGTGGGTTCCCTCCTTGGGGCGTCAAGAGATGATTTTGGAAGGGGGTAAGGCCCTCCTTTTATAGGTAAGAGTGGGATTTTTTATCTAGATTTTTTCCTTTGAATTTTTTCATGTGTTATACCCCATTAATGAATAAATTTGTACATTTATTCTTCTATAAATTTGTTCTAAATTTTATTTAACATTTTTTCTCAAAATTTCATCATCATCTGCTTTTTTTAGAAGAAGTTATATCCCAATTACTCTGATATTTTATTCTGGATGAAAGATTCATAAATCTTACTTCAATGTTGAGGATTCAACGGCCATATTAATGAATGAATAACTCCATTAAATTTATTGGTGAAATGTACCAATGATTTATTTTTCATATTCATCTAAAATCACCTTAATTAGAGTTGTGTAGCCCAATTTATGCCTCATTTCTGGAGGTGGGGTCCACTCTATACATCTAGAATCTTTTTAACATTGATTTATTTTCTTAAGAATTTATATATTCAGATTAGATCAAGGTCTATAAGTGAAATTTGTATCCCAAAAATCAAGAAATCATAAAAAAAGAATCACATCAACTGAATCGATAATTTAAATGTTATGATCAAAATACCAATGTGATTAAAATCTGTCAAAATTCCAGAATTAATAAATTTTCATATTTTAACCCATTTTCATTCTATAATTAAAATTACCCATTATTTTAATAAAACATTGAAATAAATAATTTTTATCATTGAAAACCATGAATATATCATCAAAATTTGAATAAAATTTTCACTTAATTTTGGTTTTTCAGCAAGCTATCGAATAAGTTAAATATATTTGACAAAAAAATCATAAAATCTTGGGGTGTTATAGGGTGAGGTCTCATAAAACATTATATTCAAGAGAATGATATATATATTATTACCCAAGGTACTACTCCACATTGATAACCAATTGATATCCTATAACAAGTATCAGACCACCCCTTCTCACTCAAGGGAGGCCACCTGCCAAAACCTATAGGAAGTCCCTAGCTAAACTTGATCACTCAATGTTGTCCTCAAATTGTTATCTTGGATACCAACCTAGTCACTAAAGGAGACCCCAAATAACCATGATCCCATGTTATCGCATTAAAACCCATAGTAATCTCACTAAATGCATTTTCAAAACCATTAGTATCAATATATAACATAGTGAGTATCAAAAACATTTAAAAAGTAATCATGAACAATCCAAAACTATCCTAATAACACATCCCAAACATAATATTTCCACAAGTATGAACTGTTGTCTTTACCCTCACCAAACTCTCAATGTTACTCCCATTAACCATGATTATTCACCCAACACCTCCACAAATGATGGATTTATCACCCAAAACCATATTTAAAACCACTAGGCCACCTAAGCCTCAAATATTCCTGAATAGTTCACTCAAGGTTAAAATATAACCAAGATAAAAAAAGCCCAAATAACTATATATAACCATGAAATGTTCCATCCAAACTATGAAATATCACCCATATTTACCCTTTAAGGGTTCAATTACACTAATTAAGATCGACCAAATTTGTTTGGTATTAAGAGAAGAACATTATCAAGTTATCTCACACACCCACAAACACAACTATCTATATAAACACATATAAACATCATAACCTGAAAATTGATTCCTTTATAGTCATGTGTTACCATGTAAAAACAGTAGGATACTATGAAATCATAATCTAGGAGAACCACAAATCATACTAGCCTTAGAGACTGGGGAGTTTCCCGTGCAAGGTCAACTGGACTAAAATAATCTCAAATCAAGCAATTTAGACTTTCCCTTAAAAAACAAGTGAAAATAATATTTATAATCCATTTAAAAAAGGCATCACATGTCATCATTAATCATAATAATCCCTTGTACATGATCCTAATGAAATCATTCTTAGGAATACCCTACACTTGTTTTGAAGTACCATTTCAAAACCATCAGCTAAAATCTTCCCATTCACCTTGAAACTCAATTATTATACCAGTTCCATCATAATATTGTTTCCCTAAAAATCCCATTTTAAATAAACATTTAAAAATTAAATACCATCTTACATGATAATAAAATAAAAACTACCAAATAATCCATAAATAGGGCCACCAATGTTCATTTAACCAAGGTGACAACAAAGATTCATTTAACATACTATACAATCCTTATTGATTATTAAACCAAAAGGTTCACATCACAATGTATGGGTTAATATTACACATTTCATGAAAAACACTAGAAATAACCATAATGGTAGCATGTGAACATAAAATTACCAAACATGAAAGGGACTTAGTGTCATGACCCCCTCCCTCCAAAGATTTTTCAATGAGGGGAGATAGATAATGACCACTAAGTCCTACCTCCAGTGGGCCCCGAGTCAGTGACTAGCATCAAGGTTATAAAAATATCATGAAATGGGAGTCATTACCCTCTATAACAACATATGATTGGGAGTTTAGATGAGTCATCCCCAAGAAACACTATGACATGATGTAAAATGAAACCAAAACTAACCCACATGTATGTATAAATAGAAATAAAATAGATAAAAGTATCCAAAAGTAAATATCCAAAAGCAAACCTAAAGTAATGACATAGTGTCTATCCAAATGTACGAGCTAGTAATATCTATAACAGTCCATGGAATCCTCCTAGAAACCTGAAAATGGTTTATATATGTAGGTTTATCATACAAGTATACTAAATAGAAAAACCAAAAATATCTCATGCACATGTGAAAGAATCATACTAATTCACTTGTGATAAAACAGTAGAACCAACAACACCTAAATTGGTCAAAAATCCATCCCAACCTCACCAATGCACGCTCACCAAATAATGAAATTCAAACAATATAATATAACATGATTCACATCGATAATGGGTACCTTGCACCTCTTTCCTACTGGTATGCTGGTCTCACACCCCAATGTTTTATGTCTTAGTGCTCCCATATCTTTTGTATATCGCACCTCACCACAAGCATGGACAATTCACATCACACCCATATACACCTGGGCTCGCCACCCCACAAGCACGGCCCCATCCCATCTATCCCAAAAACACTTTTTCCACAACACATACACTATCATAACCAAAGTAGTAGGGTATCATGAACATGAAGGATATCAACCTCGTTCCCTCCTCCTACCATGCACACCCCCCCCCCACTATAAGTTATCTCGTCACATCTCATCCCACCCACAAACACCTGGGCTAAGTCACTTCTCACTCGAAGACATATGGGCTATCAAAACCACCATCTAATTCACTAACATACCTTCATCCATCATAGACTGTGAAATAACTACCTCTCCTATAAGAGAGAGTGGGAAAGAGAGGGTACCCAACCATCTTTCCTCCTCACCAGATGTCAGTAAAAACACCCCCCAAAACATTTGGTAGTTCACACAAGGTCCTCAACATGGGTGGGTTTTATATATAAATCATAAGGAATATACAATTATATATATATATATATATCCACACACACAAGAAAAACTTATGGGTTAAAAAAATAACACTAACCAAGTCAAAACATTCCCACTTTCGCTGCCACCTCTAAATGCATAACACCACACAAGTCATAAACTACAAGTCACGCCACCAACTAATTCCCATTATCTAGCCCATTCATTTCATTCTTTAGAATCAACCATATTTAACCAC
Organism: Viscum album; assembly: GCA_963277665.1. Taxonomy (NCBI): domain Eukaryota; kingdom Viridiplantae; phylum Streptophyta; class Magnoliopsida; order Santalales; family Viscaceae; genus Viscum; species Viscum album. Next base: position 1,244,819,652 of record OY728141.1, on the reverse strand, counting down.
AAATACCATCATTTATTCATTCATTAATCATTTCCATTCCATTAACAAAACCAAACCCCATCTATTTTAATCATTATTAACTAATTAATTATTTATTCCATCACTACCCAAGCATCTTGCACAACACAACCACATACAGAAAATATCTCATCATCCCCATTATACCATCACCTCACTGCCCCAAAAGAACAACCAAACAACCACTACCTCACCGCCCAAAAATCACAACCAAACAATCACCACATCATTGCCCCAAAATCACAGTCACAAAACATTATCCCCATATTTCCTAGCCACATATCAACCGCACATCACTGCCCCACATTCACAGCCACACATCACAACGCATCGAGATCATTTTATAGATTTAAAAAAGTAGATTTTTATCAAATTTCACTTTATTTTAGGGGTTTTATCACACCATCCATACTCCAGAGACATATATTTCATTAGACAAGTTTAAGTGGTTACCAATTTTCATTTTAGGGTGATATCAAACAATCACAAGAAAGGAAGAAGTCTTAACACATATCATCTAGTGAAAAAAACTCCCAACGGCTATGATTTTTAGTATTGCATCAATATTATACAATCATAATATCGTAAATAATATCAAAGCTATAAAATCTTACGAAGAAAAACCCCACTTTCCCTATTCAATTTTATTTAACCAATTATATATCTTTGATTAATATAGTAAAACCATAACCCATAAATATACAAGAGTAAACCCCTCCCATAGGATATAGAATAAATGGAAATGATAGATTCCCTGACTCAAAGAATATTTTCCAACTTGTTGCACAATGCATGGTGAATAAGAAATACCCGCAAACCAAAACTTCACATGGGAAATCATGGATCAACCTATACCACATCAAAGGATCATCAAAAACAATCCAAACACACAGCCAAAACCAAATTGTTCCACTGTAGTGAAACTCTAAACAAGAATGGAAGGAAACAAATGAGAACAAGAGGAGAATTCACTACTGATCAAAGATGGGAAGTTGGGAAACAGTCCTCGTAGAAAGGAATCCCAAAATTTTGAAGAAGGTGTTGATGGATCTCTTGAAATGACAAAAGGGAGTGTTGGTAATAGATTTTGAGGAAACCCCTGAGCACTCCAAAATTTGTAACTGCACTGCACAGGGGATTTAGATGGCGTGTAATACCCTTTTACGTCGTGTAATTTTAGGATTTTTTGTTTCGCCAAAAAATGTGTCACCTTGAAAGATTAATCACCCAAATTATTACAAATTGTGAACCAGGCCTGCACAAGCCATGGACCCAAATTTCACATGGTGTATGCTTTACATGGTATTTATTTCCTCTACATACATCTTTTAATATCTAAACTCCTCTAGGTCCACTCTAGGCCTCCTCCAAGCACCTCTAACAAGAAAAACTGGCAATGTAATAGACCAAGAAATCACATACCATTACATTAGATACCTCTCAAATGATTCTCTCCCTCAAGAATCCAAAACCAGTCTTATAAGGAATGGGGTTTAAACAACCACCCCATGAGATACCTCTCAAGGATCTCATCATACCTTAGTTATATAACTAGCTAAACATGCCAACTGAAATAGCCACAAAGAATTTCACACAACCTCATCACTACATTGCCACAAACCATATCCTCTCACACAACCAAAAAACTATAAAACTATCTCAACCTCTATATATACCAGACCAACAGCTGTTGAAATCAACTAAACACAACATTCCAAACACACAAATTAGGAAATTCTATCCTCCTTGTCAAGATCTTCTTCTCTGAGCAGTACTGACACAGCCACATAGGTTTAATCACATCATATTTAAGGTTTCTTGATTAGGAATAAGTTCCTCCCCTTCTCATATATTAGTAATTTTATCACACATTAAGAAAAAATCATATCTCATAAAGCTACAAGGCCCAACATCACATAAAAAAGCTTCAAGCATAGAAATTAAAAAATTCTCATTCTCATGTCAAGATATTATCCTCTTTGGGTGGCACTAACTCACCCACATAGTTTTAATCATGTCAAAGTATAGAGCATCATAATTAGGGATTAGGTTTCCCCTTATTCACATGATTGAAGTTTCTAATCATACATCACATAAGGCAACATAAAAATAATAACCATGCATAAGAAATAAGCACAAACAAGGGCAAACAACTAATTGAATGTGCCTCAAATGATCTCTATACCCTCTAGAATTACTGCCTTTACTATATGAAACTGGCCACACCCAGCTCCTCTACCTCTCTTCTGAAGGCCACCTCCACAACCATGCTCTTTCCTGAGTCCCTGATCATGAATAACATCCTGAGATCAGCCTCTACCTACTATGTCTTCCCTTCAGCAGAGCATAAGCTTGCTACCCCTACTGATGAAATAGTCTCAATGGAAACTGCTTCTAAGGCTGGCATTGAACCTATCCACCTCCACCAAACTGATCTCAATGAACCACTAATCACTGGTCCAAATGATGACCATATCCTCTATAGGTGAAAAAAATTGGCTCAAAACTTATATGAGGTTGTAAAGGAAGCTGTTGATATAACCCCCTAGCTTGTCAAAACAATGAATATTCTTACGCCTGGGACCTACCATTGATAACTATGCTCTTTGTGGAACCCTAATGGCTCCCATCTCATGGTAAAACTCCTTGTGAGTGAATCCTCTCAATCAACTCTACCTTCTTTTGAACCTCTAGATACATTGTAAATGTAAAAGGAGTAACTGCATACAGGATTGAAGGATGAAGTGCCTCCTCAAGAAACCTCACTCAGGGCTCCTCATATAGGAAAAGATATGGGGAAAGAATAGAAAGTCCTTGAACTTTATCGCAAGCTCCCTCATAGATATACTCCCCTTATGAAGGGAGAGTATCTCCTACCTCTTCTCATTATTCATGGTTGGTGGAAATAACTCTTCCTAGAACTCCTTCTGGAATTCGGACCATGAAACATTTTCCCCCTTTCACTAACCATGGTACAGTGCCCGTCGTTGATGAGAAACTCCTCACATCTTATGAACTTCCAAGGGGATCCAGTACTTCTTCACGGCCTGGGTCAAACTGAAATTGATATCCAGTTCCTCTAGTTAGCTCTTTATGTCCACATCAAAAATGTTTCCCTCGTACTTCTCCAAATACTTCCACTAAAAGGCTTACAACATCCTCCTCCACTGGTCATCATCCTCAACCGTATTAACCCTCCATTTATCAATTGGGTCAGCCTTCTAAACATCCACTATCTGAGCCACACATGGATGAGACTAGGATATATTAATGAAAGGGAAAAATATTTACTAAGATTGATAGTATGTAATTTTATTAAGATTCATTTTAATTTACATTATTCATTTTAACCTTCCCAAAACAACCCAACTCAAATAAGAAGACATGTTGTCATGATTCGTGTACTATGTATCTACCTTGAAAATAGGACCACCTCACTTATTCATTCAATAAGCTCAGAATCTGGGCACTGGATCATAGGGGGGTCCTAAAATATCGTGTCCTATCTGGTCTCCCTAGCCTATGTCATGCCTCAAGGTCAAATGGCACTATTTTCATACGAACCCATGAAACCTCACTATGCTTAACTCCAAACTTCATCCTATCTCTCAACCATCACCTCTAACACCACTATTTCATACCCCCCCCCCCCCATCGAAGATACCACAATGAGGGGATAAACATAATGACCCTTGAGTCCCCCCTTCAGTAGACCCTGGGTTGGCGATTAGAACCTAGGGTATAAAAAACTCATGAAATGGTAGGTATTACCCTCTATAACAAAATAATGTTGGGAGATACGATGAATAATCCACAATAAACACTATGATATAATATATAAAATAAACCATAACCATCCCACATGCATTTATAAATAGAACTGATATAGTTTAAAGTCTCTAAAAGTAAATACCGAAAAGAAAAGAAAAGGCAGTGACATAGAAACTATCCAATCTTTCGAGCTAGTAATGTCAAGAATGGTCCATGATATCCTCCTAGAAACCTGAACACTATTTATATAAATAGGTTGAACATACAAGTATACTTAGTAGGAAAACCAAAGCCTCTCATGCACATGTCAGAGAATCATGCTAATGCACCCATGAGAAAACAGTAAAACCAACAACTCCTAAACATGTCAATTATCCATCCCAGCCTCACCACTGTATGATTACCAAATAATAAAAGTCAAATAATATAATATAACATGATTCACATTTATAAAGGGTGTCCTACACTTATTTCATGCTGGTATGCTTCCCTCACAGCCCAACATTGTATGTCTTTGTGCTCCCATCTCTTATGTATACCACACTACCCCACAAGCATAATCACATCACATCATGCCTACAGACACCTGGGATCACCACCCCACAAGCATGGAAACATTACATATTTCCTGAAAATACTTAGGCCACAACACATCCACCACCATAACCAGAGTGGTAGTATATCGTGAACATGAAGGACATCAACCTCGTACCCTCCTCCTACCATGAACGATCCCCACTATAAGCCCTCTCGTCACATATCATCCTATCTGTAGTCAACTGGGCTATGTCACATCTCACCTGAAGACACTTGGGTTGTCACAACCACCACCTAATTCGCTAACAGACCTCTAATCGTCATATCATGTGCAATACCTACCTTACATGGAAGAGATATTGGGAAAGAGCGGGTACCCGCCCATTTTTCTTCATCATCGGATGTTGGGAAAAACACCCCCAAAACATTTTGTTGTTGGAACTAGGTGGACGACAAAGGTGGGGTGCATATAGAAATAATAAGTAATATACAATTATATATATATTGTCACAAACACAAGCCCAAACTATGGGTTCACAAAAAAACTCAAAATAACTCACAACATTCCCACTTTCACTAACACATATAAATACATAACACCACACAAGTCACATGTTGCAAGTCACACCACCAACCAATTCCCATTATTCATCCCATTCGTTTCATTATTTAGCATCAACCACATTTAACAACACATACCATCATTTATTCATTCATTAATCATTTTTTTCCATTAAATGAACCAAACCCTAGGAATTTTAATCATTATGAATGAATTAATTATTTATTATATAACTACCCAAACATATTGCACAACATAACCACACACAACGAAAATCTTATCATCACTATCATAACATCACCATGCCGCCCCAAAATAACGGTCAAACAACCACCACATCACCACCCCAAAAGCAAGGCCAAACAACCACCACATCATAGCCCCAAATTCATGGCCACAAACCATCAACCCCATACTCCCCCAACCACACATCAACTACACATCACTACCCCACAAGCATGGCCACACATCTCAACACATCAAGATCATTTATAGATTTGACAAGGGGTATTTTTATCAAATTTAACTTTATTTTAAGGGTGTTATCACACAATATATAATCCTAGGGAATCAATTTCATGAGATAAGTATAAGTGGTTATCCTATTTCTATTTTAGGGTGATATCAAACCATCATAAGAAAGTGTAAACCTCCTTTTTCCCACATTAATTTCATTTTAAAAAGTATTTTTCTTTGATTAAGCTAGAAAAACCATAAACCATAGATATATAAGAGTAAACACCTCCCACATGAAACATAATAAAGTGAAATTATGGATTCCCTACCTCAAAGAAGATTATTCAACTCGCTTCGCACTGTAGAGTGAAGAAGAAACACCTGCAAACCACAACCGCACATGGGAAACCGCAGATCAACCTATATTGCGCAAAAGGATCATAAAAACACATCCCAAACACACAACCCAAACCAAAATTCACCACCTTAGTAAAAATATGAATATAAATGGAAGGAAACAAATGATAATGAGAGGAGAAATCACAATGGATTGAAGACAGGAAGCCGAGAATAAATCCCCATCGAAAGGAATCCCAAATGCTTAAAGAAGGTGTCACTGGATCTCTAGGAATGAGAGAAGGTAGATTCAACTATGGGGTTTGAGGAAACCTCAGAGTGATCCAAAATTCATAGCCACACTGCAAAGTGGATTTATATGATGTGTAATCCCCTTTCACGTTGTGTAATTTAAGATTTTAAGTTCCTCTGAAAAATGTGTCACCTCTAAGGTTTAATCACCTGAATTGTTACACATCATGAACCATCCATGAACAATCCATGAACCTCACATTAACATTGTTTAAACTTTTCATAGTATTTATTTCCTTTACTTCTAGCTTTTAGCATCCAATCTCCTCTAGGCCCGCTCTAGGCCACCTCCAAGCACCTCCAACACACAAAATCGGAAAAAGTAACAGATCGGGAAGTCATGGATCATTAAGCTTAGTAACGTAAAGTCCACATAACTCATTTATAGTTGGTATGACTCTAGTCAATAAGAAAATTTTATTTAAACTTCTTTAATCAAAAGAAATCAAATAATCTGTAAAAATTCCTTATTTTTGGAATAATTGATAGAGAGAAAGGAAACGATGAGTGAAAATAGAAATAAATAACCAGGGGAATATATCATTACCCATGGATACTCCACATGATTAATGAAATGAATAATATAGTACAATTGAAAAATATATCACTTGAGTAATATTAAAAAATGAGGCAAAATGTGAGATAATTGGGCATGATCATTATACTTCTGGCCGAAATGGAAAAATCCCCCTTTTGGATATAATTTTACCAATTTAATTAATTATATTTTAAAAAAATCATCAAACTAGGTTCTTTTTTAAAATTCATAATCCATTATGTATTGTCAAAATCATATGTATCAACTAGATAAAACCATTATGTACAAGGTACATTTCTATTTTTCTACCCATAACATATCAGGGTAACCTTTATATATCAAAATGGGACTTCTTCCTAAAATTATGTATCAAACCTTACATTCAAGGACATTATAATTTTTATAACCCTTAATTTTCATATTAACCCTTATGTATCATCCCGATTGACCATTATGTATCTCTATCTAAATATTATGTACCTTAGAGTTAACCCTTACATATCACTTGGTCACTCGAAGTTAACCTATACATATCCCGAGGTTAACCCTTACGTATCTAGGTCATCTCAAAACCTTTCAAATTTCACATCATAGGGTAACACTTACACATCATATGTTAACCCTTACGCATCACATATAAACCCTTAAGCATCACAAGGTTAGTTCTTATATATCACGGGGGCTTTCAACACTTGTCCCATTTTTTGAATGAGATGAGAACCATTATGTATGAATAATCTTAGACACTAGGAACCTTTCATATAAATCTACCATTATGTAAGAGTACCCTTACATGTGAGGACCCTTACACATGAGACTCTCCTTACATAAGTCCACCCTTACATAAAAATGATATTGGAAATGATGCGCCCATAAGGGGATCCTCACTAGGGTTTTTCCCCCACTTCCATCTTCCTCTCCCCACTGTAGCTCGGATTCTCATCGATGCTTTGGGGAAGTGGGTTTATAGAATGTGGTGTCTCTTATGGTGGTGTCATCTTGAATAGATCATGACTGTTTTTTGGCCTTCCTCACGCCCTACCCTTCGAGTGGAAAAATCTCTCATGGTAGTGTGGTTCTGTGGTTTGAGTTTTCACTACTATGGTGTGGATGTCATCACGATTTCACCTTGTACGGTTACATTGGGAGGATATGGTCTTAGTGTTTGGTCTTGAAGGTGGTAGAGGGTTTTTTATTCAGGTTTGTGGGGAGGTTTCTTCTTCCTTGGTCTACATTTTTTGTTTCTTGTTGTGCGATTTGGATGCAATTTTGGTTTGTGGTTTGGATCTGGATATGTGTTTAGCGATTGGTCTGCTCCAAAATTGCGGCTGAAACATGGTTCTAGGGAAGGTTTTTGTTTTATTTTGGGTTTTTTATTCCTAAAATGGTGGAGTGTGAAGGATTTTTGATCATTTTTGTAAAGATTATCCAGTATGGATGGAAATTGGTTTTATGCAGTTGATTGCGTTGAATTGGTGGAATGTATTCTTGGTATTGTGAATCCTTGCGGCCCTGCTGTTCGAGGCTTGAGGGTAGCTACATCTGTCACACATGGATTTCCTCTAGATGAGGTTTAGGGTGGAGGTATTTCTCCTTGTCTTCACTCTGGAATTGGATGTTTGAGAGGGTATAGTTTTGACATCGGTTCCAGGCTCATGCATTCATGTACGAGACATCTTGCCAGCATCGAGTAGTAGAAGGAAGTGGATATTATTGTTTTTTATGCTAGGTAGGGGCTCTTTTGTGTTATAATGATGTTTTTTGGCCTTAAAATTTTGTACCATGGTGGTTTGGTTGTTTTAAGTCGTGAAGTCATGTATGGTTTCTCACTTTTTCCTCAAAAGTGTTTGAATAATAAAAATTTAATTTTTAGTTAGTGCACCCTTACACATCATGACCTAGCTATTTTTTTAGACATTTTCATACATTATCCTAGTCTTCTACAAACACGTCTATAATTCCAATTAAAAACAAATCCATGAAAAAAATACCTACAACCCTCTTCCAACAACCTAATTCTATCCCTATGCCTAGGATGACTCCTAAGACTTGATTCTCAGCTTGCACTAACACCCCCAAAACCTCAAGAGGTTCTAAAGACACACGGTAGGTCTGATATCCATCCCAAAATTATATTCCCAAATACCTGATAAATTATACCAACCCTAATGAAATACTAATCTGAGTGCCCGATACACCTCTTGGTCCTATGATCCTATCCTAAATTCCACTCAATGATGTTCCAAAACTCGAAATTACAATATAGAAACCAATTCTCAAAATATCACCCACTCTAGGTACAAAAATACAAATTTCCTTTGAAAATAATGACATGTAAATTCAAGGATCATTATAATTTATATGGAACATAGCCCCATGAAGTTCATGTGTCAATGTGCTACTCTATCAAGGGTATGGAAACACTATTGGGAACATTTCATGGGGGTGTTAATTGACACAACGTAGTGGACACATGGTAAAGACTATGGAATAAGCACCGGTTTAGAGAATGGCATGTTCCCATATTTCACTAGGGAAGCCCTGTAGTTGAGACTAGGGTGTCTAGAGTTAAATTCATAAAAATACATTAAATATATTTCCTTAACTTTGGGTGAGTTTATATATTTATTCTTTGGTGACAATAATGACATCATGAAAATAATTTTTCTAACTTTTTTTAGAATGAAAAAGTACCTAAATAAATAAAGGTAAAAATAGAGAAGTAATGAAATATTAGTTATTTAAAAAAAATATTAACATGGAATGGAGGATGACTTGGTATAAAATATAAACTATAAAATTAAAACTGTTGGTGGGATATACCTAAGAGGAAGAATCTATTCAATGATGGTGAAGACTAGTGATTCCCTCCTCTTTCTCTCTACACTGCTCTTGATTATTGGTAAGGCACGTCTATTTCTTTCTCTCCCCTCACTTTCCATGACATTTTTAATTATATTTTTTATATAAATGAATTTTGGCGGTATGGGTATAGGGTGCATCAATTTTGAGCCTCCTATGAATGATAGTGTGATAGTTGTTCTCTTCAATGGGATATACCTAGTAATAAATGTGCCCCCTCCCATACTAACCCTACCAAGTTCTATAAGATATGTTTAATGGGTTCATATATATGGGTGAAATCCCTATGTAATAAGAGATTTTAGTAAATAGAGTGGAATTTATAATAATTTTTATGTGAATATTAGTTTTGAAATTCATATTTTTGTGTAAATATATGTTATTAAAATCATATTTTATATAAAAAATACTACATATTTTTAGTTTTATTTAACATATGTAAAAGGAATTACAATTCTCACTAATTGGAGAGGTCAATTTTTTCCTTATCCTATAGGTTTTACAATGACCAATTATAACTATTATTAATCAAAAGTAACATGAAATGTAATTTTTATATATGATCAACATCGAGTTTAATGAGACAGTTTTAACATTATTTTTAATACTAACTAAACTCATCAAGGAAAGAGATGGAAAAAATTATCATAACATGATATTGAAATATAACTTAAGTTTAATATTTTCATAAAAGTACTATTCATTGATTACAGACTAAAAATAAAAAGATATGGTGTAGTTTTTTCCAAATACATTTTATAGAAACATATTTTAATGTTGAAAAATCACTCAATAGATGATTAATTAGATATTTTATTGAAAATATAATACTAAGACATGTATTTGAAATATATATTTGTATACTTCAATTTTTACCCCCAAATTATGCTAAAAAGAGAAGGTTCAACACCTCTTATAGAATATTTTTTAAATATATCTAATTATTTTATATTTTAAATGAATATTTTTATTTAGGTTTACTAATAAAGGATAGAGAATGTAGAAAAAAAGTAGTTTTAGCTAATTTTTACCCACATGAATATGAGGGTTTTATATTTATGTTGAATAGGGATGATATAATCCATATGGAGTTTTTCATTCTGTTTCATGTGGAAAATTTATTATATTAAGTGGTAATTTACTACTTTGTGAATGCTTGAAATATTGGTGTAGGGATTTTTTATATTTACATGAGTATATTGTTGAAATATTTTATTGCCTCTTGTTTCCTAAACAAAGAGTGGATTATGTATTATATGAATTGATGGTTATTATTTATTCTCTAAAAATATCATTTGGATATTTTTTTCCCTAGAATTTCTTTTAGTAAACCCAAAATGGGATATTTTTTAATTGATAACTTAAATTTTTATTAATTTTTTTTGTTGGAAGCCCATAAATGGAGTGGAGTTGTGAATATGTGGATTTGGTAATGAAATTTCTTAAATAATCTACATATATTTTAGTTATATAAGGATTATTTTAAGGTTGTTTGAGTATGAGTTGAGGAAGAAAACAAAAGAATATCCATTCTTCCCTAGTTTTATTTTTTGAAGGTTAATAATTTTTAATGTTTTGTTTGAAAAAAACCATTTTTTGGTGTAAACAACACCATTAATGAGGTATTGTAGGACGGAAACCACACCAATGTGATTCTAGTTTACAAATGTATTTTTAAAGTCTATGTAGAAGGTTTTATCCCTAAAACTACATTTTATTATTGGTAATATAGTCATTGTTTTGATATATTGAATTGAAATTAAGGATAAACCTCCTAGAGAAAATAAGGAAAAACATAATTAATATAATAATTTTGTAACGACCCAAATCCGGAGCCCCTCCACTGGTGCCCCGTACCCGGTTCGCCACATGACCTCAAGCGTGTTTCCCTAAACGCCAGTGGCTACCGACTAGTAGTGAGGGCCTAGGTGAGTCGGTGGGGAAACGATGCCCTCATTCGGTAAAGTATACAGCGGAAAAAAATAGTCAATAGCGGAAGCAGTAACAACATGCATAACAATAGAAACCAGATAGTAGAAGCAATGAAATACATATAGTAATGATGATAATGATGCAGCAAGTACAGGTATCTAAGGAAAACAGCAAACACAACAACGTGCTGAAATACAACTGAAAACAAGTGCAAAAGAAAACCAAAGAAATCTCCTCAGCATCATGAGCCACAGCTCGGTCCCATGCTCCCCAGCTCTAGTTCAATCAAGAACCTGATGTAGAAGGGTGCTTCCCTTTATCTATACCTACAGCAACATAGTCTGCTTGGGCCCAAAATCAGGGCCCAAACAGGGTGTGAGATACAATCCCAGTAGGCAATCACCCAAAGATTTTTTCCTAACAGTCAATGAATAGATGGCAGTAATAAACAAGAAGCAGTAAACAGGCAAGCACAAGCAGCTACAAACCACAGTTCTAACAAATAAGTCCACAAGTAAGCATCCAGCAAACAAAGAAGAAACAGGTAACCCTCTGGGTAGATCTCACGGCCTAACCCCTATGGTTCAACCCCCAAGTACTAGCAACCCTCTGGGAAGTACACACAGTCTCACCCCTCTGGTTCAGCTACGTAATTAAGCAGACTCTCTAGGGAAGAACTCACCGTCAAGTCCCCCTATAGTCTCTTATCGTTCTAAAGGATCTCTGGGGAAGCAATCAACGTCAATTCCCCTTGTGGCCTGCGTCGTGGATATACAGACTCTCTAGGTAAGCACTCAACGTCAATTCCCCCTATAGTCTCGCATCGTAATTAAAAGACACTCTGGAGAAGCCCTTCCATCAATTCTCCCTTTGGTCTACTACTCTAGGTTCTCACAGTCCTGAGTGGGAAAGTAAAACATGCTCAGCGTGCATGCATCATCCAAGTAAACCTCAAGAACTACTTGGATATCAACTAAGGTTCAACAGTATAAAAAGTAACAGTTCCATTATCCTACGACTAGGCATGGCAACTGGAAAAACGTCAAACAGGAAAAACAAGCATGGCAAAGAAACCTGAGCACAAATAAATTACTCTACTCACAAGCATTAAACCTCTACTACAACAATCAAGCAAAGCAGGAAAATAGCATGGAAAAACAGGAAACACGCAATACCCCATTCAAGGGTATTGGTGGAATTTGCCCAAAATATTCATCAACTTTCTACGGAAAGGCACAAACCACCTACCTTGATCCTAGGAGATCGATATACGTGAACCTCGATGACAGATTCCTCCTAGAACGATGAAGATCAGAGAAAACGCACAAAACGTTCATCCCACGATAACTTGGAAATGAGGAGGAATCAAGAAACAAGGCAAAAGCAGAAGGAAGAACTCACCGCTGTGATTCCAATGCAATCGACCGTGCTCGAATCGGAGAACGGACGACGAGGTGGGAGTTCGTCGAAGATCCGGCCGTACGGTCGCTCTTGGACGGACGAAATATGGAGAAAAAGATGATTTTGGGGGTTAGGCGTGACCCCGGTCCGTTTAATTAAAAAAAAGTACACGGCGTGTACTTATTGAGTACATGGCGTGTACTTCAATTTTTCTGTACTCCGAATTAAATGGCCTCCACCTCAGCCTTACACACTGTGTGTGTGGCCTGGGCACGGCCAGCACATAGCTTCGAGTCGGGGAAGAGTACACGATGTGTACTCAGAAAGTACACTGTGTGTACTTCTGAAATTTCCAGAAAAATTATTTTCCTTATAAACTCCAGAAAAAGGGAAAACATACCTAAACGAAGATCCGGGTTCTTACAAACTTCCCCCCTTAAAGAAATTTGTCCCTGAATTTCCCTAACGAGGTGGAGAAGAAGAAACCCCGAACAGCTCCGGCCACTGCGATTGTACATCGGCCTCCCTCTCCCAGGTCTTGTCTTGTACTCGCCCGTGCTGCCATAGCACTCGCACCAGAGGAACAGACCGCCCGCGGGGAACCTTCGTACTGCGATCAATAATCCAGATAGATTGCTCCTCAAACGATGCATCCGCTTCAAGCTCGACTTCCTCAAGCTGGAAGACGTGAGATGAGTCTGAAAAGTACCGTCGGAGCTAAGAGACGTGGAAGACGTCGTGCATGGACCGATACCTATGAGGTAGATGCAACCGATAGGAGACCGGCCCAACTCTCTCCAAGACCTCAAACGGCCCGACGTACCGCGGTGAAAGCTTACCCTGTCTCTGAAACCTTTTGTGTCCCAACCTCAGTGCGACACGTAGGAAAACCTGATCACTGACCTCGAACTCCAGAGGTCATCTCCGCTGATCAGCATAAGACTTCTGTCGAGACTGCGTTGTAGTCATCCTCTTCCGAATCAGCTCTATCTGCTCTGAAGTCTCCTGTACAAGACGAGGTCCTAGAAAAGCTGCCTCTCCTGCCTCCAGGAAGCATAAGGGTGATCGGCATGGCCTACCGTACAAAGCCTCGTATGGTTCCATTTGAATGGTTGCCTGAAAACTGTTATTGTAGGCGAACTCCACCAGAGGAATATGCTTCTCCCAAGAACCACCAAAGTCTAGAATGCAAGCTCAGAGCATATCCTCAAGCACCTGGATCGTGCGCTCGGACTGGCCATCAGTCTGGGGATGGTATGTTGTACTCAAAAGTACATGTGTACCAAAGGCCTTCTGAAGTCCCTGCCAGAACCGAGAGGTAAAGCGCGCATCTCTGTCTAAAACAATATAGCATGGAACTCCATGCAGACGGACGATCTCTCTGATGTAAAGTCGTCCCAGATCATCGACACTAAAGGTATCCTTGATCAGCAAGAAGGGAGCAACCTTCGTAAGCCTATCGACGACAACCCAAACAACATCATTTCCCCAAGGCGATCTCGACAACCCGGTCACAAATTCCATCACAACATCATTCCACTTCCACTACAGAATAGGTAACTACTGTAAAAGCCCTATTGGTCGCTGATGCTCTGCTTTCACCTGCTGACAAGTAGAACATCTCATGACAAAACCAGCAACATCCTTCTTCATACCTGGCCACCAGTATTGGTGATGAAGGTCCTGATACATCTTGGTGATGCCAGGATGAACTTCCCAAATAGAGGAATAGAAATCCCGCATCAGCTTCTCGCGTATGTCTGTTGGCACCCATACACGTCCTTGGAAACGCAAGATCTCATCCTCTCCCACTGTCCATCTAGGAAGAGGTTCCTCTCCTGACACACTCTCCCGCAGGACTAAGCCTTCCAAGTCTGATAGCTGCCCCATCTGTACCCGATCAAGTAGCATGGAGGTAACAGCTACAGAAGATAGAAAAGTCTATCCTCGTCTGTCATGCACTTCCAAATGCATCTCTGAGAACAGAGCCATCAGCTGCCACTCACTACTGGCCTCCTGAACTTCCTGAATCTGAGTTCTCCTGCTCAACGCATCTGCCACGGCGTTGCCCTTTCCCGGCATATAGGCAAGATCGAAGTCAAAAGACTATAGATACTCAACCCACCTGCACTGCCTCAGATTCAGATCACGCTGAGTAAAGATATACTTGAGACTCTTTTGGTCAGTGAAGACCACAAAGTGCTCTCCTAGAAGATAGTGTCTCCAACAGCGCAAGGCATGAACAACAGCTGCCAACTCCAGATCATGTGTAGGGTAGTTCCTCTCATGTGGCCTCAACTACCGAGACTCGTACGCAATGACTCCATCTCCCTACATAAGCACAGCTCCTAGCCCAACACCTGAAGCATCACAATAAACAGTGTAGCTCTTTCCTGGCTCCGGCAAGACTAGTATCGGTGCTGACGTCAACCTCCCTTTCAGCTCCTGAAAGGCTGACTCACAAGAATCTGACCATAAGAACTTCACCCCCTTCTTGGTCAGACCTGTCAAGGGTGCTGATAGACGAGAAAAGTCCCGAATGAAGCGTCAGTAGTATCCAGCCAGCCCTAGGAAGCTCCGTACCTCAAAGACGTTCCTCAGCTGCTCCCAGGAAACTACAGCTCTCACTTTTTCTGGGTCCATAGATACTCCTGCCTCTGAGATGACATGACCCAAGAAGTGAATCTAATCCATCCAGAAGTGGCACTTTGAGAGTTTAGCATAAAGTTGATGCTCTCTCAGTGTACTCAGAACGATCTCAAGATGGGTAGCATGGTTGTGTCGAGTGTGATAGTACACCAAGATATCATCCACGAAGACCGCGACGAAGGAATCCAAGTAAGGATGGAACACTCGGTTCATCAGTGCCATGAAAACTGCAGGCGTGTTCGTGAGACCGAACAGCATGACTGTATACTCATAAAGACCGTACCTGCTCCTGAAGGCTGTCAGAGGTATATCTGATGGTCTAATGTGCAAATGATGATAACCGGACCTCAAGTCGATCTTCGAGAACACCTGGGCTCCTCGAAGCTGATCAAAGAGGTCATCAATCCGTGGAAAGGGATATTAGTTCTTGATCGTCAACTGGTTTAGCTTCCGATAATCCACACAAAGCTGAAGGGTACTGTCTGCCTTCTTCGCAAACAGAACAGGTGAACCCCAAGGAGAAGTACTGGGTAGGATGAAACCCTTATCTTGTATCTCCTCCAACTGCTTCTTGAGCTCCTGCAAATCAGGTGTGGCCATCCTATAGGGAGGAATGGACACCGGTGCCGCTCCTGGAACGATCTCAGTAGAGAAGTCTACCTCACGCTCCGGAGGAAAACCTGAAAAGTCCTCTGGAAAGACATCCCTGAAGCGACCCACCACTGGAGGAAAGTCCAACTGTGGAGTCCCCTGATCATCCAGATAAAGACTAGCAATCTGGGCTGTCACTCCTCCTAGCCCAAGATGCTCGAGTCCCGCCCAAATCGCCTGAACATCCCATTCGCCTCTATGAAGAAAAGATTCACCCTCTGGTGAGATGAAACTGACTCTGCGGCGATAACAGTCAACGACTGCCTGGAAGGGAATCAACCAGTCCATGTCAAGGATGAAATCATAGCCTGTAATCTCTAGGACATAGAGATCCCATAATAAGTGATACCTTTCCACCTCGATAGGGCACTCTCTACACTGGCGTACACTAGATGTCCTCATTCCCAAAGGTGTGTCTAGTGTCAACGAGTCGGTGGAAGAAAATATGCAGAGTCCAAGGCTCTCCACAACAGAAACAGAGATAAAGCTATGTGTAGCACTAGTATCGAAAAGGAATGAAGATAAAACTGAGGATACTAAAATCGTACCTCGAACAATAGAAGGGTCGGGATCCTGCTCCTGATAAGTCTGCTCCACGGTGAAAGACTAGCCTGTGTCGCGGCCCTGCGCCCCTGGCTGACCACTCTGAGGTGAAACTCCCTGCTATTCCTGAGGAATTGGTGGCTGACTGCCATGGCCTCGACCTCCACCTCGGCCCGAACGGCCGGAGGAACTCCAATTTCCCGACTGGTAAGAAACTGGTGGGGCTGCTCCTGAACAAGGAGTCATGGAAGAACCCCGGTCACCAACTGCTGGTGAGAAAACTTGACATAAATGCTGAAGGTGACCCATCTTACCGCAATACCATCACTCCACGGGGTCTCTCTGGCACTGCGGCCTCATGTGCCCCGTCCGGCCACACTGGTAGCACGTCACCTGGATTCCTGATGATGTGTCTCGCTTCCTCGAATCACCGCGTGTAGGCTCCCTATGGCGCTTCTTGCTGTCATCTGGAGGAAAGCTAGCTCTGGAAGCAGAAATGCCCTGACTCGTAGCTCCAGAGTCTCTCATATTGCACTCCGCAATCATTGCCTGGTTGATGATGGAAGTAATGGAAGTCAGCTGGAAGATGTTCACCTGCGAGTAGATCTCCCGCCTGAGTCCATCCTCAAACTTTATCGCCAAGAACATCTCACTCCCATCCCGAAGGGGTGTAAAATGTTGCAGCTCGGTGAAACGAGAGGAATACTCCATGATAGATAGAGTACCCTGCTCTAAGGTCATGAACTCCCGGTCTCGATCGGCCCTCAGGGTATCCAGGTAGAAGTAGTCGTAGAACACGCGCTGGAACTCCTCCCAAGTCATAGCCTGCTGTTGACCCGCCTGTGAGATCACGTCCCACCACCTCTTAGCAGAATCTCGGAGCATGTAGGTGGCGAGATTGACCCGCCTCTCTGGAGGAGTCTCCAGATGCTCGAAGATAGTCAGCATGGCTTCCATCCATGACTCTGCAGCCTGAGGTCCTCCCTCCCCCGAGAACGTGGGAGGATGCTGCTGCTGAAAGACCTGCATCAAGTCTTCCATAGACGAGACAGGAGGCAGTGCTCCCTGTAAGGCATGTATCATCCTCATGAAACCTTCCCTGAACTGCGCATCCACGCCTACAACTAGTATAACAACCGGTGCCAAGGCTGGCTTGGCTGGGGGATCGGCAGGAAGTCCCTGATCAGCCCTGTCTGGCGTCTGATCACTGCCTGACGACAGACGTACGACCGGAGGACGTCTCGGAGGCATAGATCTGAAAGATCAAAAACACACCTTAGATCTGGAAAACAAGGACAGAGAACACAAGAGTACTAAACGGAAACAGGGGAAGACAATACACAAGATTTCAAAACACGACTGCACGGCGTGTATAAAACTACACGGTGTGTCTTCTTAAACAACTGACATGGGCGTGTACTCCTGACCTATAAGTCGTGTACACTTCAAACTAAATGGCATGTTGCACCCACACACGGCGTGTACTTGGAAACTGTTCCCCTGCACGAGTCTCCTTACACTGATAATCCACATGGTCCGACTTAACCCGAGACTACACGGCGTGTTCTAAACAAACACGGCGTGTACTAGACAAGGCTTCGGCGGCCCGTGTTGTTGAGTACATGGTCGTCTACACGGCTGAACCTTACACGGTGTGCTCTGAACAAACACAGCGTGTATAGGCGAAGGCAAAACCATCCTGTGTTGTTCGTGACACAGCCGGGTACCTGGGCAAGACTACACGGCGTGTTCCGAACAACCACGGCGTGTGTAAAGGAAGGTAACGTCGGCCCGTGTTGTTCGTGACATGGCCGGGTACCTGGACAGGACTACACGGCGTGTTCCCTATGGACACGGCGTGTTCTACCCGTGCTTCCCCAACCCATGTTGTTAGTGACACGGTCGGGTACACGGCTCCGAGCGTACACAGCGTGTAGCTACCGTACACGGCGTGTTTCCGAAGTTACATTTACGACACCGTGTTCTGCCCACATGGTCAGTGACACGGCCTGAAAACTACACAGCATGTTCCCAAAAAGTACATGCCGTGTATTTTGAGTTTTTCTAGGCAGTAGCTCTGAAACTGCACAAAATTCCAAAAACACTAAAAACAAGGCGAAAAAAGTGCCAAATTCCGATCCGTGAGGGCCCATAACACCTCAAGAACCAAATTTTGGCATTCGCTTTAAACAAGGAACAAAACAAACAGCTTTCTAACATAACAGCAAAGAAACTATCAAGCAACAATCACAACATAATGCATAATCTACACAAAGTCTATTACAACAGCATGCAATCGCTAATGCACCCTAGATGGCATGGCAAGAATGCATGGCATGTGATTCCTACAAGTGTCTATATGATGCATGAGACGGAATACCCTCATCTCATCGGGTTGTGAAAGAAATAGAACCGCAATATCAAAACAGTAATAGCACAAGCCATGTGAATCACTCTCGGTGAAATCAGATCAACTATAAAATCTCAAAATCAGCAACTACAATTAACGAGGTAGTATGTCTTTTCCCTGTACACGGGTTAGCTACTCCTGAGCACAGCTTAATGTCAAGTACTGAATCCATCCTATCCCTGGATAAGGTCTCCAAACAATAAAGCAAGAGAAAATAACTCCTCTGATACCACTTTGTAATGACCCGAATTAAGAGCCCCTCCACTGGTGCCTCGTACCCGGTTCGCCACATGACCTCAAGCGCGTTTCCCCAAACGCCAGAGGATGCCGACTAGCAGCGAGGGCCTAGGTGAGTCGGTGAGAAAACTATGCCCTCATTCGGTAAAGTATACAGCGGAAAAACAACAGTCAATAGCGGAAGCAGTAACAACATGCATAACAACAGAAACCAGACAGTGGAAGCAATGAAATACATATAGTAATGATGATAATGATGTAGAAGGTACAAGTATCTAAGGAAAATAGCAAACACAACAATGTTCTGAAATACAACTGAAACCAAGTGCAAAAGAAAAACAAAGAAATCTCCTCAGTATCACGAGCCACGGCACGGTCCCATGCTCCCCAGCTCCAGTGCAATCAAGAACCTGATGTAGAAGGGAGCTTTCCCTTATCTATACTTGCATCAACATAGTCTGATTGGGCCCAAAAGCAGGGCCCAAACAGGGTGTGAGATACAATCTCAGTAGGCAATCACCCAAATATTTGTGCCTAAGAGTCAATGAATACATGGCAGTAATAAACAAGAAGCAATAAACAGGCAAGCACAAGCAGCTACAAACCACAGTTCTAATAAATAAGTCCACAAGTAAGCAGCCAGCAAACAAAGAAGAAATAGATAACCCTCTGTGTAGCTCTCATAGCCTAACCCCTATGGTTCAACCCCCAAGTACTAGAAACCCTCTGGGAAGCATACACAGTCTCACCCCTCTGGTTCAGTTTCGTAATTAAGCAGACTCACTGGGGAAGCACTCACCGTCAATTCCCCCTATAGTCTCGTATCGTGCTAAAGGATCTATGGGGAAGCAATCAACGTCAATTCCCCCTGTGGCCCGTGTCGTGGATCTACAGACTCTCTGGGGAAGCACTCAACATCAATTCCCCCTATAGTCTCGCATCATAATTAAAAGACACTCTGGAGAAGCCCTTCTGTCAATTCTCCCTTTGGTCTACTACTCTAGGTTCTCACAGTCCTGAGTGGGAAAGTAAAACATGATCAGCACACGTGCATCGTCCAAGTAAACCTCAAGAACTACTTGGATATCAACTAAGGTTTAACAGTATAAAAAGTAACAATTCCACTATCCTATGACTAGGCATGGCAACTGGAAAAACGTCAAACAGGAAAAACAAGCATGGAAAAGCAACTTGAGCACAAATAAATTACTCTACTCACAAGCATTAAACCTCTACTACAGCAATCAAGTATATTAGGCAAACATCATGGAAAAACAGGAAACACGCAATACCCCATTCAAGGGTATTGGTGGAATTTGCACAAAATATTCATCAACTTTCTACGGAAAGGCACAAACCACCTACCTCGATCCTAGTAGATCGATATACGTGAACCTCGACAACAGATTCCTCCTAGAACGATGAAGATCTGAGAAAACTCACAAAATGTTCATCCCACGATAACTTGGAAATGAGGAGGAATCAAGAAACAAGGCTAAAGCAGAAGGAAGAACTCACCGCTGTGATTCCAACGCAATCGACCGTGCTCGAATCGGAGAACGGACGGCGAGGCGGGAGTTCGTCGAAGATCCGGTCGTACAGTCCCTCTCGGACGGATGAAATCTGGAGAAGAAGATGATTTTGGGGGTTAGGCGCGACCCCAGTCCGTTTAATGAAAAAAAAGAAGGAACACGGCGTGTACTTCTTGAGTACACAGCGTGTACTTCAATTTTTCCGTACTCTGAATTAACTGGCCTCCACCTCAGCCTTACACACCATGGGTGTGGCCTGGGCACGGCCAGCACATGACTTCGAGTTGAGGAAGAGTATACGGCATGTACTTAGAAAGTACACGGCATGTACTTCTGAAATTTCCAGAAAATTTATTTTCCTTAAAAACTCTAGAAAAAGGGAAAACATACCTGAACAAAGATCCGGGTTCTTACAATTTCATGGTTTGGTTTATATTATAATCTATTTAGTAAAATCCAATATTTAGTCAACATGGTTTATAATTCTTTACCCTAGTGCTGTAAAAGAATCCACTAAAAAGATAGAACCATAATGTGATTTACACCTATGTTTTTTTTTAATAATTTTTTTATATAATGTTGTAATTTATGAATCCTTTTTTTTGGGGATGTATTAGAGAATCATATAGTCTATTTTAGAAAGAAAATTTTCATCATATTTATAACATATTTTCATTATATTTAATATATTCAGTGATAGTCTTGATTTTGTGTCAATATTAGTGATATTTTTATTCACTAAGAAAAGAACAATCGTTGTTTATGATCACGTCTTTGTATAATATTTCTCTAGTCATTCATAGTTTGTAATTTTCTTAAATATATGGAATGCTTAAAATATTTATTATACCATTCAAATCATCTAAAATTGATAGTTATGAGGGGATCTTAACTATGAAAAATGTTGATACACAAATCATTATCATTGAAAGAACTTCTATTGAGATTAAATCAAAGCCAATGTAATTGATTTGACATGGTTTTGTTTTGTAATTTTTGAATTCAATTATCAAACATGTAGAAATAGATGAGAAACCCAAAATATAGTAAATATTTATAAAGAAGGATAAAACATATAGCTTAAAAACAAATTTGGGGAAGATATTAAGATTTGTTTATATACTTTTTTATTGTACATAAAATGAATATTCGGATTACATGGATTTTCTTTTAAGGTCGTTAGATTATGTGGTTAAAGGAGATCATCATCTGCACTTTTTGAACATTATCAAAGCATGATAGGGGGGCCAAATTTCAAGGGTTGAGTATACACCATATCCTTATATATATATATATATCAATTGATTTATTTATAGCATTGATTCAACTTCTTAATATGTAGTGAGACTTGAACTAGAATGTATTCTTCATAAATTTTATACTCCAAATCAGTGTGGTGTGGCATGTGTACAAGAGTAGTGAACTCTTCATATATATTGGATTAGCCTCAACTATGGAGGGGATCCATATAATCTAATGTGACCATTATTGTGGTTTTCATTTAATTTGTGAGAATAGTTTAGTTGAACCATGAAATAAAATCCCAAAATGAGAGACAATCTTTACAAGTGTTTAAATTAAATTAAATTATTACATCAGAATTTACCCACTCACCCCACCTCTCTAGTGTCTTTTATATCATCGTAGATCTAATTACTTGTTATATGGTCAGAATAACTTCATTTAACTTGCATTCATACATTAAAAAATGGATGCATGTGTTTGTATTTGTGTTTATAACTTTTTTTGTAAATTTATGTTATCATATTATAAATATTGATTGAAGTCATATATATCCACTGTGATGCTTTAGAAATAAATTACAAACCAACATACCAAAGACAACATGCAAGGCCCTACATGCACGTGAATATACCTTAGGATGCAATTCAGGAGTCAAACCATGCTTATCAATTAAGATGTGGTTATAGATATAACAAAGGCTAATAAATGGAATGTTTTATCACATTATAGATATATTTAATAAAAGAAATTTGTTATCAGAATTTAATGTTCATATTCATGGAACTTTTTTGCTATTATTTAAAGGGGGGAATTCATTTTTATTGTGGGGTGGGGTTAGTCAGAAAAGGAAAAGGATTGATAACTCTAAATGGAATTTTAATGGAAAAACATTTGAGACATGTTGAGACCAATCTCTCATTTTTTGGGGATCAATATTTCTTTTAGGCTATAAAATGAAACCCCAATATTTAAGTTGTGATGATGACATATGTGTGTTATGATCATCATCTAGCTTAGTTTTATGGCTGAATCATGAAAATCTATGTCTCAATTTTTTAATATTTTTTTTTCCATTAATTAATTTTTTTCTCTTAAATTACCCCCAATAGAACATTACACCTTCATGATTCTTAATGCACCCCTCAACGTTGGGTGTGGTAATGCCTGAGGTTGGGTCGTTACAATACCTAGCAGCTGAAGTTTTATTATTACTATTTAATATATCGTTTTTAAATTTTTCAATAATACTTCACCGAAAGAGCTTGACGCACCACAAATGTCGAAATAAAGGAAGCCACAAAAAACATTGAAGGACCCGTACATCCATGGATAGAATCTTCAGATATGTTTCCTTACAAAAAGTACATATGAGGATTATATATCTTAAATTTATAGTGTGATGATCAACTAAAATATGGTTATTATGTTATTAGGCAAATAAATGAAATCCTCTCATATACATTTATTGGGTGTCTCCTGCTCCAATTACATATTTTGTTATTATTTGATAATACTTCTTTTTAATTGGGTTTAGGGGAACTCTTACATGACCTGGAACCCTAAACACACAAAGGCTCATGTACAAAACTCGAAATCCCAGAGGCACAAGCCTGTACATGGTTATGACTCGACATCACTTGAACGGCTCCTCCCCGACAACTCTTCATGTCTGCATGAGCTCGCCACCTGAGATGTCTCCCAAATACAATTATTATAACATTTCAAAGGGTTAATACTGTTAGGGTTCAGCCCGCATCTTGGTGTTTCCGGATTTGAGATATGTTTTTTGAATATTAGATATCTTTTATCATATCACACAGATAAGGCTGCATGTGTATCTCATGGGGAGATATATCTTATCTATTTAGATGAGATAAGTGTTTAAATCTTAACATGGCAGATACATGGTGATTTGAAGATTTAAGATATTATATTTTCATATCTTATCTGTATTTGAAAAAGGAAACAGTGGAGCCTATTAAAGGGGGAGCAGCGAATCAAGGAAAGCAACAATTTGGTGGTGCTTGACAACCAAGGAGAGCAGATACTTGAGTGACTTTTCTAGGGCGTGGGCTGCAGCGAGCAGCGACATATCAGGTTGTGCAACGAGGTGCTGCAACGACGCCGCAAGTTCTATTTTGATCTCCGAAGGGTGACGTATTGTCACGGGACTATTATCAGAGAGGCAACGGAGGCATATCAGAGTGTGGTTTTTCGCACAGGTTTTTATGCTGTTTTTGCAATTCAAGTCTCGAGTTTAACTTGGATTTTTGTACTCTCTGATTCATAGTGAATTTTCTTGGAGTTGCCCCGTGGTTTTTAATCCTTCGAAAGGAGGGTTTTTCCACGTTAAAATTTGTGTCCTCATTTGTTATTCTGCTGTTTGGTTTGGCGCTTCGTTTACATTGGCGATTCTCACAAATTGTTGTTGTCGCAACTAAGTTTATATTTGAAACCAATCTGTTTCCGACCCAACATCTGGTATCAGAGGAGGTTATCCGTGTCTTCTTACTGATTAATATGGGGGATTCACGCCGTGTGATTTCTGCTCACATTGAACTGTTCAACGGGCAAAATGATTTTACACTTTGGCAGCAAAGAGTTAAAAATATTTTGGTCCGTGAGAAGACAGCGAAGGCGTTGAAGAAAAAATCAGAGAAGCCGGAGACGATGAGTGATGATGATTGGCAGGATATGCGAGAGTTGGCGACAAGCACGATTCAGATGTATTTGGGTGATAATACACTGCGGGAAGTGATGAATCTAACAGATCCTGAGGAGATCTGGGCGAAGCTTGAAAGCAGGTATAAATCAAAATCCCTCACAAATCGTTTATATTTGAAGAAACGGTTGTATCGTTTGCGAATGCCAGAGAATGGAGATTTAGGTAACCATCTGGACGAGTTCACTAAACTTCTGACGGAGCTATCCTCGGTGGTGGTCAAGATTGATGATAAAGGTAACGCGGTACCTGTTGAAATGGAAGAAGAAGACAAGGCTTTGCTTCTTTTGGGTTCGTTGCCTGATTCATATGATAATCTCGTCACCACACTGTTGTTCGGGAAGGATACACTAAAGTTGGATGATGTGATTTCATCGTTGTTGATGAACGAGACTCGACGAAAGACCAATGATGGTGAATCTTCAGGTTATGGTGGTACTCTGGCTGTGGCAGATGGACGCGGTAGTCAGAGAGGTCAGTCAAAGACAAGAAGAAAGGTCAAATGCTTCTTTTGCAACAAGGAGGGTCATGTGCAGAGACGCTGCTATGAATTGAAAAAGCTTAAGAAGGAAAAGAAGGTGCACGACACCGATTCTGAGGATACCGGCGTAAGTCTTGTTTAGGGTGAGGGTGATTTACTTTCAGTTGGCATTGATTGTCGCAGGTCAGATTTGTACACCGAATGGGTGGTTGATTCAGCAGCATCATACCATATTTCACCAAAGAAGGAACTATTTTCATCATATGAAGAAGGTGACTTTGGTAGATTGAAGATGGGAAATGGAGATTCTGCTGATGTCATTGGTATTGGTGATATTTGTATCACTATGAATGCAGGTTGTACACTGACATTGAAGGATGTGCGACATGTGCCAGGTATTCGCCATAATTTGTTATCTGCTAGTTCTCTTGATACTGATGGATTCAGGAGTTCGTTTAGCGGTGGAAGATGGACTTTGTCCAGAGGCTCGATGGTTTATGCGCGCGGCAAAATGGATGACATGCTTTACAGGACAGATGTAAAGACATGCGGTGATGTGACGAATCCAGTTGTGAAGAGGACTTCGTCAGATTTGTGGCAGTGGCGATCGTCGTACATGAGTCGAAGACCGTCGACTAAGTTGAAGAAGGTTTGGAAGCCGAAGCATGTCATGGCAGGTGTTTCAGATCTTACACCTGATTCTTTTTCTTCAGAGAGTGCCACTATTGAAGAAAGAATGGAAATCAAAGATCGAGGTGATGCGCTGAGTGTTTTTGACTGCTCGAAGGATGTTGAGCAGAGGGAGCAAGTAATTCCTACAGGTGCTCTAGATTATGTGGCGATCACAGTTATGGGGGAGCCAGATATTATTGATTCTGGTATTAGTGGTGCAGACATAAGTATGAAGAAGACTTCGGCATTTGGATTTCTTTTGCAGGGGGAGCTTTCAGGTTTCCATCAGAGATGCAAAAGAGGGATGTCATATTTTCTGCAGAGGATGGCGGTTGGTGCGATACCAACCGGTTTTCTTTCCAACTGAGTTTGTTGGATGCGAT
Source organism: Viscum album (assembly GCA_963277665.1). NCBI lineage: Eukaryota > Viridiplantae > Streptophyta > Magnoliopsida > Santalales > Viscaceae > Viscum > Viscum album. Next base: position 1,244,793,402 of record OY728141.1, on the reverse strand, counting down.
CTCTTTCTTCGATGGGCTGAAGGGGGAGATTGTTAGGGTTCAGCCCGCATCTTGGTGTTTCCAGATTTGAGATATGTTTTTTGAATATTAGATATCTTTTATCATATCACACAGATAAGGCTGCATGTGTATCTCATGGGGAGATATATCTTATCTATTTAGATGAGATAAGTGTTTAAATCTTAACATGGCAGATACATGGTGATTTGAAGATTTAAGATATTATATTTTCATATCTTATCTGTATTTGAAAAAGGAAACAGTGGAGCCTATTAAAGGGGGAGCAGCGAATCAAGGAAAGCAACAATTTGGTGGTGCTTGACAACCAAGGAGAGCAGATACTTGAGTGACTGTTTTCTAGGGCGTGGGCTGCAGCGAGCAGCGACATATCAGGTTGTGCAACGAGGTGCTGCAACGACGCCGCAAGTTCGATTTTGATCTCCGAAGGGTGACGTATTGTCACGGGACTATTATCAGAGAGGCAACGGAGGCATATCAGAGTGTGGTTTTTCGCACAGGTTTTTATGCTGTTTTTGCAATTCAAGTCTCGAGTTTAACTTGGATTTTTGTACTCTCTGATTCATAGTGAATTTTCTTGGAGTTGCCCCGTGGTTTTTAATCCTTCGAAAGGAGGGTTTTTCCACGTTAAAATTTGTGTCCTCATTTGTTATTCTGCTGTTTGGTTTGGCGCTTCGTTTACATTGGCGATTCTCACAAATTGTTGTTGTCGCAACTAAGTTTATATTTGAAACCAATCTGTTTCCGACCCAACAAATACTAACATTGTTTTTATCAAAGGACTTTATCATTACATGCATCATACATTAGTTTCCCCAACTTTTTTTAAATGAAAAGCTAGCTGACATAATAAATGGGAAAAAGCCAAAAGTAAAAGGAACCCTCTTTAATGGACTCATTGATTAGGAACTTGAAAATTGTGTGATTTGGGTTCAACTGGGGACTATAAAACAGGGAACGGTGGTGGCCATGGAGGAAAGCAGGAGAAAGAAGCAACAAAGAGATGGTGAAGACATGCGTTGCCCTCCTCTTCCTCTCTGGCCTCCTACTGCTTGCTGGTAAGCCACACCCACTGCTCCCTCTCTCCTCCCCTTCATCTTCCTCTTTAAATCCTTTTCATGAATGCAGGGGTAAAGGGTGCTGGGGACATCGTTTCCGGGCCTCCTCCGGCCGACGGCGGCGATGGCTGTTCTCCGCCGTGGGATGACGGTGGCGGGGCGTGCGCCCCCTCCCCTGCCGACCCCGCCAGCATGTGCAAGTTCCGTCTTATGGGCGACACGTGCGGGGCGGACGCCCCGTGCGACCGAAGATGCCAGTCCCTGGGCTTTTCTGGGGGCGACTGCGGGTGGAAAACACGGCGTTGCCACTGCTTTAAGCCATGTTAAAAAATAGATGATGTGGTCCTCTTTAAATAATATTATTCTAAAACTTTTCATATTCATGTCACATTTTTTTTTCTTTCTTAAATTTAACATTTAAATTGACTGATTAACAAAAAATGTATATCAATTCAAAACTATTAATAATATGAAATAAATAAATAATGTCCAACATAAATGTCTAATCTCTAAATATTAAAAAATCTAAAATTCGAAAATTAAAAAACAAAAGTAAAACTTTCCATAATAAACACAAACCATAAATAAATACGGAACATTAATAAACATATACCGAAAAAAACACCTAACAAATCTATAAACACAATTTTGTAAATTTTAACACATAACACAAATTTTGACACACGACACATAACACAAATTTTGACACACGACACATAACACATAAGACAAATTTTAACACATTACAATTCTTTAAACACAATTTTGTAAATACGCAACACATAACACAAATGTTCATTCCGTGTGTGTATGTATACATATATCATGCAATTATAAATGTAAATGTGTTGCAATAAACATTGTGTTGTGGGTGGTGTTGTTGGGCATAGCTGGTATACACGCTCAACATCTCAGGGACAATGACTATAGCATGAATTGTTTATTAAAACCGTTTTCAAAATCTAAAAAGAAATAAATATCAAACTAAATTTGATATCAGTCTAAAATCAAGAACAATAAATTGATTATACTATTGACTAAAACTGAAAAACATATTTAACACCAGATATAAACCGATGTTCATAATACTGGCATTATAACACATGACAATAGCTTGCATAAATAGAATCAAAATTGATCGAAACCCATATAAGAGAATCAATATGTGAAGAATTTATAGGATCATAATATCTGCTCAAATGACTATACTCACAAGAGGGGGGTGAATTGTGGTTTAATAAACTTAATTTAAGAGAATTGAACTAAACAACACACAAAGCCTCTTAAAATAGGTTATCGGACTCGGCCCTCAGTCTGATTTACAAAGTCACAAAATCAGAATCACAGTACGTCTAATTATAACAAAGTAAAAATCATAATCACTAGGGATCTGATTTATCAAAGTATTATTATTATCATAATCAAAGTTAATACAATAAAACAATCAAAATAGAAAGATGAATACAATGACTCACTTTCTATTAAATGTGCAGCAAAATGAACACTTGTAAAAACAAGAAATACAATAGCAATGTAGTAGTCAGAATGACTTACAAGCTATTATTAAAAAAATAACTCTTTTAACCTTAAGAGTAATGTTGTTAATAACTTTAACTAAAGGTATCCACTATTTTATACTTAAAGTAAAGTCTGTATTTTCTTACCAGGAAAGTCATTGATATGAAGATCAGAATGGCCCTGCCTTCCTATCCCTGAAAGCTATCGATACAATGACCGGATCTATCTTCCTATCCTTGGAAGCCCTCGATCCAATGGATCAGATTCTCTGTCTTCCTATCCCTGGAAGCCCTCGATTGTAACAATGATCAAAAATTAGTTACAATTACAAAAGTTCTTAAGAAGACAACCCTTACGAGTATTCCTTAGAATGAAAACTTACTAAAGAAAAACACTGACTAAGAACGAGTTGTTCATGCATAGCTCTCTTTAGAAGAGAGTAATCAACCAACTCCAAACTCTTCAAATGACTTGGTATTTATAGACGATCTCTCAACGGGTCATATTTACATGTTTGTTGTAATGACCTCAGACACCTGGTACTTGACATCTCCTAACGATCTGGCGTAACTGAATGTTCGATGTCATGTTGATTAAAACCATTACAGTGTTAAAAATTTCCTTACATTGGAATCAAGTCTTTCATATTCTGATTATAAACATAAGACATTCTGATGGACTTCCTTAACAATGTCAATACGACAATCCTTATGAGTATTAGTCTGATTATATTGGTACCAGTATCAGTCCAATTGTTATGAATTTTTGTGAGTGTGATACACATAATTAAAGTCTAACTTCTAGACTGATAAAGGTGAGTCTGATTTATCGAACACATACTCATTACGATAATCGTAATGAAGAATATAAAGTCTATTTTTATAATACTTCATAACTTTTCTAAGTATGGTAAAAGTTTATGTTTTCTACAAAAACAATCTAAAACACTTGAGATATAAAAAGTTAGTAAACATGTTTTAAGAAGGTGTTTGTGATTTCCAAAACTAAAGGAATGGAAAAGTAAGAAGTAGAACTTCTGAATCAACAATCTCACCCCTTTTTGGAAAGCACAAACCCCAAAACTTATATGAAAAATTAACTTGAAAAACTTACATACCATTTCTTTTAAGTACTTTGTATTCAGATTTAATCTTTAAATGCTCAGAATTGTGCCTTATTCGCCCGGCTCTCCTCTCCACTCTCAGTAGCTTCTCCTCCTAGGGTTTCTGAGACCCTCCTCAACAATGATTGATCTCCCCCTCTTTCCATACTTCTTCATCTTTCCTCCTTTCTAATTTTCTTCGTCATTTTCATTTTTCTTTCTTCCCAGTGGTTCTTTATTTCTTGGGTTTTCTTCTTCCCCACTCTGGTGCTTGCTGTTGTAGGTTTTCTTCCATGGTTCTTTCAATTTTTTGATTGAAGGTTGCCTGTTTTGGAAGTCTTCGGCCGCTCAAACCATGATCTTACCTCAGGTTCCTCTACCCCAATCCTTCTTGGAGTTAGAGTAGTGGTAACAAAAGAGGCTTTGGGTTATGTGGTTCAATATTCGATGGGTTTCCAGGTGCTATCAAAGTTGGATTTCTTTTATTTTTATAGCTACTGGTTATCTACTTCAATGAATATATCAATGTTCGGATCCCATAACTACTCAAATCCCTACTCTAACCTCGTGTTCCTCTATGCATCTCCCAATCAGATCTGAATTGGTGGTGACTATGAAGTTTTGGGATGTGTGGTTTGGCAGTCGTCGATGGTCCAGGCGTGACATGAGTTGGTATTATCTTTGGAAGATGGTGACCGGTTTGACAGATCTATTTGGTGTTTCTTCCTCTAAGCTATCAGTGAAGGTTTGTTGTGACTTTCTATGAGATTTTGATCTATTTAATGCTCACTCGGTGAAGATTTCAATTTTTGTATCTGTTTTTGGTGATTTTCATTTCGGGTGTGGTGATAGATATCAATGTTGACGATGATGAAGAGGGCAAAGCGATGATGGTGCATGTGTTTTTTATTATGGATGTTGTGGTGGGATGTTCTCTGGTGGGGCTCTCACCGGCGATTTGGTGACATCAGGGGGTGCGGCATAAGGTAGCTCACATCTCAAGGTTTCATGAACCAAGGTGATGGGATAGGTGGGTCTTTTCCCTTTTGAAATTCAAATTTGGGATGGTGGTTTTTCTATATTAGGATTTTGAATTTTGAAATTTGGGTGGTGGTTGGTCTGAATCTCGATGAATGTGAGGTTTCGACTTAACCATAAAGTGGTTTTTTGAAAATAACAAAAAAATGGATTTGGAGATTTAATATTTAAACATTAACTCCCCACGAGTTTATAACTATTCTGAATATGATAGAGAGTATGATATTAAATACGATGACCCCCATTTAGGATATCTTCCCCTAAGGATTGAATTCTCCCCCTAAATATAAAATTATGCTCCTTCGTAATACACCCCCCCTTAAAAAATTCTTCCCTGCATTTAAGAATTTCTCCCCCATATAATGATTTCTCCCCCTTTGTGATTTTCAAAAAGAATGAGGAAGGATCTAAATTTCATAAAATGTGAGAAAAGAAAACGTTTAAAGCAGTATAATGAACTAACTAATCATCCACAAAGGAAATATGAAATAACATTCAGCCAATCGGAATCAGAAAACATTTAGAAAAATTGTAATTGGGTGAAAAATTTATTCATTCATAAAAAAACCCAAAGTTTTTACAAATAAAATACAATCAATAATTTAAAAGAGAAATTATTCTTTCTTCGTCAAATTATTGATGAAATATTTCATCTTCTTGAACTTCCTCTTATCTTTCTCCAGCTTCTTAACTATTTCTTCTTGAATATGAAATTTCTTTGTCATCTTGTTATTATCCTCCTTTATAATGAAAATTTCATCTTCAATAGATCAGATTCTGGTAATCTCTTTTTCCATTTCTTGGATCTTGTTTTTCATAGTATTAACTTCCTCATCTCTTTCATCGATATCATCTCTGAAAAAATCTACAAACACAACTCTATTAGCCATGTATTTGGATAAATAATTAAAAGAACTTACTAAATCTACCTTAAGCTTATTAATATAATTAAATTCTTCATCATGCATCCAAATATCTATATCAACTGAATTAGACCACTTAACCATCTGTTTTCGTGATCTCTTATGAGTGTGAGGGATTTCTTATAAAGTCTTCAATTCTGCCTCAATACGAATCATTGATTCCATTAAAACCTTTATCAACTCTAATTTCTAATTGAGAATTTATCAAATCAATTGTCTCTGAGATTCAATCTTAGGGAAATATGGAATGGTTCCTTCTATCCTTATCAACACATGAAAAATATAGTCAAATACCCTCTAGGCAATTGTTCCGGCAGAGTCTGATTATTCGAGGTCAGGTTGGGGGGGTTTTGTTCATCTCATTCCAGCTTCTATTTATTTTCTTTTATTATTATATTTTTTTGGAACTTACATCTCACATTTTTTATAAAACATATTGTCATCAGATATTTCCATGATATCTATATCTTCATTGGTATTGGCTTTAACATCAACTTTAGTATGAGAAATTTTATCATCTTCTTCTTTCTTAGATGATGACTCAACTTCTTCTTCTGATGAGGATGTTTCTTATTCATAACTACTAGATTTAGTATCCTTATCGGTCATTTAAGGTAAGTCTGGTGAGGATGATGATTCTGATTCTGATGAATTCATATCTGAATGAGTTATTTCATCCTCTTACTCTTCTTCATCTTTACCCTATTCCTCCTCTTTTTCTCCCACACTTCTTCAATCTATTCTTCAACCTCTCTATATTCTCTTTCTTATTCTTCTTCATTTTCTTATTTTTATTCTATTAATTCTTTTTATTCCTTTTATTTTTTTTATACTTCTTCATCTACTTCCTTGTAAGGCTCTTCTTAATGATGCCTCGCAGTTCAAAGGACTCCTTTACCAGCTGGCTTTCGTTTTGATTGATTTTTAGGAATGATTATAACTGATTCTTCATCAAACACTTTTTATTCTCCTTTGTCTCTCATAAAAGGAACACCAACATATACTACAATAGTTTCTTGAAAACTTAATCCAGGTTTCATATTAATATGATTGATATGGGATTGCAATAGGACTATATTCTCAGTGGATATTTTAAATCTTTTCATAAAATTATCACAAAGAACGTCTTCTCACAACCTATTCTTATGTTTATTTTTCTTAGATTATTTTTCTACGACTTCAGCAACTCAAATTCTTGATACCTTAGCTTCAACAGGGTCATGTGAAAATTCAAAATCCCCTAGATTCTTCTCATCTTTATCCTTCATCCATATTTATCGAAAAAATCTTTTGATTTTCTCTTTTGTTTCTTCTGTTTCTTCATATGAGAGGTTTCTACCTTACTCTTCTTCTTTTTATCACCATTCTTAGATTTCTTTGATGGATATTCCTCTGAAATGGAACCATCAAATTTATCAACTAATTTCTTTAACTTTTTTTCAAAGAAAAACCACATTCTATTCATCATATCATCACTTATGAAAGAAATTTTCTCACTCATAGGATATGATTTATTTACCACTTTGAAAATTCCCATAAATTTTACAACAATTTTACTTATAAAAGTGGGGAACATGATAATATTTGATTTGATAGAGGAATTATTGATGTTCTCCATAGTGATACGGATAAATTTCATAGGTTCTATCTTCCTCATATTTATAGGAAAACCCAAAAAGGTGATACTTTTAAAGTGTCGTGATATCCTTTTCTTGGAATGAGAAATCATTAGATCTACAGAGAGAATACTTTTTTATCTAGAGTTAAATGATAAACCTTTCTCAATTTCTCGTAATGAGAAACCAATGAATCTTTGGCTTTATTCTTGTTAAAAGAACCAAGATTTATTTGGAAGCTTGTGAGATGGACAGTAATCTTAACCTTATGATGAAATTCCAACAAAAATGGAAAGATTATTATAATATAATTTATATTTTTTTCATATATCGAAAAAGAATCTTTCTCTTTACCATCTTCTATATAAAACTGGATGGATGCATAAAAATCATGAACTAGATCTAGAAAGTACAATTCAAATTCCTGATTTGTTTTTTCTATATAGATCGACTCCCACCTTGAAAGGAAATTATATTTTTCAAAGTAGAGTCATAATTTTCATACCAAGATCTTTCTATCAACATCTCCCTGAACACATACCATGTTTTGAAATCCTCCTTTTTCGCCATTGGATTGAAACTGGAATCGAGAATCGAATGAAAAGGAAACTTATCGTACTGAGGTCATTGAGAGGTGCAGCAACTCGAGAGAAGAAGAACCAAACAAATGATGTGGTACAAGTAAGGGTCCCTCTATATATAGGCATCAGGGTTGATAGTTATACTTACATACAAAAAATAGTTGATATTGAAAGCATTATGACCTGACGGTTGACATTAATCCAACGAAAGATTTAAAAAAATTAAACTCTCTAAGTTTTTAATATTTTATCTAATTAAAAATGAGTATGATTAGAATTTTTTTTTAAAAACATGAAATCAAACAAAATTTTATAAAAGTAAAATTATAACAACACAAATTAAAGAATTAATCATAATGAGATAGTGAAAAAACAATAAATAATATACGAGTACCATTCAGAGTGGAAAGACCCGTTAGTATGATTAACCTGTTCTTCTTGGTTTTGGTGAACTAACAGATTACGATAGTTTTAAAATAAATGATTACAATATTTTCACTACAAAAAACTAATAATGATAGTTTTTAATAGAAAAATAATTATTAAAGTTTTAGAAATAAAACATAATATGTTAGTTTTAAAATAAAAACTTATTATGAAAACTTTTTGAATCTGAAATTTTTTTAAGAAATTTTGAGTCCAAAAATTTTATGAAAATTTATAAGTCTGAGAGTCATATTGAGAATTATGACTACTGAAGTTTTATAAAAAAATATTTGAATTCAGAAAACTCATTATGATAAAATTATTAGAAAAACTAAAAAATTTATAAAACTATTTTTTAAAAAAACATCTAACATATGTACTCCCCCTATGAAAAGAAGTAACTTATTGTAAGGAAATAGGAAAACAAGAAGTAGATGTGAATGATAACTTAACCTTTATTATCCCTATATTATGTTTAATATATTCAAATATATATAAGGAGTGGGTTTTTTAAAAATATCAATAAGTTGTTCTTGAGTTCCGATGAATTGTAAAATGATATCTCCTTTAAGTGTGTGATATCGAGGGAAATCGTGTCATATAACTATGTGCTTATCATGTGAGTGATGTGTTGGGTTTTTACTTAAGGAAATGGAACTTTTATTATCAAAATGTATTTGAGTTTTAGTAAAAGTCATGTCATAGTTAGTGAGTGTGTGATGCATCCATAACACTTGAGCATAATAACTTTCAACTGTCACATATCCGGATTCAGTAGTGGAAGGTTCTACTGAGTGTTGTTTCTTAAAAAAAAAAGAAACTAAATAATCTATTAAGAAATGATAATTTCTGGATTTTATTATTATATCCATTCTACATCCACTGAAGTTAGTATTCTAAAAACTTTTTTATTAAAAATCATTTCCAGAAGAATAGAAAAGTCTTAAATCCATAGTTCTCTTTAGATAACTAAAACTTCATTTAACAGCTTTTAAAATAGATTCTTTTGGATTTTCTTGATATCTTTCACATAAGAATATAGAAAAAATAAAATTTGGATGACTAGCAGTTAATTAATGTAAAATTCCTATCATACCTTCAAAAATCATTTGATCACCTAGTTGTCCATACTCATCAAGATCAAGGGTATTGGAGGTGTTAATGGGAGTACTAATACTTTTAGTATTGTCTTATAGAAATTTCTTAATAGGATCTTTTATATACTTATGTTGAGATATAAAAGTTCCTTCTAGTTTTTGTTAAATTTGAAAAGAAATAAAATATGTTAACTCACCCATAATACTCATTTCAAAATTATATTTCATAATATTAATAAAGGAATCTGTTAAAGATTTTTGAGTTGATCTAAATATAATGTCATCAACATAAATTTGTACAATCATAATGTTTTTATTAACATATTTTATAAAAAGAGTTGGATCTGCATCTTCCTTAACAATTTTTTTGTAACAAAAATCATGCTAACATATCATACCAAGCTATAGGGGATTGTTTAATTCTATATAAATATTTGGTAAGTTTATTAATGTATTCAGGATGTTTTTTATTTTCAAAACCAGGGGTTTTTTCAACATAAACTTCCTCCAAAACATAATCATTAAGAAAAGTACACTTCACATCTATTTGAAAAAGTTTGAAATTAAATAATGTTGCAAAGGATAAAAGTATTTAGATAGCTTCTAGTTTTGCTACCAGTGCATAAGTTTCTTCATAATCAATTCTCTCTTGTTGATTATAACCCTCAACAACAAGTTTATCTTTATTTCTAATAATTATTCCATTTTCATCACTTTTTTTTGAAAACCTCATTTTACTCCAATTATAAAAGTTTTTATAGGTCATTCAACTAAATTCAAGACTTCGTTCCTCTTAAACTCATTGAGTTCATCTTGCATTGACTTAATCCAATCCTCATCACCTTAAGCCTCATAAATATTATTATTTTTAAATTGGGATAAGAAATATATATTTTCAATTTCATTCCTTATGTAACTTCTAGTCATAACTGGTTCATCAACATCGTTAATGATACTTTCATTAGGGTGATTTCTAAGAAACAAATGACTTTTGGGTTTCCAAAAGTATGTTCTTCAACAATAGGTAGAAAATATTCCAAAGAAATAAATTTAGAAACTATTTCTTGATTTATTTCTTTTAGAGAAGATCCTTCTAACAAAGTTTGAAAATCATTTTTAAAAATAAAATCAAAGGGGGATGTAGTTTGAGGTTTTTTTAAAACAAAAGTATTTGTTTCATCAAACTTAATATGTATTATTCCCTCAACAATACAAGAATTTTTATTAAAAACTCTATATGAATTTAAAGTAGTGTAATAACCTAAAAATATCCCTTCATCATATTTTGGTGCAAATTTATGTAAATTATCATTAGTAATCAAGATGAATACTTTGAAACCAAATACTCTAAAGAAAGAAACTTTTGTTTTTCTTCCTTTCCATAACTCATAAAAAGTTTTATTAAGAAAATTTATAATTAAAACTCTATTTATAGTATATAAGGTAGTACTAACCACTTCATCCCTAAAATGTTTAGCAACAAAGTATTCACTCAGTATGGTCCTAGTTATTTCTTGAAGAATTCTATTTATTCTTTCAACTATACCATTTTGTTGGGTGGGTTCTATGAGATAAAAAAATTACGTTATATACCTTTCTTACTACAAAAAATTTAAAATTCGTAATTTTCAAATTCTCCACTATGATCACTATGAATAGTTATCAAGGAAAGGTTTTTCACATTTTTAACCTATTATACTAAAGTTTTAAAATAACTAAAGGCTTAATATTTCTTTTTGAGAAAATAAACCCAATTATATCTAGTGTAATCATCAACTAATGCATATAAATAGTATTTTCAACCAATAATTCTAGTTTGGGTATGGAAAAATAAGTCCATGTGCACTACCTGTAAAGCATTAGAAGTTGAGACTTTACTAATAGATTTAAAACTTGACTTATGTTGCTTACCATATTGACAAGGGTCATAGAATTTTGAAGTATTAAACCTAATTTCTGGTAGATCCTTAAAAAGTCCTTTATTAGTCAACTTAAATAATTTTCTAAGGTTATGGTGTCCTAACGTTCTATTCCATGACCAAGATTGATCTTCAATTTCACTAAGGAAAAGTAAGTCTTGGCTCCTAAGGTCTTCTAAGTTTATTATGTAAACATTCTCATACTGATTGGTAGAAAGAATAAATCCATCCTTGGAACTATGTACTAAATATTTATCATTCATAAAACTCACGAGGTAACCTTCATCACATAATTGAATTATTCTTATAATGTTGTGCTTAAGACCTTTAACAATAAAAATATTTTAAATAATAGCTTTACCAAGAAGAGAAATGTTACATATTATTACAATCTCTCCTTGAGCATTATCTTCAAAAGTTACTTTACCACCTTTCATCTTGAATATCTTCTTGATGAAGTATTTGTTTCTAGTAATATGTCTAGAACACCCACTATCCATGTACCATATATTCTTATTGTTGGTACAACCTTTTTTTCCTAAAAAACATTAGACTTTCAGAACCCAAACCTTCTTGGTTTCGGTAATGTCAGAAAAATAAATTTATGAATCCACATTTTTTAGAAAAATAGGATTTGTGAAAACCTAGGGATTGAACTTTTTTTAATGAAAATTTATTTTTCAAATGGCCACCACTTTGACACTTGGTGAAAAAAGTGACACTTTTAGGAACACATAAATTGATACTAAAAACAGGTTTTTATAAGAAAATCCCATCCAGAAACTAGTAGTATGAGGACGAATTTGTTTTTACATTTTATCAAAGTTTTATTTACCAGTAGTATATTTTGATAAAAGGTTATTCAAAGAACAAATTTCAGATTTTAGTTTTACAACTAAATTCTTATCTTCATTAGTAATAGTTTTGGAATTAAGCTTATCAAAATTGGTTTTAAACTATTTTTCTCAAAAATAGTTTTTTTTAAGATATTTTTAAATAGTTTATTTTTAATAATTAGTCTGATAAAGATATTTTAAAATATCTGATATTTCATTAGTCAAAAATTTTATTCTTGAATCAGCCTTAGCTAATTTAGCATTAACATTATCAAGTTTTTTAAAAATATTACAATTATCATTTTCTAACAATTTTTAAAAATGGGAAACTTTATCATATGAATGTAATATATTACCTTCACTAGACGAGGAATATTCTTCATCAGATAAGGAATAATTTTTCTCATTAGGATAATTATCTTTTAAATACATATTGGTAAGGTTTTTATTTGTGTGTACCTTAGCCATGAAACACTAATTTACAATAGATACAGCAGAAAAAAGACATATGTTCCTATGTATGGAACATTAATTATATGAAGAACTTTTATAAGAATCACCTCCACCAGCACTCCATGTGCCAATAACTTTCAAGACTTTCTTACCTTTGGATTTTTAATACTTCTTTTCATTCCTTTCTTAATTTCTTTCTTTTCTATCTTTCCTCTTCAACTTTCAAAAATCTGGTTGGATGTGCCAAAATTTCTTACACGCATAACATGTGACTTCATCTTTCTTTTTACCTTTTTCCATATGACATTTTTTATAATGATATTGAAAATATTTATTTCCGACTATGTTATTCATCCTTCTAGCTAGATTAGCTAGGTCATTCTCAGAATGTTCAAAAGTACTAGAATCATATTGAACAAAAACTTTTTCTTTCTATGGGATTTAAAAACTTTCTCATCTAGTTTCACTTTAGTAGGAATTGTAGAAGTAATAGAAAAAGAAACACCTCCATTTTTCTTTTTTCTTTTTCTCGTCATCTCTTTTGAGTCTTCCTTTGTACTACATAAGAGTTACAATAAGACCATCCAAGGTAAGATTATTTAACTTTATTGTTTCATAAATAGAGGTTCTCATAAATTACAACCTGCTGGGCATGATATCAATAATCTTATCCAAAATAATTTCATGATCTAAACCCTTTTACCAATGGATTGTAAACTATTTATAATTTCCACGAACCTATGTTGCATCTTTGCAACAGATTATCTAAGTAAGAAATAAAATTTCTGATAGTATGTACTAAGCATAGCTCTCCTAATTTCAACAACTTTGAGGTTCCAAAATGTGTGACTTAAAGATTTTTCTAGATACTATTTTCATCTTCGCAAGATGATATATGACTGTACATACTTCTTGTCTTGGAACATAAAAAAGTATTATTTACTCTCTAGTTTAACTGATATTCTTTATTTTTAGAATTTTTAAAAGTAGTGACTTCCTTATCAGTAATCTTATATTCTCCCATTATAATAAAAAAATTGTAAACTCTAGTGTTGATAACAAAAGTCTTCATCCTATCTCTCCGATACTCATAATCAACACTATAAAAAATAGGTGGTCGATTTGGATTTATATTGTCTATTGAACCAACATTAAGACATTACATCTTTAAAATAATAAATATATTCTTTTACACAAGCATGTTAGTGTAAACAAAGTTTTATAAATAAATAGTTTATGTTAGAAACTTTTAACAACATGCAATAGTAAAGAAAGTAAAAACTCATCAAGTGTTTGAGCAGTAGAATCCTACTCTGATATCAATTGTAGGATCATAAGATATACTCAAATGACTATACTTAAAAGAGGGGGTGAATTTTAGTTTAAAACACTTAGTTTAAAATAATTAAACTAAAAATCACACAAAATCTCTTGAATAAGGTTATCGGATTCGGCCCTCAGTTCAATTAACAAAGTCACATAATTAGAATCATAGTATGTCCAATTATAACATAGAAAAAATCATAATCACTATGGATCTGATTTATCATATTATTGTTATTATTGTAATAATATTTAATATGATAAAACAATAAGAATAAAAAGTTGAATATTATGAATCGATTTCTATTAAATTTATAGTGGAATAAACACTTGTAAAAATAAGAAATATAATATAAATGCAATAGTTAGAATGACTTACAATCTATTATTAAAAAGATAAATAGTTTAACCTCAAGAGTAAGGTATCGAACAACCTTGACTAAAGGAATCCATGATTTTATACATACTGTAAAGTCTGTCTTCCCTTACCAAGAAATCCCTCGATATGAAGATCATAAAAAATTTGTCTTCCTATCCCCAGAAGCCCTCGATATGATGATCGACTCTATATTCCTAGCCTTGGAAGCCCTCGATATAATGGATTGGATTATTTGTCTTCCTATCCCTAGAATCCCTTGATCATAACAATGACTGGGCATGAGTTATAATTACAAAAAAAATTAAGGAGATAACCCTTACGAGGATTCCTTAGAATAAAACTTACTAAAGAAAAACATTGATTAAGAACAAGCAGTTCACACAGAGATCTCTTCAGAAGCGAGTAATCCACCAACTCCAAACTCTTTAAATGACTCAGTATTTATAGATGATATCCTAATGGTCATATTTCCAAGTTTCTTGCAATGGTCTCAAACACCTGCCACATGATAACTCATAATAATCTAGCACAACTTAATGTCCGACATCATATTGATTAACACAACGATAGTGTTAAAATTTTCCTTACATTAGAAACAAGTCTTCTATACTTTGATTATAAACGTAAGACATTATGATGGAATTCCTTAAAAATTTCAATATGATAATCCTTATGAGTATTATTCTCATTATATCGGTACCAATATTAGTCTTATTGTTGAGCCTTTTTTTCAGTACAATACACATGACTAAAGTCCAACTTCTGGTGTGATAAAGGTGGGTCTGATTTATCGAACACATACTAATTATGATAATATTAATGAAGAATTTAAAGTTTATTTTCATAATACTTTATATCTTTCTAATTATGGTAAAATGTATTGTTTTCTATAAAAACATTCTAAATCATTTGGGAAATTAAAAGTTAGTAAACCATTTTAAACAAAGTGTTTGTGATTTTCAAAACTAATGGAATAGAAAAGTAAGAAGTAGAAATTACGAATCAACATAATCAGTTATTCAAATTAAACATATACATTTTATAATCACAAATAGGTCTAAAATTCATGTTAAGAACCAATAACAAAATTACAAAATAAAATTTTGGCAAGAAATTAACGTGCACAACAGAATTAAAAATATTTCCAATTCTAAAATAGAAACTCAAACATACACTACTGTAGATATGTGTTTTATCAATCCATAAAATGTTCATTTTCATCACTAAAAAATCACTCATGTTATATGCATATTTAAATTCCAGTGATTTTATCAGTGCTATAAATAGTGCTGATAAAATCACCCTTCGTCGATGCTAAAAAAATGATGACCAAGAATAACTTTGGTCAGCATTTTTTTACCACTGAAAAAAGGTTATTTTATCATCACCTTTTTCTAGCACTGATAAAAGGACCTTGTATCAGCACTAATAATAGTGCTCATAAAATCCACGGGTTGTAGCAATGTGATGTTACATTTACAGCACATTGGATTAACCCATTAAAAATAAAATTACAATTTAATTTCAAATAAATAATAAATTAAAATTATAAAAAAATATGCATTACAAACATTTCAATGTAGTGAAATTACATTGGTTTGTACAATTTATTATAAAAATTAAATTTTCCGATGAATTCAAAAACATCATGGGTTCCACTATATTTGGGACCCCCTTTCAAAAGAGCCCAATCATGCGATCAATTTTTGAACATACCACCCCAGCTTGATAAAAAAATGTACCTACAATAAAAAACAATATTTATGTTAGTAATAATTTAAGGAAATAAATGAAACATACATTTGATATAATACATTAATAAAATGTAACATTTAAACTGAAAATACAAACTTCGAGTCCTATCGAGAATATCATGTGTCAGATTCATTTGAGGTTGATTCCTACATGTCAAAAATGATTTATGGATTGGTTTCCTAAAGTATAAATGATATCCATGTATGTTTTCTTAGTCTTGAATATGTAATACTTGTTTTGAACAAAAATATTACTTCTAAATTGAAATCATGCACTTTGAGTCATACCGGGAACACAGTGTGTCTGATTGACATGCGACTGATTCATTCGTGTCACAAATGACATATAAATCATTTTTCTAAATTATCAATAAAATCCAATCATGTTTGATAAATTTTGAGTATGTGAAGTGTGTTTGGTTCTAAAATGTATATTTTAAATAAAAACACTTACTTTAAGTCATACCGGGCACATTATATGTCAGATTGATATGAGGTTGATTTCAATACATCAAAAATTAATTATGGATAATTTTATTAAATTATCAAGACAATCTAAGTGTGTTCAATTAATTTCTAGGGAGTGATGCATGATTTGAACGAAAATTTTTCCTTCAAATTGAAAACATGCACCTTGAGTCATATTAGGCGCACCATGTGTCGAATTGATGTGGGGTTGATTCCTACATGTCACAAATGATATATGTATAGTTTTCCTAAATTATCAAGACAAGATAAGTGGGTTTTCTCAATTTTTAGTGAGTGATGCACATCTGGAACTAAAATGATTGCTACTATAAATCGCACATTATCTAGCATTGACCTTTAACAATGCTAGAAAAAAAGTGATGATAAAGGAGTGAATTTTAATAGTGCTCACAAAAATCATGTATAATGTTATCTTTTACCAGTGCTAACAAAAGCACTTATAAAAGGGTACCCTTTGTTTGTGATTTTTTCTAGCATTGATAAAAGTCACCCCTTTATCAGTGCTTTCTTTAGCACTAATAAAAGTGACACCTTTATCGGCACTTTTTTGTAGCGCTGATAAAGGTAGTAGTGAGTAATTTAATTTATATATAAATATTTATATATTTTTAAATTGTATTTATATCAAAATAAGTATATATACATAAATATAATATATAAATATGATTTATATAACTTTTAATAAAAAATGAATATTATTTTCATAATTATATATATATAAAATTATCAAATTTATATTAGTCAAAATGTTTAATATTATATTTATATACATCTACTAATTATACTAAACATATCTTTTCTGGTGGACACATTTCATCTCCTCAGCAATTCTTTTCCCACCTAAATATTCCACCCTCAATTATCTCCTCTATGCCTGACAATCTGGTCACCACTCCTTCCTCTTTGAATCCAGACCTTCAACCCTAGGGTTACAAAATTTTCACTCATCCCTGCTCTCCTACCTAATCAAACTTCCATTCATGAATCTCACTCCTCTCCTGATTTTGACTTCTATTATACAGTTTCTGTATCAGCTCTCTTCCTACATAGCACTCAAGCGTCTCCCTCCAATCCCAATCGACAGTTCTACCCTAGGATTCCTACAAATACTGTCTTTTCTGATCATGTTTACCTCTACTATAAATCATCCTATACCCCCACCTCAATAATACTAAACTTTATCTTCCCATTCACAGCTCCCCTCACCTCCCTATCTATCACCTCAGCCACTCTGTTCCCAACTCCCCATCTTCCAGCCTCCACCTCCCCTCCTCTGATCCCAACTCTACTTCTACCTCAGATCCACTATCTCCTTACCTCTATCGGAGCTTCTCCACCTCCTCTTCCTTAGATCCCCATCTACTATCCTTTGATCCCTATTGATTTCTAGTTAGTATCTATTTTGTTTTCTATGATTTTGGAACCCCTGATTTGAAGCCCTAATTTCATTAACTATTTTTTTACCATGCCTACCTGAATAGCCCAAAGGCCTTTATATTTTTATTCATTTTTGGATAATCCCCCTTTTAAGGGTTAATGGGGAACCCTTCAAGTCGTGTAGGCCAAGTGACGTATTACATGGCTCGAAGGTCTTATAGGAATACATCCCAGTCTATGACCACATAGAACTACCCCTCCCCAACATCTATATAATGATGTCATCTCTCCACCTTCGTAAGGATGGTTGGATAGATGTGCTATGTAGATATTCATAGGCCTAGTACCGATGGAAAATTTCATACCCTCTCATTCTTCTAAATCAGAATAGATCTGCTCAGGTGAATGCACCTACTCAGAATCCTCATCTGGGGCCTGATCCTTGAGGTATATCTAGTTGATTCTACACTTCATGTGTCTTGAAGGACTTTAGGTGGCATGAAGGCCTTGAGGTGGCCCAAAGGCCTAATAGGCCCAAATGCCTTGGATGGACTGAAGGACTTGAAGTATTCAAGGACCAAACTGGTGACCCAAAGGCTGAATAGGATAGATAGTTTTGGATTCTATAATATCAAACAATACCTAATATAGTATCTTCTACAATATATGCTATAGTAACCCAGAAATATGTCTCCACCCAAATTTGATCATGGGACTCTTAGATGAACTTGAATATTCCCCGTCAACTGGGATGAGTCTCATGTGCTATTTTTTACCATGATTATTACTTTCAGGACTATGAACATGGATTCTTTTTTAGTATTAAGAAGTCAATCTACCTAAATGGGATCACCTATCTCAGTTATCCTTTCCATATTATTTATATCATTCATTATTATCTTTTCTTAGTTACTTTATTTCCATCAGTGACTTCGATTTCAGGCGATAGAAATACTCAGGTTAGTTTTTCTTCAGTTTCTACCCTTTCCATAATATATTTGACCCATATATTTTTTCACCTCTAAAATAACATATTTTTATTCAAATAGTATCATTTATTCAGTAAAATTTTCCACCACTATATTCCAAACACGGATTTGTGAAATCTGAATATTTCATTTGGTATTATGTACTTTTTTAAACAATGTTCTTTATATTACTTTTTGTATATGAATTGTACTGTTTTCTGAATTGTATTTCTTTTCATATGTGAATTATTTATTTTCATTTATAGTGATGAAGATCATTGAAATTATAATACCATTTGGTTGGTTAACTTGATTTATAATTTCACTATTCCGTAACATGAATGTTGATTAATTAGTATTTATTGGATTGATTGAACAGGTAATGTATTTATTATTTCGAATGATCCAGAGATTATCTGTGTATTAAAATTATCATTATTCAAAGAATAATCTTTATGTGAGGTACCTATAACAAACTACTATAAATTTAGTCCATGTTCATAGATTCCTACTATTATCCCCTTATAATTAGTTTCTATATATATTATGCTCTCATGATAGGTATATGTGTCCATATATACTATATGATTTCTGGATATATGGAATCAGCAATATGTGTTCTGAATATATCCAATATGAATTTTGGTATATACAATACGCGGTATGTGTTTTGTTTATGAAATTTGCATTCTGGTTTATAAAATATGAAGTATGTTTATGCACTATTAATTTTATTTATAAATATATATGTTCTTTTTTTAAATACATGAAATATGGAATATTTATTCTATTTCAAAATACATGTTTTAAGTCTCAAAATATATGTAATATAAATTCTATTTGAATGCATGCAATATATATTTTTTATTCCGATTATATTGTATTTTCATTCAGTTTATCCTAAATATATACAGCCTTTTTTATTTGTCGAGTTAGTCCCAAAATGATAACCCTCTTTTACACCTTTATTTCTTTTCTCACTATTATTTTTTATTGTGTTCGTTTTATAAATTTTCAAAATAATCAACCTTTATAATATTAGTTTCATAGGATTTCCCATGAAAATACACTTGTATATACAATTAATTCTTATTATTTAATGTAAACTTCTCAAACTTATACTAAACATATATCACCATATAGACATGTCATGTCAAATTGTTACATCCTTGGCTTTACAGGTCCTAAAGCTATGCTTTCTTATAATTTTTTAATATTAAATTATTATATTTATAATTATAAAAACATTAGACCAATTATTTTATTCTGACTACTTCCATTGAATCATTTTAGCACATGAAACATTTATAAAGTCATATTATTTCTGTTTACATAGATTTATATTTCATTTCCAAATTTTTTATGATTATGTGAAAATGGTTACTTATATATCTTTTCAATGGAAAACTTATTACTCAAATTTTAATATCCATACATGCATTTAATATGATTATAATTTTCAATATCCATACATAATTTTAATATTCATACATACTTATTCATTAACTTTCATTACTATATTATGTTAATCTCAAAGACATATATTTAATATGATTATAGTTTTTAATAAATTGGATGTTTTAAATAAATTTGTTTTATTTTTTATGTGTGATTGTGTTTGATTCTAGAATTGTAGCAGAACATATATCATAGAATTTTAAAATTCTATAATTCCTTTTATGAGGTTATTTTTTCTCCTCCTTCCCATGTAATTTTAGAGTGTGAATTTTGTATATATAGAACATATATATGTTATGTTTATAAAGAAAAAATACATAAGTTCTATATATAAATGAAATATGTGTGTATTTTATATATAAAGAAAATATATATTCTATATATAAACATATACATAACATATTTATGATATTCATATAAATACAACATATGTATGCTTCGATTTGATATGTGGTAGAGCTCAAATGATGTAGGCCTTCCAGACCTTTTCTGACTCTAAAAAAATGATGTTCGGGGTTTCCACAGTTACCATGGTGTAGATCTATTCACAATATTTGATTTGATATGTGGTAGATCTCAAATGATGAATGTGTGTCCCTATGTTGTGACCTTTAAAGCCCTGTACAGTTTGGTCTAATCGTGTGGACTAGTCTATAAAGTTTCTACTAAACATGCGGCCCAACTGTTTCCTCCAAAACCCAGGGCTCTAGGATCTGAACAAGCATCAGATACCCTCATCTCCTCCATATCCTCATTAGTAATCTCTATAAAGATAAAAATAAGGAAACAAACTAAAATTAAATATTTTTTGACCTCAATGAAAAGACAAGATCTTACACACTATCTACAGAAGTGGTTGAACATTTAATTTAGATTACATAAATGCAGTATTGAATAGATAATAATATTAGGTAATGCAATGCATATTACAAAAAATATATCATGATTATTGAACTATATTTTTTAAACAATTTTAAGGTATTTTATCCCTCTATCGAGTATCCAGATCCCCTAATTGTGGTCTCCAATGACATACAAGACCTCATATACATTGGGACCGGTGTGAAATAAATGTGACATACCAATTAAAGGTTCATCCTCACTTGAATTGACATCTGACCCTTTGGTGGATTTGATCGATAATAGAACAATTTAAAACTTTCGGTTTAGAGGATCTAGAACATAAAATATGTGTATTTCCTATGACGCCATTATAAAGATTTCATATTTGTACCCTTCCTTGTTAAATCTACTTTTACCAATCCTAATTAATATATTTTAATTACACTCCTATTATCAACCAACTTACATTCAAAAATAAGTACTTGGAAAGTTTTATAATCCAAATCCCATATTTTTTATAAGATACCAATGTATTATATACTCACATAAATTAGATTTTTTCCCTTGGTTCTAGATACATTCATCGCACCAGCCACAGTTATAACTCCACTATTTTTCATGGTACTTTGTTCATCATGTTTATTTGTATATAACACATATCCATTAATTACATAACCATTATAAGATAATACATTCACACTTATTTATCTGGATAGCCATCAAAGTCATTCTAAAATTGAATTTGGATTTTTAGTTGACTCATTAAAAATATTATCTCAAAACCATCATATAAACTATTGATTATGTATATTTGATATCCATATTTTATCCCTTGTTTGATTCAAATACTTAAGAATTACTTTGTGGGTTTCGACATATGGTGAAACCTCTATACTATTATGAAAAACAAAAAAGTTGATCCTACTCCCACTCTATAATATTAATTTTGAAAACATCTATTCCAAAAATTACTTTACCCACAAGTTGCCCAGTGTGGTCAAATTTAGGTAGACTAATTCTTTCCAAATTAGACATGTATTCGATATAGAATTCAACGTCTTCCTCAACAACATTTCTCTCTACAACACAACCTTTTTTTGAATTCAATTTTTGACATACCCTTTCAAAATATTCATATACCATTCAGTGGGGTACATCTATAAATAATGTACATGGCCAATATTTTTAATCTATCTTACCAAATGAACCATTAAGTGAACCATCATATCAAAGAATATTGGTGGGAAGAAAATCTCCAATTCACATAATATGAAAACAATTTCATTTTCCATAGTTATAAATTTATTTGGGTTTATAACTTTGCTACAGATATCTTTGAAAAATAAATAGAGATTGGTTAATGTTTGACCAATATTCTTGGGAAAAATCTATGTAAAACTATTAGCATTAGATCTTGCATCAAAATATGGCACTCATGTGATTTCCCCCCATCAAACGGCCCGAAGGCCTTAAAATATTCTTATTATTGATAAATCCCCCTTTTAAGGGAAGAAGGGGTGAACCCAAAGGACTCCATGGACTTAGGAAAATCACACCTGAAAGACAGAAAGAGTGAAAACCAAACTAAAAACCAGAATAGCCACTCCCAGCATAAAAACAAGATGAAGCACTCCAACATTGCAAGGATAATAGACAAGCAAGTGTCCTGTGTCAAAGCACAGGACCGATCCGATGGCTGACGCAATACCCTCTCAAACAACCGAATCTGAAAAGCACTGCAAAGGTGAACCACCAGCTCTGAATCCTACTCTGGGCCTGTTCCATGAAAACAAGTCGAGTTGCACTATCTTCCCACCTTCAGAATCTAAACATACAAACTAAACAACTTCCACACATGAAAAACCTTGACAAGTTCAACCTCCAAATCCAAATCCTTGAAAAATTCAACCTCAAGAGTTACAAATCACTAACAGTAGTAGAAATAAAAACAAATGGGTAGAGCCAAGATAAACTCTCCCGCAGCAATCACCGCTGGAACCGAATCCAAAAGAAACTCGTCGCGGCCCCAAGGAACCCTTCGAACACATCCACAGCAACCTAAAAGGAAGAAAAACCAAGGAGTAAGAATCCAACTCTTCATCACCCAGGACTGGAAGATCCAACAACACATCGATGGAGCATCACCGTTAAGGGGAACCGAGCAGATCTGAGCAAGAAACACCACTCTGGGCTGAGGATGGTTAGATAAAGCCTCGGAAGATAGCACAATACAAAGATTTCTCAACTCATTCTCAAATTCAAGATATTCATGATCAATTCTCTTCCACTAAGTAGAGTCTTCTAGGTTATAAAGTTTCCCATCTTTATTTCTTGTATATGTGTGCCACGTCAATTGTCCTGTAGTGTCCTTACTTACATATAGGATCCTAAACCATGGAATGATTTGAAATTACCATAATAATTTCTTAAGACCTAATTCATATTTATTGTATTAAGAATCACCACACTTTGGGAATTTTTTAAGTGATTTGTTGTCCTTAAAAAATAGTATACAGTCATTTTTACATACATGTATTATTTTAAAGATCATATCCATTTAATGTTGCGTTCATTTAATGTCGGCAAAGAAGCTCATTATCTTTTAGGAGCATATCATTTAAGAGAGAAAGTAGTTTAGTAAAACTGGTATCACTCAATCGATTTCCCGCATTTAAATTATATATATTCAATATGGAAGACAATTCTATATATTTAGTACAACCAGTATACAATGACATATTTTCTCAACTCTTTAACTTCTTAAACAATTTTTGAAAATCACAAAGTTCAACATTCACTATCATTTCCTCAATAATATCTTCATCATTAGTCACACCTATAATAATATCCTCTATATGGTCTTATCCATTGTCCATGTTTATAATCATATCAAATGATCCATAAAATGGAGTGTTATCCCAATCACTAGCTACATTAACTTTTTCCCCATGTTTAGTCCAACATTTATAACTTTGATCTATTCTTTGATAGATCAAGTGTCATTGAAACTCCTTTGGACTAATTAGTCTTGAATAACAACAATATAAACATTGAAAATGATTTGAGAAGGTTCATATGAATTATCTTTTGAAAACCTAATGAAATATTTCACTCCATCCTCATACACTTTTATCATACTATTTTCATCTATCCATTTTTTATTTATATTCATCCTATTTTATTCAATAATATTAATATTTAACATAATAAATAAATACACAAAAAGTATGAACTTAGAACCCATAAAAGGTCATTCTTAGAGAATCATTTAAGCTACATGAATCTATTGTTCTAAGATAATAAGATTTGAATGATGTGTATTGATATTTTTTAGTAGTGGTGGAAATAATTGAAGGAATTAAAGGTGTGATATATATAAAGTTACAAAAAATCTAATTAAATTTTAATCTATTAAAAAACATAGAGATAACACATAGGATTAGTTCGATGATCTCTCATATGATTAAATAGACAGAAAATATTCAAAAAACGTTATGAGAAATTGAAATAAAAAAATATGGAGGAGTTGGTGTTTATTCATTTATTCACTTGGTAAATGGAAGTCCATGTGGTGTTTTAATGACAGGATTCTTAGGATCCAAATTTGATCCTTTTTTAGATGATGAAAACATTGATGGGGCCCAATCACATGGTCTTGAGAACCCAAGGATTAAAGAAACTCTTGAATCTAAATCAAATGAACCATAAGTCTCGAGCTAGGGTTTTCATGTTACATTCCCATTTCAGACAGTTCACTTTTTATCAAAGGGGTATTCTAACAACCCATGCTAGGAAATTCAATTCATTAAACACCACATGCCACTTTAAAACATTACATTTCATAAATCAAAGTAAAAAATTTTAAATAACCTGAGAGGCATAAAAAACCATCACTGTCATTATAATAGGGATTTAAACAATTAAATAACCTTTTATAAAACATGTCATGAATTTAAAACAAAACAATTGAGGCATTTTAATTTGAAACTATTTCCAAATTTTAAAAATACCATTTGGAGAATCTCATTTTTAAGAAAAAAAAAATTAAAAACTAAGTTCAAGATATAGAATTGGAGTTCCTAAAACTACCTTTTTATTTATGAATCAATGCATATATAATTATAGAAACCACTCATCACATTCCATATATTCATAAATCATTTTGTTAAGATAAGAAATAATGTTTCTATATTTATATCTATGTAGTCTGTATTTAATTCCTTCATTAACAAGAAATGCAAAAAACCATTTCTTCTTCATCTTAGTAAAGAAATTTATAAACCAACTATCATTTTTATGATTTAAAAAAATCCTTTGATCTTGCATCAAGAACCTTTAAATGACTTTAAGTGCCATTAATTATTAGAGAATGAATAACAATACCAAGAAGATAAACCATTGTTAAATACTTAGAATATAGTATAGCAGGCTGGAGTTCAAAATAGTGAAGGGGTCAAGCATCACAATGCTTATTATGTTAGATTGATTTTGTTAGCTATGTTAGCATTAGAGCAATGACATATCTTGTTTTTACATAGTCGTACTCCATTGGTGGTGATGTAAGATGTGTTGGGTTGTTATGTAATATAAACTTCTGGTAGCGTGTAAGTAATTGATGCCACCCATGTTCTAGTTATATCGTAACGTTAAGTTCTTTCATACATTATAGTTTATTCTGTATATAACCTATTATAAGCTCTTAAAATGACCTAAGATATGTTGATATCATAATACTCATTCTCTAATCGTCATGGATGGTGTAATACAAGATTCTTAAAATGTGCTTCATCATTCTCACTTGATATTTACTTACAC
Source organism: Viscum album (assembly GCA_963277665.1). Classification (NCBI taxonomy): domain Eukaryota; kingdom Viridiplantae; phylum Streptophyta; class Magnoliopsida; order Santalales; family Viscaceae; genus Viscum; species Viscum album. Next base: position 1,244,767,411 of record OY728141.1, on the reverse strand, counting down.
ACCACTCATTTTGCATGCAAGCCTCTTATGCACCATCAATATCTCATGTACTGATGTGCATCCATAATCCATGTATATAACTCATGTTTTTATGACATATCACTTGTTTAAAATATATAAAAATTTGGTATACATAATTATATATATATATATAAGAATATAAAAAAATATTAAATAATATTAAAAACTTATTAATTCCATAAGAAGATTAAATTATTAAGAACAAATTTAAAACAAAAAATAAAGCATATAAATAAAGAGTATGTGTATAAGTATCAAAAGTATCATAAAATAATTTTTTTGAAGCTCTATAAATATAAAAAAAATTGAACAAATCATAAAAATTAAATTAAATCTATTTCATAATTCCTATAAAAAATATAAACAACTCAGAAGATATTAAAATTATTGAGGTTATCTGCCTGGTAATGGAAGAAAATGGGCAGAATTGTTTGATTTTAATCCATGGGTGTATGAGGGGTACCTAGAACATGGAGCTGATTACCATCTTTGCACCACAAAAACTCTTTATACTTATCATTTTCAGTCACCATTTTACATGAAAAGTGGGCATAGTTTTTACAGTACACATCTAGGAGATCCATGAAATCCGAGTGAGAAATTTAGATGATTGAGTGAAATGATTGTGGAGGCGAGGGAAAGGGTGAAAAAAATGGCTCAAGGAAAGGTAAATTGGTTGGAGAATCATCCAGGTAGATCAGGGACAAATAAGATCGCTAGTGTACATCGTTTAAACCCTTTGTGAAAATAAAAAACACGTAAAGATATTTGAGGGGGAGTGACATATCACAAGTCACATACCTTGGGTATAGAAAGTGTTTATTTTTCTAAGATGTTTGAGGGAGGGTGATGGTAAGGTGACAAAAAATCTTCAGTTCTGTGTGAACTTGAACAGAATGAGGATGGAGAACTCTATTAGGGTACTATTTAAAAGAGCAGGAAGGGTTTTATCAGCACTTTTAATAAAGTGTTTATAAATAGTGGATTTATTAGAGATAAAATAATAAACTTTGATAAAACATATCTTTATAAATGTTAAAATTCAAGCACTTATAAAGATATATTTTATCAGTCCTCTTTTAGCACTTATAAAGACCTAATTTTAAAAATATAATTAATATAATTACAAAATTTTATTGTATATAATTATAAATAAATATAAATGTATATAATTATAAATAAATATTTTAATTTAATTTTAAATATATATAAAGAATTGTAAATATGTATTTATAAAAATAATTATAAATTTATATAGTTATAAACAAATAATTATTTATATATTTAAAAATATATTTAAAAAATTGTAAATATGTATTTATAAATATAATTATAGATATATATTTATAATTTTAACTATAAATATATATATATATATATAAAGTAGTTGGGGTATTAGCCTATTGGTAAAGGCAGCCCTGTAATACTGCATCAAGGTAGTGCTCAAATCCTATCGGTCCTCATTTATGAGGATTAAATGAGGGAGGCGTGTTAATGGGGGTCAAATGTGAGGAGGGTTTTGGGGCATCATGTCGGTGGTGGAAGAATGTGTGGAAGGGTTTTTAGGAGAATGGATGACGTCATCAGAAGGTTTTAGAGTCCCTAGGAGTTTATGGATTTTTCGTGGTTGTGAGTTGTAGATGCGACTTTGGACTATCAACTAGAGTTATCGAGAGCTGGAATGGGAGGAGGGGGAGCTGAAGCCAGTGGTGGGTGGAAACAGGGTATCTGACACGATGCTGGACTAATGGTCAGCACTTGCACCGGTGGGCAGTGTGACTGAAGTGATGATGTGTGCAGATGACAGTGGCGTCGTTGGAAGATGGTAAAGATGGATGGTGAATGACCCACACAGGTCATTGATCGGGATGTCCTTAGGATGTGGGGGTGACCTCGAGATGCGTAATGCGACTGGTGTCAGGCTGGTTATACTGGCTGTTGATGATTTCGGGCATGGAAGAAATGGAGCACGACTTCAGGGATGATCGTTGGGGATGGAGCAATGACTATCAGTAGGACAAGATGTTGGGAGGCTTAGTGGCTCTCAGCAAAGGGTTGGATTATGTAGCCTTCAATGTAAGATGGGTCGGGGTCATTCCAGGGGTGATGTGCAGGTAAGGCAGGTTGCTCCGACTGGGGATATAATCTGTGTGGGATCTTGTCCTTTTGGACTTCATGATGTGGGTTTTATGGGCCTTATGGCTTCATGTGTGTGTGTGTGTGTTTTGGGTGGTAATGTATTGCCACTTTTTTGTTTGGTGGTGCCTTGGGCCATGTTCATGTTGTCGTTTCTGTAGTTTTATTTTCATTCATAATTTTTATGTTCAAGTATGCTTGGTACATGAACCTTTCTAGTATAAATAAATATATTTTAAATATTTGTATATAATCATAAATTATTTATATAATTATATATATTTATATAATTAAATATATATTTATTATAATTTTATAATTATATATATATATATTAATTTATAATTTTATAACTACTTTTTAATATATATATATATATATATATATATTATTGCATGATTAACTATTTAAATTACAAAAATATTAAGAAATTAATTTAAATAGAATAATTATATAAATTTCAAACATATTTTAAATGTTAAAACTTAATAAATAAAAATGAAAAAAATATTATTCATATAAATTACAAACATATTGAAAATATTACATGTATAGTAAATAAATATATGAATAAATAAATATTACAAAATGATTAAATTCTAATAAATATTAAAAATATATTAAAAATGAATAAATAATAGTAAATGAAAGCAATATAAAAAATCAATAAATATAATTTAATAGATAAAACAATTTAAAAAAATTAATTCATATAATATTAACAATAATAATTGTAAACACGTACAGAAATGAAGAAAATATTAAAAAATGAATTTAAATAACTCAAATATATAAATTTCAAACATTTTAAAAATATTACAACATAATAAATAAAAGTGAATAGATACTAATCAAATAAATTAAAAACATATTCAAAATAACACTCAGTAAAAAAATATTTATAAAAATGAAAAAATTCCAAAAATATTATATCAAAAATGAAAAAACTATACATTAAATGTGAAATAAGTACATGTCACAAAAACACATATACAAATTATCTATATATATTTGTATATCCCACGTACATGATCACATATATGTACACATACATATATCAGTACACGTACAATATCTACATATACACAGACACAAAACACACACACGCAACATAATGAATACACATATATGCACATAAACATTGATGTAAATATATAAATCCAAATATCACATATTAAAAATATATTATTTATATTTATATAATTGTTTGAATTATAAATATATATATATATATATATATCATATTTATATTAATTATATAAATGCATTTTGTAATTAATGTATATAAATAAAAATTAATTTTTTAATATAAATATGATAATTTCATATATATTAATAATTTTTTTATTACAATTTTTTATTAGCGCTGAGAATAGAACTGATAAAGATGCACTTTTATCAGCGCTAAAAAAATTGTTGATAAAGTGTACACTTTTTTCAATGATTTTTTAGCACTGATAAAAGTTACATTTTTCAGTGCTTTTAGCTAGTGCTGATAAAGGTTGTCATTTTATCAGCACTTTATGTTTAGCACTGATAAAATCCATCACTAGATAAAATGTGATATGTGGTAGTGAATAAGTACCAGTACAAAACAATATCAGACTACAACATAAAAAGAAATAAGAGAGCAAGGCTTAGGCTAAAAATAGAAAGACATTGACACCAAAGTGGCATTATCCCAGACCAAGATACAGACACTCCCCAACTCAACATCAGTAACCAAACCATAACATTAAGGATCACCACAAGTGAAGTAAGAAACCTATCTCACTACAATAAAAAATGGATTTTATGGTGGTTTTTTAGTGGTGGTTTTGAAAACCACCGCTAAATATTTTGGGAAAAAAGATTCGCGACGATTACTAAAATGACCGCTAAATTTATTTTTTATTTTATTTTTTATTTTTTTAGAAGAATTTATCAAGGAAACACTGCTAATTTAGATTTTTTATTTTAAAAAAAATAATTTATATTTAGCGGCAGTTTTCAGAAAACTACCGCTAAATTAATGGGAAAAAATATTAAATATTAAATATTAAATTATTATTTATTATTTTTATTCATTTATTGTTTATTATTTATAATTTTAATTAATCATAATTTGTTAATTATTAATTATATATAATTATTAGTTAACATTTATTTTAAACTTAAATTAATTTTTGTATAAGTAGAAAACCAGACTTCCACATCAAATGACCATAACTTTTGATCCATGTATCCATTTTAGCTCCATATCCAATCAAATCGAAGCTTATGAAATGATCTACAACAAAACTAGATTATAATTTGTTGATAATTAATAGAATAAAATTTAATCTAGTTTCAAAAAAAGTTGAAAATCAAACCTCAACTTAAAACGACCATAACATTTGATTCGGGTGTCTGTTTAGGCTCTACCACATATTAAATCAAGGGCTATGATGATATCTACACTGTGTTAACATGGTGGGACCCCAATCACTATTTTTTAAGGTCAAAAGAGGCTCCTAATTCATGATTCGACCTCAGGAGGTGTGCCTTCATCGAGCTTTGAGAGTCTTCTTATGCAACTATCATTCATCAGTACGATTCATTGAGGGGAAGACTTATGCGATGGAATACCACTTGAGTTGCGATGAGGGGGGATGATTCTCTGATAGCGGAGGGTGGTCATGATGGGGTTTGCAGCTAAAGGTTATGTGGTGATGGAGATCAATGGCTTTATGGCTGACTATGTTGGGCCTTTGGGTCATATAATGAGGACATGTGGGTCTTGTAATAATAAGGGCCTATAGGGGCCATATATGATAATAAATAAAGGGCTGGATAAGGGTAGGTTACCCCTTGGGATGGGGGGCTATGGCTTGCTCGTTCAGTTTGTGGGTTCGAGGTGTGTGTGTGTGTGTGTGTAATTATACCCCCAAATATCTAATTTGTATTTAGTATTTATCTATTGTTTATTTTATACTTATTTATTATTTTTTATATATCGATTTATTATTTATTAACTAGTTATTTATTTTATATTTATTTATTTTTCAATATTAATTTATTATTATTATTATTGTTATTATTATCTTATTTGTTAATTGTTTATATATATATTATAAATTTATTATTGAAATATTATTTATTATTTATTTATTAATGATTTATTATATATTCATTATTTATTTATTATTTAGGTTTCACTGATATAATATTTATTATTTATTTATTATTTAAAATTATTTATTATTTATTATTCATTAATGGATATTTTTTATTTTTTTATTTTTCATATTTATTGTTACTTATTTATTATTTATTATTTATCTATTATTTATCTATTATTTATTAATTTATTATGTATTTATTATTTATTTATGATTTATTTATTAAATATTTAACATTTATTTATTATTTATTATTTATTATTTATTATTTATTATTTATTATCATTTATTATTAGTATTATTTATTATTTATTATTTATTTGTTTATTTATTTATTTATTTATTTATTTATTTATTTACTATCATTTATTATTGTTTACTTGTTATTTATTTTTTATTGTTTGTCGATTTATTTATTTTCTATTATTTAACTATTACTTATTTATTATATATTCATTATTTATTATTTATTATTCTTTGATATTATTATTTGTTTATTTATTTGTATATATATAAGTATATTATATATTGTTTACTCACCACATGAAGAGGTTGTTGGAGTGGTAAAGTCTCTGTAGAATAACCAAAAGGTAAGGGGTTCAAATCTCTCCCAACACATATATATGATGGATTTATGTATGGCTTATCCATGCATAGTAAAATAAATAAGTAATAAATAAATAATCTATAATAAATAAAAATAATAAGTAACTATTAAGTTATGTAAATAAAAAATTATAATAAAAAATATTAAAAAAATAATAAAAACCCAAAAAACACCACTAAATATCTAGTGGTTGTTTAAACTGTCATGAAATGAACTGTTGTGAAATGATTCAAGACATGAAAATACATGGTGCTATTTGAAAGTGTCACACATCATTTAGTTGTGGTTTAAATCGTCGTTAATCCCCATTTTTCTTGCAGAGACCCTTCCCTATATCTCAATAGACAACATCTGCAAACACACTAAAGTGCCCAAGCAGGGGGTGAGTATATCACTCGGTAGGATTTTCTCAAAAAATTCCCATCACATACTACTATTATAAGAACAAGTAATAAAATTTTATATAAAATAGGGGTGAGAATATCAAAATAGTTTATCAAAATAACAGAAGCCAAAAAAGGGAAAATTCCATTATCAAAATTCAATGTTTATCTTCATGGAAATTTTTTGCTATTATTTAAAGGGGGGAATTATTTTTTATTATGGGGTGGTATTGTCCAAAAAAGAAAAAGGATGGAAAAATCTAAATGGAATTTTGAGGGAAAATCATTAGTGACATGTTGAGATCAATCTCTCATTTTTGGGGGCTCAATATTTCTCTTAAGCTATAAAATGAAACCTCAATATTAAAGTTTTCATGATGAAATATTTGTGTAATCATCATCATCTATCCTTGTTTTATGGATGAATCATGAAAATATATTTCTCAATTTTTAATGTTTTTATTTTTCTGTTAATTAATTTTTTTCTCATAAATTACCCCAACAAAACATTACACCTCTAGATTCTTAGGCTACTACACCACTCGACATCGGGTGTGGTAATTCCCTAGGTTGGGTCATTACCATAAATATAAATTTAAGTAATATTATTACTATTTAATATATCATTGTTTAATTTTTCAATAGTAGTTCACTGAAAGAGCTTGATGCACCACAAATTTCAAAATAAAGAAAGCCAAAAAAATATTGAAGGACTCATATATCCTAGAATAAAAAGTCTTCATTTATGTTTCCTTACAAAAATTACATTTATTATGATTATATATCATAAATTTATAGTGTGATTATCAGCTTGAATATGGTTATTGAAGTTCTAAAGGATCGAATAAAAACTGGGAGAGGAGGGGGTTGAATCAGTTGTTCACTTTTAATAATTTTCAGTACTTTTAAAACTTAACCCCTACAACCTATTAATGTTCATATCCTTATCATATTTTATAAATTACTCATACATGTAAAAGTATGAAGGAAAGTAAAGCATACAAGATTTACAAGGTTCGGCCTTAGTGTGAGAACCTAGATCCTTGTCATATCCACTCTTTTGGGTTTATGGAAATTTGCTATAATGAATAAGTGAATACAATTTGTGTCAACTCCCGTTAGACCCCTTATATCTCACAATAGGAATGATTATACTGACTCTTTTCAGTTTATAAAGTTTTTTTACAAAAAATTGATGCACAAAATATAATATCACAAAAAAACTTTTTCTCCCCAAAAATCTATCCAAAACCTCACTTTGATGACCCTAGGTCTGATTGAATCATTACGATGGACTCATTATGATGAACCCTTTTCTCAAACTGCACTTATCAAACTCTACTCAACTGCTCTGTTCGATTATCCTCAATCTGATCTTCCTCAATCGGGTAAGAAAACTTTCAGTTGTCTGATATTCTAATGATATATCTATTCAGAAAGTAACTCTTACTCAAAGTCTTCAGTGATCTGGTTTTTGTTCATGTGAAAATGTTTCAAATTAAAAATGTACTTTGCTTTGATTTATAGGCATCCCATAATAGAAAATCTGGGAAACTGAAAAACTTTCCCCACTTACTCAAATTCAAAAAATTCTGAGATCTACAAATATTTGAATTTAAAGTTTGAACACTTCAAATCTTTACAAATATTTTGGAATCTTCTTGAGTCTTCTCTATATTCAGTCTTCTTGGAGTTACTAACTTTTCTTCAGTACGATGGAACTTCCTCAACTCATTACAATGGAACTTACTCAACTCATTACAATGGAACTTCATTAGATCATTCCGAATTGAATTTCATCATTAGAGATAGTCTGATTGACTTTCCTTCTTAGAGTCAGTCTGATTGAATTTCCTTATTAAAGTAAGCCTGATTAAATTTCCTTCTCTGTGTCATTCTGATTGAATTTCCTCTTCATAGTTATTTTTACTGACTTTCCTCCTCAGAGTCAGTTCGATTGAATTTAATCCTTAGATTCATTCCAATGGAACTTCATTGACTTCAGTCTAATGGAATCTTTGTAACAATGGAATTTCCATTATGATATAAAATCCATTATGTAACTTAGAAATTATCCAAACCACATCATATATAACTCATTCAGATTTCTGAAAACTTCTGCTTCTGGTAATTTTGGATCAGATGCAAATTTTGTCTTGATTTTTGGAACTGATACAATCTTTATGATTCCATCATTTCTTCAAAATATTTTATCATGATAATTTTCATGATTTGTGAGAAATTAAATATTGAAAAAGCATTGTCGAACTTATATAATAAAGTATTATGACTTCCCTTACTTTCAACACCCTCTTTCTAACAACCATGGTGTCCAATGAACCTTGAACTTCATGTCGATGAAACTTAGACTGATGGAGTATCAGAATAACATCTTTATATTTATGATAACGTCTATGACTGGTGTTGCTCAGTCTGATACTCTATGTCCAATATTTCTTAGTTTTATCCTCTACATCTGTAAAAACAACTTTCTCAAAAACAAAACTTTTCACCCCCTTTGTGTTTAGGTTTGAACATTCATCAACATTCACCTATTTTTCAAAAACATTCATATACAAAATATTATCTTTCAACAAATACAAAAAAATTGTTAAAAAAAATCACAAAGGTTCTTCAATCCCCCCCCCCCTTTATTTGTTTGAAAACATTTGGTAACAAATTTTACAACTCACCATTTTTATAACACTCAGACTTTTTCACAACAAATTTTGGAAACAACTCAATGTTTTCAACTTTTATAAAAACATATGCTTTCTCAAAAAAGAGTGTCCTAAAATCACATTTCTGGATAAATTAATGTTTTTGAAGTAATTCTATCCCTCGATGATAAGAAATTTTTTCATCCATGTAAATATAAACCCCCCTCTCTTTTATCTTTTCTCACTTTTCTTTTCTTCTTCCCCATTATTTGATAACCACAACTTCATATTCATAAAATAAAGATAAGTAAAAAAATTATTACATAGTAAAAAGTTGTTAATTTTTCTCCCCCTTTATGAAAATAATCTAAATTATGGTGGGGGACTTCCTTATGATATTTAGGAAGTCATTGCAGGAGGCTGGACATGAAGTTGCATCCTTAACTCAACAAAACTTTCTTTTGGAATTTCCATTGTGAAGATATCATTAATTTGATACTTAATTGAGATATATTCCATAAAAACATCCCCAACATCAATTTTCTCTTTTATAAATTTAATTTGTATATCAATAAGTTTTTATCTTGAATTTTGGACATGATTTTTACAAAGATCAATTTCACTATGATTATGACAAAGTACCTCCAATGGTTTAGAAACTTTTATTTTAAAATATTCCAATTGAACTTTAATTCACAACATCTGAGTACAAGACTAAATATCCACAATATATTCTAATTCATTTGTGCTAAAATTTATTGATCTTTGTTTTTTAGTATGACAACTTATACAACATTCGCCCAATAAAAAATTTTCCTCTTGAGGTTGATTTTCTATCATTACAATCTTCATCCCAGTTGGCATTAATATAACCATGAAACTCTATCTCATAATTTTTTTTATATAACAACCCATGTGAAGTTGTTCTTTTGAAATATCTCATAATTCTCTTTGTGGACAACATATTTGGTTCTTTCAGATTACTTTGATACCTAGAAAACAAAGTCATAACATAAACAATATCAGGCCTTGAGGCTATAAGGTAAAGTAGACTTCTTATCATCATCTAAAAGTCTTTCTAATTAACACTTTTTCCAAACTCATATTTACTCAACTTCATCCCCACTGAGGTAGGATTATAAACTTTTTGGATTCTTCCATGCCAAAATTTTGTAAAAATTCCCCGACATACTTTTCTTGAGATAAGAAAATGTATTTTTATTTTTTTAACTTGTAAACCATTAAAGAATATTAATTCTCCTAACATTAAAATCTAAAATTTCCTTTTCATTTATTTATAAAAAATTTTACAAACATATTATCTATCCTCATCAAAAATTATATCATCCACATAAATAATTACAATTAGAGTTTCGGAGTCAACATCTTTCACCTATAAGTTGTTATCAACTTTTCCTTTAGAAAAATTCAACATTATCAAACAATTTTAAAGATTATAATACCATTTATGTGGAGCCAATTTTATCCCATACAAATATTTCTTCAATATAAAATATTTATTTTCATCCTCATGAAGTAGAACCCCACATGTTTGTTCAGTGTAAACTTCTTCTTCAATTTCTCCATTGAGAAATATTGACTTTAAATCTATCTAATATACTTCATAATTTTGGTGAGAATCCACTACTATAAATATTTGAATAGTTTCTAAACATGTAATGGGGGAAAAGGTTTCATTAAAATCCACACCTTCCACCTGTGCATAGCCTTTATAAATAATCCTTACTTTGTTTCTTGAAACTTCTCCATGTCCATTCAACGTTTTTCTATAAACCCATTTTGTTCTGATAAGATTTTTACCTTTAGAACGTGGAAAAAGCTACCATGTTTCATTTTTCTTAGTTTGATCTAACTATTTATTCATAGAATTCACCCATTATTTGTATAGAATATATTATTAAACTCATTCTGGTTCAACTTTTGAAATGAGTGAAGTTTGATTTTCTAATCTCAGCTTCCTTCTGGTCTGAATTGGATCCTTCTGATTCCTAATAATATTTTTAGTCTCAACATGTTTTTGTAAAGTAGGAAATTTCAGATTTCCTCTCCCAACTTCACTTTTATTGTAAAGACCTGTAAAATTCAAGGGAAATTTTTTCTTAATTTTCTTTGGAATTTTACAAGAACGCGGTTTCTAACGGCACCTGATTCCGAGGCCCGGAGTGCCCGGAATCAATTTCCGAAGTTTGGCTCGGGTACGTTCAGTGAACGAATGAGCGGGAATTTCTAACTTTTGAACCGGTGCCCGGAATCAAATTCTGAGGGCACCGATGAACTCGCAGCGCCGATATTCGCTTAAGGAGACCTTTTCCGAGGTTGCGTTTATTTCGGGTTGAGAGTTAGTTTTTGGGAGTTTAGAATAAGTTAAATAAAAATTGTGGGATACAAATTTTTATTTTAACTTGTTGGTTAACTTCTCCCAAAGGGAGTTAGAGGTGGGACCCACATCCACTTAACCTCCCTTTGGAGGATTAAGTGTGGTGGGGCCCACACGAAGCATAACTCTTCACCTTCTTTTTTTTTAAACTCCCTTAAACTCCTCTTTTATTAACATGACAACTTTGTTAATTAATGGAGTTGAATTGTTTGAATTTCAAACCTTTGAAATTCAAATTGATAATTGTGTGAATAAAATAAGACTTTAGCTTTTTTTATTTGGGTTAGAATTCTCTAGCCACCTTGAGAGAATTTGGAGAGCTCCTTCTTCTTCTTCTTCTTCAAGCTTTGACGAAGAACGCGAAGAACCTTCGAGCAACGACGAAGAACTCCACGTTCTCGGGAACCGTCTTCCGCGACGCCATACCCGCGACACCGACGACATCTCTTTCCACGTCATCTCTTCCGCGACGGTTTTCCGCGACGAAATCGCCGTCAAATAGCTTCGAATCCTCGCTTCACGACATCGACGTCCTTCTTCCGTGATGCCGACCACCGCGACGCGTCTTCCGCGGGTCGTTGATGATCATCGTTCTTGAAACCGAGTTAGGGGTTTGTTATTGATTATTTATTTATTCTCGTTCTTGGTTCTAGCAGGACAATCTTGAGGATAAATGTTTAAGTGTTATCATCTAACGAGAGGGGGGCCGGACCACACAAACACGGCCGAATCCCCCCTCCTTTGTTCTTGAATTTTATTATTTTTCTTGTGGATGAACGTGATGGCGTGGTGCCGTCGCACCACGCGGGAATCGCACGGCTATAGTTGTGCGGCGCCGTCGCGCCGCACCACAGAAAGTTTATCAAGAACGCGACGTCGTCGCGCAGCGTCAAAGAAAACCGAAGGCGCCGCGGCCGGAGCGGGGCCGCGGCGGAGGGGCGTGGTGTCGTCGCACCGCGCCGGACGACGAAGGCCGCGGCCGGTTCCGGGCCGCGGCGGAACGAGAAGACCGGAGGCTAGCCGGGCCGCCGGTGTCGGAAGCCGGAAAGGGGACCGGCCTTTCCGGTCCCGTTGAGGAAGGACCGGCCGGCCTGGTCGGGCCGGCCGGAAGGGAGAAGAACCGGGGGAATTAATTCCCCCGGCTGGCCAAAACCGGCCCCCCATAATGGGGGGGTCGCGGTTACACCAAGGGGGGGCAGAGCCCCCCCGTTTTTCTCAAAGGAAGGCCCCCACTTGAGGGGGGGCCGGTTTCTCCAAGGCGCGGCATCCAGCCGCGCCGCCAGCTGAAGGAAAGCGGGGGCTTTGCCCCCCGCGCGTGGCACCCGAGCGGCGCCCCGGCCGCGCCGCCGCGCCGGACCGCGCCGGACCACGCCGTCGTGCCGGACCGCGCCGCCGGCCGGGCCGGGTCGGACCCGGTTCGGGTCGACCCGGTTTGGGCCGACCCGGGGGGGAGGGGGGGGGGGGTCGGCCCGAACCCGGACCCCCCGTTTTCAAATCGACTTCAGTCTTTTGCCCATAACTTGAGCTACGGACCTCCAATTGACGACCGTCAGTGGGGATATGATCCTTGGATCGAGACGGTCGATTTGGTATATCGCACTCAAAGTTTAGGAATACATTGAGTTCGGCCGGGTTGGTTCGTATACGAAACCAACCAGGCCCTCGGAGCGGAAATGCTCATATCTTGAGCTACGGACGTCCGATTGACATGCCGTCAACTTTGTTGTGTTCCTCTTAGTGAGACGGATCTTTTGGCATACTCCTCCCGAGGTTTGGATGCAGGTGGAGTACGGTCGGGTTGGTTTTGCATTAAAAACCAACCAGGCCCCTGGGATGAAAAAAGCCAATAACTCTCAGACCGGGCGTCCGATCGACGCGCCGTCTGTTGCGTTGAGTTCCTGTTGACGATACGGAACTTTTGGATACATCAACTCTGGACTTTGTGACAATTGATGTATCAACCTCTCAGCTCGTGGAACGGACCCTCCCGAACGAGCTTGATGTGTGCGGGAACCCTAGTGCTGGCTGCGACTGTGACTGCTACTGCTACTGCTACTGTGACTGCGACGATGACAGTACAGAGATCCTTAGTGGATTCGACGACGACGACTACAGCACTCAGCGATCCTACGTGGATCAGTGCTACAGGTCCTGTGTGGGCCCGATCCTGTGTGGGTCTGATCCTGTGTGGGTCTTTGCGCTCAGCGGTCCTGTGTGAACCAGCGCCTACAGGTCCTATGTGGGCCCGATCCTGTGTGGGTCTTTGCGGGGGTTAGTTACCTATCAATCCTTCATGGGTCCGACGACTTAGATGGATCATAGATCATCTTTATCGTCCTTCGAAGAAGTATACCTGTGTGAGTTGATTCCTGTTGCTTTCCTGTGTGGATAGAGTTGTGTTATCCTGTGTGGATTTCGTTTTGCTTTCCTGTGTGGAATACGTTTACTTTCCTGTGTGGACTGAGTTGTACTTGGGCTCGGAGGTTGGAGCGTGTTGGAATTGATGACTTAGGTATATGTATGGGCATATACCTAAGCAGTGTCGGTTGTTACTTCGTGATTGTATCTTCCTTTGTGGTTTATCCTTTGTGGATTTTGGGAGACCTTCAGGGGTCTCGGGGTCCCTACTGAGTAGCTTATACTCACCCCTGCACGGGCTATGCCTTCACTACGTTGTGTTGGTTGCAGACGACGGACAGCGTTGATCGTGGCTGAGGCTTGCAGAGCATAACGGTACCTGGAGGTGGACCACTGGGCGGGACGTGCCCGGAGCGGACGACGGGACCCGAGGAGCAGTGGAGCTATCTGTACCCACCCTTCAGGTGGGATTTCCAGTGGACAGCTCGGAGTAGCGGCTTTTACTTTATAGTTGTTGTTTTCCCTTTCGAGTTGTACTTTACTTTCAGTTTGGGTTTGTATACTGTCCCATTTACTTTTCCGCACTTTCAGTTGTACTCTGTTTTCACTTAGTGTTTACTTTCCGCTTTCTTACTCTATGGTGTTTGTTTACTTTTCAAAGGCAATGCCTTCCCTTCCTAATGGGATTTACGCCTTGGTGCTAGTCGCCAGCCCCTGGCCTATGGAAGGCAGGCTTGGGGTAGTCACGGCACGGGCCCCGAGGACGGGTCGTGACAAATTGGTATCAGAGGAGTTCGGTTCTACCGCGAACTCTGATCTTTTCTATGTGAAGCAATAATGTTTAGCGTATTGAGTGTGGTTATCAGTCCAGGGAGTCCAGTGTTGGTGCAGCGGCTGATGTATCCGTACACCAGGACCCTGACTACTGATTTCCGACTTAATGCACGAAAACATTGATTGCGTGTGTGTTTCAAAGTTTTCTTTGTGATTACTTTATATCAGCTCACCAGGTATACTATTCTGACCGTGGCGCACCTGTTTCCTTTTCAGGATGGCCCCACGATGGCAGCCAGCTAGGGTTCCGAGAGTCGAGCGTGACGATAGCCCACCGAGAGACGAGGCCTCGGTGCAGGGCCCTTTGTCAGCAGTGGCACCGACGGTAGCTCTACCCGTCGAGCCACCGATGCTTCTAGTACCAGCCGCTGACGATGCACGTCACCTCAGCGCACTGCATGAGTTTCAGCACCAGCGACCACCCAGGTTTCGTGGGGAGACGGACCCCCAGGCAGCAGAGGACTGGCTGGAGGCAGTGGTACGAGTTTTTAGGCTAGTGAGGACACCTGCAGACCTCATGGTGATCCTCACTGCGAGCCTACTGCACGCAGCAGCGGGCCGATGGTGGAGCTTGATGCTCCAGGTGCATGATGAGGCATCTCTTCTTTGGACGGACTTTGAGAGCCTCTTCCGCTCGGAGTTCGTCCCAGCCACCCTTCATGTGGTGCGTATCCAGGAGCTTCTTCAGCTGCGGCAGGGCAGCATGATGGTCGCTCAGTACTCAGTGAGATTTACTGATCTCTCACGCTACTCGACCGACATGGTACGGGTTCCATTCTTCCGGGCCCGGACCTTCGAGCAGGGCTTGAGACACGAGATCAGGGCATCGCTGATCTCCCTCAGCATACCGACTCAGACGGGAGTACTGGAGCGGACACTTTTGATCGATAGCTTCCTTGCTGAGTCTACACCAGTGTCGAGACCCACCGTAGGGCGGCACGTGGCAGAGTCTTCTGCAGCTGGCAGTCGACGGATGACTCAGGGGTCTAGGCAGACCAGACCTTCAGGCAGACGACCTTAGGACACTGGCTCAGTAGTGCGGGGCACACAGCGCGGAGCCAGTCTTTCGAGAGGCAGACAGTCATACTTGTGTGGCGGGCAGGGCCACATGTCTCGTGACTGCCCGACCCGCCGTGCCGAGGAGCAGCAGACGGTTGAGGGACCACCGAGGCAGAGGCAGAGGGTCGACCGTGGCAGTCCGCAGGGAGGAGGCGGACGAGGCAGAGGAGCTGGCCGAGCAGCAGGTGGTGGGCGACGCTTTGAGGCTCTGCCACCACCACCACCAGGAGGTCCACCCCGACCACAGGGAGCAGGCGGGCAGAGACAGGCACAGCTCCAGGCAGCAGAGGCCTACGACCACGGCGCACCCGAGATGATTCGAGGTACTATCTGTGTCTATTCCACCCTTGTTGTAGTACTTATAGACACAGGAGCGAGTCACTCTTTCATAGCCGCTGCCCTTGTTCGGAGCTCGGAGATTCCGATAGAGCCGTTGGCTCGATCCTTACGGCTAGAGACTCCTACGGGAGTAGACTCGACGATTACGCACTGGTTCCAGCAGTGTAAGCTTACTCTAGGAGGTGAGAGCTTCGGCTGGGATCTTCTTGTAGCAGCGTCGAGGACTTACGACATCATCTTGGGAATGGATTGGCTATCTACGGTCCATGTGCAGATTGACTATTTTAGGCTCAAGGTGCGATGTGTACGCACCGACGGGAGCAAGTTCACCTTCACCGGTGAGAAGGGAGCCTTTGCAGCACAGGATGGATTTCCGCGAAGGAGAGGACAGCCCATCACTCATCAGTTGGCTAGCCTCATCCTTGGAGCAGTTGACGTGCGGAGTCCTGGTTTTCCTGCAGTGGTGGATCAGTTTGCGGACGTTTTTCCCGACGACGTTCCAGGGCTACCTCCTCGTAGAGAGGTAGACTTTTATATTGACTTGTACCCCGGGACAGCCCCGATATCCACTCCAGCATATCGGATGGCCCCCGCCGATCTTCGAGAGCTACGGGTACAGTTGGAGGACTTGCAGGGCAAGGGGTTCATCTGACCCGGTGTTTCACCCTGGGCTTCCTCGATATTGTTTGCCAAGAAGGCAGACGGAAGCTTGCAACTTTGTGTTGACTATCGTCGCCTGAACCAGGTGACAGTGAGGAACAAGTATCCGCTACCGAGGATTTATGACCTCTTTGATCAGCTCAAGGGAGCACGGTGGTTCTCAAAGATAGACCTCAGGTCAGGCTATCATCAGCTCAGGGTCAGAGCTGAGGACGTGCAGAAGACGGCCTTCAGATGTCGGTATGGCCACTATGAGTTCTTGGTTATGCCTTTCGGCGTAACCAATGCTCCAGCAGTGTTCATGGCTCTCATGAACAGGATCTTTCAGCCATACCTTGATCGTTTTGTCGTGGTCTTCATCGACGACATTCTGATTTACTCTACGACTGAGGAGGAGAACGCCTATCACTTGCGAGTTGTACTAGACACACTCCGAGAGCACCAGCTTTATGGTAAGCTCTCGAAGTTCCAGTTCTGGATACTTGAGGTCCACTTCTTGGGACACGTTATCTCTGAGGCGGGAGTTGCAGTAGATCCTGCGAAGATCGAGGCTGTGTTAGCATGGGAGCCACCCAGGAGCGTGACTGAGGTTCGGAGTTTCTTGGGACTAGCTGGATACTATCGGAGATTCGTTCCAGACTTCTCTAGAGTTGCGGCACCACTCACAGCTTTGACGAAGAAGGGGAAAACCTTCGTGTGGTCAGACAGATGTCAGTAGAGCTTCCAGGAGTTGAGACAGAGATTGACCAGCGCACCTATCTTGAGGTTGTCTGAGGAGGGAGTAGGGTACGTAGTCTACTGCGATGCATCAGGGATCGGACTTGGATGTGTTCTGATGCAGGAGCGGGCAGTGATCGCCTATGGATCACGTCAGTTGAGGCCGCATGAGCAGAACTACGCTATCCATGACCTGGAGTTAGCAGCAGTGGTCTTTGCTCTGAAGACATGGCGACATTACCTGATGGGCGAGCGCTTTACAGTATTTTCTGATCATCAGAGTCTCAGGTATATCTTCTCACAAAAGGACCTGAACCTGAGACAGTGGCGATGGCTCGAGTTCCTCCAGGACTATGACATTGAGATAGTCTATACTCCTGGGAAGGGGAACGTAGTAGCCGATGCCCTCAGCAGGAGGACGGGCATTCAGCTACTTGAGGAGGCGATGGAGCAGCTAGCCTCTTTGCAGATATCCTTCGTGGATAGAGATGGAGCAGCCTTCCTCCAGTCTCTCACAGTCACCCCTCCACTACTGCAGCGGGTCAGAGAGGCACAGTGAGAGGATGCTGACTGTGAGACACAGCGTGCACAGATATCCTCGGGACAGGCACCTGATGGTTTCTCCCTTGGAGCAGAGCACGACATCCTTTTCAGAGGACGTACCATGGTACCAGTCGCTTTGTGAGAGGAGGTGCTGAGAGAGTTTCACACTTCTCCTTTGGCGGTACATCCAGGAGTGGCGAAGATGTACCAGGATCTCAGACGACAGCACTGGTGGCCGGGCATGAAGAAGGTTGTGGCATAGTTCGTTTCTTGATGCCTCAAGGCTGAGCATCAGGTACCAGCAAGCTTGGTACAGCCCTTGGAGGTCCCGGAGTGGAAGTGGGATGGGATATCTATGGACTTCGTGATTGGACTTCCACGTACTTCTAGAGGTCATGACTCCATCTGGGTGATTGTCGACCAACTCACCAAGTCAGCACACTTCTTACCCATCAGAGAGCAGGTCTCAGTGGAGAGCTTGGGACGTCTCTACATTCAGGAGATTGTGCGACTCCACGGCGTGCCATCATCTATCGTCTCCAATCGAGATGCTCACTTTACTTCCCGGCTTTGGAAGGGGTTACAGGAGGCGTTCGGGACGCAGCTACGTCTGCGCACAGCCTTTCACCCTCAGACGGATGGTCAGATGGAGAGGACCATCCAGACTCTCGAGGACATGCTCCGTGCATGTGTCCTCAACTTTGGTCGTAGCTGGGAGGACCACCTACCCTTGGTGGAGTTTGCGTACAACAACAGCTACCACTCCACCATCGGGATAGCACCGTACGAGGCGTTGTACGGCCGACCTTGTAGATCTCCTTTATGCTGGACAGACCCTGGGGAGTCAGCACTTGTGGGACCGGAGATGGTCCAGGCCACGACAAAGAAGGTCCAGGTCATCCAGGAGTGGATGAGGACAGCTCAGAGCTGGCAGAAGTCATACGCTGACAGGAGGCGGAGGCCACTAGAGTTCGAGGATGACGACCACGTCTTCTTGCGGGTCTCACCTCGACGTGGTATACGGAGATTTGGCCGAGGCGGCAAGTTATCTCTGTGCTTCATCGGACCCTTCCAGGTCCTCAGCAGGATTGGTGAGGTGGCTTATCTCCTGACTCTACCACCTCAGTTGCACCGGGTGCACGACGTCTTCCACGTATCTCAGCTGAGGAGATACGTGCACGACCCGACGCACATCATTGACTATGGGGAGCTTGACGTTGACGATGGGGCGACTTTTACGGAGATTCCGGTGGAGATCGAGGATCGATAGGAGCGGGTCCTACGTGGACGATCGATACCTCTAGTGCGCATCAGATGGCAGCACGGGAATCTCCAGGAGAGCACTTGGGAGCGGGAGGCTCAGATGCGTGCTCAGTACCCTCATTTGTTTCCCTAGTTTTTGATGTATCTTTACGGGGACGTAAATCCCTGAGGTGGGAGTAATGTAAAGACCCGTAAAATTCAAGGGAAATTTTTTCTTAATTTTCTTTGGAATTTTACAAGAACGCGGTTTCTGACGGCACCTGATTCCGAGGCCCGGAGTGCCCAGAATCAATTTCTAAAGTTTGGCTCGGGTACGTTCAGTGAACGAACGAGCGGGAATTTCTAACTTTTGAACTGGTGCACGGAATCAAATTCTGAGGGCACCGATGAACTCGCAGCGCCGATATTCGCTTAAGGAGTCCTTTTCCGAAGTTGCGTTTATTTCGGGTTGAGAGTTAGTTTTTGGGAGTTTAGAATAAGTTAAATAAAAATTGTGGGATACAAATTTTTATTTTAACTTGTTGGTTAACTTCTCCCAAAGGGAGTTAGAGGTGGGACCCACATCCACTTAACCTCCCTTGGGAGGATTAAGTGTGGTGGGGCCCACACGAAGCATAACTCTTCACCTTCTTTTTTTTAAACTCCCTTAAACTCCTCTTTTATTAACATGACAACTTTGTTAATTAATGGAGTTGAATTGTTTGAATTTCAAACCTTTGAAATTCAAATTGATAATTGTGTGAATAAAATAAGACTTTAGCTTTTTTTATTTGTGTTAGAATTCTCTAGCCACCTTGAGAGAATTTGGAGAGCTCCTTCTTCTTCTTATTCTTCAAGCTTTGACGAAGAACGCGAAGAACCTTCGAGCAACGACGAAGAACTCCACGTTCTCGGGAATCGTCTTCCGCGACGCCATACCCGCGACACCGATGACGTCTCTTTCCGTGTTATCTCTTCCGCGACAGTTTCCCGCGACGAAATCGCCGTCAAAGAGCTTCGAATCCTCGCTTCACGACATCGACGTCCTTCTTCCGTGACGCCGACCACCGCGACGCGTCTTCCGCGGGTTGTTGACGATCATCGTTCTTGAAACCGAGGTAGGGGTTTGTTGTTGATTATTTATTTATTCTCGTTCTTGGTTCTAGCATGACAATCTTGAGGATAAATGTTTAAGTGTTATCATCTAACGAGAGGGGGGCCGGACCGCACAAACACGGCCGAATCCCCCCTCCTTTGTTCTTGAATTTTATTATTTTTCTTGTGGATGAACGTGATGGCGTGGTGCCGTCGCACCACGCGGGAATCTCACGGCTATAGTTGCGCGGCGCCATCGCGCCGCGCCGCGGAAATTTTATCAAGAACGTGACGTCGTCGCGCCGCATCAAAGAAAACCGAAGGCGCCGCGGCCGGAGCAGGGCCGCAGCGGAGGGGCGCGGTGTCGTCGCACCGCGCCGGACGACGAAGGTCGCGGCCGGTTCCGGGCCGCGGCGGAACGAGAAGACTGGCGGCTAGCCGGGCCGCCGGTGTCGGAATCCGGAAAGGGGACCGGCCTTGCCGGTCCCGTTGAGGAAGGACCGGCCGGCCTGGTCGGGCCGGCCGGAAGGGAGAAGAACCGGGGGAATTAATTCCCCCGGCTGGCCAAAACCGGCCCCCCATAATGGGGGGGCCGCGGTTACACCAAGGGGGGGCAGCGCCCCCCCGTTTTTCTCATAGGAAGGCCCCCACGTGAGGGGGGTCCGGTTTCTCCAAGGCGCGGCATCCAGCCGCGCCGCCAGCTGAAGGAAAGCGGGGGCTTTGCCCCCCGCGCGTGGCACCCGAGCGGCGCCCCGGCCGCGCCGCCGCGCCGGACCGCGCCGCCGCGCCGGACCGCACCGTCGTGCCGGGCCGCGCCGCCGCGCTGGACCGCGCCTCCGGCTGGGCCGAGTCGGACCCGGTTCGGTTCGACCCGATTCGGGCCGACCCAGGGGGGGCGGGTCGGCCCGAACCCGGACCCCCCGTTTTCGAATCGACTTCGGTCTTTTGCCCATAACTTGAGCTACAGACCTCCGATTGAAGAACCGTCAGTGGCGATACGATCCTTGGATCGAGACGGTCGATTCGGTATATCTCACTCAAAGTTTCGGAATACTTTGAGTTCGGCCGGGTTGGTTCGTATACAAAACCAACCGGGCCCTCGGAGCGGAAACGCTCATATCTTGAGCTACGGACGTCCGATTGACGTGCCATCATCTTTGTTGTGTTCCTCTTAGTGAGACGGATATTTTGGAATACTCCGCCTGAGGTTTGGACGCAGGTGGAGTACGGTCGGGTTGGTTTTTCCTTAAAAACCAACCGGGCCCCTGGGACGAAAAAGCCAATAACTCTCAGACCGGGCGTCCGATCGACGCGCCGTCTGTTACGTTGAGTTCCTGTTGACGATACGGAACTTTTGGATACATCAACTCTGGACTTTGTGACAGTTGATGTATCAGCCTCTCGGCTCATGGAGCAGACCCTCCCGAACGAGCTTTCTGTGTGCGGGAACCCTAGTGCTGACTGCGACGGTGACTGCTACTGCTACTGCTACTGTGACTGCGACGACGACAGTACAGAGATCCTTAGTGGATTCGACGACGACGACTACAGCACTCAGTGATCCTACGTGGATCAGTGCTACAGGTCCTGTGTGGGCCCGATCCTGTATGTGTCTGATCCTGTGTGGGTCTTTGCGCTCAGCGGTCTTGTGTGAACCAGCACCTACAGGTCCTATGTGGGCCCGATCCTGTGTGGGTCTTTGCGGGGGTTAGTTACCTATCGATCCTTCCTGGGTCCGACGACTTAGATGGATCAGAGATCATCTTTATCGTCCTTCGAAGAAGTATACCTGTGTGAGCTGATTCCTGTTGCTTTCCTGTGTGGATAGAGTTGTGCTATCCTGTGTGGATTTCGTTTTGCTTTCCTGTGTGGAATACGTTTACTTTCCTGTGTGGACTGAGTTGTACTTGGGCTCGGAGGTTGGAGCGTGTTGGAATTGATGACTTAGGTATATGTATGGGCATATACCTAAGCAGTGTCGGTTGTTACTTCGTGATTGTATCTTCCTTTGTGGTTTATCCTTTGTGGATTTTGGGAGACCTTCAGGGGTCTCGGGGTCCCTACTGAGTAGCTTATACTCACCCCTGCACGGGCTATGCCCGCACTATGTTGTGTTGGTTGCAGACGACGGACAGCGTTGATCGTGGCTGAGGCTTGCAGAGCAGAACGGTACCTGGAGGTGGACCACTGGGCGGGACGTTCCCGGAGCAGACGGCGGGACCCGAGGAGCAGTGGAGCTATCTGTACCCACCCTTCAGGTGGGATTTCCAGTGGACAGCTCGGAGTAGCGGCTTTTACTTTACAGTTGTTGTTTTCCCTTTCGAGTTGTGCTTTACTTTCAGTTTGGGTTTGTATACTGGCCCATTTACTTTTCTGCACTTTCAGTTGTACTCTGTTTTCACTTAGTGTTTACTTTCTGCTTGCTTACTTTGTGGTGTTTGTTTACTTTTCAAAGGCAATGCCTTCCCTTCCTACTGGGATTTACGCCTTGGTGCTAGTCGCCAGCCCCTGGCCTATAGAAGGCG
The DNA here is from genome assembly GCA_963277665.1 of Viscum album. Lineage (NCBI taxonomy): Eukaryota > Viridiplantae > Streptophyta > Magnoliopsida > Santalales > Viscaceae > Viscum > Viscum album. The sequence goes on along the minus strand of OY728141.1, from coordinate 1,244,744,694 downwards.
GGCTTAGGGTAGTCACGGCACGGGCCCCGAGGATGGGTCGTGACATTTATTGTCACGCTATTCATTTGGATCTTCATAAACATTAGTTTTTTCACTTTCATTTTTGTTGGAAACATTCAGTTCTTCTTCCTCAACATTATTAGGAACTTTTGTTAAGGAAGTTGGATTTTCAATAACTTTCACATCATATGATTCCACCAAATTTTGTAAACATTTTTTCAAACACTTAAAACGACTTTCATTGGGTGAGTATCCCATGAAAATTCCTTATTCAACTTTCTCATCAAACTTTCTGAGATCTTGATTTTTTATTTTTAGCAAATAGTGACTTCCAAAAAAATTTGAGTATTTTAATGAAGGTTTTTTTATAACACATTTCATAGGAATTCATATTGGATTCTTGTCTCAACAAACATCTGTTATGAATATGTATAGTGGTAATAATATCTTCTCTATAGAAGAAATTTGAAAGTTTATATTATACTAACATACTTCTTTCCATTTCCACCAAAAATCTATTATTTATCTATGCTACTCTATTTTGTTGTAGAGTATAAGGATCACTATATTGATGTTTGATACCATACTTCCTCAGATAAGTTTCAAAAGTATTTCTTATAAATTTGGTACCATTTTATGTTCTCAAATTTTTTATATAAACACTCATTCATTCTCAACATCTTTTCTAAAAAACCTAAACATTTCCAAATCCTCTGAAATGTATTTCATAAACATGATTTTTTTAATTTTATTGAAATCATTAATGAATGTGATAAAGTAAAAATCGCATTTTGTTGATTTATGTCTCATTGGCCCACATAAACCAGAATTAATAAGTTCAAGAGGTCCAGTAGACTAAATCTCGACTCTTTTAGGATTTTTATTAGTAATTTTCCCTTTCTGACAAGTAAAACAACATATTACTCTATTCTTTTCAATTATATAAAATTTTAGACAACATCAACTTTAGAAAGTTTGTTCATGTTTTTCTTCCCAAGGTACTCAAGTATTCGGTGCCACAAAAAATTTCATATCCATCCCACAAGTAACATGAGGTATTAAATTCTCCAATTTGAAAATGATTACCACTAGTTCTTTCTACTTTTGTAATAAATTTTCCATATTTCACACTTAAGATGATACAAGAATATTTTCTGAAAAATCACTTATTTTCCATCATCACATAGTTGACTTATACTAAGTAAGTTATGTTTTAGCACATCAACAAATAAAACTTCCTTAGATTTCAAATTTTCTACTTCAAAATCATCTATTCTAATTCCTCTGATTTTTAAGGAACTATCATTTCCAAAAGTAACAACTTCTCCATCATTATTTTCAACATGTTTCAATATTTTTAAATCACTTTTCATGTGTGAAGAACAACCATTATCAAGTATCCATAGTTCTTTTCTTTTTTACTTTCTTTCAAGGCAGTCTCAACAACAAAAGCATTTTCTTCAACTTTTACCTTTCTGGATTCCTTTTCTTTTCTAGAATACAGAACTTTTCCTAGAATATTAGTCACACATTCCTCAGTAAACTGACCCAGTTAATCACATCTTCCACAAACTTATTTCAAACAATCAAAATAATTTTTCATTGGAAATTTTATAACATCTTGAGATTTATCCTTTTCAAATTTATGTGTTTTTTGAAAGTTACACATTATACTTTCACCATCTCTTACACTCTATTCAAACCTTATTATGGAGATTGATAAGTTATGCCAACAATTATAGGCCTTATGCCCATAAATTCCACAACACAAAATCAAATATTTATTTTCTATTAAATTAAGATCTTTCTTTGTAGAAAATTTATCGAGATTGATAATTTATTCTTACTCTAACATACTCTAGATGTGGACCATATTCTCTCCTAAGTGAGTTCTCAAAATTTTTAGATGTGATAGGTTTCTCACATCCTTTATCCGACCAAGATTTACCAACACCTTTTCCAGAACATGAAATGTTATAAGAATAAGATGAAACAATATTTTTGTTGAGTGAATATATCACCTAATTCTTATTCTGAGCCTTCTCAGAAACTTTAGAAGTCTTAACTTTTACTTTTGAATCTTTTTTGAATTTTTCATTCATCTTTTTTAAAGTAATTTCAGGCTCAATAAGTTTGTATTGAGACTTGTTAACTTCTTATTCCTTGGATACCAACTTTTTTCTAAGATCTTGAACCATTATTCCTTATTCATCAATTATAATTTTTCAAATTAAGATCTTCGGGAGGTATTCTTATTATTACTTGACAACATATTTTTCACCTTCAACAACTTTTCCACTGCCTTTCTTTATCATTCTGATTTTTTTCTTAAGAGATCAATTTTTCTCAAGACATGTAATAGGTTCTGTTCTGATTTGTTAATCTCTATAAGATTCTTCACCTTATTCTTATTCTCTATTTGAGTACTCTTTTTGTTTCTTGACTTCTTCATTGAAAGTTATAACCTTTTCCAAACTTTTATCTTATGAAGAATCATTTTTAGTTGAGTCTGATTCATCTTTCTTACTCAACATATATATCTTGTTCCCTTTAAATTTATTCTTATATTTTCTGGATGAATTTTCTTCTTTAGAAATTTTGTTCCACTTATTCCATCATGGTTTTTCATTAGAGTCATCTCTATATTATTCTACATTATTCATGGGAAAAATCAGAGAAAAATGTCAAATTCCACCACACTAAAAACATTTGAGAGGAATTTTATATCAATACTTCCATATTCCTCTTCAATAGTTATTGGATATAAGAGACATGGTTTTATCATTCAACTCATCATCCTCTTTATCTTAATAATTACAAGGATCAAAAGTTCAATATCTTGAATATTCATTTTTCTCATATCTTCAAAATCTATTTCATTTTTCATTTTCTTTTTTAACATTGGAGATTTTCTCATTTCATAAGAAACAATAAAGTTATGTAATTAATCAAGAGATAAATCATATTTATCTTATAAATAGGAAATTTTAGAATCAAACCTATCCATAAAATTTCTCATAAGTTTATTCACTATTGTAGAATCTTCCAGAACTTCTCCAAATCCTTTGATGTTGGAAAAAAATTCATTTATCTTGGTGAATTATTCATCAATAGTTTCTTCATTTCTCATTCTCGTGTATTTTAAATTACTAGGCCATATTTATATCTTTTCTTCCTTAACTTTAGTATTCCCTTCAAAAATACTTTGTAGCTAGTCCCACATACTCTTTGATGTTTTGAGACCCAACAGATTTATATAAACATTTTCTAACAGAGACATAATAATATCATTACAAGATTTTTTATCAACTTCAATATCCTCTTATCAGCAAAAGTCATCAGGGAATCTTTCTCAATAGGAGAAAACCCAATCATAGTGGCATCTAAAACTTGTAGTCTAAGAGATAAAAGATAAGGAATTATCCTATTTTTTCATCCATAATAATTTTTTCCAAAAAAAATAGGAATTATTCTACTATTTATAGAATTTATATTATCCATGATAAGGATTCAATAAGGGAACATTCTATTTGATACCAATTGAAGTTCCAAAGGATTGAATAATAATTGATAAGGGGGGAGGGTTGAATCAGTTGTTCAATTTTTATAAGTTCCAATAATTTTAAAACTTTACCCCTGAAACCTGTTAAATTTTATATTCTTATCATATTTTAGTAAATAATCATACATGAAAATGTAGGAGAGAAAGTAAATCATATGATATTGAAAAGGTTCAACTTTAGTGTGAGAACCTACATCATTTCCATAGCCACTTCTGTGGGTATATGGAATTTCACTATAATGAAGAAGTGAATACAACTTGTGTCAACTCCCATTATACACCATTTATCTTCTGATAGGAATTATTATATTGACTCCCATCAGTTTAAAAGGTTTTATTATAAATAATTGAACCACAAAAAAATCACAAAAGAAATTTTTTCTCCTCAAAAATACATTCAGAACCTTAGTCCGATGACCTTGGGTCTGATTGCCTCAGTTTGATTGACTCATTATGATGTACTCGTTAAACCTAACCCTTTTCTCAAACTGCAATTCTCAAACTCTAATCAAATGCTCTGTCTGATCTTCCTCAGTCGGGTAAAAAAACTTTTAGTTTTCTAATCTTATAATGAGATCTCTATCTAGAAAGTAACTCTTACTCAAAGTCTACAGTGTTCTAAATTTTTCACATGTAGAAAGGATGTATAGTATGAATGTATTGTGCTTCTATTTATAGGCATATCCGAATGGAAAAGGTGTGAAACTGAAAAACATTTCCCACTTACTTAAATTCAAAAAACAATGAGATCTACGTATATTTTAATTTCAATTTTGACCACTTAAAATTTTCAAAAATCTTCTAAAATCTTCTTGAGTCTTCTCCATAATCATCCTTCTTGGACTTCCTATGTCACGACCCAACCCAAACTGGGGCTTGAGCTACAACTACCCCAATATTTCCTCCATAGTCCAGGGGATGTGGACTAGTTTTGAAGTCATAAATAACATGAGGAGGCCTTTTCCTAAGTACTTGTATGCACACACACAACCATTTTGATGCATAAGTGTATAGGAATAAGAGTAAAAGATACAAAACACTATGGAAATAACCATGCATGTAAAATTTCTAAATAGTACAAGAGTACGTTGGTGTAAAATGAAAAGTAAAGGGAAAAATACACACCCAAACAAAAATATGACCCAACCTGAAAAAACTATAAAGTAAAATGTTGAGAGAGTCCAGCTTCTGACCTCTAATCTACAACCTACGTACGTGGTCCAAAGTACTAGGCATCCATAAGATCCTATGAAGTCACCACTGAATTATCTAACATCTACATAATACACGACACATGTGGGAAAATTCCATGTAGAGTTGAGTATATACATACCAAGTAGGATGCCCCAAATACTGAAGGGGGGTAGTAAGATCTATAACATGAAAAAAAAATGTGGATAGTAATAAGATGTAACTCAACCCAATAAAGTGAAAGAGTAACTTTGTCCAAGCACTGGGGTTTCAACACGGTGAGTAGATGAACTTCATGTTGAGTATTAACTACCCATAGTAGAATAGTAAACTCATCCAACCAAAAGAATCTAAACATAGAAAGCATGTGGCATACCCCACGTGTCTTCCCATCTCATGGAAAGAGAGTAACCAAATCCAAAGGTATGGATAAAAATGTATATATATATATATGTGTGTGTGTGTGTGCTCAGTAAAAGAATCCCAAACAATAGAGAAATGGGATACCCATCTCACAACTCATCCTAGGAAGAAGAGTCTCCAATAGTTCTAAAAGTCCATCAATGATGCCCACCATCTCACAAATCTTCCCAGATGTAACCATCCAAGTCAATTCACACCTCTTCATTATGCTGCAGAGTTGAGGGGAAACATTCTCTAGGTAGAGGACCCATGCCCTTATATAATAGTAGGGTTACAATATGTGGTAGAGGACTCATGCCTATCCCAACTTGAGGGTTCCACTCTATAAGCCTGTATAGGACTCATTCCCTATTCCAACAAGAGGGTTCCACTTTAGTCACCAAGGACCTATACCCAGCCCTGCTGGAGGGTTCCACTAAAAATTTGATAGAGGACCCATTCCCAACCCAGCTGGAGGGTTCCACTCTAGAAGTCGGTATAGAACCCATGCCTAGCTAGCTGGAGGGTTCCACTCTAGGAGTCTGTAGAGTACCCAGGCCCATCCCAGATGGGGGGTTCACCTCTAAGAGTTTATAGAGGACCAATGCCCAGACCAGTTGGAGGGTTCCACTCTATGAGTATGTAGAGGATCCATGCCTAGCCAGGATGGAGGGTTCCACTCTAAAATTCATCAAGGACTCATGCCCATATCAGCTAAAGGGTTCCACTTAGGATGCCTCTAGTGATCATGTGCGATCACTGCCATCATAGAGCATCACCTACACAAAAATCATGCCCGGAACATTTTACATCATATCCCAAAATCTAAAATCAAGGGAACTATTGAATTATATAGGAAAAAACACTCATGATAGGCAACTTGAGGACCAAAATCTGATTCCAAACGATAGAGATAAAAAATCTTGAAGTTTCCTCAAAAGGATCCAAGGGGTACACGATGTGTAGGGGACCCACATAGTGTGTGGTCCAACTCTTTCTCCTGGTCGTGTATCTAGGGTTACAAAACTCTCCAACCATGTATGGATACATGGAATATAGGGGATATACACGTTGTTCCCATACCACCCAGGGTCCCGCCCGTGTGCTTGGCCATATCCATGTAATCACCATGTGTTCATGTAACCACCCCATGCTCATGTACTTCAAGTACATAGACATGTGCTTGGTCATGTAATACCACATGGGGTACTTCTTGTGTGTTCTACCACATTATTTTTCCATCCAGGGACAAGGTAGATGGCATGTATGAGGGTTACACGTCGTCCCATATTTATAGATTTATAAAACCCTAGACACTACAACCTAGGGTCTACTCATCATGTGTTTATCATAGTATAGGGTATGTAGCCACATTTTTCATAGATCTCTAGATCCACTCACCTAATGAAAAATATGGTCATTCACCATTAGATCCGACCTCAATTCCACCCGAAATTAGTGGATCGAGCTACCGCTTGTCATTTCTGGCCATCCAGTGGCTGGAAATCTGATTCTGTCGATTGTAGGGTTTCACCGTATGTGCCATACACCTCGGTTCCTCCCATCACCGATGATTTTATTTCTAATCTCCCAAACGATCACTAATGTCCTGAAATCTATCCATAAACACTATTGATTCATCGATCCATACCTCGTACATTTTTTTTGTGATTATGGGGGTACGATCAGGATCATTACCACTCGAAAATGTGGAACCGGGATCCTAGGGTCCTACTAGTAAAGAACGTGAAGAAATTGAGGGATAAAGGCACCAAAAAAATAATTTAACAATCATTCCCAAGTGTTATTATCCAACGATCAAGAACAGGGATATCCGAGTTAGATAACAATTGTAATAACCAATTTAATCAATACATGAGCACATACAAAGTCCAAAATTGGCACAGATAGAAGGAAAAAATTAATCTAATCAATAAATTTAATAAAAAAAGGGGCATAAAACACAAACTGATGAGTCCTACGTGGATATTGGATTGTTCTTCATCAAAGAACATGCTCATTAATGATCAAAGTAAGCCATTGTGTTTGATGTACTCTGATCTGCTATGATCCAGCATTTCATGGTCTTATGAGGTGATTCTTTAATGGAATGAGGAATGATAAGCTCTCGACGATCCCAATATTATGAGTATAACCTTAATAAAATCACCATGTAAGAATTCTTATAGAAAATTTAGCTAGTTTAAACAAATTAATTAATTAATTTAATTAATTTATCCATTGAACATACCTCCAATGGGAAAGATATCCAAATTCCATGTGCTGACCTATTTTAGGTTTATCCTAGGGTAAACATCGCATTTTGGAATCAACTATGGTATTAGATTTTTAATATGAACTACCGTTTAATAGAAACATCATTTTATTTAAGCAAACATATGCACACAATATAAAATATTTTTAATATTTTTATAAAATTAATTTTTGGAATACTGGGCCTCAGAATTTTGCACTATCTCAACACTTGGCTCTAGAAATATATATATAAATATTTAAAATACCTACAAAGAAAAAATATGGTCTGTACATAATTCCCTCCTTCAATATTTTCATCCCTGAAAAGAAAAACTAAATAAAAAACTCGGGATACTAATCCCACATCTAGCTCTCCCACTCCTAGGAGCTCTCCTGCACATTTCTGTGTTTCCATAACATTCTATTCAAGGGTATGGTCTACCCACAAAATTTTCTCTCTTGTCGATCCTCGGTCTCCACTGGGTGCTCCACAGAGGTGGATCCATACTCGATGTCTAGCTTTCCCCATTCGATGACGTGTGTAGGTTCATGCACATATCTCCTCGGCTGCAACATATATAAGATTTTGTGCACTTTGTCCAACTGTGGGGGTAGGGAGAGGTGGTAAGAAACCTCACCAACCCTATGCACAATATCAAAAAACTCGATGAAACTTGGGGGTATCTTGTCTCCCCAGTAGAACCTCCACAATTATCCTTATGGGGAGACTCTTAGGAAAACATGGTCTCCCTGCTCGAACTCTAAGGGCCTATGATGTTGATCTGTGTAATATTTCCATCTGCTCTGGGCCATCATCATATTCTCACAAATGACATAAACCTTCTCCGTTGTCACTTGAACCATCTCTATACCCAAAAGAGATGTCTCACTGATCTCTGTCCAGCACAAGGGTGACCTAAAAGGTCTCAGTACAAGGCCTCAAAATGTTCCATGTTGATAGTAAAGTGGTAGTTGTTATTGTATGCAAACTCTTCCAAGGTAAATTGATCCTCCTAGCTTCAGATGAAGTCTAACATGAAAGCACTCAGCATATCCTCCAACACAGTGATAGTGTGCTTGTTATTCCCTTCTATCAGGGGTTGAAATTTTGTATTCATCCTTATTTATTTCTTGAATGCCTCATATAGGCCTCTCTACAATCATGACGTAAACCGTGTGCCATGATTGGAGATAACCGTTGAGGGAACCCCATAAAGGAGAGTAATATCTCATACATACAATTACCCTAAACTCTCTATCGAACTCTACTCCCTGATAGAAAGGAAGTTTTCTGACTTCGTGAGTCGGTCAACTATCACCCAGATGGCATTATGGCCCTTCACTATAGGTGGAATCCCTATAAAAAAGTCCATGGATATTCCATACCACTACCACTCTGGGATCTCAAGGGGATACAAAGAACCTTCTAAAACCTAGTACTCAGCCTTCGCCTGATGACATGTGAGGCATCGAGAGACAAACTTAGATTTGATCCATCTCATTCCAGACCATCAAAACTATCACTGAAGGTCTATATTCATCTTCCCTACACCGGGATGTACAACTAGGGATAAGTGTGGGTATCTAACATCACCTCCTCCCTCATCGTGACTGGGACCATCCTCCATCCTTGGAAATGAATGATGTGATTTACTCATTCATAATATTCATCTGGTGAATATATTATGGATATCTGGTCATGTAAGACCTCATAGTAGATGCCTCCCAGCTGGTAATCTCTCACATGCTTGAGAAGTGGAGAATTCAACACCATCGACTAAAGAAAAACTGTACCATATTGCTCCACTAAGGTCATCTGTAAATAATCTAATAGATATGAAGCCTCCTACACCAAGCAATCCTGGGACTTCCTGCTAAGGGAATATGCTACTACATTTCCCTTTTCTAGAGTATAGACTATCTCGAAGCTATAGTCCTATTGAAACTCCAACCAGTGTCGTTGTCTCAGGTTCAAGTATCTCTGTGTGAAGACATACTTGAGACTCTGATGGTCTGAGTAAACCATGAAGTTCTCCCATTGAAGGTAGTGGCTCCACATACTCAAGGAAATGACTACCACTATCATATCTAAGTCATGAGTCATGTAGTTCTGATCATGGGTTATCAAATTCCTCAGCCTATATGTGATCTTACTGTTGCATCAACATGTAGCCGAGCCCAACACTTGAATCATAAAAATACATAACATACTCCATGCCCTCTTCTATTAGTCTCAACACAGGATCACCCATCAGCCTCAGCCTCAACTCCTCAAAGGCCTTCTGACACAGCTTAATCCAGGTAAACAGATTCCATTTCTATGTCAAGGTGGTCAAAGGAGTTGTAATCTCATAGAAGTCTTCCACAAACCTCTTGTAGTACCCTTATAAGCCATGAAAGCTATGTACCTCTGAAACGATCTTGGGTGGCTCCTAAAAAAGCACTGAATCAATCTTTTTTGGGTTCATAGATAAACTATACTTAGAAATTACATGCCATGGGAAGGGAACCTTGTGAATCCATAATTGGCACTTTGAGAGATTCACATAAAGATGGTGCACTCAAAGAAAATAAAGAACCATCATCAAGTGCTCTACATTCTCATCCCCTAATGAAAAGTATATGAGTATTTCATCAATTAAGACGTCCACAAATGGGTCCAAGTATGGTTGTAAGACCTGGTCCATCAAAGCCATAAACATGGTGGGGTAATTCATCACACCAAAAGTCATCACTAGGAATTCATAGTGTCCATAGTGATATCAGAATTCCAGCTTTGTAATATCATCCATGAGAACCCTAAATTGGTGGTAGCCAGACCTAAGATCAATCTTTGAGAACCATCTAATGCTATACAACTGGTCAAAGAGGTCGAAAATACTCAATAATGGGTACTTGTTCTTTATCATGGACTAGTTTAGGTGGTTATAATACATGAAAAGCCACGAGATCCCATCCTCCTTTATCAAGAACAACACCATAGATGCCCGGGGGGACACACTAGGCCTGATGAAACCCTTCTCCCAAAGGTCCTCCAACTGCAAACGCATCTCCCGGAGCTCAGTAGGGGCCATGTGATATGCCACATAAGATATCAGAGTGATCTCGAGATACAATTCAATGCAAAACTTTATATCCTAAATCGAAGGTAGTCCTAAAACATCCTCAAGGAAGATTTACATATAATGCCCCACAACTAAAGGAATCTAGAGGCTTGAAGAGCCCGCTTCACCAAGGGCTATACTCACCAACTGATGCATGATGGGATGTAGACTTTTTCTCGTAGAACCCGCTCATCCCACTAGGATATCTCTCTCTCCCTTAAAGAAGAATCTCATCTCATCAGTGCGTAGGCATCTGACTTTTTCAACAATGATATTCAATCAGGGATCGGATCATTGAAAACCAATCGATATCCAAGATGACCTCATAGGGTTCTATCATGATGAAAAAAGGTCCCATGTGAATCTCTCCCCACAAAGAGATATATTTCACTACCTACAGATAAAATATACATAAGAAGTGTTCCCTGTAGGAACCTCAAGACAAAGCTGTTGGGATAGCGCCTCAACTGGGATCTCCATCTCTCACACCATAAGTATAGAGATGAAGAAATGACCGGAACTAGTGTATGATAATATTGAATAAATAGTATAATAAACATAGATCTTACCTCCAATCATCTCATGTGTTGTGGGGTTATGAGCCTCAAAAGCTTATAGTTATTCGCAACCTTGACGACCAACTTCTTGATCATGACATGGGATGCCTGGTGGTGGTCGAGGAAGGATATCATAGTGTCTTCCACCACTCATAGATCCTCCTTCTCCTCTTCCAGCTTCGCCTCCCTAGGGACCACACTACCCTATCTTATTAGATCCTTGATCATGGCATTTCCTCTATCATGGAAGTTCACTAGCTACCTTTCTATGATCCTTGACATGTCTGGTTGGGCAGTCACTCTCTATGTGACCTCGCTCGTCACAAGCATAACACTGAACCTCTATGACATGCCTTGGTACTCTACGTTGTCCCTATACAATAAGACCTCATGCCTAAGTCTAATTTTGAAAGGATATCCTACATCGAGATCCCACTAATAGACACCTTCTAGAAGCTACAGATGACTTAGCTCTATAATGCCCACTCCCAGCTCCAGCTGTCTGGAATCCCTATGATATAAATCTCTCTATCACTAGTGCCCTCTCTATCACCCCGACATAGGTGGGGATGCACAAGGGCACCATGCTTCCATGGATCTCTCTACGGATCCCCTTCTCCAACTTTCATGCTAGGAAGTAGCCATCGAAAATCATGTCAAGGGAGTACCAAGTAAGGTTTTTGAACCTCACTACATACTCAGACATTATCATCCCTCCATGATGCATCTCCAAAAGCTCATGAATCCAAAAATGAGTTCAAAAAGGATGGGTAGTACTCCTCACAGAACAACTACTGGAAGTCGGGCCATGAGACTGTCAAATCATCATGCATATTAGTAACAAGATTCCACCATTACCCAACTACTCCATGAAAAAATGCTAGCTTCTAGTGCAACCACCTGATTCGTCAGTGTCCGAGCGAGTCTGAAGACACAGAGCATCAACTCTATCCAATCCTCTTCTGCCTGAGGATATGGATTGTCATGGAACCTTAATGGCCTCTCACATTGGAACTCGAAGAGAATTCTAAGCCTATGCACATCCTCGACCTTCTCTACTAGGATGATCTTCTGCTCGATAGGCAGAGGTGCTGCAACCTATCCACTTGGATGAAGAATCTTGTGGGATGGACCTTAAACTGAGGCCTCATCTCATCGCTCATTGGATCATCATTATGATCCGAAACTAGTATCCTGTCTGGATTTCATTGTAGAGGCATCCTGAAATTTTAATCAAGATGTACCATGGTCAGATGATCACATATATATATATAAGAACAATGGGGAGATGACTCAATATGGACAATTAAAGACTCAATCATATATGATGCATGTACCATTGATCCATGAAACCAATACCTCAGTATGGCAAGTCGACAAACACGTAGTCAAGGTCCTAGTGAATGGATATTTTTGGACACATGTACCGTCACTGGATTCCCTAGCCTAAGTGCCGCACTCAAGACACTCTGAATTTTTTCCCTAATCCCAAAAAAATCTTTGTAATGGGACTACTCCAAACATCATCCCAAGGATCGAACTACCTTTGATACCAATATTTCATGAGCCAACCCAAGTCAAGGCTTGAGCCATAACTACCCCAAGCCCTCCACCATAGGCCAGGGTCTGGCGACTAGTATCGAAGGCATAACTAACATGGGGAGGCATTTTCCTAAGTACCTGAACACACACACATAACCATCTCGATGAAAAAAGTGTAGAGGAATAAGAGTAAAATATGAAAAAACACTAGGGAAACAACCATGCATGTAAAACCTCTAAACAGTATAAGAGTACGGTAGTGTAAACTGAAAAGTAGAGGAAAAAATACACATCTAACTAGAAATGTGTCTCAACCTAAAAAAAATGGAAAGTAAAATGCTGAGAGAGCCTAGCTCCTGATCACCAATCTATGACCACCATACGCAGTCCAAAGTACTAGGTATCCCTAAGCTCCTCTGAAGTCACCGTCGACTTATCCATCATCTGCATAAGACACGATATGTGTGTGAAAATCACATGCAGGGGTGAGTATATACATACCCTGTAGGATGCTCTAAAAGATGAAGGGGGAGAAGTAAGAGATATAATAGGAATAGAAAGACTGCATATAGTAATAGGATACAGCTCAACCCAAGAAAGAGAAATATTTACCTCATCCAAGTGCAAGGGCTCAATATGGTGAGTAGATAAACTAAAGGTTGAGTCTTTTCCACCCATAGCAGGAGAGTAAACTCATCCAACTATGAGAAGCTAAACACGGAAAGCACGCGGAATACCTCACACGTCATCACATCTCATGGAAAGAGAGTAACCAAATCCAAAGGTATGGATAAATATGTATATAAATATGCTTAGTAAAAGAAGACCAAATGAGATATAAAGGGGATATCCATCTCGCAGCTCATCCCAAGAAGAAGAGTCGCCAGCTGTTCCAAAAGTCCATCAATGATGCCCAACATCTCGTGTGTCTGCCCAGAAGTAATCATCCAGGTAAATCTACACCTCATCACTATATAACACAATCAATGGGTCATAATCTCTAGGTAAAGGACCCATGCCTTGGTAAAACAGGAGGTTTCCACTCAGTGGTAGAGGACCCATGCCCAACCCAACTGGAGGGTTCCACTCTAGGATCTTGTAGTGGACCTATGCCCTGTTTCAATAGGAGGGTTCCACTCTAGTCATCAAGAACCCATGCCCATCCTAACTGGAGGGTTCCACTCAGAAATTGATAGAGGATACACGCCCATCCCAACTGGAGGGTTCCATTTAGAATTCAGTAGAGAAACCATATCTGGCCCAACTGGAGGGTTCTACTCAAGGAGTCTGAAGAGGATCCATGCTCAGCCCAGCTGGAGGGTTCCACTCTAGGAGTCTGTAGAGGACCCATGCCTAGCCCAACTGGAGGGTTTCACTCTAAAAGTCCGTAGAGGACTTATTTCTAGCCGAGTTGGAGGGTTCCACTCTAAAATTCATCGAGGACCCAAGCCCACTCCAGCTGGTGGGTTCCACTCTGGATGCCTCTGGTGATCCTGTGTGATCACTACCATCATCAATTATCGCCTAACTAAGCATCGTGCCTAGAACATTCAATATCATATCCAAAAATCCACAACTGAGGGAACCATCATGTTTTATATGAAAAAACACTCAGGATAGGCTACTCACGAGCCAAAATCTAAGACCAAATAAAGGAGATACAGAAGCTTGAATTTTCCTCAAAAGGGGCCAAGGGGTACATGATGTGTAGGGGACCCACATGATGACTGGTCCCTCTCTTTTGCCTAGTCGTGTCCCTAGGGTTACATAGCTCACCAGTTATGTAGGGATACACTATATGTAGGGGACATACACGGCATCCCCATACCACTTGGGGTCTCTCCAATGTGGTTGGTCGTGTCCATGTAACCTTTGTGTGTTCGTGTAACCACCCTGTGTCCGTGTACTTTAGGTACACAACTGTGTGCTTGGTCGTGTACTCCCACACGGGGTCCTTCTTGTGTGTTTCACCACATGGATTTTCCATCTAGGGATGAAGTACATGGCATGTAGGATGGTTACACGCTGTTCCACCCTTATAAATTTCCAAAACCTTAGTCGTCGTAGGCAAAGGGTTGCACGTTGTGTGTTCATCACAGTACATAGTGTGTGGTTGCTTTTTTCATAGATATCCAGATCCACTCACTGCACACCAAATCTGGTCTTTCGCCTTCATATTCGTCCTCGATTCTGCCCAAAATTAGTGGATCTAGCTACCGCTCGTCATTTCCATCCATCCGAGGGCCTGAAATCTGATTTTGTTGACCGCGGGGTTTCGTTGTACGCACCGCACGCCTAGGTTCCTCCCATCATCGATGATTTAATTTTTGATCTCTCAAATGATCATCAACATCCTTTAATCATCCGTAGACACCCCTCATTCATTGATCCATCCCTTGCATGTTGTTTTGTCACGATTTCGGGGGTCCGATCGGGCTCGGTACCACCCGAAAACATCGAACCGAGATAGCGGGGTCCTACCGGTGAAGAATGTGAAGCAGTTGATAGAAAAAGAAACCACAAAAAATGTTTACAATCTTTGTCAAGCATTCTTGACTAACAATCAAGAATAGGGATATTCGGGTCAAATAACAATTGAAATCACCAATTTAATTGATACATGGGAACATGCAAAGACCACAATTGGCACAGATCAAATGAGAAGATTGATATGCTCAATCAATTTAATCAAAAAGGGCGCAAACCAAAAATTTACGAGTCTGAATTGGAGATTGTATTTTTCATCATTGAAAAATGTGCTCGTCAATTATCAAAGGAAGCATTGCATTCATTGCACTCTGATCGGTCCGATCCAGCGTTTTGTCATTGACTAAGGTGATTCGCCAATGGAAGGAGGAAGGAGAAGCTCTTAACGATCCTAAGTTTATGAGGCTAACCTTGGGAAAATATCCATGACAATGTTCTTATAGACATTTCAGTTAGGTTAAAGAAATCAATTAATTTATTTAATTGATTAATTTATCCATTGAACGTACCGCCAGCAGGCGAGATATCCGAACTCCCCGCACAAACCTATTTTAGGTTGTATCTAGGGTAAACATTGCGTTCTAGACTCAACTATGGTCTCGGATTTATAATCTGAGCTTTCATTTAAGAGCTATCTCATTTTCTTTAAGAAACCATACGAATGAAATATAAAACATTTTTAATATTTTTATAAAATTAATTCCAGGAACACCGGGCCTCAGAATGGCACATCATCTCAGCGCCTGGCGCTGTAAATATATATAGAAATATTTCAAAGTCCTACAAGGCAAAAACCGAGTCTCAACATCCTAACTTTTATTCAGTACGATAGAACGTCCTCAGCTCATTACTATGGAACTTCCTCAGGTCATTCCGAATTAACTTTCTTAATTAGAGTAAGTTTGATTGACTTTCCTTCTTAGAGTCAGTCTGATTGAATTTCCTTCTCAGAGTCAGTCTGATTGACATTCCACCTCAGAGTTAATCTGATTGAGTTTCCTTCTCAAAGTCGGTTTGATTGGCTTTCCTCCTGAGAGTCGGTCAAATGGAACTTCCTTAGCTTCAGTCCGATGGAATCCTCACAATGACGAAATTCTCATTATGGTGGAATTATCATTACGTTGGAAACTCCACTCCACGACTTTGAAATTCATCAAACCTCATCAGCTATAGATCATTCAGACTTCTGAAAACTATACCAGGTACTTCGGGATCAGTTGCAAACTTTGTCTTGATTCCTGGAACCGATACAATCTTTACGCTTCCTCCATTTCTTGAAAATCTTTTATCATGAGAGTTTCATGATTTATGAGAATTTCAAGATTGGTAAAGAATCGTATGACTTACATAGGATTGTATTATGACTTTCCTTACTTTCAACACCTTCTTTCTAACAGCCATGGTGTCTGATGAATCTTGAACTTCATGCAGATGAAACTATGACTAATGGAGCATCCAAACAACAACTTTATATTTCTAATAACTTCTGTGATCGGTGATGCTCAGTCCGATATTTTTTGTTTTGTATTGCTTAGTCTGGTCCTCTATGTCCGGAAAAGCAATTTTCTCAAAAACAAAATTTTCTCCCCCATGGCGTTTGGGTTCGAACATTCAGCAACTTTCACCTGTTTTTCAAAAACATTCTTTTACAAAAGATTAGTTGTCAACAAATACAAAAACTTTGTTAAAACAAAACATCACAAAAGTTTTTCAGTTATTATGTTTTTAGGCAAATAAATGAAATCTTCTCATATAGATTTATCAGGTGTCTCCAACTCCAATTCCATGTTTTTTTTAATATATGACAATCATTCTTTGTAAGTGGGTGGAGAGGAGACTTTTACATGACTCGGGGGCTCATAGACACAAAGCCTGAAATACACGACCCCTATATATTTATGATTCCACTACACTGGAACAGCCCCACCCCAACACATCTTCAAGTCTGCATCACCTCACCACCTCACATTTATCGGACGTCTCCCATATACAATTATTATAGCATTTCAAAGGGTTCATACTAATTAAAATTGTTATATGATATCGTATTTATCAACTGACTATCATTACATACATCATATATACATGGTAGGTCCGGGGGAGGGGAACAAAGGAAAGAAAATCTACAGACACAGAGGCTTGAAATCAGGACCTCTTCAACTCACCACCACAGGTACAGTAGGGGTGGAACCAATGAACTGCGCCCTATGGGGCGCATACATCATATATTCATACACATCTAGTACAAAATGAAATCTTTAAAATAGCTTCCCCAACTTTTTTAAATGAAAAGCTAGCTGAAAAAATAAATGGAAAAAAGACAGAAGTAAAAGGGACTCTCTTTACCGGACACATTTATTTGGAACTTGAAAATTGTGAGATTTGGGATTAACGAGGAACTATAAAACAGGGGCATGTGGAGGCCATGGAGGAAATCAAGAGAAAGAAGCAACAAAGAGATGGTGAAGACATGCGTTGCCCTCCTCTTCCTCTCTGGCCTCCTTCTGCTTGCTGGTAAGCCACACCCATTGCTCCCTCTCTCCTCCCCTTCCTCTCTCTCTTTAATTCATTTGCATGAATGAAGGGGTAACGGTCGATTCCGGGCCTCCTCCGGCCGACGGCGGCGATGGCTGTTCTCCGCCGTGGGATGACGGTGGCGGGGCGTGCGCCCCCTCCCCTGCCGACCCACCCAACATGTGCAAGTTCCGTCTGATGGGCGCCCTGTGCTGGGCGGACGCCCCGTGCGACCGGAGATGCCAGTCCCTGGGCTTTTCTAAGGGCGACTGCAGGGGGATTAGACGGCGTTGCTATTGCTTCAAGCCATGTTAAAAACTACATCCCCTGCATGAGGGGCCAGCCCCCGTCCCCAAAATAAGGATAATGATGCAGTTAAATGGAATTTGATATAAAATATTATTTGTCCAGTTTTATTATCCTTTCTCCCCCCACCAAAAAAAAAAGAAAAAAACTTTCAAAACACATATACAAAGGTGACTCCATGCTGCAGTTGTAAAGAATATTTGATATAAAATATTTTCTAATATATCACTTCGTTAAAAAAAAATATTTATAAGGTTTTAATGAAAGCCATTTTTTTTATAATGTGTAAAAGAAATGATTTTTCTTATGGGTTAACCGGTAAATCCAAAGTATGCCACTTTTTATTTGACTATCACATGAATTGTTTATTAAAACCGTTTTCAAAATCTAAAATGAAATAAATATCAAACTAAATTTGATATCAGTCTGAAATCAGGAACAAGAAATAGATTATAAACCCATATTCACAATAGTGGCATTATAAAACAAGACAATAGCTTGCAAAAATAGAATCAAAATTGATTGAAACCCATATAAGAGAATCAATATATGAAGAATCAATTATTCAAATTAAACATATACATTTTAGAATCACAAATCGGACTCAACTGCATGTTAAGAATCAATATCAAAATTACAAAATCAAATTTCGAAAAGAAATTAACGTGCATAACATAAGCAAAATATATCTCCAAGATACGGGCTTTATCGATACATAAAAAGGTCATTGTCGACACTAAAAATGTGCTGACATTATAAGAATCTTTAAAATTTGGGCGATTTTATCAGCGCTAGAAAGAGCTCTAATAATACCACCCTTCATCGGTGCTCTAAAAAAATGAAGGCCAAGAATAGCCGTTGTCAACGTTTTTTTTTTACCTCTGACAAAAGGTGTTTTTATCGGCGCTATTTTTTAGCGCTGATAAAAGGACCATGTATCACCGCTAATAATAGTGCTCATAAAAGCCATAGGTTTCATCAATGTGGTGCTACATTTACACCACATTGCAACAACCCATTCAAAATAAAATTACAATTTAATTTCAAAATAAATAATAAATTAAAATTAGAGACAAATTTGCATTACAGGCATTTCAATGCAGTGCAATCACATTAGTTTGTACAATTTATTACAAACATTACATTTTCTAATGAATTCAAAAACATCATGGGTTCCACTTTCTTTAAGACCCCCTTTCAAAAGAGCCCAACCGCGCTATCAGTTTTTGAACACACCACCCCAGCTTGAGAAAAAATGTACCTGTAAGAAAAAACGATATTTATGTTTTTAATACTTTAAAGAAATAAATAAAACATAGATTTGATATAATATATTAATAAAATGTCACTTTTAAACTGAAAACACACTTAAAATCATATTGAGCGCATCATGTGTCTGATTCATTTGAGGTTGATTCTTACATGTCAAAAATGATTTATGGATTGTTTTCCTAAACTATCGAGATAATCCAAGTGTGTTTGCTCGGTTTTGAATATGTGATACGCATTTTGAACTAAATGTTGCTTTTAAAATGAAAACATGCACTTTGGGTCATATCGGACATACATACCAGGCACACTGTGTGTCAGATTGATGTGTGACTGATTCATTCACGTCACAAATGACATATAGATCATTGTCTCAATGTTTTAAGACAACCCAACAATGTTTTCTCAATTTTGAGTATGTGAATGTGTTTGGTTCTAAAATGTCGATTTTAAATAAAAACACTTACTTTCAGTCATACCGGGCACACTGTATGTCAGATTAATATGTTTTCGATCATTCAGTACATCAAAAATGACTTGTGGATCATTTTTATAAATTATCAAGACAATTTGAGTGTTTTACTCGATTTTGAGTGAGTGATGCACGATTTGAACTAAATTGTTTCTTTTAAACTCGAAACATGCACTTTGAGTCATACTGGACGCACCGTGTGTCAGATTGACGTGAGGTTGAAACATACATGTCACAATTGACTTATGGATAGTTTTTCTAAATTATCCAAACTATCTAAACAGTTTTTCACAATTTTCAATGGGTGACATGTGTTTGGAACAGAAATATCCACCACCATAGATCGCGCCTTATCCAACACTAACCTTTAACAATGCTAGGCAAAAAACACTGATAAAAGGGTGACTTTTATCAGGGCTTGCAAAAAGCGCAGATAAAGTCACATTTTATCCGTGTTAACAAAAGCGCTGATAAAAGGGTACTCCTTATTCGTGTTTTTTTCTAGCGGTGATAAAAGTCACCCATTTATCACCTTTTTTGTAGCGTTGATAAAAGTGACACCTTTATCATCATTTTTGTCTAACGTTGATAAAGGTCATAGTGAGTAATTTGATTTATATATAAATATTTATATATTTTTAAATGTGATTTATATTACAATAAGTATATATATGTAAATATAATATAGAAATATGATTTATATAAATTTTAATAAAAAATGAAACTTTTTTTCATAATTTCATAAATAAAAAATTATCAAATTTATATGATGGGGTCTCGAGCGCTCCTCACTACAGTGAAGATGACGAATAGGGATTCCTCCTTTAATGGCCTTCCCTCACGATATCGAGCTCGAACTCCATGCGGGAGGCGAGCTTTCCGGTTCTCCTTTTTTTTACTGCGTCTAATTAGAAGATCAAGGACTCTCCATCAAAGGTGGCTGGATCAGGTCCGGACTTAAGCAGCTTGCAGCGGAGTATCTTCCCTTGTCCGAGTGATGGTGTTCTGAATCAGGTTATTAAATGAGGTAATATTGTTCATCTTTCTTCAAATAGGGAATCTATTTTGGAAGGATTCAAGATCTGTAGGTTTTTGGTTATCATCAGGCTAGTTCGGCCTTCTGGAGGTAAGTTCTGGAATACCTAGGAACTAGTCAATTGATTGTCGAATGTTTGGGGTTTTAGAGACTTTAAATGTATCCCTATGGGGTGTGGATATTTTCATATACTCTTTCCTTATGATGAGCTAAAACCTGGAATGGTTCGCCTGTAGGAGTGGGATTACAGATTTAATCCTTTTGAGTTAAAGAACTCGAGGGCTCAAGATTGGGTGAAATTTTTTGGTCTCAGTTGGATTTTATGGAATCAAAAAATTCTCTATGACATTGCTGCCACTTTGGGTGTTCCTATTAAAATGTGCAGGGCAACAGAGGAAGCCAAATTTGGTTTTCATGCCCGTGTCTTAGTTGAAGTGGACCTAAGTCCCCAGTCATTGAGAAGGTTGTTCTCTCGGTGTTGGATGATGAATTCTGTTTGAGGATTGAATATGAGAAGCCCCCTCGTTTTTTCATGGGCTTCCAAACTATTGGGCATATTAAAGATCACTGTTGCAGGGATTTGTCACGTGCTCTCTGTTCTAAGAAGGGACATGAAATGCAATAATGATTCAAGAAGAAGAATGGTGTTGAGTCTCTGGTTGCTGCTGACCGGAATCAGAGAATTGATGCGGGTTCCAACTCAAGGAAAGATGGAAGCCCACCTCAAGACTGCACAGGTCAGGGGCATGAGATTGCATTGAGGGATCATCCTTAAATAGAGGTAACTCATGATACGGTTGTTGGTGATGATCTGGCTGTCGATGGGAATTTTGAATCTCTACCAGTAGATGGGTAGGCCGATGGTGAGAGAGATAGGAAACACAACTAGTATGAGAAGGGTATTGTGGTACCAGATAAGGGGAAGGACCGAAAAACATGGGATGAAGTTATAAAAGAGGATTTTGAGGTACATAGTCTTTACAAAAATATCTATGAGGGTGAAACTCGTGCTCAGGAATCTACAGATTTTTAATTGAGGTAGGTGCAAATAATTGCTTCAACTTGCAAAGGTAAGAAAAAGCTTGATGCTGAAGCTCCAATGAGAGGTAAACCCAGGAAGCATGATGTTGCTAGAAATTTTGTCAATGCAATTGGTGGATTGGGCTCCACCATACAAGTTGCAGCAGCTGGTGACTCCAAGAGAAAGTCTATCACGGAGGGTCTTTCTTTGATGGACTCTAGTAATAATCATTTTATTCTACTTGATATTTTAAACAGATCTTGCAGAAAAGTGGTTTTCCGTGAAGAATTTGGAAATATTTAGGGTGATAATAGCGTTGAAGGACCTCCTCAACCTCTCGAGGTTTACGTCCCACCGGATGATGATACTGAAGTGGAGGGTGGAATATGGAAACTACCAAAAGCATAGAGGAAGGGCCGACATCCGAGAGACTGGAGAGGTGGCCGACTCTAGAGATGATTTTTTTCTTATTTTGAAGTGGTTTTCACTTGATTGTCCCCCATCCTCCTGTTGTACTTTGTGACACTTCTACTTTCAATAAATTTTGGAATCATGGGATCCATCCCATGGTTCGAACCTTCTAGGTATATATAAGTTAAAATGTTTAATAGTTTATTTATACACATCTACTAATTATACTAAACTTAGATTTTCCATTGAACACGTGTCATCCCCTCATCAATTAATTACCTCCAAAACATTTTTCCCTCAATTATATCCTCTGATGCCTGAAAATACACTCACAACTCCCTCCTCTCTGAATCCAAACCTTCAACCTTAGGGTTACAACATTTTTGCTCCTCGCTGCTCTCCTCCTTGGTTGACCTTCCATTCCCGCATCTCCCTCCTCTCTTGATCCAGAATTCTACCATATGGTTCTTGCATCAACTCTCTTTCCTGCCTTATCTAGCACTCAAGTGACTCCCTCTAATCCATGTCGACAGTTCTACCCTAGGCTTCTCGAAAGTACTATCTTTTTCGATCATGATTCTCTCTACTGTAAATCATCCTCCACCCCCCCACCTCTATGACACTGAACTCCATATTCCCATTCACGGGTCCCCCTTCCTCTCCATCCACCAGCCTCATCCACCCCATCCCTAACTTCTCGTCTTCTAACCTTCACCACCCCACCTCTATGACACTGAACTCCATATTCCCATTCGCGGGCCCCCCTTCCTCTCCATCCACCAGCCTCATCCACCCCATCCCTAACTCCTCGTCTTCTAACCTTCACCACCCCACCTCCGATCACAACTCTGCTTCTGCCTCTGCTCCCCCATATCCTCACCCCCACCAAAGCTTCTCTACCTCCTCATCCCTGAATCCCTATTTACCAACTTTTGATTCCCATCATTTTCTGGTCATTATCCATTTTGTTTTCCACGATTTTGGAATTCCTGATTCAAAACCCTAATTTTATTTCCTATTTTTTACCATGATTATTGCTTTCAAAACTATGAACATTGATTCTTTACGAGTATTGAGAATTCGATCTTACTAAATGGAATCACCTCTATCACTACTACAAAAGTGGCCTTTAATGGCGCACAAAAAAGTCTTTAACAGCGCTAAAAAAACATTATTTTCCTAAGCACCCTCAAAAGGGGGCTACTTTTATCAGTGCTAAAAAGCCCTGACAAAGCCTCCTTTTATTAGTGCTAAAAAATCACTGATAAAAGTAAAAAAAATTCTAAAAATATTTTTTTCTCAAAATTAAAACAAATTTGTCGGTGGACCCCCCCCCCCCCCAATAGCGCTTGTCTAGCCCCTACTACCCCTTTATCAATGCTTGAAACCCCCCACCATCTTCTATCAGCATCACCTTAGTACACGCCCGCACGCCGCTGCCCTATTTTGAACCTGATACCTCCCATTCATTGATCTGCGCCTTTACCACTAGCCTATATCGTTTTCTTATTCTTTTTATGATATATCTACTTATCTATTCATTTTCTTCTTTTTATGTATATATATATATATATATATATATATATAATTATTTAGATACATTTATAAAATATGTTTTGTGTTTGTGTGTGTGTGTGTTTATAAATACATACACACACATATATTATGTGTGTGTCTATAAATATCATTATACATATT
Source organism: Viscum album (assembly GCA_963277665.1). Lineage (NCBI taxonomy): Eukaryota > Viridiplantae > Streptophyta > Magnoliopsida > Santalales > Viscaceae > Viscum > Viscum album. Next base: position 1,244,720,866 of record OY728141.1, on the reverse strand, counting down.
TATATTTATTTACATATATTATATATTAATATTTATATACATATATTAGAATATATAGATAAATAGATATATGTTTGTTAATACACACACTCACACAAATATATATATATATATATATATATATATATATTAATTGTATAGGTATATAAATATTCATATATTTTTATTTTAAATAAAATGGATATTATTTTTATTTAGATATTGTTTATATATATATATTAAGTGATTGGGGGTACAATTACATTAAACACACACACACCACACACATAGGCCGGAAAGACAGGTCATAACCCCTTCAAGGGATATCTCACCCATCAAGCCTTATTTATTCAGTACATGACCCAATGACCCAGTGGACATAAAGCCCATTGCATGGAGCAAAGACCCACTAACTAGCCCGAAGTCCTAGTGTAGCACCATGCCTGTATCATATTGTCTGCGTCACTAGACCTACATCATCGCTGCATCACTGCTTGCCTCTGTCATGCGTCATGCTTGCGTCACCGCCTGCCTACGTCATTATCTACTACAATACTACAACAGTACCTGCGAAAATTCGTTCCCACCCAGATTTGAACTTAGGTCTGATACAGGATTACAGGGAGCCTTTACCAATTGGGAATCCCCCAACTATAGTAATGGTTTATATATTTAAAAAGATATTGTATATGTAAATATGATTACATATTTATTTGTAAAATTAAATTTTTATGTGTGAATATATACAAATATGTATATATGTGTATATATTTAATTATAAATAGTAATACAATATAAAAAAATGATAAAATTTGAACATAATAATATTCATATGAGTGTAAGACTTAAGAATAACTTGAGTCCCCACCAAAAAAAAGATAAGACTCCCTTAAATGAGGATAAAATTCTATAAAATGTTAAAAAATGGGGGTACCCTGACAAAAAAATCAATTTTGGAGGCCTATTGGGAAATTTTTTACCAAAAAAATGATGATTGGAGCTCCCCTCAATCACTATGGCATAGATCCTTTCAAGATATTCAATTAAATTTGTGGTAGAACTCAAACAGACACCCGAATTAAATGTTATGGTTGTTTGAAGTTTGAGTCACATTTTCAACTTGTTTTAGATTGTTTTTTAATTTTTTGATTTTTTATATCTTCAAATTGTTATTAAATGACTATTAATTGATAATAATTAGAAAATTATTAATTAATATTATATTATTAATTATTTTGTAATGAATTTTCCCTAAATGTCCTATATATTCAGTGTAAGTGTGTATTTAGCCATATATAAATCATATTTAATAAAATATATTTTATTTATATCAATATAAATATATTTATATATTAATATAATATTTTTAATGATAAATAATTTTGTTTAAATAAAGCTTTTACTAGTGCTAAGAACAATTGTTTTAGCGGTGATAAAAGACATACTTTTATCAGTGCTAAAAAAAGCGCTGATAAAGGGGGTACTTCTATCAACGCTGAAAAAATGTTGATAAAAGTACCCCCTTTATCAGTACTTTTTTTAGTACAGATAAAGGGTGGCACTGGATTAAGCTGATTTTATGGTAGTGTATCAATTATCATTACCATACGATTTCTGTTATTCATTCTTCACTTGTCTTGGTTCATCTGTTTCCATCCCTGACTTTGATTTCAGGTGATAGAAATACTTAGGTTATTTTTTCTTCATTTTCTACCTTTTCTGTAATTTCTTTGAACCCTATCATTTTTTAGCTCTAAAATAGTATATTTTTTAAAAAGGTCTAGCCAAAAACCAAAACTCTTGACCATTTATTAAAGATGAAGGAAAAGATAACTGGAAAACAAGAAGACAAATAGGGTCATACAAAGAGACATTCACACTCTAACTGTGAATTTCCTTGATTGAGGATCCCAAGGATCCTGGCCTTGGACCTTTCCTATTCCAAAGTGATTTAGATCTTTAATTCCATGGAAGATGTCCTAGTAGCCATATTCCTGAGCAAGCTGGAGTACTCCTTCCACGACCTTCTTTTTGGAGGAATCGGAGCAAGACCTTCACTGCTAACCATCCTTCCCCTTCCATGTAATACAACATCCTTAAAACAAATAGGATCACTGTTGCTCGTAGATTGGGGATGAGTAGTATCAAGCAAAACCATCCACTTTTCCTTTTCACTTCTACCATCTGAAACATTTCCCAATTTACCAGAAATTCCTGAAGAACTAAAGGCATTCTGAATCTCAAGAAGATCGTCCATGCTCTACTGAGCATCAGATTGCCTAATCCCATCATCTTGTGGAACATGCCCTATAAAGTCAGCATCCAACGGCTACACGATGCAACCTTTCTCATAAAATGGCGAAGGAAGACACCTGAGCGCAACACCAACAACCTTATCAATCCCTTCCCGACCATTAAATTGGGTGACAATCAAACTAGGACTACCAACCTGGTGATAAAGTTTCAATGGAAAATATCTGCATCGACAATCTAATTCCTCATTTACAACAGTAGGCTCACTGATAACATTTTCAACCTGAGTCTGCTCCACTCTAGTGCCTGCAACATCCATATGAAACCCACAAATCTTCTTTTCATGCATAGCAGCTGGTGAAGTCCCTGCCTACTCCTGATTCAATATGAGAGATTTGTCCTAGCATGTTGCAGTCCCTTGAGTTTGAGACTGCTTATCTAGATAAACCACCTGATTCCTAGGTTTCCTAGTTACATGCAGCCTAGAGGAATTCCTTTTATCATTACCACCACTCTCCTTTGAAATATTCCCCTTCAAACCACAGAAATCACAAACCTTCCTCCTGCATTTCTCATCCATATGACCAATAGATTTTATGTTTTGACAGAATTCAGGACAATTTTCATACTCAACACTAATTTGTTTACGATCATTGGGAGTAGTGAGAGTCACATTGCTAATAAGAGTGGAACACAAATCAATTTCAACCAGAATTCTCACAAAATGACCATACCCGACATGCTCAGTCTCCTTATCCAGGTGAATAGGAACACCAATGGTAGTATCAATATCATGCACAATTTTTGGATGCCATAAAATCCATTTGAGACCATTAAACCTGACCCATACCTGTGAAAAATCATTCTTAACCCTTGAAACATTAAAATACATTGACCATTCATAAAGATGAAGAGTTATCAGCTTCAAGAATAACGAAACAAAGGACCACACATAGATTTTGTCTTCATCTGATTGGAATAAGTAGTGAAAAAAGCCTCTACCTAATAAAATACACTTCCAATTCGAAAACCCCCACAGAAAGGAGATCCTCCAAACAAGATCCTCAAGACTCCATGAATTATAAAATCTAGGAAGAACAACCCTATAAATTAGAGAGTTTCTTCCCAAAACCATACACTCTGAGAAGGCATAACAACCAGCTTCAATGCGGGCCGATGATCCTTTCTTGAGGATTCTCTCAGTAGAGGAATCCTTAAATGCCCCCCAAAAAGGAGAAACAGAATCATCCTATCAGCCAAGGACATCACCCGAATTCCCCCTACAACTAAGACCCCATCAACCCCTCATCGACCACCAGGGATCGAAGGCGACACTCGAGTACGAGCAACATCCCCACCATTCAACCCTACATCATCTGTTACTGCAAGAGAAAGATGCACATCACCAAGACCGGTCAGCATCACAATAGTCTGAGCTCCAAATAGATCCAAAATGCGGACATCATTATCACCATGAACGTCCATAGTACCTATTTCCCCCATAAGATGAAGCGAGCTTCCCAATCCAGTTAGCATCGCGATTTCCCAAGCACCAAGAAGATCTGAAAAAACACATATCATCATCTATGTGAAGAACCAAAACATCTACTATATATCCATGCAAGCCTCCCATTCTAGTCATCATCACAACTCCCTTTCGGTCACTAGGCAGATCCAAACAATGCGCGTCGGTTCCTCCATTCACTACCATAGAGGATGATCCGAGATTGTCCACCATAAATTGATTAGCACCATGCTCATCCGTTTCATTAGGCAACATGTACTTTTTTAAACAACATTCATTGTATTATTTTTTTATGTGAACTGTATAGTTTTTTGAAATGTATTTCTTTACATATGTGAATTATGTATTATTATATGCAGCGATGAATATATTTTAAATTCTAATACCATTTGGTGGGCTATATTGCTCAATAATTTCACTATTCCATAAGATAAAAGTTGATTAATTGATATTTATTGGATTGATTGAGAAGGTGATGTCATTTCTATTTCTCATGATCTAGGGATTATTTTTTTATTAGCATTAACATTATTCAAAGAATAAGCTGCATGTGAGGTACCTATAACAATTATTGTAAATTTAGTGCACGATCATGTTTTCCTACTGCTATCCACATGTAATTAGTTTCTGTATATATTATATTCTCTATATAGGAATATGTTTCAATATATCATATACGTATTCTGAATATATATAATATTCAATATGAATTTTGATACATGTAATACATGATATGCATTTTTTTATGCAATATACATTCTATTTATTAAATATGAATTCTGTTTATGCAATATGAATTTTGTTTATTAATATATATGTTCTATTTTTAAATATATGCATCATGGAATAGGCATCCTATTTCAAATTATATTTTAATGTCTCAAAATATATGCAATATGCATTCTATTTGAATGCATGCAATATAAATTTTGTTTATTCTGATTATATTCTATGTACATTCAATTTATCCTGAATATATGTAGTTTGTTTATTCATCGACTTAGTCCCAAAATGATAACCTATTTTACCCCTGGTTCATCGAGTTAGTCCCAAAATGATAACCCTATTTTACCCATGGACTTCTTTTCTCCCTGTTGTTTTCTATAGTATGCGCTTTAAAAATTTTCAAAATAATCATCCTTTATAATAATAGTTTCGTAGGATTTCCCATTAAAATACACTTGTATATACATGTAATTCTTACTGCATAATGTAAACTTATCAAACCTCTACTAAACATATATCACTATGTAGAAATTTCATATAAAATGGTTACATGCTTGGCTTTCTAGGTCCTAATGACTGACTGAAAATTAAATTTTTATTTCAAAATCACTTTTGAGGAAAAAGTAGGAAACCTGAAATAAAATCATAGAAGAAGTAACCTAGATCAAGTCTACAAGTAATTTCCCCTCTCCAGTAAATACGTCATTATGTCACGCCTCCACCTCACCTGACCACTCAGCAAGTTGTCTCGTGCAGGGTTTCACGAGCCTGGTACCGATAACAAAGCCATACCCTCTCGTTCATCCAAATCCGAATGGTCATGCGAGATGAATGCTTCCTGCTCTATATCCTCATCTAGCACTGATCCTTATAGGGTGGAGATTCCAAATCTAAAAAGTCATCAAAAAGTTATCAAACCAAAAATCGTTGTCGATCTCTCGGAACTGGCTGCTCGAACTCACGTCCCAAAAGACCAAGAAGATCACCGCGCTACTCCGCCTCAGAGAGAATGGAGGAATCCAAGAACTAGAGAGAACCAAGCAACCAGAGGTAGGATGAAACGCCGACGATGAGATGGTCGGAAAGCTAAACAACTGCAAGAACACTCTCAAACGCCACACTGAAAAGAACTCACCAGAAGCAAACCACACATTCATCCCAGTAGACACGAACTTCACCAGTTAATTTAGGAGAATCAAAAGTGATGCAGGAAAAGATTCGAATAAATGAATTACATGAACGCAAAACAACCTCAAAGAAAACCAGATTCATGAACTGAAGGCCATCAAAGGCCACAAAGACCGGATTTCAAATGGTCACCATTGATTGAATCTGAGGCCGACCATCTGAGCCTTTGTCCACACCGAAGACCATTTGGATATAAGGGGAAACATGAATCCATCACTGATTTCATCACAGAACAAAAACCTGTTGATTCAATAAGGCTTCCTTATGACTTTTCCATTCCTTCATGATTGGGGAGATTGTTGAGTCAATAAGGTTTCCTTATTACTCTACCATTCTTTCATGTTTTGAAAATCACAAACACCTTATCTTAAGGAAAGTTTGATTTACCCTATGCTTTAATTTCATAAGGAAATTTTCCGTCCCCAAGGAAATTTATCCTTACCATAATTTTCATTGTTCATATTTTGTCTAAGTATAAAATTCGGTTTTGTATCCAAAACCTCAGAATCTTATAAATACTTAGATATAGAGCATTATGTTTTTAGGATCCAAATTAAGGTTCTGAGTTCTCTGAATTCAGACTCCGAACTTTCTGAGTTCAGACTCTGAGTTCTCTGAATTCAGACTACGAACTTTCTCAGTTCAGACTCCGAGTTCTATGAATTCAGACTCTAAACTTTCTGAGTTCAGACTCTGAGTTCTCTGAATTCAGACTATGAACATCCTCAGTTCAGACTCTGAGTTCTCTGAATTCAGACTCTGAACTTTCTGAAGTTCAGACTCTGAATTCTTATGAATTCAGACACCGGACTTTGTAAGTTAAGACTCTGAATTTCCTTGTAATTCAGACTCCAGAATTCTACAGAATTCAGGTTCTGAATTCCTTTGAAGACAGAATCTGAATATATATGTGTTATAGACACCGAATGGTTTTTTGGTTAGACTTCGAACTTTCATTTTTCCTTACATTCCGAAAAATGATTTTGGTTAAGCAACTATGTTTTTTCTTACTCATGTTTTGGTTATAAATTGATGTCGTACATTCAGTTACTAAGTAACCGTTGTTTGAGTGACACATGTATAGGTCCCTTCAAAATTCAAGGAAAAATATGACCGTTGGAGGAGGGAGCTGACCGTTGAAGTTGCACCTATAAACAGGAGCTCATTTGAACAAGCTCAGGACTTTTGAGACACGGTTCTATGATTCTAGAGATTATATGCTATTGAAAGTGATTTCTAGAGAGAGAAGCTCTTTCAACTCTCAGTGCTTCGTACTGATGTTGTGAAAAACTTGTTCGGGTGTGAACAACTTGTTCAGACTTGCTTCATGCAGACTCTGATCATGCTGATCGTGGGATTCTGGGTTTGGAAGATAGAGGTTCCGATTTCCTTCTAAATCGAGGGTTTGCGTGGATAGCAAGACAAATACCAATCTTCGGATTGAGAGCTTACCTGGGTTTGGGTAAGACATACTTTCTTGAAAGTATAAATCAATGGACCTTTATCCAAGGTTGTTGGATACCCCACTCTTTGGGTTAAAAGATTTCTATACTTGTTACTTGTACTGTTTCAAGTTTGTTTTATGCTGTATTTTGGTTGTTGAGGAAATTTTAACTATCTTAAACTTTCTTACAATTGTACTCTAATTAAATAAGGTTCTATACACTTTAAGGTAGAATCTTTGTTGTTGTAAACTTTTATTAAGTTTCATTTTCAGAATTACATTTCCGGAATCAAGCAAGTTTGTAGAACTTAGAGGTGTTGTGAATTTTGTTTATACAAAATTTCCTTAAGGATTTTTTAAAGTATACAATTCACCCCCCCTCTTGTATATTGAGCATCTACATTATCATTTCGATACTACAACCAGTATCATATTGATCCTACAATTGGTATCATAGCGAGGTCTCTGAAATACTTATATTCACATATAGGTTTTCTTGCTCAAGTTTTTCATTGTTCTATATTTTCCTTGTTTAGGGTATTTTTATCCTTGTTTACAAACTTTTATTTCTGACAAGTTTGTGTGGAAAGATTTTCCTTTAAGATGGTAGGAATAAATGTTGGATCCATAGACAACTTGAATCCTATTAGACCACCTATTTTTTATGGGAATGATTATGAATATTGGAGAGATCGTATGAAGACTTATGTTATTAACACTGGAGTGGAAAACTTTGTTATGCTTCCGGGAGATTATAAGATTTCTGATAAGGAAGTCAGAAATTTTACTAATCAAGAGAAGTCAGAATATCAACTTAACTATAAGGTACACAATACTTTGTTGTGTTCCATGACTAGGAATATATATATCTAGATTTCTTCTTGTGAAACAGCTAATTGTATATAGAAGAAGCTTGAAGTCACACATTTTGGTACTTCCAAAGTTATTGAAACTAGAAGAGCTATGCTTAGAACTGAGTACCATGGTTTTTTTCTTTCCTTATGGAGAACCTATATGCAAGGTACAACAGAGATTTATGACTATTGCCAACAGCTTACAATCAATGGGAGAAAAAGGTTTGGATGATGAGGCACTTGTAGACAAGATCACTGACATCATGCCAAATGAGTGAGAATCAAAGAGAACAACTATAGATGAGAATAGAAAAGTCACCCAGATTTCCTTAAATGAAATTTTTGGAACTATTCTTCAACATGAGACTATAATGAAGAGAGATTATGATAATTTTAAGAAGAAGAATGGGAATGGAGGAGTTGCTTTTACAACTACTTCAAAACATATGAAATCCAAAACTCCAAAAATAGTTACTAGATCAAAGTCAAAGAAAGTTACTATTCAGTTAGAATCTAGTGATACATAAAAATATGAGAATGAGTTAGCTAATCTTGCTTGGAGAATGAACAATATTGTAGCTCAGAAGAACTATCAAAATAAGTTTAAGAAGATAGACTACAAAGAAAAGAAAGATGAGGAAGTTACTTGTTACGAATGCAGAAGAACAGGTCATATCAGACCTAATTGCCCTCTTCTAAAAAACAAGGATAAAAAGGACAGGAATTCAGAAAGAAACAAGAAGAATTTCTACCGTTCTAAGCATAATAAAAGTCTTAAAGTAAACGACACTTGGAGTGCTAGTTGTGGAGACTCTTCTGAAAGCGAATCTTCTGAATATGAATCATTAGCACAGAAAAATATCAGATTCATTGTTACACTTCTTTCCCAAATACATGTCTTATGTCCAAGGTATGCTCTGTCGAGGCTTTAAAAAATTTATCTCTTGATAAGAATTATTATTTTGAAGATATTACTTCTAATGAAGACACTTCATCTTCAGATAATGAATAAATACCTTCGTATGAAGAAGTATCCAGATTTGCCAAGTTGTTAGAAGAAAAAAATTATAAAATTTCCAAGAAACTAGAAAAGGAAAATACTAGAGAAGAAGTTCTTACAAAAGATATTTCAGACCTCACTAGAGATCTTGAAGATAAGGATGAGCTCCTAGAAAAAATTTCTAAAGACCTTGAGGAAGTAAATTCTGAAAATGAAAAACTTTCTGAATATCTTAAGAATGTTATTTAAAAAATAAGCGTTTTTGAGGAAAAATCTAACTCTAAGGAAATAATTCCTGAGGATAGGAATTTATTCATAAGATTAAAATCTGAAATATATTCTCTTAAGAAACTTCTTGCCAATTTTACTTCTAGTAAAGAAAATTTTGACAAGATGTATTCTCAAATCAGACCTCAAGGAAATACTTCTGGAGTAGGTTATACTCATAGAAAACCTATTTTCAAAAACAACTATTTTATTCCATCCAGAGCCCCTTTTAGTACTAAATGTCAAAGTGGTGGGCATTGGAAGAAAAATTTTTCTTTAAATAATGTTCAATCCCTTGGGTTTCATAAAGCTTATTTTTCTAAACAAATGTGGATACCCAAAATTTTATTATCTGACAATTCTGGATCCAAGAAAGTTTGGATTCCAAAAGTCTAATTCTCTTGTTTTCAGGAAAATAATGATAGTACCAACAACAATACATGGTACATGGATAATGGATGTTCCCGACATATGACTGGTAACAAAAACTTCTTTGAAAAGATTATCAAGACGAAAGGAGGAAAAGTAACTTTCGGAGACAATGCTAAGGGATAGATTATTGGTATAGGTAACATCGTTCTTCTTGGAAAAATTTTGATTTCAAATGTTTTATTTGTTAAGGGTCTTAAGAACAACCTCATTAGCATAAGTCAATTATGTGATGAAGGTTACCTTGTGAATTTTAGGAATGACAAGTGCTTAGTACACAATTCCAAGGAAGAGTTTATTCTTTTTTCCAATAGGCAAGAGAATGTTTACACACTAAACTTAGAAGACCTTAGGAGCCAAGATCTACCTTACCTTAGTGAAATGGAAGATCATTATTGGTTATGGCATAGAAGGTTAGGACACTGTAACCTTAGGAACCTATGCAAAATCTCTAAGAAAAGACTAGTTAAGTATCTACCAGAGATTAGATTTGATTCTTCAAAAGTTTGTGATCCTTGTCAATATGGAAAGCAACATAAATCAATTTTTAAATCAGTTGGTGAAGTCTCAACCACTGATGCATTACAGTTAGTGCATATTGATCTTTTTTGGTCCAACACAAACTGGAAGCATTGGAGGCAAATATTATGTATTTGTCTTAGTTGATGATTACACTAGATTTACGTGGGTCTATTTTCTAGCAAAGAAATCTGAAGCTTTTTCTTATTTCAAAACCTTTATAGCCCAAGTTAAAAATGAGAAAAACCTTCCCTTGATAACTATTCATAGTGATCATGGAGGAGAATTTCAAAATTCTGATTTTGAAACCTTTTGTAGTAGAAAATGCATTACTCATAACTTCTCAGCACCCAGAACACCTCAAAAAAATGGTGTTGTTGAAAGAAGAAATAGAATTCTTTAGGAGATAATAAGAACCATGTTGAGTGAATATTCAGTAGCCAAACATTTTTGGGCTGAAGCTGTAAGTACTGCTTGTTATAATATAAGTCGTGTTTTGATTAGAACTTTTTTTAATAAAACTCCTTATGAGTTATGGAATGGTAGAAAACCTAGACTTTCCTATTTCAAGGTTTTTGGTTGAAAGGTATTCATTCTGAATACTAAATATAATTTACACAAATTCACACCAAAATCTGATGAAGGAATTTTTTTAGGCTACTCCACAACTTCTAAGGCCTATAGAGTTTTCAATAAAAACACTTATACTATTGAAGAAAAAGTACATGTTAAATTTGATGAAACTGATCCTTTTGTTTTTAAACAACCTCAACCTACATCCTCAGATGTGTTTTCAAAAACTGATTATCAACCTTTGATAGAAGATCCTTATGATAAGGAAAATGTTCAAGAAATTAATTCTGAAGCATTTACCCCAGAAGACTTCCTACCCTATGTTGATGAACAAGTTTTACAAAACCCAAATCAGTTGTTTCTAAAGAATCATCCCAATGATAGTATCATTGGTGATTTTAATTAACCTGTAAGGACTAGAAGTTCCTTAAGGAATAAAATAGAACATCTAGCATTCCTTTCCCAATTAGAACAAAAAATCACTGATGAAGCTTTAGGTGATGATGATTGGATAAAAGCTATGCAAAATGAACTAAATGGATTCGAAAGGAATAAAGTCTGAACCTTGATTGAAAGGCCTAAGGAAAATTCTATTATTGGAGTAAAATGAGTCTTCAGAAATAAATGTGATGAAAATGGAATCATTGTTAGAAATAAAGCTAGATTAGTTGCTAAAGGCTATAATCAACAAGAAGGAATAGACTATGAAGAAACCTATGCTCCAGTAGCTAGACTTGAATATATTCGCATTCTACTTACCTTTTCAGCATTCTTCAATTTCAAACTTTTTCAAATGGATGTTAAATGTTCTTTCTTTAATGGTTATGTTCAAGAGGAAGTTTTTTTTGAACAACCTCCTGGTTTTGAAGATACAAAACATCCTGAACATGTTTTTAAACTTAACAAATCTTTTTATGGACTCAAGCAATCCCCTCGAGCTTGGTATGATAAAATTACAGGATTTTTGCTTCAAAATAATTATGTTAAGGGAAATGTTGATCCAACTCTTTTTATAGAGAAAGATAAGAAAAATGTTTTGATTGTTCAAATTTATGTTGATGAAATTATATTTGGTTCAACTCAACAATCTTTAACTGATTACTTTGCAGATCTAATGAAATATGAGTTTGAAATGAGTATGATGGGCGAGTTAACATTTTTTATTGGTTTTCAAATTTCTCAAAAACCAGAAGGAATATATATATATATCAACATAAGTATATTAAATATCTTCTTAAGAAGTATGGATATGACAACACTAAGAGTATAAGTACTCCAATTGGTACCTCAAATACACTTGATCTTGATGAAGCTGGGAAACTAGTAGATCAAAAATCTTTTAGAGGTATGATAGGAAGTCTACTTTACTTAACAGCTAGTCGTCTAGACTTAATGTTTTCAGTATGCCTATGTGCAAGATATCAATCCAATCCTAAGGAATCTCATTTAAAGGCAGTGAAAAGATTTTTTCGCTACTTAAAGGGAACCGTGGATCTAGAACTCTTTTAAACTTCTGGAAATGATTTTGTTTTAAAAAGTTTTTCAGATACTGATTTTGGTGGATGTAGAATGGATAGAAAAAGTACATCTGGAACTTGTCATTTCTTAGGATATTCATTAGTTTCTTGGTCATGCAAAAAGCAACACTCAATAGCACTTTCCACTGTTGAAACTGAATATGTAGCAGCTGAAAGTTGTTGTGCTCAAGTGTTGTGGATGCAACACACACTCACAAACTATGGTATGAGTTTTACCAAAATACAAATTTTGTGTGATAATACTAGTTCCATTTCATTAATCAAAAACCCTGCACATAACTCTCATGCAAAACACATAGATATTAGGCATCACTTTCTTAGGGATCACACACAAAAAGGAGATATCATTCTTCAATTCATCGGAACACAAGATCAACTTGCTGATATTTTCACAAAATATTTACCCTCCTATAGATTTGAATACATTAAACAGAAGTTAGGAATGATAATCATAAGGTAATATTCAATGTTAACTTCCTATTGAAACCAATCTTATTACAGTAAGAAACTCCTTTTCATAGGGGGGGTACATTTTTTTGTAAGAAGTCTAAAATTTTTCGTAGTCTAAATTTTTTTAGTTCAAAACTTTTCATAATGAAGATTTTTTTTTGTTCAAAACTTTTCATAATGAAGATCTTTGTAGTTCAAAACTCTTCATAATGAAGATTTTTTTTAGTTCAAAATTTTTCGTAATAAAGATCTTTGTAGTTCAAAATTTTTCGTAATAAAGATTTTTGTAGTTCAAAATTTTTCGTAATGAAGTTTTTTTTAGTTCAAATTTTTTCATAATGAAGATTTTCGTAGTTAGATTTTTCGTAATAAAATTTTCGTAGTTTGAAAATTTTCATAATAAATTTTTTTGGAATCTAAAGTTCTTCAAGAAGAATTTTTCCTCACTATGAATAATCTTCCTAGAAATTCGAAAGGTATGATTCTTTCTTGAGTTTTCGTAATAATATTTTACTTGTTGGTATTTTTCATTTTGTTTTTCATTTTTTTTTCAGATTCTATTTTCCTTAAATCCGAATGTTTTCCTTTAAAACCTCAAAAGATCGGATTCTACCAAAATTTCCTCGTGGCTATCGTCTCAACCGTCAGATCTTATCAAGAAGTTTGTCAGCCGTTGGATCAATCAGGGAAGTTGAACCGTCACTTAAATTGTCTATATAAAGGATCCCACGATGGTTGTACCACATCGAAACTCAAGCCTTCATGTGTTAAAGGTTTTCCCTTCTACTTAAGACCGTTCCAAACTTCTCATATCTTGCTTAAATCTGAATGTTTGTCGAAGAATCTTCTCAGAAAGACATGTCAACTGTCAAGCCAATCTCAGAGTGGAAGGTTTATAGAGAAAGGTTGGTGCATCCAAACTTCTTCGCCAAGTATGATTCCATCATCTCAAAGAACATCAAGCTTAATGGATGGGATAGTGTTTGCGTATCGAAACCAGGAGATCAAGATTTAGTATATTCAGATTTGCTAGTTGAATTTTATGAAACAATAAGTTTTTTCAAGGAATAAGGCAGAGATAAGTTCTCTTTCAAGAGCTATGGGAAGAATTATGCTCTTTCATACACTAAGACAGCTAGATTGGTTGGTATTCCGTATGAAGGAGAAGTTGAGTTTTGTTCTCATAAGCTGCCTAATAATCAAGGAAGTTTCAATAAGGTTAAGGTTATGGCTTGTCTTGGACTTTCTGAAGTAAAGACTCTGAATATTTCTTATCTTTCTACAAATTATCGGATTCTATAATTATGGGTGCAAGTATTTATCATTCCGAGAAAGGGGGAAAAGGATACCTTGAAGAAGAGTGATATGTATATCCTAAATTTATTAGTGAATCTAAGAAAGATTAACTTGGTCAAGAATATTCTGATTACAATTGAGAATATAAAGAATGGAAATCTGAAGGCTCAGATTATCATGTATCCAGCCATTCTCTCAAAGCTGATAGTTCGGTGTTTAGAATCTTTCAAAATACCTTGTAGTTCTAAGTCAAGAAATTGCAAAGTCATGCTGGTAAGTGATGACACTCTGAGAAGGATGAATGTTGGATTTTCTAAAGAATCCGAATAATTTTAGGATTTACCTAAGGAAGAAGCTGAAGCCTTATCAAAGAAATAGGAGGCCGCTGAGACCTCTAAGAAGAGAGCAAGGAAGAGGAAGTTGAAGGAAGTAGAAGAGAAGGAAAAAACTCCAGCAACCAAGGAAACCCAATCCGCACCACCAAAGTCTAAGAAGCAAAAAAGCATATCCGGATGAGGTAGTGGAAAAATAGAGAGAATCCAAGGAAAAGAAGAAAGCAGGGGTGCCTAGCTTTGGTTTGGATCCTGCTGAAGCAAAAGCCTTAAAAGAAAAGACTGCTGATGAGCTTGAAAAGCTAGAAAAAGAAAAGAAAAAAAAGAAGAAGACGACTCAAGCAGAGATTGTGCAATCTCTTCTGAAGGATGCTGGGAAAGCCTCCAGAAACATTTCGGTACCACAATCTTTCTTATTAGAAGATTTACCTGAGACTACGGGAAAGAAATATGTGACTCCGAAAAAAGTCCAAGTGAAAGAAGTCCATAAAAAAGTTGTAGAATAAGCAGAAGAAGAAGAAGAAGGAGAAGAAGATGGCAGTGGTGATACAGAATATCTAATAAGGAAAGTTGAGGAATTTCATGAAAAGGAGACCCCTTTAGAAAAATTATCAATCGGGACCTCTCAAGTTGAATAATTAAAGCTTGCTACTCCTATAAATAATGAAGATAAGGATGAAGACGAAGTAAATAATTTGTCTGAATAAGAAAACATCAATAGAGATTTCATTCATCTAGAAGATACTAAGGTAGGAGAAGAGAAGGAGAAGGTAGAGGAAGATAAAATTGTTCAGTTATCTGATAGTGAGCATGAATCACCTGACCAAGAGGAACCTATTCCGAAAGCTGATAAAGGAAAACAGGTGGTAGTTGATACACCCACCAAGGCTGTGATTAAGAAGAAGGATACAGGTGGATCTTTAAATAGGAAAGCTGTTGAGATAGAAAAAGAATCCTCACCAAGCAAAGTTTCTGATTCGGAATCATCCTCTCTGGGACATGATTTCATGGTTAAGTCTTTAGAGAAGTTTGTTGGCACTATACCAATATTTCCCATCATTGAATCGAGATGCTAAATGCTTCAACACTCCCTAAATAAAAAAATCGGATTTAGTATCCATCGTGATGGATAAGTGTGTTAAGATTGAGGCAGACTTCAAAACTTTCTTCATAAATTACGAAGCTCACAGAAGATCTTGCAAGAAAATGACCAGTTAGTCAAAGAAAACCATAGAAGATATGATAATTCTTGATGAGTTCCAAGAAAGTGTCAAGGATGAATTCGACACTGAAGATGTGAAGATCAAAGATCTCACAAATAGTTTTGAGTAGAAGCTTTCTTTGGAATAAAATTCTCGGATTCAAGAAGTAAAAGACCTGAACGGGAAGTTGTATTCAGTTTCTCAGAGTTATAAAAGAGATAGGGATCTCTAGATTGATATAGAAGAAAAGATTTTCAAGCAGGAAGAAGCCTTGAAGGCTCAGGCAGAGGTTCTTAAGGCTCAGGAAAAAAGAATCAAAGCCTTGGAAAAGAAAACCAAAGATTAGGATCAGATTCTCAAGCAAGCAGAAGAAGATCACAAGGAGATCAAGAATCTCAAAACTATTGTGAATAAGTTGATGCCGAAGGAAAAGGAAGGATAAAATTGTTCAATTCCGATCTTTTGTTGTATTCCTTACTTGTACAAATTTTTCTAATCCTAATGAAAATTTTGGGTTTCTCTTCATATATTTTGTTGTCTAGTACTAATATTTCTGGTACCATATTTTCTTTTCCATTCCCTGTATTCCTTTTTGAAGATCACAAAGAGGGAGAAAGGAAAAAAGAATACTAAGAAAAGAACAAATTTCCCTAAGGGGGAGTTCATCTAAGGGGGAGTTCGTATCCAAGAATATTTTCATATGCAATAAAATGATAAGTCTCATTCTGAAAATCTAGAATATGATCCTTAGTGTTTCTAAAGCCTAAGGAGGAGTTAGCTGTATTCATCTTTGCCCATGTGTTAAGGGAGATAAGTTTTACTTTTAAAGACCAGAAAAATATTTTCAAAGTCCTTAAATTCTTTTTCTTAAGGATGTTTTTGCTTTCCAAAAAGGGGGATATTGTTGATTCAAAAATGATTCCTTATGAATTTTCCATTCCTTCATGATTGGGGAGATTGTTGAGTCAATAAGGTTTCCTTATTACTCTACCATTCCTTCATGTTTTGAAAATCACAAACACCTTATTTTAAGGCAAATTTCATTTACCATATGCTTTAGTTTCATAAGGAAATTTTCCTTCCCCAAGGAAATTTATCCTTACCATACTTTTCATTGTTCATATTTTGTCTAAGTATAAAATTCAGTTTTGTATCCAAAACCTTAGAATCTTATAAATACTTAGATATAGAGCATTCTATTTTCAGGATTTGAATTTAGGTTCTGAGTTCTCTGAATTCAGACTCCGAACTTTCTGAGTTCAGACTCTGAGTTCTCTGAATTCAGACTACGGACTTTCTAAGTTCAGACTCCGAGTTCTCTGAATTCAGACTCTGAACTTTCTGAGTTTAGCCTCAGAGTTCTCTGAATTCAGACTACGAACTTTCTAAGTTCAGACTCTGAGTTCTCTGAATTTAGACTCTGAACTTTCTGAAGTTCTGACTCTGAATTCTTATGAATTCAGACACCGAACTTTGTAAGTTCAGACTCTTAATTTCCTTGAAATTCAGACTTTGGAATTCTATAGAATTCAGGTTCTGAATTCCTTTGAATACAGAATCTGAATATCTATGTGTTATAAACACCGAATGGTTTTTTGGTTAGACTCCGAACTTTCATTTTTCCTTACATTCCGAAAAATGATTTTGGTTAAGCAACCATGTTTTTTCTTACTCATGTTTTGGTTATAAAGCGATGTCATGCATTCAGTTACTAACTAACCATTTTTTGAGTGAAACATGTACAGGTCCCTCTGAAGTTCAAGGAAAAATATGACAGTTTGAGGAGGGAGCCGTCCGTTGAAGTTGCACCTATAAATAGGAACTCATTTGAATGAGCTCAGGACTTTTGAGACACAGTTCTATGATTCTAGAGATTATATACTGTTGAAACTGATTTCTAGAGAGAGTGGCTCTTTCAACTCTCAGTGCTTCATGTGGATATTTTGAACAACTTGTTTGGGTGTGAACAACTTGTTCAGACTTGCTTCGTACAGACTCCGATCGTGCTGATTGTGGGCTTCCGGGTTTGGAATACAGAGGTTCTGATTTCCTTCTAAATTGAGGGCTTGCGGGGATAGCAAGATAGATATCGATCTTCAGATTAAGAGCTTACCTGGGTTTGGGTAAGACAGACTTTATTGAAATTATAAATAAAGGGATCTTTATCCAAGGTTGTTGGATGCCCTACTCTTTGGGTTAAAAGATTTCTATACTTGTTACTTGTACTGTTTCAAGTTTTTTTCCACTGTATTTTGGTTGTTGAGGAAATTTTAACTATCTTAAACTTTCTTACAATTGTACTCTGATTAAATAAGGTTCTATATGCTTTAAGGTAGAATCTTTGTTGTTGTAAACTTTTGTTAAGTTTCATTTTCGGAATTACATTTCCGTAATCAAGCAAGTTTGTAGAACTTAGAGGTGTTGTGATTTTTTTATACAAAATTTCCTTAAGGATTTTTTTGAAGTATACAATTCACCCCCCTCTTGTATATTGATCATCTACATTATCATTTCGATACTACAATCAGTATCATATCGATCCTACAAAACCCTCCCAGTAGAAGTAAACCCACGACCAGATCCACAGAAAATCATACCAAATCTAAAAAAATAGAACCAAAACTACACAAACCGAAAGACGAGCCAAGAATCACCACCATTGAAAACCAAAATCCAAGCCGAGAAGAACACCCATACCGCTGCTGAAATCCAAAAGCCAGAGAGAAGAAACGAAATGAGACACTGTCGCCCGAAGACTCGAGTCGAGCCGGAAGCACAAAGCCACCATGCAAAAAAGATCTGCGGCCGAAGAATGAAGTCGCTGAAGCCAAAACCTGGAAACGCCAGCTGCCTTGGACCTGCCTCCATGCGCCATCCCCATCACACCGCCAGAAACTTCAGTGTCGGATTTCCCACTGCAACGTAACCCTAGGGCGCTCCTGAGTGCAGATCTCCCGAGAGACTTTCTAGGTCCCAATGGTATGCTTTCTAATAATTTTCATTAAAATAACAGTATTATATTTATAATTATAAATAAATTTAGACTTGTTAGTTTATTTTGACAACTTACATTCAATACTTTTAACTCATAAAAGATTTATAAAATTATATTAATTCCTTATATGTAGATTTATTTTTTATTTCCAACATTTGTATGATTATGTGAACACAGTTACTCATATATGTTATCAACATAAAACTTATTACTCAACTTTTAATATTCACACATGCTTTTAATATGATTGTAATTTTCAATCTCCATACACACTTTTAATCTCCATACATACTTATTAGTTAACTTCCATTACAACATTGTTTTAATCTCTGATACATACATTTAATCTGGTTATATTTTTTAATAAATTAGATGTTTTAAGCATAATTGTTCTATTTTTTTATGTGTGATTGTATTTGTTTCTAGAATTATAAAAGAACATATATTATGAAATTTCATAATTATATAATACCTTTTATGAGGTAATATTTTCTACTCATTCCCATGTTATTTTAGAGTGTGAATTTTGTATATATAGAACATATATATGTTCTGTATATAAAGAAAACATACATATGTTCTGTATATAAAAAAAACACACATACACACATACATATTGTATATGAAGAAAACATATATGTGTTCTATATATAGACATACACATAACATATTTATGCTCTGTATATAAATACAACATATGTATGCTCTTATTTTATATAGAATATATGTACATTCTATATATGAACTAAACTTATATATATTCCATATATATGTTCAGAGTATATTTATATTTTCTGAATATATATACATGTATGTATGTATATGAATATATTCTATATTCATTGCATTTATAAATTTTATGAATATATATGTAATTTTTCTATATGATCTACACACAAACACACACATATCTCCTTATTTTATTGTTCATTTTATTTTTTGAGTTTTATAAATCTTTATCTCCAAGTTATATTCTACATGTATGTATTTTCATAAATTTTGAAATTTTCTTTTTTAAACCTAATGATTGCCTATGATTTCTATGTTTTATATTTACAATAACTTTGATATTATAATTTCTATGTCTCTAATTATATTAATTTACATCTTCATATTTCTGCTTTGAGGGAAATTTGTGGGGGGAATTTTTTTAGGGGGGAAATTGGGTGAGGCTTAGAGAAGGTGAGAATGGATTTCAAAAGACTCGTGAAATAATTATTTCATGCTTTTTAATTTTTTTGATTTTTTTATTATCCTTAACAATCTATTTTATTAAATTTATACTCTGTATTTATTCTTCATTTTTACTAAAGTTCTCATTTATCATTATAAGTTATCAAAAAGGTTAGCGAGGGGTTAAAAAATTGGATTGTAATTTGAAATCATGATTACATATCAATAGAGATATGTTGCGAGGAAAACTCTTATTACTGGGTCCTTCATTGTCTTGGTTTTTTTTATCACTTTGCAGTATAGTTTCTTCATTCTTTTGGTTATAAAAATAGTATTTTTATAGAGGATGTGATTAATGCAATGTCTTTGATTAACCATGGAAACAGGAAAATTGGTTGCAACTTAAACATGAAGGGTCTTCAAAATGGTTAGAGATGGCATGTTGGTATTGCCAAGGTGCTTATGATGAGGCCAATGTATTATTTATATACGAACCTTCATTTCGTCTTAATAGGTAATAGTTGTCTTTATTTGGAGTTTAAATATGATTTAGTTCTTGAAGATACTTTTGGTTTTGATATTGCATGTGTAGCTTACTTCATTAATTAATAAAACATTGTATTTGAATGTTCATCCAATTTTTCTTATTCTATGTATATTTTTATTTCATTTCCAACATTTGTATGATTATGTGAAAAAAGTTACTCATATATATTTTCAATAGAAAACTTATTCCACGATTTTTAATATCCATACATGCTTTTAATATGATTATAATTTTCAATCTTCATACATACTTATTCATTAACTTTCATTACTGTATTATTTTAATCTCCAATACATACTTCTAATCTAATTATATTTTTTAATAAATTTTTTGTTTTAAAAAAAATTATTTTATTTTTTATGTGTGATGGCATTTGTTTCCAAAATTATAAAAAAACATATATCATGGAATTCCAGAATTCTATAATTCCATTTATGAGGTTAGTTTTTTTGCTCCTTCCCAAGTTATTTTATAGTGTGATTTTTTTATATATTGAACATATATATTCTCTGTATATAAATAAAACGTACATATGGTCTGTATATAAAGGAACCATATATATGTTTTGTATATAAAGAAAAAATATATATGTTATATATATAAACATATACAGAACATATTTATGCTTTGTATATAAATACAATATATATATTACCTGTTTGTATACAAAACATTTGTATATTCTACATATGAACAAAACTTATATATTTTTCATATATATGTTTGGTGTATATATAAATTTTATGAATATATATATATGCATATCTTTCATATGCATTGCATGTGTAAATTTTATTAATATATTTGTAATTTTTCTATATTATTTGTACACACACACACGTCTCCATGTTTTATTGTCCATTTTATTTTGTGAGTTTTAAAACTCTTTATTTTCAAGTTATACTTTTCATGTATTTATTTTCATAAATTGTGAAATGTTATTTTTTAAACCTAATGATTACCTATGATTTATTTGTTTTTTATTTACAATAACTTTGATATTATAATTTCCATGTCCATAATTATATTAATTTATACCTTCATATTTCCACTTGGAGGGAAATTTGTGGGGGAAATGTTTTTCAGGGGGGGAAATTGGAAGAGTCCTAGATAATGTGAGAATATATTTCAAAAGACTTTTGAAATAATTATTCCATTCTTTTGAATTTTTATAATTTCATTTATTATCCTTCACTTTATATTTTATTCCATTTTACTTATCATGACCCGTCCCCTGGGGCCCGTGTCGTGACTACACCAAGCTCACCTTCCATAGGCCAGGGGTTGGTGACCAGAACCGAAAAGGTGTATCCCTATAATGGGAAGGAATTGCTTTTAAACCTGTACAAACACACAATCCAAGAACACAACAAGAAGCAACCACAAAGTAAACTACTGTAGTAAAAGGTGTACTGAAAGTAATGGGGTCGGGATACAAGCCCAATTGAAAAGTACAAATACAAATGAAAAGAGAAAATAACTCCTGGGTTGTCCACCGAGGATCCTACGTAAAGGGTAGGTACAGATCATCTCCAAAACACTTCATGTCAGCCCGTCTCCTCCGTGTACCGCCTGGTCCTGGCTCCCTCAAGTCTCAGCACAACTACTCATCGTCTGCACAAGACACAATAAGGTGCGGGTGAAGCCTGTGCAGGGGTGAGTATAACAATACTCAGTAGGGACCCCGAGACCCCCGAAGGTCTCCCAGAGTTCAACAAAGGAAAAACCACAAAGTGAGACCTCAATCACAGAGCACGAAGAAATAGTTAGCTTACACCAGGTAAAAAACTTAGAGATTAGGAATATAGATGATTAGTCTTAAGCTATATCATCTTATTCCATTTATAAGTTCCACAACTGATCCATAGAGAAGTTGTTCTATTATCGATCCACTCTTGGACGTAAATCGCTGTTCCACGATGGGCCACTATAAGGTGGGTCCTCGTTGGGTCATGCTACTACTGATCCACACAGGGTCACTAGAATACTGGTCCACATAAGGTCACTGGAATGCCGATCCACACAGGGTCACTGGAATGCTGATCGACACAGGGTCTCTGGAATGCTGATCCACACAGGGTCGCTGGAATGGTGATCCACATAGGGTCCCTAGAATGTTGATCCACACAGGGTAACTGAATGTTGATCCTCGATGGGCCGCTCTAAAACCAGTCCTCATTGGGTAGCTACGATGTTGATCCACTCAGGGTCGCTATGATGCTGATCCACACATGGTCGCTACTACAAAGACAGCCAGCCACATGATTCCTCGCACCCGGTGCGCTCGAGTTCCGTAGAATCTTCCCCTCGAGATACCGGTCATACCTCGATCACCACTAAGCTCCACAAAGGAGTAACCCAAAGAATCACCATGTCGTAAGGGTTCTAATGCGACAGACAGTGCGTCAATCGAACGCCCGGTCTGTGAGTAATAAGCATTTTAGTACCAAGGGACTGGTTGGATTCAGGTTCGATCCAACCTGGTCATACTCAAACTTTCTCCAAAATCCGATTGGAGTATACTAAAAGAACCATCTCGTTCCAAGGATCCCAGTACTACAGACGGTTCATCAAATGGACATTTGGATTTCAAGTTATGGATCTTTAAGAAAAATAGGGCTTGGATGGGTCTGGGACAGGTCCAACCTGGTCGGGCCGACCCGGCCCGGCCCAAACCATCCTGGGCCGTCCTGGTTGGGTGAGACGTGGCAAGCTTGTCCCGCTTAGCTGTGATCCAGCCCGGCCCGCAGGGGGGTGTAGCCCGACCCACAGGGGGCCCCACCCATCCTGTAGGGGGCGCGGCTCGGCCCGCAAGGGGGGCACAACCCCTCCCACAGGAGGGCGCCGCCTAGCCCACAAGGGGGGCACTGTTCAGCCTACTGGAGGCGCGGGGCCTTCCTTAGCTGGCACGGGGGGGGGGGGGGGTAACGCTCTTCCCTTTCTCCCGAACGATTTAGTCGTTCGGGTAACGGAGCAGCGACGCCACGTGGTGCCACCTGGTCGCCACATGACCTGCAGGGGTGGGTCCCTCCTCCTCCACTACGACTTCGAGCCGCGACCATCTCCTATGGTGTGCGAAGGCGCGCTGCTCCGTCTCCACGGTCGGCCAGTGCCAGTCTCCCTGCTTGACCACTGCGGCCTCCTCCTCCTGCGGCATGCGACGGTGCGCCGCACTACCTTCGCGGACGGCCGGTGTCGGCCGCTCTGCTATCCACTGTGGCCTCCTCTTGCAGCTTGCAATGGTGCACCGCCTCCACCATGTCTGGCCAGTGCCGGCCGCCACTTTCACCTGTCGGTGCCGATCGCCGATGCCACTGTGCCGGTGACGCGCCGACAGTCTTCCTTGGGCCACTAGGTGAGCTCTGGTGGTCCATTTTTCCATATGATCACTCCTACGGACTTCTCGGGTCATCCCCTTTGCTTCCTGACCCTCAGATTTGGGTTCTGTCCAACCCAAAGAATTTACCCGCCTAGAACGCATTGATAAAATAAGAGGCGGAGGGACCGAGCCCTATTCGTTTGGCCTGTGCCCTCCGTGTTAGTATCTTAATAAGATAGAAGATAAATGATTCAACAACTCTTGAAAATTAAACAAGATAAATCCCTACCTAGATTAGACATCTGCTGATGACGATTGATAGAACCTCCTTCGTTGTTGTCGTTGGTTCGTGATTCGGTGGCGCTTGTCACTGCTCGCTGAAACTAGTCTCGTCCTTCATGTGGTTGGCGTCGCAGTACTCTGCCAGAGCTTCATCTCTTGGTCAAGTCATGCCGACACCCCTCCCTGAGCTCCATATAAATAGTAGGGGGAAGAGGGGGTTAACGTTCCAAGGAATTTATGAGGTTCATTTAATTAATGAACCTCCCAAATTCCAATGGTACGGTTACAAACAAGGTGGAGTCAAGACAATTAATGGCTTGACATGTCATCGATCCCACCACCTCCACTTATCCTCTGGAGAAAAGGAAAATAAATAAAATAACATAACATGTTATTTTATTAATCTTTCAAAAGTCGGAAAAATTAACTTTTTCATCCGACCTACTGTGGTTGTCACGAACCAAATCTGGTCGCCACCAAAACTAGCACCAAACCCATCCTGTGACAAGGCCCGAAGGGTGTTCCCAATCCCCATGGGCTAGCACAAGTGCCTGGGTATCATAAAATAAAAATTGGTAATGACTTACCCATGTTTGTAAACATAAAACAACAAATGTATTCAATAAAATGAATCTGGATTTTTCAAACCAAAAAATATTTTACAAAAATTAAGTACTGAATTACATAGTTTAAAATAACTCAAAAAAACTATAACAAAGGTACAAATCTAAAAAAAACATCCCATGAACCCTCATGACAAGAGGCACCTCCCTCAAGCCATCTCTACAAGACATCACCGCCAAGAACCTGCTAGAATCCCGAACCACTAGCATTATAAATTGTACCCAACCTGCGACATCAAAAAAAAACAAAGTATACTTACACCCAAAGGTGTAAGTAGAGTGTGAGCCAAATACCAGTAGGATACCACCACTAACAGATTCCATGCGATAAACATTCAAAGACAAAAATCATGTAAGTTTTCAAAAACATGTAATTTCTAGTTACAATTTCTAAAAGATGAAACTTTAAAAAAATTAGTTTTCAAGTGGGATAATTTAAAGAATAAAAACTTATAAAACAAATTCCAAATATACTGAATTTTCCAACCAAATATAATGTATACTGACGGTAAGTATAAAGGATCTAATGAGCACAAGCAATAGAAAATAACCCCTAGGCACTAGCTAGTTGTGGGTCACAGGTACCTCGTATCTCGGTGAGAGTAACCATAACAAATATCTGTTCTCGTGCACGAGACACTAGTATAGAACATACCCATAACCTATTAGTACCCAATAATCATCATCATAGTTTAGTTATAGTTGTAAGTGTAAATCTTGCTAAGTGAAATTGAGGCCAAACCCCATGGATTCACTAGCATACTAGTACACATCCACCCACCTAGATACCTGGGTTTTCCCCTTGTGCTCAAACAAGTTCAAAAAGTCAAGAAATGTAATTTTCACATGAAAATATCATTTACACATCAAAAATTCACCAAAACACCCACATGTATACCACACAAGTCACAAAAGTCCACTTTTCATTCAAATTGATTTTGAAATCCGACTCACACCAAAATAGCCCACAACACTTTTCACATTTCTTTAACACTTCCACAAATCCATTAAAAAAATTTATAAAACCATTCCAAGATATTAAAAATCATATAAAAACCCACTCACATGTTACATAATACCCTTTTCATAACCAAAATCCATTTTTCACATCACACTCACACAAAACATCACACATCACTTTCACATCTCTTACACACTTTAGTAAATCCTTGATACGGTTTTATAAAACATTTACAAGATGGAACACGTCACAAAACATCCCCTTTCACATTTAAAATGTACCATTTCAAAATATATACACTCCAAAATAGTTTTCCAATATGGTTTCACCTCTTACATAAATCATTAAATCATTCAAATCTTTCATAAAACAATTCTAAAGAGTATACCCAAACATTGCTCATAAAACCCATTTCAAAACCATATTTCAAGGACAAAACCACACCAAAACACTACCAAAGTATAATTTTCATCCCTAGATACATTTATATATCTGCTTTTAAGTGTTATAAAATCACTTTGAATAATACCACGAAAGATACAAATGAAAACACCCATTTTCATAAAATGCTCTAAAGAAGTATAAAAAAGTTTTACACACCAAACCTATTCCAAAAACCCCATTTCAAGGACCAAGTGACACTAAGGAATTAAAAAATAGAATTATAAGCCCCTTTAAACAGCTAATAAATCAATTTCATATTTTATAAGACTACCACAAAAGATACTACATGTGTTACATTCAAAACGTTCACAACATCAACAAAAATGCAATTGAAAAATTAAATTCTTAACCAAATCCCTCAAAAAGGGTTTTCTCACCACACACAACATATGGGGAACATGAAAAACCAGTAAAAAAAGCAAACTAACTCATCAAGTAATGGTTAACCATGGAGTCACATACCTTTTGGGTCGAAACCCTCAAATCTTGGTGCGAAACATCAAGCACACCACCGCTGCACCACAAGGAAGTGAATAGAAACCTAAAATATCAACATTACACTAAAAATACACAATTTCAAACCCAAGTTTCGAACCCTAACTTCTAGAAACTTTAGAACATCAAGAAAGAGGGATGAAACCCTAAATAAATGGAAGAAATGGAAGGGAGGAACACTTACTTGATGGAATCTTGGAGAAATCTCCCTAAATCCACCGGTATCTAAATTTTCAAACATCCAAACATTAAAGGGAGGTTAGAACAGGGATGAGGAGATCATGAAGGAACTGGAATGGGGGAAAATAGTGATAAATGAAGGAGTTATGAAGGAATCAATTTACCTCTTCAAATTTGGGCGATTTTAGATATCCATAGAAGTTTTTCCTAAATTCCCGATGCAAATGATCTCCAAAGAGGGGGAGGAGAGAATGAGAGCGCGCCTTGGGTAAGTGGTATCGGGTGAAAGTTGGAATCACTAAAAAAAATTAAAAATTAAATGATATATTAAATAATTAAAAAATATTTTTAGTGCAGGAAATGAGCTTTCGGGCTGGCCCAACACCTTAATAAAAAACTCAAATCCATCATTATTATGGATTCCTATGGATTCCAAATTGATATGGTGATTTTAATATACCAAGTTATGCCATTTGGGAAGTTGAATTTGTGTAAAATGTTGAAAAAAGAATGATTTATAAAAGAAACAAAAATTTATTTTTAAATCTGGAAATGGGCTTACGGTTTGGCCCAAATTTCAAAAACCCACCATTTCCACCAAAATGTGTGGTAAACCCCAAAAACAAATCAGGAATGGAAATTAAATGAAAAATGAATTTAAAATAAGTCATGGATGTGACAATTCTCCCCACCATAAAACTTTATGCCCTCAGAAATCCACAGTAAGGTCAAAAGCAAAAACAAAACCCAACTGAAAGGCCGAAATGGACTCCTTTGTCAAGCTTCACCCCCAAAGGCCAAAAAAACTTCAGTGATAAATTAAGGAATAAATAATTCACAACCAAAACATACACCACATTACTGAAACAATCAAACAAATTCAGGATTTATCCCAAAATAAAACTCCTCAAACACTATCCGAACAAGGCTCAAGAAATTTACCCAAACAAACAACAACATCGAACACTGTTACACTTACCTTGATATAACTAAACCGTTGGGAACTCTCCAATCCCAATGTTTACCTAAGGAAGATGTAGATAGTTAGATATCTCCGAATGAGACTATCCAATTCCAAGCCAAGAGAAAGGAAAAAACTGAGGTACTGGTATGAGGAGACAGAAATGGGCTCCCTACCATAAGAGACAACTTAAATTTTTCCGAGGACGGAATCAGGATACTAACAGGGGGAGGCCCAAACTCACTCCATAGTACAAGGGGTATACTTCTATTAGACATTTCCAAAATAACATACATGATTCCCATGGTGGGTCTCCCCACCATAAGAACCAACCATCTTAACCGACCAGCATGGGCTAGCACATAAAGACCCCAAAACTCAAAGAGTTGGGACGGTCGCACGGTTAGTTCGCAAAGTTTGGGAAACTGTGTGCTAACCGTGTGGATCCTTATATCTGCATGGTTTTATGGGGCATGGTTACAACTCACCATGTGAAAACCATGCACTCAACCTATCTTTACAAATTTTAAACCTTTCTCTAAAAACTTAATGGAAACCAAAGGGGTAAATAAAGACATTAGGCAACAAACACGGGCATGAGGCCCTCCACCACTTTCCATCAAACGAGAATAACAGAAGAAAGATGATGACACAAGAGGTTTAAACTCTTCCTATCATTCATACTGAGGGTAGGACTTGTACAAGCGTTTAAACGAACCTGGGATTTCCCCTGACTACACGCCAACTTCTCTCTGGGATCTATGGCTAGTGCTCAAAAGATTGAAGCATCTTCGGCCTCACAGTTAGGCTTTGGAAACCCCTGTATGGAACTTCTTCTTTCGGTGCCACAAACAACCACACCGCATACCCCGATGGGTTCCCCAAGATATAACACACTCCAGAACTCACTTTACCGAAACCTGACATTTCGCTGATACAAGGGATCAAAATATTCACACACATCACACCTTTTTTCTTTGAATGAGAAACAAAAGAAGGGGAGGACACATATAAACACCTTACTCTAAGATAGTTGATTTGAAGTTTTTTCCAAAGGATACATACTCCCAATATAATAAAGATCCTCAGGGGATTTCAATGCCTTCACCTTTATAGTCAAACGAGCACATGACATCACAAGGCGTCACCGAACATGACCATTGTGATTGATAGAAACAATACATGGAACTAGACCTTATGCCAAGTCCCTAAACAACACAAAAGTCCAAAAAGTGGCCACAATAGCATCTCATGACCAGATTCCCAAAACGGGTGGTTTAACATGAACTCCTACTTTAAAGAAACTGTGAAGAACCCAAAATCCCTCTTAGACACCATCGAGACACTCATCCACACTAACAACCCCAAACCACTTCCACCTTCGACGAATCAGGAAACTTAAGAAACTAAGGTCTCTTTCAACCTTCCACAAGCACTCTCCCACTACAATAGGATCCAAAAATCAAAGAAAGGAGATGGTTAAAACTCAATATCTAAATCTTGAGAAAAATATTCCTTATATTGATCAACTGGAGGATTTTACAATGGCGAAAAAATCTGGGTTTCACTTCAGTCATGCACTAACCCTTAATGGGGGTGTACCATATCTAATGATAGAACCCAAGGACCCAACCAAAATGGTCCATTGGTCAAAATGTGCCAAAAACCATATCCAAACACATGAATGGAACCACCATAAAGTCATCTCGAAAAATTTCTCAGAAGATACCATTAACCATCCCTTCAACCCAGCTTATTGACCAAACACAAACCCAAAACACCATTCAAACAAGAGGGGTTCTTGGACTCAAAACATTCTGCAAAATCAACATTTCCAAAAACAAATAAAACACATCATACCAAAACACTCATCAAGACATCAAGTTTTCCTTCTAAAAACATTTCTTTGAAAACAAACGGTTCAACGGTTAGTGTATCGACCAATGATACCCCATGGGCCCCACACATGCATGTTTCCATGCCACACTGGGCACCCTCCTCATATCCATCCCGGAACTCATCCAGTTGTTCCATTAACCATCCATCATCCCATATAACCCATTCATGTGGTATCTCATGTAAATACCAAAGGTCAAAACAAAAATTCATTCCACTTTTCAAAACCAAAACAATCAACTAATACATCCTTTTTCTCAGACCCGCTAACCACAAAATCAAACCCAACTCATAGCTTACACAAATTTTCATAAAGGCATAACCATTCAAATAAAAACTAACTTTCAAGTTATTCACATAAATTTAAAAACATCTCATCACATTAAAAAACCTTTCAATAGTTTATAAAACTCTATTGGAAACACTTTTTCATAGCCAACTTTAACATAATTCATGTTTTCAAAAGAGGTGTAAACACACCATTTTTCATTTCAATCAATTCTGAAAAATCAGTTCCACCATTTAAAAATTCAAAACCTTCCCTATTTATTAGAATATCATTTCACATAAACGTCACACTTCTTAAATCCTAATCATTTTTACTTTAAAACCAAACTTCCAAGATTTCCAAACTAAAGGACACAAGACAATGCGAGAGGAAACTAGTTTCAGTGGGTGACATGGACATATGGTTGGTGGCCATACTCCAATCACTTAACCATCACAAAGAGTGTTCTAGGGAAATATCCCTAGCTCCACATGGCTTTATAGGCCCTGAGAGCTCACTGAGACCATTAACCCAACTCTCTTTTCATTTCCCCTAATCATCATCAAACCAAGAAAACCAAATGACTCGGATAAGTCCTGACTTCCCCTGGTGACTTGAACCCTGTTATGTGGTCTGGTGATCAGGAACACTACCCATAACCAGAATACCAAGTCCCGACAATCCTAACTTTAGACTATCCGGACTCTTCCCCAAATAACATGACCCAAAGAGTTAACTTGAACCTCCCTTTGATACAATTTTGTCACGAACCAAATCTGGTCACCACTGAAACCGGCACCAAACCCAGCCCGCGAAAAGCCCCGAAGGGAATTCCTTATCCTCATGAGCTGGTACAATTTCCTGGGTATCATAAACTAAAAATTGGGAATGATTTACCCAAGTTTATAAACTTAAAACAACAAATGAATCCAATAAAACGAATCTGGATTTTTCAAACCAAACAATATTTTACAAAAATTTAGAACTGAATTACAAAGTTTAAAACAACTCACAAGGACTATAACAAAGGTAAAAAACCAAAAAGGAAACATCCCATGAACCCTCATGGAAAGAGGCACCGCCCTCAAGCCATCTCCACAAGACATCACCACCAAAAACCTGCTAGAAACCCGAACCACTAGCATTATAAACTGTACCCAACTTGCGACATCGAAAAAAACCAAGTCTACTTATACCCAAAGGTGTAAGTAGGGTGTGAGCCAAATCCAGGAAGGATAAAACCACTAATAGATTCCATGCAATAAATATTCAAAGACAAAAAACATGCAATTTTTCAAAAATATGTAATTTCTAGTTATAATTTCTAAAAGATGCAACTTTAAAAAAAATCAGTTTTCAAGTGGGCTAATTTAAAGAATCAACACTTTTAAAATAAATTACAAAGATACTGAATTTTCCTGCCAAATATACCATATGCTGATGGTAAGTATAAAGGATCTAATGAACACAAGCAATGAGAAATAAACCCTAGGCACTAGCTAGCTGTGGGTCCCAGGTACCTCGTATCTCAGTGAGAGTAACGATAAAAAATATTCGTTCTCATGCACGATCCACTAGTAGGGAACATACCCATAACCTATTGGTCCCCAATCATCATCATAATAGTTTATTTAGAGTTTTAAGCATCAATCATGATAAGTGAAACTGATTCCAAACCCCACAGATTCACTAGCATAGTAGTACACGTCCACCCACCTAGATACCCGGGTTTTCCCCTTGTGCTCAAACATGTTCAAAAAGTCAAGAAATGTAATTTTCACATGAAAATATAATTTCTATATCACAAATTCACCAAACATACCACATGTATACCACACAAGTCACAAAATTCCACTTTTCATTCAAATTGATTTTGAAATTGGACTCACACCAAAATAGCCCACAACACTTTTCACATTTCTTTAACACTTCCACAAATACATTAAATTTTTTTATAAAACCATTACAAGATATTACAACTCACATAAAATCCCACTCAAATGTTACATAATAACCTTTTCATAACCAAAATCCATTTTTCACATCACACTCACACAAAACATCCCACATCACTTTCACATCTCTTACACACATTAGTAAATCCTTCAAACATTTTTATAAAAAATTTCCAAGATGGAACACATCACAAAACAACCCCTTTCACATTTAAAATGTACCATTTCAAAATAAACACACTCTAAAACAGTTTTCCAATATGGTTTCACTTCTTACATAAGTCATTAAATCATTAAAATATTTTATAAAACAATTTTAAAGAGTATACCCAAGCATTGCTCATAAAAATCATTTCAAAACCATATTTCAAGGACAAAACCACACCAAAACAATACCAAAGTATAATTGGAAGCCCTAGAGACATTTATAAAACTAATTTAAAATGTTATAAAATCACCTTGAATAATACCACAAAAGATACAAATGAAAACACCCATTTTCATAAAATGATCTCAAGAAGTATAACAAAGTTTTACACACCAAACCTATTCCAAAAAACCCCTTCCAAGGACCACATGACACAAAAGAATTAACAAAATAGAATTTTCATCCCCTTTAAACAACTAATAAATCAATTTCATATTTTATAATACTACCACAAAAGATACCACATGTGTTACATTCAAAAAGTTCACAACTTCAACAAAAATGAAATTATAAAATTTAATGCTTAACTAAATCCCTCAAAAACAGTTTTCGCACTACACACATAATATGGGGAACATGAAAAACCATTAAAACAAGCAAACTAACTCATCAAGGAATGGTTAACCATGGAATCACCTACCTTTTGAGTCGAAACCCTCAAATCTTGGTGCGAAATATCAAGCGCACCACCACCACACCACAAGGAAGTGAAGAGAAACCAAAAATCTCAAGATTACACAAAAAAGACACCATTTCAAACCCTAGGTTCAAACCCTAACTTCTAGACACTTTGGAACATCAATAAAGATGGATGAAACCCTGAGGAAATGGAATAAATGAAAGGGATGAACACTTACCTAATGGAAGCTTGGAGAAATATCCCTAAATCCACCAGTATATAAATTTTAAAATAGCCAAAAATTAAAGGGAGGTTCGAAAAAGGATAATGAGATCATGTAGAAACTTGAATGAGGGAAAATAGTCATAAATGAAGGAGTTATGAAGGAATCAATTTACCACTTCAAATTTGGGTGATTTGAGATATCCATAGAAGTTTCTCCTAAATTCCTGATTCAAATGATCTCCAAAGAGGTGGAGGAGAGCATGGGAGCGCGCCTTGGGTAAGTGGTCTCGGGTGAGAGTTAGAATCACCAAAAAAACTTAAAAATTGAATGATATATTAAATAATTAAAAAATATTTTTAATGTAGGAAATGGGATTTCGGGCTGGCCCAACACCTTAATAAAAAACTCAAATCCATCATTATTATGGATTTTTATGGATTCCAAATTGATGTGGTGATTTTATTATAACATGTGATGTTATTTGAGAAATGGATTGTGTGTAAAATGTTGAAAAAAGGAGTTATAAAAGAAACAAAAATTTATTTTTAAATCTGGAAATGGGGTTACGGTTTGGCCCAAATTTTGAAAACCCACCATTTCCACAAAAATGCGTGGTAAACCCCAAAAACAAATTAGGAATGGAAATTAAATGAAAAATAACTTTAAAATAAGTCATAGATGTAAAAATTCTCCCCACTATAAAACATTCTACCCTCGGAAAGCCACAGTAAGGTCAAAAGCAAAAACAAAACCCAATCGAAAGGCTGGAATGGACTCCTTTGTCAAGCTTCACCCCCAATGGCCAAAACACCTCCAGTGATCAATTAAGGAACAAATACTTCACAACCAAAAAATACACCACATTATTGAAACAATCAAACACATCCAGGATTTATCCCAAAAGAAAACTCCTCAAACACTATCCAAACAAGGATTAAGCAATTTACCCAAACAAACAACAACATCGAACAAGGTTACACTTATCTTGATATAACTAAACCGTTGGGCACTCTCCAAACCCAACGTTTACTCGAGGAAGATGCAGGTAGTTAGATAGATCCGAAAGAGAATACCCACTTCCAATCCAAGAATAAGGAAAAAACTGAGTTACTGGTACGAGGAGACACAAAAGGGGTCCCCACCATAAGAGACAACTTAAATTTTTCCCAAGACAGAATCGAGACACTAATAGGGGGAGGCCCAAATAGAATCCCTAGTACAAGGGGTATACGTCCATTATACATTTACAAAAGAACATGAATGAGACCCATGGTGGGTCTTTCCACCATAAGAACCAACTATCTTAACCGAACAACATGGGCCGACACAGAAAGACCCCAAAACTCAAAGAGTTGGGATGACCACACGGTTAGTCCGCACAGTTTGGGAAACTGTGCGCTAACCGTGTGGATCCTCATATCTGCATGGTTTTATGGGGCACAGTTACAAATCACCATGTGAAAACCATGCACTTAACCTTTCTAGAAAAATTTTAAACCTTTCTCCAAAAACTCAATGGAAACCAAAGGGGAAAGGAAAGACATTAAGCAACAAACATGGGCACAAGGCCCTCCACCTCTTTCCATCTAATAGAAATAATAGAAGAAATATGATGGCACTAGAGGTTTAAACTCTTCCTATCATTCATACTAAGGGTAGGACTTGTAAAAGGGTTTAAACGAACCTGGGATTTCCCCCGACTACATGCCAGCTTCTCTCCGGGACCTATGGATGGAGCTCAAAATATTGAAGCATCTTCGGCCTCGTATTTAGGCTTTAGAAACCCCTGTATGGAACTTCTTCTTTTAGTGCCACAAACAACTACACCGCATACCCCAATGGGTTCACCAAGACATAACACACTCCAAAACTCACTTTACCGAAACCTGACATTTCACTGATACAAGGGATCAGAATATGCACACACATCACACCTTGTTTCTTCGGGTGAGAAACAACAGAAGGGGAGGACACATATAAACACATTCCTCTAAGATAGAGGATTTGAAGTTTTTCCCAAGGGAGACATACTCCCAATATAACAGAAACCCTCAGAGGATTTCATGACCTTCACCTTTATAGTCAAACGATCACATGACATCACAAGGCGTCACCGAACATGACCATTATGACCAAAAGAAAAAATACATGGAACGAGACCTTATGCAAAGTCCCTAAACAACACACAAGTCTAGAAAGTGGCCACAATAGACTCTCATGACCAGATTCCCAAAACTAGTGGTTTAACATGAACTCCTACTTCAAAGAAACTGTGAAGAACCCAAAGGCCCTCTTAGACACCATCAAGACACTCATCCACACTAACAACCCCATACCACTTCCACCTTCAACGAATCAGGAAACTTAAGAAACTAACATCTATTTCAACCTTCCATGAGCACTCTCCCGCTACAAGAAGATCCACAAATCAAATAAAGGAAATGGTGAAAACTCAATATCCAAATCTTGGGGAAAATATTCCTTATATTGATCAACTGGAGGATTTTCCAATGGCAAAACAATCCGGGTTGCACTTCAGTCATGCACTAACCCTTAATGGGGGCATACCTTATCCAATGATAGAACCCAAGGACCCAACCAAGATGTTCCATTGGTCAGAACGTTCCAAAAACCAGATCCAAACACATGAAGGGGACCACCGTAAAGGCATCCTGAAACATTTCTCAAAAGATACCACTAACCATCCCTTCAACCCAACTTACCGACCAAACACAAACCCAAAACACCATTCAAACAAGATGGGTTCTTGGACTCAAAACATTCCACAACATCAACATTTCTAAAAAAACACATAATACACACCATCCCAAAACACTCATCAAAACATCAAGTTTTCCTTCTAAAAACATTTCTTTGAAAACAAACGGTTCACCGGTTAGCGTATCCACAAATGGTACCCCATGGGCCCCACACAGGCATGTTTCTATGCCACACCAGGCACCCTCCTCCAATTCATCCTGACACTCATCCAGTCGTTCCATTAACCATCCATAATCCCATATAACCCCATGCATGTGGTCTATCATTTAAATACCAAAGGTTAAAACAAAAATTAATTCCACTTTTCGAAACCAAAACAGTCAACCAATACATCATTTTTCTCAGACCCGCTAACCACAAAATCAAACCCAATTCACAGATTACAAAACTTTTCATAAAGGCACAACCATTCAAATAAAAACTCACTTTCAAGTTATTCACATAAATTTAAAAACATATCTTCCCATTAAAACACCTTTCAATAGTTTAGAAAACTCTATTGGAAACACTTTTTTCAAAGACAACTTTAACATATTTCCTGCTTTCAAAAGAGGTGTAAACACACCATTTTTCATTTCAAAAAATTCTGAAAAATAATTTCCACCATTTAAAAATTCAAAACCTTCCCTCTTTATTAGAAGATCATTTCACAAAAACATTACGCTTCTTAAATCCAAGTCATTTTTACTTTAAAACCAAACTTCCACAATTTCCAAACTAAAGGACACAAGACAATGCGAGTGGAAACTAGTTTTGGCGGGTGACTTGGACATATGGTTGGCGGCCATAATCCAATCACTTCACCATCATGGAGAGTGTTCTAGGAAAATATCCCCAGCTCCACATGGCTGGCTAGGCCCTGCGAGCTCACTGAGACCATTAACCCAACTCTCTTTTCATTTCCCCTATCATTATCAAACCAAGAAAACAAAAGGACTTAGATAAGTCTCGACTTCCCTTGGTGGATTGAATCTCGTTATGTGGTGTGGTGATCAGGAACACTACCCATAACCAGAATACCAAGTTCTGACAATCCAAACTTCAGACTATCCCGACTCTTCCCCAAATAACATTACCCAAAGAATTAACATGAACCTCCCTCTGATGCCATTTTGTCACGAACCAAATCTAGTGGCCACCAAAACCGCCACGATAAGTCCCTAAGGGAGTTTCTGATTACCATGGGATGGAACAAGTGATCGGGTATCATAAACTAAAAATTGGGAATGATTTACCCAAGTTTATAAACTTAAAACAACAAATGAATCCAATAAAACGAATCTAGATTTTTTAAACCAAACAATATTTTACAAAAATTCAGAACTAAATTACATAGTTTAAAACAACTCAAAAAGACTATAACAAAGGTAAAAACCCAAAAAGGAAACATCCCATGAGCCCTCATGGAAAGAGGCATCGCCCTCAAGCCATCTCCACAAGATATCACCACCAAGAACCTCCTAGAAACCCGAACCACTGGCACTATAAACTGTACCCAACCCACGACATAAAAAAAACCAAGTCTACTTACACCCTAAGGTGTAAGTAGGGTGTGATACAAATCCTAGTAATATACCACCACTAAGATATTTCATGTGATAAACATTCAAAGACGAAAAACATGCAAGTTTTCAAAAACATGTAATTTCTAGTTATAATTTCTAAAAGATGCAACTTTAAAAAAATCAGTTTTCAAGTGGTATAATTTAAAGAATAAACAATTTTAAAATAAATGCCAAATCTACATAATTTTCCATAAAAATATACTATATGTTGATGGTAAGTATAAAGGAACTAATGAGCACAAGCAACAGGAAATAACCCCTAGGAACTAGCTAGCTGTGGGTCCCAGGTACCTCGTATCTCGGTGAGAGTAACCATAAAA
Organism: Viscum album; assembly: GCA_963277665.1. Taxonomy (NCBI): domain Eukaryota; kingdom Viridiplantae; phylum Streptophyta; class Magnoliopsida; order Santalales; family Viscaceae; genus Viscum; species Viscum album. Next base: position 1,244,683,473 of record OY728141.1, on the reverse strand, counting down.
AATATCTGTTCTCATGTACGATCCACTAGGGAACATACCCATAACCTAGTGGTCCCCAATAATCATCATCATATTTTAGTTATAGTTGTAATCATCAATCTTGCTAAGTGAAACTGAGGCCAAACCCCACAGATTCACTAGCATACTAGTACACGTCCACCCACATAGATATCTAGGTTTTCTCCTTCTGCTCAAACATGTTAAACAAGTCAATAAATATACTTTGAACATAAAAATATCATTTCCACATCACAAATTCACCAAAAAAACCCACATGTATACCACACAAGTCACAAAATTTCACTTTTCATTCAAATTGATTTTGAAATCCGACTCACACCAAAATAGCCCACAACACTTTTCACATTTTCTTTAACACTTCCACAAATCCATTAAAAAAATTTATAAAACCATTCAAATATATTACAACTCACATAACATCCCACTCACATGTTACATAATACCCTTTTCATAACCAAAATCCATTTTTCACATCACACTCACACAAAACATTCCACATCACTTTCACATCTCTTACACACTTTAGTAAATCCTTAAAAAAATTTATAAAACATTTCCAAGATGGAACGCATCACAAAAAATCCCCTTTCACATTTAAAATGTAACATTTAAAAATATAAACACTCCAAAATAATTTTCCAATATGTTTTCACCTCTTACATAAATCATTAAATCATTTAAATCTTTCATAAAACAATTCTAAAGAGTATACCCAAACATTGCTCATAAAACCCATTTCAAAACCATATTTCATGGAAAAAACCACACCAAAACACTACCAAAGTATAATTGGAATCCCTATATACATTTATAAAACCACTTTCAAGTGTTATAAAATCACCTTCAATAATACCATGAAAGATACAAATGAAAACACCCATTTTCATAAAATGCTCTCAAGAAGTATAACAAAGTTTTACACACCAAACCTATTCCAAAAACCCCCTTACAAGGCCCACATGACGCTAATGCATTAAAAAACACAATTTTCATCCTCTTTCAACAACTAATAAATCAATTTCATATTTTATAAAACTACCACAAAAGATACCACATGTGTTACATTCAAAAAGTTTAACAACTTCAACAAAAATGAAATTGTAAAATTAAATGATTAACCAAATCCCTCACAAACAGTTTTCATACCACACACAACATATGGGGAACATGAAAAACTAGTAAAACAAGAAAACTAACTCATCAAGGAATGATTAACCATGGAATCACCAACCTTTTGAGTCGAAACCCTCAAATTTTTGTGTGAAACATCAAGCGCACCATCGCTGCACCACAAGGAAGTGAAGAGAAACCTAAAATATCAATATTACACCAAAAAATACACCATTTAAAACCCTATGTTCGAACCCTAACTTCTGGACACTTTAGAACATCAAGAAAGAGGGATGAAACCCTAAGGAAATGGAAGAAATAGAAGGGAGGAACACTTACTTAATGGAATCTTGGAGAAATCACCCTAAATCCACTAGTATATGAATTATAAAATAGAAAAACAATAAAGGGAGGTTAGAAAAAGGATGAGGAGATCATTTAGGAACTGGAATGGGGGAAAATAGTGATAAATAAAGGAGTTATGAAGGAATCAATTTACCTCATCAAATATGGGTGATTTGAGATATCCAGAGAATTTTTGCCTAAATTACCAATGCAAATGATCTTCAAAGAGGGGGAGAAGAGAATGGGAGAGTGCCTTAGGTAAGTAGGCTAGGGTGAGAGTTAGAATCACCTAAAAAACTTAAAAATTAAATGAGATATTAAAGAATTAAAAAATATTTTTAATGTAGGAAATGGCCTTTTGGGCTGGCCCAACACCTTAATAAAAAACCAAATCCATTATTATTATGGATTCATATGGATTCCAAATTGATATGGTGAATTTAATATACCTAGGGATTCCATTTGGGAAGTTGAATGGGTGTAAAATATTGAAAAATAAGGAGTTATAAAATAAAAAAATATTTATTTTTAAATCTGGAAATGGGCTTATGATTTGGACCAAATTTAAAAAAACCACCATTTCTACCAAAATGTGTGGTAAACCCCCAAAACAAATCAGGAATGAAAATTAAATAAAAATGACTTTAAAATAATTCATGGATGTGACAGCAATCGAAGTGAAGCCTCCCTTAAGTGAATCACAGTGTTGTGGATTCAAAAGTGCCCTCGAATTTTTAATCCGAGCACCGGTTCAAAAGATAGAAAATGTTGCATGCACGTTTACTGAACGTACCTTAAAAAAAGTTCAAAATTTTATTCTGGGCACTCCAGGCCTCAGAATCACGCACTGTCAATTTTTGAAGACTCGTAATAATTCCATATAATAAAAAATTACATGGAAAAAATCAAGGTCTTTACATTATCCCCACATTAGGGATTTTCGTTCTTGAAAGCCACAACATAGACTAAGAAAAATTGTGGGGGTACTGAGCACGAATCTGAGCCTCCCGCTCTCATGTGCTCTCCTGGAGTTTCCCATGTTTCCAGCAAACATGCACCATAGGGATCAATCATCCACGAAGGACCCACTTCTATAAATCTTCAATCTCTACTAGAACCTCCATAAACATCGGCCCATCATCAATGTCTAGCTTGCCTCAGTCAATAATGTGTGATGGATCATGCACGTACTTCCTTAGCTGCGATACATGGAAAATGTCATGCACCCAATGCATCTGTGGGGGAAGATCTAGGCGATACGCCATCTCTCCAACTCTACTGAGAACCTGAAAGGGTATGATGAACCTTAGAGACAGCTTGCCGCCCCGACCAAATCTCTGTAAACCTCATCGAGGTGAGACCCATAGGAAGACATGGTCTCCCTACTCGAACTCCAAAGGTCTATGTCTCCTATCAGCATAAGATTTCTGTCTGTTCTATGTAGTCTTTATCCGCTTCTAGATGATATGAACCTTCTCAGTGGTAGCTCGTACCAACTCTGGACCCATAAGTACTGACTCCCCCGGGTTTGTCCGGTATAGAGGTGATCTATATGGTCGACCATACAAGGCCTCAAACGGTGCCATACTGATGGTGGAGTGATAGCTGTTGTTGTACGCAAACTCCACCAAGGGCAAGTGATCCTCCCAACTGCGGCCGGAATCTAGGACGTAAGCACAAAACATGTCCTCCGGTGTCTGAAGGGTCCACTCCATCTGACCATCCATCTGCAGATGAAAGGCGGTGCTCAAACGTAGATGATTCCCAAACACCTCCTACAATCCATTCCACAACTGGGATGTAAAATGTGCATCACAATCAGAGAAAATCACTGATGGTACCCTATGAATTCGTACAATCTCATGTACGTAGAGGCATCCCAATCCCTCTACTGATCCCTTCTTTTGGATGGGTAGAAAGTGAGAAGACTTGGTGAGTCAGTTATTGATCACCCAGATAGAATCATGGCCCCTAGACGTACATGGTATCCCTATCACAAAATCTATGGAAATGCCATACCACTTCCACTATGTAACCTCTAGTGGCTGAGCTAAGCCTGCTGGAACCTGATGCTCGACCTTCACTTGCTGACAAGTGAGACATCGTGAAACAAACTCTGCCGATGCTTTCTTCATCCCTAGCCACCAGTGCTGATGCCAGAGGTCCTGGTACATCTTTACTACATCAGGATGTACCACTAGAGGGGACGTATGGAACTCCCTCAACACCTCCTATTGTAGCACAACTGGTGCCATGGTGCATCCTCTGAAGAGGATAACGTGCTCCCCACCTTTATAAAATCCATTAGGTACTTGTCCTGAGGATATATGAGCACGTCGGGCCTCGCAGTCAATGTCCTCAAGTTACGCCTCCCTGAATCACTGAAGGAGTGGATGAGTGACTGTTATAGATTGGAGGTAAGCTGCTCCATCTCTATCCATGAAAAATATCTACAACATGGATAGCTGATCTATCACCTCACTCAACAACTGTAGACCATAACTCCTACTGATTGCATCTACTACTATGTTTACCTTCCCAAGAGTGTAGACTGTCTCAAAGTCATAGTCCTGGAGGAACTCTAGACAACGTCACTGTCTTAGGTTTAGGTCCTTCTGTGAGAAGATATATCTGAGAATCTTGTGATCATAGTAAACAGTAAACCATTCACCCATCAGGTAGTGTCTCCACATCTTCAAGGCGAAGAACACTGCTGCTAACTCCAGGTCATGGGTAGCTTAGTTCTTCTCATGTTGTCTCAGCTATTGTGAACCATAAGCGATCACTTCTCACTCCTATATCAGGGAAAATCCAAGTCTGGTCCCTGATTCATTGTAGTAGACTACATACCCAACGCCCTCTTCTAGTAGCCTCAAGATGGGGGCACTCGTTAGTCTCTGCCTCAGCTCCTAAAAACTCTGCTGGAATTTCTCCATCCACACGAAGGGCTGTCCCTTCTTCATCAACACTGAAAAGGGTGTTGCAACTCTGGAAAAGTTAGGTACGAATCTTTGGTAGTACCCATCCAACCCCAGGAAACTCCACACCTCAGTCACGCTCCTGGGTGGATCCTAAGAAAGCACAACCTCTATCTTTGTCGGATCCACTGCAAGTCCAGCTTTTGAGATAATGTGTCCCAAAAAGTGGAACTCCCATATCTAGAACCAGAACTTCAAGATATTACTATAAAGATAGTAGTCTCAGAGTGTATCCAGTACTATCTGCAGATGATAGGTATGCTCCTCCTCCGATGTCGAGTATATCAAGATGTCATTGATGAAGACCACCATAAAGTGATCAAGGTATGGCTAAAAGATATTTTTCATGAGTTCCATGAACATTGTGGGGGAATTGGTCATTCTTAATGGAATAACCAAGAACTCATAGTGTTCATACCGACATCTGAAGTCCATCTTATGCACATCCTCATCTCATACCCTAAGCTGATGATAGCCTGATCTGAGGTCTATCTTCAAAAACCAATGAGCTCCCTTCAGCTAATCGAAGAGATCATCAATCCTCAGAAGTGGATACTTGTTCTTCACAGTCATCTAGTTCAGGCACCGATAATCCACATGGATCCTCAAACTCCAATCTGCCTTCTTGGCAAAAAAAATCGGGGCTGTCCATGGAGAAACACTAGACCTTATGAACCTCTTCCTTTACAAGTCCTTGAGCTATACCCATAACTCACGAAGATCCACGAGAGCCATCTGATATACTGGTGTAGATATCGGTGTCTTCATGTGGTACATGTTGATGTAGAAGTCCACCTATCTACAAGGAGGTAGTCCCGGAACATCATTATGGAAGACATCAGCATACTAGTCCACCACTACAGGATAACTCAGACACTCAATATCAACTGCTCCGAGGGTAAGGCTAGTCAAATGATGTGTGATCGGCTGCACCCTCCTCTGGGTAAGTCCATCCTATGCTTCAAAGGTTCCCTTCTCACCAGTGAAGGAAAATTTGGTCCCATCCTCGCAGACACACTGCACTTTGAACCTAATACAGTTAATCTGAGCATGAACTGTGGATAACCAGTCCATACCCAAGATGACGTCGTGAGGCCTCGATGCCACTACTAGAAGATCCAAGTCGAAGCTCTCTCCTTCTAGAGTAATCTCACACCACCGACACTAGTGTGTAATCATCGAATCTTCTCCCATAGGAGTCTCTAATAGCAAGGATCGAGCCAATGACTCCACCGGAATCTAAGAGCTCCGAACGAGAGTCATGGAAATGAAAGAGTGACTAACACTTGTGCCTATAAGAACTACAACTAAGGTGGAGTAGACACATATCATACCTCTAATCATATCAAGAGTGTTGTGGTCATAGGCCTCAGCTTCCTGGAGTTGAGCTCATCCATGTCCACCTGCTCCATGTGGTCGGGGTGGGCCACCTAGAGGTGGTGGCTGTAAAACCTTGAACCATCATCCACCACTTGTTGCACGACCTACTCCTCTTCCAAGTTTAATGCCATATGAACCTCATCACTCGAATATCTACCTCTGCCTCGATGGTCCCTCGACCGTCTTCTAGTCATTAGTGGGGCTGGTCGGGCAGTCGCAAGCCATGTGACCCTGCCTGCCGCACGTGAAAAACAATTTGCTCCTCTGCTAGCCAGCTCTACCTCGGGAGCCTTGCACCTCCAAACCTACGTCCCGGGGTCATCTACTAGAAGGTATGGTCCTCTTGGACCTCTGTTCCATCTGCCTACTACCACCCGCAGATGACTCTGCTACGTGTCTCCAGGTGGTGGGTCTCGCTGTCAGTGTCTACTCTGTAAGGAAACTCTCCACCAAGAGTGCTCTCTCTAGCACTCCAGCATGCGTCGGGATGCTGAGAGATACCATCGAAGCTCCGATCTCCCATTGGAGTACCTAATTGTAGGTCCGGTCCCTAAAGAAAGGGTCCTGCACCATGTCGGTAGAGTAGTGTGAGAGGTCAGTGAATCTTGCCAAGTACTAGGCCACGGTCAGGTTTCCCTGTTGTAAGTGTAGCAGATCATGTATACACACAGAGCATAGAGTCACTGGAATGAAATCTTCCCTGAAGAGGCCCTCAAAATATGCCTAGGTGAGGGTCGCCTCATTATGTATCTGGAGCTTTAGGATCCACCATATCCTTGTTGCGCCTTGGAAAAGGCTAGCAGTTATGATCACCATCTGGTCGGCTGGTGTCCCAACAAGGCAAAAAACTCTAGCCACAACCTCCATCTAGTCCTCAGCCACCAGCAGATCCATCTCACCTCGGAACCTCAGAGTCCTCTACCAGTGAAACTCGTGCAATGCACTCAGTCATCATGCACCATCTTCTGGTGGGGCTGGTGGCAACAGCTGCCCAAAAAGTTGTGGTGCTACTGGTACACCACCCAAAGGTGATAATGCCATAAGAGGGCCCTGTATCGTGGCCTCATCACTCGGTGGGCCATCATCGTGTACTCTCTCAAGAATCCAGCTAGCTGTCTATGGGGTAACATCCTGAAAGAAAATAGGTGCGCCATAGTCAATAAGTTATACCTAGTGATCTAACTCAAAAGAGGTCAAGTAAAAACATTTCAAAAACACACGCAATCAGTGTTTTTGTGTACTGAGTCAGAAATCAGAATTCAGGGTCCGGATGTATGGATACGTTGGCCGCCGCACCAACACTGGACTCCCTAAACAAAAAACCACACTCAAAACACTTAACACTATTGCTCCATTAAAAGATCATGGCCTCAGTTCTTCGGTAGAACCAACCACTCTGATACCACTTTGTCACGAACCGTCCCCCGGGGCCCATGCCGCAACTACCCCAAGCCCGCCTTCCATAGGCCAAGGGTTGGCGGCTAGCACTGAAAAGGAGTATTCATATAATGGGAAGGAATTGCTTTTAAACCTATACAAACATACAATCCAAGAACACAACAAGAAGCAACCACGAAGTAAACTGCTATAGTAAAAAGTGTACAAAAAGTAAAGGGGCCAGAATACAAGCCCAACTGAAAAGTACAAGTACAAGTGAAAAGAGAAAATGGATCCTGGGTTATCCATCAAGGATCCTACCTAAAGGGTAGGTACAGATTTTCTCCACAACACTCCACATTAGCCCGTATCCTCCGTGTACCACCTAGTCCTGGATCCCCCAAGTCTCAGTCTAGATGCTCATCATCTGCACAAGACACAACAAGGTGTGGGTGAAGCCCGTGTAGGGATGAGTATAACAATACTCAGTAGGGACCCCGAGACCCTTGAAGGTCTCCCATAGTTACACAAGGTAAAAATCACAAATCAAGACCTCAATCACATAACATGAAGCAATAGTCAGCTCACACTAGGTAAACAACTCAGAGATCGGAAAATAAATGGTTAGTCTTAAGCTATATCATCTTATTATATTTAGAAGTTCCACAAATGATCCACAAAGAAGTTGTTCTATTATCGATCCACTCTTGGACGTAAGTCGTTGTTCCCTGACGGGCCACTGTAAGGTGGGTCCTCATTGGGCCATGCTACTATTGATCCACACATGGTCGCTAGAATGATGATCCACACAGGGTCACTAGAATGACAATCAACACAGGGTCACTCAAATGTTGATCCACACAGGTTCACTGGAATGCTGATCCACACAGGGTCGCTGAAATGCTGATCCACATAGGGGTCGTTGGAATGTTGATCCACATAGGGTCGCTGAATGCTGATCCTCGATGGGCCTCTCTAAAACTGGTCCTCATTGGGTAGCTACGATGTTGATCCACTCAGGGTTGCTATGATGCTAATCCACACAAGGTCGCTACTATAAAGACAGCCAGCCACATGATTCCTCACACCCCGTTCACTCGAGTTCCATAGACTATGCCCCTCGAGATATTGTTCAAACATCTACTTCCACTAAGCACCAAAAAGGAGTAACCCAAAGGACCGCCATGTCGTAAGGGTTCCAATGCGACAAACATCACATCAATCGGACGCTCGGTCTGTGAGTTATAAGCATTTTAGTATCGAAATCCCGGTTGGATTTGGGTTCGATCCAACACAGATGTACTCCAAATTTCTCTAAAATCCAAGTGGAGTATACCAAAAGGACCATATCACTACAAGGATCCCAACGCCGCAGACGGTTTCTTAAATGAATGTCTGGATTTCAAGTTATATATCTTTGAACGAAACTGGGCCTGGATGGGTCAGGGTCCGGTCCGACCTGACCCGAACCGGCCTGGGTCCAACCCAGCCCGGCCCAAACCGGCCTGGGCTGGCCCGGTTGGGTTGGGTCGTGGCGAGCTCGGCCCGCTGGGCCGCGGTCCGGCCTGACCCGCAGAGGGGCACGGCTCGGCCTGTAGGGGGCACGGCCCAACCCGCAGGGGGCGCGACCCGGCCTGCAAGGGGGGTGCCGCCCAACCCACAAGGGGGGCACACCCCAGCATGTAGGAGGGTGTAGCCTGGCCCGCAAGTGGGGCGTACCGAGCCCACATGGGGGCGCAACCCAGCCCGCAGGAGTGCGCAGCCCAGCCCGCAGGGGGGCGGGGCTCAGCCCGCTGGAGGTGCGGGACCGGCCCGCTGGAGGTGTGGGGCCTGCCCTAGATGGCATAGGGGGGTAACGCTGCCCCTTTCTCCTAAATGGTGGCACCACGAGGCACCGCCTGGTCTCCGCAGGACCCGCAGGGGTGGGTCCCTCCTCTGTCGTGGCTTCGAGCCGCGACCATCTCCTGCGGCGTGCGACGACGTACTGCTCAGCCTCTGCGGTCGGTTGGTGTCGGCCGCCCTGCTCAACCACCATGGCTAAAAAGTCGCGGCCTCCTCCTCTTGCGGCATGCGACGGTGCATCGCACCACCTCTGCGGCCAGCTGGTGTCGGTCGCTCTGTTGTTCGCCGAGGCCTAGTGTTGCGGCCTCCACCTACGATGCGCGACGGTGCGCCGCCTCCACCGTGGTCAGCCGGTGCCAGCCACCACCTTCACATGCTGGTGCCAGTTGTCGGTGCCTCCGTGCCGGTGCTGCACTGGCGGTCTTCCTCGGGCCACCGGGTGAGCTCCGGTGGTCCATTTTTGCATCTGATCTCTCCTACAGACTTCTCAGGTCACCCCCTTCGCTTCCTGACTCTCAGATTTGGGTTCTGTCCATCCCAAATAATTTACCCACATAGAATACATTGATAAAATAAGAGGTGGAGGGATATGCCTTGTTCGTTTGGATTGTGCCCTTCGCATTAGTATCTTAATAAGAGAGAAGATCAAAGATTCAACAACTCTTGAAAATTAAACAAGATAAATACCTACCTAGATTAGATGTCTGTTGATGATGATCGATGGAACCTCCTTCGTCGTTGTCGTCGGTTTGTGATTCAGTGGCACTCGTCACTGATCGCTGAAACTGGTCTCATCCTCCAAGTGATTGGAGTCACGGTACTTTGCTAGAGCTTCATCGCTTGGTGAAGTCACGCCATCAACCCTCCCTGAGCTCCATATAAATAGGAGGGGGAAGATGTGGTTAACATTTTGAGGAATTTATGAGGTTCATTTAATTAATGAAACTCCCAAATTCCAATGGTACAGTTACAAACAAGGAGGAGTCAATCCAATTAATGGCTTGACATGTCGTCAGTCCCACCACTACCGTTTATCCATTGGAGAAAAAGAAAATAAATAAAATAACATAACATGTTATTTTATTAATCTTTCAAAAGTCTGCAAAATTAACTTTTTCACCCGACCTACTGTGGTCGAAGTGAAGCATCCTTTAAGTGAATCCCAGAACTGTAGATTCAACGGTGCCATCAGATTTTTAATCTGAGCACCGATTCAAAAGATAGAAATTTTTGCCCGCGTGTTTACTGAATGTACCTTAAAAAAAAGTTCAGAAATTCATTCTGGGCACACCGGGCCTCGGAATCACATGCCGTCAATTTTCACAAACACATAATAATTCCATATAATAAAAAAAATTACATGGAAAAATCGGGGTCTTTACAGTACTCTATACTTCTTCTTTATTTAAACTAATGTTCTCAGTTAGCACAAAAAGTTTTCGAAAAGGTTAGTGATGGGTTAAAATTTTGGATTGTAATATGAAATAATGCTTACATATAAATTAGGATATGTTGAAGGAAAACTATTGTTACTGGTTCCTTCAATGTCTTGGGTTTTTCTATCACTTTTCACTATAGTTTCTTTATTATTTTGGTTAGACAGATAGTCATCTTATAGAGGATAAAATTAATGCAATGTCTTTGACTAAACATGGAAACAAGAAAATTGGTTGTCACTATAACATGAAGGGTATTGGAAATGGTTAAAGATGTAATGTTAGCATTTCCAAGGATATTTTGATAAGGATTTTATTATTTATAGATGAACCTTCATTTATTTTTAATAGGTAATTTTCCCTTTATTTTTAAGTTTAAATCGAATATAGTTCTTAATGGGTCTTTTGGTTTTGATATTGCATGTGTAGCTTACTTCATTAAGTAATACAACTTTTTATATATGAATGTTCATCCAATTTTTCGTATTCTATTTTAATTTGAAAGATTATCATTTTTATATTTACTTTTGTCATCAATAAACCAATAGGTATTGTTATCATGTCATTAACTTGATTTATATTTTTGCATCAAGCATCATTGGCAATAGTATTGGAAATGGTTTAGCGATGTGACTTAGAAGAGGGTTGGGCCGAGGTGTTAATGAAATGGAGTGTAGTTTTGATCATATTTAAATTTTAAATTTATATTTATAGTAATTTTTTCTATCATAACCATTAAAATTATCAAAATTATCTTAGATTCATTTTCCATTTCCTTTTTTCCAATTCCTTTTCAATTTATTTCATTTATGAAATCTGTAATTTTTTGGTCTAATTTTTCAAATTATTCATTTATAAAAATTATTTTATATTTAGTTTAAAACTTTGGTATTTACTTATCCCATATTTTGTTTCATGTAACTTTTCATTTTTATATACAAGAATTTTCTATATTAATTTTTAGTTTCTTATTTTATTAAACACAAAGGTGGATATCCCCATGATTTTGCACAAGTAGAGTACTAGTTAACTATAAAATGTGTATATAATTAAAATAAATATAATATATTAGTATTTTATTTAAATAATTATATAACATATAAATGAATATATTTATTTAAATATATATTTATATTGATATTAAACAATTTAAAATATATGTACATGTATAACTGTATGTATGAATGTGTATGTTTGTGTATATATGTGTGTATATATGTATGTATGTGTATATATGTATGTATGTAATTCATGTAAATGTTATGAATTAAATTTTTAATATTTTTTTTAATTTATTTAATTTTATTTGTTCATTTATTATTATATATTCATTAATAATATTAAAAATATATTTAATCATTTTGTAATATTATTTATATATATTTATTTACCATACATGTAATATTTTAAACATGTTCTTGGTTTCTGTTTCAACTACTTGTGTATTAGACATGTAAGAGATAAATTTCATAGGGGTTTGAGATGCTTGATTTGTAAGAAATATGGGCATCGTGTTGACAGCTGCAAGTTCAAATTTTCCACTGCTAATGGTAAGAAATCATTAGTTGGCAGACACACTATGCCAATGGTTGGAAAGCATGATGTCCATGATGAGGTGCAAGGAAGGGGGTTGATGCTTATCCTTTGCCTCTTGAAAATGTTATCAGGCCTTATAGGCCCGTGAGGGAGAGATGGACCCTTCTAGTTCAAGCCTATGTTTCATTTGTTGATGTGGTTTTCGACACTAGTCTGAAAGTAGGTACTGGTTTTATCTCAGCTTCTTCTGATGTAAAAGATTTTTATCCTAAAGGTATTGATTATTAGGACCATGATAATGGATCTCATCTAGTTTTGAGTGTTTTTGAAATCATATTGGAGGATGATGTTGTTGACACCCAAATATTGGGTGATATTGAGGTGGGTATTGTTGGACAGATACACCAGGCCTCACATCAGGTGAGTGTGTCATCTGATTCTGAGGAAAGGATAGGCTTTGCTGATGTTATTGTTGGGAAATAAAAGAAAGTGAAAAACACGCAAACAATTGAAAAGTGAACGTGCATCGGAAATAAAATCTTTCCCTCCAAATAAAAGCAGATGCGCAACAAAAAAATTAAGTGTGCAGAAAATAATGTTGACACTGAAAATTTCTACATGGAAAACCCAAAAAGGAAAAAACCACGGGACGTAGTCCAGAAAGAGGGATCCACTAAAATCAAGAGGTACACGGTAGATACTCCCAAAAATGGAAGGGACCTCAAAAGTAATACTCAAGAATAAAAGTGTGGATCAAAAGGAGGAGAGCAAGAAAGATGATCGTAAAAGAAAGGCGATCACCAAATGGGATTTGTTCTCGATGTTGTTGATGCCTGTATATTGAAATGGATTGTCCTTGCCTCCTTATATAGGAAAAAGGAATCCGCATCAAATAATGTCTTCGTATAAAAAATGTGTCACCGCGTGAATTAATTCACGAGGTCTTGGTCTGCATTAAAAACAACTCATTAAAAGAGAAACTACAGGGTGCTCCAATTGAGGAGGTGTTACGCAGTGTGCCAACCAGGAAGGTGCCCAACAAACTTTCCCTTCGACGCAAGTGGGGATCACCTCCAACCCTGAAATATGTTGGAAAGTATCAAATTTTCCTCTGAGTAAACTCTTGGTCAACATGTCTGACTCGTTGTCATAAGTGTGGATCTTCTCAAGATCTAACTATCTCGAATAAAGGAAGTTGCAGATCCAATGATATTGAACATCGATATGTTTCGACCTTCCATGAAAAGTGGAATTCTTTCCCAAACAAATATCACTCCGACTATCACAAAATAAAACATACCTGTTGATCAAGCCGGAGGTCATCACAGCCCTCAAAATTACATTTATTACTCCTACACTAGTACAGCAGTGCAGGGTCGATCCACAGAGAAGGCATATGAGTGATTTATAAGGTTTTTGAATTTTAAACCCCCACTGTTGTGGGGAAAACATCTTCTTACTTTTTATATTTTTTTATTTTATTGATGAAATGGAAACAGGATGAGGAAACGTTATTTTCTTTAACAAAGAAACTAAAGTTTATACTAAGTACTGCAAAGAAACTAGAGAAAATACAGTATACTAATACTAAGCAACAATACAAGGAACATCAATCAACAAAGTACTTGGAAATTATAAACTACTGGTATGAATGGATGTTCTCTCCACAGTTTATAATAGAATCATACCTCAAGAAAGACTGAAGAGTTTCCCTCTCCAGGAAACTCAACATGCAGAGGATTAAGTCTTGGAGTTCTCCACAACAAAACTTAATCGAACTGCAACAAAGTTTTAAAATAACATTTGGAAAAGAACTCGCCATAAATTTCCAAAGTTTATGCTATTAAAGATTTGAAAAATGCATTCAAGATCAACCTCACCAGTCGATATTGAAGTTTGAAATTGTAAACATTGAAGTGTGAATGATCAAAATATTAGAAACAGAATCAGTCTCACCAACTGATTCTAATTTCGTAAAAAGATAAAAAAATGAAGATTTAAAAATCATAACCAGAAGGTTCTAAAATTCCTGAGCTAAGAAAGTTCAACCTATGATCATATTGTCTAAATTAGTGAATACAACCAAGAAACGGAGTTCAAGATTTATGGGCAGAGGGAAGAAGAACTCCCCTAGCCCAGCTCTGCCTCCTGGCTCCTTCATCTCCTGCTCCGCTATCTCCTGAGAGTCTTTGCTCTCAGATGGATGTGTTCGTGGAATGGAAAAATGAGATTCCTCACTCTCGTCTGATGTGATCGTAGAATGACGAATGAATCTCCCACTAAAATTCTGCTGCTACTCTATTTTTATGTCCTCCATCATCTGCTGCTTGTCACCGACCAATTCAACCGACTTCAGAAGTCCCTCAGTTGTGCACCGCACACTTGCATTCTTTCGCGACAGGCACGTCGCACTAGTATTTCCCTCGTAACTAACTCCTGGTGAGTTAGTTAGATGAATATGGACGTGTTTTAGTCCCTTGAATGGACCTACAATGTTATAAACAAAATGAATTAATTAAAACTCAACGAAAGTTAGTTAATATTTTATAGTTATTATTTTAAGTTTACTGTTATAACACTTATTGAAAAGTAATTAAAGTTAATTAATAAATAACTTAAATGTTAATTATTATTAATTATTATTATTTTAATTAATTTATTAAATAAAAAAATTATTAAATATTTAATTTATTATTATTAATGAAATTATTAAATTAGTGTTAGTATTATTAATAAGTAGTTAATAAAACTAAATTAGATTAATAAATTAATTTTAAAAAATCAATAATTATATTTATTCAACTTAAATTATAATTAAAGTGTTAATAAATTAAATCAAATTAGTAATTAATTCTATTAATAAATTATTAAATCTTGTATTTTAATTTTATAAATCCTTATTAATTTGTCTAATATCCTATTTTATAACTTATCTAATTATTATTATAAAAATTATTATGTATTATATTATATTAGTTCGACTAGTTTATTAATTATTATTATTATTATTATTTTATTTATATTTTCTTTTTTTGTTTTATATTATTATTATTATATTTTTTTATGTATTCATCCCCCCAGTTTCTGCGCAAAGCAGGGGGTCTTCTTCCTCGCTCGGTTCCTTCTCCGCGACAGCGAGGCGACTCCCTTACACCCCTCCAGCAACGCAACGGAGCTCTTCCTCCCAGCGACCTCAACCCCAGTGCGGCGTCAGTCTTGGTTTGACCTCCGTTCAGCTACACAGCGGTTCCCTTCTACCAGCGGGATCCCACAGCTCCAACGATATCGACGCAATGATCCTCGACCTCCCATTCCAGCGACACGGTGGAGGCAATTTCCAGCAGGTGCGACAGGGATCTTCCAGTGATGGCTCAGCTCATGCTAGCGGCAAAAACTTTAGTGGCGGCTCAGTAGTGCTCTGAGAATTCCTCCTCGCAGGACATTGGATTGAGCAGAAACTGGTTCAGATCCGCAGCGGCATGTTCCTTCTCGTGACATCGGCGAACAAAACCGAGACCAGCAGTGGTGGATGAGAATGAAAAGGATGGTGTGAATGAAAAGGAAGAGTGGAAATGAGTGGTTATGTGCATTGATACAACGAGTTACGACCACACTGGTAAAGGATATGGTGGCAGGATGGTAAGGGAAACAGAGCGTGAAGTTACGGTGCCACAGTAGGGATACCGTGCGTGAAGAAATAGTGGAACAGTGAAGCTGTATTCACAGTGGCTTGAAACAACCGGTGAGACCGTAAAAAGGGAGACGCTGGCGAGAGGGACCATAAAGGAGAATACAGTTACAGTGAGACAATAAAAGGTAAAACAGTGTGTGGGGTTGCGGTGCAAAGGGAAGCGGTGACTGTGAGTCCCTGAGCATGGAACCGTGATGCCAAAACCGGTGGCAGGAGATACCGTAAGAAGAATACGGTGAGACAATAAGAGATACGGTGCGTCTGTGAGGAGTGTCATGGTGAGACCGTGAAATAGAAACTGTGCGACTGTAAAATAGAAACGGTGTGTGGAGACACCATGACCGGAATGAAACCGTGAACCTGCAAAATAAACATAGTAAATAAAATAAGTTAAAACTTAAATTAAAAATGAAAAAAATAATTAATAACAACTAAATATTAATTAAAACAAATGAAAATTTAAATAAACTTATAAAACCAAATAAACTTAAATTAAATTATTAATAACTTCTATTCACATAACTTAAATTATTATTGTACTAAAAATAAAATTAAAAAGAAACTAAATTATTAAAAGTTAACATAAAATTTAAACATTTATAAGACAAAGTTAAATTGTTTAAAATAGTTACTATATCAAATTAAATTAATTTAAGGTAGAAATATAATTATTATATTATTAAACCATTATGTTAATTAATGAAATTTTAAATAACAGACTTAATAATTGGAGTAGGTCTATAATAATTTATTTTAATTAATGAATTATTAAAATTCATCTATGAATTAGGTTATATTATTTAATTTTTAATACATGCAATGTTAGATTAAGAATAAATAATTCATGTGTGAAAAAAACTAATTAATTGAATAATAAATGTTAAATCATTAGATATGTAGACAAAGATACCAAACTAAATTAAAAGTAATTATGCTTTTAAATTAAAGGAATAAATTAATTAATTTAAAGCTTATAATACACGATTTATTATAAAAATTGAGTAATTGATAAGTTTATTTATTAAAAATACAAAAAACTGTAATTATTTAATATAAAGCACAAATATAACCAATCAAACCATTAAAAATTAACGAAAAGATGTGGAAAAACAAGTGTTTTTAAGGCCACATCAAATTCCCCCACACTTAAGCATTGTTTGTCCTCAAACAATCTCATGTTTTATTAAACTTGAAAACAGAGGTATGTTTATAATTCAAATCAAAATGTAACATGTCCAGAACTTTAAACAGAGGACTTCAAAAACATGTTAATAGGCTTTTAGAAACTAAGTTTCTCATAGGAACCTTGCTTAGAACAAATACTCAAAGGTAGTGAAGAGAGTAATGAATCAACAAGAAATGAAAGTTTCAAGCCTCATATGTGGTACTGTTTAGTGACTAACTTCAATCCAGGCTCAAGTCCAAATTCCAAGAGTGACCGAAGGTAAAATTAATGTGGAATTAAGGCCTTAACCGAGGAACTTTGTTCTTTGACTTTTTCACATAGGTTCCAAAAATAATTTTTTTTGTGAATCACCTCAATGATACAACCTAAATGACTCCCATAAAAACCAATTGACCCCTTCTTCATTTGGCATTCATCATTCCCCTCACCTTAATGAACTCATTTTTGACCCTAGACACTTTATTTATTTTTTCCAAGCCATGTATCATTGTGCTAAGAACTGTACATATTCACTTATTCAAAGTGTATAGAGGCTTATAGTAAACAGAAACGCACCCAGCATCTAGGGTCTTAGAGACTCACCGTGGGATCCCAGATGTCCAAATTACTCCAATTTCAAAATATTTTAATGAAAAATCATTTACATTGGCTCATTAAGGTAATTACTTTAAATAAATAAAAGATGAATGAGGCCCCTATAATCAAAATCAAACTTCTAGTTCCAAGAGTTATGATCATAATTCCATTAAAAGGATACCCATATCACTTTCAAAGATAGTTCCTAAACTGAATTTCCATCAAATCACTCAACAATAATACATTATCACTAACTTTAGACTCAATAAAAATCTTAACTACTAGCAAGGTACTTGTCCTAAGGAAAAACTCATTTAAGAACAGAGTAAAGCCTAAAATTAAGAAAGAATTTTGAAAAAATTTAACCATTTTTAACAAAAAGTTTGAGTTGCAATGGGAATTGATGGGCTCAAAATTAAGCACATTTAAGCACAATAAAAAATTGACCCTCTACCCCACACTTAAAACCCAACTTTGTCCCCAAAGTTGACTTCTAAAGTGGAGAAGTACAATTTAACAATTAAGGTTCAAAAAAGATTTTCAATTAAGTAGATTTATGACATGTATAAAGGGTCTCAATGGAGTTCAAAAATATTGTTCGCCACAATGAATAAATTAACAGTAGGTTCATAAACATGCATTTACATTGGGTTTAGTGGAAAATAAAGTGTGGGTGCACAATTAATTGGGTGTAAGCAGGTTTAGAAAAATTTATTCAGTTAGATATTCAATAAAGCAGACAAAGTACATGTTAAACACCCCAAAATTAATCAGATTTAAAATACCAGTAGCATGTACTCCCCCACACTTAGTTTCAAGCAATGAAAGGATTTTAATAACAATGAAATTCAAATTTTCAGCAAGGAGGCACATGCAGAATTTATGCACAGCATAGTGACATGTAGCAAGATTTTCTAATAGAAGCAGAATTTTTTAATGAGCAGAATTTTAGTTTAACAAAAGCAGGAGCTGAAATAAATGCAAAAGGTTGAAGTACTTCCCTGACTAAGTTTTTGTCCAGAGATGAACATGGGAATTCCACTCCATTATTACACATTAGCAGCATCCTAAAAACACAAATCATATAAACCACATACAAATAACCAGCAGAGACATAACATATAGTTGGCAACAAAGCTTCACATTATTCAGCACAAAACAATACAAAAAAGAAGTAAACAAATAAGCATGGGTTGACTCCCATAAAGCACAGATTTTAAAGTCTTCAGTTAGATTTTATTTTATTACAAATTTTTTATTTATTAACACAACAAAGACCATGGGTTGCCTCCCATGCAGCGCTAGGATTATAGTCCCCAGCCGGACTCACCTAGCAACTAACCGTAATCACTAGGTGGATGTGGTTTCCTTAATAGGAACCACCACATGTGTTTGGCCCAATTATTTTTAACATAAAGATGAATTATGTGGTCATCAAGACCTAACAAAACTAAAACTAAACTCTCATAGCCTAAAATAACCCCTAAGAAGCACCCTTTTATAGTTGTGGGCATAGTGTTGTCTACTTCTAGAATAAGTTCAGACATTTCAAGATTTGAATACACATGAAGGGACAACATAGAACTAGGTGATTCCAAGGGTGTGACATTATTATCATGGCTATCTATCTCAACCTCAACACTAACAGGTTCAAATTCAAGGAGCTCATGGGTGAGTACTGATTAGTAGGCCCAAGAGGGGATTCAATAAAGTGCTGAACAAAATCATGGACAAAGGAACTCAAATGTGATTCCCCCTCTGGACTACTATCAGTATCATGAAAAGGCTTCACACCCTTCACAGTTGAGGATGGAAGTTATAGACAAGGAAGAGAATTTATTTTATCACTAACAGGTTCAGCTCTAACAATGTTATAAATCTTTTCTAAAAGATCCTCATCTGATAAATCACATTGAACACTTACTGCTTCTAACAAATCAATTCTGCAACCATCATCTAATGTGTGTTCAACCTCTCTTTAAAGTTCAAATTTAAAAAGCTCAATTTCTAAAACCATGTCATTTGAGTGTTGCAATTCAATTTCAGGAGAAGAATTGTAAAATTCAGTTTCAATAAATATAATTTCGAGGATGTTCAAATTAAGACAATTCTCCTCAAGTTGGAAAACACTGATTTCTATTTCATTGCACAAAGATTCAGAAAAGTGATTACTATGAGATGAGGGAAATGAAAACTCATCAGTTAGTCTTTCTTCAAATATTATTCCCTCATCTTCATCATCCAACAACATTTTAGAGATTATTGGGTTTGGAGTTTCAAAGCATGGAAGAGAAGTGTTCAGTTCAAGTTCAAAGATTTCAGATTCCATGTTATCCAGTTTAATATTCACATCTAGATTATACCCAATATCAAGTTCAGACTCATTGTTCACAAAATTAGAAAAATTGGGTGAAGATTTTTTTACTTTCAAGTCTTTGGTTTCAAGTTTGACTTCAACCCGAGTGACTTCATTCTCCAAATTTCTAAAGCATTGATTTTTCTCAAAAGAAGGAATGATGAAAAGAACTGGGCAATATTTTTCAATCTGTTTCAATTCATCTTCAAAATTGACCAACTCAACTCCATTAAAGTTCTTTATTGGATTTTCAATGATGTGTTATTTATTTAATGAGTTGTTTATTTCTAAATTTGGTTCAACAGTTTTAGATTCTTCAAAGTGAATGTTTTGTTGCCCAGTTTCACAGTCACTGTCTTCTTCAATTTTATTTTCAAATCTTTTATACACATTTTCTTTTTCATTCTCTTCAAATTCTTCTTGTTCTTTAACCATTTGTTGTAATTCCAAGAGCATGTTTTCTAATCTTTTCATTCTTCGATCTCGCTCTTGAGAATCTCTAAGTTGAATTTCATGGGTTTGAGTTAACCAATTGTTAATTAGTTCCACCCTAGCATCCAATCTAGAATCAATTAGGTCAATTTTAGCTAGGGTGTTAGGACTAGACTCATATTGTTCATTTTCTTCAATGTAATCAATCTGTTATGGTTGGTTATAGACACATTGTCAGGAAGTATGCCCATAATAGCCACAACACACACAATGAGGCCCCAGTTGATTCCAGTTCTGGTGATGTTCCATTTTTTTCAAACTAAAAACAAATGAGTTTAAACACACAAAGTTGCACAGTTGAGCAGATTTTTCAAAAATAACACAAGAAGCAAGTTCCAGTTCAAAGTAGTTTTTTTTTAAACATATTTTTTTATATGATTTTTTTATGTTTTTTTTCAAATTTTTTTAAGATTTTCTAAAACTTAGAACACTCAACGCATACCTTCCCTGGCAACGACGCCAAATTTTGAACAGGATGGAGGTCGTCACGGCCCTCAAAATTAAATTTATTACTCCTACACTAGTACAACTGTGCAGGGTCGATCCACAGAGAAGGCAAATTAGTGATTTCTAAGGTTTTTTAATTTTAAACCCCCACTGTTGTCAGCAGTGGGGAAAACATCTTAATTTTTATATTTTTTTTCTTTTATTGATGAAATGGAAACAGGATGAGGACACGTTATTTTATTTAACAAAGAAACTAAAGTTTATACTAAGTACTGCAAAGAAACTAGAGAAAATACAGTATACTAATACTAAGCAGCAAGACAAGGAACATCGATCAACAAAGTACTCGGAAATTCTAAACTACAGGTATGAATGAATGTTCTCTCCATAGCTTACAATAGAATCACACCTCAAGAAATACTGAAGAGTTTCCCTCGCCAGGAAACTCAACATGCAGAGGATTAAGTCTTGGAGTTTTCCACACCAAAACTTAATCGAACTGCAACAACGTTTTAAAATAACATTTGGAAAAGAACTCACCATAAATTTCCAAAGTTTATGCTATTAAAGATTTGAAAATTTCATTCAATATCAACCTTGCCAGTCGATATTGAAGTTTGAAATTGTAAACATTGAAGTGTGAACGATCAAAATATTAGAAACAGAATCAGTCTCTCCAAATGATTCTAATTTCGTAAAAAGATAAGCAAATGAAGATTTAAAAATCATAACCAGAAGGTTCTAAAATTCTCGAGCTAAGAAAGTTCAACCTATGATCATATTGTCTAAATCAGTGAATACATCCAAGAAACAGAGTGCAAGATTTATGGACAGTGGGAAGAAGAACTCCCCTAGCCCAGCTCTGCCTCCTGGCTCCTTCATCTCCTGCTCCGCTATCTCCTGGGAGTCTTTTCTCTCGGATGGATGTGTTCATGGAATGGAAAAATGAGAGTCCTCGCTCTCATCTGATGTGATCGTAGAATGACGAATGAATCTCCCAGTAAAATTCTGTTGCTACTCTGTTTTTATGTCCTCTGTCATCTGCTGCTTGTCACCGACCAATTCAACCGACTTCAGAAGTCCCTCAGTTGTGCACCACACACTTGCGTTCTTTCGCGACACGCACGTCGCACTAGTATTTCCCTCGTAACTAACTCCTGGTGAGTTAGTTAGATGAATATGGACGTGTTTTAGTCCCTTGAATGGACCTACAATGTTATAAACAAAATGAATGAATTAAAACTCAACGAAAGTTAGTTAATATTTTAAGTTTACTGTTATAACACTTATTGAAAAGTAATTAAAGTTAATTAATAAATAACTTAAATGTTAATTATTATTAATTATTATTATTAATGAAATTATTAAATTAGTGTTAGTATTATTAATAAGTAGTTAATAAAACTAAATTAGATTAATAAATTACTTTAAAAAAAATTCAATAATTATATTTATTCAATTTAAATTATAATTAAAGTGTTAATAAATTCAATCAAATTAGTAATTAATTCTATTAATAAATTATTAAAGCTTGTATTTTAATTTTATAAATCCTTATTAATTTGTCTAATATCCTATTTTATAACTTATCTAATTATTATTATAAAAATTATTATGTATTATATTATATTAGTTTGACTAATTTATTAATTATTATTATTATTATTATTTTATTTGTCCTTTCTTTTTTTGTTTTATAATATTATTATTATATTTTTTTATGTATTCATCCCCCCAGTTTCTGCGCAAAGCAGGGGGTCTTCTTCCTCGCTCGGTTCCTTCTCCGCGACAGTGAGGCGGCTCCCTTCCACTCCTCCAGCAATGCAACAGAGCTCTTCCTCACAGCGACCTCAACCCCAGCGCGACGTCAGTCTTGGTTTGGCCTCTGTTCAGCTACACAACGGTTCCCTTCTACCAGCGGGATCCCACAGCTCCAGCGATATCGACACAATGATCCTCAGCCTCCCATTCCAGCGACACAGCGGAGGCAGTTTCCAGCAGGTGCAGCGGGGCTCTTCCAGTGACGACTCAACTCATGCTAGCGGCAAAAACTTCAGAGGCGGCTCAGTAGTGCTCTGAGTCTTCCTCCTCGCGGGACACTGGCTTGAGCAACAACTGGTTTAAATCTGCAGTGGCATGTTCCTTCTCGTGACAGCGGCGAACGAAACCCAGACCAGCAGTGGTGGATGAGAATGAAAAGGATGGTGTGAATGAAAAAGGAAGAGTGGAAATGAGTGGTTATGTGCGTTGATACAACGAGTTACGACCACACTGGTAAAGGATACGGTGGCAGGATGGCAAGGGAAACAGAGCGTGAAGTTACGGTGCCACAGTAGGGATACCGTGCGTGAAGAAATGGTGGAACAGTGAAGCTATATTCACGGTGGCTTGAAACAACCGGTGAGACCGTAAAAAGGGAGACGGTGGCGGGAGGGACTGTAAAGGATAATATGGTTACGGTGAGATAGTAAAAGGTAAAACAATGTGTGGTGTTGCGGTGCAAAGGGAAGCGGTGACTGTGAGTCTGTGAGCAAGGAACCGTGATGCCAAAACCGGTGGCAAGAGATACCGTAAGAAGAATACGGTGAGACAGTAAAAGATACGGTGCGTCCGTGAGGAGTGTCACGGTGAGACTGTGAAATAGAAACGGTGCGGCCGTAAAATAGAAACGGTGCGTGGAGACACCGTGACCGGAATGAAACCGTGAACCTGCAAAATAAACATAGTAAATAAAATAAGTTAAAACTTAAATTAAAAATAAACAAAAATAATTAATAACAACTAAATATTAATTAAAACAAATGAAAATTTAAATAAACTTATAAAACCAAATAAACTTAAATTAAATTATTAATAAATTCTATTCGCATAACTTAAATTATTACTGTACTAAAAATAAAATTAAAAAACAACTAACTTATTAAAAGTTAACATAAAATTTAAAGATTTATAAGACAAAGTTAAATTGTTTAAAATAGTTACTATATAAAATTAATTTAATTTAAGGTAGAAATATAATTATTATATTATTAAACCATTGTGTTAATTAATGAAATTTTAAATAAGAGACTTAATAATTGGAGTAGGTCCATAATCTTTTATTTTAATTAATGAATTATTAAAATTCATCTATAAATTAGGTTATATTATTTAATTTTTAATACATGCAATGTTAGATTAAGAATAAATAATTTATGTGCGAAAAAAAACTAATTAATTGAATAATAAATGTTAAATCATTAGATATGCAGACAAAGATACCAAACTAAATTAAAAGTAATTATGCTTTTAAATTAAAAAAATAAATTAATTAATTCAAATCTTATAGTACACGATTTATTATAAAAATTGATTAATTGATAAGTTTATTTATTAAAAATACAAAAACTGTAATTATTTAATATAAAGAACAAATATAACCAATAAAACCATTAAAAATTAACGAAAAGATGTGGCAAAACAAGTGTTTTTAAGGCCACATCACCTATCCTGATTTAAACTGATATCTCGAATAAAAGTTTTCATCAACAAAAATTATTTTCATGCCTCTGTAGCTGCAATAAACTCTGACTCTGTGGTAGATAAAGCAACACATCTCTGCAATTTAGACTGCCAAGATACAGCTCCCCCTGTAAAAGTGATCAAATAGCTTGAAGTAGGCTTCCTCGAATCGATATCTCCTACCATATTTGAATCTGTAAAGCCACAAAACATAGGTTCCCCTTTTCCAAAATGAAATCTCAGATCATAAGTACCACGAAGATAACGAAAAATGTACTTCACTGCTCTCTAATGCTCTCTACCTGGATTTGAAAGAAAATGACTGACTGCACCAACTGCATGAGATATAGTAGGTCTAGTACATACCATTGCATACATCAAATAGCCAACTGCAGATGAATAAGGTATGTGCTGAATCTCCTCTCTCTCTTCATCAGTAGAAGGTGAATGACAAGTGCTGAGCTTAAAATGTAAAGCAAGATGAGTACTAACCATTTTCGCTCTATCCATAGAAAATCTCTGAAGAACCTTCTCAATGTATATCTCCTGAGATAACCACAACTTCTTGGCCTTCCTGTCATGAGAGATCGTCATGCCAAGAATCTGTCGTTCTGACACCAAGTCTTTCATCGCAAAAGACTAACAAAGATCCTTCTTCAATATGTCAATTCTAGAAGTATCATGACCAACAATGAGCATATCATCAAACATAAATCAATAGTATAATAAAATCATCATCAATAAATCTCTGAACAAAAACACAATGATCAGAATATGTCTTCCTGAAACCCTGATGAGAAATGATAGATTCAAACTTCTTATACCACTACCTCGAAGCTTGCTTCAAACCATACAAACTCTTCTTCAACCTGTAGACATGATTTTCTTTACCTGTTTTAACAAAACCTTCTGACTGCTCCATATAAATCTCCTCCTCTAAATCTCCATGGAGGAAAGCTATCTTCACATCCATCTGCTCAATCTGCAGATCCAAACTAGCAGCCAAACCAAGAATAACCCGAATGGAAAACATTTTGACAACAGGTGAGAAAATCTCATCAAAATCAATACCTTTATTCTGACGGAAGCCTTTAACAATTAAACTTCCTTGTATCATGGAACAGAACTGGATTCTACATTCTTAATCTGATAAATTCACCAATTTTTCAAATCTCTCTTACATGTCGGTAACTTCACCAGCTCAAAAGTGTGGTTGTCATGCAATGATGTCATCTTGTCATCCATTGTCGCAACCCATGTGTCCTTCTGTTCACTATCCATTGCCTCATCAAAAGATTTTGGTTCTCCCCCTTCACCAAGGAGTACATACTCATCAGGTGAATACTGAGTAGAAACGATATGAGATGACCTCCGGAGTGGAACTGTGAGTTCATTAATAACCCCTGGAACCAGATCATCAGAAACAAAAGGTGCATCAGAAACATCAAATCCAACCTGTTCACCTTGAGGATCATTCTGTACATCAACATGATCATTAGAATCAACAATATGAGGTAAATCTGAATCAAAACCCAGCTCAAGATTGACAAAACCATCAGAAGTTGGAGAAGTAGATTTTTCTCCCTTATCAATGTCTGCAATAGTCTGATCCTCCTTAAACACTGCATTATGACTTCTAACAAGTTTCTTCAAAACAGGATCATATAACCTATACCCAAACTCATCGTGTCCATATCCAATAAAAATACACTAGCATGTCTTAACATCCAGCTTGGATCTCTCATTTCTAGGCACATGAACAAAAGCCTTGCAACCAAAAACACGCAAGTGATCGTACCTGATCTCTTTTCCATACCAAAAATTGTTGGGAGTGTCTGTCTGCAAAGCAATTATAGGTGATAAATTGATAATATAAGCATCAGTAAGTAAAACATCACCCCAATAATGTCCATGAAACTTTGCTTCCGAAAGCAAACAACGAACTCTTTCCAACAAAGTCATCTTCATCCGCTCAACCACACCATTTAGCTGAGGTGTCTTGGGCGACGTCTTCTGATGTCGAATACATTCCTGCCTACAATATTGATCAAATGGACCACAATAATCTCCTCCATTGTCAGTGCAAATACATTTCAATTTCTTGTCTGATTCCCTCTTAGCAGAAATATGAAATTGCTTAAAAACACTGAGCACCATACTTTTGGCTTTAAAAACATAAACCCAGAGGTTTTGTGAGTATTAATCAATAAATGTAACAAAATAGACCTACACTAAAGGTCTTAGATTTCAAAGGACCACAAATGTCATAATGTACCAATTCAAGTACATGTGACTTCCTGTGTGGAGGATGACTGTTGAAACTCACTCTGCTCTGTTTTCCAGCCATGCAATGATCACATGTGTCCAATTTGACACTCTTCAAATCTGGAAGAAGATTTATCTTGGCCAAACAACCAAGACCTTTCTCACTGATGTGATTGAACCTCTTATGCCACAACTTGGGCGAAACACTACACTCAACAATACAAGAAGTAACACAAGAAATAGAAGCTCTAGTCTAGTATAAACCTGATTGCTTCTTCCCTCGAGCCACAATCAAAGAGCCCTTGGAAAGATTCCATTGGCAATCACCAAAAGTGTTTATAAACCCTTCGTCATCAAGAACGGTGGTAGAAATAAGATTCAAACGAACCTCAGGTACATGTCGAACATTCTTCAAAATTAGCTTACTTCTTGTAGTGGTCTCTAAACAAACAATCTCGATGCCTACAACGCCAGCATGACCATCATTTCCCATCTTCAAAATCCCAAAATTACCTGGGTTGTAAGATGTAAAGAATTCGTTCTTCGATGTCACGTGAAAATAGGCACAACTGTCAACAACCCAGCAAGAATCATCAGAAGTAATGTTAATGGAGTCATAAACAATAACAAGATCACCCCCTATAGCAGCGGTGACATGATTATCTCCATCGCTATTTTTCTTATGTGGATTTTCCTTCAATCTCTTCTCTCTTTTTAGCTGATAACAAAACTTCTTAACATGCCCATTCTTACCACAATGATGACATTCAAAATCTCTCTACTTCAGTCTAGATTTTCCTGTCTATGCTCTTACCTCGACTGCTCTACCTCCGGTCCTGGCTTCTCCCCCTGTTCTCTGTGACTAAAAGCTCTGAAGAAGATTTCTCCTGAGTGTGTCTCCTGACTTCTTCATTTAAAATAGTAGACTTGACAAAACCAAATGTCACAACACCATTAGAAGCAGAACCGGTTATAGTAACACATAAATTCTCCCATGAATTTGGTAAAGTGTTAAGCAACAAAATAGCTAAAACCTCATCTTCAAAATTTATACCCATGCTAGACAACTGATCAAAACATCCCTAATATTCACTTAAGTAGTCATAAATAGACTTACCTTCTTTGTACCTCAAAGTTCATCATTTTCTTGAGAAGAAACAGTTTATTGTTTCCCGTCTTGGAAGCGTAGGTCGTCTCAAGCTTCTCCCACAAAGTTCTGGTGTGAGAGATGTTGACAATGTGGTTCATCACGTTGTCTTCGACCCATTGGCGAATAAAGCCACAAACCATCTCATGCTCGAATGTCCATTCTTCGTCTGACATCCTCTCTGGCTTCTAGGTACTAAACACTCGAAGATGCATACGCTTGACAAAAAACAGATCCTTCATTTTAAGTCACCACATATGGTAGTTGGTACCATTCAACAAAATCATCCAACTGTAAACGACCTCCATAATAAATATGAAATAAAAAACCAAACCCTCTGATACCAGATGTTGGGAAAGATGAGAAAGCGATGAACGCACAAACAACCGAAAAGCGAACGTGCAACGGAAATAAAATCTTTCCCTCCAAATAAAAGCGGATGCGCAGCGAAAAATTAAGTGCATAAAATAAAGTTACACCAGAAATTTTTATGTGGAAAACCCAAAAATGGAAAAACCACGGAACTAGTCCAGAAAGAGAGATCCACTAAAATCAATAGGTACACGGTAGAGACTCCCCAAAATGGAAGGGATCTCAAAAGTAATACTCAAGAATAAAATTGTGGATCAAAAAGCGGAGAGCAAAAAAGATGATCGTCGAAGAAAGACGATCACCAAATGAGATTTTCTCTCAGTGTTGTTGATGCCTGTATGTTGAAATGCATTGTTCTTGTCTCCTTATATAGGAAAAAGAATCTGTGCCAAATAATATCTCTGCGTCAAAAACGTGTCACCGCATGAATTAATTCACGCGGTCTTGACCTGCATTAAAAACACCTTATTAAAAGAGAAACCGCGTGATGCTCCAATTGAGGAGGCGTTACGCGGTGCGCCAACCAGGAAGGCACCCAACAATTATTGGGGATGATATCATGAATTCTAGCAACAACAAGGGGAATGCTTCCTTATGATTTAAAAGTCTAAATGTGTTTTTTTCAAAGGTTGAGGGTCAACCCCCCTTTAAAAAACATTAAAAAGTAGACCTCTTTTAAAATTGGGATAAGAGGGAACCCATTGCAAGCAAGGGTAAAATGCCTTAATGAAACAATATACAAAGGTCATAATGGTCCCAAAAGTCCAAAAGGAATCAAACATAAAGTAAAGCATCATAAAAAGAATTGTCGCCCCCTCACTAGATATTGCAACAGTGAGATCAGTCAAAATGATGTGTCACTCCCTCTTCTAAGAAGTTGCACTGTGCTGGACCAACATAATGTGGAATAATAGCTCTCTAACCACACAAACATGCGGAGGAGATCTAGATGAAAGGATCCAGCACACCATTCCCTCTTTTGAGCCTCTCACCCAATAAAGCATGCGATGAACTCACAACAATGTCATCCTAATGCAATAAAAAAATAGACTGAAAACACCGAGCAAGATTCAATAGAAAATTTCCCATTCATCCATAAAAAATGATGAAGGGTGGCTAAATGATGGGTATCGTTGCCCCCATCTCTCATTTGAGTTCTCCCACAGAACCAAAAAAGGGAAATGAACCGGTTGGACCAGTCACACCCACATCAACAGTAGGAGCGAAAAAATCATCCAGTCCTAGAGTAGATTTGGAGACCATCGATGTTGACCACCGAAAAATGACATGACGCCACCACAACCACCATTGCTGTGGAAATAGAGAGGAATCCGGTAAGGTGGAAAGCTCAACGACGACTACGAACGGTATCATACGAAGATGGGAATGGGAGAACTCCTCGGCGAGGAATCATGGACGCAACTATCCCCAGATCTTTTTAGTGGAGAACTGAAGATCGAATCCACGACCAATCCCCCTTCTGATGAAGCCAAACCTGGAATGCTGAAACGATAAGCAGAAGAAGATGAATGAAAAAGTTCTGCGAAAAAAACCAGCAAACCCTAGAAGGGAGTTGCTGCACCTGGAGAGTGTGGATGTTAGGGGGGATGCCTTGCTCCTCTGTTTCGGCTGTTTCTCCTTTAGGATCAGAATGAGAAGGCCATTTCCGCCACAATCTAGGAGATGGTAAGTGATCTGAATGCAAGTCTATCAAATCCTGTTGATGGTTCCGCGGGGGCAGGTACGCAGCCTAAACCAGCAATTATACTTTTTCATATCTATTGTTAATGATCCAAATTTACCAGCGGATAAGGGAATAGACAATGATGGATTTTCTGGTCCTGTAAAAGCAGTGGAAAACCTGGCCACCTGGTGGTACCCTGAAAGGTAAAGGTAACTTCTTCTCAATGCTAAAGTCCATTAACACCTTGGACTTTGATCAACTTTTCCCTGATGTCCTGGAGAAATCCGGGGTGAGAAATAATAGGGATATCTTCATCTAAAGGCAGTGAGGATGCAGACAAATCCCCTGTGTATGATCAGAGGGATCAGGTTAATGAATCCAGGGTTGGTATTGAAGAGGGCCTGCCCATTGCTACTCTGGAGGTCTTGGTTGAAGAGGAAAATTCGGGACAGGGCTCTAGGCTGGAACATGCTGGTGGGGATGACTATCTTCCTCTTCAAGGGGGAATCGGCATTGATGTGGAGGTGAGACCTCAGGCTGAAATCAGATCTGTTGGACATATAGTTGACAAGGAGCATGCAACTCTAGAGTATCTTGTGGCCTTGGAGAATGCATAATATGATAGAATGGCCACTTTTGATCAAGAGCCATGTGGGGCTAAGGAAGAGGCCACCAAAATCCGGGAAGATCGAAGTGGCCCTTGTATTACTCCTAAATTGAAGAGGGGACATCATCCTCAGGGTCGTGGCAATGCACGGAATGTGGGTTGTGCACCCACCACACCCACCATGGAGTACTTTCATATTGGGTGCTGCATATTTCACATATGCAACATCAACTGTTGGTTTGGCAACCACGGGAGTTGTCAAAGGTGTAGGTGGACACCATTGTTGAAGTCCATGGTTGGTGGGGGAGTTGTGTCAAACTTGACACCTCCCACCATGCCTATTTAAGGAGGGCCTTGACAACTTCCAGGATCAATCAATCTAAGTCAAGAAGAGCTCATTGCATCTGTAGAGAGAGCCAAGAGAGCTCCATGCTAGAGAAAGAGAAAGGTGTAGAGAGGGAGTTTTGTAAGCATTGTTCTTTGTGAAATAAAACACATTTTCTTCCCATTTTCTTCCTTCATTATCTCTCTTCGTGATCAGCGAATCACAACAGTGGTATCAAAGGGATTTTCGGTTCAACGGCGGCGAGCAGTAGAGATTTTCCGGTGATCGGAAAATTCAAGTTGCTTGGAATCCCATTTTGAAGGCAGATTCTGAAAGCTCGTGACGGGACGATTCCAACAGCGCGAACGACGTCGAAAACGGAGCCAAGATGAGCTCCCTAGGCTTGGTCAGTGGCACGTCATCGCCGTATCATCAGATGATCTCAGCTATTGACACTTTTTTGATCATATCTTGATCAATCGGTGTCCGATTTCGACGATCCAGGAGCCGATTCAACCATTTTCAACCGTTACAGACGCATCAATGAGCTCCATTTTTCCAGATTCTGTCACAACTCGACCCTACCCGGGTTCGAGCCGCAACTACCCCAAGCCCGCCTCCATAGGCCAGGGGCTGACGACAAGCGCCGAAGGCTAAACAACTCGGGGAGGCCTTTGACTGAGTACCTGTACACACACACGCAGCACACTCAATGCAAAAGTGCAAAGTAAAAGAGAAAAGACAAGTAAAGTGCAACTGCTATATATAAACCACCAGACTTGCATTGACCTCTAATCAGTACAAAGCAAGTGCTGAAAGTAAACTGAAAAGAAAATGGGCAAAACACGCGCCCAACCAGAAAAGTGGCACAATCCGGCAACAGGTGAACAAAAAATAAATAGCTGGAAGGGTCCCCCACCTGGAAACCGACTCCGACCACCGCACGCGGTCCACGCTCCTGAACTCCTAAGCTCTACTGAAGTCACGACCAACCTGTCCGTCGTCTGCAAGGGCACACCAAGTGCGGGCAAAGCCCAAGCAGGGGTGAGTATAAAAATACTCAGTAGGATACCCCGAAGGCTCGAGGGAGCAACAAAGGAGGTACCGAAGGGTGAGCAGTAGATCGAACAGGAAAAAGTAGAGGAGTACAACCGAGAGTGCAGTAAGAGTAACAGTAGAGAGAGTCCAGCTCAACCCAACAAGAGAAAGGAGGTAGACTCGTCCAGACACAAGGAGCTGGAAACGGTGAGAAGATGAACTTCCCGTCGAGTCTTCGCTACCTATAGCAGGAGAGTAGACTCATCCAACCACGAGAAGCTAGACATGGAAAGCACGTGGCATACTCCGCGCGTCTTCGCCTCTCTTGGAAGGAGAGTAACCAAACCCAAGAAGTGGGTACTGGAACAAGGTATATATGTTGGAGTCTGCATCTCACATCGGACTTGAGGTCCGGTGTGATCTTTATGATTTATTATAAATACACCCCAAGGGCTCCTTAGGAGAAAAACCTTGGGGGTTCGGTTCATTTCTTTTATTTCTCTACATGGTATCAGAGGGAAGTTAATCCCGACCCCTCTTCCTCCCATTTTATTTCCCCCTTCATCTAGGGTTCTTTTTATTTATCCCCCGTGGGGGGGGGGGGGGCGGCCCTAATGTAGGGTTAGTTTTTTTTTTTTTCTCAGCCGCCGCCCCCTTCGGGCTCGTTTCTCCGGCGGGTCTCCCCTGCCGGCGCCTGCTTCCCCGCTGCGCGCGGCGACCCTCCCTTCCCGGCAGGCCCTCCCTCCCATCCGCCTCTTCCCTGCCGACTCCTGGTCGCGCAGCCCTCCAGCGCACGGCGGCCTGCTCTCCCAGCGCGCTTCCCATCCCAGCCACCCCCTTGTGGCCTTCCCCGACGGCGCACCTCCCTTCCCGGCGGCCTCCTGCGCGTCGCTCCTCCTACTGTGGCTTCCCGGCTCCAGCGGCGCCCTCCTCCTATTGGTTTCCCGCTGCCTCCTCTGAGCGAGCCGGCCCCGACATCCCGCAGCGGCGCATCCCGTCGCGCCGCCCGTCGCGACGCCTCCCTTCCCGGTGGCCCTCTCCTCTGCGCATCCCGTCCCGCTCCGCTCCCAGCGACCTCGCCTGCTGCTCTCCGGCAGCCAGATCCGGACAGTTCCGGCTACTCCCGCCAGATCCGGTGATTTTCGGCCAGCTCCGGCCAGATCCGGCCAGATCCGGCGATATCCGGACTGTTCCGGGCAGATCCGGACTGTTCCGGCCTCCACCCGTGCCGGCCGCTCCACGCAGGGGGCCTCCTCCGGTTTCCAGCGCCGCCTCCCGGCCTCCTGCACCCTCGCCGGCCTCCTCCTGCGGATCCCCGCCTCGCCGGCATCTCCCGACACCTCCCGGCAGCGGCATCTCTCTCCGTCGGCACGTCCATTCGCTGGCGCAGTAGCTCGACATCCTCGGATTTGGGCCCGTTGGCGCCGCCAGTCCCGCAACAATTCTGCGGAATCCCCGCCTCCCGTCGCCGGCCCCACAAGTGCGGTTTTCCCGGTGCTAGTTTGGATTTCCCGGCGTTTCAACGACCGGCCCCCACTAGTGCGGCCTTCCTGGCGCTCCGTCAACCAGCCGATCTGAGTGGTTTCTTCTGCTGCGCCCGCAACCTCATCCATCCATCATCCTGCGGAGGAGCTTCGATCGTGAGGGGGAGCAGCAGCCCTTTGCAGCGTTCTTTTTTTTTTATTTTGTCTGGTTTTGTAATCAAGCTGGGCATGTCCAGCTTGAGGGAGAGTGTTGGTCTCTGTTTTATTGTTTTCTTTTCATTATGTGTCCAAGCTAGGTACACCTAGCTTGAGGGGGAGTGTTGGAGTCTGCATCTCACATCGGACTTGAGGTCCGGTGTGGTCTTTATGATTTATTATAAATACACCCCAAGGGCTCCTTAGGAGAAAAACCTTGGGGGTTCGGTTCCTTTCTTTTATTTCTCTACAATATACATATACATATGCTCAACAAGAAGCCCGAACAAGGTCGTAAGGGGATCTTCATCCCGTAGCTCAGCCCAAAAAAGTGAGTAGCCAACAGTCCCAGAAGTAAACACCATTGATGCCCAGCATCCCGCACGTCTGCCCCAAACTGCAAGTCATAGGGCTCAAATCACCGTACCTTGACACAATCCGCTTTGGGCGGCACTAACTCGCCCGCACGGTTTTAGGTCGTGTCACAAGGATGCATCTCGGTGGGGAAAGTGCCCCTCGTACTTGAGAGTTTTGGGGGTACGTCAAACCACACCTCGTCATTGCCCCGCAGTCGAGAGGTCTCCTCAAAGTCGACAGGCGACCCCCTGCCCAGCCCCGCTGGAGGGTGATCACTGGAAGTCGACGGGTTCCCACTGGAGGGAGACCCGGCAAGAGTCGACGGGTGCCACACTGCCCAGTCCCGTAACAGGGTAATCCACTGGAGGGCGACCCGGCTAAAGTCGTCGATGAGTCCCAATGCCCAGTCCCGTAAAAGGGTACTCCACTGGAGGGAGGCTCGGAACCGTCTTTGGGGACCACTTCCCAGCCCAGCTGGAGGTAAACCCGGCATCAGGGACCACTGTCCAGCCCCGCTGGAGGTAAGCCCGACATCGGGGACCACTGCCCTACCCCGCTGGAGGTAAACCCGGAACCGCTCTGGTCATCCCGGCTGGATGGTACTGCTAAGTGAACACTGTTGTACTGGCCATCCCTGCTGGGTGGTAACCCACTGGTCATCCCTGCTGGATGGTACAACTGGCGAGCCCTGCTCGAAACAACCTCAGCCCCGCTGGTAACAACCTCAGCCCTGCTGGAAACAATCTCAGCCCTGCTGGAAACAACCTTCTGGGTGGAGGATCGGTGCCCGCGTAATGTGTTGGTCACACAGAATCCACAAGAACTCTACCAGGGATCACGAAGGAACGAGAGAAACTCCCCGACCTCTCAAGGCGATCACGCTCCAATCCGCTGAGTCACTGTCGAAGCGGACCGAGTCAACTCATCCCAAAAAGTGGGGAAAACACCCACACTGTATGAACACTCGTAGTCGTAAACGGTGTCGCAGTCCGATGAAAGGAGCACGGTACTGAAACCCCTCACAGCTGAAGAAACAGAGGAACCAAACCATCTCTGTCGGCCAAACGAGAACAGAACCAGGGGAAAACTCAACTCTGCCGGTCAACAAACGAGAACAGGATCAGGGGAAAACTCAACCCTGCTGGTCAACAAACGAGAACAAAGGGACCCTCTACGTCGCGAGAGGTCAAAGGTACGCAAAGCAGAACACAACACACACATGGGTCCCACACGACGTGTGACCCCAAGTCAATCCCAACCAAGCGCACAAACATTCTCAAGTACAAACATCCACATGTACCTCCAAGCGTTCCCGTATACTCCCAGAGTATACCACGTTCCAGCCCAAAGGCTATCGTGCACACAACACCCAACGTCAACGCGAAGGCGTAACGTAACAAATCCAACTTGCCACCTCAACGGCTGAGCCACGACCAATCACATCTCTTAAGACACCAACATCACTCTCCCAGAAGTGAACGCGATCACATACCAAGGGTCTGCCACAAACACAGTAGGACGAACCATCACCGGTACACCTGTCATACTTCCACATTTAATAAGATCACGCAAGAGGCTCCGCACGCCTGAACAGATTACACCGTTATAATCCTCGCGGAAAAACATGCGAGATCGACTACTTACTCGCCTCAAACGGATATCCGACGGAAAAGTCGCCAACACCGCTTTACGCCCGAACGGCGTCCCATGATCCCGAGCCTCGGCCCCGAAAACAGTCGGGCGCATCGCACCATTGCGATCCCCTCGGGAAAACACGTCAAAAGGACTGCTCACTTGAGTGGAACGGATATCCGAAGAAAAAGATGCACCCCGGCGCACCGCACACGAGCGGTGCTACGCGGGACCCGCATCTCGGTCCCGAAGCACAACGAACGGACCGTACCGTTGCGATCCTCTCGAAAAAGTACACGAGTTTGACTATTCACTTGTCAAAAACGGACACCCGGTGATAAAGCTGGATATCACCGCCAACTCCCGAAACGACCCTCGCGGGACCCGCATCATCATGCGGAATTAAAGCGGGCAGACTGCGCCAATGCAATGCCCTCGGAAAAACACCCAAAAACGACTGCTCGCACGCCCCGAACGGACGTCCGATGAAAAAGTTACAGAACGCTGCTCGCAGCTCAACAGACGGGTCGTGGGGCTCACGCCTCAACTCCAGCTTCAACGCTTGAAACCACCCTGGAAAATTTCGCCCCGGCGCCAGGGTCCCAACGCAGCTGACGGCACTCAAAACGGACGTCAGACGCGTCCGCGCCGTCCAAAACAAGATCCCCGAAAAAACGTCAATTCACTTAAAGACGTGTCGCGCCTCCGAGGCCCCTCGTTTTGGGAATTAAAAATTCTCAAAACCATCTCAAAATGCTCGGCTTAACTCAAGGAACGTGTCGCTGCTGACGGCGCGCGAATCTGACACTCGAGCTGCCTTTTAGAGGCGATTTAAATTTTATCGGACCGAAAGGGGGTGGGCCGGGACGGTTCGGCCGGCCCACCCACTGCCTGAGCCGGCCCGCGGTTCACCGCGCGGGCCGGCCCGCATCGCCCGGACCGGCTGAGCCGGTCCGGCTGTTTCCCCATGGGACCCGCGAAGCGCGGGTCCCTTGTCTGCTGGCCAGGGTCACGAAGACCCCGGGTCTTCGTCCCGCGACGACCGGCCGAAGCCGGTCCTCCTCCGTGCTCCGCGCCCCGCTGGCGCCTGCAACCGACGACCGCCACGCCCCCATCTCCCCCGACCGCTCCGCCTCAGCCAGTCGCCCGCCGAAGCCCGCAACGCCGCCGCCGCCTGGAAGACCCGCGCTGCCGCTGAAGCCCCTGCCGCTGCCGCTGAAGCCCCTGCCGCTGCCGCTGGAGCTCGCCGGAAAAAAAAGAAACCAGCCGGAAACTTCAAAAACCCGCAAACTTCGACGAGCCGCTGCGGCCTCCTCCGAACTCGGATTTCAAATCTGAAACAAGCGTCGGAAAGAGAAGAATTTATACTACACGACCATGGGCTTTGATTGCAAATTCGACGGCAATTTGATGCTATAATTGAATTGAAAGAAAGGTTTGGAAATAAAAATGCAAACCCAAAACCTCCTACTTGCAGGGGCGTAGCCCGACGCTTCGCGACGATCCGCCGACCGGATCCGCGACCGCCAAAGCTTGAAAGATGGAGGAGGAGCTTTAAGGGGGTTGTCTTGAGGGAGGTTTCGCCGGGGGAGAACAAGGGAGGGGAGGGGAGAAGAAGGGTTTAAATAAAAAAAAGAATTAATTAAAATTTTAATTAATTTAAACCCATAATTTAACCCGCATCCGAAACCTTCGACAGAGTCGAGGTTAAGCCTCCCCTAGGCCAAACACCACCTCCCGAGCACAACGGCTGTCTCTGAATTTTAATCTGAGGCCCCGTTCAAAAGTTCTTAAACTCAACGCCTGAGGCCGCCAAATTACGAAAACGCCCCTGAGACCATTTTTCACTGACGGCCCGCGCCCGCGAAACTAACACCCCTCCCAGGGTAAACGACACACTCCGAACTCAACGGTGCCCTCGGTTTCCCAATCCGAGCCACCGTTTAAGAGATACTTGAGTTAAGCCGTTAAACGAATAAATTAATTATTTAATTTATCCGTTCCACGCTCTGATAGCGAGCGAGGGGTCCAAACGTCCTGCGCCGACATGTTTTATGTCGTTCCTAGGGTAAACACCCTATTCCGGACCCATCCGTACACTCAAACTTTTGATCCGGATCACCGTTTAGGAGTTATCCCATTTATTTGACGTGTCGAGTGTGAACGCACTGAAAAAAATTAATTCCGGCCACACCGGGGCTCAGAATCGCACGCTGTCTGAAGGCGCTGCTCTGGAATAATATCAAGATTATTCCAAAGTCTTTTGCAGCAAAAACTGGGTTCTTACAGATTCTGCACCAATTTTTGCAGAATTAAAATTCCATGGAGGGACCATCCACGGGAGGTGGTCAATGGGCCGAAAACAGATGCCAAAGCCAAAGCAAGTCTATAGATAGCAGGAGACCATCATACAAATGCTATCATTGTGGCATGATGAGTCACATGAAGAAGAACTGTCGAAGGTTGCTACAAGAAAATGGTCAAAGTATCAACCGACAAAAAGGAAATGGAGACATGTATGTGACAGTTCCTAGAGAAATCATGCTTTGCTCCAAAGACGAAGAAGAGACATGCTTTCATACATCTAGCCAAGACACTGAATGAGTGATCGATACTGCTCCATCGTACCACATCACTTCGCATCGTGAGTATTTCTTGATTTATCAAGCTGGTGACTTTGGTGTAATCAAGATGGGGAATACCAGTTCGACGGAGATTGTTGGCGTGAGTGATATCCAAGTCAAGACGAACGTTGGATACACAATCACCCTGAAGGATGCTCAGCATGTTCCAAGTCTTTGACTCAACCTATTATCAGGTATAGCCTTTGATCGACAAGGCTATGATAGCATCTTGAGCAATGGAGCATTGAAGATAACAAAAGAAGCCATCATCATCGCCCGATGACACATATGCGGTACATTGTTCAAAACTCATGTGAAGATATGCGCAGACAACCTCAACAGAGTGGAAAGAGAGACGTCATCCAATACGTGACACTGGATACTCGGCCATATGAGTGAAAGAGGGTTATCTACCCCGACGAAGAAGTACATCAGTATTGATAAGGATTCATCACTTGATCCTTGTAAATACTGCTTGTATGGGAAGCAATATAGAGTCTCATTCAATACTGCTTCATCAAGGAGATCAGAGTTGCTGGATCTAGTGCACTTTGATGTATGCAGTCCCATGGAGGTGGATTTACTCGAAAGTAGCAAATATTTTTATCCTTTATTGATGATGCATCTCGAAGAGTGTGGGTGTTCTTGCGGATGAAGGATCAAGTACTGGACTACTTCAAGATGTTCCACGCCATGGTGGAGCGTGAAACTGGAAAGAAGTTGAATTTTCTTCGTTCAGACAATGGAGGAGAGTACACATCCAGAGAATTTGATTTCTATTATAGGAGTCAGGGCATCCGACATAAGAGGACGGTCCCTCACACCCCACAACACAACGAAGTTGCAGAAAGGATGAACAAAACCATCATGGAGATGGTTAGAAGCATGATGAGTTTGGCTAAGCTCCCTAAGTCATTCTGGGGAAAAGCTGTTCAGGTTGCATGTTACCTCATCAATAGATCACCATCGGTCCCGCTGAATTTTGAGATTCCACAGAAGATATGGTCTGGTAAACATCCCTCTTACTCTTATTTACGAGTATTTGGATATTTGGCATTTGCACATGTATCCAAGGAGCTCAGGAAGAAGCTAGATGGAAGATCTACTATATACATCTTCATTGGCTATGGAGATGAGGAGTTTGGATACAAGCTTTGAGACCCGAAGGAGAAGAATGTGATCAGAAGCAGAGATGTCGTGTTCCATGAGAACCAGACGATCAAGGACATTCAAAATCCTAGAATGTCTCGAAGGGAAAGTTTTGAGGACTCAATTCATGATCCAAAACTTGTACCAGCACCACGTGTCAATGAAGAGGAGGAGGTGCAAGAAGACTCATCGGCAGCGGACCAGGAGGCAGTGGAGGAGGATATTGAGCAGGGGGGACTCAATCCTCTCCAGAAGAAGTTACAGAACCATCACAGGAGCTAGATGGTGTTGTGCCTACCGAACCTAACATTTCACAGGTTCAAAGATCTTCACGTGGAAGGATTCCATCAACAAAATATTTGGAGTCAGAGTACCTGTTGCTGACTGATGAGGGGGAACCAGAAGGATACCTGGAAGCAGTGTCTCATCCTGACAAACTCAAGCGGCTGCATGCAATGGAGGATGAGATGGAGTCTTTGATGAACAAAACATGCAATTTGGTGGAATTACCCAAAGGTAAAAAGGCACTAATGAACAAATGGGTGTTGAGGCTGAAGAAGGATGACAACAAAAAGGAGGTCAAGCACAAAGCTTGGTTAGTTGTCAAGGGATTACTTCAGATGAAAAGAGTTGACTTTGACGAGATCTTTTCACCCGTGGTGAAGATGGTTTTAATCCGAGTCATTTTCGGATTGGTGGCTAGCTTGGACTTGGAGCTTGAACAGTGTTGCAGAAACACCAGGAGTTGCAGCGATAGAAACAACGAAACACACAAGAGTAAAAAGGAAAAAGAAAGAACAAGAACACAAATATTTACGTGGTTCAGGAATAATCCCTACGTCCACAGAGAGGTAGAATATTCACTATAATCGAGAGCATAATTACAAAATTTTTTAGTAAGCAACCCTAGCCCGAAATGGGCTACAAATGGAGAAGACGATCCACTGTTCCACCAACCACACAGGAGGTCCGCGTCGCTACAGTTAAAGGCGGCCACCTAAGTCAAAAGTGATACAGTGGCTGCTGGCTGGAAGTTCAAAAGGCTACAGTAAAGTTGACTGCAAACAAATGGATGTGAAGACAACTTTTCTTTACGGTGACCTCTCCGAGGAGATCTATATGAAGCAGCCTGAAGGATTTGAGGTTTCTGGACAAGAAAACATCGTCTGCAAATTGAAGAAGAGCTTGTACGGACCGAAACAGGCTCTCAGGCAGTGGTACAAGAAGTTTGGCTCATTCATGGTGAGTCATGGCTACAAGCAGACACAGGCGGACCAGTGTGTCTACATCCAGAGATTTCAGGATGGTAACTTTGTTGCCCTTCTACTTTATGTTGATGACATGTTGATCATTGGTAAGGATGCGGCGAAGATTAGTCAGTTGAAGGAGTTATCCAAGTCTTTTGATATGAAAAACTTGGGAGCAACTCAACAAATTTTGGGGATGCAGATCATTCGTGACAGAAAGAGGAAGTTGTTATGGCTATCTCAGGAGAAGTATGTTGAACGTGTTCTAAAACGTTTCAACATGGACAAAGTCAAACCAGTGAGCATTCCTCTTCCCAGTCATTTGAAGCTGAGCAAGAGTTCATGTCCGTCGTCCAAGGAAGAAATCGAGGCGATGAAGATGATACCATACTCCTCAGCAGTTGGAAGCTTGATGTACGCTATGGTGAGTACGAGACCTGACATTGCCCATGTAGTGGCAATCGTGAGCCGATTTCTTTCCAATCCCAGGAAGCAACACTGGGATGCAGTTAAGTGGATTCTGAGGTATCTGAAAGGTACTTCAAAGCTATGTTTGTGCTATGGGGGAGTTAAACCTCTCTTGGAGGGCCCTACAGATGCAGATATGGACGGAGATCCTGATATCAGGAAGTCTACATGAGGATACATCTATACCTTTGTAGGAGGAGCTGTATCATGACAATCAAAGTTGCAAAAGTGCGTCGCTTTATCCACGACGGAAGCAGAGTACATTGATGCTTCGGAAGTTGGCAAGGAGATGTTGTGGCTAAAGCGTTTTCTCCAGGAGCTTGGATTCAGTCAGAAGGAGTATAGAGTAAATGTGATAGTCAAAGTGATTTGGACTTGAGCAAGAACTCCATATACCATTCCCAGACGAAGCACATCGATATGATGGATCGATAACTGCTACGACTTGTGAAGATCCACACAAAGGAGAACCCGACTGATATGTTGACAAAGGTGGTCGCTCGGGAGAAGCTAGACCTTTGCAGATGCTCCAGCGGATTGTAGCTGGAGGGGGAGAATTGATGGAGATATGATCCAGCTGCCTTGGTTGGTGGGTGGTGCATCAACCACACCCACCAATGGAGGACTTACATATTGGGTGTTGCATATTTCACATGTGCAACAACTGTTGGTTTGGAAACCATGAGAATATTTAAAGGTGTAGGTGGACACTATTGTTGAAGTCCATGGTTGGTGGGGGAGTTGTGTCAAACTTGACACCTCCCACCATGCCTATTTAAGGAGGGCCATGAGAGCTTCAAGGATCAATCAATCTGAGTCAAGAAGATATCATTGCATCCGTAGAGAGAGTCAAGAGAGCTCCATGCTAGAGAGAGAAAGGTGTAGAGGGAGTTTTGTAAGCTTTGTTCTTTGAAATAAAGCACATTTTCTTCCCATTTTCTTCCTCCATCATCTCTCTTCATGATCAGTGAATCACAACAGTTGTATGGAATGATTCTCTCTGTGTTTTGATGGCGCGTAGGTTTGTGTTTTTTGTTGCATCCCATTGTATTATTTGTTACTTTTCCTTAATAAATTTTCGGGGCCATTGGTTTTTGGGGGAACTGTTGTTGGCTGGCGTCAATGATGCCATTAGTGATTGAATTTGGGCCGCAACAGCGGCAGCCGACTGGTGGTGTCGAAATAATGATGTGGGAGGCACTGGCTTGGAGATGACTGACTGCAGAGGGTGGATCCTTCCATGCGGAACGACAATATAATGTTCTACGTGGCTGACGCATGAGAGCGTCTTCGATGGGGGGCGGGTTGGAGAGCCCTATCGGCGGCTGGTGCAGGCAAAGGACGATGTCTCATGCGGTAGTGTGCGACTCCTGACGATCCAGGTGATGTTGCTGGCGTGTTGGCCCACCTTTGCACGGGCGATGTAGGATTTATGGGGGTGGTGATCGGTCGACGAGCGCTTGCATTGAGGGAGTCCCGATCGATGGCGGCAGGGAGATGTAGGGTGGGCCTGGATCAAATGACGTCGGTGTGTTGTCGATGTTCTGCAGCATGTGGAAGTTCCGAACGTGCCCCCGCCCGATGGTGGGGGGATGAAAGTTCAGGTAGGGCAGGCTCCTTTGGGGGCTGTTATTTGCTGGAAGGTGTGGATGGTGTCGACAAACGTCGGCGTTAGAATGTGCCCCCTCTAGACGGCGGGGTGGGGGGAGTCGGGTATCATACAAGTTATCCCACTATATATATAATATAAATAAAGAGAATGTTGGTATGTTCTATCCCTTGGGAGGGGTTATAGACTTGGTTATGACCTTGGTTTGGGTTGTGTGTGTGTTTGACTTGTAATTGTACTCTCAATCACCTACCATATATATATATATATATATATATTTATAATTATATATATATATATATATATATATATATATATTTAAATATTTATAATTATATACAAATATTTTCAAATATATTTATTTTATTTATAATTATATATATTTATACATACATAAATAAATATATATAATTATATAAACATTAGATGGAGATATTCTCTCTCTAGAATGGAGATATTCTCTCTCTTGACATCCATGGGTATTGCTCTGGCAATCATGGTATTACAAACAGATTTGAAGAAGAGATTGTTGGTCACTTTGTGATGTTTTCCGTGTGGTAGAAAGCATCCTTCGAAAAATATCACGAGTCATGATGAAGTTACGGGAGGTGATGGATTATTTTCAGGATTTAAGAGTGTTGGAAAACCTTTTAAAGAGGACTACTCCATTGATCTGAAGCATAAGGAGGTGTTGAAGAACCAAAATCCCAAATCAGGTACTCCCTTTGGGTTATATTTTTGGTTGTCAAGGTAGGTGATGCTCCTTCACATGAAGCATCTGTGGTAGTGAATGGGACAAAGACTGGCATCAGAGGAGTTGTAGTTCGGGATGCTGTCGTTGTCCTCGAGAAGTGTGGGGCATGACAGTGTGGGATTTGGGACCCCGATGGTGGCATTTGGTCCGGTGATGATGCAAGGCTAGTGTACGATTTTCATCTAGCTCGGCTGGAGTGGTGCGTTGACGATTTCTTGGGGTAATTTCTCTCAGGCCGACAACAGCATTACCACACCCGTTTGCGGGGATAGAGATGTGATCAGGATGGCGACGATACTAGGGAGCAGGTCAGTGACGACCTTGCCTTGCAAGACCTTGCTGGCGAAGATCACTGGCTTCAGGTCGAAGGATGATGGCGAAGACCTCATCATGAATGGATGCAAACCAGCGACAACGTGGGGAGTGGGTTGGGGATGACCCGGGGTGAATTTTTTTTGGGCAGGAGTTGGCCCTGGCTGGGCCTTCAACGAGTCAGCGACTGCAATAAGGTGATGCGGGAGACGACCGACGATGATCTCATCGACTTCAGGATGCAGGGAGCTGGCGACGAGCGTGGTGTGGACAACTGCAAGTTGGTGATGTCATAGGGAGTGGGCTGGGGATGACCTTGGGCATGCAAAGAGACGACTATGGGATGCAGGGTGTCGGAGATAACCTAGGGATGCAGGATGAGTTTGGGACGAGTCACATTCAGAATGTGATAGGACGGGATGGTGCTGATGGCTGGAAAAGACTTAGGCTGTGGCAACATCATGTGTGAGAAGAGATACATGGTCCAAAAGTGCTTGTCCACGACCCAAGCAACCAGGCAAGAGAGACTTTGGGCTCTGAGAAAATGCAGACATTATGGGCCTGAGGCAGA
This sequence comes from Viscum album, assembly GCA_963277665.1. Lineage (NCBI taxonomy): Eukaryota > Viridiplantae > Streptophyta > Magnoliopsida > Santalales > Viscaceae > Viscum > Viscum album. The sequence goes on along the minus strand of OY728141.1, from coordinate 1,244,639,359 downwards.
GTCAGGGGACCTTTAGGGAACCTTAATTTGGCATGTCTCTATACAGGCGGGAGCCATTAGGGACATGATGAATAAGGGCCATATGGCCATTAAAATTGTGGACCATGTTCTCATTTTCATTGGTTTTCTTGGGTGGCGTTGGTGTTACTAAATCAGTTTTGGTGGCATTTGATGCACCACATGATTTGTCACTGCTGTATTTCAATTTTCATTAATAAATTTTAGGGCCAAGCATACTCGGTACCAGAACCTTCCAGGTATATATAATTATATAATTATATATAATTATATATATACAATTATATAAGTATATAAAATCAAATAAATATAGTTATAACTATATAAAAAAATTTATAAATATTTTTTTTATAATTATAATTACAAAATATATTTATTATATTTTTAATTATATATATTTATATATTAATAAACATATATAAATATATAAATATAATTATATATAATTATATAAATAATTATATAAATATATGAAAAAGGCATAGCTAGGAGCCAAAGCTCCTGACAATTTATTAAAGGTGAAAGAAAAAGAAAACAGGAAAGAGGCATGCCCTCATCAAGATAAGAAAATTACGGATCAAGAAAATCAGGATCATTTCCATAATCATAATCAGAATCATTAACATCAACATTAGTTTCCCACTCTGATTGGGAATTTCATTGATTGAGGATCCTAAGGATCCTCTCCTTGGACCTTTACTACTCCAGAGTGAGCTAGATCTTTGATGTCTTGAAAGATGACATGGTAGACACATTCCTAGGAAGACCGGAATAATCCTTCCGTGACATTCTTTTTGAAGGAATTGGAGCAAAACCTTCACTGTTGACAATCATTCCCTTTCCATTTAAAACAACATCCTTAAAAGAAACAGGATCACCGCTGCCAGTAAATCAGAGATGAGTTGTGTCCCACAAAACCATCCATTTTTCTTTGTCTCTTACATCATCTAAAACATTACCACATCTACCAAACATTCCTGAAGAACTGGATACATTCTAAATCTCTTGAAGATAATCGACACTCTCTTCAAAATCAGATTGCCTAGTCCTATCATAATAGAACATGCCCTGAAAATTCTGCATCCAATGGCTACAAAATACAACCTTTCTCATCAGTTAGTGAAGTAGAAGAATTGATCACCACACCTACAACCTCATCTACACACTATCCCATCTAGCAGTAGGTTCACTGATAACATTATCAACCCGAGTCTTCTCTATCCCAGTGCTTGCAATAACCATTTGAGATCCATTACTTTTTTCCACCATTCTATTTAGGAATAGAAAATGAACTAGTAACAACTAATGAAGTTCTTTCCTGCTTCCGATTCATCACCAGATATTTATTTTTGTATGTTGTAGCCCCTTGATTTTGAGACTACTTATCCAGATGTTCTACTGGTTACTTCCTAGGCTGCCTAGGAACTGACTTCCCATGCGGCCTGAATGAATTCCATTTACCATTACCATCACTGTCCTTTGAAGTATTCCCCTTCAAACCACAAAAATCACAAACTTTCTTCTTGCATTTCCCGTCCAGATGACCAACAGATTTGCAATTTTGACATAACTTAGGACAATTCTCACTCAACAATGATTTTTATATCGTCAATGGGAGTAGTAAGAGTCACATTGCTAATAAGATTGGTAGTCGAATCAATTTCAACCAGCATTCTCACAAAGTTGCCATACCTAACGTGTTTTGTCTCCTTATCTAGGAGAATCCGAATGCCAATGGTAGCAACAATATCATCTATGATTTTTGGATGCCATAAAATCCAGTTGAGGCTATGCAACCTAATCCATACCTGTGCAAATGCATTCTTGACCCTTGACACATTAAAATCCATTGTCCATTCATGGAGATGAAGCATTCTTGGCTTCAAAAGTAATGAACCAGAGGACCATGCACGGATTATGACTTTATATGATTGAAAAAAGAAGTGAAAGAAACCTATGCCTAATGAAATACAATTATAATCTAAACCCCCCACAGAATGGAGATCTTACAAACAGTTTCTTCAACCCACCATGGCTTCTGACCTTTGGTAAAAACAACCCTACCAATTAGCGATTTCTTACCCAAGGACAGATGTCCTGAGAAGGCTTCAGGATTAACTTCAACACGGGTTGGTGATCCTTTCTTAAGGATCCTTCCAGTAGATGAATAATTAAACGCCACCAGTGAGTGCCAAATAGGATCATCCCTTCGGTCAGGGGCATCACCTGAATTCTCTCCTCCAATCGAGAACCCTTTTATCCCGCATCAAGCAACAAGGAACGATGGCGATGCCTGGGCCACTGAAGATCTACACTCATCATCCTCTCCGGTCACCACCGCATCAAAATGATCTGTCACCACCGTAAAGGGACACGCACCGCCCACTCTGGTCAGCATTGCTA